>JAWZYU010000011.1:81822500-83192500 GCA_038380435.1 Ryuthela nishihirai | reverse complement strand
AGTCATGTATATGGCGAACTTTTTTTTTAACATGGAATTAACATTTCTAACAAATAGATGATCAATGCAACTAGATGTTGTTGATGTAACCCAGTCATTTCGTTTATATATGATATAAATCCATATGTGGCCATTATACTTAGATATCTGTAAACTTCATTATTCTTACTATTCAGATCCAGATTCATATCACCAGTTATATATACATTTTTATATTTTTACCTTGTCTAAATAACATTCCAATTCATTTAAAAAAGCTTTTACAGTGTATTTATGAGACCAATAAATGGAAATGAAGCATAAATTATTTCATTTATCATATACCTCTAAAATCTCAGTAGTATTAAATTTTCGGCTGAGTTTATTTTCGTCCATTGATAAATTATTTTTAACGTAAATTACGGTACCACCTGATTTATTATATTCTCTCCCATTAAAAAAACAGTTATATCCAAAAATCTTAAAATTATCCACTTCATAGTCATTAATCCATGTTTCACTTAAAACAAGGACATCAATAACATAATTTATATTTATTGTTGCGAATTTAAATATGGATAAGCACTGAGCGTTAGTTTCGAATAGTGTATTTTCCAACAAATTACAATGGTATGGATGAAACAACTTATAAGCAAACTAACTACTATTTTACATAAATCAATAACACTTTTTCTACAGAGCATACAAGACCAGTCTGTCTGTTCTACTAAATTAATACCTCTTCACTGTCTGTCGTATCTCTTGAATTCCTCCACTTCCGGCGTAAACAAACCTTCATCTTGTGATAGATCACTAAGTTTATCTTACTAACAACACAAAATAATCAACCGCGCACGCACCATAATAAAAATACTTCTTGTTTTCATTTAACGCGCACTGACTCAAACTATCTGAACGTCCTTTTCAGATCTCACAACTTTAATACACTTAACGCGTAAATACTCAGATGAACTTCTTCATCTTTCACAATACCACGCACTACTGCATTACATTTCTCTCATTTTCTGCCGAACTGTTCTAAGTTGCAATTCGTTGGTTAATTGAATCTCACGCAGAAGCACACACGAGGGTTCAAGTCACGTTAAGTCATGAAGTCACTGTTGCTCGTTCATCTGTCGTAACACTGCCCCCCTCCTTAGGTCTTGTTCGTCCCAAACAATTCTGGATTCTGAAGCTTCTTCAGTTCTTCGATGAAACGAAGGCAAACGATCCATGTGAACCACTTTGCTCTTTATAGTTGAACGTCGACGAATGCGATACATCACATCATTAATCCTGTTAACTACTGTATAAGGACCTCCCCAAGGTCTCTGAAGTCTCGGTGAAAGTCTTCTCTTTCCATGTGGAGTAGTTGGACGTCGACGAATGAGATACATCACGTCGTTAATCCTGTTAACTACTGTATATGGACCTCTCCAAGATCTCTGAAGTTTTGGAGAAAGCTTCTTCTTCCTATGTGGACTTGTTTTCTCTACAGCAGTAGGTGAACACCTATTTTGTTCCACTGTATTCAAAATATGGACGGCTGTTTTCTTTAGGAAGGTGACGAGTTTATTGCTTTTGTTTTGTTTCTGGCGATAAAAAGAAAATTTCATTATCACGTGTTTCCTCAGTTTATCCCACATGTCTGTGTCAAAATGGAAGCGAATCACATTATGACGTAGATTTCTCTTCTCACTGAAGCCTCGTCCACAAACAGAACACGTATAAGGCTTATAGCCCGTGTGAACACGTTTATGTCTCTGCAGGGTGAAGAATCGACTAAGAGTTTTCGTGCAAAACCTGTACTAGAAAGTTTTCTTCTTTGGGTTTTTACTTATGGCTTGTCTTGACTTTGGTTCTGATTTCACGTCTCCTACCATCTTGCTATGCTGTTCATAGTAAGGAATATCAGAGGCTGATTCACTTGATGACGCAATAGGACACGCAGCTTTATGAAGAAGAGTCTCTGGTAATTGGAACTGCTCCGAGCTCAGGTTTGTAGCTGTACCGTCAAGAGGATGAGGAAACGAAGCAATTTCCATTAGGACATCCATGTTATTCGACTTAGTTTTAGAATTCTGCCAAGTCAATTTTGTTTCTATGGATATTGTTTCTCTACTCTGTCCGTTCACTGAATCGATATTTCCTGGACACTGAAACTCTGATAAAGACAATTTTTCCTTATTATTCTTCTTATCAAGTTTAAGGGATATGGAATCATTTTTCATTTGAGCCATTTTCCACCCTATGCTGTAGGCTTCTTCATCGACTTTCTTTCTAACAGCTGTGTCTTCCTCCGAATTCACATTCTTGGAGCTCTCATTGTAATTTGCCAGGGAAATATCAGTCATGATTGCCAAATTGTTCATTCTGGAGATCAGCGACGAGTTTTGTAACGTGATATTGTCCACTTTAGAGCTCTTGTAGTCGTGATAAAACTTTTCTATATCCTTATAATCTAAATGATTATAATGTCCAAATCTGCGCATTGACTGTTCAGAAAAGAAATTCAGCATGGCTACGTTGAGGAGATTATCTGAAGGCTTCACTTCTCTGTGATTGTAACTCTGAGGCTTAGTTTCATCCAGAAAGTTACTCTTATCCGAGCACAATTTATTATTCATAGAAAAAGGAATATCTAAGTCACTCTTTGAAGTACTGTCTCTGCCTGAAGCTCCTTTACTAGCATCACCTGTTACGCTTCTACGCCATTCTTCGGAATTCCTCTTTCTTACATCCCCACTTTCTACAAACGATTCGAGTGTGGCTATATGCTTCGGAAAAATATCTCCGACTTCCCTAGTAACGTCGAATGGCACTTCGTTTCTATGATGAATGGACTCCTCTTCTTTTTCATTGTCGACGATACGATCTGACGACTCTTCTCTACTCGGACCACTCTGCGAAACGTAAACTCTGTTTCGTTCTCCCTCACTACCACTCTTTACTCTGCCTTTGCGAGAATAGTCCATGACACATTTTGCTGACGGCGAGGAATAGAATACCTTTCGTGTGGATCTCTCTTTAGATCATGTTAGATTTGTATACTTAGTATCTGGAAGTGCAAACCGTATTGAGTAGTCTCACATCTCTTTGATCTGTGTGATGGTTTCTCACAGTTCCTAGACATGTCACCAGCGACATAGACACTCTGCCATGCATCACCAGTAGTTGCGTGGTCAAAGGCATTATCTGCGCTATCTCTACGTTTCTTGATTTCCCGTAGCAGATCCACATTTCGAGATTCTCCTTTCTTGCAAAGATCCGATTCTTCTGTAGTCTCCCTCTCGCGGTCCTCTCGCACCTTCTCCAACTCTCTTGAGTTCTCTTCAATCCATATCAAGGCTTCATCAGAACGCCGCTGCCCCAGTGAGCTTCTCCTGTCCATCGAATTTTGTAAAAACGAATTGAATCTAAATTGCTTCTTTTACAGATAGCGAAGAATCTTGGAACGTTTTCTGGTTCCGCATCGTTTCTTTCCCGCATCAGCACTATGTTCATCTGTACTATAGCTTCCACAGCTGGAGATATATTCACCTTCAACCAATTTCGTTGTCTTAACTGTAACTGTAACAGCATCTCTACCAGCTCTCACTTCTTGCATAATTTTGTTCCTATAATTTTCATACTGCTCAACAATATTCTTATGGTTAGCATCTTTAAAACATTGGTCATCTGTAATGTTACCTCCAGTGCTGTTAGTTTCGTAAATTTCACCTATTGGTTTGGGATTCATATTTTGATATGCGTTGCCTTTCTCTTTTTATTTTTCATGTTTACAATCTAACTATAAGATCATCTTTTTCACTGACAATTTCAACCTTTAAACTATTACATTGTCTATTAAGTTCGGTTTTAATATCATTGAACTGATCAATAATCTTACCAAATTGAGAAGCCACTTCAGCTCTCAACTCATCATTTTGTACAGCCATTTCGGCTTCCAAGTCATCTTTTTGAGAAACTATCTCAGTTCTCAACTCATTATTTTGTGCGGCCATTTCGACTTTCAAGTCATCGTTTTGTCTAGCAAGGTCACCAATTTTGTTGCTTTGGGCAGCTATTTCACCTTTAATATCAGTCATCTGTGTAGCCATATCGGCTTTCAAGTCATCTTTTTGTGAAACTATCTCAGTTCTCAACTCATTATTTTGTCTAACAAGTTCACCTTTAAGGTCAGTTATTAATTTTACTAACTCATCCATACTTCTAGTTAACGGCATTCAATAAATTATCTCACTCCTGACACCAAATGTTGCGAATTAATACGGATAAGCACTGAGCGTGAGTTTCGAATAGTGTATTTTCAAACAAATTACAATGGTATGGATGAAATAACTTATAAACAAACTAACTACTATTTTACATAAATCAATAACACTTTTTCTACAAAGCATACAAGACCAGTCTGTCTGTTCTACTAAATTACTACCTCTTCACTGTCTGTCGTATCTCTTGAATTCCTCCACTTCCGACGTAAACAAACCCTTCATCTTGTGATAGATCACTAAGTTTATCTTACTAACAACACAAAATAATCACCCGCGCACACACCATAATAAAAATACTTCTTGTTTTCACTTAACGCGCACTGACTCAAACTATCTGAACGTCCTTTCAGATCTCACAACTTTAACACACTTAACGCATAAATACTCAGATGAACTTTTTCATCTTTCACAATACCGCGCACTACTACATTACATTTCTCCCATTTTTTTATTCTTCCGAACTGTTCTAAGTTCCAATTCGTTGGCTAATTGAATCTCGCATAAAAGCACACACGAGGGTTCAAGTCACGTTAAGTCATGAAGTCACTGTTGCTCGTTCATCTGTCGTAACAACATAGTAACATAAGAACTTCATCAAAATTTTTACGCATACTCCTTATATTAAAATGAAATAAATTTAAATTATTACTTAATCCATCATTATTTTCTATAAAGTTATCTGAGTAAAAACCTAATAATCCTTGTAAATCTACAACCTTTTTACACAATGATTCTTCAATTTCAAAATCCCCCATTACAAATGATCAGGGTCATTCACACTTATTATTCGAATTTTTGTCGAATTTTCGGTCTTCCTCAGAAAACTCTTACCATCTTTAAGCCATAAATATTTATAATTCTTTTTTATTTTAATCTGTTTGGTTTCAAAGAAAAATTTCTTGTAATATCTGCAAATATGCTCATTTACGTATATTTTGGTGGTTCCAAATCTTTTATCTACTTCATTAGCAGCAACTGTTCTCTTCAGCTTAAAAGCTTTCATCCATTCATCGCGTTTTGCTCTATTTGTAAATTGAACTATCACTGGTCCAGTTTTACCTTTCGAAGTTGGTACTCTGTGCGCAGTGACAATATCCGTGTTATCCACTTTAAAAGTTTTTGAAATATTATTTACAATTTCATTTAAATTTTCTTCCGAAGATTCCGGAACACCGCTGATTTCTATGTTCATTCTCCGAGAATAGTTTTCTAATTCATTTATCCTGTGTTGCATGTCTTGTACTGTAGATTTCAAATCTGTTGTTTCTTTAATTAAATGAACATTTTGTTCCTTTAACTGCAAAATTTCTGTTTTCAAAGCTTTTAGTTCTTTCGTAAGGTCTGATGCATTTTCTGAGTTAAATTGTAATGATTTCACAACCTCACTCAGTTCTTTTTTTATGCTCACAGTTATTTCAATTTTCATGTTTTCGTACCATGTCTCTCAATCTTTTTTTGTTATTACTTCATCAGTTGAATCCAACTGAAGATTCCCTTTATTTCCTGTGGCTTCCACATTCATCTGTGGTTCACAGGGTTGTTCAGTTTCACCCTTCTGACACTTAGAACAAAGCCATTTGGCTTTTCGCACCTTACTGAGCTTCCGAAATTTTTTTTCAGTAAAGCCAACACAATAGAAATGGAAATTTTCCTTACAAATTCCCGTACGTTGGATAGATTCATTTTCAGCCTGTATCCGTTCATGGCATTTATCACAATTCATACTGCACAATCTATCGCTACTCATTATAATTCATGCTAGGTATTTTTCAAAACACATTAATATTTCTTAACATTAACAAGCTTTAACAGAGTCTAGAAATTTAAATACCAATTTTAACAGCTGGAAAAATATTCAGTACTATGTTAACTCATCAGATGGCAGCACATTATCTGTTGTACATGCATATCAACCTTTTACGATGACATTACTCAGATCGCAAATGGCACTTACGACTGTTATTACAAAACTATCATTTCACTTTTCATCACTACAACTCAGTACATCACGAGAGAGGTCACTTATACCTCCTCTGCAGTAGAAATTGAATCAGAGAAGCAAAGTAAACTGCAAAGCAAACAAGCAAAGCTCTGTAACTTCTAAAATAAACATTTCATGGGAAAATGTGACTGAATATATATAAGTTAAACATCTATCTTAATTTTCTATATTCCGATAATATTCATTTATTATTTAAAAAGTCTTCAGGAGCTTAGACAATAATGCTCATTCTGCATAGTCGCTGAAAAATTAAAAGAATTGTTACACTTTCTGCTTAAACTATGCTAATAAAATTTAATATAGGGATACTGTTTAAAGGTTAACTTTTTTCAAATAACTTCCCAGATCAAATATTTTCAACAACCATTATTCTTATTAAATATCCCAGTTTCCATAATTTTTTAACGTTTGTTGAACATATATTTATATAAATTTGATTGAGATATTCAATTGATCTCATTTCCTTTTTTTCATAAAAGCTCGTTTTAAAAGTTTAAAGCTTTGAAATTAGTTTTCCATTCACATAATATGGAATTAGGTTTCGTAATCACTGAACATATATGAATATTTCAATGTGAACTTTACATTGTATGATATTTATTGAATTTTATATTTCTGCTTTGTTTTGAATCTGTTCAAACCTTTTCACCACATGTATTTTGATGTTGCTTTAATATTTCTTCAGAATTTTTTTATTATTAAAATTTATTTCTTTAAATGTTATTATCATACCAAAAAGGATAAAAATTTCTAATCTTATGCGAAGAAATCAGTTTTAATATGCATTAGTGTGAAAAAGTATAGGAAAATAGTTTTTTTCTTTTTTTGTTGTTGTTCTTTTTATCCAAAAGTCATAGTATGCTGGAAATAGTTTTTATCAATTTGATGTATTTTAGAAACGTACCTTTCATATTACATTTTTCAGAAAAAATCAGCAATTGTTCAACTGTGATGAACGGAATATCTTAAAATTTTCCTTTTCAATTTAAATAGTGTTGCATAATATTAAGTTCCTTAATATTGCTTAAAAATTCTCCCATATGATTGGTGAATTTTCCTGTTTTAATTGCACAATTTTCGTAAAAATAAAGTAAACAATGATGTAAAATATTTGTTTTATTGTAATCTGTATCCTATGTATAACATTTGTGAGGTGTAAAGATGTTGATTCAGATTGTAAATAAAAGACCTTTTTAATGTGGAATTTGCTGACTGTTTTTCTTAACATATGCAATATTTAAACATACTGTTTTCATTAAATAACGTTTTAGACCTTTATATATATATATATGCATATCTGTGAAAAAAAAACGCCGATATGTGTGCGATATAGATGGATATGTATATATATATATATACGATATGCACGATATAGATAGATATGTATATGGATATGTACGATATAGATGGATATATGCCGATATAGATGGATATGTGTGGTATTTTGGTAAAAAAATTTTAATCTATTTCACACTTCTAGAAACCTTTAGGAGTGTAAATTTAGTACCTGCTCAATACACTAATTGATCGTTTGCGAAATTAATTAAACGTTTTGGAATTTCCGAACGTTAAAGGGTAGTATTGTGGGTATTAAAGCTATCTGGATAATGGGAAACAGTGATTAATGGTTTATCAATACCAATCAAAGCGAAAAAAATATGTTATCTGTAAAAAAAAAGGGGGGGGGGGGCAGAAGGAACTATTTTTAAAATTATATGAAAACAGATTATTTTAATGATGATACCGATTTATTAGTGAATATTCAAAAGATTAAATGGGAAGTTATATTTAAAAGGATAAGCTACTTCTCATTCTATTCTGCCGGCAGTTCCGTCCACTAATGCTGACGTCACAAATGGTGCTACGGCCTTCTCCTCTAGGTGGTGTTGATACTGCTCTTCAGATCCTGTTTCGTTGAAAATTTGGGTATGCTATCATATGATTTAGTGTATGGAAAGTAATAATTTTTTTTAATTTTAGTAATATCTTTCCTACTCTTTCACAAAAGCATATGTGTATCATTATTTCAGAGGTATTCACTGGTGGGCTATTATTCATCCAGTCAGTAATAGAGGAACGTTGGGTTGTTTTACATCTCAGTGGCACTTTTGCACATAATGGACTAAATGATCAGGTCACCAGGATCTTGAAGGCTAAGAGAAGGTTGGGGAAGGAGGAACCATGTTTTACTGTTAGGAGACAGATGGTAGCTTCTGTCAAGGCCATCCAGCATATTCTTTAACATGCAGATGGTATGGCTCTTCCACACATGGGATCACTACTTAACGTTCCATCCAACGGAACCTTTGTAGTCCAGTTCCTTGAACCATTTTACCTATTATGTGTCAAGAAAACAAATGCTCATTAACAGTAAAAAATAAGATTTGGATATGATTCATAGGTTAAATACCCCTCTTTTAGTGCATCCCTCATATACCTGATGTCTTTTTATACTTGAAAAAAATATCTAAATCTGTCATTTCATTAACCAGTCAGCCCTTTTTTTTATGGCAGTAATGATTCTCTCGTGGCGCTGGTATGTCCAACGAAAAACTGCACGATAGTAGAGGATGATCAATTAGTACCTTGATTACGTTTACACTTATTTCGTTGAAATAACAGGTTCGTGGTTGTTACACCCGTCCAACGTATGCCTCAGACTTGCTACACCAAGTGATATACAGAAATATGTCCAGCAATTTAGGAACGAGAGTTGTATAGGGACGACACAGTTTATTCACACTTATAAACAATCTCATGCTGGAGACGCTCGTGACACCATAGGCATTTGCTGCTGCAAACAATTATGCAATGAGGTGGAGAACCGCACTTTGCAGAATCTTGCTTTACCGACCTCAAACTTGTCGAAAGGATATCCAATCCTTTCCTACAACATGGTTCACTAAGAACTCACTTCAGTTCCACAAAATTGTACTTGATTCACCAAAAATCTTGCTTCTCATATAGAATCGAACCCTCTCCTTAAGGGTTTTTCTTTGAGTAAGAGCTGCGTCCCTTGATGCGTGTTCAAACGTCCTTTCAGTTTGACAGCGACACTCAATATTGTCTTTTCCTTATTGTCCAGCTCGTCTTCAGTGCTTACACTCGCACCCCAGGCTAATTTTAAAAGGGTGTATTAAAAGTGTAATTTTTTGTCACTCTAATGTCCATGACACCCGGCTAGGCTGGTGAACAATGTCCTCACCCGAAGAGTCTCCAGTTAATTTACTTGTAGTACACAAACGTTTCTCTCACTCAGAAGTAATTGACTTCATTTCTTTCAGCATTTGACGATCTGGTAACCTTCATTGTCCAAACAGACCATTTCCTTGCAAGTGAGTCGGGTGAATTCTGTCCTTTTCATTTTTACACCCCTTTCCATTGCAACCCCTAGTCTAATTACCAACACCCCCAGGAATCCTTAATGACAGAGTGCTGTTGAATAGATTTACCTCCAATTGGTTAGAACTTTTGCAGGCCTGCCAGCATTTGATTTTCGTCGATTTCCCTCACCGAGGACAATGACGCATCCAGAATACTCCTCTTTTAGTCTTCTGGGCATAAGTAAATCTCTTACTTCCTGCATAATTAAAGGTTATCACTCGCACCTTATCTCTCATTTTGCAATTCTTCCTCTTTATTATGAATCCAAAAATACTGTTATTTTCAAACTTCATTAGCGCTTGTTTTCATATGGACTTGTTTCCTTTGCCTTCCGATATTTTCCTAATAATTTTTTTATTTCTTCTATCACTACTTTTTATCTAACTTCCGTGTTTAAACGAAACATTATTCTTGAATGAGATACCATGCCTTACTTCAGAAACAAAACCTTTGCCTCGTCCCTGTAAACACCGAATTTACGCCTACTTTTAATACACCCTTTATCAATAGTTAATGACCACTTAGGTCTACTTCCATACTTTCTACTATATTTATCCAATTTTTGTCCAATGACTACATGGTGTCCCTGAATTCATGGCCTAAACGTGAGGGGATGGTAGTACATAACGAACCCACCAATATTCGTCATAGAATATGCTGCCACAAACTCAGTGAGGAGTCAGAAATGAAGGACAGACACAGAGGTTTCCAGAGTGACATTTATTGGAGATCATTACAACAAATGCTCAAACGTCTGCCCACCAACGTTGATACAGGCGGCACAACAGTGGAGTAGTGATCGGCGTACTTGCTGGTAAACACCAGGCTTGTCACGCACATCGGCAGCTGCGATGGATAGTCGGGCTAAGCTTAAGCCTTGCTGCCTCATCTGCGCCCCCTACCGGCACCGGGCTGCGTTTGCAGCAGCATATTCTATGACAAATAGTGGTGGGTTCGGTGTATTCTACTATCCCCTCACGTTTGGGCCATGAATTCAGGGACACTCTGTATATTAACATCCGAACCTTTTTCTTTTTGATCTGCTCCTCGACTATATCTTCTCCAACCTTAGCGTCACTACTTTTGTCATTTAGACAAAACTGCCTCTCTTTTCTTTCGATATCTTTGGACGCAATTAACTGACTTCTTAACACTTCCTCTCTCACTGATTATAAAATATACTTCCTTAAGATCATATCGGTCTAACAACTCTCTCACTTATCTCCTTTAACATTTTCTCTTTATCACTATTATTTTACGTAATCCTCAATATCATTTCTTTATACTTACAACCTATTTCTTTAATATTTACATTTCCGATCTTGCATAAGTTCTCAGATTCCCAATCTGAATTAATTGTTTAACCTTCTCTGATTTATTCTTATCCAATATTTCTATACTATCTGTTACCACAGAATTACATATATTATCTATTTGGTTGTTATCTGGCCTTTCGTGGCTAATTTCTGCCGCTTTTTTAACACAGACATCATTATTTATTCTAGAATTAGGGTCCTTGTCTGAGTGATAATTATTTTGTATATGCAATTCAGATACTTTATGCAACGGAAATTTACTCCTACTTTCCAAATTACATTTCCTTTCTATCAGAAGATCACAATTTACCTCAGGATTATTTATTCTAATTATTTGACCCTGCTTTTTCACCACAGAATTGGTCACCTTATTAAACTGCATTCTATCCTTCACCTCAGATCAATTCAATGTTTTTATCTGAAAATTATTGTGAGATTCGGACTTAATCAAATCTACGACTATTAGATAGTCAACAGCAGTTGCAAAACTATCTTTATTTTTTACGACCCTCATATTCTGATTTTTAGCTGTCATTTCGGCTTCATCATGACTACTGTTTTCTACACAAATATCAACTTTATTACCTGTGACTATGTCTATTATTACCTCAAATATGCTCTCTTCACAATTAATTTTATTATATTTGTCAATTACGGTACAAAAATCAACCGCTCTACCAGATAAATCCTTATTTAAATAAGTATATCATAACCTCATCCTTTTGACATTTAATTTTCTCACTCTCTACATGATTATTCACTTTGCTCTCATTAAATCACTAGGCTCTAAACCTCTTTCTCTGATATTAATACTCTTACTATCTTTTTCTCCTTATCAGGTATCTTACGTAATATTCTACACTTATCATCTAGGTTAGGGTTCTCAGAGTGGGGTACGCGGTAAAATTTTTTGGGGTGTGCCGTGAGCTCAAAAGTCACTATATCTTCCATTGTCCAATAAAGAAGAGTTGATTGAGATATCTTGTGACAATAGTTTAAATATCATTCATTCCAAAAAGCCATTGATTAGTTTTTGGATTGGAGTGGAGAAGGAATATCCGACTTTGTCAAGAATTGCAGTCAAATATTCGTTACCTTTCACAACAACTTATTTATGTAAAACTGGTTTTTCATCTTTAACTGCTTTAAAAAATAAATATAGGAACAGGTGGATGTTGAAGATGACTTGCGACTCTACCTTAGCAATATAACCCTAACCATTTATCAACTGTTCAAGTGTAAACAAGTGCAACCATTTCACTATTTACCCAGTAAAATGTTTATAATTTTATAAGATTTGTTAAATTGTTTATGTCATTTTTTGTGTTTATCGATATATGTAATTTATGAATACAAAATTTAATGTGTGTATGTTTATATATATATACATCTTTTAATTTATTCCCAGTGTTATACTACAAATATAGTTTTATCTATCTATACAAGGGGTATGCCAGTTCCATACACATTACACACCACACCGATATGGGCGCTCCTATCGCACTTCACTTACCATGGGTCCTATGAGAGTTGAACATCTGATCCTCTGTGATCTGTGATGTTGAAACACTCCTGGAGCACCTGCACAGTACCTGATTCATGGAAGGCAACACACATCATGCCCATCTTGATGCAGGGAAAATCCCCATTAAGCTGTCCTCTTATAGGCCCATTGCTCTATCATCTTGCCTCTGAAAGATCCTAGAGAGACTGGTGCTTGGACGTCTAGAATGGTATTTAGAATCCAAGGCCTGACAACCTCTAGGAGTTCCACAAAGGCAGGTGCATGGCCAACAATCTTATCGACTTCACCTCCATTACTGATAAGGCAATGTCTTCTTTGACATTCAGAAGGACTCCTTGTCCTACTCGAATAATCGCTGCAGGCTCCATGACTTCAGCTTCAGACACAATGTCATCCACTGGATCACGGCATACCGCTCCAACGAAAGCTGGGCAACACACTTAGTGCCTCCTACACTATCAATCATGGAGTACCTAAATGGGATGTCGTCTGCCTGATGTTACGGAACATCTTGTTGTCAGGCCTACCCTCTCGACTAGAGAATAGAGTGGGTATCTCCATCTACGCGGACGATATCTGCATCTGGTTCCCTAGCCAGGACCCTTCCTACGCTCAGCTCAAGGTGAATTGAGCTGTTGGCATGGTCGTCCAGTTCTTCGATAACCTAAACCTCATTCTTTCCAATGATAAGACTGTGGCCATGGTTCTCATGAAGAGGCACCTTCCACCCACCTTCCCTGTCCTCATGCTTGAACCAGACAACATCAAGGTCGTCAAATAGCATAAGTTCCTTGGTGTGGTACTGGACAACAGACTGACCTGGGGACCTCATATCCAGCATCTCAAGACAGTTGCCATAGCACAGAGAAACATATTGTCTTTCCTTGCTGGTACCCACTCGGAAAGTTCCTGCAAGACCCTGCTGCTCTTGCAGGAACTTTCTCCAGCTGTTCCTCATTCAGGTATCTAGTTGACCATGCTCCTCTCCTGCATCAACTACAGTGGTCACCTTCTGAGTAATGCCTCTGCTTCACTGTTCAGAAAATTGGTCACTCTCCACAACATATCTCTTAGCCTCTGTCTCCGACTCTGCTCTAATACACCTGATGCGTCTGTCATTGCAAAGGCTGATGACACACCTTTCCGTCTGCAACAGAAGAGAGATATACTGTATCATTTCTCGAGGTTCCATTCCCTCCACTTTATCACAAGCTTCTCAGGAAGTTGCAAGACTGGCCAGACTCTGCCATCTCCGTGTCTGCCAATGACTTCTATGACCGAACTATCCCTGAAAGCTCCACTGCTGGAAATACGCTCTTCCCTGACCTCTCACCCTGGAGAAACAGTGATCTTATGATCAATGTCACTGTCCCTTCTCTAGGTCGAAAGAGCGACTGAGATACAATGGTCGTCAGAGTTCTCTCCACCTCCTATGTAACTGCACGATATGAGAGATGTACTGAGGTCTACCCTGATGGATCTGTTGACGGGAGAGGTTATGTGCTACCTCTGCTTTTGCCCTCCCCGATAAGGGTATTGCCAGAGATTTTCGCCTCTCACATCTCACTTCCTCCACCTGTGCAGAGCTACATGCTATCCTTGAAGCTGTACTCTACATACTCAGTCTCGAGAGTGGCAACTTTGTCATCCTCTGCGACTCCAAGTCAGACTTGGAAGCTCTCCAGAAGCGTGACCCCAAGAGTTGCAACCCCTTTCTCATCCAGAAGATCATGGAGACATGCTCCAAGGTCACTTTTGCTGGAATCACAGTTCATTTCCAGTGGATTCCTTCCCATGTAGGGATATCTGGCAATGAGCTTGCTGATCGCACTGCAGAGGAGGTGTCTGAGAATCAGAGGTATGTATCTAATTACCCTCTTTCTCTCAGTGACTGCAAGAGTTTTGTCTCACAACTGATGAGCCAGTATCATCTTGCTCAGTGGCAGAGAGACTCCAGCTGTTCCTCATTCAGGTACCTAGTTGACCCCTCTCTCACTGCTCCTATCCTCGGCAAGCTCCGCAGATCTGAGGAGATCCTCCTTCATTGTCTCCTAGTTAATGTCATCTACAACACTAATCTGTGCATCTACAGCAATCCTACGCTTCACACTCTCAGCAGAACGACAGTCCCAACTGTGTCACATGCAGCACCCTTGAGACTGTATCTCACATTCTGCTCAACTGCTCCTGCTACAATGCCGAAAGAGCATTGTAGGTTTCATGCTATCGGAACCATTGATTACTCCATCACCTCCTTAACTGGTTACCACCACAATCTGAAGCTACAGCGAACGCGCTTCAACTTGTCACTGATTTCTTTCAGAACATTGGTTTTTCTGCAAGGTGTAATGTTTTCTCGCGTTTTTTTTTCCTTCTAAGAGATTAGTACTCTTAATAGTCCCGAGAGATAGCTGAGAGGTAGTCCTTTCTGCCTCTGCATTCTCGCCCTTCTGTTGTGACTCGTGTAGGGAACCCCTCATTGAAGGCTAAGTTCACCGTGAATTTACACTTTGAAACTTCGAAATAGTTGTTGAGACGGTTATATACATATCGTTGGCTATAGGTCCTGTATAGTTAGAGGCTGGCTATCTCGGTGATTCACTGCCATTAGTTAAATGAGTCATATGGTTTATGGACGCCATGTTTTGTCGTACCATGAGACGAAAGCCTGTGAGTTAGTGCATGTACCAAGTTAAAACTTTTCAGTTGTTCTAGTTTTATATATTTCTGTCACATTTTTTGTCTCTAAAAGCTGTCATATTTTATGAGTGTCTCACTGCGCTGCATTTGGGTGTAAAATTTCACTCAAAGAAATAAGTTAACGAATATTTTTTTACGAGAAACTCCATCAGAAGACGGCAATCGGCTGCAAAAGTGAACTAAGCTAACTGAAAACCAACAAATAAGTTCTTTTAAGGTTCGTTTGAAAAACGAGCTAATGATTTCACTTTATCGTTTGCCTATGCCAATATTTGTTCGTCTGTCTATCCGTCTCTCTGTTAACTGTTGCCTGTCCGACTCTCTGTTGAATGTTGTCTGTCCATCTATCTGTCTTTCCACCTGTCTGTTCATCTATAGACAATCATTTTTTTTACTTATATAGCAAAATGAAAAATTCTTTTTGGATTGGATAGGTGTCGAACAAATATTGCGATTCGCAATTTTGAAAATTTTCAGCGGCTTTAATACCGCCCTCTAGCGATGGGAAAAAATGGAAAATGTTAAAATTTCAAACGAATATTACAAACAAACAATTTCCACTGGAAACTTGAGATTTTGGCAGGAGAGTGTTATGGTCAGAAGGTTTACAATGGCAACAAGGCTTTGCCGGCTTAGCCAAAAGGAGGTGCGAAAATGAAACTTTTTTTAAGAGATAAACGAAACAATACA
The DNA here is from genome assembly GCA_038380435.1 of Ryuthela nishihirai. Lineage (NCBI taxonomy): Eukaryota > Metazoa > Arthropoda > Arachnida > Araneae > Heptathelidae > Ryuthela > Ryuthela nishihirai. The sequence continues at coordinate 83,176,630 of JAWZYU010000011.1, read as the reverse complement.
CATTTTTTTTTGTTTAACAGGCACTAACAAAATATTAATGATTTAAACAATATTTGATAATCTCAGCGTTACCTATAGACGTTTAAACGTCTATAAATCAATAAATGTTTTTGTGTAAAATATTTCGCCGACATACGGGATTCGAACCCGCATCTCTCCAGAAACATGCCAGAGTATTCTAACCTGTTGAACTAATGCCGTCTCAGTCTTTTTCCACTAATAATGACTATCACTCTTCCCGTGAATTTTGGGCGCCTCCTTATGGCGTCATCTATGATCTCGGGTGGAAACTATTTCTTTTTTAGTGCTCTGAGTAAGACTGAAATAAGTAACGAAGTCATATCACACTATTTAGCGTTATTAATGATTTAAACAATATTTGATAATCTCAGCGTTACCTGTAGTTGTTTAAATGTCTATAAAACAATACACTTTTTGTGAAAAAAGCCGGCTTTAGTTCAACAGTTTAGAATACTCTGGCATTTTTCTGGAGAGATGCGGATTCGAATCCCGTATGTTGCGGAAATTTTTTTCACAAAATATTAATATTTATATTTTTCGAATCCCTATCAGTTCGAATTTCCAGTGTTAGAGAGTGCTAAAGGCGGTGAATAAAAACTAGAAAGACGACTTCTAGTGGCGGAAAAAGCTGGAAAAATACTAAATCTTTAAATAAATATTGCAAACGATCTATTTTTGCTAGAGACTTAAATTTTTGGTCATACAGTGTAATGATCAAGTGGTTTACCCTAATAATAATGATTTGCCCATTGGTAAAATGTAACCTTTCTGCTTTAAGAGATAAAAGAAAAACTTTTTTTGCACATTACAGGTACTAATAAAATATTACTATTTTATTTTCTCAATTATACAGTAGTTCGAATTTTCACTGTCAGAAAGTACTGAAAGTGTAAAATAGCTAAAAGAACGCACATCGCCTGTGGCACATATGGGAATCTCATTTTCAAAGGGAATGAAGTTCTTCCTTTGCCTGCTTTTTCACTCCTTAAAAGTTTTAATTATAGATATTTGTGTTGTTTTTCTGCTGAACTCCCACCATTTTCATGGACCTTCTACTATGGCGCATAAACTGACAGGCTCCTGCCAGACCTCTGTACAAGCAACTGCTTAAGGGGTTATTTATTTATTGTTTAATGTAATGGAGGGAAATGCACATAGTAGTAGTTTATTAATAATTATAAAACATAAAAAGGAGGTCTTCAAGTTCTTAAATTTAAAAAAGTTGCTTTTCTGTCACTCCTCTGAAAATAGTGAGCAGATCATTGCTGTCAGTGGAATTTCTACCATAACAGAACTCTACAAACTGAAATTTCTACCATAAACAAATCACTTGAAACATTCGTTAAAAGTTTTGCAGTTTAGATATTTAGTGATCCTTAATGATATAAATTAAAGCTACTTTGAAAATGCGAATATTTCATTAGTACCTCTGTGGCATGCAGCTGCTTGAGGGGATATTTATTTTATTTATTTTATTTAACCAACTAAAAAAGAGATTTCCAATTATCTTTTAAAACAAAACCGTTCCGTTTCTAACCTACCTTGGGCTTAGGTTTCAATGTTGTCAATGGAATTTTCAAGACTGTCACATTTCATGACCAAAATTTTATATTTCTAGCATAACTATATCGTTTGCGTTATTTGTTTGAAATTTTTTGGATTTTTAGATTTTTTTTCCACCGTTTGAGGGCGCAACTATATCTTTTGGGAAATTCGCAAAATGCAAATTGTAATAATTCATCAATACCTGTCCAACCCAAAAAGAATACTTAATTTACCTCTAAAAACATTCACTTTTCTGTTAAAACAAAAAAAAGTTGCATTCACCTCCCCCCTGGCTCTAAAGGTCAAGTGATTTTGCCAATGGTAACTTTGTAACCTTCACATTTCAACACCAAAATTCTAAACTTCTAACATGACTACATCATTTGGAATATTCGTTTGATATTTTGGATTTTGAAATTTTTCCACCGTTAGAGGGCGCAGTTATAACTTTTGGGAGATTCGAAAAATGCAAATCGTAATATATCATCAATTCCTATCTAACACAAAAAGAATTTTTTTATGTACCTCTATAAACAAAAAAGTTCGATGTTTACAGCTGGACAGGAAACAAGGCGAAATTATAGCTCTTTAAAAAAAAAGCCCTAAAATTTACTTTTCATTTTTTAGCCGTTTTCTAAAGTGCTTCCAATCATGAACACTGAAATCTGTATCAAATATTACCCTATCCTTTTCCGGAATCCTTAAGAACCATGGAATACCATTCAGCTATGCACGGTAAACAATCCGAGCGATGACAAAACATGGCGTCCAATTTTCAGATGGCCAACCTCTACCTATATAGGGCCTCTATCGTTGTTCTTCTTCTTCTTATACATCCTTCTTTCAAAGCTGGACCTATTTGTAAAGGGGGCCTCGGCCCCCTTATCATCAGGTCCATACGCATAAAGGGCAGTGGGTGCGGATGAAAACAGCAAAGACTGGCCAGCACAGTGAAGGCTGGCAATCGTACATATTGGCCATCGTTGGCACTATCGTGGTTGGTTAGTGCTAATAAAAAACAGTATAAAACATTTCATATCAGGGAAAAATACCATCGTGAAACTGGCATCACTGAAACCTTCGCTTGATGTCTTGTAGTGCATTGATTCATGAATTGTTGGTTTGGTTTCATTATTTGATAGTAATTAAAGAATGCAACGTTCTGTGTATATTGTTAATTTTCTGTATAGAATTTAGAGAGCGTTTTGGACGTTGCCACTTTTTTTAGGGTTAGTCATGTTGATTTGACAGCAAAATGAATGTGACCGATTTCTTCCACTTGTGAAAAATTTGTAAAAAGTATTTTCCAAGATGACAGCAGAAATTGCAAATATGGGAGTTTATGCATCGTTACAAGAACAATTTGAAGAGACTAAGAAAAATTTAAAAAACGTAGAAGATAACATCAGACGTTTAACTGGAAGGGAACCAGATCAGTTCAATGTATCTGGGATGTGAGTAATAAATTTTGTTTTACGAGTTTTAAAAGCTTAATACTGAATCTTCTTAAACTTTATTACTGTTAAAGCAATATTTTTGAAATTTTTTTAACCCTTTCATATTTCTGATACTGGTACTATATTTGTAATGGGCTAAACATGTTTGAAATGTTTGCCATATGTGTAACTTGGTTCTTTATGGTCAAGCGATGCCTATATAATGAAAATGCCTGCCAACTTCAAGACATGAAGCGAGAGCAGCGCTAGTTAGATTTTTGTCTGCTGTGGTGCTGGCGATCTGCTGTTTAACTTGCTTCGTAGAAGTATACGTTATTTCGCTGTTTACCACTAGTTTTGAAATTGGATTCTGATACGGTTTTGTTCATATGTGATTTATTTACCGTTCTGTTTACTTTCTGCCATCTTTAACTAGAAGTCTGAAAGATGGTGTAATGCTGTGTGATGTTTTGCAGAAGCGAAGTTGATGAAACAACACTCAGTTTCTGTCGAATCCCTTCCAAGCTCAATCTGCAAGACAAGGGATGAAATCAATATGTCAGCATTGTAACTTTGACATGAGCAATTGGAAAAGGTTTCAAAGATCACCTTTGAATAAATATTTTGTAATTGTAAGCAAAAGAAAGTTATTCCCATTAGCTCAAAACGATAAATATCTTTACAGTATAAGGAACTTTAGTAAAGGATTGCCCTACCAAAGTATTAGAGAATTTCTGTGTTATGCGAATGGGAATCTAACTTTGAAGCTCTATAAGTTCTAAAATATTCATTTAATGGAAAAAAGGTTTCTGAAAATAAATTAAAGATTTTAATCTTATCTATTTAAATCTTGATTTTTCAACAGCATTCGTCTAGTATTTAATGAATTACGGAAGCTAGAATATTTCACAACAGTAATGGGTTATAAGAATTTACCTTAGATATTAAATAATTTCAAATCATTTAATAAAATATACATTTTAAAAGTTTGCATAATGATTATTTTGAGATTAGATAATGATGAATTAATTTTATAAAACAAGGTAATTTATTATTAAACATTGCACTTCAATAACTCTTTAAATATTGAATGAATATTGATGATAAATTGAGATTTAAATAAATTTGGTTATCGTTAACTTTAGTCAGTTTTTCATTAAATGCATCAAATTCATGTGTGTAAAATCTGAGTTTGTGTTTATCGACCACCTAAATAGCAGCAGCATCCTGACAAGGTAGAGACAGATACCCTACTGTACACACTCACATATGAGTGGCTTGAAAAGAATCTAGCCCTGGCGAGTCTACAATTACCGGTCTACAAACTTTATCTTCACCATATTTCTCTATTAAATGCATAGTTTACACATTATAGAGCAGAGAGAGAGCCAAACAGTCAATACTGATCTCGTAGCTGCCAGTTTTAGATGAAAAGATTGTTTTTTGTGTAGTTTTAGGTGGAAAATATTGTATTTTAATTAATATAACAATGTCACATTAATACGTTTGGTGCTAAATTGGTATTTTATGCTTAGCTGGTCAAACAGTGTTAAATCATTATTATGACTTACGTAATACGATGGATCGCGAAAGATTTTCTGTCTTAAAAGGCGGTCTCAGAGTCCAAAAGTTTGACCCTCCCTGTTATAGAGCTTCATAATTAGATTTGCGTTGAAATAACATGGAAAGATAATTCTATAGCTTTCTTTGAGCATAATACTGTTATTGCAAATTTAAAAATTTTGATTAATTCAAATAATGTGCTACTTTAAGACAAATAATGCTAGATAATAGTAGTAAAAATGTCGCTCATTTTCTTCGGACCCGGACACGCTTGTCCCCCCTCCCAATCTCTTCTTAAACCAGACTTGTATATGACTAATGGAATGTGGAAGTTTATACCATATTGTCGGCGTTTTAAACTGCATAAATATATACATGAACCAGAGCGGATTAAGCAATTGGGAGACCTAGAGCCATGTTCTAAATGGGTGCCCTAGAACAAAATTCTAAATAAAAGCCTTAGAATTATATTCTAAATGGAGCCTCTTTATTTTTCTAAACTGAAAAATAACAAAAATTGAACTACTTTATATAAACTCATCAATTAATGTCATAAAAATTAACATTATTTTAAGGCAAGCAAAAGCAAAAAACATATAAAGAGTCAATTCTGTACTGCAGCATAAACTTTGCGCCTATAGCATTTAAAAACTATTATTTTTAATCATTATTATTTTTAGCAAATTTTCCTCTTCATGCTTAATTAAAAAAAATCTGGTATTAATAACAAAATAATCTTGCATAAATCTATTGCTTATGTATTTCCCTTAATAATAAGTTCTACTGCAATAGTAATTTAAATTATTAAATTAGGTAAAGAATTGCTTTGAAAAAAAGTTACATTTTGTTCTTTAAAGAATTACAGTTAAATAATATTATTGGGTAAATACTTGAAAATTTTGAATTTTAATGGATAATAATTTTCAATTGTAGCACGATTATTTTTAAACAAATTTTTCATTATGGATAGTTTAAATCATTATTCCCGTTATATCTCTAAGAAAGATTCCAGTTTATTGTATTTGATTAACCATCTGTCTGAACCTTTACCATATGACTTTGACCAGATCGCTATATACTTAATGTTAGCATAGGTTAGCTTACCACGGAATGGTGCTGTCCTCGTGGCAAGTTCTGAAGCTTTCTATGCACGCTTACAAACATGGAGATTCGCGGAAATCAGCAGGCATTCCCATTATGTACGCACCAGGTCAACATAAAGATTTTAAGGCAGTGGTGCACATCATAGTCCTCAGCCGCTGGGCGGGGGTGACTCAGTCGGTAGCGTGCCAGGCTCATAATCTGTAGTTCCCAGGTTCGAGTCCCAGCTGGGTCAGCGTTGAGATTTATCTCCGCAAAATTCCCCGCCCTGCCCACGGTCAGTAGGGGACACCAATGGGCTTGGAAAGGCCGCCATCTGTCGGATGGGATGTTAAGCCGTGGCCCCGTGTGCAGAGAGCCATACCCTGTGCAAGTTAAAGCACATGCTGGATGTCTTCTGTCTTCCAACAGCTGTTCCAGTGGGTCCCCTCCCCCAACCTTCTCTGAGCCTTCGGAGTCCATGTGACCTGGCCATTTAGCCCATTGTATCAAAAAAGTGCCGCTCAGAAGTAAAACAACACAACAACAACCTCAGCTGTCATTTTTTTTTCACACAACATTACAAAACTGGCCTTTTCCTTGATTTCCACAACCCCTCAGACCCTAACCCGTAGGTTGGCTACGGTGCAGTATTCGGTCCTCAGCCACCATGTACTTTTCTCCAGGATGTTTCCCCAGGACTGTAACGTTGAGTTGCAATATGCTATCCATCCGCATGTTCCATGTTTTTGACTGATATATGCTGTTTAGAATAGTTCTGTGTAATGAGATTATTTGTTTTCGGGGCTTTTCTTAAGTTGATTCTTTAGCGATGAGTGTTATTAAGAATATTTACTTTTGATATTTATTTTAAGGGCTTTTTTTTTAAGTGCAAAACGAGGTTTCATTGTTTAACATTAATATTTTTAGTGATAAGTGTTGTTAATGAAATCTTTTGATGAGGTTATTTATTTTTGGGGCCTTTTTTCAGTAAGGAACAAGAAGTTATTCTTTAGAGATAAGAGCTGTTAATGAAATCTAATTTTGATGAGAATATTAATTTTTGGGGCTCTTTTTAAGTGCAGAATGAAGGTTTATTCTTTAGTGATAAGAGTTGTTAATAAAATCTTGTTTTGATCAGAATTATATATATATATATCCTTTAAATTATATTGGTAACTCGAGTTTACGTCAAATGCAAAGTACCATTACCATGGTAACGGTAATTTGCATTCTAAACAAATGCAACATAAAAAAAAACACGATTCCACTAAAAAAATCCCTCACAACCACGAATTACTAAAATATTAAAATTGTGAAAAAAAACAAACCATAAACAATCTACAACAACGCATTTGCCTTCCCATGTACCAGAAATTCCTGAAATGTCCCCCTCTCTTTTCCCAATAGTTAAAACACCTCACAAATATATTTCCACAAACTAAACAGGCTCCTGTCAGACCTCTGTGGCAAGCAGCTGCTTGAGGGGGTATTTATTTTTATTTATTTATAAACTAATAAAATCTAGTCACACACACAATATCCTAAATAAATCACCAGAATTAATGAAATTGAGCACCAATCTCAAAACGAAGAACATCAACAATACATTGCCAACCTGCCTTATAAAAAAGCCCACGAAACTAAATAATGTCCTCGCAGACAATACAAACCAAAAAACATGAAAATCAGAAACAGTGCACCACTGACCGAATTATAAAAAAGCTCCCGAAACCAAATAATCTCATCAGAGACAACAAAAAACCTCCCCTAAATTATTGATCAACTTTCCTGACTCCATCAAAAACTGTCATTTTTTTCCACATCGACAATTCTACAATACCCATAATTTCTACATCAAAAAGCCACCAAATGCTTCCACATATTAACGATAAATCACATAAATAACTTTAAAAGACTTGTAAATATATAACAAAATTAATAAATCACTATAATACACTAATAATTACCATATTACACGTAACTACTAAAAATCACTCAATTCATCCCAAACTACTATAACAAAATACACGTGTTCATTACTACCACCATTTTCAGCCCCACATGAAAAACTTCCAACATTTTTTCCCCCAAGCATACTCCATCCCCCCACTATGTTAGAATTCTCTGAAAACTCACTTTATACATTTCACCAAAAACGAACTAAAACCTAACACCCCATAAAAACTCTCATTTTTAAAACTTAATTACCCCACATTATAAACTTTTGTCATTTTCTTCTATTCACAGCAAAACATATACTACTACACCATACTAAACACAAAGAAAGATTTAAAATAATTCTATCTGGTTGACCACTCCTCCCTTCCCCATCAAATGCCCCTCACTCCAAACAACTTACAAAAACATTCCCCCCTACACACAGCCATAAAAAGCTACCTATCTCCCACTTCTAAACGGCATGACCATAACATTACAAAACAGTTCACTAACACTTTCAACAACAACCCTCCTAATATTAAATAATTTCAGTTCCAAAATATCTTAAATAACTTATTATTTAACATGTCTTAGCAAAATTTTGAAAAAACGACAGGAGCATATTATTCCTATTCTGGCTATCATAAAAAATCCTTCATTAAATATATTATACATATGCACTTGCCTCTAACCACATAGGCATGTTATCCCAATGAGTTATCAAGCAAAAATGGCAAAAAAAAAATCAAACCTAAGTTCACATTCCCCTCAAATCACACACATGACTTCACATTACCCACCCAAAAGAAACAAATCAAAGAATCATAGGCCACCAACTATCAATGGTTATGTTTCTACATCATACGTTTCTGAAACAGTGCCATCTGTTAGCTGAGGAACATGAACAACAAACTGACCGATTTTAAGTTTGCCTTCAATTCATGGTTACAACATGGTGCCTCATTCAGAAATGCAACTTAAATGAAAAGTACACTGCAAAGCAGAACTTGAGTTGAGAATAGGTGAGTAAATGCAACATAAGTACGTAACGTCTTTATATTGTCCCTTTGCATTTGAGAGACGACTTTCAGTCGCCACTTGGTTTAATGTAGCAACTCTAAATGGTGACTGAGAGTCAACAATAACTGTTTTATAAACAGATATCTTTCTTCTTTACATTTTAGATGTATAAATCTATTGTCTATATGTACTTCACAGTAAAGATTGCGTTTAATTAAAATTATTATTTTACACTTAGTCTGTTTTTATCAGTTATAAAAATGGAGCCAAATGATGAAATTAGTAGCAGTGGATGAGTTTGATTTTGCATTGTATATGTATGATTTATTTTTATGTTGTAAAAAATTCATCAACTTTTTAGCAAAAAACTGAGTTGCTACTTCCCTATAAGTGAAAAAACCTTCGAGTGCAAAGGGTTAATATGACGATTGAACGTTTTTGCAGAATTGTATGACAAACGTGTCTAGTACAGAGATTAGTGGTTGCCTCTGAATCCTACCTTTTGATATCTTTTACGTTTATAAAATGGCTGGTAGGAAGGAAATTGTACATTTGTTTAAACTATCGTGGGGGAACTTGAATCATGTGAATTTTATGCATTCTTCAAATTGAAAATGTTTTTAATAATGTAACTGAAATTCTTGAATTTTGTAGGCATTTAGAGTTGTCCTTTGACTTTATTGTTCTTGTTTTTTCTCCTTTGTTTAGCGAGTTATTTTGGGATTTACAAGTAGGAAACCAAATTTGTTCTTTAGCGATAAGCTCTGGTTAAAATGACAATTGTTTTGTTGTCTGTGATGGGATTATTTTTGGGGACTTTAAGGGAGCAAAAAATTTGTCTATCAATAAACTATGGTTAAAATTATTCTTTCCAATGAGATTACTTTGGGGCTTTTTTTCAAGTGCAGAATGATATCTTGTTTGGTGATATGACATGGTGAAAATAGTTATCTTTGATGAGATTATTCATTTGTGGGGCATTTTTTTTATGGGCAGTGAAATTTTATTGTTTGGTCATTCCCCTCGGTGCGAGCTCCTATACGCGGTGAGGGGACCACCCTGTGAAAGTTCCGCTGACTCGGTTACCTTCACAGGGTCCTAAACGCCCGCCCGCATTTGCCGTGTGCGGAGACCCGTGTCTCGGGAAAGGAGGATCCTGGTAGTTGCTTAAGGGTCCCCATCTTCTCTTATCAGCTCATGACTGGTGCTGTCCCCATTGGCCGTATTGCCATTGGGGAGCCTGTCTGTTGTGGGGTTGGGCAGCGGATTTTGGGGCCTCTGCTTCCGGTAAACGGGTGTTCCTGGGGGGGTGGCCCCCCCAGGAGCAATTGGCTGGTGGGCAGGTCCTACTAGGGTCAACTATGCAGAGCAGTGAGTAACCTTGCCCACGGTCCAGGTACAGGTTCGCAAGTTTCCTCACAACTTATTTTCCTTTTGAAATTATACTTTCTTTGTGAAGCCGGTTTGGTCTTTCACAATTTTGTTATTTTACGCTTCGTTCCTTTCATGTAGAATGTTTTTGTTCTGCACGTTTCTCTTTTTATTTTCCTTTTATTTATTTGTGAGGGCTTGGTTCACTGTCTGTGTGGGTATAGTGCCTGCATAGCCCTGGCGCCCGACTGGGCCTCCACTTGTTGGGCTCCGCGGAGGGTGGGGACAGCGGGCACTGAACCACACAAAAAAAAATGAAAGAGAATGATGAAAATAATGCGATCAATGCCGCTAAGAGGTCTCACCATGAGCCCTCATCTTCCTCTTTGTCTTTATCTCTGCCGTCGTCTTCTTTGAGTATACAATTAAAAGACCTTCTTGCTCAAAAGTTAATTTAAAATAATTTAAAAATTCTCTGTCATGTCTGTGTCGTTCCCCAAATTCCTTATCATCCACTCCACGGGTGATGAGGTACTTGGGGACATGTCTCCTTTTTTCGTCAACAAAGGTTTGAAAAGTCTTGTGGGAGAACCGAAATCCGTCAAGCGCTTACGATCTGGCGACTTGCAGGTTGAGACCGCTTGTTCCAAACACTCGGAACCGCTCCTGAAAATCAAAGAAATTGGTGGGGTGGCTGTCGAAGTCACTCCCCATAAAACTTTGAATTCCTCTCAGGGTGTGATCACTGAATGGAGCCTCCTCAATGTCACTGAGGAGGAAATCCTCTCAGAGCTCACACCTCAAGGAGTAACAGTGGTTCACTGGGTTTCGACACGCCGTGATGGGAAATTGGCACCCACCCAGGTGCTGATTGTGACACTCAACACGCCACGCCTGCTGTCTTCCATCAAGGCAGGTTATTTGCATTGTGAGGTACGACCGTATATACTGAACCCTCTGCACTGTTTTCATTGTCAGATATACGGTTGTGTCCTCACAGCTTGCCAGGGCAAACCCACCTGTGCTTGCTGTGGCAGTAAGGATCACCTGGATCCTGACTGCACAGCAGAAAAGGCAAGCTGTGTGAACTACAGTGGTGAACATCCAGCATACTCCCGCGACTGTCCGAAGTGGAAGGAGGAAAAGGAGGTACAATGCCTCAAGGTCATGAACATCTCTTACGCTGAGGCAAGAAAGCTCGCTGCACCGCCTGCTCCACCTGACGAGGTTTCCTATGCCAGTGCAGTCATTGGAAAGCCTATTGTTCCAATGACTTCGGTGGCGGTGCAGACTGACATCAGTGTACCACCTACTGAGTCTTTCTCGCCCACAGCCAAGTACCTCCTTACGCAGGCGAAACCGAGGGTGGTGTCGACTTGGACATCAACCCCGGTTTCCATTCCTGCAACTCAGCTTTCCACCTCCACCGGAAGGCCTCCTTCCTCATCATAAGGGACCTCAGTGACACAGTCCACTTTGGGGCAGTGCTGACACCAAATGGAGGGGTGGGGTCTGGAGCAGTGGCTCCTGGATCCTTCTCTCTCCCTGTTGAACACCAGTGTCAGGTCTTACTTTCACTCCCCAACCCTCACTTTCACTGCCATTGACCTCACCATCTGCTCCTTCTCGATTCTTCCACTCTTTACATTGGAGGTCGAGGACAACACTTATGGAAGCGATCACCTCCCCGTGGTGTGCACCATCTCCCATGGGAGACCTTGCAGCCATTCACACGTCTCACAGTGGAGGCTCGATCAGGCTGACTGGGGTGGTTTTTAGCTGCTCTCTGAGCTCGATGACCACTCTGTCAGCCAGGAGCCCATCAATGTTGCAGTGGCAAAGATTACGGACTGTATCATAGATGCAGCTGCATCCACAATTCCTCAAACTTCGACACGGTTTTCTCGTTTTCCGAAACTGTAGTGGAATCCAAATTGCACCGCAGCTCGTAAGGCTCAGAACAAGGCTTGGGGGGTGTTTTGGAGATATCCAACGACCCCCAACCTCAAAATGTTCAAACGCGCCAGGGCGAAAGCTCGTTTTGTCCGGCACCAGAGCCAGAAGGAATCTTGGATCAAATATACGTCTTCTATCACCCACACAATCAGTTCAAAGGTCGTGTGGGACAGAGTCCAGAAGATGGGTGGGAACTACACGTCCCACTTGTTATCGATCCTGGAGCACAATGGACAGGCAATTGCCGACACTCTGGGGGAGTCATTCTTCTCCATCTCTTCGTCTTCCTCTTACTCCCCCAAGTTTCTGGCCCAGAAGGGCAGGGCGGAACGCTCTCTGCTGTCATTCCACTCGAATGGCCTGGAGCGTTACAATAGGCCATTCAAGCCTTGCTCTGCACTCCTCTTGTGCATCTGCTGTCGGGCCAGACAATGTCCATTATGCCATGCTCCAACATCTCTCACCATCAAGTAAGGATCGGCAGCTCCTACTCTTCAACCGCATTTTTCTCGAGGAGCAGTTTCCAGACTCCTGGTAGGAGGCCATCGTCTTGGCCTTCCCAAAGCCAGGAAAGGATTCCAAGATTCCTTCAAATTGTGGTCCCATTGCGTTGACAAGCTGTGTATGCAAGGTGTTGGAAAAAATGGTAAATGCCAGACTCATCTGGTATTTAGAACACCACAACCTTCTTTCCAACACCCAGTGTGGCTTTCGCAGGCAACAGTCAACTCTTGACCTCGAATCGGCTATCAGGAATTCTTTTTTGCATAGATTTCTACATTGTTCATGTCAATTTTCTTCTACATCGAAAAAGCATACGACATGGCTTGGAGATTCGGCATTCTTCGTGACCTCAATAGCTTTGGCTTGAGAGGTCACATGCCGATCTTCATCTTCAACTTCTTAACGGTGTGTTCTTTTCGTGTCCATGTCAGCAAACTGTTCTGACCATATCCCCAAGAACAGTGGTGCCACAAGGCTGTGTTCTGAGTGTTACACTTTTTGCTGTCAAGATTAATTCTATTACTAGACAACTTCCTCCATCTGTAGGCAATGCCCTCTCTGTTGATGACTTTAGCATCTTTTGCTCATCATCCAACATGAGGGTCATTGAAAGACAACTGCAAATTGCCCTGATCAATCTTTCTGTTTCGGCGACGGCAAACAGGTTCAGTTTTCCCCACAGAAGAATGCTTGTGTGCACTTTTGCCACAAGCGTAATCTTCACCTGGATCCCGAGCTTCAGCTCAGGGGTAACATCATTCCAGTTGTGGTGGAGACCAAGTTTCTCAGTCTCATATTCGATCAGAAATTGACCTTTTTACCACACATACGTCATCTCAGGTCCAAGTGCATGCGGCCATTGAACATCATCAAGGTCCTCTCCTCCTTTTCTTGGGGAGCGGACCGATGTTCTTTGCTCCACCTGTACCATGCACATGTCCGATCGAAACTGGACTACGGATTCCAGATGTACGACTCCGCCCAGGATTCGGTGGTGAAGGTGCTGGACCCCCTCCATCACCAGGCTCTCCGTGTTTGAACAGGAGCCTTCCACACCTCACCAGTCCAGAGTCTTTACGTTGAGACCGACGAACCTTCTTTATCTCTTTGCCATCAGCAGTTGTCCCTACAATATGCATCTAAATTGCATTCCCTGCCTGGCCATCCCACTTGGGACTGTGTTTTCAGTCCAAAGTGGGAAATGCTTTGTACTAATCGGCCGACTTCCATTTGGTTTGCGAGTACGATGCTACCTCAGAGAATTTGGTTTCAAGGTTCAGTCAAGTTCTGAGGTTTCTGATACACGCTTGTTAACACGAGAATTTGCAAAAGTCGGCAGACATTCCCATTACATAGGCACCAACTCGTTGGCAGTGAAAATTTCTTGACCTTCACATTCCACCACCAAAATTTAAAATTTCTAGCATAAATACATTGCTTGCCATATTCATTTGAAATTTAGGAATTTCCAACTTTTTCCACTGCTAGAGGGTGTAATTATATCTTTAGAGAGATTTGGAACGTATTTCATCAATACCTATCTAATGCAAAAAGAATTTTTAATTTTCCTCTGTAAACAAAAAAGTTTCATGTTTACAGACAGACAACAAAGCAAAACTATTATGTCATTTCCTTTGAAAATGTGATAAAAAAGAAAGAATTTGAAAAGATTGCAATTTATATATTTCCCCTTAGGTTAAACAATTATAACTCTTTACAAAAAAATTTTTGACTCAAAATATTTCAGACAATTAGACATCTTATGTGTACTAACATTTATGCCAAAGATCATTGAAATCTGTGATGGGTGTAAGCTTTTCCAAAATTTTTGTTGATTTGACATGGAATGACCCTGTTTATTAATTCTATAGTGAAAATAATTGTATCCAATGAGATTATATATCTGTTGGGGCTTTTTTTTTTGAGTGCAGAATGAAAATTTGTTGTTTAACGATATGCTAACAACAATAAGAATTTAACTCCAAATTTTATGAAAATAAATGCAAACAAATTTGCAAGTATATTATTTAATAAGATTTTTTCACAGTAATACAGTGTTAAAATAGATCAGACATGCAATTAACCTTTTCACAATGGCTGGGACAGCATTGGTCCTGGCACATTTCCGTGCTTATTCAGCAGCTGGGACACTTTTGGAATTATTTATGGAAGGATGGAAATCTAGGTACTTTGCCTCATGCTATTGGTGGTATGGAGGGAGTGTGTTACCTCGTACTATCTGCAATGAAGTGACAGTGTAGACAATAAGCCCCGACTAAAGAGTTTGCTTCTGATTGCAGTGAAACCTTGCAATGGAGCCACAACTGTTTCCGAATGTTTATATTATGCAATATTTATTCCCTTTCATTGAAACTAATTTCTTTCTGCTTTATCATTCCGAAGCATAGAAGTAACTGAGCAAAATATTCGAGATGAATTCATCATCATCCCCAAGCAGCCATGGGCTACGGAGGTCCAACCAGACCACACAATTTAGTTCTCCAAGCATTTCTATTCTGAGCTATATCTGCTGCATCTCGCCACTGCACACCAATTCTAGCCAAGTCCTGTTTGACATTGTCTGCCTAGGTTATAACCTAGGATAAAATCATCAGCATAATCTAAATCAGACATTTTCATATCTCTAGACCATTTAAGGCCAAAATCTTTCCCTTGCAGTAAATTTCACATAACATAATCAATAACAAAATGAAAGAGAAAAGGAGACAAAATGCACCCTTGTCAAATACCAGAAGCAATACTAAACCAATTGCTCTCACACATGACTCAGTGTTATTATAGAGAGCTTATATTATGTTGACTAACTTGTCTGGAATGCCGTATGATCTCAATCCTACTCAAGCCTTACTCTCAAATTCCCCTTCCCCCATGCAGAAACTAAATTCTTCCCCCTGAAACTAAATTTTGTTGTTCGTGTCTGGAATGGTGATTGGACAGAGAAATGGAAATAGTTCCATGTTATCTCAGTGGAAAATCACATTCAGAGCTCAATAACTTCTTCATTATAATTTTTAATGAAAAATCAGTCTAAAGATAGGCTAACAATCTCAATTAAGTCTACCTAAATCCCAGTTTTAATCAGTATTTATTCAGTATTCAAAGAGTTATGAACTGTGGAATTTAACAGACTACAAAAAAATTGACCTTTAAAATTTTATTAAAGCCTGTTAAAAGATCTGAGATTATAGTAGAAATAGAATAAGAGATCAAGGTTGACTCTAGTAGATTACCCGGAGAGTCAACCTTGATCTCTTATCTCTTCTTTTAATGTTTCAATTAAATTTTGGGTAAATGTTTTGTAGCCTGTTAAATATTCCAGCTTTCATAACTCTTTGAATAGTGAACAAATATAGTGTTTAAAATTGAGATTTAGATAGATGAATTGAGATATTTAACTTTAGACCTATTTTTCATAAAAATCATATTGAAGAAATCATTGAGCTCTGAATATGATTGAGATAACATGGAAATATTTCCTTTTTTTTTGTCCAGTACCTGTGTATTTTCTGTGAAACGAAACTAGCTCTTATTAATTGAGCCAGAAGCAGCACTCCTGACACAGTATGCCCAGAAGCAACCAAGGTGGGAACACTTAAGAGGATTAACTAATGAATGGAGAGTGTCCTTGGAAACTGGGAGTGGTGCCTTGCCTCTTTCTACCCTCTGCAAGAATTTGCAGTAAATACACTGCTACAGCAGAGATATCTCTGAGAAACTGAGCTGCTGTTAAGGTTTAATTTTAAACATGATGAATATAAACAGTTAAATTATATATTAATCGAAAAAAAAATATTTTCTTCCCAAGTGATATATTTACCCGAAACATTATTTTTATTTCTCTTAATGATTCTTTTCAGTCTGGTATATTTTAAAAGCCGTCCCGTGGCAGAGTGGTTAGCGTGCTTGGCTACTGATCTGAGGGACCTGGGTTCGAGCCCCGGGTAAGGCATGGTTGTCAATGTGTCGTTTTTCTGCTGAGGTCCTGCCATCTTTACAGACCTTCTACTATGGCATATAAACTGACAGGCTCCTGTCAGACCTCTGTGGCAAGCAGCTGCTTGAGGGGGTATTTATTTTTTATTTTTTATATTTTAAAACGTGCCAGTGTTATACAAAATGACTTGGATTGCTTACATTAATGGGATTTTCTGTCCTGTTATAAAATCGTGGAATACTTTCTTGGCTGCTTTTTTTTTATTAAATATTATGAATATTTTTCTTTGGATTTTGAATTTTGGATATCTTGACTTAGTGCTGAAAAGTTAGCGTACCAAACCAAAAGGAAAAAAAAAACATTCTATATTGTCAGAGTGGTATAACAAAGTTAGTGGGAGGAGGGGAACTTTGATGGTGTGAGATAAAAGTTGTTTTACTGGAAAATGAAGAAATAATAAAAGAAAAATTAATATATAACCTAATGCAATGTTAAATAAAATATCCTTAGTAACAAGTTGTATGTAAGCCAGCCATTCAATATAGCATGACTCCGTAAAATCTATCGCTAGATCAACCGACAGAAAGATGATAATTTATAGAAATGAAATAAATCTTCTAAAATGAAAACTAAGGTTTGAATTTTAAAAGAAAATTACAAAGGGTGTATATCCAATATACGGGAACAACATGATAACATTCTATTATGGGAAAATAGTGGTTTAAATCACAATGCTGATTTAAAATTAATAAATTTACTTTATAACACTGTAATGGTTGGAAAAGCTGAGACAAATAGTTTTAATTCCAAGAAAAAAATGAAAGTACTTTTGTAGATAATAATTCCAACTAATTGTTAACCGTCTATACCATTACAATGAATGATATAGAGTAAATTTATTAATCTGTTATGGAGCAACTTGTAACACATGGAATAGAGATCACACATGTGAGCCAACTGAAGCCAGTTTTGAAGCCTACGAAAACTCTGTTTTTAGTTATAGTTTCGATTTGAGGAGCAGAGATGATGCATAGAATGCTGGGATAAATGATATAAATACTGCTAGGGATATTAAACTAGGTTTAAGGCAGTAAAGAATGTAAAAAAAAACAAGTGGAAGTATGTACTTTGTAATTACTTCCAGAATCTTCCATTTTTCTGGAGATTTTTGAAACTTTAAGAAAAAATTTATTGATAATAGTTCATATATCAAACTTGTGAGCTTAAAGCAGGGCAGTTGTTTCAGTATAATGTTAACAAATAAATTGGCAGTACCATATATCTGTTCTAATAAATGGCAATCAGATGGCTTTAACAAATTATTTATATCCTAGTTTAATAAAATATGCATCAAATGAAAAAAGGAAGTATGTATTTTTATAAGATACGTATAAGAAATTTTTCAAACGTAAATTTTTTAAAATTGGTTGTTTTTTTCACTAAAAACATGTCCTAGGCCTCTCATTTAAATTCAGTCACATATCACCTGGATACTGGAAAGGTTAAATCATTGAGCTTACTCATGAGTTAGCATTCTTGACATAACATAAGTAATATGCATAGGTAATGTAAGTGAAAAGTATTCTGTATGTCAGCCATCAAAGTGTGTTTTCACAGTAACATAGTTTTTTTGGATTGTTCCGTATTGCCTGTTTTTTATTTATTTTTAGGTGATTTAGATACATTTCTTTATATGTAGCATAAAGGAATAAATTTTGGCCCTTAGGTGAGTGTAGTAAATTACAGATGATATTTTTTAGTTAAATACATTTATTGTTTATATGCTAAGCAGGAAATTGGATTTATAATTAACACATCTGTGCTCTATTTTTGGGCATTCTTTAATCGGATGCATTTTTTGGAGCTACGTTGATCTTACAACATACATAAAATCCTCATGCAGCCATGGGCTACATGGGTCCAACCAGACTGTAATTTTCATCTCCAGATGTGTCTGTTCTGAGCTACAACTGCTGCATTTTGCCACGCTAGGCCAATTCTAGCAAGCTCCTGTTTGACATTGTCTGCTTATTGTATCCTAGGTCTCCCACTTATTCTGAAACCCTTAGGCACACTGTTCATAATTCTGTTTGGCCAAACCAACACAGTCTCTCTCTGCACAATATGCTGCCCAAAGGAGGTTGATGACTCCTTCTAACCTCATCATTACTTACAAAATCAAAACACCTAATGCCCAAAATACTGCATAAGCATCTAGAATCAAAGGCATCAATTTTTCTTGTTATCCTGCTTACAAAGCATCCATGTTTTGTTACCATAACCAGAATTAGAAAGAACCAAACTATTATACAACCTAATTTTAGTCTTTAGTGTGATGGCCCCTCATTCAATTTTACTTTACCTAAACCAGTTTTGCTTAATTTACGTTATATTTATCATTTTGGTGATTTTTAAATTCATTTTTGGCATTACAGCACTCGTTTCCAAGAGCATAGGAGTTGCGCATGCGCAACTCCAAACTTTCAATTGTCACCCACTAAAGTGCGCATGTACAAGGACATGCCCCCTCTTTCATCATAGCTTGCGCGCTTGTCATTTTATGCAAATGTCTTTACCAGTGCAATTTTATACTGTTACATGTTGCTGAGCCTGTATGCTAGATATTACCGTGACATGTAGTCACAGAAGTTAGTAGTAAGAGTTGTAGCCAGAGTCAGTTAGTGAGTTGATGTTGTGATCAGAAGTTAGTTGTGGTTGGTAACAGAGTAGAAGTTAGATAGTGATGATGTAGACAACGTTTTCATTAAAGTTGGTGAGTGTTTAAAAATAATTTTTTGGAAATAAACTTGTTTGTTATAGAAACTTTTTTGAATTTTTGCTATTTTTTCTCTTGAGCAACGTTAGTTGATAAGTTTTGATTAGAATTTACATTAGTTTGACAATCATTTAATTTTTGAATTCTTACTTGCTAAGTAATGTCCGCTGGTATTTGAACCCTAATTGAACTTTACTTGGCAATTTGTTAATTATTGCCTTGCACCCGATTTTGCTATCCAGAGCTTGAATAAATATTGAATCAAAGGGTCCAAAACTTTAAAATATTTAAATCTTTGGAGTATTATATTAGGTATACATGCCTATTTTTCCACATGCTCCATAGATCCTTAAAAGTTTTATCAGTAATACCTATTCTATTTATCTCTTGCCACACATCACCAGTATCTGTTACATAGCTCCCAAGATAATTAAACTGAGACACTTGCTCAAAAGTGCAGCAATTTAGAGCAACTGAAGCATTATCTGCCTGACCAATTTTCATCACTTAAGTTTTTCCTCTGTTTATCAGCAAACCTACTCTATTATCAGTCTCATCAACAACTCTAATGAAAGTATTCATCTCATCATCATTAGCCTACAGGGCCAAATCATCTCCATAATCTAAATCAGAAATTTTGAAATCTCTAGACCATTTAAGGCCAAATTTTTTCCTTGCAAAAAATTTCTCATAGCATAATCAGTAGCCGAACTAAGAGAAAAGGAGACAAAATTCACCCTTGTCGAACACCAGAAGCATTGCTAAACCAATTGCTACAAGCCTTACCAACTCTCACACACAACTCAGTGTTATTATAGAGAGCTTTCATTAGACTAACTAACTTATCCAGGTATTCCATGTGATCTAACACTCAACCCAAATTATGTGATCAACAGAGTCAAAATCATTTTTGAAATCTATAAAGCTAGTAACCACAGGTTTCTGAAACTCCAAACATTTCTCAAGAATCTGCCTAAGTGAAAATATTTGATCAAGACATCCCCTACCACTTCTTAATCCACACTGTTCATCACACAGTTGTCCATCAACTAAATTTGTAATTCTATTAAGTATAATCATGCAAAGAACTTTACCTGGAACAGGAAGTAAACTAATTCCCCTATAATTATCACAAGAACTGTGATCGCCTTATTTTTTAATCAAAAAAACAAGACCCAACATTAGCTTTAGTAAAATCCTTAGAAAGAACACCTTTATCATAAAAAATTTTCAAAATTTCAGTCAGCCATGTCACAACACAAATGTTCCCAGCTCTAAGTATTTCAGTGCTGATTTCATCCATCCCTGGGGATTTATGCAGTTTTAATTTAGAGATAGCCAAAGCTACTTCAGAATGCAATATAGGGCCATCATTAAAGCCAGTAATGCATCTATCCTCATTACAAACGATAGTTTTGGTTGGTTGATTGGAACGGAGTAGATTGGGTTGGGTTGTTTTACCTCTGAGCAGCACTTTTTTGCACACCATCGGCTAAATGGCCAGGTCACAAGGGCCCTGAAGGCTCAGAAAAGGTTGGGGGAGGAGACCCACTGGAACAGCTGTTGGGAGACAGATGGTAGCCTCCTCTCAAGGCTATCCAGCGTGTTCTTTAACATGCACAGGGTATGGCTCTCCCACACACAGGGCTACAGCTTAACATCCCATCCGACAGGTTGCAGCCTTTCCAAGCCCATCGGTGTCCCCTACTGACCGTGGGCAGGGCAAGAAATTTTGTGGAGATAAATCCCAATGCTGACCCAGCTGGGAACTGCAGATTACGAGCCTGGCACGCTACCAAATGAGCCACCCCTACCTCAATGGGAGTAGAAATAATCACATTATTTAGAACTTCTGAAATGCTCAGAAGTTCTAATATGTGATACCCATCACAGAATCCTCACTTTCAACCACCTTGTCATGTTTATCCCTCAATCCCTGTGTACCTGTCTGTTTGTTCCCACATAACAGCTGTTAACTGATCCCTTGCACATTTATTAAGCTCATTGTAATGCTTCTGTTAGGATTAGTAGGGTGTTGATTCATATTAATCCTGCACTTCCTTCTTTCAGAAATAAGTTCTATAGCCTTATCACTCATAATTTTATTTCCTCTGTTCCCTTTTACCCTAAAGAGTACTGTTGGTTTCAAGAAAAGCCTGTTTAAACTGTTCCCATTCTTTCTCAACTTCAGCAGTAATTGTGGTCAGCAGTAAGCAAACCACAATTGTCGTAATGACTAAATATAAGTAGCCTATCATTGTATGTTTTGGCTATATCTGGATCTTTCAGGTATACAGTGTTATAGCTAATTTTTTTACCTTAGCACGACATTTCTTAAGCTTCAGCTGCAAGACACTTTTGACCAGGTAATGAACAGACCCAATTTCAGCTCCCCTGTATTAATGGGTATTCCTGACTGAACTAGCCCATTTGTTGTTAATTGAAATATAATCTATCATTACTGTGCAAACATAAGGTGAAACCGATATGTATTTATAACTGTCCCAGTGTTTGTAGTATGTGTTAGTTATTCGCATACCATTAAGTTTACTTTCCTGTAGGAGACTTTCCCCATTGCCATTGGAACTACCAATGCCAAAGAGACCTAAAACTCCTGCCCAAAGGTCAGAGTTGGTACCAACTTTAGCATTGAAGTCACCTAGCACAATTGAAATATCTCCTTTCTTCACAGAATTCAAAATATCCTGAAACAGTCTGTAAAACCTATCCTTCTCATTCTCATCAGAGTCCTTTGTGGGGGCATAATAACAGATGACATTCAAGTCTTTAATTTTTGTTTTAAATTTTGTTCTAAGAAATCTTTCATTAATGCAGTCATATCCTAGAAAAGCATCACTGGCTGAGAAGCAAACCTACCAAAACCCAGTACAAATACTGGCAAAACCAGTACAATACCATATTTACCTATGGATGTTGAACCTTCTCCAGTTGCAAGACGATCTAAAATTTTGATCTTAGTATCCAAAGAGATAGCTTTCCTTTTCTGCTTTTGTATAGTTGAATTATCTGACATTGTGATAAAATAAATAAATACCCCCTCAAGCAGCTGCTTGCCACAGAGGTCTGACAGGAGCCTGTCAGTTTATATGCCAGAGTAGAAGGTCTGAGAGGATGGCAGGACCTCAGCAGAAAAACAACACGAACATCCATGCCTTACCCGGGGCTTGAACCCAGGTCCCGTAGATCAGTAGCCAAGCGCGCTAACCACTCGGCCACGGGACGGCTTACGAAAAATATTTGAATTGTAGTTAATAAATCAGATGATGAAAAATTTAATAAATTTATATTACACACACAAAACTTTAAAAAACAAAAAAAATTCGATTTCTTCTATTAAATAAATATTTAAACACTTGTAACTTTAAGCACGAAATGAGAGACCAAGACTAACGTACGTATTGAAGATGAAATTGAGGGAATTTCCAGAACTCATGTTGCCACTTTATTCTGAATGAAGTAGGTTTTGTACAATTTTTCCATAAAATAGAGAATAAAATAGAGAAAACTTGTTGTGTAGTTATGTTAGTGTATTTTTTTTTTGGGGGGGGGGGGATTTTAGTGCACAAAATGTGTATCTATAGTACATTTTCAAAGTTAAAACTACTTTGAAAAATGTGACCATAAAAGCAGCATCTTTGTTATAAATGTAAATTCTAGGAATTTTTTTTGAATAGGAATATATTTTCAGAATTAAATTTAAATGGAGATTTTTAAAAAGGCACCATTTAAACCACGTTAGATCAAAATAAGTCGTGTAAAATGAGAATTGGGATTTTTTTGTAAACCATGTTAAATCAAAATCGTGTAAAAACAGAATTGGATGTATATACTTTAGAGAAATTCTAATCCAAGCAATACCAGGTAAATCTGTTAATGTGATATATAAAGCTTCTTATTCATAATTTTTAGATGGATTGTAATAGAGAATTTATTTTACAATATTTTTTTCCTGTACTGCTCTAATAGTTTACTTGTAATTTTTAATTTTTATTTTTCTGCAAACAGTAACTTTGTCTTTAACTGTACTTATATATGTATACTACTATGCATATTAAATTGGCAGGCTTCTGTCAGATCTCTGTGGTAAGCAGCTGCTTGGGGCTAATATTTTTTTTTATTGTATTTCTTATATTTGTATTACAGCAGTATAAATGCTTTCATTGATCTGTTCTAGCAATAAATGGCAGAATGTAGCTGCTGCATTTCCAGGAAATTCAAAATCTTTTCTACCAAAAAAAAGAGCATCTTCTGTATTTGCAAAGTAAGTTTCAGTCTTCAAGAGTTAATATTCACATTAGTTAAAATTTGTACTTTAATTGTTTTTCACTTCTATTCACTGTATATTTAGAGACAGGCCTTTGAATTGAACCCATTCTATTCTTTCTTGTCATGAAATTTGAATCAAAATGAATTTCCTAAATTGTTCATGTGTAAATTATGAAAAAAAACTAATATTGTTAAAAATTTCATAATATTTTGCTTTGTATTAACAATTATAGTTTTGTTTGTTTTCTGTTATTAAATGTATAGTAGTGGCCTAGCATCACAGGAGACTATTAGATTGTCTTCCCCTAACAAAATTTTTTTTATTATTTTAATTGATAGCATTTATTTTTTAATAATAATAGATAATAATAATAAATCCCAATATAAAAAATGTATTTTAGCTATGGTAACATATCTAATCTTATATGCCATGACATTAGCTTTGCAGAATAGTCTACATGCCCTGCATACTCTATGCTCGAACACAAGAGTTACATAGAGCCACTAACCACTGTATACCTTACAACAAAATAAAATCTCAAGTGTTAAATGGAAAATTGGATGAGTTATTTTCTATATTTAAAAATTGAGGTATGTAACAAATCCATCCAAGGATGATGTAGAAATTGGTAAAGAGCATGCAGCAATGAGTAAAAATAAAGCCTCTGGGTATGATGGTATTACAGTGTCCATGTTGCAAATTATTTCTAAATATAGCTTTATGTTTTTACTTATTTAATTAATTTATCACTACAACAAGGAAAATTTGTTGAACAACTAAAATATGCTTTAATTTCCCTGATTTACAGATTGGATGATAAACAACTGTTGACTAATTATAGACCAATCTCATTGTTGTCGGTGTTTTCTAAATTAATTGAAAAAATTGTTTAAAAAAAAAAACTTTGTAAATTTCTTAAATCAACATAACTTTTTTTCCAAGAACCAATTTGGTTTTAGGGAAGGAAAAAACACTGAACAATGTATTCTGAAGCTAACGGAAGGTATTTACAAGAGCATTGATGTGGGTAAAAAGAACATTGACACTGTTTCAGGATCTACAAAAAGCTTTTGATACAGTGGATCAGAAAATAGTATTAAAAAAACTCTTTGTCAACGGTATAAGAGGACATATTTATAATTGGTTTAAAAGCTAGCTTTTAGCAAGAAGTCAGGTGGTAACAGTGAATAAGGAAATAAGTTCATTTAGGGTAATTAAAAAAATGTGTATCTTAAGGCTCTGTATTGGGTCCCATCTTGTTCCTTATTTACATTAATGACTTATGCAATTTACATTTAAGAGGATCATTAATATGTTATGACAATGATATTGCAATAGTTTACACAGCAGATGCTATTTTAGAAATGGAAGCAAATGTAGAAAATGATCGTTTAAAAATACATAGGGGGCTAGTTGGAATAAATTAAACTTGAATATTAATAAAAGTAAGTTTCTTTATTCTGAATTGCTTAAAACAGATACTCTAATAAAAATTAAATATATGATGTTAATTGCCTTCTTAATCAGATTGTCTATGCCCTAAATTAGAAAGAGTATATAATTACAATTATTTGGGGGTTGAATTGGATTCTGCTTTAAAATAGAGGATTCATGCAAATAAGATAAGAAATTTTTAACAGTATTATATTATGCCTTGGTTTATTCTAATATACAACATAGTTTGTGTATTGGAGAGGTGATTATGATATTAATTTATATAATTTATTTATGGCACATAAAAAAATTTAAGTTGGTGTTCAATGTTAATTTTTCTACTTTAGATTCATCTACTTTAATTCATTTTCATCATATTAGAAATATTTATATGTATAAAATTCTATTGTTTTTATGTCAAAATAAGCAATCGATAGAGAGTAAACATACTGAATGCAATTTACGAATGAAAGGAGTGGTATTTGAAATACTGTTGGCAAAGAAGAATATTCTCCAGAGGCACTTCACTTATTTGGCATCAAAATTTTACAATTCTTCACCACTGGATATGAGTGATGAAAATGTTTGACTGCCTTCAAAAAGAAATTATATTCATATATATAATAACTGTTATGACATTACCTTTGTCAAACAATCATCATATCAATCGTTTAAATATTTTATTTATACTTAATGAATACTAATATACTCCTATCTTTTATAATTGTATGAAGTTATATTAAGAACTGATTGTTATTCCCATTATTTGTTGCCTAAATTTGATATTGGTAATTAAAATGGAACCTGGATGAGCAGTTTAAGCCCCTTGGTTTCGGCATGTAATAACTAAAATTATGTGTGTGGTTTTTTATTTTTCTTGATTATTTTGTTGATTTTGTGTAAAAATTTAATAATACACAATTGTTGGCTGTGTGTGCAATTAAACAATTAGTCTTGAGATTGACTAGTATCGTGCATTAATCCTACATTACAAATAGCTGAGACTAAACTGTTAAATAAGGTGATAAGGAAGGTTCGAGCTGACAGAGCAAAAGAGAAAATAACATACAAGGAATATTTAAAACTTACTAATGTTATCGAAGTAGAAAATTTAAATCAATTAATGGGTAGAGTGGCATATAAAATTGATACAGACACCAAAAGAATTAATCAAATACATAATAATAAATTGCAGAATTTAAAAAAGCAACAATAGGTTAATACCAGTAAGGAAAATAAACATGAAGCAAAAAAAAGTGCATACAGCACCTGTTAAAAATATTTAAATCTTTCAAGTTGTACATTAGATGAGGACAAGATAGAATTTTACAACAAGGAGCTAAAATATGCATATAACAATTCTAATTTAAAAGAAATAATACTTCAAATCAAACAATCCAAAAATAATATACCCACCATACAAAAAGATAAAGAATGTTTTAAATTATACCTGAGTATAAAGTACCAACAAACTAAAAAAGATAAAAATAACAATCAGAATATTAAAATATTGCATAATTTGAAGTGTAACCCTAAACTTAAAACAGTACTAGCAGATAAAACAGATCAAATAATGTTAATGAATAAAATGGATTATGATTTGAAAATTAATAATACAATAACAGACAAATTGTAAACCATTGGTAGGTAGCCTGATATCTAAAGTATTAAATAAATTAGCAGAATTGAAAAGGGATCCTGTTTTACTGAGTAATATAGCTAAAAAAAAAGTATCCTGCCCATGTACCCTGACATACCTCAATTATTCGTTAAAAGTTACATAACGATAAACTGTTTTGGCCCATAGTCAATAAGCGAAAATCCCCAACATATAATTTAGAAAGAGCACTTTTTGATTTTTTTCACACCCTTTTTTTACTCTTACCAAGTATATAGTTACCTCATTTTATGAGGCTGTTAATATTACCGACATACAATGACCATTCACTCTAGATGTGTCACTGTATCCCAACACACCATGGTTGGATGCAGCAATGTGGCTGAATGGTTGAAGGAAGCCAGGTCCACATACCAAGAGTACTTCAGAGTACATGAAGCCCCTAGACCTGGCTACCAACTCCAACTGGTTCATTGTTAATCAACAGGCATGGGTTCAGACAGATGGGGTCACCACTGTCGGGACTCATGACAGACGTCGTAATGCGACATGTTGAAAACATGAAGTAGAAAAGCTAAATTTAAACCTTCTTTATATATTCGTTACATAGATGATTTGCTTATTTTTTGGGATCACCCCCATAGATAAATTGAAAACTTGAATATATACACTTAAAACTTTAAAACTTAAAACTAATTTATTTATAAAATTGCTAAAAAAAAAAGGCTGGTTACCCAGATATTATTTAAAAAATAGGAAAATTTTCAAAATACAAAAGTCAGCAAGACTCTCAACCTAATCCTAACCCCTATGAGGTAAAATCTAAATATGCACACAATATCCCTCACATACCAGGAGTATCAAAGACATTAAGTAACATATTAAAAGAATACGACACTAGATTTCCTACCACCATAAATAAAAGTATCGAAAAAAGTACTAAATAATCGTGATGAACTTCCCCCAACAGTCTATAATATTAACATACCTGACCCCCTCAATAAATTGCAAAGTAGAAATAAATATATTGTGAAAGACTGATATATGGCTCTGAGCTTGATTATGGATCCTGATTTTGCTGCACTGGTGGGCTTCTGTGGAGGGAAAATCTTCTGCTGTGTTTTCTGTTTGTTTGTGGGTTGACAGCCCCAAGTGAATAGATTCACAGGATATGTTTATCAGCTGGTGGATAATCCTGAGCAGAAGTCATCGCAGGCACCTGAACTCTTTGCTTCTATTGGCATCGTCAAATTCTACATTGAAGGAAGTCTTCCAGTGTAGATGGCTTCCGCCTTCAGTAGTGGGGGAACGGGTCTTTGCCCCATGTCTGCGATTAGGGGATTTGTTGATATTGTCGGCATTCCCTCTCTCAATAAACATAGTTTCTTTAAACATCCCACTAACCATTTTCTCTCCATAGGTAGTTGGAATGTGAGGACTCTGCACAGAGCTTTTTCTCTTGATATCCTCACACAAGAATTCCACCGTTATAATTTAGATATTCTCAGCTTGCAAGAGACCAGATGGACAGATAAAGGTCAGATTCTTAAAAATAATCTTAAATTTCTCTTTTCAGGGAGGGACGACAATAAGCATCGCCAAGGCGTGGGTCTGCTTCTCAGCAGACACGCTAGCGATGCTCTTCTAGGATATGAGTGCATTAATGAAAGGTTTCTTGCAGCAAAATTTCAGACAAGCGTTAAAGACTTGAATGTTATCTGCTGTTATGCCTCCACTGAGGATGCCGATGAGGATGAGAAGGATAGGTTTTATGAACAACTTCAGGATATTTTGAATTCTGTCAAGAAAGGAGATATTACCCTTGTTCTTGGTGACTTCAATGCCAAAGTTGGTACTGACTCTGACCTTTGGGGAGGAGTAATAGGCCCTTTTGGTATTGGTAGCTGCAATGGCAATGGGCAACGTCTCCTACAGGTAAGTAAACTCAATGGATTCAGAATAACTAACACTTATTACAAACACCGCGACATACATAAGTACACATGGGTTTCACCTGATGGGCTGCATAAGAATATGATTGATTACATATTAATTAACGGCAAATGGGCAAGTTCTGTTAGGAATACCAGGGAATATAGGGGAGCTGAAATTGGATCTGACCATTACCTTGTTAAAAGTGTGTTGCAACTTAAACTTAAAAAGTGTTGTGCTAGGGTTAAAAAATTTACTTTTAATACTGAAGCTTTGAAAGATCCAGTTATAGCCAAAGCTTACCATGATAGGTTACTTAGTCATTATGACAGTCATGGTGTGCTTACTACTGAAGTTGAGGAAGAATGGGATCATTTTAAACAGGCTTTTTTGGACACTAACAGTACTCTTTTAGGAGAAAAGGAGCAGAAGAGGCAGAATTATCTGAGTGATAAGGCACTTGAGCTTATTTCAGAAAGAAAGAACTTCAAGAATGTCTTTAATCAATACCCTACTAGTCCTAATAGAAAGCATTATAGAGACCTTAATAAACTTGTAAAGGATCAGTTAGCTGCTGATAAGAATCTTTGGCTTGATGGTTTGGCTGACAAAGCCGAGGAAGCAGTTAGACAGCACAACAGCAGAGAGCTGTACCAGATAGTTAATGTTTTGTGTGGTAGAAAACGGACAGGCATACAAGGATTGAAGGATAAACAAGGTAAGGTTATAGAAGGGGAGGATTCTGTCATGGCTAGGTGGGCTGAGCATTTCAGTGATATTCTAAACAATGCGGTTAGTTCTAATGCGGCTAGTTTGCAATGATGATAGATGCATTGGTGGCTTTAATGTTGGCCCTATAACACAATCTGAAGTTATTTTGGCTGTTTCTAAACTTAAACTTCATAAATCCCCAGGGGTAGATGAAATTACTACGGAAATGCTTAGAGCTGGGAATGTTTCGGTTACCACTTAGATGACTGAAATTCTGAATATCTTTTATGATAAAGGCATGGTTCCTAAGGATTTTACCAGAGCTATTGTTATCCCTATTTTCAAAAAAGGTGATCGCAGTTCTTGTGATAACTATAGGGGTATCAGCCTACTCTCTGTTCCAGGTAAAGTTCTTTCCATGATTGTGCTTAATAGAATTAAGAATCTGGTTGACAGTCAATTGCGTGATGAGCAATGTGGATTCAGAAGTGGTAGGGGATGTGTGGATCAGATATTTTCACTTAGGTAGATTCTTGAGAAATGTTTAGAGTTTCAGAAACCTTTGGTTGCTAGCTTTGTTGATTTCAAAAAGGCTTTCGACTCTGTTGATCATCATAATTTGTGGTTGATTGTGAGATCATATGGTATACCAGACAAGTTAGTCAACATTATGAAAGCTCTCTATAATAACACTGAGTCGTGTGTGAGAGTTGGTAAGGCTTGTAGCAATTGGTTTAGCATTACTTATGGTGTTCGACAAGGGTGCATTTTGTCTCCTTTTCTCTTTAGCTTGGTTATTGATTATGTTATGCGAAATTCACTTCAAGGGAAAGATTTTGGCCTTTAAATGGGCTGGAGATATGAAAATTTCTGATTTAGATTATGCTGATGATTTAGCCCTTTTGGCAAATGATGTTGATGAGATGAACTCTTTCATTCGAGCTGTTGATGAGACTGGTAGTAGAGTAGGTTTGGTTATAAACAGAGAGAAAACTAAAGTGATGAAAATTGGTCAGGCAGGCTGTGATTCAGTTAATCTGAATGGTTGCAGTCTTTTGCAGATGTCACAGTTTAATTATCTTGGGAGCTATGTAACAGATAATGGTGATGTGCGGCCTGAGATTAACAGATGAATAGGGATTGCTGCCGGGACTTTTAAGAACCTAGGGAGAGTGTGGAGAAATAGGCGTATACACCTGAAGACTAAAATTAGACTGTATAATAGTTTGGTTCTTTCTAGGGTTAGTTATGGTAGTGAAACTTGGACACTTTGTAAACAAGATAACAGGAAACTAGATGCTTTTGATTCCAGATGCTTACGCAGTATCTTGGGCATTAGATGGTTCAACTTTGTAACTAATGATGAGATTAGACAAAGCAGTTTGCAACCTCCTTTAAGCAGCATATGTGCAGAGAGAGACTCCATTGGTTTGGCCATGTTGCCCGTATGAATAATTATACATTGGCGAATAGGGTTTTGAACAGTGTTCCTAAAGGCCTCAGAAAGAAGGGGAGACCTAGGATGCGGTGGGCAGACAATGTCAAACAGGACCTTGTTAGAATTGGTGTGCAGTGGCCAGATGCAGTAGATGTAGCTCAGGATAGACTTGCCTGGAGAACTAAATTGCACGGTCTGGTTGGACCTCCGTAGCCACTGGCTGCTTGAGGAGGATGATGATGATGAAAACCTATCGCACATATGCGCAGCATATGTCTGAACATTTAAATGACATTAAAACTCAAAAACCTAATACAGCTTTAGCACAGACAATAATTGATAATAAACTTAAAATAAATAATCTAACATATGCACCCCTTATAGCACCACAAACAAAATTCCAATTATGGTGTGCAGAAACCATTTTAATTAATTTACATAAGGAGTCACTCTGCAACACGGAAATTCTACCCCTACCAGTGGTGTGGAACCTCCTGTTGCATGAACTGCCAATCACCCCAGATGCACGAACAGCCATTAACATAAACGGAGACCCTCATATAAACTTAACACCACCATCTTAGTAGATGCCTGATGAAGGGCAGCGAAACACGTCACAGGCAAGATTTTAAAAGTTGTAGATACTTTAGTATCCATTTTGAGTTAATTATGTTGAAAACTTAGATTCTTGAGATTGTCACCAAGATAATGTATCAGCACATGGCAGTACAAGAGCTAGTAGGAAGATATAATTGCCAGTTGGAAATACCATCTGACATCTATGTGCAACTGCAGTTAGCATGCAGTGACATCAATATCAATGAATTTCAATTAAACCAGGACTGGTATATACAGCTGATGTCAAGTGAATATGTATGTCCAATTGAACAAGTGCACTGAAAAGTGGAAACAAGTGACTGATTAAACCCCACCTTACAGCTGTCACCTACATCAGCCAAGCCAAAAGCACAAGGGATGAGTAAATCACTCTCTTATACTAAGCGACCTTGTAATAAGAAAAAGACCATTTGCAAATACCATCCAAGCAAAGAGTATTCTGGCATGCAAAAATTACACTGTAAAGCAATTGACTAGTATCACTCATTAATGTATATATGTTAATGAGCGATACTAGTCAATCTCAAGACTAATTTTTTAATTGTACACACAGCCAACAATCATGTATTATTAAATTGTTAAGTTATAGAGCTGTGATTGTAATTAATGGTTTTGTGTATTTGTGTTTCCACCATTTGTATTGTTGCATGTATGAAATTTTGTGATGATTATCAGTGGAAATAAATGCTACTAATTTCGGAAATCACTCTAACATCTTTTCTGAGCTACAGTTCTGCATTTGGCCCTTATGAACCAATTCCAATAAGATTAATTTTGACATTGTCTACCCATCACATCCTAGGTCTCTCCCTTTTCCTTATGCCTTTAGGCACATTGTTCATAACCCTGTTCACCAATCTGCAGTTATACATTTGGTGTAACATGGCCAAACCAATGCAGTCTCCCTTTTCAAAATCATCATCATCCTCAAGCAGCCATGGGCTACCAAGGTCCAACCAGATCATGCAATTTAGTTCTCCAAGCATATCTGTCCTGAGCTACATATGCTGCATTTGGCCACTGCAATTCTAATAAGGTCCTGTTTTACATTGTCTGCCCACTGCAGCATAGGTCTCGTCCTCTTTCTGAGGCCTTTAGGTACACTGTTCATAACCCTATTCTTTTATCTATAATTATTCATATGGGCAACATGACCAAACCAATAGTCTCTCTCTGCACAAGAATAATAAGAGGTAAGGCAAAGGAGTTGGCACCTCAAAGGAGGTTGCCAACAAGTGAATACCCAAGATACTGCATAAGTATCTAGAATCAAAAGCATTGTTTCCTGTTATCTTGTTTACAAAGTGTCCAAGTTTCACTACTATAACTAACCTTAAAAAGAACCAAACTATTATACTATCTAATTTTAGTGTTTAGGTGTGTACACCTATTTCTTGAGACTCTCCATAGATTCTTAAAAGTCCCAGCAGCAATCCCTATTCATCTGTTAATCTCATGCTGCACGTTACCAGTTATTATTCTATTCTATTACATAGCTCTCAAGATAATTAAACTGAGACACTTGATCAAGGGTGCAGCCTTCGAAGCAACTCAAGCACAATCTGCCTGATTAATTTTTATAACTATAGTTTTTTCTCTGTTTATCACCAAACCTACTCTATTACCAGTCTCATCAACAGCCC
Source organism: Ryuthela nishihirai (assembly GCA_038380435.1). NCBI lineage: Eukaryota > Metazoa > Arthropoda > Arachnida > Araneae > Heptathelidae > Ryuthela > Ryuthela nishihirai. The sequence continues at coordinate 83,143,780 of JAWZYU010000011.1, read as the reverse complement.
TGATGAAAGAATTAATCTCATCAGCGTCATTAGCCAACAGGGCCAAGTCATCTGCATAATCTAAATCAAAAATTTTGAAATCTCTAGACCATTTAAGGCCAAAATCCTTCCCTTTGCAAAGAATTTCCTATAACATAATCGGTAGCCAAGCTAAGGAGTAAAGGCGACAAAAATGCACCTTTGTCAAACACCAGAAGCAATGCTAAACCAATTGCTACTTACTAATTCTCACACATGACTCACTGTTATTATAGAGAGCCTTCATTACATTAGCTAACTTGTCTGGTATGCCATACTGTAACTCTCCTAAAGTATGCTAACTTCTTCAATTTTGACCTTTCGACTTATCCACATTAAATTAATTTACCGGATAACATCAAGCACCAGGCAGTTAATCTTGCCAAATACAGTTAAATGAGCGTTTGCTAAGTATAGAGGCATTACTTAGTGAGTAAAAAATCAAAAGATTGTCAAATTATTAAAATTAAATCTAATCAAAATCAAATATCGCTACTCGAGAGAAAAAAATTAGGAAAGTCAAAATTATTCATAAAACAAAGTTTATTTCCAAAAAATCTACTCACCAATTAAACTGATGAATGCAATATTCTGAGCAACTAAAGCTCATTTAAACATCTCCAAAACTGACAAAATTCTCAGCTAACATCATCCTCTCCACACCTCTCTCACTAACGTTTTCTCTACTAACTCTTACTGATTCATTGCTACTATCTTGACACTGTGACCAAACATCACTTAGCATACATGGCATTCTGAATCCACACTGCTCATCACACAATTGCCCATCAACCAGATTCTTCATTCTATTATACACAATCATACATAAAACTTTACCTGGAACAGAAAGTAGGCTGATGCCCCTGTTTTAAAAATTGGGATAATAATACCTCTGGTAAAATCCTTGGGAATCATGCTTTTATCATAAAAGATGTTCAAAATTTCAGTCATCCATGTAGTAACTAAAACATTCCCAGCTCTAAGCATTTCAATAGTAATTTCATCCACCCCTGGGGATTTATATAGTTTAAGTTTAGAAATAGCCAAAATAACTTCGGACTTGTTATAGGGCCAACATTAAAGCAGTAATGCATCTATCATCATTGCAAAAAATGGGAGTAGAACTAACCACATTGTTTAGAACATCACTGAAATATTCAAACCATCTAGCCATAACAGAATCCTCACCTTCTATAACCTAACCTTTTTTTATCTTTCACTCCTTGTATACCTGTCTGTTTTCTACCACACAAAACATTAACTATCTGGTACAGCTCTCTGCTGTTGTGCTCTCTTACTGCTTCCTCAGCTTTGTCAACCAAGCTATCAAGCCAAAGATTCTTAGCAGCAGCTAAACTGATCCTGTACACATTTATTAAGCTCTCTGTAATGCTTTCTATTAAGACTAGTAGGGTATTGATTTAGGACATTCCTGCAGTTCTTTCTTTCTGAAATAAGCTCAAATGCCTTATCACTCAAATAATTTTGCCTCCTCTGTGGATTTTTTCCTAAAAGAGTACTGTTAGTTTGCAAAAAGCTGTTTATAACAGTCCCATTCTTCCTCAACTTCAGTAGTAAGCAAACCATGACTGTCAAAATGAGTAAGTAACCTATCATGGTAAGCTTTATCTATAACTGTGTCTTTCAGAGCTTTGGTGTTAAACTCTTTAAACCTTAGCACAACACTTCTTAAGTTTAAGTTGCAAGACACTTTTAACAAGGTAATGGTCAGATCCAATTTCAGCTCCCTTATATTACCTGGTATTCCTTACAGAACTATCTCATTTGCTATTAATTAATATATTATCAGTCATATTCTTTGCACCCCATCAGGTGAAACCCATGTGTACTTACACAGTCGTATCAGAATAATATGAGCACCTACCATACATGTACTATGGTACGTGTTCATATTCTGATACGACTGTGTATATATGTCCGTGTTTCTAATAAGTGTTATTCTGAAACCATTAAGTTTACTTACCTACAGGAGACATTACCCATTGCCATTACCAATACCAAAAGTGCCTATCACCCCTCCCCGAAGGTCAGAGTCAGTACCAACTTTGGCGTTGAAGTCACCTAGAACAAGGGTAATATCTCCTTTCTTGACAGAATTCAAAATATACTGAAGTTGCCCATAAAATCTATCTTTCTCATTCTCATCGGCATTATAACAGCAGATAGCATTCAAATCTTTAATGCGTGTCTGAAATTTTGCTGTAAGAAATCTTCCATTAATGCACTCATATTCTAGAAGAGCATAATGGTGGAATTCTTGTGTGAGGACATCAAGAGAATAAACTCTGTGCAAAGTCCTCACATTCCAACTACTTATGAAATGTTTAAAGAAACTATGTTTATTGAGAGAAGGAATGCTGACAATATCAAACAGCACCCTAGTCGCAGGCATGGGGCAAAGACCTGTTTCCCCACTACTGAATGCTGAAGCCATCAACACTGGAAGACTTCCTTCAATATAGAATTTGACTATGCCAGTAGAAGGAAGAGTTCATGTGCTTGTGATGACCTCTGCTCAGGATTATCCACCAGCTGATAAAACATATCATGTGAATCTATGCACTTGGGGCTGTCAACCCACAAACAAACAGAACTCACAGTGGAAGATTTTCCCTCCACAGAAGCCCACCAGTGCAATGAATTCAGGATCCATAATCAAGCTCAGAGCCTTATTCCAGTCCATTAGGGTATGGTCAGCATAAGTGTCCAGTCCATTTAGTTTGTATGGTCAGCTGAAGAGTGGTCAACCACACAGAGTAGTGTTGTTGACCACTCTTCAGCAGGGTAAAAAAGAAAAAAAAGTAGCCATAATTGTCCAGATCAGTAAATCACACTAATCTGACAGCCTTCTTCTTCCGTTCACTTCCACAAGAGAGGATCTCTTCTGAAAGGTACTAACTGCCTGCACCACGAGAAGGCAGGATCGGACATTAGGTGCTAGGCCTAGTCGGTTTTCTGCATCATCACAGGGGATTGGTGCATAGCTCTCCTTCCAGTGATTACCTAGCTACAATTTATGCCACCTAGTGGTAGAAAAAGTTTAAAATTCCCAAATTGCGAACGATGTATTTATACTAGAAATTTGAAATTTTGGTGGTGGAATGTGAAGGCCAGGAAGTTTCCACTGCCAACAATGAGTTATCCCTTTAGACCCTGATGGGGTGGGAAATCGCACCTTGTTTAGTTTCAGCAGATAATTGTTTGTTTTTAGAGATAATGAAAAATTCTTTTTGGTTAGATAGGGATTGATAAAATATTATGATTCACACTTTTAAATCTTTCAACAACTAATAATTGCTCTCTCTAATGGTGGAAAAATTTTCAAATTTCAAAGAAATATTGCAATAGACATATTAAGCTAGAAATTTTAAATTTTGGTGGTGGAGTGTGAATGCCATGATGTTTCCATTGGCAACCATGAATTGACCAGTTAATCCCAGGGTGGGTGTAAAAAGACAATTTTTTTGTTTTAGCTGATAATTATACTAAGTGATAAATGAAAAATCTTTTTAGCTTTAGATAGGAATTGGTAAAATATGATTCGCACTTTCGGAACCTTTTGAATACTATAATTGCACCCTCTAACAGTGAAAACGATTGAAAATTCCAAAATTTCAAACAAATATTCCAGTGATGTACACCAAAGAGCCAAAACATTATGACCACCTGCCTAATATGATGTTGGTCCTCCACATGCCACCGAAACAGCTCTTACCCTGCGAAGCTTGGATGCTACAATATTTCTAAAGGTGTCTTGTAGTATCTGGTACAAACAGGTTACCGCAGATCCTTTAACTCTTGTAAGTTACATGGTTGAGCTGCTGCAGGTCGGATATGCTATTCCAACACAAACCACAGATGCTCGATTGGATTGATGTCTGGGGAATTTGGAGGCCAGGGCAATAACTGGAAGTCTTCCTCATGTTCCGCCAACCATTCTCGAACAATCTGAGCAGTGTGGCATGGTGCATTATCCTGCTGAAAGAAAGCACTGCTAGAAGGGAATACCATTGCCAATGAAAAGATATATTTGGTCTGCAATGATGTTTAGGTAGGTGGTAGACATCATAGTTTCCTCCACATGACTGGCTGGACCCAGGGTTCCCCAGCAGAGTATTGTCCAAAGCATTACACTTCCTCCACCGGCTTTTTTTGTCCCACGGTCATCCTGGTGCGAACACTTCCCCATATAAACAACACACACGTACCCGGCTGTCCGCATGTTGCAACAGGAAATGAGATTCATTGAACTAGATGATCTTCTTCCAATCATTCAAGGTCCAGTTTTGATGCTCTCGTGCCTATTGTAGGCGCTTTTGATGATAAACCGAGGTTAGCATACGCACTCAAAGCATCCTGCGGCTATACATCCCCATTTTCAGCAGGGTTCAATGTATTGTGTATTGTGACATATTACTCCCGTCACCAGCATTCAAATTACAGGCGAGTTGCACCACAGTATCCCTTCTGTTGGATCATACCATACAGGATAGCCTTCACTCACCTCTAGCATCGATGAGCCATGATCGGCCCATACCTTGATTAACACAGCTTGTCAATAACACTGATTAACACAGCTCAGTATCAGGTGTTATTTATACCAGTTTCATGATCTTCAAATTTGCCTTCGTTTACCTGCAGTTGCATCAGTTTGCATAAAGACACGCTTGGTCATAATGTTTTGGCTCTTCTGTTGGCTCGTACCATACAGGATAGCCTTCACTCACCTCTAGCATCGATGAGCCGTGGTCCGTCAATATCCCTTCTGTTGGCTCGTACCATACAGGATAGCCTTCACTCACCTCTATCATCGATGAGCTGTGGTCGGCCCATACCTTTCCAATGCTTCGTGGTTTTTCTCTCCTTAGACTACTTTTTGAAGGTACTAACATGACTGACTTTGAGCACCCCACAAGCTTTGCCATCTGGAAAATGCTCTGCCCCAGTCGTCTGGCCATTACAATTTGGCCTTTGTCAAAGTCACTGAAGCCCACTGCCTTTCCCATCTGACGAACAAGAATAACACTGATTAACACAGCTCAGTATCAGGTGTTATTTATACCAGTTTCATGATCTTCAAATTTGCCTTCGTTTACCTGCAGTTGCATCAATTTGCATAAAGACATGCTTGGGCATGATGTTTTGGCTCTTCAGTGTATTAATGATAGAAATATCAAATTTTGGTGGGGGAATGTGAACATTACGAAGTTTAATTTTGGAAACAAATGATTTTGAATTTTTTTTTTTATTTGATTGGTAGTAATGAAGTATTATAATTTGCATTTTTCAAATACTTAGCAGTTTTAATATATATACAGATACACTGAAATGATAAAACGGCAAAGCTGTTATCAAGTTATACAAATATTATGTATAGAATAGAAATTTGAAAAATTAGTGGTAATTTTTAAGAGATATTCCACTGACAGCAATAATCTCACTTTTTTGGGAGAGGTGTCAGAAATGCAACTGTTAAGATTTAAGAATTAAAAGATTAACCTTTATTTTGTTTAATTGCTAATAAAATACTATTTGCATTTTTCCCATCATCTGCTAGCTCAAATTAAAACTTTCAAGGAATGAAATAGTAGGTAAAGAAAAAACTTCGTTCTCTTTGAAAACGAGATTCTCTTATGTACCAGAGGTGATTTGTGTTCTTCTAGTTTAACCTTAACACAACACCTATTAAGTTTAAATTACAAGACACTTTTAACAAGGTAATGGTCAGATCCAACTTCAGCTCCCCTGTATGACCATGTATTAATTAACAGAACTAGCCCATTTGCTGTTAATCAATATACACAGTTGTATCAGAATAATATGACCACCTACCATACATATACTATGGTAGGTGGTCATATTATTCTGATACGACTGTGTATAATCAATCATATTCTTATGCGGCCCATCTGGTGTAACCCATGTGTATTTATGTATGTCACAGTGTTTGTAATAAGTGTTAGTTATTCTCAAACCATTAAGTTTACTTACCTGTAGGAGAAGTTGCCCATTGCAGCTACCAATATCAAAAGGATCTATCATCCCTCCCCAAAGGTCAGAGTTAGTACCAACTTTTGCATTGAAGTCACCTAGAACAAGGATAATATCTCCTTTTGTGACAGAATTCGAAATATCCTGAAGTTGTCTGTAAAACCTATGCTTCTCATCCTCATTTTCATCCTTAGTGGGGGCATATCATCAGATAACATTCAGGTCTTTAATGCTTGTCTGAAATTTGGTTGTAAGACATCTTTCATTAATACACTCATATTCTAGAAGAGCATCACTAGCATTTCTGCTGAAAAGCAAACATACACCTTGGAGATGCTTTTTATCTTCCCTTCCTGAAAAGAGAAATTTAAGATTATTTGTAAGAATCTCGACCTTTATCTGTCCACCTGGTCTCTTGCAAGCCGAGAATATCTAAATTATAATGGTGGAATTCTTGTGTGAGGACATCAAGAGAATAATCTCTGTGCAGAGTCCTCATATTCCAAGTACCTATGGAGAGAAAATGGTTAGTGGGATGTTTAAAGAAACTATGTTTATTGAGAGAGGAAATGTCAACAATATCAAACAGCCCCCTAATTGCAGGCATAGGGCAAAGACCCATTCCCCCACTAGTGAAGGCTGAAGCCACCTACATTGGAAGACTTCCTCCAATGTAGGATTTGACGATACTCATAGAAGCAAGAGTTCAGGTGTCTGCGATGATCTCAGATTAGGATTATCCACCAGGTGATAAAACTTATTTCATGAATCTATTCACTTGGGGCTATCGATCCACAGACAAACAGAAAACACAGTGGAATATTTTTCCCCCCATAGAAGCCTACAATTGCAGCAAAATCTGGATCCATATTCCAGAACAGTTAGTGTATATGGTCAACACCAAGACCCTGTGTGGTTGACCACTCCACAGCAGGATAGAAAAAAAAAGTTGCCATAGTTGTCTAGATCAGTAGGTGACACTGATCTAGCAGCCCTCCCTTTCTGTCACTTCCCAAGAGAGTATCTCTTTTGAAAGGTACTAATGACTTGCACCACAAGAAGGTGGGGTCAGACATTAGGTGCTAGGCCTGGCTGGTTCTATGCATCATCACAGGGGATTGGTGCATATCTCTCCTTCCAGTGACTTCCTAGCTACCATTTACAGCTACATTAAACCAAAATATGTTGCTTAAGTGACATTTCGTACACCTTCTAAAATCTAAGTCATTACTTACAAGGTCAAAGCATCTAATCCCTAAGATACTGCATAAGCATTTAGAATCAAAGGTATAAAGTTTTCTATTATCTTGCTTACAAAGGTTCCATGTTTTGCTACCATAACTAACCTTATCTAGAAGATTGCATATCTCTTCTGATGAATATGAGAATCTTGTTTTTAAAGAGAATGAAGTTTTTCTTTTACTTACTGTTTCATTCCTTAAAAGTTTTAATCTGAGCTAGCAGATAATGGAAAAATGCTAATAATATTTTATTAGTAATTATACAGCATAAAAGTATTCATATTTTAATTCTTAAATCTAAAAAGCTGCATTTCCCACACACCTCTCAGAAAAGTGGATAGATTATTGTTGTCAGTGGAAAATCTCTTAAAAACTACCACTAATTTTTCAAATTTCTATTCTATACATATTATTTGTAAAACTCAATAACAGCTCTGCTATTTCATCATTTCAGTGATCTGTAAAGATATATATATTAAAATTACTAAGTATTTGAAAAATGCAAATTATCATTTCCATTGTTTCCAATGGAAACTTCATTATGTTTGCATTCCACCACCAAAATATTACATTTCTATCATTAATCATTGTTGCAATTGTTTGTTTGGAATTTTAAATCTTTTTCACTGCTAGAGGGTGCAATTATAGTGTTCGAAAGATTCTGAAAGTGTGAATCATATTTTATCAGTTCCTATCTAACCCTAAAAAGATTTTTTTCATTTATCTCTAAATACAATTATCTATTAAAACAAAAAATTGTCTTTTCCCACCCATCCCAGGTCAATTCATTGTTTCCAATGGAAACATCGTGGCATTCACATTCCACCACTAAAATATAAAATTTCTACCTTAAATTTGTCATTTGCAATATTTGTTTGAAATTTTGGAATTTGAAAACTTTTCCACCGTTGTTAGAGGGAGCAATTATAGTTTTCAGAAGATTTAAAAAGTGTGAATCATAATTACTTTATCAATTTCTATTTAACCCAAAAAGAATTTTTCATATATCTCTAAAAACAAACAGTTATCTGCTGAAATTTAAAAAGGTGCGTTTTCTAACCCCTTCTGGATCTAAGTGGTCAACTCATTGTTGGCAATGCGATCTTTGTGGCCTTCACATTCCACCCTAAAATTTCAAACTTTTTGCCCAAATACATCATTTGCAACATTCTTTTGGAATTTTCAACTTTTTCTACTGCAGGAGGGCATAATAAATGGTCCATATCATAATATTTCATCAATACCTAGCCAACAGAAAAAGAATTTATAATTTATCTCTATAAACCAAAAAGTTCAATGTCTACAGATGACAAAACGAAACTATTATCTCATTTCCTTTGAAAACGAGATAAAAAGAGAAAAGCTTTAAATGTACAAAAGTGTGAAGGATAAACTTAATAACTTTATTGCTCAAGGATAAATAACTTAAAGTTATTTTAATTCAATAACCATTTTGATATTGAAATTTTAAGCCAAATTTTTAAAAAAAAAGAAGAAAAAATTGGGGAAGTTGGCAGCTTTGGTTATTAGTTGGGTTAAGAGAAAACTTTGCAAGGGAGAGACTGGGGAATTAGATGGTGAAAAGCAAAAAATGGCAGCAGTCTTTTCATGTGCCACTGGGTGGACATGAAAAGCTATTTCAACTTGCAATGTGTGAAGTCATGTGCAATATGAAGATATATGCCATGCTCCATGGAAAATGTTAGCATTTTTGCTCAAATGCTGTTGGGAAGATGAACTCTTTTGTTACAACTTTTGAGAAGATGAACTCTTTCTTTAGAGCTGTTGAAGAAACAGGTAAGAGGGTAAATTTGGTGAGAGGAAGTAAATTAAAGTGAAGATGATGGCCTTCTGTTGAAGTTTTTTTTTTGTTGGTTTTGCAGCTGAACAAGTTTTTTGGCTTAATTGTCTTTGGAGTTGTAACAGACACTAGCAACGTATGTCATAAGGTAGATGAGGGAAAGACATTGCTTTCAGAGTTTTAGGAACATGTTGAGAGTATGGAAAAATAGCCATATACACATAAGTTTAAAGTTTGGAATCTTATGTAAGAGAGACCACTTTGGTTTTGTTATGTTGCCCACATGTAAGGCTACATTAGTTATGCATGAAATGTAAGGGCCTCAGGAGAAGTAGTGTGAAGACTAAAGGCCTTGCATGAAGTGAGTGGACAATGTCAAACAAGATCTTTTTGGACTGATCTACAGTGGTCAAATGCAACAGCTGTTAGAGGATTGAGCAGGATTGATGTATTTACAAAATTAAATTATGCAGTCTAATTTGACATCTAGTCTTTGATTGCTTAAAGATTATGTGTGTGTGTAAGTTGTTGGGTAGATTTCTAATGAAAACTAGGCTTATTGAAAGATATAGTGTCAACAATTTCGAATTGCTTCCTAATTGCAGGCTTGTTGATTACAGATCTATTCCCCCTCCCCTTAAAACCTTGGGCAGCATACCAGTAAGATCATATATAAACAAATGGGCCCTTGCAAACATCAATGATGTAATTGAACCAATTGTTTCAGTTTAACTATTCCATAGGCTAAAAATAAATAGAGCATTTGACAAAAAATAATTCCCTCAGCATTGCAGCAAGTTGGTTTTCTCAACCTTGGAGCAAGTGCACAATACATAATCATTTGAAATTCATTAGACAGTTGGAAAGGTTTAAATGGTTTATCAAGACTTCATGAATGTTGACTACTGATTTGCTGGGTGGGGAAAAAAATTAATATCTGTACCTGTAGTAAAATCCTTTAGAACAACACCTCTATAATGAATGATATTTAGCAATAATTTTATCCTACCCCTGGTAACTTGCAAACATAATCCTCTCCTTCATTTTATCCCTCAGCTCTGGCACACTAATTCAGTTTTCCTTTGCAAAATATTTAATATCAAGCAAGAGAGTCTTATTAGCTTTCAACTCATTATATGATGTTTGTTAAGATTATAGGATGTTATTTCAGCTTTCCCCTTCATTTCTTTCTATCAGAAATGAGCTACATTGCCTTGTCATTCAAATGATTGTCTCTTCTTTTTACTCACATGACTCTTTTTATTTCAAGTATAGAATATTTGAAATGATCCCATTCTTCCTCTACCTCATTTGCAAAGGGGTGGGGGTGGCTTAGTTGGTAGCATGTCAGACTCATAATCTGCCATTCCCAGCAAGTCCCGCCTGGATCAGGGTTGAGAGTTATCTAAACAAAACTCCCTACCTTGCCCTTGGTCAGTGGAGGACACTGATGGGCTTGGAAAGGCCACTATCTGTCAAATGGGACTTAAGCTGTGACCCTGTGTGCAGGAAAGCCATACCTTGTGCATGTTAAAAAACTCGCTGGATGGCCTTGATGGGAAGCTACCATCAACAGATGGTAAGATCATAACGATACTAAAGTTTTATAACCATACATCCGTCTCAACAGCTATTCCAGTGGGTTCCTTCCCCCAGCCTTCTCTGAGCCCTTGGAGTCCTTGTGACCTGGCCATTTAGCCAATTGTGTACAAAAAAAGTGCCGCTCAGAGGTAAAATAGCCCAATCCTCATTTGCAAAGGAGTTAGGGTGGCCCAGTCAGTAGCATGCCAGACCCGTAATTCTACCACTGTTCGTCGAATGGAATGTTAGACCATGTGCTGGAATGTCTACAATCCATCTCCCAACAGCTGTCCAGTGGGTCCCCTCCCCAAAACCTCTGAGCCCTCATGATCCTTGTGAGCTGGCCATTTCTGCCCACTGTACAAAAAAGTGCCACTCAGAAGTAAAACAACCGAATCTCATTTGTGAGCAAACCATGTTTCTTGTAATGCTTTTCATAAATAATATCCTATCATAGTAAACTTTGATTATATCTGGGCTATTCCGTACCATTCAGGTCCTGAATAGCCCAAATATATTCAACTCTCTATTTTTCTTATGAAAATTTCCTTTTCATGAAATCTCCACAATTCATGTGCAGATTGCAAGTGATATTTAAACTTATATGGCAGCTCCCCTTCTGTTCCCCTTCAGAGGAGAGAAAATGCCCTACTCAAAAGTGAGATCAGGTTTTAGATACTATACCTGGCTGGTTCTGTGCATCATCATTGAGGAATAGTGCACAATTCTTCTTCCAATCTCTTGACTGTGCCATTTACAGACATCAACAAAGAAAGAGTTCTCCCTCTACATTAATACAATCTTTTAAGTACATTTTTTCTCTGTAGCAAGGAATTTTTATCTCTGCAATTTAATGTGTGTTTCCCCAGGTTTAAGTCCAATCTGTGCCAGCACAGTTCATTCATGTTGGAACTTTCACTGATAATTATCATGCATCATTTTTTGCTGTCAACTTAGACTTACTATCTTTGGCAGCAGTTTGAGAAATCTTTACAAATATGCAGAATCGAAAACAGCAATGCAATTGTAAGAACAACTCATTTAGAATTATTATATATATATTTAATAAAATTTAAAGATTCATTTAGTATATATTAATTTTATAAAATATTTAATAGTGAAAAAACAGATATGCTTTGGACATACAAGAAGATTGCAAAAGAAAGAAAAAATGTTACACATAGTATAGTATTCACTAATTAAATAATCTCGAAACACTTTAGGCAAGAATATGAAGAAATGGAAGAACCAGCAGCAGTAGAAGAAGATAGTGGGGATGAAGATGGTGTTCCATCTAAAAAGGTAAATCAATACAGTCAAGCCATGAACTATAAAATAAAATCTTGTTCTAAATGAAAAATGTGTTTATATAGTTACTGATATATGGTTACAAAATGTTAGTATCAAGATAATGAAGGTTATTCAAAAAGTTCTTTTTGGGGTGGGGGTGGCTCAGTCGGTAGCGCGCCAGGCTCGTAATCTGTAGTACCCAGGTTCGAGTCCCAGCTAGGTCAGCGTTGAGATTTATCTCCGCAAAAATTCCCCGCCCTGCCCACGGTCAGTAGGGGACACCGATGGGCTTGGAAAGGCCGCTGTCTGTCGGATGGGACATTAAGCCATGGCCCCGTGTGCGGGAGAGCCATACCCTGTGCACGTTAAAGAACACACTGAATGGCCTTGACGGGAGACTACCATCTGTCTCCCAATAGCTGTTCCAGTGGGTCCCCTCCCCCAACCTTCTCTGAGCCTTCGGAGTCCATGTGACCTGGCCATTTAGCCCATGGTGTGCAAAAAAGTGCCGCTCAGAGGTAAAACAACCCAACCCAAAAAGTTCTTGACATGCACTGCACAACAAAAATCATTGCCTCATTGGAACTTTTACTATTCTTCAAAATACTATCCTCCAGCATTTAGGCATCTATGAATTAATGCTTGTTGAAAGGTTTACACTTTGAAATAGGCTTCCCATCAAGTTCCTTCTTAATTTTTCGAAACAACCAAAAATTACATGGTGCAAGATCAGGTGAATATGCAGGATAGGGTAGATGTTTGATATTTTCCTACTCCAGATAGACCTTAATTTGCTGGGATTTTGACCACTTACATTGCCATTAACCCTTTCTGTGTCACAGCCCAAAGAATCGCTTTCATCTTTCTCATTCTAGTGGTCGGAGACTGAAGCTTTGCTCCCCGTAGTACAAGATTATAAAAAAAAAATTCTGAATAGTAATCTGAAATTTTTCAACTGTTTCTAATCATATTGAAATTAACATTTAAATCATGACATAAATATTTTACCTGTTGATTTCGCTTGAAAAATTTATGATAAAGTTTAAAAATAAATCTATTTGAATCGGATGCGCATGTTCAGTCACCATAAACAGCATCAAGTACCACCGATTCAGTTTATGCATAGATTATCGATTGGTTGCATTTCCTGCTCTTTTCTGCTATTTACAGCTCTACTAGAGTTGTAATGCTTTCTCAACTTTTAACGTAAGGATATTGATTTTTTTTTTACCACTGGAAATTGCGTCATCCACTAACTATGCACATTGGCTTTTAGCAGACTCAATTTTAAAGACTCTTTTTATTCATGTTAATATTTCTAAAATTATTTTTATTGCTTCTCAAATGGATGCTGTGATTATAAATAGTAATTGATGGAAAGTGAAACCTGCTAGCAATGTGGCAATCAGAACAAGCATTAAGATTACTCAGAGTGCGATTTTTAAAAGATAGGAATTTACCGTATTTGCCGGCGTATAGGACGCACCGGCGTATAAGACGCACCCCCTTTTTTAGACACATTTTTAAGGCGGAAAAATTTTCCACATTGTTTCATGAATTTCCATAAAGATTTACTGTACTCATTTTATAGTTATTTATGTATACAAAAAATGTAACTAGGGAACATTGTAGTTAGGTACCTTTTAATGTTCATCCTCAAAACCCAGAAATTCATCTCCTGAGCTAAATGAAGAATCAGTTGAAGCCTCTTTTTCAGAAACTGAGTCTTCATATAACAAATCATCCTCTGTGCCATCAAGTGAGTTACTAATACCACATTTCTTAAATGACTTTACAACTGTCTCATTTTCACAGCATTCCATGAAGTTTTGACCCATTCACAAATCTGCAAAATGCTAGGCCTCTTCCTTCTTCCTGATGGTGTCACTTCAAAAACTGTAGACTGCATCCAACTGTTCCATTTCTCCTTCATGAATCCTTTAAATGGTTTATTAATGCAGACATCTAAAGGTTGAAACTGGCTCGTTAGTCCACCTGGAATTACAGCTAACTGAGTTTTCAGTTGGTTGATTTTATTTTTTACAGCTTCTGTTCTATGACTCCGAAACTGATCCCATACTAGCAAGGCAGGTTTCTTTAACAGTCCACCAGGACGCCTAGACCATACATTGTCTATCCGCAACTTCATCCCCCCTTCATCCATCCAGCCCTTAGGATGAACGTGCACAAACACACCTTTAGGCAGTTTTTCCTTGGGCAAGGTTTTCCTTTTGAAAATCAAAAGAGGCGGCAATTTTGTTCCATTGGCACAACAAGACAACACGACTGTGTAATGCGTTTTCTCATGTCCACAAGTTTTAACAAAAACACTTCTTGCACCTTTGGAATCTACTGTTTTGTTTGAGGGTACATCGAACGTCAGTGGGACCTCATCCATGTTTCCTATTTGTGAAAGTTCAAAATTTCCACTTTTTCTTGCATTAACGACAATTTTATGAAACTCGATAATCTTGTCTTCATATTTTGTTGGCATCTTTGGTGCTATTTTTGTTTTAGTCCGCATATGTAAGTCATTTCTCTTTATGAATCTAGAACACCATGACGTCGATCCTGTAAAATCAGCGATGCCTCTGTTAGTAGCTATCACTCTTGCTTGTTGAATAGTCATTTTTGTGGAAACTGAAAATCCCGAGTTTCGGTGGACTAATAGCCAAGTTTTTAATTCTTCTTCTAGTTCCGGCCATTTTGCAATTCCATGTCGCAGATTATGTTTACTACGCATAGCTTTTTTTAGGTCTTCTTCCTGTCTTCTCCAAGTTCTTATCTTTTCTGTTGGCGGTGATCCGAAATTCTTCTCTGCTGCCCTGTTTCCGTGTTCTTTAGCATATTCAATCACTCGTAGGTTGAATGCAATATCATAGCAGAATCTGCGTTGTTTTTGAGCCATGTTTCGCAGCAAAAACATGATAAAGCTTCTTCGGTACTAAAAGTTTACGTTTTAGTTGCCTTGAGGCGCTGTAATCGGTAACGATGCGCCATGCTCGCGCTTTTCGAAAAAATATGCCGGTGAAATATGATCACACATGTGCACATTGGATGAATCGTAACCTTGAGATGTCAGTGGATCTGAACTCTATTTTACTGGAATGCTCCCTCTATCAGTAGTGAAACATAAAATACATCACACAACTTATTATTTTTACAGAACAAAAGAAAATATGGAAACGATTTATTTGAAACCACTCTTTCACAAAAGGACAAAATGCAAAAGAATACTTATATATGTATATTGATATAAACCAAAAGTTTTAGACTAAAATTGCAACTCATAATTTTGATTACCGGTGCATAAGACGCACCCCATATTTTAGGCGTATTTTGAGGGGGAAAAAGTGCGTCCTATACGCTGGCAAATATGGTATTTCACTGAAATTTAATTAAAAGTATTGATAAATAAACTAATAAAGGTCAGGAAATATGATTTTTAACCAAAATTTCTGCTGGAATATTAGAATTAAACTTTTCTGTAGCAGTTATGCATTTTCATGATAAAGCGACTTGTTCTCAAATTCAGTGCATCGATTAAACTTTAAATACTTTGAAACTTTTTTTTCGTAGTTTTTTTATCACTTCTCTGATATATTTTTCATTTCTTATTTAAATTATCTAGTTTTTAAGGCAAAATTATTTTTATGATACAGTTTTACTTAGGCTTAGAGTTTGCTGATTGTCAAAAGTGAAAAAATATGCATAAATGACACAATAATTTAGAAAAAACAAAATGAATGAAATATTTTGGGCAGAAGTGCAAGGTAGAGCCCTCAGCCACCATCGTGTTTTTGTTTCGCTGCAGTGAAAAAAAAAATCCGAATGGTAAAAGTCCATTTGGCATCTACTTTGAGACTGAGACATGTTAAAGGATATCTATAAAAGAAATATGCAACACTATATAGAAGAAAATTGTGTTTCTGCACTTAAAAAAAAATCAATTATTATTGCTATAGAATGAACCCTTGTTTCACACTTAAAATAAACCTAAAAATAATTTCATCATAAATAGATTTCATTAACAACTCTTATCATTAAGGAATAAATCTTCATTCCGCACCTAAAAAAAGTCCCAAAAATAATCTCATCAAATTAGATTTCATTAACAACTCTTATGACTAAGGAATGAATCTTTGTTCCTCACTAAAGAAAAGCTCCAAAAATAAATAATCTCATCAAAAGATTTCATTAACAATGCTTATTGCTAAACAATGAAGCCTCGTTTGCCACTTTAAAAAAAAGCACCCAAAATGTCATCAAAAGTAAATTTCGTTAATAACGCTCATTGCTAAAGAATCAATTTAAGAAAAGCCCCAAAAATAAATAATTTCATTAGAGACAACTGTTTTTAACAGGTAACAAATCAGCACTTTAGCGTCGATTTAAATCTTAGAGAAAAAATTGTCTTGAGCCGGGTGGGATATGAACCCACGACCTCCTGATAACATGTCGGGTGCTTTGGACCACTGAGCTACCGGCCGCCGATCAAGATCTCCTCTAATTAGCGCTAAATAGAGGAGATCTCGATCGGCAGCCGGTAGCTCAGTGGTCCAGAGCACCTGACATGTTATCAGGAGGTCGTGGGTTCGTATCCCACCCGGCTCAAGACAATTTTTCCTCTAAGATTTAAATCGACGCTAAAGTGCTGATTTGTTACTTGATTGAATCTGTTGAGTTTATATCATTATTTATGTTTTTAACAGTGTATAACAGTCATCTAGCCATCCCGTGGCTGAGTGGTTAGCGCGCTTGACTACTGATCTACGGGACCTAGGTTCGAGCCCTGGATAAGGCATGGATGTTTCTGTTATTTTTCTGCTGAGGTCCTTCCATCCTCACAGACCTACTGTGGCATATAACAGGCTCCTGTCAGACCTGTGGCAAGCAGCTGCTTGAGGGGGTATTTATTTTTTTATTTATAACAGTTAGAATATATGTTTTGATGCTCAGCTCCTTTCACAATGCTGAAAATGACAGATGTTACACAAAAGCATAGAACCAGAAGCAAGACATTTCCAAACCAAAATGTATTTTCAAAAGCAACAGGGAAATAGGAGGTATTGATCATTCTGATAAATTTCCAATATTATCCTCTAAATCGCAAGAGCTTTTAAATCATGGAAAAAAATATTTTTCCACCTTGTAAATATAGCTAGCCGTCCTGTGGCCGAGCGGTTAGCACGCTTGGCTACTGATCTATGGGACCTGGGTTCGAACCTCGGGTAAGGCATGGATGTATGTATCGTTTTTCTGCTGAGGTCCTGCCTCCTCACAGACCTTCTACTATGGCATATAAACTGACAGGCTCCTGTCAGACCTCTGTGGCAAACAGCTGCTTGGGGGGGGGGGGTATTTATTTATTTTATTTTATTATAAATATAGCTGTTATCAATGTATATCTGTTACATAAGCAGCAAAATGTTTACATGAGTCACTACAAATTCAGACAACTTCTTGTAAAGTAACTGTTACAGGATGTTGCAATCTTACCAGATTCCAAGATCAGGCCGATCCAGTATTCAATCTCCATATGTATGTCTAACTGCTAGACATTTTCCCAGTGTGATCCCCCAGACTCAGCAGAAGAAACAGCCATGCAGAAAATGTGTAGTGTGCATAGCACAAAATACACACCATGTGCTTTTGAGTGAGACTATCACACTAAGAATGATTTTTTAAAGGAATTACTTTTGTTTCTGGTAATTTTGTTGTTATGTTATTCAGAATTAAATGCTCTTTCATTCTATATAAATAGTATATAGGTTTCTTCATTAATAGTGTGATAAAAAAAATTACTTCCTTTTTTCTTGAAAAATAGATATTAAATTAAAAGAGTTCACATTTTACTATAATATTTTATTTTATTAATATTCAACATTAAATGCTCTTCGATTTGGTATATAACATGACATGTTTTACATTTTTAGTTATCTCAGAAAATGTTTTTAAATTTGAGCATTTTATTTTCTGAAACTACTTCAAAATAAACATGGTCACCAAAGTGAGTTCAGTTTCAGAAACCTGACATTTTAAGGGTTAAACAGTAACAATGAAATTTCACCTTAGACAGGCCATGCTCTGCCCTAAGCATTACTGCATTGTAATGTAACAGATATATCTTTATAAATTGCATTTAATGTTAGTTATTTGTGATATTTTAAAAGTTCGAAATGAAGTTCTAAAATGCATATATGTGTTTAGCAGTGAATATTTTAACCTTTTATGAAAATGTTATTTTTGCTCTACTTTTGTCTGTTTATAATAAATATTAATGTGTGTTAAAGCCTTCAATCCAGTCATCAGTTGTTGCAACACAAAAAGATATAAAAAGCAGAAGGGACACAATTGAAGAACAAAAAAGTGATTCCAGAGGAATGGCAAGGTATGATTATTACCACATATTTGTATTTGTTCAATAATGCAGAATATAATCATTAGACAGAAATTTAATTATTACACAATTTTGTAGGTTTATATTCAACCTTTCTAAAAAGCCGTATTAAAATAAGACCAGTTGTAACACTCCAAAAGTATATTAAACTTCTCTTTGGACCTTTCGACTGATCCAAATTAACCTAATTTTCCAGATAGTATCGGGCACCAGGCAATTAATCTTGCCAAATAAAGTTAAATGATGGTTAACTAAGTATATGGGCATTATTTATTGAATAAGAAATCAGAAGACTGTCAAATTATTAAAGTTAAATCTTAATAAAAAAAAATCAATTATCGTTGCTAAAGAGAGAAAAATGGCAAAGTCAAAATATTTCATATAACAGACAAAGTTTATTTCCAAAAAATTCAAGACTCGCTATATAAATTCATGAGTACAGAAATATGAGCAACTAAAAGCTCCATCTCTACTAACTTCCTTCCTCTGCTTTCATTTGCTCATTACTGCCTATCTCTGTGACAATGTCACTTAGTATACATGCAGTGTGCAACTGACTTGTGTGTTGCACACTGGGAAAGAACATTTGCATAATCTTGTGATCGCCTGCTAGCTATGATGCGAGACGGGGCATTTACTTAACACACACATTAGTAGCTGTCAATCAATAAAAAATCGGAGCTGCACATGCACAACTTCTTTAGCAGATTGGGATGAGGAAAAATAATAGCTGACTAAAAATAATCCCCAAAATGATAAATATAATGTAAATAAAGTAAAATTGGTTATGGAAAAGTAAAACTGAATGGGTGGACCATCACAACTCCCCCTCTCAATAGGTTCAAAATTGGACCTAGCAGATTTTGATGAGCAATTCTGAATAAAAGGACACTTCCTAAGTCATTTACATTCACTGAACATAAATAAAGTAATAAGTATGCATATGCAAATTTCAACAACACAATCTACTCTCACATTGACACAATCTTCCATCACAACTAAACGTACCTCCTCCCATTCCTCCTACCAGTGTAAAGCATCCTATTGTAATTGCATACCAATGGCTGTGGCAGTCAACTGCATATTAGGGTTATCAGTCTGACTAGTATCACATTCTGATACAATTCCAAAAGTTGCATACTATAACCTTTACAAAGCTTGTTAATCTAACACCCGCCCTGCTTAACTTCTAAAAAGATTCAGTTATACAAGGTGAGGATTCTGTCATGGCTAGATGGGCTGAGCATTTCAGTGATATTCTGAACAATTGGTTAGTTCTACTCCCATTATTTATAATGATGATAGATGCATTACTTGCTTTAATGCTGGCCCTATAACACAGTCTGAAATTATTTTATCTGTTTCTAAAATTAAACTACATAAATTTCCAGGGGTTAATGAAATTACTACGGAAATGCTTATAGCTGGGAATATTTCGGTTACCACTTGGATGACTGAAATTTTGAATATCTTTTATGATAAAGGCATGACCCCTAAGGATTTTACCATAGCTATTATTATCCTTATTTTCAAAAAATGTGATCGCAGTTCTTGTGATAACTATACCTATCTCTGTTCACCCTACTCTCTGTTCCAGGGAAAGTCCTTTGCATGATTGTGCTTAATAGAATTAAGAATCTGGTTGACAGGCAAATGCGTGATAAGCAATGTGGATTCAAAAGTGGTAGGGGATGTGTGGATCAGATATTTTCACTTAGGCTGATTCTTGAGAAATGTTTAGAGTTTCAGAAACCTTTGGTTGCTAGCTTTGTTGATTTCAAAAAGGCTTTCGACTCTGTTGATCGCCATAATTTATGGTTGATTGTGAGATCACATGGTATACCAGACAAGTTAGTTAACATAATGACAGCTCTCTATTATAACACTGAGTCATGTGTGAGAGTTGGTAAGGCTTGTAGCAATTGGTTTAGCATTACTTCTGGTATTTGACAAGGGTGCATTTTGTCTCCTTTTCTCTTTAGTTTGGTTATTGATTATGTTATGCAAAATTCACTTCGAGGGAAAGATTTTGACCTTAAATGGGCTTGAGGTATGAAAAATTCTGATTTAGATTATGCTGATGATTTAGCCCTTTTCGCAAATGATGATGATGAGATGAATTCTCATTTGAGCTGTTGATGAGACTGGTGGTAGAGTAGGTTTGGTTATAAACAGTGACGAAAATTGGTCAGGCAGGCTGTGATTCAGTTAATCTGAATGGTTGCAATCTTGAGTAGGTGTCACAATTTAATTATCTTGGGAGCTATGTAACAGATACTGGTGATGTGTGTTATGAGATTAACAGAAGTATAGGGAATTACTGCTGGGACTTTTAAGAATCTATGGAAAGTGTGGAGAAATAGACTAAAATACACCTGAAGACTAAAATTTGACTGTATAATAGTTTGGTTCTTTCTATGGTTAGTTATGGTAGTGAAACTTGGATGCTTTGTAAACAACAGAAAACTTTATGTTTTTGATTCTTACTATATTCTATACTAGATTCTTATGTAGTAGTATCTTGGGCATTAGGTGATTCAACTTTGTAAGTGATGATGAGGTTAGGCAAAGGAGTCAGCAACTTCCTTTGAACATCATATTGTGCAGAGAGAGACTCCATTGGTTTGGCCATGTTGCCCATATGGATAATTATAGATTTGCGAATAGGGTTATGAACAGTGTGCCTAAAGGCCTCAGAAAGACTGGGAGACAGGAATCGGTGGGCAGACAATGTCTATCAGGACCTGTTAGAATTCATGTGCAGTGGCTAGATGCGGCAGATATAGCTCAGGACAGATATGCTTGGAGAACTAAATTGCACAGTCTGATTGGACCTCCATAACCCATGGCTGCTTGAGGATGATGATGATGATAAATCCTCCTAACTGCAATAAAATATGTGAAGCTAATAATATCATTTTACAAGCAAGCGGGAGTGTAATCATCTGCTAAAACTTCACCTAAACACCATAAATTGCAAGCTAGCTGAAATGAAAATAGCATTAGTTACCTCCCGTCATTGTTCCAAAGGAGTTTTGCTAGTGACTGTCTCGGTCAAACTAGACTTTGTCGTTGGGAAAAGCTCAAAGAAGGTACAAAAACTTCAAGACATCATGGTCATTTTATATATATGCAAACAAATCCTGCTAATGTCATCCTGATAATTACGCATCATTGAACATCCATATCACCGAACAGATTTTAATACGTATACATCATATTTAAGAGTAAAGAAAAGCTGTATCAATAATTTATCATATACAGTGCTAACATTTCATCCAATTCCATTCAAGTTTTACAATAGGAATAAATTTAAATACAAAAAATTCACTTCAAATGCAATTTATACAATCACTGTATACTAAATTCTCTTTAATTCTCCTCATCCACATCCATAAACATTTTTATTATTCCTAAATTTCTAAATTCTAACTTACAACACTCAATTTAGCTATCAGTCAGATGAAATGAAAAAATCTACAATTCATAAATAAGCTTGAAATCACATTAATACGATATAACTCTTTATCGTTCAACTAGAACTTCAGATGAACCAGATTACATAAAAAAAATTCTGATCACTTCACATTGTAAACTCAAACTATAAACTTTGAATATTAAAAATTCACTTTTCAAAAATATTGAAACTCCAAAGTTTTAACATGAAATTAAAACATTTCAAAATCTCTTAAGTATGAGCAATAAATAATCTTCAATCGTCTCCACCTTCATTTATTCCAGAGAAAAGAAATAAAACATCATATATCATTAGTGCCACAGTGGAAGAATAATGATATACTTAAATTTTCATTGTTGATGCTCTGTTGCGATAAATCATCATCCAGTCGTTTTCTGGTGACTTCATTCCCATGTCGATCGATAAGCTAGGTGAAGGCATTTCTGAAGATCTCAGTGACATCATCTATTGCATGTTGGGAGCTATGTTGCCGGTTGTTGCTCTGCAGATGTCATTGTCTTGTTGACATCTTGTTACATTCTTGACGTCAATGGAACAGCTGAATCTGGTTTTACTTTCTTTTCTCCTGTTGTTTAGTTTTTCCCTGGAATAGGTTATAATGCAATCTTTTCTTCTCTCGTCTGGTTGGTAGTGGTTCATCATCATCTTCAGAGATATCAAATTCCTGCTTGTGGAGCATCCAGATCATTTAAGACTTCTGATCTGGTAAATTCTATAGAACTTTTATATGGTTTAATGTTTACTACATAAATATTGTAATATCCTATTGATATGTTGGCTAGTTCATGTAACAAGTTTGAAAGTTTTTTCTCTACAATACATGGTTCAATATATAATGGTGCAAATTTTTTTATGAATCCACTTTCTTTATCGCTTTTATGATGTGTTTTAATAAAGAGCTTATCACCTATTTTAAATTCTATATGCTGTCATCTTTTGTTATAATCTTCTCGTTGCTTCTGTTGTGCTTGTAGGGAATTATCTTGTGCCTTTGAAATGGCTTGAATATGCTATTCTGTTCTATGTTCAATGGTTTGTGGAGATGCAGGTTGACCAATAAGTCTGTCCCAGGATAATGGCAGCTCTCTTCCTATAAATACCCTTGAAGGTGTGAATATAGTTGTTTTGCGTAATGAAGTACTGTTACAAGTATTTATTCCAGGTACTATGTCTATTTTCAACATATGTAGCTGTCATTCTACCAATATTTCGATTAATTCTTTCAGCTAAATTTGACTGGATGATATGGAGTTGTATATATGTGTTTTATTTGAAATGTTTCACATACTGCAGCAAGCACATTTGAAATGAATTGGTGCCCATTGTCCGAAGCTATACTCTTGGGTACCCTGTACCTGCACATAAATTCATTTATAAACTTCTTTGCTATAATTGTTGCCTTTGCATTCCTAATGGGAAGTATTTCAACCCATTTTGAAAAATAATCTACTGAGACCAGAATATATTGGGATCCTGCTTGTGTTGGTGAATAGGGGCCCATTAAATCCATGCCTACTATTTTCATTGGTTCATTGGAAATGGTGCTTTTCATAAGACCATAAGGACGGTTCTGAATTTCTACTTAGGATTTTACGTCCTTTTTCAAAACTGGCCAACCTAGATGTCCTGCTGAGGGTACATAATGCATTTCTTGGAGTTCTCTCTTAAGTATTGGGTATAAATGGACGATAACTGTCTGTTTGACTTGGTTGTCTGCAGTAGTGCAAAATGCCATTAATTAATTGAAAATGTCTGGCTCTTCCAACAATACTTGAAGCTATACTAGGATCTAGAGATAATTCATCAGTTTTCAAATAACGGTATACATTTCTGTATTCTAAATTTTTTTGTTGCTCTTTAACTAAGTGTTCCTTATACTCTATTGGAACTATTATGGTGAGTGAGGGAGCAAAAGGCTTATGCTCCAGCTCTGGTGTAACCTGCTGCCGCATGGGCCATTGCATCAGGTAGCTGATGTGCATTTCCCTTTTGGTGCTCGACCTCATTTGGTAATGTTCTTACTCCATCTGCATTAACTGTAAAACCGACGTATTGAACATTTCTGAGAAATGTGCATTTAGATAATTTTATAGTGAGCCTGGCTTCTCTTGACCTTGAGAAAACCAAATCTAAATCATACAGATGCTCAGAAAAATCAGTAGAGAAAGTAACTGTCATCTAAGTAGACTTTACAAATTTTTCCTTTCAGATCACCCAGGACCATGGACATAAGACATTTAAACATGACTTGGCCTCCAAATAAGCCAAATGGTAAACAACAAAATTGATATAATCCGTCTTTTGTGAGGATAGCAGTTTTGGGCTAATCTGGTGAATGTACAGACACCTGCCAATATCCTGAAGACAAATCTAGTGTGCTAATAAACTTTTTGCCAGCCAGTTGTGTCAGTAGATTCTGAATAATATGTAGTGTATATCTATCAGGGAGTGTGACAGTATTTAATTTTCAATAGTCCACACAAAATCTCCAGTTTTCTTTTTGACGAGGATGACTGGTGAAGCCCAAAGGCAAAAACTAGGTTCAATAATCCCATCCTTTAGCATTTCCTTAATTTGCTCAGAGATTATTTCTTCTTTACTTGGATGATAATTGTATGGTTTACTCTAAACAGGTTTACTATTGCCCATGTCAATATGATGCTCCAAAATTTTATATCTGCCAGGCTTGCTGTTAAAAAGTTCGTAGTTAGCTTTTAGCAGAGCTTCTAATATCCGATTTTATCTGGTTAGCATCGAGTTTTTCTATCATTGTTGCTTTTAGTGAAAAAGTATTATTAACAAAATCGAGTTCTATCAAGTGTTTTTGTATTTCATCCATTCCTATCAAGGAGTCATAATAACTCATTTATTGCAACAAATTCAAGTCTTATCTCCACATTGTTTAAAATGATAGATAATTCAACAGTTTCTTGCAGAAAACACTGCTTGGAACCACAAGCTAAGTTCAAAATCCACAGGACCACGGCTGCAATTTCAGGTTGCAACTTCTCTGAACTTTATCCCATACTTTCTTATATAGGCATGAAATCAGTTTTTTCATGATAAAGCTTCACAAAAGGAAATTCTAGAACATTATTTGTGCCAACAAGTGGCAAGACAACTCGTGAGAGGGCTTTTCTTGAGGAACTTTGGCCTCTCACTTCAAAGATCGTAATGGAAGTTTCCTGAATTGTCATTTTTTTTCTGTAGCAATATTGCTAGGTGTGTCCAAGTCAGCCACAAAAATTACATCTGAAAGTTTCTCTTATTATTCATAGGAAATGTTTTTTGTGTAGTTTCAGCATTTGAAGCTTGACGTGTTACATAATCTCTGCTTCGTTCGTTCTGCATTGTTGTAGGTACGTTCAGCACAAATTGCCGTGATCGTGTAACTTCCAGTTGTGTGGGAGTCGTTTTGCAAGACTCAACCCAATATCACTGCTTTGACAAGGATTGTATCCATTGTTGATTTAATACTGTTTTTACAGATTCTCTTGTGCTGTATTGCCAAGCAAATTTGACTGAATTTGAAAATGAAGTTATCAAACCTAACTATGGGCAAAACTAACTGGGACATAATACAGTTTATTATGTCAATTTCGACAGCATTGGCATTGTACAGCTGGTATAACTCCACTGTACCCCAGATGAATGTTTCGATATCATCTTCTTTTTGTCTTTGTGAAAAAGTTCTGTTGCTATATGTGTAAAGTCGTTGTAAGGAGGATAAATTTCAAAAAGTTCATTTTTTAAGTCTTCCCACATTTCTATTCCATGATGACTTATTTGCTTAGCACATCCAATTAAACAAGATACTGTGGAAACCACCTTTTGGTTGCTGGGCACTTCATGTAAATGGAAATGCTCTTCAATGGACTTGACAAATGTCCACGATGACGGACATTTCGAACCATCAAACTTTATCTCAGGTAAAGGCCAATTAACATAAGGACTACAGTAATAAATGGATTGGCAACTCATCGTTGAGGCAATTGATAATGTTCTGTTCTATAACTTGCTTCTGACGGAACAAAAAATTGGAAGTTGGGTGTTCAAAGTTCATGAGCTGACATAACATTGTCAGAAATTTTAGGGGTTGTTGTCATTCCCCTTTTCTCCCGAGGCTCTTTAAGCAGATTCATTAACACTTCTGCTTCTTTCATCACATTCTGCAACCTATCTTTTACTTTTTCTGTCATTGACAGAATCTGCCATATTACTAGCAGATATGTTTAGCGATCTGCCAAAATTTTGAATTAATGAAATTTTGAAACTTTTTTTATCATGAGCAGTGCCCAAAGGTACTGCTATACAACAATACAATACTAAGCTTGCAATAAACTTGCTTATCAAAAAGTTTATCTATCATGTGTGTGTGTGCTTACACTTCTAATCTTTGCATACATACAATAAAGATTTTAACCATCAGCAATAACTGTGCTGAAACTTCAGTACCTTCAACTAATACAAAAGTTAAGCTTCTTGCTCAACAAAAGTTTTTGGGTTAAGCTGCCATTAAATCTATGATTAGTATATGTAACTAATGAGATTAAAAGTTTGTTACTTTGACAATCATGTTAAATAATATACAATTTATATATATATACAACCCCTGTGTTTGGTGGGCCACTTCCTTTATTTGCCTCTGTAATGCTCCAAAAGTATATTAAACTTCTCTTTGGATCTTTTGACTGATCCAAATTAAACTAGACTTCCAGATAGTATCAGGTGCCAGGCAATTAATCTTGCCCAATAAAGTTAAATGAGGGTTTGTTAAGTATATGGGTGTTACTTATTGAGTAAGAAATCAAAAGATTGTCAAATGATTAAAGTTAAATCTTAATAAAAATCAATTATTGTTGCTCAAGAGAAAAAAATAGCAATCTACTAATAAATTACCATTTTGAAGTCGATTCAAATTTTTAGAGGAAAAATTGTCTTGAGCTGGGTGGGATAATGAACCCATGACCTCCTGATAACATGTCAGGTGCTCTGGACCACTGAGCTACTGGCTGCTGATCAAGATCTCCTCTAATTGATGATATGAACCTTTTCAACCTACATTACATCGTATGTAGGGAGTGTTGTGACAATCTATATGGCATTGTCTGCTGCTTGTGGCGAAATTGCTGGAACACTCCCTACATATGATGTAATGTAGGTTGAAAAGGTTCATATCAATTAGAGGAGATTTTGATTGCCGGCCAGTAGCTCAGTGGTCCAGAGCACCTGGCATGTTATCAGGAGGTCATGGGTTCGTATCCCACCCAGCTCAAGACAATTTTTCTTCTAAAGATTTGAATCGACTTCAAAGTGATAATTTATTAGTACATACCAAATACGTCGAGTTTATTTCATTATTTATTCATTATTTAAAAATAGCAATGTCAAAATATTTCATATAACAAAGTTTATTTTCCAAAAATTCAAGACTCGCGATATAAACTGATGAATACAAAAGTCTGAGCAACTAAAAGCTCTATGTCTACTGACCTGTCTCTATGCACACATTAGTGGTTGTCAATCAAAAAACGGAGTTGCACATGCACAACTCCTTTAGAGGATCTGGATGAAGAAAAATAATGGCCGACTAAACATAATCCCCAAAATGATAAATATAATGTAAATAAAGTGAACTTGGTTATGGAAAAGTGAAAGTAAATGTATGGACGATCTCACAGTTCTTTATTTTTAGAAAATCCAGAAAGAAATGCTGATTAATTTGGCATATAGCATGCCATAAATATATAGCATGCAAAAAATATTGGAAAAAAATTTCTAATATTTTTTGTTTTTGGCTCAGCCTAATCCCCTGTGATGATGCATAGAACCGGCCAGGCCTAGCACCTAATGTCCGACCCCGCCTTCTCGTGGTGCAGACCGTTAGTACCTTTCAAAAGAGATACTCTCTTGTGGAAGTGAACGGAAGGGGAGGGTTGCCAGATTAGTGTGGCCTACTGATCTGGACAACTATGGCTACTTTTCTTTTTTTTTCTACCCTGCTGAGGAGTGGTCAACCACACAGGGTCCTGGTGCTGACCATATAAACCAACTGGACTGGACAGACATGTGGCTCTGAGCTTGATTATGGATCCTGATTTAGCTGCACTGGTGGGCTTCTGTGGAGGGAAAATCTTCCGCTGTGTTTTCTGTTTGTTTGTGGGTTGACAGCCCCAAGTGAATAGATTCACAGGATATGTTTATCAGCTGGTGGATAATCCTGAGCAGAAGTCATCGCAGGCACCTGAACTCTTTGCTTCTATTGGCATCGTCAAATTTTACATTGGAGGAAGTCTTCCAGTGTAGATGGCTTCAGCCTTTAGTGGTGGGGGGAACGGGTCTTTGCCCCATGTCTGCAGTGGCCAGATGCAGTAGATGTAGCTCAGGATAGACTTGCTTGGAGAACTAAATTGCACGGTCTGGTTGGACCTCCATAGCCCATGGCTGCTTGAGGATGATGATGATGAGGGAGAAAATAGCTTGGCCTCTGGATGTAAACCAGTTTTTCAGGCTGGACACTGGAAGGGCTAGAAGAGCATTACTGGTATGTGTGCTGTGTAGATGTGTTAGCTCTGAAGCAATGATCAGTAATGATTTTATCTTAGTAGGCATGCCCTTTTTGTATGAGAAGGCTTGTAAAAGCTTGGAGTAACTTCTAGGATTTTTCCCTATCCTGTGTTGCAATTGAATTAAATAAACCTATGTCTTGGAGATATTTACCATCCACCCCCCATGAAAAGAGAAATTTAAAATTATTAATTATCTGACCTTTTTTCTGCCCATTTGGTCTATTGCAAACCCAGAATATCTAGGTTATAACACTGGAATTCCTATGTGAAGACATCAAGAGAATAATCTTTATGCAACAACCTCACATTCTATGTATGTGTGAAAGAAATTTTCAGTAGGATTGTTAAAGAAACTAGGTTATTGATTTAATAGGACCATGGTTTTTAAGTCTCTATACTAGCCATAGACATGTATTTCTTTTCACCTCTTATTTGTGTGCAAGCAAAAATCATCTTGCATTCCACCTTTGCCAGACATGCCATAGGTTTGCCATCTCTGGCCTAAACCATTACTTGCATCCCAATAAATATCATTGAAACCCAGATGTTAGCGACTCACATAGCAATTTCTGTATACTCTAATACAGTGAACTCTTATTAATTCAGAGTTGAAGGGAAATGAAAAATCTTTGAGTTACTGAATCTGTTCCAAAAAATACACATAAGCAGTTTAAAAACTAGTCACAATAAGTTTAAAGTTTACTCACATGTTCCATTTAAGTTCCTTACATATTTACTAAGTTTCATACTTAAGAATCAGTTAATACAATTTGTTGCCTTCTTATTGCACTATCTTGTTCAATTACAGCTTGGATATGGGCAATCACAGTTGCTGGTTTGACTATCAAGATTAGGCAAAGCTTTGAGGAAAATTCCTAATAGTCACCACTACCTGTCAAAAGGTTTTGATTGCAACAAGTGATATTTCCTGTTCCTTTCCATCATCAACATCTTCATCAGAGGCTTCATGCCTCAATGCAATTTTTTCAACATTGGTCATTTCTCTGCAAACTGCTACTTCTTCATTAATACCAACATATTCTAAAATAAATAAAAAATAAATACCCCCTCAAGCAGCTGCTTGCCACAGAGGTCTGACAGGAGCCTGTCAGTTTATATGCCATAGTAGAAGGTCTGTGAGGATGGCAGGACCTCAGCAGAAAAACAATACAAACATCCATACCTTACCTGGGGCTCGAATCCAGGTCCCTTAGATCAGTAGCCAAGCATACTAACCACTCGGCCACGGGACGGCCAAAATACTAATTCATATTTGAAATTTTTCAGAGTTATCATTCCATTCTGTGATAAATTTTTTTGGCAGAATTGAAAGTTTCATACAGCTGATTTTGTGAGTGTCCTTTTCCTCCTGAACAGGAAATCCAGCCTTTTTAAAACAATTTTATTTGGTTTGTGTGATAACCATTTTCCATGCTATATCAGCAGTTCATGTGGCTTGCAGAACATTTATTCTAATTTCATGGCCAATAAGCATTTTCTCGCAACTTCCACCATTTTACAGTCCAACTTTCAATCTATTTCAAGAAAAGTTCACTTTCATATGTGCTTTTCAGTTTGCAGCATATTCAGTTGGAAAGGATTTTACTCCTACAAACATAGATGGCAATCACAGTGCCACCTGTTGACTTTTTAATGTCAATGTACCAATAAATACTCTGTGGAAAAAATTTCGGCAACATACAGGTCTTGAACCCACAACTCTCCAGAAACATGCCAGAGTATTCTACCATTGAACTAATGACAGCTCATCTTCTTTCCACTAATTTTAAGACCATTGTTGCCAAACATGATCTAGGATGGCAACCATTTCTTTTTATATTGCACTGAGTAAGATGAAAATAATGTCTCTTCATGCTATTTAGTGTTTTAATGATTTAATCATAGATGACAATTAAAAATAACTTAAAATTCTCTGTCATTGAGCAATAAAATTTCAAAGTTTATCCTTCGAACTATTTGCATGTTGAAAGTTTTTAGGAGAAGTTTTTAGGAGACTCAGAAGCTTTTCAGAGCAATGACAGAGCTCCGTCTTCAGTGAAGTGACACTATGTGGTGACGTTAGGTCTGTTTAGACAACGAGCTCCTTTCCACATGTCGTGAAGGGCGATTCCAGAAATAATGACGAGGTCATTATTTCAAAAGCCTTATGGACTGTGGTTCCATAGAAAGTGGACACACATGCAAGCAGTGTGGCGTGCTCCCAGTTTATTATTGCTGTGTGTTGTACTGCTAGCTCGGCGGTGGCCGTCGTTAGCTTCTTTTGGCTTACATCAGTTTGGTGGTCTGCAAACCTCTCTTGTAAAGAGCATATGGTTTTGCCGATGTAGTAAACAAAGAATTATCCGGCAAATGTAGGGGAAAGCGGTATATGCACGTTTTTTGAAGTAGGCTAAATTTGTCTCTGTCCTTTTTGATTAATTTCTTCAGATTTGGAGCTGGGCTGAAAATTTTTTTGATATTTTGGGCTCTGAGTAATTTGTGGACTGATTCACATAGGACAGGAACATAAGAAATAGGTCAGCAAAGGTTGTACGTTTGGGGTCGGTGATTGGGAGAAGAGCCGAATCTCTTCAGTTTTTGTTTCTATTTTTACTGATTAATTTGTCTATTGTTGCTAAGTTGTAGCCATGGGAAGCAGCAATGGAATGATTGTTTTGAATTTCTTCTTCAAGCAGCTGCTCATTTGAAGACACGGCAAAGGCCCTATGTGTGAGAGAATGAAAGGCGGAAATTTTGTACGCCCATGGGGTGCATGAGTCCGCGCGAATGACAGAGAGAACATGTAGGTAGGCTTTCGGTATACTGACATCGTCAAGGCTCCTGTGCCATCTTTTTGGATAAAAACATCTAAATAGGGGATGGCACTGCTATTTTCCTCTACCTTCGTAAAACGTATCGTAGGATATATATATTGTTGGCAGAGTCAACGAGGCTGTTTAAATTGCTCATTGCTGCCATTCCAAATTAAAAATATATCATCAACATAGTGACACCAAAATTATTCAATTCAGAAGCAATTTTACCCTTCTTCTGATGTCACTATGTCAACGACATATTTTTAATTTGGAATGGCAGCATTGAGCAATTAAACAGCCTCATTGACTCTGCCAACAATATATAACCTTTTAAGTAATAATTCACAGCTACAATAAAGTATTAAATTTAATCACGATTAAAGCTGTATTATATCTGTGCACTTTAAAACTTCACCATAAGGATGAGGTGTGCATAGCAAGTTTTGGTACTTAAGCCTAATTATTATGCCCTTTGGCTATAGAATTAGCTTTCCATTACTTGCTATTATACAGTATAAATATTATCCTTAGCTCTAAGTATTTCTCTTTACAATAGTATAAAGAAGATATAGAGAAGTGACTAATTATAAGTTACCAGAGTACGATGTTAGCTGGTACAACAGGCTTGGAAGAATTGATTGCTGAAGATTGTAGTCATAATAACTGGTTATTCAGTCAGCTATAAGATGTTTTATGAAGGATTCCTTTTCATTTTTTCCTGGTTTACCAGTCTTTATTGGATTTGCACAAATTGATGTTAACAACCATCCAGTATTCAAGGCGATGTTAACCTTTAATTAGTAGATGTAGACATTGTAATTATTTTCCCATAGTCCATTCTCGGCTGGTACAACGGCCAATGGAGAAGAACTGTGCTGGGTGTTAAAGTCAGCATAGCTTTGAATGTTCTATATTGCAGGACATCTCCTTTCAATCCTGGCATTCCAGTCCATTTTGGATTTATTAAGCATGATGTTTAAATGCTATGATTTTAAACAATGTTATACACTAACTCAGTGGATATTAAGATCCTCTGTATAGTAGCAGAGATAGATTATTTTTTTCTGTCACTAATATTGCTGCTTCCATATGCAAAATCTGGTACATACTGTCTGAGATGTGCACACCTTCAAACTTATGTGAATTGCCTTAAAATTGAAAATGAAACTTTAAAATAACATTTAAACTTTAAAAGATCATTCAAACTTTAAACAGTTAAAAGTGCTAGGCTCCCTTCTACCTTTAAAAGCAATGCGTTTCGCCAAGTTCTCACTATATTGGCATTTTCAAGCTGAGATTGTAATGTAATGATCACCTGCCTTTTATACCTGTCTCGCCAAGTGAGTCATGCATCATATGACATGATGTATTTGAGTGTATGCCTTCCACATACTAAGTTAGTAGATTCCATGTGGCAGGCAAAGGTGGGATATCTGTATTACAGATACTGTTACGATTTTTGTGAATGAGAATTTTTTTCTGCATATAGTAGTTGAAATTTTGAGTTTGGTGCAGCAATGGGCTTGTATTTTATTTTATCTATTGCTAATTTATTTTGTATTATTGTCTGTGTTAGTGCAGTGTTTGGAATTATCTTTTTGATTGTCATTTTGATGTTCCTGCATTCGCAGGATGATGTCTCGCTAAACCAACTAGTTCTCAACCTAAATTTATTAGTTAATTGTAAGAAACTATCTTTGGTCCCGAAAGCCCTAATGATTAATAAAATCAAAATATGATAAAAGTTTACATCCAATGATACAATATACTGAAACTAAAATGTTAAATAAAGTTATAAGAATACTAGACATATAATTCGACATAAAAATTAGAGGTTAGTTAGATAAAATTAGAGGTTAGTTAGATAGAATTAGAGGTAGTTAGAAACAAATAACATAAATCAAGTTTTAGGAAGAACAATGTATAAAATACATAAAGAGACATCTAAAATTAACAAAAGGCATAAAATAAAGTTCAATAACTTAATACAAGCAAAAAATAGTTATATGAATAAAAACCAAATAGATGTCTCAGATAAAAAAATATGTAAATTTATCGCAATACAATTTAAGTAAGGAACAACAATGCATATTGCAACAAGGAGCAAAGTTTGCTTATGAAAATGATCAAATAAATGTAACGCAACTAATTCTGCAAATAGAACAATCTATTAACAAGATACCTAATCAATTTAAAGATAAAGAAAGACTTAAATTATATAGAGCTATAAAATTCATACAAAAAAAGAAAATAAAAATAATATTACAGACATAAAAGTATTAAAGGATTTGAAGCATAATCAAGAAATTAAAATCATACTTGCAGATAAAACAAACCAAATGGCGTTAATAGACGAAACTGAATTTTAATCAAAAAATAGAAGATACCCTGTAACAATTAAAATGTGAATTAATAACTAAAGATCCCTTACCAACAACATTGAATAAACTATGTGATCTTAAAAATGATCCGTTTTTACCAGTTCAAATAGCCCAAAAAATGTATACCTCCCATGTACCCAGATATCCCACACTTATTTGTAAAAATTAAATTACATAAAGATAACAAACCATTTCAACCATTAGTTAGTAAATATAAATCTCCCACTTATAATCTTGAAGTGGGCCTTCATAATTTTTTTAAATCATACTTTCCACCTACACAATACACACTTACATCATGTTATCAAGCATTAACTATGATACAAAATGCAACGATCACCAAAAACATCACAATGCACTCCCTTGATGTGTCATTGTATCCCAGCACAGCAGTGCTGGATGCAGCGATGCACATTAAGGCTGAATGGCTTCAGGCCGCCAGACCTACTGCCTCAGAGAACTTTAGTGTACATGAGGCATTGGATCTGGCCACCACTTCTAATTTTTTCTGTGTCAGTGACTGGACATAGCTCCAAACGAGGGTGTCCCAATGGGATCCTTGCAGTCTGGACTAATGGCAGAAGTTGTCATGAGACACATTGAACATCATGTTTTATCGACAGCGTTGTTTAAACCTTCACTTTATGTTAGGTATGTTGACGATATATTCATTTTCTGGCTGCACCTTATTACTCTGCTTCCAGATTTAATTAATGCATTTAGTAATATTATTCCATCTATTAAATTCACATATGAATCTGAGCATAACTTTAAATTACCATACTTAGATATTCTTATTACATAAAAATCAACATACTGTGAAACTACAGTATGCAAGAAGCCAACATATATCTCTAACTTTATCTCTGCAGGTTCAACACACCCAATAAAATATAAAAAGTCAAGTATATCCACATTTTATCAGACCATATCGATATTGCTCTGAAACAAGTACATTACAAAATGAATTAACATATATACAGAAAAAAAGCTGCAGAAGCAGGGTACACTAATCGCATGTTAGCTACATGCGAAAGAAATGCTGGAAATGCCTCACAATTACTATTAAATCAAGATAACATTAATAAAAAATATGTAAAAAGTTTCCCGTATATTGAAAATATTCAAAAACAATAACACATGTATATTAAAGAAATATGATACTATATTGCCTACTAATATAATGCATACAATCAAAAACCTAATAGTAAATGATAGAGATAAATGACCACAAACCATAGGCATTTATGAAATAAACATTCTTGACACAAAGCAGACTTTCTCTGGAAAGAATGTATATATAGGTAAAACCTACAGACAATACAAATCGCGAATGCAGGAACATCAAAAAGAAAATTCCAAATACTGCACTAACACGAACAATAATACAAAATAAATTAGCAATAGATAAAATAGAATACAAGCCCATTGCTGCACCAAACTCAAAATTTCAACTACTATATGCAGAAAAAATTCTCATTCACAAAAATCGTAACAGTATCTGTAATACAGATATCCCACCTTTGCCTTCCACATGGAATCTACTAACTTAGTATGTGGAAGGCATACACTCAAATACATCATGTCATATGATGCATGACTCACTTGGCGAGACAGGTATAAAAGGCAGGTGATCATTACATTACAATCTCAGCTTGAAAATGCCAATATAGTGAGAACTTGGCGAAACGCATTGCTTTTAAAGGTAGAAGGGAGCCTAGCACTTTTAACTGTTTAAAGTTTGAATGATCTTTTAAAGTTTAAATGTTATTTTAAAGTTTCATTTTCAATTTTAAGGCAATTCACATAAGTTTGAAGGTGTGCACATCTCAGACAGTAATGTACCAGATTTTGCATATGGAAGCAGCAATATTAGTGACAGAAAATAATAATCTATCTCTGCTACTATAGAGGATCTTAATATCCACTGAGTTAGTGTATAACATTGTTTAAAATCATAGCATTTAAACATCATGCTTAACAAATCCAAAATGGACTGGTATGCCAGGATTGAAAGGAGATGTCCTGCAATATAGAACATTCAAAGCTATGCTGACTTTAACACCCAGCACAGTTCTTCTCCATTGGCCGTTGTACCAGCCGAGAATGGACTATGGGAAAATAATTACAATGTCTACATCTACTAATTAAAGGTTAACATCACCTTGAATACTGGATGGTTGTTAACATCAATTTGTGCAAATCCAATAAAGACTGGTAAACCAGGAAAAAATGAAAAGGAATCCTTCTTCATAAAACATCTTTGCTGACTGAATAACCAGTTACGCTGACTACAATCTTCAGCAACGAATTCTTTCAAGCCTGATGTACCAGCTAACATCGTACTCTGGTAACTTATATTTAGTCACTTCTCTATATCTTCTTTATACTATTGTAAAGAGAAATACTTAGAGCTAAGGATAATATTTATACTGTATAATAGCAAGTAATGGAAAGCTAATTCTATAGCCAAAGGGCATAATAATTAGGCTTAAGTACCAAAACTTGCTATGCACACCTCATCCTTATGGTGAAGTTTTAAAGTGCACAGATATAATACAGCTTTAATCGTGATTAAATTTAATACTTTATTGTAGCTGTGAATTATTACTTAAAAGATATATATTGTTGGCAGAGTCAATGAGGCTGTTTAATTGCTCAATGCTGCCATTCCAAATTAAAAATATGTCGTTGACATAGTGACATCAGAAGAAGGGTAAAATTGCTTCTGAATTGAATAATTTTGGTGTCACTATGTTGATGATATATTTTTAATTTGGAATGGCAGCAATGAGCAATTTAAACAGCCTCATTGACTCCGCCAACAATATATATCCTACGATACGTTTTACGAAGGTAGAGGAAAATAGCAGTGCCATCCCCTATTTAGATGTTTTTATCCAAAAAGATGGCACAGGAGCCTTGACGATGTCAGTATACCGAAAGCCTACCTACATGTTCTCTCTGTCATTCGCGCGGACTCATGCACCCCATGGGCGTACAAAATTTCCACCTTTCATTCTCTCACACATAGGGCCTTTGCCGTGTCTTCAAATGAGCAGCTGCTTGAAGGCGAAATTCAAAGCAATCATTCCATTGCTGCTTCCCATGGCTACAACTTAGCAACAATAGACAAATTAATCAGTAAAAATAGAAACAAAAACTGAAGAGATTCGGCTCTTCTCCCAATCACCGACCCCAAACGTACAACCTTTGCTGACCTATTTCTTATGTTCCTGTCCTATGTGAATCAGTCCACAAATTATTCAGAGCCCAAAATATCAAAAAAAATTTCAGCCCAGCTTCAAATCTGAAGAAATTAATCAAAAAGGACAGAGACAAATTTAGCCTACTTCAAAAAACGTGCATATACCGCTTTCCCCTACATTTGCCGGATAATTCTGTTGTTTTTACTACATCAGCAAAACCATACACTCTTTGCAAGAGAGGTTTGCTGACCACCAAACTGATGTAAGCCAAAAGAAGCTAACGACGGCCACCGCCGAGCTAGCAGTACAACACAGCAACAATAGACTGAGAGCAAGCCACACTGCTTGCACATGCGTCCACTTTCTACGAAACCATAGTCCGTGAGGCTATTGAAATAATGACCTCATCTGGGACAGATGAGGTCATTATTTCACCTGCAATCGAGTCACTGGAATCGCCCTTCACGACATGTGAAAAGGAGCTCGTTGTCTAAACAGACCTAACGTCACCACATAGTGCTCTTCACTGAAGACGGAGCCCTGTCATTGCTCTGAAAAGCTTCTGAGTTTTCTCCTAAAAACTTTCAACATGCATATAGTTTGAAGGAAAAACTTTAAAATTTTATTGCTCAATGACAGAGAATTTTAAGTTATTTTTAATTAATTTCTGAACAAGAAGGCCCTTTTAATTATATGGATGACAATCACAGTACCTGTTGGATGGCACTGAATGTGATGCCACCACCTGATGGATGGCACCAGTGATAGGTGCTGAGGTCATTGGTGAAGAGTTTAAAGTTTTAAAATTAGTGGAGTCACATCTATCAGCAAAATTTTCAACAAAATATTGACTGATATAATGACATTAAAAGTCAACAGGTGACACTGATTGTCATCTATGTTTAAATCATTGATGTCACTAAATAGTGTGAAGAGACTTTATTATTTTATTTCCATTTTACTCATCACATATAAAAAGAAATGGTTGCCACCCGAGATCATGGATGGCACCAATAGTAGGCATTGAGGATCGATTCTATCTTCTTTTAAAAAAGAGAAATTACCATTTCTTAGAAGCACTGCACAGTATTTTCGATTTAAACATTAATTAATAGATTCTGAAAATTCTGAAAGAATCAATTAATGTTTAATGTCTATCTTAACAGGGAATACTGTGCATTCACTATGGATTGATTTTTATTATCAATTTGTTTGTTAATGTTACTCTTTGCTGAGCAACCACCTGTTTTAAGCTCACAAGTTTGATTTTAACTATTGTCCACAAATTTTTCCTTAAAGTTTCAAAAATATCCCTAAAATTAACTAAAAACTGAAATTTTTAAAAATGGCAGATTTTGAAAGTAATTATAAAGTACATTCTTCTGTTTTTCCCCCTGTTTTACACTCTTTTCTGCCTTAAACCTATTTAGCTATTACTAGAATTATCTTTATCATTTATCCCAGCATTCTATCTGTCTTTTCCCATTCTTCAGATTGAAACTGCAGCGAAAAAAAGTTTTCATTGAAGACTGCCTTAATGCACAGCACCATGGTAGGAGGAAGTAGCAGGTATTCTAACTAAGATTCTGCTTGCTCACACACACATGCAGCAGTGGGGGTGCAAGTTGTTTACATAGATGATTTAAATCAAGATATATAATCCTTTCATAAAGTTAGTATTTTGTTTCCTTTTATAATTAAATTTTAGTTTTCATTTCTATGGATTTTATTTCCTTAAGTTATCTGTTTTTTGGTTGATTGATAATTATCAATTTTTCAGAGTTACACTACATTGGCTGGCCGACTTACAACTTGTTACTGTGGATATTTTATTTAGCATTGCATTAGGTTATATGTTATTTTTCTTTTATCATTTCTTCCTTTTCCAATAAAAATACTTTGATCTTGTATCGCTGCTTCCTTAAAATAAATGAGGTCTTTGATATGGAAACGAAAAGGATTTCCTTCACATGGCAAGTTGTTTACATGGATGATTTATGTCAAATACTTTCTCCTAACAAAGTGGATTATAAACTTCCTGCGTAAAGTTAGTATTTTATTTCCTTTTTTTTATAACTAAACAGTTTTCATTTCTGTAGATTTCTTTTTATTTTCATAAGTTATCAATCTTTCTATTGATTGATTATACTAGACAACAAATTGAAACTTTTTTTTATAACATTGGTCAAATATGGCTGTGAAAAATCTGCAGCACGTACAGTTTTATTTTTTTAATTACGGATTGATGTATTTCAATGAATATGCATATCTGGGAAATTAAAAGTGACTATTTTATTAAATTGCAACTTAAAACTCATTAATTAATTACATGATTACAGGGGGGGGGGGGATTAGAAACATCATAGTTATAGACCACAGATTATAAAGTAGCTAATGAAATAATATTGAAAAGCAAAATAAGAAAACATGGGTAAGGAACTTTTATACTTACAAGAAGTTCATTTTAGTCTTTTATGTGCTGAGGTATTTTCCTTCTGCAAAAACCACCAGTAGTCACCCATTATTTGTGGGCCCCACCTGCCTCAGTATTTCTCCTCTATGGTTCAGATATCCTGTTGAAATCTTTCCCTTTGCTCATCACTGACAACTTCTAAGATCTTGGGAAAGAAGTTGAGATGCGAGTGCAAGAAATGGATCTTCAAAGACATTTGGCAGCCAAGATTTTCATAGTTTCAGCAGATCTTGAATGAGCTGATGGTAGTTTTCCTCTTTGTGATTCCCCAGAAAACCCTGGACCACAGATGTGAAGGATTTCTATGCAGCGTGCTCCTTCATATTCAGTTTTTTATCGAAGATAGTATCATTCAATAGCTTCCTAATCTGAAAACCAACAAAGATTCCTTCTTTGAGTTTGCATCATTTAGTTTTGGAATTTTTTCCTTCAAGTGCAAAAACCCTTTACCAGTTTTGTCCATAGTAGCCTTTACAAAGTTTTTTGTAAGCCCCAGTTTGATGTGTAGTGGTGGGAGCAGAACATCAGAGGGGTCAACTAGAGGCTTATACCTCACATTACTCTTTCCAGGAATAAAAACATGTCTTTTGGGCCAGACTTTTGTTTTGTAATATTCCTTTCTGGCCCTACTGTCCCACAAGCACAGAAAACAGCAAAATTTTGTGAACCTCCTTGAAGCCCAAGCAAGACAGATATGACTTTTAGATCACCACATATTGTCCACTTAAACTGGTCATATTTTGTAGCAGTGAGTATCTTTTCCATGCTTTCATAAGTTTCCTTCATTCCCACAGCATGTGTCACTGGAATGGTAGGTTTTTGGTTTCCTTCATGCAAAACACAGCTTTTAAGCTGAATTTTGACAAATCTATAAATAGACACCTTTCCTTAGGGTCGTGAGTTGTTCCAATTTCTTCAATCAGCCCTGAAATATCTGTGCAGAAACACAAACCATCTTGCATCTCATAATAAGCAGATGAAGCCAAATTTTTCTTTCTGAGCAGAGAAACTCTAGTATCCTTGGCCAGAAGATTCCATTCATAAAGTCTCTTGTATTCGTCATTTATTATTATTAGTCAGCTTGTATTTTGGAAAGTTCTAGGTCTCGAACAAAATCATTTAGTTCATCTTGCTGAATCAGATGAGGCTCGTTTAACTTTTTAGGTGTGTATGTAGTATCAGGATCTGTATGTGCCTCAAAGTCTTCCTCTAATGAATGTGAATCCATCTCCTCCCAGTTGGTTGGAGGTGTTGATATAGGAAGATCTCCATGAGGAACTGGCCTTATGGCTGAAGGCATATTTGGATATTGTATTTTGCTTTTGTTCATTTTTGAAAAGCACAACACTTTAGTTAATCAAAAATAGCAATCATGCAAGTGATCAGTTGGCTGATGCCAAACCATTGGAAACTGCAAAGGGCATGAATTTTATCTTACCTTTCAACCACACTCAGGCCAGAAAGCACAAAATGCAGCACACGTGTGGAGCCCATGTTTTGTCCTGATCTCCAACAAGACATCCAAAATACAAGTTATATGCTTTCTTCACAATCTTTGTCAAAGAATGATTTTTGGATTTTAAAATATTGTTTCCACACACATAACAAAACTTATCAGGCACATTAACACATCCACAATGCTGCCTTTGTGCCATTTAAACACCAAAATTCATTCTTCAGCATACAGCATGTGTTCCTCCTACAATGAAAATAGCAAGAATGGCAGTCTGAGGTTAGGTTACTGTTATATGTTTTCTCCCACTTGGCAATCGGTGTTGCCAGCCACAAAAAGTAAAATATCTAGTATCCTGCCAGTTGCCTGGAGGCATTGGTAATAGGAAGATCTTAATAGGAGTCAAAATGACCAATAACATAAAAACGTGATGTGCTAGCCATTTTTTAAGGCCAGATCTGAAATCAGCACCTGAAAAATAGTTAAAGGCAGCTACAATTGTTCATGTTATAAAAACCATGTAAACCAGTGTTATTATTGACTTTTGCTGAATTATGCTACGTCGAATGGCCAACTAACAACTTGTTGCTGTGGATATTTAACATTACATTTGATTATATGTTATTTTTTCTTTTATTATTTCTTCATTTTCCAGTAAAAAACTTTGATCTTGTATCTTTTTCTGTAAATAAATGAGTTCTTGGATACAAAAGCAAAAAAAAACTTCCTTAAATTGCTAAACTCACTGAGGACATTTTATTCCCCCTTCCCCTTAGCAAATTTTTATTTTTTTTAAATTACCATTTTTATGTTTATGTTGAATAATTTTAAAAGCATTTCCCCCCTCCCCCATTAGTATCTTGATTATGCCACTCTGAACATTGTTTGTTTTGGTGCACATTATCTAAGTACTTTTCATCACTTAGCCAAAATTGCCAAAATTCAACACCCAAGGAATGAAATAATGTTTAATAAAAAAGCAGCCGAGTAGTGTTCTTCCATTTCATAAACAAGATAAAAAGTCCCAAATGTGTGAGCAATCCAAGTCACCTTGTATAATGCTGACACATGTTTTAAATTATACAACCCTGAAAAGAATTATTAAAAGAAATGAAAATCATGTTCAAGGTAAATATTATAGTACTAGAAGATTTTCATCCCCTTGTCAGAAGTTTCTAAACCTAAAAGCAAAATTTCCTCACCCAGAAAATCAAACTTTTCAAATCACTTCATACCCACCAGAGTTCCTCGGATACAATTTGCCAGATATATGCAGCTATATAGCAAAACAAAATTAACTATGGTGTGAGGTGCATAAAAAAATGTAAAGATATAAAATTATTATTATTAGTAAACAAAATTATTTATTACTTAACATAGTATTTAAAACATTTATTAATTATATCTTATGAGATATATGTTTATTAACTTTTGCATATTTTTCAAATTAAGCTAATAAATTTAACTTCTGATACAAATTTAGTTTTCGAAGCTATCGTTTTTTAATAAAGATTCTTGTGTTTGGCTTGTGCTTAATTAGAATGACTTCAACATCCATGGGATGTTCGTGTTCTTGACCCAACAAACTATATGTGAGTTTATCACATGAAATTAGAAAGAAATTAGTTTGATGTGTTCATTATTTCAAATTTATTGTTGGCAACAGCTTTTTTTTAACAATTTTAACTGTAAATGTTTAATAACATGAAATCAGAGATTAGTTTAGTTTGATGTATTCCTTTTTTTGAAATTTATTAGTGTCAACAGTTATTTTGAATAACTTTCAACTGTTAATGTTAGTATATGGGGATTTTGGGAAATTCAACCCCATCCACCCTAATTTTGGTTGACCCCAGCTGGTTCACAAATAGCCTATATTCTTCCCCTGGGTGAAGGGAATGTTCATGCAAAGTTTGGAGCCTCTAGCTCTTCTGGGAGCTGAGTACATAAGCAGACAGGCACACACACTTTCTTCTTTATATATTAGATTTGGGAAGAAATTTCCTTTCAATTAATATATAATTTAACTGAGTAATAAAGTATCACAAGAAAAAGTCCTGTAGACAAGAAACACTTAAAATAATTAGTTGAAATGATGGTCCAGCAGTTAGAACAACCATCATGGTTCTGGGAGGTGTGGGTTTGAGTCACTCAGGACAACCAATATTTTTCAAATAATTTAGCTGCTTTTATTCTTCTGGTTTTCCAAAATTAAGCCTTATTTTGCATACTCTGAATTTTTTTGTTGCTTTATCACTAAAAAAAAAACCATTAAAATTAATATGCTTTAAAATTTGCTTAATTTTTTTTTATTTTTATAAAAATTTGTTATTAAATTCTGTTTAATTTGGTATATAACATGACCTATTTCAGTTGATGCATTATTTTTAAGAAAAAATTCCAAAGTTCACTTTTTGATATGACTCCTTATAGTTGGCAAAAAGCCTGGACTTTTCCCAGTGTATGATACCGAGAAAAAAATTACGAAATGGGAGTTATTTTCTTGCTTCAAATAAATATTTATTTTTTGCTATTCAGAAATAAATAGCTTTCTATTCATGTGCATTATAATTATTTTTTGTCTATTAGTTTTTTGAATAATTTATTTGTATTGCCGGATGCATTTTTTTACTGCATGATTAAAAATAAATGAAAAAAATTCCCCTCAAGTAGCTACTTGCCACAGAGGTCTGTCAGTTTATACACCATAGCAGAAGGATCTATGAGGATGTGGGACTTCAGCAGAAAGTCAACACGAAACAGACATACCTTATCCGGGGCTCGAACCCAGATCCCTTTTATCTGTAGCCAAGCACACTAAAGCCCATTAAAATAAGACTAGTCTTTTTTTTTTTGCTAATCAGAGTGAAAAACATTACTGGGCCTCTGGATGTAAACCAGTTTTCCAGGTGGGGCCTTAGAACAGTTGAAGTAAGTAAATCTATTTTTTATCAGCTACAAGTAAATATATTTTTTCACCTACAAAAAAAAATGTTTTGGTATATGCTCTCTTTTGCCATTCTGACTGATTTTATTTTCTGTTACCTCAAAAGATCTTGAAATTTTTGTGCATTTTCCTACCTGCACATGTGAAATAAAATGTCAGGTAAATCTTAAGTAAGTAAATTTCAAAGCTGCAATTAAACCTGTTTCAAACAGAATCCCACTGGATTACAAGATAAAAATCAGTGTAATCTTACTACCTGTTATGTTTGTGTTGTGGAATTACTGTTAGAAACCTATCTTAAGTGATTACAGAGAATGAAACCACTGCATAATACTGTACAAACATGCTTCATTCACATCCCAATTTCGTGTGCACATAATACTTCAGTATCAAATGACATTATCCATTCACTAAAAGACAAATAAGGTGTAAAAGAAATAACTTTTCTCTTTATATATTAATGTATGGTTCACTATCCTCATATTATATTGAAAACCTGCACTCTTATGTTGTTGCCACCAGAGGCAAGGTTCTTCCCAGCTTTCTGTCACAGCTGGCTTGCAGATGTTGGGGTGTCATCCCTTGCACTCATTCCCCAATGGTTACTGCTCAGCTCCATGGCAGTTCAGCATTATGATCAGTTAACATCATTTATACACTAC
Organism: Ryuthela nishihirai; assembly: GCA_038380435.1. Taxonomy (NCBI): domain Eukaryota; kingdom Metazoa; phylum Arthropoda; class Arachnida; order Araneae; family Heptathelidae; genus Ryuthela; species Ryuthela nishihirai. The sequence goes on along the minus strand of JAWZYU010000011.1, from coordinate 83,099,449 downwards.
AGACACAACAAAGAATACAACTTTTACTTCACATTAAGAAACTTTACAGGTACATTTCAAATTATTCTTCATCCATGCTCACTGTGAAACAAAAATAGTTTGAGGGTGTGTACTCCTCTACTTTATTTGTATATAATTGTAATTTGTGTAATTATTTGCCTTTAATATCATCAAATAAAGTAGCAGGGTGCACACCCTCAAACTCTTTTTGTTTCATAGTGAGCACTATCAAGAGAAATCCAAAATGTATCTGTAAAGTTTCTTCATGTGAAGTAAAAGTTATCTTCTTTCTTATGTCTGTGAAGTATAGGAGGAGGACTGTTGTTAACTGATCATAACACCAAACTGCCAGAGAACTGATCCAGTTATCATTAGGGAACAACAAGCACAAGGGATGATACTCCAACAGCAACAACAACCTCAAGCCATCTGCCCCAGAGAGCTGGGAAGAAGACTCCTAACTGTGGTGACAGCAATATAAGTAAGAGTGTCCCACAGCAGATTTTCAATATGATGGGAGGATAGGGAACCATGCATTAATATCTAAAGAACCCCATGATATAAGTGTTAATATAACTTTCACTTTTTCCGTAGTTAAAGTGTTTTGTATGCAACTGGCTGAAATACTATCATACTTGCTCTGTTAATCATTTGAAACAGCTCAGAATCATTGCAAGTTAGAGCAAAATCATGAAGGTTTTAAATGTTTTAGAGCATCACAATAACTTTTAATGTTTAATTCTGTATGAGAAGTCTCTTCTTCATGTATTTCAGCTCCTGATATTGTTCCACTGTTTGCTGATAGCTCTCAATAAGCTGGTTTATGTCAATTAGATCAGCTCCAGTTGCAGCATCATTATTTTCTGTTCTGCTTCTGTCCTGATGTTGCCTCTTAAGGATTTTCAGTGTTATTCCTTTTGATTTCATTCTCTTCATTATCACCCAACAAAAACTTTGCTTTCTGAAAACATGACTTATCTGTTTCTGGTGACACTTGATTGCTTCTACAATGCACACCAAATGTATCGAAGACATTGACCGTAATTGAAAGGGCAAGCTCAGATGCAAAAGAAGATTCCATATTTGCAATTACCAGTTGCATTAATAGGGTGCAGTAGTTTACAACTTGATATGGTTTATCACTCCTTTGTTTATTGACTGTATGACACTTGTTGGTTAGGTGGAGAAAATACAAGTTGTACATTGAGTATTTCAAAGTGTGAATGGAATGTTGCATTATCCAAAAACAGAATGCATCTTATATTCACGTATATTTATGTTTTTAAAACGTCACAGTTTTTCAGAATTCCCAATAACAAGGGAGTTTTTCATTTCCCCAGTTATAAATCCACATAAAAAAGTTACACTTTTTCAAAGTTTTTTTTTTAATCCATCTAGGTTCCCACCTGAAAAACTGGTTTACATCCAGAGGCCCAGTTATATTTCATTATGGGAAGCCAAAAAAGAATTTAATTTTAGAATTTTAATAAGGCATATTTAGAGTCATTGTAGTAAAAAAAAAACATGCATCTGGCAATGGAAATAAAAATTTATATAAAAAAATTATAGACACTAATTATTATAATGCACATGAATAGAACAGTATTTATTTCTGAATAAGACAAAATAAATATTTACCTGAAACAAAAAAATTTCTCGCTCTTTTTATAATTTTTTTCTCAGTGCCATACTTTTCTCATAAGTCCAGGTTTTTTTCCAACTGTGCTGAGTCAACTTTAGATTGTTTTTTAAAATAAACAATAAACTGAATTAGGTCATGTTATATACCAAATTAAAAGAATTTAACTCCAAATTTTGCTAAAATAAAAGATTTTAACAAATTATAAGCATACTAATTTCGATGACTTTTTCACTGTGATATAGCTAAAAAATATATTGGACTCGCAATTAAGACTTAATTTTGGAAAACATAATGAATAAAAGCAGTTAAATTAGATATTAATCAAAAGGAAATTACTGCCTGAATAATATATATCCGAAACAAGATTTTAATTTTAATGATTCTTTTCAGTGTGTATATTTTGAAACACAGGCCAGCATTATACAAGGGGACTTGGATTGTTCGTGTTAGTGGAATTTTCTGTCTTTTTGTATGAAATGGAGGAACACTTTCTTGGCTGCCTTATTTATTAAACATTATGATTTTTTGGGGGGATGGGGGGTTGAAGTTTGGCAATCTTGGCGAACTGCCTAAAGTTTTCCGTATATTAAATTTAAGTTTCAGAACTCGGCTTGTCACTTCTTACACCCCCCCCCCCCCCCCAACACACATTTTGTATCTTTATCTCTCTGCTGCCGTGTAAGGTGCTTTCGCCCAAACTCAAATATGAAAATAATAAATCTTTAAGATTGAATAAATGGAGAAAATTCTTTTATTTTCTCACATTTTTCTTTTATTCGTAAAATTATTATTAACACAGCTACTGATATAGATATGGTTCTGCACATTTTAAATATGGTCCTTAGGGTTGTTATGTACACAAATTCTTAAAAATATTTTTAAAAAAATAAAAAAATGAATAGAATCAAACCTATTTTTAAAATTACTGAAACAGTGTGTGTCCATAATCGCCTGCTTGTAAATTTATTTTTTAGATTATCCAATGTGTCTCAATATTTCACTTCTTTCCAAAGACCACAAGTATTTTTTACAAGACAGCCACTCTATACGTAAGCTCTAGCAGGCTTGCATTCACTTCCTTCCCCCCAACTTCCCACCTACCCTTGGCATGCAGTCTCCACAGACAAGGTCGGATGATGCCTGTTGGGGATTACCTCGACTTGTGCCATCCTCCACGTGACTGCTGGACCGAAGGACAGCTGCGCAATCTCCGATATGGCACACCTTGCGGAGGCTAACGGCGTCTGCCCCTCATCTCAGTTTGGCGTGGTTCGATGTTCGTGGCACCACCAATCCACGTCGAGACGGATTTTGTGAATGTTTTCGCCGCCATGCCCCCTTTTTACACTTTACTATACTTCGTATCCTTCCAAAATTAAAATTAATTATATCAACAATAATAATAAATATTTCTTAAAACTTAAAAGTATTCTCATGATTCACATTCCTAACCATAAACAAATAACAAATTCAAACAATGTGTGGACTTCAATCAATCAAGATTTTATATCTATTTATTCTATCTCCTATCTTTCTTATTTTATTTCTCACTATTTCCATCCCTCTTTCTCCCCCCTCCCTTTACTTATTATTTTTTATCACTATTTTCTTATCATTTCATTCTGCCTCATTACTATTTACTCACCTATTTTTTGTCACCATTTCTTTTTTCCTTTTCCCTCCTTCTTTCTATTCTTATTTTTCTCTCTTTTTTTTTTCTTTTTATTACGGGGACAGGGGAGACTTAATCGGTAGTGTGCCAGGCTCATAACCTGCAATTATCAGGTTCGGGTTCCAGCTGGGCAAGTGTAGAGATTATTCTCTGCCAAACTCCCCGCCCTGCCTACAATGAATAGGGGTCACTGTTGGGTTGAAAAGGCCACCGTCCGTCAGATGGAACATTAAGCTGTGGTTCCGTGTGTGGGAGAGACACACCTGTGCATGTTAAAGAACACGCTGGATGGCCTTGACGGGAGACTGATACCCTTTTCCCAACAGCTGTCCAGTGGGTCCCCTCACCCAACCATCCACAAAACTAAGAGAGCTGCAAACTTGGACATCTGTCCCAAATAACTGATATTTAAGTAGCGAATATCATGTTTTAAAAATTTAAAAGAGCTCGAATTTACCCTTAAAAATGGTAGACTTTCGACACATTCATGTACAGAGTTGCAGTAAAATTAGACCATAATGCTACCTAACCATATTGGTAATAAATCATCGGCACGATTCAAATTTTGAAGTTTCATAATCAGAGATATGAATGAACTTAATTGATTTTGATAATATTAATCTAATGTAGACGATAGGTATTCTCCCAGCTGCTCTGCAGCTTTAATATCAGCTTTCTGATAGACATCAACCAGCACAAAAGGCTCAAAATTCGAAAGTACCAAATTAGAGATATGAATAAACAGGAGATTCTGATAATATAAAGTAATACAGATGATAGGTACTCTCTCAGCTGCTTCGCAGCCTCAATGTAAGCATTCCGATAGGCCTCAACCAGCACACGAAGGTGAATTTTGGTGCCATCCATGTGATATAGTACTGTCCTGTATAGTGAAATGTCAGATGACATCATTCAATCATATTTAAGCACCAAGAGAAAAAAACAAATGCCTCAGTTCACTAGAATTCAAAAGATGACACCAATTAATATTGCTTCAGCATGGAAAGAATTGAAAAATGCATTCAACACAAAATTTTTAACACCCACAAATTTATTAATACACCAAACTAAATTTCAGCTTAATCTGACAGAGAATTTGTTAATTTAAAAACAGATATGAAGAGCAGCAGAAACTAAGTTTATAAGGCATGTAATCTCACAACCAGTAGACCTACACTAATTATGATTTTGTCCCATTGTTGGTAAAACTGCATGTCAACTTGACTGGAACAGTGGTCCTGGAGCAAAGTCTGTGATGTAATTTAGTTTATGAATGCAAGAAGTAGGTCCCTGGCAGAAATTCATTGCCTGCTCATGGAAGTTCAAAGAAGATTTCCTAATGGAAGAGTCTATATAAAGAATTGTGAAAGGAGGGGCAAACCACAAGAGCAAGAATTGTTAACAACAGGACACTCATGGAAAATGTGGCTCACAAGTGAAGATGATTCTCATATTCCGTAGTGCTGAAGGAATGTCTTGAAAGCTCTACCTTCAAAGTGATGACAACATGGAAATAGCAATGAAGAGGTATCTGAGAAAATGGACATTGACTTCTATTGACAAGGAATAGAAAACCTTGTCTCACAGTATGAAGAGTGTTGCAATATTTTCAGAGATTGTCAATGACAGTAGAATTACCCAGCATTGTATGTGTTAGACTATATATTAGACTTATAATAGAAGTTTACTTTATAATTTTTCATGGAATAAATGTAATAAGTAACAGATACTTAATACTATATGTTACTATTCTAAATTACATTTGTAACTAATTGGTTCTAATAAAGAGGGATATAAAGTTAATGTGGTTCCCTTTGCCCTCTGCTTGTAGGGTACTACTCCAGAGTTTTGAACTACATTTGCATAAATCATAACCTCAAACACCAGCTTGATGGAGCACACATGCAAGGCCAGGTCTCTGGCTCTCCTCTTCACACTTGACAAAACATTATGAGAATGATGTAATGAATTCCAGAGTTTTTAATCTAGATTTTTAAGTTTTCAAATGTGTTGGAAATTTTAATGTTGCATTTAGACTAGTAGTTAAATGCTTGATGTTGACATATCAAACTGATTATTCATCTTATTCTACTAGACTTGGTTCTAAAGTCTTCAGATGCCTATGTGCTAAAATTCACTGAACAGCACCTGTTCTGCTTTTGACATCATCTCTGGTCATGTCTGCTCTGGATTAGAGAATCCAAAAAAAAGATGTTTTATAAATAGGAAATGATATTTTTTGCATTGAAATAGAATATCTTGCTTTAAATGTTAATTAAAACTTAATAAAATTTGTTTTCATTAAAGGAATCGACGTATGTTTGGTATGATATTGGGTACTTTGCAAAAATTTCAACATGAAGAAAGCAGGAGAAAGGAGCAGGTAAGTTGCTTCAAAGTTAAATTTTCATAAGAACAATAAAATTTATCTCAGTAATTTATGTCAGATATTTAGCATTACTCTAGCTAAAATATTTTAATCACAAATTCATACTGTTAAAAAACAAGTTGAAATGTCCTTAATTACACTCTTAGCTTAGACATGGGGTTAGCCTATCTAACTCAAGTGTTGTAATATATAACGTAGAGCATATTTAACTTATCATAAGTTGTAGCATAATATTACTTAACTGCATAAAATTCTACCTTGCTGATACTTTGGATATGTTTGTTGAACATGGAAATCTTGTTCATGCTCACATAACAACTGTGATGAGTGTAATCCATCATAGCATGCTATAAGAAGAGCCTCCATAGATTTTGTCAAGTTGAACATATCCTTGTCAAGCCAGATCATTTCATGGTGTGACAGCTTTTTGCCATTTTCATGTTATTACAGGCTGGTACACTCAACACTAAGATCCCATTGGTTACATCATAAGTGGAGAAACAATCATATATTCAGGATATTCGGCATTTTAAAAATTGTTGTTGAGTGTCCAAGTTCAATGGCAGATGATAAATATCTAAGTGTGATGTTATTTAATCCCAGTTTCATTCTTTTTAACCATTTAATGGTACATAAAACTAAATTTTATCTTAATACATCAAACTTCAAAAGCTCTAAATCTAAGTTAAAATTCTCCATCACTACCCATATGGGTAGCATGTGCACTACCCTATAGATAGTGATACTATACTGTACCATCACTTCCCATATAGGTATGCTATGCATATTATAGTAATAAATGATCTGACAAAAATATTAAAAAATAAAAATCAGTATACAGGGTGATTCAAAACTTATTGTTCAAATTTCGTGGGGAGGTAGGGAATACGTCAGGAAACCGATTTCACATAGGAAAGTATGTCCGCAAACGTCATCTACATGAACAAAATGGACAAGTAAAGTGAACACAAGGAAACGGTACAGTTAAGTGGTAATGAATGTGACTTTTATTCCAACAAGGTAAAGTACAGGTTCACAGTTGGTGCTCAAAATTGCGACCATTTACACGGACACAGGATTCACAGCGCCGTTGCATTGACCGCCGAACATTTTCAAAAACGCCTGGCATATCACGGACAATGCTTGCGGCGGCCACTATTCGTGCAACAAGGTCCATTTCACTGTCGACGGGGGTCTCGTACACATGGTATTTCATGGCCTCCCACAAAAAGAAATCCATGGGCGATAAATCAGGTGACCTGGGTGGCCAAGCGATCGGTCCACCTCTACCGATCCATTGAGCTCCGAATGTTCGGTTCAGGTAATCACGTGCAACAATTGTGCTATGGGCTGGAGCCCCGTCATGTTGATACCACATATCTTGGCGGATATGCGCAGGAACAGCGACCAGAAACGTCGGTAACACTGTCTCGAGAAATATTAGGTATTTCTGGCCGTCCAATCGGGGCGGTAGCAAGTAAGGTCCCAACAAACAGTCATCAATGATTCCAGCCCACACATTTACGGCAAAATGATGTTGCGCAGCGTGACTTCTCATACCATGCGGGTTGTCGTAAGCCCACACATGTGAATTGTGTGTATTGAACACACCTTCACGACTGAATGAAGCTTCATCTGTAAAAAGGACAGAAAACTGGGGTCCACGGCACCTTTCTGCATGAACCATTGTGCAAATTCCACACGCTTCGGATAATCGTCAGGATGCAGTAACTGCACCCTTTGCAGATGGTAAGGATGCACACGTTCCTCGTGCAGTATCCGCCACTCTGCTGACTGAGAGACCCCAAGCTGCTGAGCAATAGCTCGTGTGCTGGTATTCGGATTATCTTCGATGGACTGTAGGACTTGTTCTGCGACGTTGACAGTCCGCGTCAGTTGTCTTCTCCCTGTATCCTGCATGTTGCTGCGCAGTGAACCACGTTCGCGCAGATTGCAATGCACACGTGCAAACATTTGATGCTGCGGTATTCTTCTGTTGGGGTATCGGTCTTCGTAAACTTGCCTAGCTCAGTGGCCGCTTTCGCCAGCTGCCCCATATGCGAGATGCATATCCACTAGCTCTTGATGCGTAAAACGATTCATCTTATCACTAGTAAGTCAGCTCGTACACTGATGACAGCGGGAGTGGTCGGGCAAGCTGTACACTGGTTGGGTACACACAGCGCCCTCTACATACCTCGTATATTTTATACCTCTATATACCTCGTACATTTGCGACATACTTTCCTATGTGAAATCGGTTTCCTGACATATTACCTACCTCCCCACGAAATTTGAACGATAAGTTTTGAATCACCCTGTATAGGATGAACATATAGAACAATAGAAGAATGTATTGCTCAGCACAAAGCAAATATTCTAAAGAAAAGGTCATACTGCTTTATCACAGTTTTAGAATATCAATTACCTATTACTAAATTACAATATAAAATAACTTTCCCATCTACCAAATATTCATTAAATTATATGGAAAATGTAATCATTAATTTACATAAAGAAACCATCTGCAACACAGACATACCCCCCTCCTACTAGCTGCATGGAACTTACTGTTTCAAAATTGCTATATTACCACCATAAAGCACCACCAGGAGACAGCCTAATAAAAGCAATCATCACCTTGCCTGATGATGACATCTGACGAATGATGTAAAAATGTATGGTGACAGAAAATTTTAAAATTTGTATTGAATAAAAATTTAATTTTATATATCTTTAAATGCTTTTAAAATAATGAGACTGGGATTAAATAACATCATACTTTGATACCTACCATCTTTTGTCGAATTTGAATACTCACCAACAGTTTTTAAAACGCTAAATATCCTGAAAATATGAAGTTTCATCAAGCTCAAACAACTATCAGAACTGTGTTTATTCAGATATGACATCATCAGTGGGTTCTGTGTTGAGTGTACCATCCTGTAATAACATCAAAACAGTGCATAAGTTGTCACACCATGCAATCATACAGCTTGACAAGGACATGTTCAACACATCCAAGTTCAACTTAACAAAATCTGTGGAAGTTCTTCTCATGGTATGCCATGATGGATTATGCTCATCACAGCTGTTATAGGAGTATATGAACAAGATTCCCCTCCCTGTTCAACAAACATATACAAAGTATCAGCAGGTAGAACTTATGTAGTTAAAGTAATAAGTGTGATGTATACATTTAATATATATTTCATCTTCATTCCATTTATTATCATTCTCAAAGTGGAAGACCATGGCCAAGCCCCCTCCTCCCCTCCACACACACACACACACAGTAGCCCTGGATAGAACCCAAGTTTGAGTTTCAAACTACTTTTATTTTCTCCACTTAATTCCAGTGAGAAATTGCCAGTTTTTAAAAATATTAATTGGCTTTTTCTGACATATTGTGGAAGATACTCTTTTTGTGCTATCAGTAACAAACTTACATTTACGAAGTGCATTAGAAAATATGCCCATATAAAGACACAACATTACAAATGCATGTATGAATACATTTATGTAACCTATATTTTTGGGGAAAATAATATAAATTTGTGAGCAAATGATTGCTTAAAAATACTACCCCACTCCCCAAATATGACAATCAAATTTCTGTATGAAAGTACTTATTCCTAGTATCTAGTTTGATGGACAAGTCAAAAAAAAAAATCATGGTCTTAGACATGTCATTGAAAGTAGATGTATATACTAGTTTCAAAAAAATGCACTCTATAACTGTTTAACATAATTAAAAGTCTGAAAGTTCTGTGGGCAAATATCCATACTTTTTTTATGCTTTTTTGCATCATGTTATTGATGCAAATGCTTCATTCTCTGGGCATGTTATTCATTTGCAATTCATTTAACATTGCACTTTTCATCAAAAGGTGATACTATCTTATTGGAATATCCCAAAAACTAAAATTTTGCCCTCTAATAATGGGAAAAGTTGAAAATTCCGAACTTTTAAACTAATTTTGCAAGTAATGTAATTATATTAGAAATTTCAAATTTTGGTTGAGAAATGTGAATATCGTGAAGTTTGCATTGACAACAATTATTTTCACCTTTACCCCCAGAGGGGATGGGGAAAATGCATTTTTTTTTTGTTTCATGCAATAATTGTTTGTTTTTAGAGATAAATTGAAAATTCTTTTTGGCTTGGAGATAGGCATTGATAAACTCATATGATTCACACTTTTAGAATATCCCAAAAGCTTTAATTGTACCCTCTGACAATGGGAAATTTTGAAATTTTAAATGAATATTGCAGATGATACATTTGGGCTAGAAATCTGATAGTGGTGGTAAAATGCAACTTTTGTTTTGAGATATTAATGAAAATTTTGTTTTGAGTTGAATAGGTATTAACAAAATATGATAATTCTAAGTTTTCAAATCCTTCAAATGGCCTTAATTTACCATCGTTAGAGGGCATCAAACGTATAAAATGTGAAACTTGAAGTAACATTGCAATAATAAGCTCACCGGACAAAAAATTAGTCGTCCCTGACTGAATGTCACCTAATAGCACATAAGGCTTCCGTGCAACCGAAAAACAGCCAAAATCCTATCTGGCATGGATGCCACCAATGTGCAGATGTAGTGCACATTAATATTAATCCACTCTTTCAGCAGCAAATGCCACAGTTCAGCCAGATGGCTGGGATGGCACTTCACTCGTTGACCCAAATAGTCCCACAAGTTTTCTATGGGATTCAAATCCGGGGATTTGGCGGGCCAGTCAAGATGTTTGAAGGCTTCAAAATGCTCGTTGTGCCAATCTGACACACTTCGAGTGCTGTGCATGCGACAATTGTCTTGGAAGACAGGTATCCTTCTGGTGTTCACTGTGGATATCCTGCACAAAAGGCAACATATGGTCATCCAGTAGCTCCATATAGCCCTTCTGGTTCAAGTATGATGTCACTGCAACCAAAGGACCCATTTCCTCATACATGAAACACCTCCAGAACTTCACAGAGCCTCCTCCAGCTTGAACAGAACCTTGCACACAGTTCGCATGGAAGGCTTCATGCGGCTTACGATGTACCGTCGCCTCGCATCATTCGAATGCAAGCAGAAATTTGACTCATCCGACCAGATCACACATTTCCAAGAGTCGAAAGTCCAGTCTTTGTGGTGCCATGCTCACTGTAGCCATGCAGCCTTGTGCAGAGCTGTTAACATGGGTCTCTTCCACAGTACTCTGCTCCAGATATCCATGGCATGCAGTTCCCTTCGTAGTGTTCATTCGGAAACAGCTTGTTGTAGGCCTGCATTGACTGACTTGGAGCAATTCCTGCCTCGTTGCAAAACAGTTTGCCCTAACAGTGTGTGACACACTGCAGCAGTCCCTATTGGTGAGCACAGTCTTTCTGCTGCAGTTCTGGTGATGATTAGCTGTGGACTGCAATGTATGCCACTGCTGGAAGACCCTTTGGACAGTATGTTTCAACACACCTGCAAAGGCAGCAACTTCTGTACACTATGCCCTTTGGCACGGCCAAATGCAATAACATCTTTTTGCCACTTATTCACATCTTTGGCACAACCCATGTTTCATGGAGTGACTAACACACACGTAGCACGAACCACTTCTTCTCACTGTATGAACCCCATAGCGCACAGCATAGCTATTTGTAGGCCGTGTTTAATACTGGTGCGTCCTCTGTTTCTGTCGAATGGATGTAACCCTCTTCGGGCGGGAGATGAGTAATTTTTTGACTGGTGAGCTTATATTTATGCTAGAAATGAAAAATCCTGGTGAATGTATTGATAAAAAAATGGAATAATTAAATCATACATATGTTAATAATAAATTATTTTATTTTATAACACTTGATTTGTCCCTTAATTCTTTGTTTTATATACACTTGATTTGCCCCTAACTTTAGAAGTAAGAAAATCCAACTTTTTCATTTTAACCCTTCCAGTGTCTGTCATCTGTATACGTTCACAGAATCTGAAATGAGAGGCCAAGGACGTATGTATATGTTTTTACTGCAACAGGAAAAATCGATTTTTAAAAAATAAAAATTGTTATTGTATTTTATATATATAAAATTACTTATAAAAATATATAATTCAAGCTTGAAAAATAATATTTTGTTTTTTGATTTGATGAATATTTTATTAAACTACATCATAAATAATTTGATAAAGCCATCTGATTGCCATTTCTTAGAAGCACTAAAATGGTATTGCCAATTTGTTTGTTAATATTCCTATTTGCTGAAGCAACCTTCTGATTTAAGCTCACAAGTTTGATTGAACTATTATCAAGAAATTTTTCCTTAAATTTTCGAAAATCTCCTAAAAATTAACAAAAAAACTGCTATTTTTAAAAGCAGTAGATTTTGGAAGTAATTACAAAGTACATACCACCATTTTTTTTTCCATTTCACGCACTTTTCTGGCATAAACCTATTCAATATTCCCAAATTATTTTTATCATTTTCCCAGAATTCTATGCATCTTTCCCACTCTTAAAATCGAAACTGGAAGTAAACGCATCCTTCTTAGAAATTCTGGTTGTAGGTGTTCTTAATTATTTTATGGCTCACTGAGGCAAACAAGAGGCAGCTGGCTGACATGCTATCTCTGTTTGATGTCCATATTGTTTTGTTCAACACATTGTCCTTTATAAAATTAGTGTTTACTTTTTTATATTTAAACCTTAGTTTTCATTTCAGTAGATTTATTTTCTGAAATTAGCGATCTTTTGGCTGATTGATAAGTATTGATTTTTCATAGTTATGCTACATCAGATGGCCAGCCTACAACTTGTTGCTGTGGATATTTTAACATTGCATTAGGCTATATGTTAATTTTCATTTTATTATTATTTATTTTTTCAGTAAAACTTTGATCTGGTATCATTTTCTAAAAATAAATGAGGTCTTGATATGGAAGCAAATTCATTTCTGTAGATTTATTTCCATTAGTTAGCGATCTTTCAGTCAGCTGATTTATCGATTGCACTGATATGCACTGATATGTGCTACGATATGCACTGATCAGTCAATACATTAAAACCACCTCTGCGTTATGCAGAGAAGCATGCTTGCTGCCAATCAGTGTCACGTGCCAAGGTCACGAATGATATATATAATACCTGGGTCAGACTGCTCGCAGGTAGTATTTCGTTTTGTCTCAACGTGAGAAAAGCAAAAGATTTATCTGATTTTAACAAAGACAAGATCATTATGGCAAGACGCCTTGGTAAGAGCATCTCCAAAATAGTGACGTTGGTAGGCTGCTCATGCTATGCAGTAGTTAGTACCTATCAAAGATGGTCTGAAACAGGTGACACTTTGAGCCATCAACAAAGAGTATGAAAGCCATGCCTCATTGATGTCAGAGGTCAGCGCAGACTATCTCATCTTGTCCGCAGCAACAGGAGGGCTACTTTGGCTGATATTACCCATAATTTCAATTGTGGTAAATGGCCCAATGTGTCCTAACACACACAGTTCATCTTATGTGTCTTCGCAGCTGCAGATCCATTCGTGTGCCTATGCTCACAGCTTTTCACCATTGTCAATGCTTGCAGTGGGCACATAATCATCAACATTGGACCATAGAAGACAGGAAGAGGATCTCACAGTCAGACAAATCCTGTTTTCTCTTACACCATGTGGATGGATGAGCTCGTATATGACGTTTACCCATGGAAGCCTTCTCACCTGGATGCACTGTGGGGTGGATCCAAGCAGCTGGAGGGAGTGTGATGGTCTGGGCAATATTTTCTTGAGGAACACTTGGACCAATTATCCCTGTAGAGCAAACTCTGACAGCTATCACCTACCTGAACATCATGGCTGACCAAGTACACCCCTTTATGGCAACTGTTTTCCCTGGCGGAGATGGCATCTTTCAACAAGACAGTGCCCCATGTCACACTGCAAAGATGGTTCAGGAATGGTTCCTAGAACATGATGAGGAATTCCGTTTATATCCATGGCTCCAAATTTGCCTGACATGAATCCTATTGAGCATTTGTGGTTTGAGTTGGAGAAACGGATACGAGCAGCATCACCCCAACCACATACTTTACAGGAACTGCGGTATCTTCTGTTGCAGTCATGGTACCAAATATCAAGCGACACCTACCAGCATCTCATTGAATCTATGCTTCTTCGGGTGAGAGGAGGACCAACATCATATTAGGTAGGTGGTTTTAATGTTTTGGTTCATCAGCGTATGTAGTTTTTCTTTTATTATTTCTTGTTTTTTTAGTAAAATGAGCTTGTACCATTTTCTGAAAATGAATGTCTTGGATACAGAAGCAAAATAGACTTCTTGCTACAGAAATCAGCCATGATGTGGGAGGGCAATTTTAGGAAGACGTCCGCTCCGCTAAACTCACTGTGAAAGTTTCACTCCCCCCATCTAGAAAAATGTATTTTTTTTTCACATTACAAGTTTTTATGTTTATATTGAGTGATTTTAAAGACAACCCCCCCCCCCCTGAGTGTCTTGGCTGTGCCACACAGACGATATAACACTTTTTTTTTATGCTTTTGCACAACCTTTCTGCACTTAATCAAGATCGCCAAACTTCAACAACCAAAGAAAAAAATTCATGATGTTTAGTAAAAAAAAGCAGCCAAGGAAGTTTTTTTCTCTTTCATAACCAGTTCAGAAAATCCCATGAATGTAAGAAGTCATTTTGTATAACACTGGCCGTGTTTAAAATATCATCATCATCCTCAAGCAGCCATGGGCTACAGAGGTCGATCCAGACCACAAAATTTAGTTCTCCAAGCAAGTCTGTCCTGAGCTACATCTGCTGCATCTGGCCACTGCACACCAATACTAACAAGGTCCTGTTTGGCATTGTCTGTCCACCGCATCCTAGGTCTCCCCCTCTTTCTAAAGCCTTTAGGCACACTGTTCATAACCCTATTCGCCAATCTATAATTATCCATATGGGCAGCATCGCCAAACCAACAGAGTCTCTCTCTGCACAATATGCTGCTTAAAGGAGGTTGCAGACTCCTTTGCCTAACCTCATCATTAGTTACAAAGTTGAACCACCTAATGCTCAAGATACTGCAAAAGCATCTAGTTTCCTGTTATCATGTTTACAAAGTGTCCAAGTTTCACTGCCATAACTAACCCTAGAAAGAACCAAACTATTATACAGTCTAATTTTAGTCTTTAGGTGTATACGCCTATTTCTCCACACTCTCCATAGATTCTTAAAAGTCCCGGCAGCAATCCCTATTCGTCTGTTAATTTCATGCTGCACATCACCATTATCTGTTACATAGCTCCCAAGATAATTAAACTGTGACACCTGCTCAAGACTGCAACCCTTCAGATTAACTAAATCACAGCCTGCCTGACCAATTTTCATCACTTCAGTTTTCTCTCTGTTTATAACCAAACCTACTCTACTTACTACCAGTTTCATCAACAGCTCGAATGAAAGAGTTCATCTCATAAACATCATTTGCCAAAAGGGCTAAATCATCAGCATAATCTAAATCAGAAATTTTCGTATATCTCCAGACCATTTAAGGCCAAAAACTTTGCCTTTAAGTGAATTAATTTCGCATAACATAATCAATAACCAAACTAATGAGAAAAGGAGACAAAATGCACCCTTGTCGAACACCAGAAGTAATGCTAAACCAATTGCTACAAACCTTACCAACTCTCACACACGACTCAGTGTTATAATAGAGCGCTTTCATTACGTTAACTAACTTGTCTGGTATACCATATGATCTCACAATCAACCACAGATTATGACGATTGACAGAGTCAAAAGCCTTTTTGAAATCAAAAAAACTAGCAACCAAAGGTTTCTGAAACTCTAAACATTTCTCAAGAATCTGCCTAAGTGAAAATATCCTATCTACACATTCCCTACCACTTTTGAATCCACATTGCTCATCACGGAATTTACTGTCAACCAGATTCTTAATTCTATTAAGCACAGTCATGCAAAGAACTTTCCCTGGAACAGATAGTAGGCTGATACCCCTATAGTAATCACAAGAACTGCGATCACCTTTCTTGAAAACAGGGATGACAATAGCTTTGGTAAAATCCTTAGGGACCATGCCTTTATCATAAAAGATATTCAGAATTTCAGACACCCAAGTGATAACCGAAACATTCCCAGCTCTAAGCATTTCCGTAGTAATTTCATCTACCCCTGGGGATTTATGAAGTTTAAATTTAGAAATAGCCAAAATAACTTCAAATTGTGTTATAGAGCCAATATTAAAGCCACCAGTGCATTTATCATCATTGCAAACAATGGGAGTAGAACTAACCACATTGTATAGAACATCACTGAAATGCTCAGCCCACCTAGCCATGACAGAATCCACACCTTCTATAACCTTACCTTGTTCTTCGATCCCTGTATGCCTTATCTCCACAAAATTCCCCGCCCTGCCCACGGTCAGTAGGGGACACCGATGGGCTTGGAAAGGCCGCCGTCCGTCGGATGGGACGTTAAGCCGTGGCCCCGTGTGCGGGAGAGCCATACCCTGTGCACGTTAAAGAACACGCTTAATGGCCTTGACGGGAGGCTACCATCTGTCTCCCAAGAGCTGTTCCAGTGGGTCCCCTCCCCCAACCTTCTCTGAGCCTTCGGGGTCCATGTGACTTGGCCATTTAGCCCATGGTATGCAAAAAAGTGCCGCTCAGAGGTAAAACAACCCAACCCTGTATGCCTGTCCGGTTTCTACCACACAAAACATTAACTATCTGGTATTGCTCTCTGCGGTTGTGCTGTCTAACTGCTTCCTCGGCTTTGTCAGCTAACTGATCCTTTACACGTTTATTAGGCTCTCTGTAATGCTTTCTATTAGGACTAGTAGGGTATTGATTAAGGACATTCTTGCAGTTCTTTCTCTCTGAAATAAACTCAAATGCCTTATCACTCAAATAATTCTGCCTCATCTGCTCCTTTTTTCCTAAAAGAGTACTGTTATTTTTCGAAAAAGCCTTTTTAAAATGGTCTCATTCTTTCTCAACTTCAGTGGTAAGCAAAACCTGACTGTCATAATGATTAAGTAACGTTTCATGGTAAGCTTTAGCTATAACTGGGTCTTTCAGAGCTTCAGTATTAAAGGCAATTTTTTAACCCTAGCACAGCAATTTTTAATGTTAAGTTGCAAGACACTTTTAACTACGTAATGGTCAGATCCAATTTCAGCTCCCCTATATGACCTGGTATTTCTAACAGAACTAGCCCATTTGCTGTTAATTTAATATGTAATCAATCATATTCTTATGCAGCCCATCAGGTGAAACCTATGTGTACTTATGTATGCTGTAGTGTTTGTAATAAGTGTTAGTTATTCTGAAACCATTGAGTTTACTTACCTTTAGGAGATATTGCCCATTGCCATTGCAGCTACCAATACCAAAAGGACCTATCACCCCTCCCCAAAGGTTAGAGTAAGTACCAACTTTGGTATTGAAGTCACCTAGAACAAGGGTAATATGTCCTTTCTTGACAGAATTCATTTCTTTAATGCTTGTCTGAATTTTGCTGTAAGAAACCTTTCATTAATGAACTCATATCCTAGAAGAGCATCACTAGCTTGTCTGCTAAGAAGCAGACCCACACCTTGGTGATGTTTATTGTCTTCCCTCCCTGAAAAGAGAAATTTAAGATTATTTTTAAGAATCTGACCTTTATCTGTCCATCTGGTCTCTTGCAGGCCGAGAATATCTAAATTATAATGGTGGAATTCTTGTGTGAGGACATCAAGAGAAAAAGCTCTGTGCAGAGTCCTCACATTCCAACTACCTATGGAGAGAAAATGGTTAGTAGGATGTTTAAAGAAACTATATTTATTGAGAGAAGGAATGCCGACAATATCAAACAGCCCCCTAATTGTAGACATAGGGCAAAGACCCGTTCCCCCACCACTAAAGGCTGAAGCCATCTTCACTGGAAGACTTCCCGCAATGTAGAATTTGATGATGCCAGTAAAAGAAAAGGGTTTAAGTGCCTGCGATGACGTCTGCTCAGGATTATCCACCAGCTGATAAACATATCCTGTGAATCTTTCACTTGGGGCTGTCAAGCCACAAACAAAGAGAAAACACAGCAGAAGATTTTCCCTCCACAGAAACCCACCAATGCAGCAAAATCAGGATCCATAATGAAGCTCAGAGCCATAATTCCGTTCAGATTTGTATATATGGTCAGCACCAGGACCCTGTGTGGTTGACCACTCCTCAGTAGGGTAGAAAAAAAAAGAAAAGTAACCATAGTTGTCCAGATCAGTAGGCCACACTAATCTGGCAGCCCTCCCCTTCCCTTCCCTTCCACAAAAGAGTATCCCTTTTGAAAGGTACTAATGGTCTATACCACGAGAAGGTCGGACATTAGGTGCTAGGCCTGACCGGTTCTATGCATCATCACAGGGGATTGGTGCATAGCTCTCCTTCCAGTGACTACCTATCAACCATTTACAGATCAAAAATATACAATATTGAAAAGAATCATTAAAAGAAATGAAAATCATATTTCAGTTTGAATGTTATATTATTTTGGAGGAAATTTCCTTTCGATTATTATATAATTTAACTATTTTTATTCTTCAGGTTTTCCAATGCCTTAATTATATAGTGCAATCTTTTTTTTTTTTCACCATATCACATTGAAAAAGGCTTATTAAAATCAATATGCTTGTAAATTTGTTTACTATTATTTATTTTCATAAAACTTTTAATTAAATTATGTTTAATTTGGTATATAGCATGACCTATTTCTGTTGATTCATTATTTTTAAAAAAATTTTAAATTTGACTTGTTTATCTGACTTGTCACAATTGGCTAAAAAGCCTGGAATTTTCTCAAAGTATGGTACCAAGAAAAAAAATTGCAAAATCAGAGAAATATTTACTTGAAAAAAATAATATTTTTTTGTTATTCAGAAATAAATAGCCATTCTATTTATGTGCATTATACACATTTCTGTCTATTAATTTTTAAAATAATTTTTGTGTTGCCAGATGCATTTTTTGCTACATTACTGTAAAAAATCCTATTAAAATAAAACTTTTCTTTTTTTGTTAAATATTTTATTTTCAGAAAATCCAGAATTAAATGCTGGTTAATTTGGCATATAACATGCCATAATTTCTTTCATTAATTATTTGCCAAAAAAAGTTCTAACGTTAATTTTTGTTTTGGCTGAGCATAGGGAGAAAATAGCTTGGCCTCTAGATGGAAACCAGTTTTTCAGGCTAGACACTGGAAGGGTTAAGAGATAAATGGGATATGCTTTTGGCATTTTACAGGCTAATAATATATTACTCTTTGCATTTTTCAATTACCCATTAGTGCAAATTACTCCTGTTAAAGGGGGCAGGGGTGGCTCAGTCGGTAGCACGCCAGGCTCGTAATCTGTAGTTCCCAGGTTCGAGTCCCAGCTGGGTCAGCGTGGAGATTTATCTTCACAAAACTCCCTGCTCTGCCCACAGTCAGTAGGGGACACCGATGAGCTTGGAAAGGCCGCCATCCATCGGATGGGATGTTAAGCCATGGCCCCGTATGCGGGAGAGCCATACCCTGTGCACATTAAAGAACACGCTGGATGGCCTTGACAGGAGGCTACCATGTCTCCTAAGAGCTGTTCCAGTGGGTTCCCTCCCCAACCTTCTCTGAGCCTTCAGGGTCCTTGTGACCTGGCCATTTAGCCCATGGTGTGCAAAAAAGTGCCGCTCAGAGGTAAAACAACCCAACCCAAACTCCTGTTAAAGGGTGCAAAATTCAAAAAACAAAAACTTTTTTAGAGGGCAGTAAATGTAGAAAATGTGAAACTTGAAGTAACATTGCAAACGATATATTATGTTAGAAATGAGAAATTTTGGTGAATGTGTCGATGAAGAATGGAATAAGAGTCATGTATTTTAATTAAATTTTATTTGGTTAAAATTCGATTGGTTGCATCGTATTTTTATCAATTTAGTACTTAATTTTAAATAATATTTCAGTGTACATAAAAAAAATCCTCATGCAGCCATGGGGAATTTAGGTCCTACCAGACTGTAATTTTCCCCTCCACACATCTGTTCTAAGCTACAGTTGCTGCATTTGGCCACTATAGGCCAATTTTTGCAAGGTCCTGTTTGATATTGTCTGCCCATTGCATCGTAGGTCTCCCCCCTTTTCTTGAAACATAATTTTTATTACTTCTAATTGTTCTTTTCATTGTGGAATGTTCTTTCATCATTGTTCATTGTTCTTTCATCCTTGCTTGGAGAACTAAATTGCACGGTCTGGTTGGACCTCCATAGCCCATGGCTGCTTGAGGATGATGATGATATTTTAAAATATGGGCTACTCATCTAAGGGACCTGGGTTCGAGCCCCGGATAAGGCATGGACGTTTGTGTTATTTTTCTGCTGAGGTCCTGCCATTTTCACAGACCTTCTACTACAGCATATTAAAGTGACAGCTTCCTGTCAGACCTCTGTGGCAAGCAGCTGCTTGAGGGGGTATTTATTTAAAAAATATTTATTTATTATTAAAATATGAGTTACTCATCTAAGGGACCTGGATTCGAGCCCCGGATAAGGCATGGACGTTTGTGTTATTTTTCTGCTGAGGTCCTGCCATTTTCACAGACCTTCTACTACAGCATATTAAAGTGACAGCTTCCTGTCAGACCTCTGTGGCAAGCAGCTGCTTGAGGGGGTATTTATTTTTTTATTTCATTAAATTTTGGGGATCTTGGCTAAGTGCCGAATAGTGCACCAAAACTAGAAAAGTCAGCATAGCACAACCAAGTTACTGGGGCCGGTAAAATCTTTTATCCCCCCCCCCCCTGAAACTTTGAAAAATTAAACTTTGCTTGGGGGAGTTAAAAACCTATGCCAAAATTGCTCTCTCACAGAAGGACTGATTTCCATGCCAAGGAAGTCCTTTTTACTTCCGTATCTCTATGACATCATTCATTTTCAGGAAACGATACAAGATCAAAGTTTGTTTTACTGAAAATTAAAGAAATAATGAAAGATTAATATATAATCTAAAGCGATGTTAAATAAAATATTCACAGCAACAAGTTGTAAGCCGGCCATGTATCCTAAAAAATTGATTGATAAAACAGGCAACTAAAAGATTGATTATTTGCGGAAATAAAATAAATCTACTGAAATGAAAACTAAAGTTTAAATATAAAAAAGTAAATACTAACTTTACAAAGGAAGTATATCCATATACTGGAACAACACTAAACAATCTATTGTGTGTGTGTGGGGGGGGGATGTGTGAGCCAACCACCTCCTCTGCTGCAGTGAACCATAACCTAGTTGCATCTAGTCTTGATGCCTAAGAAAGCTTTGTTTTTAGTTAAAGTTTCAATTTGAGGAGTGGGAACAACACATAGAATGCTGGGATAAATGATAAAAATTCTTCTAGGGATATTTAAATAGGTTTAAGGCAGAAAAGAATGTAAAACAGAAAAAAAGCAACAGAGGTATATTATACTTCATAATTACTTCCGAAATCTTCTATTTTTAAAAGTAGCAGTTTTTTTACTAATTTTGAGAGGATTTTTGAAACTTGAAGGACACTTGATAATAGAAACTGACAAGTCTAACAAATGGCAATCAGATGGTTTTAACAAATTATTTATATCCTAGTTTAATAAAATATCCATCAAGTGAAAAATGAATTATTGTTTTTCGAGCCTAAATAATGTATTTATATACACTGATCAGCCAAAACATTAAAACTCCTACCTAATATGATGTAGATCGTCCTCTTGCCCCAAAAAGAGCTCTCACCCGATGAGGCATAGATTCAACGAGATGTTGGTAGGTGTCGCTTGATATTTGGTACCATGACTGCAACAGAAAATCCCGCAGTTCCTGTAAATTAAGTGGCTGGGGTGATGCTGCTCGTATCCATTTCTCCAACTCAAACCACAAATGCTCGATAGGATTCATGTCTGGCAAATTTGGAGGCCATGGAAATAAACGGAATTCCTCATCATATTCTAGGAACCATTCCTGAACCATCTTCGCAGTGTGACATGGAAACTTGATAATAGAAACTGACTATTCTAACAAATGACAATCAGATGGTTTTAACAAATTATTTATATCCTAGTTTAATAAAATATTCATCAAATGAAAAATGAATTATTGTTTTTGAAGCCTAAATAATGCCTTGTTGAAAGACACCAACTCCACCAGAGAAAACAGTCGCTATAATGGGGTGTACTTGGTCAGCCATGATGTTCAGGTAGGTGATAGCTGTCAGAGTTTGCTCTACAGGGATAATTGGTCCAAGTGTTCCCCAAGAAAATATTGCCTAGACCATCACACTCCCTCCAGCTACTTGGATCCGCCCCACAGTGCATCCAGGTGAGAAGGCTTCCATGGGTAAACGTCATATACGAGCTCATCCATCCACATGGTGTAAGAGAAAACAGGATTTGTCTGACCGTGAGATCCTCTTCCTGGCTTCTATGATCCAATGTTGATGATTATGTGCCCACTGCAAGCATTGACAATGGTGAACAGCTGTGAGCATAGGCACACAAATGGATCTGCAGCTGCGAAGACCCATAAGATGAACTGTGTGTGTTAGGACACATTGGGCCATTTACCACAATTGAAATTATGGGTAATGTCAGCCAAAGTAGCCCTCCTGTTGCTGCGGACAAGATGAGTTAGTCTGCGCTGACCTCTGACATTAATGAGGCATGGCCATCACACTCTTTGTTGACGGCTCGAAGTGTCACCTGTTTCGGACCATCTTTGATAGGTACTAACTACTGCATAGCGTGAGCAGCCTACCAACGTCACTATTTTGGAGATACTATTACCAAGGCATCTTGCCATAATAATCTGGTCTTTGTCGAAATCAGATAAATCTTTTGCTTTTCCCATATTGAGACGAAACAAACTATTGCCTGCGAGGACTCTGACCAAGTTATTATATACAATATCATTTGTGACCTTGACATGTGACACTGATTGACTGAACATGCATTTTTTTGCATAATGCAGAGATGGTTTTAATGTATTCGCTGATTGGTGTATATATAAAGAAAATTTTCAAATGGCAATTTTTATTTTGAAAGGATACATACATCCTCTGCCTCTCATTTTGGATTCTGTTAACATTATACATACAATCTGGACACTGGAAGGATTAAAGGCATTTAAGTCTATTAAAAAAATTTGAAAACTAAAGCTTTAAGCATAAGTTGAAATTCCCTTTACAACATATTTCTATGTCATTCATCAGATATCATCATCAGGCAATGTGATGGTTAGCAATGCTAAGTAATGCTACAAAGTATGTTAAACTTTACTCTGCCGGATAACTTAAAGTCAGGCACCAGGCAATTAATCTTGCCAATAAATTAAATAAGGGTTCTTTATTTGATAGCTTTGGATAAAAAAAAAACTTACTCAGAGTTAGATTTGTCTGAATAAAGTAATTAATATTTCTAAAACGAAACCTCTCAAAAGAAAAAATAAGAAAGTCGAAATACAAATTTCATAAAATAAATGTTTATTGAATTCTAGACTCACCAGTAAACATATTGCACCAAAATTGCCTCCTACACTCTAACTAACTTCTCAAAATCTAACTTCTTGCTCTAATACCTCTCATCTCTGTCATCCATGACTTAATGTCACTTAGCCATAGTCTGGCTTGCTAACATGGCATCATGTGGGGAAGCGATATATTTTTTCATATGGCGATTAGGTGTTGAAGATGACATAAGTGGATATGTCCTTGCTCATGCTCTTAGAGGCTGTCACTCAAAAGACAGAGTTGTGCAATCAGCAGCTCTCCTAACTGACAGGCAGGGAGAATGATTATTCAAAGTAAACTCCAAAATAATAATTATGGCATAAATAAAGTAAAACTGGTTAAGGGAATGTAAAAGTGAATGGGTGAATTATCACACTAGCATTTATTAGGCTGGCCCTGGTGGTGCTTTATGGTGGTAATAGGGTAATTTTGTAATTGTAAGTTCCATGCAGCTGGTAGGGGGTTATCATCAGAGGAGATATTGACTGCAGCTGGTAGCTCAGTGGTCCAGAGCACCTGACATTTTATCAGGAGGTCATGGGTTCATATCCCACCCGGCTCAAGATAATTTTTCCTCTAAAAATTTCAATTGACTTCAAAGTGGTAATTTATTAGTAGATACCAAATATGTCGAGCTTATTTCATTATTTATCCTCAATATACTTGTAAGAAATACTTTCCATATATAAATGTCACTGCTGCTTCTGGCAAAATTGCCAGAACACTCCCTACATATGATGTAATGCAGGTTGAAAAGGTTCATATCATCAATTAGGGGAGATCTTGATTGGCGGGCGGCTGGTAGCTCAGATGTTATCAGGAGGTTGTGGATTCATATCCCACCCAGCTCAAGACAATTTTTCCTCTAAAAATTTGAATCAACTTCAAAGTGCTAATTCATTAGTAATAATAGGTAATTGATATTCTAAAATTAATTGTGATAAAGCAGTGTGACTTTCTTTCGAATATCAGTTTCGTGCTCACTGATACATTCTTCTATTACTCTATGTGTTCGTCCTATATATTGATTTTTATTGTTTATTTTAATCGGTTCATTATTTACTATAGAATGTATTCCTCAAGGGGGGGGGGGGGGGGTCAGTCGGTAGCACATCAGGCTCGTAATCTGTAGTTCCCAGGTTCAAGTCACAGCTGGGTCAGCATTGAGATTTATCTCTGCAAAACTCCCTGCCCTGCCCGAGGTCAGTAGGGGACACCAATGGGCATGGGAAGGTCGCTGTCCCTCAGGTGGAACATTAAGCCGTGACCCCGTGTGTGGAAGAGCCATACCCTGTGCACATTAAAGAACACACTGGATGACCTTAATGGGAGACTACCATCTGTCTCCCAATAACTGTTCCAGTGGGTCCTCTCCCCCAACCTTCTCTGAATCTTCAGGGTCCTTACGACCTGGCCATTTAGCCCATTGTGTGCAAAAAAGTACTGCTCAGAGATAAAACAACCCAACCCTCAAGAAGAGTATGTTGTATCACATTCATTTGGCATTAATAATTTAATGATATTATCTACAGTATTTGGGGTCTTAATAAATATAAAATAAATACCCCCTCAAGCAGCTGCTTGCCACAGAGGTCTGACAGGAACCTGTCAGTTTATATGCCATAGTAGGAGATCTGAGAGGATATATGATTTAAATTATTTATTTAAGGATTGTGAAAAACCATCTATGTATAGATAAATTTATGGGAAACTTTTCTGGATTAATATTAATTCTTTGGGTTGGAGTTATTTGTGTTTCAGCACTATACTTAAACTTAATATATGTCTGAGTCTAAATTGTTTCTAAAGTCATAAATTGTAATAATAATAATGTAAATTGTAAATATATATAAATTGTAATATATAATAATATATATTTAATATATGTCTGAGTCTAAATTGTTTCTAAAGTCATAAATTGTTTCTCATAGCCCCCTGTCTATCTATGTCATAAATTTTACTTCTTTCTTTAACAACTGTGGGGCTTCTACTATGGCATATAAACTGACAGGCTCCTGTCAGACCTCTGTGGCAAGCAGCTGCTTGAGAGGGTATTTATTTATTTATTTATTAAGCAATATGTCTTAAAACACTTCTCTTTTATATGTCATACAATACAAAGAAAACATCAAACTTCACTGGATATTCACCGACTCTTCAAAATGGCTAACATCCTGAAAATATGTACTTCCTTCATGCTCAAACAACAACCAGAACTGTGTTTCTCCCTTATGGTATCACCAGCAAAGTATGTGTACCAGCTTCCAATAACATCAAAACAGTGAAGACATTGCCATGCCAAGCAATCATCCAGCTTGACATGGACATTTTTAACTCAACATTACTTATGGAAGCTTTCCTCATGGCATTCCACGATGAACTACACTTACCATAGCTGTTAAGTGAGTATGAACAAGTTTCCTATGTTCAACAAATGTATCCAAAATATCGGCAGGTAAAACTTTACTAAGTTAAAGTAATATTATGCTAAAACTTTTGATAAGCTGAATCTACCCCATGTGTAAGCTTAGCAGCATATTTTAAGGGCATCTAAATTGTTTTAACAGTGAATTTGGGGTTAAAATATTTTAAATACTTGTTATTGTTGTAACACAAATTTAAAAAATGTGTGTGATCTACAATTTACTAATTGCTTATGCTTTTTCTACTAAACTGTTAGAATTTAACTTATTTGTATATTTTTGGTTTTAGAATACATAGAGCATAAATAAAAATATGATTTTTTTAAAATATGCCATACTTCATATTGTGGGGGACTCCTGCACAAACATTCATCTTAAACATTCCTGAAGTAAAATTTAATATTAATTCAAATTAGAAATATAATTTGAACTGCTATTAAAATTCAATTTATATTACAAATGCTTTAACTGATGGTAAAAAAAAAATTTAGACAGCATGCACTTAGAATTTTTTTTTTTTGGTAACTACATTTTTTTCATACTTTTGAAACTAAACTGTACCATTATATACAATAAGGCCCAGAAGCGTGCAGAAGTTGAAAAAAAAGTAGAAGAAGCAGCAGAAAAGGAAAAAGAAGAACTCAAAAAGGAAAAACAAGATTTGTTTGTTGCAAGAAGAGAAAAGCAAACCCAAATTAGGTGCTTAGAAAAGAAAATGGAGATAGCAAAAATAGTAAGTGCTTAAGCAGATTTTAAAATTTTACTTCCACTAAAGCACCTTTAAATTCATAATTGTCTACCTACATTCATAGTCCTCAATAAGTTAGGGCTACAGACATGCACCCAGATCATGCAATTTAGTTCATATACATTTAATCCTGAACTACAGCTGTACATTGGATGCCAATTCTAACAAAGTCCTATTGGACATTGTCCACTCACCACATTCTAAGTTTTTCCCTTCTTCTTAGGCCTTTCGGCACACTGTTCATAATATAAAACCATGTTCCCTTATGCTACTAATCTGTAATTTCGCATATGTAAATATATAACTTCCTATATAACATTCTCAAAGATGGTTGGTGACTTGATCTAACCTAGTGGTGCTCAACACATTACATCATGCCCCTAAAAATTGCACATGAGCACTTTTCTAGATTAAGCAAATAAAATTTATTATTTTTTTTTGTCAAATTAAATACTTAGTATGTTTTTCTTTATTTTGGAGAAGTTAATTGGGCTTCTGTGGAGGGAGAATTTTCTGCTGTGTTTTCTGTTTGTGGGTTGACAACCCCAAGTGAATAGATTCACAGGATATATTTTATCAGCTGTTGGATAATCCTAAGCAGAGGTCATCACAGGCACCTGAACATTTGCTTCTACTGGCATCGTCAAATTCTACAGTGGAGGAACTCTTCCAGTGTAGATGGCTTCAGCCTTTAGGGGCCGGGGAACAGGTCTTTGCCCTATGCCTGCGATTAGGGGGCTGTGTGATATTGTTGGCAATCCCTCTCTCAATAAATGTAGTTTCTTTAGACTGTATAATAGTTTGGTTCTTTCTAGGGTTAGTTATGGTAGTAAAACTTGAACACTTTGTAAACATGATAACAGGAAACTGGATGCTTACGCAGTATCTTGGACATTAGGTGGTTCAACTTTGTAACTAATGTTGAGGTTAGGCAAAGGAGTTGGCAACCTCCTTTAAGCAGCATGTTGTGCAGAGAGAGACTTCGTTGGTTTGTCCATGTTGCCCGTATGAATAATTATGGATTAGCAAATAGGGCTATGAACAGTGTGCCTGAAGGCCTCAGAAAGAGTAGGAGACCTAGGATGCAGTGGGCAGACAATGTTAAACAGGACCTTGTTAGAATTGATGTGCAGTGGAGAGATGCATGTATAGCTCAGGACAGATATGCTTAGAGAACTAAATTGTGTGGTCTGGTTGGACCTCCGTAGCCCATGACTGCTTGAGGATGATGATGGTAATGATGATGAACACTTTGTCATAACTTGGTTTAAAGAAGGCATTTCAACTTTAAAATTATAAACTGTGTTATCAGGATTAGATATGCCACAAATTTAAAAATGAAGTGATATAATTAAATGCAATACAATATTAAAAGGTAAGTTTAAGAGCTTTTTGTAATTCCTACCAAAGATGATGTTATCTAGTTTTTGAAATTATTCTTTTGTGAAAATGTTATGAATTTTAGAAAATTTGCACATTGATATATCTGCCATATCATAATTCTCACAAAAACAAAATAACAGCCTGCAATTAACAAACTGGCTGGGGTGAAGCAAATGCAAGACTTCATAATGCTGGTAACAAACTCTTTTTAGAATTTTTTTTTTTTGGTTTTATTATGTTAACTTTCAAATTACTTAATGTAAAATTGTAAAAAATTGTCTATATTAATAGACTTCACTCAATGGCACATCATATTTTTGTCCTGGAGAAGGTGGTACATAGTAAGGAGGAGATTGAGCACCATTAATCTAATAAATTACCATTTTGAAGTTGATTCAACATTTAGAGGAAAAATTGTCTTGAGCCGGGTGGAATACGAACCCACCACCTCCTGACAACATGTCAGGTGCTCTGGACCACTGAGCTACCGGCCACTGATCTAGATCTCCTCTAATTAATGCTATGAACATTTCTATTATGTCACATATAGGCGCTATTCAGGCAATTTAGCCACAAGCAGCTTTCTATTTGCCTTGCAGATGGAAAGTATGTCTTACAAGTATACTGATGATAAATAATGAAAGAAACTCGACTTATTTAGTATTCACTAATAAATTAACACTTTCAAAATCTATCATTTTTAAAAATAGCAGTTTTTTTTTTGTTGATTTTTAGGAGATTTTCGAAATTTTAAGAAAAAAGTAGTTGATAATAGTTCAAATCAAACTTGTGAGCTTAAATCAGAAGATTGCTTCAGCAAATAGGAATGTTAACAAGCAAATCAGCAAAACCATTTAGTGCTTCTAAGAAATGGCAATCAGATGGCTTTATAAAATTATTTATATTGTAGTTTAATAAAATATGCATCAAATTAAAAAACAAAATATTATTTTTGAAGCCTGAATTATATATACTGCTCACAAAAATTAGGGGATATATTATCGCTTCATATTCATTTTGAAATATCCCCTAATTTTTGTGAGCAGTATATTTTTATAACATATATATAAAAGAAAATTATAACGGCAATTTTTTTGTTGTTGTTGTTGTTGTACTAAAAACGGATACACACATCTTTGGCTTCTCAATTCAGATTCTCCGAACGTATATAGATGACGTGGACATTGGAAAGGTAAATGTATAAACGAAGTACAGTTACATATGGTGATCTACAGCAGCCAGGAACGCAGCATTTACGGGGCATGGTAACAATAATAATTACTATAAATACACTTAAATATAAACAATATATATATAATATAATTTTAATATTTATCTATACAATACAATAAAGAAATAGCACCTACCTTTAACACAAAGGAACAATTGCAAACAGCATGGCGTGAAACAAAGCTTACTTCACACTTCAACTGAGCTTCTGCTCTGATAGGACTCCAACGGCACAGCCCATATCACATGACATCAGGCTTTCTCTTCAGATGGCTTTGATCTATTCTACTTGATATACAGCAACTTGCATTAACATTTAGCAGATGGCTCACCCACTGCTGCACGTGCCGTGTGAGCAAGCAATTAGAACACCTGCTACTTCCTTCTGTTGTGACGCTGTACATTGAGCAATATGAAAGCTTATTTTTACTTTCAGTTTCGATTAGAAGGATGTTAAAGATGCATAGAATGCTGGGATAAATGATAGAAATAATTCTAGTAATAGTGAAATAGGTTTAAGGCAGAAAATAGTGTAAAATGGGGGGAGGGAAACAGAGGTACACACTTTGTAATTACTTCCAAAATCTTCCGTTTTTAAAAATATCAGCTTTTGTGTTAATTTTTAGGAGATTTTCGAAAATTTATGGAAAAATATGTTGATAATAGTACAAATCAAACTTGTGAGCTTAATAAATCAGGTGATTGCTTCAATACAGAGTAACATTAACAAACAAATTGGCAATACTATATAGCACTTCTAAGATACGGCAATCGAATTATTATATATATCAAATTATTTATATTGTAGTTTAATAAAATATGCATTAACTGAAGAAGGAAAATATAATTTTTCAAGCTTGAATAATGTATTTTTAAAAGATATGTGTAAGAAAATTTTCAAGCGCCATTTTTTTTTCAAATCAAAGTTTCATGTGTTGTATAAAAAACATCTATGACGCCCTTGATCCAGGAAGAGTAATAGCTAAGTAACCTATCATGGTAAGTTTTGGCTGTATGGGTCTTTCAGAGGTTCAGTGTTAATGGTAATTTTTTGAACTGTAGCACATTTCTTAAGAAGATACTTCCCTACACAAAGGATGGAGATAACCTAGAAGTTTTATTAGATTTTTCCTGGTTTCTCATACAACATACAAACACTTACACAAGGACATGCTCTGCTGGTGTTAGTTGTCAGGTATGCTAACCACTAAACCAAGTAGGGTCTTAATCTTCAGTTGCAAGCTATTCATGACCTGGTGTTTCTAACAGAACCAGCCCATTTGCTATCAATTTATATATAATTGATCATATTCATATGCAACCCATCAGGTGAAGACAATGATATTTATAAATGTCAGTCTGTTTGCACTGTTATTCTCAAACCATTAAGTTTACTTACCTATAGGAGATGTTTGCTATTGTCAATGGCAAAAGCATTGCCCCTGCCCAAAATTCATAATCAGTACCAACTTCAGCATTGAAATCACATAACATAAAAATAATAACTCATTTCTTAATAATTAAAAAAAAATCTTTAAGTTGTCCATAAACCTTACCAATTTGTTTCCCATCTGGATCCTTAGTGGGGGAATAACAAGAGATAATATTCAACTCTTTAATCCTAGTTTTAAATTTGGCTGTAAGAAATCTTTCATTAATACAGCCATATCCCAGAAGAGTATCACTGATGTGTCTGCTTAGAAACAAGTTTATGCTTTACAGATGGTATCAGTCCTCCCTCCCTGAAAAGAGAAGAACACGGCTGACTAATTGTAGCATGCCAGGCTTATAATATGCAGATCCCAGGTTTGAGATTTATCTCCACTAATCCCCCACCTTGCCCTTGATCAGAAAGGACTGATGGACTCGGTCTGATGGGCTTGAAAAGGCTGCCATCCTTCAGGTGGAGTGTAAAGCCATAGCCCCATGTACAGTAGAGCCATATCCTGTACAAGCCTATATTAAAGAACACTGGCCTTGATCTAGAAACAAATATAAAATAAAATCACGAAACACAATCGAGCCAAAAAAATATGGGGGCAAGAGACTGGATTTTTAATGCAGTGTAGCATTTCCCCCCCCCCCCCCTCCGTTTTACAGGTGTTTAAGGACATTTTCTTAGGGTTGGGGAATTCCCCCCCCCCCCCCTCACTTAACCTCCAGACGATCTTAATCTCACATGACTTACTCATGTGGCAGTGACTTAACCAGTATTAGGACATGAGATACTGCATGGCAATGGGGGGGGAGGTTCACCTGCCTCACAATCTGCAGCTCTCAAGGTGTGATTTTGTTCACCTTGGAGTTTGACAACTGTCTTTCCTTCTGCCATTTTCATCGCTTCTGGAAATGGCCTGACTTTAACTGCAACAACTTTCTTTATGCCTGTTACCTCCTCAGCGCAGATCATTCAGCTATCTGTTTTTGCTTTAGCATTTCCTTTGTGGTTTTTCAAACCTGTAAAGCAATATGCTTTTGGAAATTTGTACTTTGAAAATGGATCTTGTTATGTCTGATGTAGTTTTGATGTATCCAGATGGGTCAATAGCTTGGTTGTTTGTTTGGTCTCGAGTCAAGAGAAGAAGGGGTACCTTGTAATTGCATGTCTATTAGGAGGGCAACAAGTACTGTGGGCAGTCTCAAATGCCCTTGGTGAAGGGAGAGCTCTGTTCTACCAAAAAGTTGCACTTTGCCAACTTAAGTACAACACTAATATACTAACTAGAATAGTAACATGAAAATCCATTCGTTTTTTGCTGACACGAAGTCAGTTCTGCTTGGTCGGTAGTGCTACAGGCTCATAATCTGTAGTTCCCAGGTTCGAGTCCCAGCTGGGTCAGCATTGAGATTTATCTCCGCAAAATTCCCCGCCCTGCTCACTGTCAGTAGGGGACATCGATGGGCTTGGAAAGGCCGCCGTCTGTCGGATGGGACGTGAAGCCATGGCCCTGTGTGCGGGAGAGCCATACCCTCTGCACATTAAAGAACACGCTGAATGGCCTTGATGGGAGGTTACCATCTGTCTCCCAACAGCTGTTCCAGTGGGTCCCCAGTGGTCCTCCCCCAACCTTCTATGAGCCTTCGGGGTCCATGTGACCTTGCCATTTAGCCCATTGTGTGCAAAAAAGTGCCGTTCAGAGGTAAAACAACACAACCTAGTCTGGGTACTAGGTCTAGTCCCAGGTACAAGTCCCCATTGTGACTATGGTAAGATTGTTTTTTCTGCTAGCCCCCTCACAGTAAGAAAGAGGATACTGATGAACTTTGAAAGATTGCTTTCCATCAAATTGGCCTCTTGTGTAAAAGCCATACCCTGTGCACATTAAAGAACATGCTGAACTGCTCTGACAGAAGACTTTCTATCTCATAACAGCTACTGAGTGAATCTCCTTTTACATAGCTCTGAGCCTTTGGTATACTTGTGACCTGCCATTTGGTCCATTGTGTGCAAAAAATGTGCTGCTCAGAGGTAAAAACAACCCAGTCTTTTTTACCTGCTTAGGTTATAATCAACTCTGAGTACACTCCTGTGTTTCTCACCTCATGGTGACTACAAATATTATCTTGGTAGTACTGTTAATCATAATTGCATGTCTGAAATGATAGTGGTGCATTTCATTTTACAAAAATTTGAAGATCTATGGATGCTTGTGTTGTTTTTCTGCTGAGGTCCTGCCATCCTCACAGACCTTCTACTCTGGCATATAAACTGACAGGCTCCTGTCAGACCTCTGTGGCAAGCAGCTGCTTGAGGGGGTATTTATTTATATTATAATGCAATATATGTAGTGTCATCTGAGAAACAGTAAATAGTTTTGCCTTATATATTGAGAATCATACAATTAAAGAAAAATATTCATATTTTACATCTTTTTTTGTCTGATGTATATTAATAATATATTTCTTGATTTTTAGCATGAAAAATGGGTAAATAAACAGAAGCTTTTACTGAATTTTATCCAAACAACTTCTAAGCCACAAGTGATGTTTTTACCTGCAAAACATAATCACGAATCACAGAAGCGTTTAAAAGAATCCCAAGAAAAAATTGAAGGTAATGTAACAAATATATAAAAAATACAGTGGAATGCCAATTTGAAGGTTTTGACTTTTAAAAGGATAATTTGTTTAATGCAAATCATAATAAGCCATAATAAACTTTTAACACATAGCAATTCCCAAGCAGAGGAAGGAGCAACTATATCAGAATTACATAAATTATTCAAAAATGAATAAGTCTCAGTGTAATGAATAGTAAGTAAATAAATTTCATTATATCACTGATAGAGGAAAGTTCTAGTCAAAATAAAGAGTTCAGTTTTGTTATGGTAAAAATTCTTGCAGCACTAATGAAATTTACATGATAACACTGGGCAACAAATTTTCGTAAAAGTCATTCTTCTGAGATAAAAGTAACCATTTCTTAAAGATTTCAAGATGCTGAGCACGAATATGACAATGAAAATTGGCTACAATTTAATACTTACATATGACATGTACGGTAAAACTCTGCTTCTACTTTCAATGTAACTTTGCCCATCGCTTGTACAGCTGCTCAGGATCTTCTCTGGTGAGCATCCAATCCTCTGGTGTCAGCCAACATTGAAGTGAACCAGTTTCCCTGGTATTGTTTCTCCATCATTGCAATGTCCTGGTGAAAATGTTCACTGTGCTCATCACTAATCATGCCGCAGTTGTCGGGGAAGAAATCTAAGTGGGAATGGAGAAAGTAGATTTTTAAGGACATACTGCAGCCAAGTTTGTGATACAGAGACAATATGTCCTTAACCAGTTTCTTGTAGTTGTCTGCCCTGACATTCCCGAGGAATTTAGTTGACACCAGATAAAACATGTCCCACACCTTTTTCTCGTCCCCCTGAAGCAGGTTGTTGAACATCTGGTCTCTGAAGAGCTCGCGGATCTGAGGACCCACAAAAGTTTCCTCTTTAATTTTCACTTCACTGAGTCGAAGGAATTTATCAGCCAAGTACTTGAAAGCTGATGCAGTCTGGTCCATGGCTTTTACAAAGTTTTTCATCACACCGAGTTTGATGTGTATGGGCAGTAGCAGGATTTTGTGCATTTCTGCCAGTGCTGGGTGTTTCACATTCTTCTCTGCGACCTTCAGATATTTCCTCTGAGGCCAGTTTCTCTTCACATAGTGCAAAGTCTTTGCTCGGCTGTCCCATTCACATAAGAAATAGCAGTATTTCATATATCCCAGCTTGCAAACCCATCAACAGAGCCACTACCTTCAAGTCAAACAGAGATGCCAACCATACTTTCTGTATTGAAGACAGTTCAACAGCTGTTTTAGGTTGTTGTAGGTTTCTTTCATGTAGACAGCATGTCCGACCGGAATGGATGGAAGTCAATTTCCATTATGCAGCAACACTGCCTTGAGACTCAATTTTGAGGAGTCTATGAATAGTCACCATTCTTTGAGGGTCATGTTTGAATCCGAGGGCATTCATCAGGCCATCTACATCGGAGCAGAACACAAGGTCATCTTCCTTTCTGAAGTAAGGCACAAACTGCTCATGACAAGTTCAAAACAAAGTCACTCGGACATTTTCCTTGAGAATATTCCATTTTTTGTCTTGATCCAAGTAACACTGCTTTGGCCTTGGACAGCTCCAGATCATGAAGAAGATTGTTCATTTCTTCTTCGGTGAGAATGTGTCGTGTAGATGATGCACCATGGCAGACGTATGGATCATCATTGGACACCGAAGGCTGCAGAGAACCCGACATCACTTCACCTCCCACCTTATCATCGGAATCGATGGAATATTCTTTTGGAGGTTTGGGAACGGGAAGGCCTTTGCCGTACGGAACTGGTTGGAGAGCAGATTGTATATTCGGACATGCTATTGTCCACTTCTTTTACCTTGTGATGCCTCCAGAAACAGGTGGAACCATGCAGAAGTAGCAGTCATTTGCGTGATTGCTTGGCTCTCTCCAAACCATAGGAATAGCAAACGGCACTGCACTTCGGAAGATTTCTTGCACGAACTGCAGCATATGTGTGGGGCCCAGGCCTTTCCTGGTCCCCAGCTTTCACTATTGGAGTGATGGCCCTTTTCTGGCTTGCAAAAGTCACTTGCCTGTAAATGTATCTGCACTATTAACACAGTTACGAGGCATCACTACTGTTGGATTAAAACTGCAAGGATCACTTGTGTTATACTTATGACTCAGGGGTAAATGGAAGTCGTTCAAAAGACTTGCTCACCCTACGAGATGTTGCTTACAACTAACAATTGCATCATCTTTTCTCCACGACCGTAAAGCTGCGATGTCATAACTCAACTACATTGCATCACACAATGATGCAATACCTCCGGGGGTTGTGTGTATGGTGGGCTAATGCAATACAACACAATATGCTGCAATCTGGTGTTTAAAATACAGTGTTGCAAAATGGTTACCTATGTACTCAATGCGACTGAGTCATTTGTGCATGACCATCTGTCTCTCCTAAACAAGAGCCAATCAACAAATTTTATTGTCATTTTCTTGTTCAGCACCTCGAAATTAGTAAAGATTGGCTATTTTCATTTCAAAGCCTTTTTGTGTGTTGCCCAGTGTAAATATTGTCATCATGATACATAAATAGCATAATAGTGATTAAAATTTGTTCAAGCCACTAAATATTAACCAAATCAATGATGTGCTGTGGATTAATTTGTGTAACAAGGTCAATATAAAGTAATTAAATATACAGTGTCCTTTCCATATGTCCCTAAACTTTCAAATATTTAAAACTTTAAGTAATTATGAATGCTCCTATTAGCATAATAAATAATATAACATCTTTAGCAATTAGTGATAGAAATAAAACATCCCCTATAGGATGGGTATATTTAATCAAAATTAATCACCCTGATAATAAATTAGCAAATAAAAATAAATATGTAGGAAGAACTTACCAACAGATGGCAGCATAACTCAAGGAACATTAATACAAGTTAAAAAATAATTTACCAAAAACTGCTCTAACATAAACTATAATAGATAATAATTTAATCAATAATGTTTTACAACCCAGAATAATAGTATCCCCCTCCCCTTTATAAATTCCCAATTAATTTATTTAGAGAATTTGATAATTTATTTAAATTAAAATATATTATTAACACAGAAATTAACCCAATACCATTGCCATAGAAATTACTCCTAAGTCACCTGACTCTTGATTCACTGGACTACTACTAGAGTAAAAATACTTAAAAACCTCCTACCGTCTAAGTAGCACACTGCCTGATTAAGTTATGTAGACAAAATGCATCTGTCTTATATGTTTGTTTTAACATTTTGATCTATTAAGTCTAAACAGTGTTCTTTGTGGGCTAATCATTTAAATATCAGTTGATACACAGTTGTATCAGAATAATATGACCACCTACCATAGTATATGTATGGTAGGTGGTCATATTATTCTGATATGACTGTATATGTTCATTGAAAAAGAGTGACCAGTTCGGAGGACCATCAGTCAACTATACCATCTGACTAAAAAGGGCTGGCATGTCTATCAGTATGAACTTCAATGTTATCAAGTCATAAACATCAGAATTTAATGTCCAGTATTGATTTACAGTCGACCATCAAAGAATAAGGAGTGAATCTTAAGTGTGTTAGTCTTCTCAACCTACCACAGAAAGATCCCAATAGAAACGTAAAAATCTCTCCTAAACATCTAGAACCTTCTCAAGCAGCTGCTTGCTACAGATGTCTGACAGGAGCCTGTAAGTTTGTATGCCATAATAGAAGGTCTGTGAGGATGGCTGGACTTTAGCAGAAAAATAACACAAACATCCATACCTTATCCAGGGCTCAAACCCAGGTCTCTTTGATCAGTAGCCAAGTGCTCTAACCACTCGGCCACAGGATGGCACAGAACATCTAATCAATGCATTTAAGCAATTAAGGCTTTATTAATTAAGGTTTTCTTTTCTGTATGATTGTTAATTAATAAATTGCATCAATAATAATCTCAACCTCCTTATATGGTGTAATACAGAGGTGGCCTAACAGTCGATCGCATTCAACTGTTTGGTCAATCAGGTAGCTGCCATAGCTGGTTATCAACTTACACTAATGTGAACACACTGGTTACTGCCACTACTGTATCACAAGTCTTAGTGTTTGTAAGTGAATTTGCAGCTAGATTTAATGGAATTTTTTTAATGAAGTGTATAATTCTAGTATAATCAGCAGTTATGAGTTCTCATTTAGTAACTAGCAGCAGATATGCAGTGTCATGCATCTACTTCTCAATAATAAAGTTAGTGAAAACAATCACCTTTTATGGATATTTATAATAAATTGTTTTAGATGGAAAAGATTGTATTTTAATTAATGTAACAATGTCACATTAATATGTTTGATGCTAAATTGTTATTTTATGCTTATCTGGTCAAGCAGTGTTTAAATCATTATTATGACTTTGTACTATGGTCAATTGCGAAAGATTTTCTGTCTTAAAAGTCGATCACAGAGTCCATTAGTTTGGCCCTCCCTGATGTAAGGTAATAGAATGAAGATTTTATAATTTAAATAGATTTATCCTACTGGGCAGATATGTTCAAATTTACAGTGATTATGTGAGTAATTCATTTAATAGTTCTGATTAATTTTTCTTTTAAAACCTATATTTTAACACTTTTCTCACTATCAACTTGCTTTGCATCATTAGCTTGTTTCTCTAAATTCACATTTAACTGATAGGACATTATACAGTTTCTTCCTGAACATTCTGCTTTGGACCTACAAGATAAATTAGAAAGTCCACTGGACCACTGAAAAAATTTAAATTCACAATTATGGTTAATTTTATCAAAAATTTTCTCAGATAAACATGAAAGATCAACTCCTGTATCGATATGATCTGCTGATTCAGTTTTTTCATAACAAGGCTTCACAAAACATAATTCTGTAATGTTATGTGTACCAACAGTGATAAGACAACTCATGAGAGGGCTTTTCTTGAGAAACTTTGGCCTCTTGCTTCAACGATCCTAATTTAAGTTTCCCAAATTGTCATTTTTTCTGTAGTAATATTGCTCTGTGTGCCCTAGTCAGTCACAAAAATTACATCTGAAAGTTTCTCTATTTTTCCTAGCAAAAGATTTTGGTCTAGTTTCATCATTTTATGCTTGATGCAGAACATAATCTCTGTTTGTTCTGCATCAACGTAGACACATTCGGCACAAATTGTTGGGACCATGTAACTTCCTGTTGTGCAGGAGTCATTTTGTGAGATTCAACTTGATATCGCTGCTTTGGCAAGGATTGCATCCATTGTTGATTTAATGCCATTTTTGCAGATTCTCTTTTTGTGATTATTGCCAAGCCAATTTGACTAAAGTTGAAATTGAAGTTGCTTTTGACTTCTAAAAACTCTTAAAGGCAAAAGTAACTGTGACATAATGCAGTTTATTATGTCAATTTCGGTGGCATTAGCATCCTACAGCTGGTATAACTCTACTGTACCCCCAGATGAATGTTTCGAAATCATCTTCTCTTTGTCTTCATGAAAAAAAGGTCTGTAGCTAGATGTATAAAATCATTGTAAGGTGGATAAATTTCCAATAGTTCATTTTTGAAGTCTTCCCAAAAATCTGTTCCACGACAACATCCTATGTTATTCCACCCAATTAACCCTTAACACACCCAATTAACCCTTCAAGTGTCCAGCCTGAAAAACTGGTTTCCATTCAGAGGCCAAGCTATTTTCTCCCTACATTCAGCCAAAAAAAATTAACTTAAAAACTTTTTGCCAAATAGCTAATGAAATGTTATGTGGCAAATTATATGTTATATGCAAAATTAATCAGCATTTAATTGTGAATTTTCTGAAAATGTAATATTTATCAAAAAAGACTACTAGTTTTATTTTACTAGGGCTTTTATAGAGCTATGCAATAAAAAAAAATGCATCTAGCAACACAAAAATTTATTTAAAAAAAAAAGTAATAGACAGAAATGATTATAATGCACATAAATAGAAAAGCTATTTCTGAAAAATGAAAAAATTATTTTTTTGGTTTCAAGTAAATATTTCTTTCATTTTATTTTTTTCTCGGTACCATTAGAGAAAATTCCTGGCGTTTAGCCAATTGTGCTGAGTCAGATAAACAAGTCAACTTTAGAAATTTTTTAAAACATAACCAATCAACGGAAGTAGGTTTTTTTTTTAAATAACCAATCAACAGAAATAGGTTATGCTATATACCAAATTAAACAGAATTTAATTACGAATTTTATGAAAATAAATAATATAAACAAATTTACCAGCATATTGATTTTAATGTGATATGGTGAAAAAAAAAGGTCAGACTATGCAATTAAGACTTCATTTTGGAATACCTGATGAATAAAAATAGTTAAATTATATATTAATCAAAAGGAAATTTCCTCCTGAATAATATAATATTCAACTTAACTTCAAATATGACATTTATTTCTTTTAATGATTCTTTTCAGTATCGTATATTTTAAACACAGCCAGTGTCATACAAAGTGACTTGGACTTCTCACATTCACAGGGTTTTCTGAACTGGTCA
Organism: Ryuthela nishihirai; assembly: GCA_038380435.1. Classification (NCBI taxonomy): domain Eukaryota; kingdom Metazoa; phylum Arthropoda; class Arachnida; order Araneae; family Heptathelidae; genus Ryuthela; species Ryuthela nishihirai. The sequence goes on along the minus strand of JAWZYU010000011.1, from coordinate 83,059,843 downwards.
TAAAATAGAAAAAAAAAACTTTCTTGGCTGCTTCTTTTACTAAACATGAATTTTTCATTTTTCTTTGAGTGTTGAAGTTTGATGATCATAGTTAAGTGCAGAAAGGTTCATGCACCAAAGCCAAGATACTGGGGGTGAGAATGCTTTTAAAATCATTCAGTATAAACATAAAAATCGTATTTTGAATGTAATTTTTCTAGGGGGAGGGGGTAAAATCTCTTCCAAAAATTGCCCTCTAACATGACTGATTTCTGTGACAAGGAAGTCCACTTTGCTTCCATATCAAAGATGGCCATTCAAAGTAGTATAACTCAGAAAGATCGATAAATCAGCCAACAAAAAGATCTCTAAATCACGGAAATAAATCTTCAGAAATTAATTTGCTTCCATATCCAAAACCTTAATTATTTTCAGAAAATTATGCCAAATTAAAGTTTTACTGGAAAAGTAATAAATAATAAAATAAAACATCCACAGCAACAAGTTGTAGGCCATCTGTCCGATGTAGGATAACAATGAAAAATCAATACTTGTCAATCAGCGAAAAGATCAATGATTTACGAAAATATATCTGCTGAAATGAAAACTAAGGTTTAAATGTCGAAAAGTAAATACTAACTTTACAGAAAGTATCCAATAGACTGTAAATAGTCTATTATGTAGCCACTAATAACACATGGAATGAATGGAGGTAGCACGTGTCAACCACTTCCCCCTCTGCTGCAGACAGTGAGCCGTGACATAACGTGACCAGCATGAGAAAACTATTATTACTTCCAATTTCGATTGTAAAAGCAGGAAAGATATATAGACTGCTGGGATAAATAATAAAAATAATTCTGGGAATGTTGAAATAGGTTGCCGTCCCGTGGCAGAGTGGTTAGCACACTTGGCTACTGATCTAAGGGACCTGGGTTCGAGCCCTGGATAAGGCATGGATGTGTGTCATTTTTCTGCTGAAGTCCTTGCCAACCTCTCAGACCTTCTACTTTGGCATATAAACTGACAGGCTCCTGTCAGACCTCTGTAGCAAGCAGCTGCTTGACAGGCTATTTTTTTTTAAATAGGTGTATGGCAGAAAAGAGTGTTGATACTGATCTAAGGCTACTGATCTAAGGGACCTGGGTTCGAGCCCTGGATAAGGCATGGATGTGTGTCATTTTTCTGCTGAAGTCCTTGCCAACCTCTCAGACCTTCTACTTTGGCATATAAACTGACAGGCTCCTGTCAGACCTCTGTAGCAAGCAGCTGCTTGACAGGCTATTTTTTTTTTAAATAGGTGTATGGCAGAAAAGAGTGTAAAAGAGAAAAGCAAAATGGCTGTACGTACTTCATAATTACTTCCAAAATGTGCCATTTTTAAAAATAGCATATTTTTTTGTTAATTTTCAAATTTTTGAACTGGACTGAAAATAGTCTCTGAGCTTGTTTATGGATCCTGAATTTGCTTCCCTGGTGGGCTTCTGTGGAAGGAAAATCTTCTGCTGTGTTTTCCATTTGTTTGTGGGTTGACAGCCCCAAGTGAATAGATTCATGGGATATGTTTTATCAGCTGGTGGATAATCCTGAGCAGAGGTCATCGCAGGCACCTGAACTCTTGCTCCTATGGGCATTGTCAAATTCTACATTGGAGGAAGTCTTCCAGTGTAGATGGATTCAGCCTTTAGTGGTGGGGGATTGGGTCTTTGCCCCATGTCTGCGATTAGGGGGCTGTTTTATGCCGGCATTCCCTCTCTAAATAAACATTCCTTTAAGCATTCCACTAACCATTTTCTCTCCATAGTTAGTTGGAATGTGAGGACTCTGCACAGAGCTTATTCTCTTGATGTTCTCACACAAGAATTCCACCATTATAATTTAGATATTCACGGCTTGCAAGAGACCAAATAGATTGATAAAGGTCAGATTCTGAAAAATAATTTTAAATTTCTCTTTTCAGGGGAGGAAGATAATAAGCATCACCAAGACATAGATCTACTTCTCAGTAGACATGCCAGTGATGCTCTTCTAGAATATAAGAGCATTAATGAAAGATTTCTTACAGCAAAATTTGAGACAAGCATTAAAGACTTGAATGTTATCTGCTGTTATGCCCCCACTGAGGATGCTGATGAGGATGAAAAGGATAGGTTTTATGGACAACTTCAAGATATTTTAAATTCTGCCAAAAAAGGAGATATTACCCTTGTTCTAGGTGACTTCAATGCCAAAGTTGGTACTGACTGACCTTTTGGGAGGGGTGATAGGCTCTTTTGGTATTGGTAGCTGCAATGGCAATGGGCATTGTCTCCTACCTGCCTGACCAATTTTTTTGGTAAGTAAACTTAATGGTTTGAGAATAACTAACACTTATTACAAACACTGCAACATATATAAGTACACATCAGTTTCACCAGATGGGCCGATTAAGAATATGATTGATTATATGTTAATTAACAGCAAATGGGCTAGTTCTGTTAGGAATACCAGGTCATATAGCAGAGCTGAAATTGGGTCTGACCATTACCTTGTTAAAAGTGTCTTGCAAGTTAAACTCAAAAAGTGTGCTAAGGTTAAAAAAATTTTCCTCTAATTCTGAAGCTCTGGAAGACCCAGTGATAGCTAAAGCTTACCATGATAGGTTACTTAGTCATTATAACAGTTATGGTTTTTGCTTACTATTGAAGTTGGAAAAGAATGGGACCATTTCAAACAGGCTTTTCTATGGGAACTAAAAGAGTACTCTTTTAGGAAAAGAGGAGCAGAGGAGGTTGAGGTGGTTGATAACATTCTGTTCTTTCACTTGCTTCTGACAGAACAAAAAAAAGGAACCATTTGTTCAAAGTTTAATATGTTTATGAGCTGACTTAACATTCTCAGCAAATTTAGGTGTCATTTTCCTTCTCTACCGAAGATCTTCAAGCAGATTCATTAACATTTCTGCTTCTTTTATCACATCCTGCAAGCTACTTTTACTAAGTCAGGAGTCATTATGGCGGAATCAGCATGAGATACATACTATAGATAGACATGTTAGCAATCTGCCAAATTTTGAATTTATGAAATTTTGAAACTTTTTTTATTTTGAGCAGTGCTCAAAGGTACTTCTAGACCAGGTGTGTCCAACCTTTTGTCTTCCCTGGGCCACATTGAGTGAAGATTTGACTTCCCTGTGCCACATTGAGTGAAGATGAATTGTTTTGGATCGCACATAAAATATATAATATAGTTAATGTATATGAATAATAAAACTTCATTTATTTTCGTATATTTTTGATTATAAAATTTAAAAAAAAAACATGAAACTAGTGGAATATCAAAAACTCGCTGAAAATCACATAATGATGTTGAAAGCTTATGTCGTAAACACGTAAACTTTATGATTTTGTGGGCCGCATTACTAGCTGTCCAGGGCCGCGGGTTGGACATGCCTGTTCTAGACAATACAATACTAAAAGTATACTATGCTTGCAATAAACTTACTTATCAAAAATTTATCTATCGTGTGTGTATCTGGACACTTCTAATCTTTACATAAATACAATAAAGATCTTAACTATGAACAATAAGTGCGTCTTTGACTAATCCAAAAGTTAAGGTTCTTGTTCAACAAAAATTTTCAGCTTAAGTTGCCATTGAATATGATTAGTACATATAAGTAACAAGCTCAAAAATTTGTTAACTTTGACAATCGTGTTAAATAACATATAGTTTATATATATGCAGTTTTATATATGTCCTTGTGTTCAGTGCCCCACTTTCTTTATTGGCTTGTAATGTTCTAAAAGATTATTAAACGTCTTCTCTCTGGACCTTTTGACTGATCCAAATATAACTAAACTTCCGGATAGCATATCAGACACCAGGCAATATTAACTTGCCAAATAAAGTTAAATGAAGGTTCATTAAGTATATGGACATTACTAGCACTCATAGATCATGGTTTGATCTCTGTTTGACTTTGAAGAACACATAGGATGTCAAATTTTGGATTTTTTTCCCTGAGATTTATGATCCAGATTACCCCTAGATGCAAATTTTCAGAGCTGTATCATTTCTACATCATAGTTAAAATTAGCAAGATACCCTGTCAGTCAATCACTCACAATTGTCTATATATATTAAATAACTTGGAATGTTCTAAAATTGATACACTTTTTTCTAACAAAGCATAAATAAATGCTCATTAAAGCATGAATAAAAGAAAAAGGAGTTGCAATTAAAATATTACATATAGAATGCATCATAAAAGAATGGCAATAAAATACAGGTTTATATAATAATAAATCCTATATTTTAAAATGTTTTATTTAATAATTAAGTAGCAAAAATAATCATGTGTCCAAAATGTCAAGAAACCTGCAAAGATTTCTTGTTTAACAATGTCAAGTTAGTATATAGATATACATAAGTGCTTGTACAAGAGTGCAGTATATTGCGTAGAGAGAGAGACCATTGATTTGGCCATGTTGCCCATATGCATAACTATAGATTAGCGAATAGGGATTATGAACAGTGTGCCTGAAGGTCTCAGAAAGAGGAGAAGAACTAGGATGTGGTGGGCAGACAATGTCAAACAGGACCTTGTTAGAATTGGACTACAGTGACAAGATGCAGCAGATGTAGGTCAGGATAGATGAGTTTGGAGTGCTAAATTGCATAATCTGATTGGACCTTCATAGCCCATGGCTACTTGAGGATGATGAGGATGCTAGTACACGAGGTGTCTTAAATGCTAAATTTCTAGATTGATACAGGTGAACTAATATTGGGGATCACAAGAAGACCCAACTTGATAATGATAACTGTTGGAGTGCTTTTTTACAAAATACATTTAAAGGCATTGTTTTTTTCTGAAAAAATTTGTAATTTGCAACATTTAAAGGAATAATCACTGCAGCTGGTGCAAGTATTGCACCAGACGTACTGAGCCAAGTATGAACAGAAGTTGAATATCGTGCCACCACTGGAACCCACATTAAAATCTGTTGAACACAGTATGAATTAACATTTTGTACACATCCTTGATACGCAAATATTGGGTTGATGTAGTCCCTGTTTTCCACTTGGTGGTGTCACAAAATCGACCTGTTAACAATTTCAAATGTATATCAAATGTATTTCAAAAATATATTTGTACACCATTTGAAAGGTGTGTTGTATGTTGTGCATTTTATGAAATTGTGAAGATGGTAGAAAATAAGGAGTACTTTTGGCATATCATGCTCATTTATTTCTGGAAAGGCAAGAGGGTGCTGTTGATGATACCACATGTCGTAAGTGGTTCAGACGTTTTTATGAAGAAAATTTTGACCTCAGCAATGTGCAACATTCTGGATGGCCATCCAAGACTGACAGTGACAAAATCTCGGATTTGACTGAAACGATCAACTCATGGGATCACAGAAATACTACACATTAATCAATCAACCATTTTGAGCCAATTATGACAGTTGGGATGGTCAGCAAGGCCAATGTATGGATGCTGCATAACTTGTCAGAAAAAAATTGGTAGACCAAATTTCTGTTTGTGATTCCCTGCTGAAACGAAACACATCGATCCATTTTTGAAGCAGATTATCCTGGATGATGAAAAATGGATCGTATACAACAACATCAAGTGAAAGAGATAGTGGTCTAAGCATGGTGAAGGTCATGTTTATATCTGCTGGGACTGGAAGGGTGAGACATGGAATGAGCTGCTGCCAGAAAACCAAACTATTAATTCGGACAAATACTGCTCACAACTGAGCAAATTGGAACAAGCAAGCAAACATAAAAAGTGTTGTGTTCCTTCACGACAATGCTAGACTACACATATCTTTGGCAACTTGACCCAGCAAAAACTTCTAGGATTTGGCTGGGATGTTTTGATCCATCCATCCTAATCACCAGACCTTGCATGCTCATTACCATTTATTCAGATCTATGCAAATAGTTTAAATGGTATGAATTTCACTTCTTTGGAAGCCTACAAAAACCATCTGGATCAGTTCTTTGCCCAGAAATCCAAGAATTTCTACAAGTGTGGAATCATCGGTTACCAGAGAGATGGCAGAAGGTTATCAAACAAAACAATTGTATGTGAATTTTGGTAAAAAAACAGGACAAACTTTTGTTGCTTAATTATTAAATACAATTTAGCACTTAGGACATCAAAAATTAGAGTAGACGTGCACAGTACGGTAATTAAAGTTATTTAATTCTCTATGACACTGTTAAATGTTTTTAAGCACTTAAACACATGGACTATGCTATCAAGTATCAACAGTTATTAAGGAGAGATTTACATACTGTACCATAGAGGACGGGTAGTAACAGAAACTTCAAGGATGCTTTCAGTGACAAATTTAATAATTGATGTCCTTGCTGGCAAGTGACGTCTCAGTGGAGATCAAAAGAAGGATAATGGCTGCCAATGGTCTACCCGCCTTGGCGAAGGAAATAACCATTTATACCTTTGATAACATAGAGTGCTTAAAAAAAGTTTTTGATCCATGACATGCGTTTCGTGCCCTTCCTGAGCTTTATCAGGTGGGAAGTGAGGAGCTAAGGCTTAATACAGGAGAGGCAGTTGGTTGTTGAGCACAGAGGAGGTCAGTGGCTCAGCTCCGAGGATCGGAGTGGTCAGCGGATGTGCTGGTGACCGTAATGCGATCTGCATGTGACAGAGGTTGGGAGAGGGTGTGGGATTATGGGAAATCGCCAAGATTAGCGAGTATTGAGGGAAGCTTCACTATTTGTGGCTAGTAATTATTAATTATAATGAGGGGTACTTTTAGTGAATTTATAAATTTCGTAAACTGAATTTTGGGGTTAAGATAATTATGTTAGTGAGGGTCTGAATAATAGTTTTCATATTGGCATTGCTATTGGGAGTTGTGTGTGTGTTGGGGGGGGAGGTACATTAATTGTCATTTTTAGAAGGCATTATGGAAGTGTTCTAAAGGGTTTGGTGGATTAGTGTACGTGGCAGATGGGGATCAGCAATGAGAGGGGGGAGTGTTTAGGGGGGGGGGGGCATGCTATTTCTGAGGTGTATGTTATATCCCCTAAGGATAAGATGTCATGCTGGGGAAAGGGAGACAATGTCTGCGTTGCAGAGTTCTGTCAGTTTTATGTTAATGAGGATATTTTCTGTGATCGGTGGTGTTAATAACCCAACTCCTAAACCTATTCCATTCTTGAACCTCTCGTCCTTACAACTAATGCAACAGCAAGAAAAGCTATTACAACAAGGGCCGAAGTTTGCATACCTGGCGCCCCTACCACCCCTGCACAAAATCATCCCACGGTTAGAACAAATAATTAACCCTATACCTGAATTACACAAAAACAAATTAAGATTTAAATTCTATCGCAGCATTCATGCATAAAACAATACCCAACCTGATACCAACACTCTAAACGAAATCAAAACACACCAAGACCTGAAAAAAGATAACAGCATTAGAATAATACTTGCCGATGAAACTGATCAATTGGTATTATTAGATGCAAATGATTACATCAGTAAATTGAAACTAACCCTTGATAAATTACAAGCATCGAAAATCACATACGACCCGCTCCCTACAAATTTAAGTAAACTAGCACACTTGAAAACTGACCCTTGTTTACTGGCAAACTTAGCCAAAGCCTGCAAACCCCCATTATACCCGAATATCCCCCAGTTATTTGTCAAAATTAAATTACACAAACCTCTAAAACCACTAGTTGCCAAACGAAATTCTCCCACATATGACCTAGAGAAGGCACTCTTTCAGTTCTTTACCCCATATTTCCCACCCACACCCAGTACCATAGTCAGGTGCAGACCTAATCAACAAACTTAAACCATAACTGTTACCCCTGACTGCACCCTACACTCATTTGACGTCGCACTCTATCCTAACACACCGGTACTTGAAACAACTATGTCACTTAAAGTGAAATGGCTTGAAGCGACCAGACCCACGGCACCTGAATATTTCAGCACACAGGAAGCCTTTGAACTAGCCACTAAAAGCAACTGGTTTCAAACCAACACAAAAAACTTGGTCCAAAAACCAAGGGGTCCCAATGGGCTCCCCCCTCTCTTGATTGTTGGCAGAAGCAGTTCTACATCATGCAGAAACCACAGTTCTTCATGTACATCAAATCTGCTCACTGCTTTATGCCTGATATATCGACGATGTAATAATCATCTGGCAACACTTCAAAGAAGAATTAAAGAAATTACTATCTGAATGCAGTCCTCTCAAGTGTTAAATTTACACACGAAGAGGAATAAAACGGACATCTACCGTTCTTAGACATAAACTTACACTGTACCTCCACTAAACTATACACATCTGTATACAGAAAACCTACATTCATACCTAACATAATAACTAGCACCTCTGCCACCCAAACAGCTACAAATTATCAACCTTCTATTCACACTTTACCAGAGCCCATAAATACTGCAATACGCAAGAAGCACTCAACAACGAAATAAAATACATTTCTGAACTAGCTGAACAGGGAGGATATACCTCACACACCATCAACAAATTTCACAAATGAATCAAATGCAAACAATCCCAAAACCCTCCAACACCTGTAAATAAAGAAATGCAAAAATACACAATAACGCTACCATACATCAGTAATAATTTCACATACTCTGTTAAAAACCTTTCCATTATAAAGAAGGAAGGTTGGGGGAAGGAGACTCACTGGACAGCTGTTGGAAGACATATAGTAGCCTCTTAGGAAAGCATCCAGTTTATTAGGTACACCTCTTAGTAGCGTGTTGCACCTCCTTTGGCCTTCAGAACAGCCCAAATTCATCAGGGCATGGAACTTGCAGGATGTTGTACCATGCAAAAATTGTGTCACGCAGCAGTTGCTGCAATTTGCACAGTCTTGCTGTGAACAACCCTTAGCACCTCATCCCAAAGATGCTCCATATGATTTTGATCTGGGGACTGTGCAAACCAATAAAGCAAGGAAAACTTGTCAGTGTGTTTCTGGAACCATTTGGTGACAATATGTGCCTTGTGAGCAGGTGCATTATCATGCTAAACAGGTGAAAGCAGGTGCATTATCATTGTCTATCTGAGTGAGGATAAACTGTAGCCATAAAGGAATAAAAAAACAATAAGTAACAATCACAGAGTTACCTGTTGATTTTTTGACTTCTATAAATCAATAAATATTTTGTGGGGAAAAATTTTGCCAACATACAGAATTCGAACCTACATATCTCTATAAACATGCCAGAATATTCCACCATTGAACTAACACCACCAGCTGTATCTTTTTTCCCCATAATATGACTCTTCCTGTGATTTTGGCACCATCTATTATCTTAGGTAGCAACTATTTTTTATTGCACTGAGTAAGATGGAAATAAATAATGAAGCCACTTCACACTATTTAGCATTGTTAATTATTTAAACAATGAGTAACAATTACAGAGTTACCTGTTGACTTTTTAACGTCTATAAATAAATAAATATTTTGTGGAAAAAATTGTTTGGAAAATATCTATAAATCAATAAAATTTTGTGGAAAGAATTTTTTTTACAAACTTGATTTACAGATGTTAAAAAGTCCACAGGTAACTCTGTGATTGTTACTTATTATTTAAATCATTAATAATACTAATAACATGAAGTGACTTCATTATTTATCTTCATTATTTAATCTTACTCAGTGCAATAAAAAAGAAATAGTTGCCATCTGAGATGGTGCCAAGTGCTGGTGCTGAAATCACAGGAAGTGTGAAGAGTCATATTAAATGGAAAAAAAGACAGAACTGTCATTAGTTCAATGGTGGAATATTCTGGCATGTTTCTGGAGAGATGTGAGTTTGAATCCCATACATCAGCGAAATTTTTTCCACAAAATACTTCATGAAAGGATGAATTTAGTCAGCAACATATTCAAATATGCCATGGCATTCAGGTGCCCTTTGACGTTTATCACTGGGACTAATGTGGGCCAGGAAAACATTCCCCACACCATTTTCCCGTACTGTTGACACCAGACAAGATGGCTCCATGGCCTCATGTTACTTGTGCCAAATTCTGATCCATCAGCTTGATGCAAAAAGAACCTTGATTCGTGTGACCAGGCTACCTTTTTCCAGTCCTCAACGGTTCAGTATCAATACTCCTGCCTCCACTGCAGACTCCCTTTCATGTTCTTCGCTGACAGTAGAAGTCTGTCATAGCCCATTCTTGACAAGATCTGATTCATGGTGCATTTGAAAATGACCTGCATACAAATATTTAATTATGCTGTGATTTGCCTGGTTGTGGCCTATCTGTTCACTTGCATGATTCTCGCCAGTCTACTTTGATCCCTCTGATCCATAAACTGATTTTGTCCACAGGATTGCCGATCACTAGTAGTTTTTTGCTTTTCACACCGTTCTCAATAAACCCTTGAAACAGTTGTGTGTGAAAAGCCCAGGAAGATGCCTGTTTGGGAGATGCTAGAACTGGCATGCCTAGCACCAACTATCATGCCATGTTCAAAGTCACTCAGGATGCTCTTTTTGCCTATTCTGACACTCAGTCCAACTCTGATGCTCAAAGAGCTGGTCTACCTGATTTATACTGCACAGTGTGGTCATGTGATGTATTGCATGTTAGAATGAACCATTATGTGATGAGGGCTGCTGTACCTAATAAATTGGCATTCAGTGTATTTTGTTAGTTGTATATTCTCAGCTTATTCATCCCAGTGGCACTATGGTTAGCATGCTTGGTTATGGAGTAAACAGACCTGGGTTTGAGTCTTGATAAAACATGGATATTGTCTTTCTGCTGGGTTCTTGCCTTCCTCACAGATAATCTTTATGGCATATTATGCTAGCAGGGACTTCTCAGACTTTTTGTGGCATGCTACTGCTTAAAGGTTAATTTGTTTTTATCTAGTTTTCGAAAAAGAAAATTGAGATAACGTTTTCACTTTGTCATCTGTCTCTATGCCTGTTTGTAGATATACAACTTTTTTGTTTTTAGAGGTAAAAATTATTTTATTGGTGAAATATTATGATATCTACTTTCCGAATCTTCCAAAAGTTTAAAATGCTTCCTCTAATGGTGGAAAAAATAGAAAATTTTAAACGAAGCATTTATGTTAGAAATTTGAAATTTTGTTGGTGAATTTTGAAAGTCATGAGATATTTGCAACAATTAGTTAGACCCTTACTTCAAGAGTAGGTGGGAAAATGCAACTTTTTTTATGAAAAATTGCTTATTTTTAGAGCTAAATTAACAATTTTTTGGGGGTGGGATGGGATAAGTATTGTTGAAATATTACGATTCATACTTTCCGAATCTCATAGATTTAAATTGCATCCTCTAACAGTGGAAAAAGTTGAAAATTGCGAAGTTTTAAATGAATATTGCAATCGATGTATTTATGATAGAAAGTGTGAAGTTTTTGCATATGCAACAATAAGTTGCCCCTTACATGTGAGGAGGGGAGAAACTCAAATGTTTTTTAAGAGATAATTGGAGGATTTTTTTTTTGTTGGATAGGATTAATGAATATAATTTATAGCTTTCAGATCCTTAGGTAGTTTTAATTTGCATCATTAAAGAGCACTAAATATGGAAAAGATGAAATTTTCAACAAATACTGCAAGATATCTGTTTTTAGAAATTCGAAATTTCGCTGGTAAGTATGTCAAGAAATATCACCACAGACAGCAACAATTTGCTTCCTTTTCTCAAAAGGGTGCGAGAAAAGCAACAATCAAGATTAAATATCCATCTTTTTCATTTCAAAGAATAAAAAATACTCGTTTTATGTTATAATAACTAATAAAAGACCACTATTTACATTTTCCCAATCATCCATTAATTCCAGTTAAAACTTTTTGAGTGTGCAAAAGTCGGTAAATGAATAACTGCATTCCCTTTGAAAATAAGATTCCAATATTTGCCAGAGGTTATATGTGTTCTAGTTTATAGTACAATATGATTTTCATATACAGCATCCATATGACAAATAAGAATCGCCAATAGCGTTAATTTACTCCTGAATATTTCATGGCCATGAATTTTGCACTTTATTTGTTAATTCTGCCCATATTTTATATATTAATATATTTCATAATTTTTAGGCAGAATTAGCAAGTAAAGTGTTTTTACTATAGCTTTCAGTTCAATAATTAGATAGTTACAGTTCAATATGTACATATAGTTCAATAATAGATAGTTCAGAATTAATAATAGTATTTTTACTATAGCTGAGTTCAATAGAGATTTTTAAATTTTGTTAAAGTATTAAAAATTTACTTCAAATGTCTAATGAATTTACATATATTAATGTAAAACTTCATCTTCCACGTGGATGATATAAGATTTTGGAAGGTCTGTATATTGACATTAACGAAAGGAATTATGACCTTTTTTTTCTCTTTCTACATAGCTGTTATAGAAGTTCACAAGACCAGAATTGAGAAAGAACTGCTAGAAATTGATGAATGGTATAGGAAGGATAGCATGCAAGATGAAGAAAGCCCAGGGGACAAGGAAAATAGGGGACCTGTTGATGAAACAGACCCTCAAGAAGCAATGAGTCAAGAAATTCAAGATGAAGAAAGTGTATGTGCTACAGAAGTTGAACCAATGGTTGTAGAAATTGAAGACAGAACTGGAGATAAACTATTGGAAACTCTTGCAGATCAAGAATTCGAGCCAATATATGATGAGTAGTTTAAAATGAACAAAGAAAAAGATACTCTTTTAATAGAACATTGAAAATGGTGAAATTATCAGTATGACGACTTCATTATTGGTGAGCTGAATTAGCTGATCATTATTGGCATCAACATAATACCATAATGGATTTGCTACAATCCATTACGTATCCATTGTACATTGCTACAATGTGTGCTATTGTAGCAATGGTATAAACCAGAATCAAATTGTGTAGTAGGAAAAAGCAGAAACCCAAAATTTTTTAAGTTCAAACATCTCTGAATTTTAATTTAAAATTATTTTTAAGATTCTCATTTTATTAAAACATTTCACCTGTGTTGGAAACTAAAAATGTACAAACACAATTGTATTGACGTTACCAAATGTTGAGTTTTAGTAATAAAACATGGCAAAAAACGTATTTTAGATTTTCATTTTCATATAAATCACAGTTCACTGTAAACATTTGTTAAAATTTTGGTGACTATGTAACAAAAAAAATTAAAAAAAGACTAATTGAAATCGATTTTCAAAAATATTCTTTCAGCATTGAAAGAATTATGGAAGCTGGAATATTTAACAATAAATTATCTTGTTTTATAAGAAAAAAAAATTATTCATAATTGTCTAATATTAAAATATCATTATGCCAATTTCTAAAATTTATATTTTATTGAATGGTTGACAATACTTATTAGGTTTTAATTAATTTCTGAGGTATATTCTTATGACACATTACTGTTATGAAATATTCTAGCTTCCATAGCTCTTTAAACACTGAATGAATATAAGTTATAATTTTTGGTAAAAAATACATCTTTACCATGATGTATTCATGTACTAGGGATTAGAAAAATCACTGTCTAAAGAATGTAATCAACCAGTCCAAATCATTTGATCAGACCTTCAATAGAAATTGTCTTTTGAATGTTTGGCTGTTTATAAATTAATACAATGGCATGAACAGTCATTCTTTCACAATAAGCAATTATAGTATGTTGACTGCATTTACTCCAAGTCTGATTCGAATAAACGGAAGACAATCTGAATAGGCGTTATTACTTTCAAACACGATAAAAATCCTTTTTTTAATTTTACATATTCCTATGTTTATGACTATGTAAAGATTATGTATATGCGAGAATTTCTCTGATCTTATGCAAAGTACGGATATATGCATGTTTATATCTGTGGTTAAGAGATGTATGGCATTGTACATATACATATTATATACTGTTCACAAAAATTAGGGAATATTTCAAAATGAATATGAAGCGATAAAAATATCCCCTAATTTTTGTGAGCAGTATATATATAGTCCCACATATTCATTGGATGTCTTTCTGAATGTATGTCTCTATGCATACATGAATGCGATTGACTAAGTTTTTGTCTTTCTTCATATATATCTGTTTTGTCACATACTTCCATATACATGTTTCATGTTCGTCTCTGTACATGTGTTAATTGTATGTGTGTGTTTGTACATGGTATGTGTGCGCACGCGCATATGATTGTGTGTGTGTGTGTACGTGTATATGTTTTCATATTTGTTTCTGCAAATCGAATGTGTTCATGTTTGTTTCTGTGAATTGGATGTGTGTGTGTTCATTTTGTTTCTATGAATCGTGTGTTCACACACAAGAATAAATATATTATCTATCTGTCAATTGCTCGTTACAAAAGAAGCTAACACCTCAACAGATTGGCATTATAGCTCTATTAGGAATTGAAATCACAATGACGAAAAAATCAGATATAGAACATATTTATTTAGTAACACTATTAGCATTTATTTAGTACATATTCAGAGGCACGTACCAGTTCGTTGCACACTTCGTTTAGTAACATAGGAAAGTTCCATTCAAACGTAGGAATAACTATCTTCAAGTCCTGCCTCTTCCACAAAAATTTAGCGAAAAAATTTCACTTAAATGAATGTTTCTCACGGCTTTTGCGAAATGGGCATCAACGGATACGGCAAGACACGAATGTCGAAGCTGACTTGGGTGATCTACTTCACAGCCAATACAATTCGTACGTAGAATCTGAAAAAGTTCCTTTCTGGCGAGTGTGTTTAATGCTTTTCTGAAACTTAGCTGATCTGATCATGCAATTCAACATTAGGTAGTCTTGGAGTGTGGTCTGGTTAATTCGACATCCCTTACGGCATTAGAAAATTTATTACTTTCAAACTTAGAGCCAACAAGCTGCAGGTGATTTGAGTTGCGGGAATCTTTTTAACCACGTCCATTGTTCGATGCTGAGATGTACCGAATTTGTTGACAGGTATAGTCGTGTAGGTTGTTTACTGGATATTGTGGTTTTTTACTCTTGTGATTAATATGAATGATAGAGTGATCAAGTCTGGAAAGGATTCCTTTCAATGTGTAAGAACTGTGGCAAGGTGTTCCTAGGATTAAAAAGCTTACAGAAACTCCATGCAGTGGTGAAACTATAACATCTGATTCGTTAGATGAGAAACAGATCTATTTTGAATTCCACAGAGTCTAACAAATTCTATATGAGAGCGTTACAAAATCATCTACGATCATTGCAGAATTATGTGAATGATTTGTCTCTTGCAGAATAAAGTGATGCGTTCTCGGAACCTCCTCAGTGCGAGCTCCTGTACGCAGTGAGGGGACCATCCTGTGAAGGTTCTGCTGGCTTGGTTACCTTCACAGGGTCCTGAACGCTCGCCCGCGTGTTTGCCGTGTGGAGACCCATGTCCCGGGAAAGGAGGATCCTGGTAGTTGCCCGGGGGACCCCGTCTTCTCTCCTCAGCTCATGATTGGCGGGATCCCCTTTGGCCGCCTTGCCATTGGGGAGCCTGTCTGTCACGGGGTTGGGCAGTGGATTCCGGGGCCTCTGCTTCCGGTAAACGGGAGTCCTCGGGTGGCCCCCCCCAGGAGCAATCAGCTGGTGGACAGGTCCTGCTAGGGTCGACCATGCAGAGCGGTGAGTAACCTTGCCCACGGTCTGGATACAGGTTTGCAAGTTTCCTCAGATTATTTTCCTTTTGTCATTATCCATTCTTTGTGAGGCCAGTTTGGCCATTCACAATTTTGATATTTTTCGCTTTGTTTCTTTTGTGTAGAATGTTTTTGTTCTGCACATTTCTCTTTTCATTTTCCTTCTATTTATTTGTGAGGGCTTGGCTCACTGTCTGTGTGGGTATAGTGCCTGCGTAGCCCTGGCGCCCGACTGGGCGTCCCTTTGTTGGGCTCCGTGGAGGGTGGGGACAACGGGCACTGAAACACAAAAAGAAAGAGAGAATGTTAAAATCAATGCAATCTGTGCCAACAAGAGGGCTCGACATGAGTCCCCCATCTTCTTTGTCTCCGTTATCTCTGCCATCGACTTCTGTGTCTCTGTCTTCGTTCCCGAGATTCCTGATCGTCCACTCCACTGGCGATCAGGTGCTTGGGGACATGTCCCAATTTTTCGTGAATAAAGGTTTGAAAGGTCTTGCTGGAGAGCCGAAATCCGTAAAGCACTTACGATCTGGCGACTTGCAAGTTGAGACTGCTTGTTCTAAACATTCAGAACTACTACTTAAAATTGCAGAGATTGGTGGGGTGGCTGTACAGGTCACTCCGCACAAAACTGAATTCCTCTCGGGGTGTGATCACTTGAGTGGCTCTTCCTCAAAGTCACTGAGGAGGAAATCCTCTCAGAGCTCATACCTCAAGGAGTAACAGTGGTCCATTGGGTTTCGACATGCGGTGATGGGAAATTAGTACCCAGCTGAGTACTGATTTTTACATTCAACTCGCCACGCCTGCCTTCTTCCATCAAGGCAGGTTATTTACATTGTAAGGTATGGCCGTATATACCGAACCCTCTGCACTGTTTTCAGTGTCAGATATGCAGTCATGGCCGCACAGCTTGCCGGGGCAAACCCACCTGTGCTCGCTGTCGCAGTAAGGATTATCTGGATCCTGACTGCACAGCAAAGAAGGCAAGCTGTGTCAACTGTTGCACATCCGGCATACTCCTGGGACTGTGCAAAGTGGAAGGAAGAAAAGGAGGTGCAACGCTTGAAAGTAGCAAACAACATCTCTTATGCTGAAGCGAGAAAGCTAGCTGCACTGCCCGCCCCACCTGGCAAGGTTTCCTGTGCTGGTGCAGTCATTGGAAAACCCTCGTTCCAATGACTTCGGTGGCGGTGCAGACATATCAGTGTACCACCAACTGAATCTTTCTCTCCAGCAACGAAGGACCTTCTCATGCAGGCAAAACCGAGGGTGGTGTCAACTTCGACATCAACCCCGGTTTCCATTCCTGCAACTCAGCCTTCCACTGGAAGGCCTCCGCCTCCCCGCCCTCAGACAGCAAGACCTTCCAAACCTAAGGGCCCCCACCAGGGACCAAGAAAATAATCACTCCTCCGCAAAGGGCGGTCACCAATCCCTGCCCCTCAGACGATTCCAAGGACATGGATACCGACCGTCCAGTATTCACTAAACTGTCCTCTGCGGCGGTTAAGTGGAATAGGAATTCGTCGTCCGCCCACTCTTCTAAGTCCTGAGATGGCCACACTCCTACAATGGAATTGTCGTTGATTCCAGAGGAATCGACGACATGAAGGCACTTCTTCAGGCACACCAGCCGATCTGTGTGTGCCTGCAGGAGACATAATTGCAGCCAGTCACCTATCCCACGATCCGGCACTTTTCACTAGTTCGCTAGGACCAGGATTTAGATGGTCCAGCTCCTGGGGGTGTCGCCATCCTCGTGAGCAACCATTCTCCAGTCCAGGTCGTACCCCTCACCACCAACTTAAAGGCGGTAGCCATTCCTCTCTTTGTGGGATTCTCGCTGACTTTTTGCTCTGTATATCTTTCACCTGGGAGCATCTTCCAGGAAGACCTTGATGATCTCGTCTCGCAGCTGCTGTCCCTCTTCCTCGTTATGGAGGATCTCAACGGACACAGTCCACTTTGGGGTAGTGCTGACACCAACGGGAGGGGTGGGGTCCTGGAGCAGTGGCTCCTGGATCCTTCTCCCTGTTGAACACTGATGTCAGTACTTACTTTCACTCCCCAACCCGCACTCTCACTGTCAGTGATCTTACCATCTGCTCCTCCTCGATCCTTCCTCTCTTTACATGGGAGGTCGAGGACAACCCATACGGAAGCGATCACTGCCCTGTGGTCTGCACCATCTCCTGTGGGGGGGCATTTCAGCCCTTCACGCATCTCGTGGTGGAGGCTCGATCGGGCTGACTGGGGTGGTTTCGAGCTGCTCTCTGAGCTCGATGACCACTATGTCAGCCAGGAGCCCATCAATGTGGCAGTAGCGGAGATAACGGACTGTATCGTAGATGCTGCTGCATCAACAATTCCTCAAACTTCGACACGGTTTCCTCGTTTTCCGAAATCGTGGTGGAATTCAGATTGTACTGCAGCTCGTAAGGCTCAGAACAAGGCTTGGGGGGTGTTTCGGAGATATCCGACGACCCCCAACCTTGAAAAGTTAAAACGCACCAGGGCAAAAGCTTGTTTCGTCCGACGCCAGAGCCAGAAGGAATCTTGGATCAAGTACACATCTTCTATCACCCGCACGACCAGTTCTTATGTCGTGTGGGATAAAGTCCGGAAGATGGTTGGGAACTACACATCCCACTCGTTATCGATCCTGGAGCACAATGGACAGGCAATTGCTGATCCCAAAGGAATTGCCGACACTCTGGGGGAGACCTCCTCCATCTCTTCTTCGTCATCTTACTTAGTTTCGGGCCCAGAACGGCAGGGCAGAACGCTCTCCGCTGTTTTTCCACTCGAATGGCCTGGAGCCTTACAACAGGCCAATCACAGTGAAGGAGCTTTGCCTTGCTCTACACTATTGTCGTGCCTCTGCTGTACGGCTGGAAAATGTCCATTATGCCATGCTCCAACATCTCTCACCATCGAGTAAGGATCGGCTGCTCCATCTTTTCAATCGTATTTTTCTCGAGGAGCAGTTTCCGGACTCCTGGCGGGACGCAATCGTCTTGGCTTCCCGAAGCCAGGAAAGGATTCCAAGATTCCTTCGAATTATCATCTCATTGCGTTGACGAGCTGTGTGCAAAGTGTTGGAAAGAATGGTAAATGCCAGACTCATCTGGTATTTAGAACATCACAACCTTTCCAACACCCAGTGTGGCTTTCGCAGGCAACGATTAACTCTTGACCATCTGATACACCTCGAATCAGCTATCAGAAACTCATTTTTACGAAGAGAGCACCTGGTGTCAATTTCCATTGACATCGAAAAGGCTACGACACAGCTTGGAGATTTGGCATTCTTTGTGACCTTCACAGCTTCGGCTCGAAAGGTCACATGCCGAACTTCATCTCCAACTTCTTATCAACACGTTTTTTTCGTGTTCATGTCGGCAACACTCTGTTGCGGCCAAAACCCAAAGAACAGGGGGTGCCACAAGACTGCATCTTGAGTGTTACGCTTTTCACTGTCAAGATTAATTCTATAACTAGACAACTTCCTCCATCAGTAAGAAATGCCCTCTATGTGGATGACTTTAGCATCTTTTGCTCTTCGTCCAGCATGAGGGTCATTGAAAGACAACTGCAAATTGTCCTGAACAATCTCGGTTTGGGCGACGGGAAACGGGTTTCGGTTCTTCCCACATAAGACCACTTGTGTGCACTTTTGCCACAAGCGTAATCTTCATCTGGATCCCCAGCTGCGGCTCGGAGGTAACATCATTCCAGTTGTGGCGGAGACCAAATTTCTCGGTCTCATATTCAATCGGAAATTGACCATTTTACCTCACATACGTCATCTCAGGTCCAAGTGCACACTGGCATTGAACATTGTCAAGGTCCTCTCCTCCCTTTCTTGGGGGGCGGACCAAAGTTCTTTGCTCCACCTGTACCGTGCACTTGTCTGATCGAAACTGGACTACAGATCCCAGGTGTATGACTCCACCCGGGATTCTGTGGTGAAGGTGCTGGACCCCCTCCATCACCAGGCTCTTCGTGTTTGCACGTGAGCCTTCCACACCTCACCAGTCCAGAGTCTTTACGTTGAGACCGACGAACCTTCTTTATCTCTTCGCCGTCAGCAGCTGTCCCTTCAATATGCACCTAAATTGCGATCCCTGCCTGGCCATCCCACTTGGGACTGCGTTTTCAGTCCAAAGTGGGAAATGCTTTACGTTAATCGGCCGACTGCCATTCGTCCATTTCGTTTACGAGTCCGTGGCTACCTCGGAGACCTCGACACCAGTCTCGATAGCGTCGCACAGTTGACAGTTGAGCCACTTCCACTGTGGCTCGCTGTTTCCCCTTCCTGTGATTTTTCCATGTGCAGGACGGGGAAGGCCTTTACACCCGACTGTGTGTACTAGCAATTCTTTGCCAGCCATCGTGCTGAGCACCAGATTTCTTGCCTATCTTTACAGATGGCTCGAAGTCCAACACATCAGTGGGATTGGCCACGGTCTGTTGTGATTTAATTATTGCAGACCAGATCCCACTGCAGTGTTCCATCTTCACTGCAGAGTTGCACACTATCAATCTCGCCTTGGACCACGTGGCGGCTAAGCATCATCGTCGGTGTGTGCTTTACACCGACTCGCTACAGGCTTTGATCTCAGTGAGGCATCGGCCTCACCCAGTTCTTACTAAAATCTGCCAGCAACTACATCTGGCAGCCACAACTACCATTCATTTCTGTTGGGTGCCCGGTCCATCGGTATCAGGGGCAATGATTTGGCAGATGCCGCTGCCAGGTCAGCCACGCCCCTGTCCGACTCTCCATTGCCGGTTCCATATCTGGATTTTCGGCGTTTTACCACCGAGCTCCGGGCACAGTGGCAGAGATCTTGATCATAACATCTTACGAACAAGCTCTTTGAGATCAACCCTATCATCAAACCATGGCAGTCTTGTTACCACAGGAATCGCAAGGAGGAAGTTGTAGTTGCTCAGCTCCACTTAGGTCATTCGTTTCTTACTCACTCGTTTCTTCTACGGGCGGACGACGTACCTAAGTGCGAGTTTTGTGACACCGTTTTAACTGTTAAACATGTTTTAATTGAATGTCAAGCTTTTAATTTCGAACGTAAAATATATTTTAACTTTCATAATTTTATGTCCGAGCCTCTTACACTCGGACATCTTTTATCTGATCATTGTGTTTTACCGCCAGTTTTTATCTTTTTGAAGCATTGTGGCTATTTTAATCAACTTTGATTTTATCTTGTATTTTTTATGTCTAACCCAGGCTTTACACCTGGGTTGTCTTTTATTATATACATCTTGTTGTTTTTGTTATATTTACACCTTTTTGTGTGTGTTATATTTTCATCTTGTTGTTGTTATCTTTAAAATAAAAACCCCCTCAAGCAGCTGCTTGCCACAGAGGTCTGACAGGAGCCTGTCAGTTTATATGCCATAGTAGAAGGTCTGAGAGGACGGCAGAACCTCAGCAGAAAAACGACACAAACCGTCATGCCTTACCCGGGGCTCGAACCCAGGTCCCGTAGATCAGTAGCCAAGCGCGCTAACCACTCGGCCATGAGACGGCTGTGTTATCTTTACATCTTGTTTTTATTGTTTTTCTGTTATATATCTATACATCTTGTTGGTTTTATCTTTTGCCTTTTACAGCACTTGGTTTTAACTTTGGTTCAGGGGTACTTGACTTTTAGCTTCTATTTACCTCGTTTGGCGCATTATAGCCTCAGTTGCTCATGCGCCAAAAAAACCCAAAAAAACTAACCAACCAATGTTCTCGGAAACTTTATTATGAGAGTGAGTCGGCTTATGTAAAATAAAATGGTGTGTTCGTGGTCTTGTAACTCTTATTACGATCTTGAATCCTGCAAATTCTGCTTAGAAAAAATAAATTCTTTATTAAGTCATCGATAAATGTAACCTTCCTGAAGAGAGTGTATGAATAAAAGATTTTTCCTGCAAAGCTGTTTTTTTGACTATGCGTTCTACTTAACTGAATCGAGAAAGGTAAAATAATGAGTTAATTATAAAAGACTCTGAAAACTGTATACGATATTGGAGAAGGAAAATACATCTTTCTCTTTAGTAAACCTTTCACAAGTATGTGTTTAGTGACTTTTCTGTTTCGATGAAATAAAAAATATATTTTGGAAATTCCTAATAGAGCTATAGTGTCAATCTGTTGAGGTTTGTAGGATGTAAAGTGTTAGCTTCTTTTGTAACGAGCAACTGGCAGATAGATAATATATTTATTCTTGTGTGTGAACACACTATTCATAGAAACAAAATGAACACACACACACACATCCGATTCACAGAAATAAACATGAACACATTCGATTCGCAGAAACAAACTTGAAAACATATACACGTATACTCGTACACACAAACATACGCGGGCACGTGCACACACGTACATACACACACACACAAATATACGCGTGCGCGCACATACACACCCACCCATACAATTATCACATGTACAGAGACGAACATGAAATATGTATATGGAAGTGTGACAAAATAGATATATATGAAGAGAGACAAAAACTTAGTCAATCGCATTCATGTATGCATAGAGACATACACTTAGAAAGACATCCAATGAATATGCATAATGCCATACATCTCTTAACCACAGATATAAATATGCATATATACGTACTTTGCATAAGATCAGAGAAACTCTCACATTCTCGCATATACATAATCTTTCCATAGTCATAAACATAGAAATATATAAAATTAAACAGGATCTTTATCCTGTTTGAAAGTAATAACGCTTATTCAGACTGTCTTCCGTTTACTCGAATCAGACTTAAAGTGAATGCAGTCAACATACTATAATTGCTTATTGTGAAAGAATGACTGTTCATGCTATTGTATTAACTTATAAACAGCCAAACATTCAAAAGACAATTTTTATTGAAGGTCTGATCAAATGATTTGGAATGGTTGATTACATTCTTTAGACAGTGATTTTTCTAATCCCTAGTACATGAATAATAATAAATAAAATAAATAAATATCCCCTCAAGCAACTGCTTGCCACAGGGGTCTGAAAGGAGCCTGTCAGTTTATATGCCAAAGTAAAAGATCTGAGAGGATGCCACGACCTCAGCAGACAAACAACACACACATCCATACTTTACCCAGGGCTCGAACTAAAGTCCCTTATATCGGTAGCCAAGCGTGCTAACCACTCGGCCATGGGACGGCTAAAAAATTGTCAACTGCACTCGGTGTTCCCAGGTGGTCACCCTCCCAAGTACTGACCGCGCCCAATGCTGCTTAACTTGGCGTCAGGTTAACTTGGCGTTAACTTCGGGGATCAGATATGAACCGTTGCTGTCAGCTTGGTATGGCCGTTAACAGTACATGAATACATCATGGTAAAGATGTATCTAGTAAAGACGTATTTTTACAGGGTTAATTTTTCCCACTAGATGGCGCGAGTTAAATGTCCTAACTGATTTTTATTTACAGCCTTTATGACTGTTGCATCACCTTCCTTCGAAATTTCTATCTTTTACCATTTGTGCTCGAAAGAATAGTATATAGATATTAAGAAGCAGACACGATAAATGTTTCAAAGAATTTATGGGGATGTTTTTAAACACCTAAATATTATACTGTGTGTTCCTGTATATTCTCATTTCTTCATATTTAGAAGATAATCCGCCATCCACCCCGCTAGTACTTTGTACGTTTTCTGGCCGTTCTTCTATGCCTTTTATTGTCCTGTGTGAGTAATCGACTTCACTGTAGTTCACTCCATTGGACGATTTTGCACTTGTTCAGAAAAGTGAATATTTGATTCACATACAACTGAAAAGTTGCATGTAATATTCACATACTTGCACAAAAAGTGAATGTTTGCAGGAAAAATAACGTTGCTGACTTGCATCTCACTAGAAATGAACGTTGTTGTAAGAAACTGTGACATTAATACCCTAATACTTAAAAAACGAATACTTGTTGTTAAACTATTGTTACTACTGTACTTCGCGCGTGCACATACTTGTAATAAAGAGGGAAAAAAGTTTCGAACGTACAGAAACATGTATTCTAATGCCCCTCCTGTATGATCGACGTTTCTCCTTGCTGCCTTTCAATCTGACACAGGGCGCCCTCTGTCGATCTGACCCGGATTGCTGTTTGAGCGAACGTTTCTCCGAAATCTTAGCTGTTTTGAGGCGAACGTTTCTCCGATGAATGCTTACTTTTATGTTATGTTTCTGATATTTTTTTCTTTTAATGTGAGAATGTGGGTAGGGTGCTTTTCTTTCGCTTTCCTATAGTTTCTCTTTTCTTATTCAATCTTCCTTATTTCTGTGATGTGACGATTGATTGTCTTGATGAGTGTTTGAAGTGTGAAATAACCGTTGAAAGACAGCGCTTTATGCGTTAGATCAGGAAAATGGTTGAAGTTACGAGAATGCACAGTATTGTGTAGTCGATCCATTCTGTGAGCCCTCTCCTTCAGATTCGAGAAACATTTAGTACATAGTAATGGAATTTAATGGAGTAATGCTACTTTCTACAGGTAGTGTTATTTCAGATTTTAAATTTCCAAACAAGTGAAACACATATGGGAATACATAACATTATCAAAAAAACGTGTCCTTGCCAGAAAAACAACCACTTTCTCACTTATAAAATATAGTGCAACTTGTTCTAAGAATTCCACACCAGTGCGGGTAAAACAACCATTTTCGCACTTGCACAAACATAGTGTACTTACATACTTGTTCTAAGAATTCCACACTAGTATAGAAATATATATTCGCAAGCAGGAAAAATAACTAAACCGATTCTTACTTAGACATGCAATGCACGTATTAGATTTCCTCGTATAATGGAACACCTAATTTCAGCCATGTCATGACTTTTTAGTTCAAATCTTATTTACATATTGTCTATGAGAAATGCATCGTTCATTGACCAGGCTTGTTTTTTAGCAGAATGCATGGCCATATCGCTACTGCGAGAAAGATCGCCCCCCTGCGCCATTTTTGCATCGAAGTCACCACCGGAACTGTACATTATCGTGGTTATTGGTTGAAACAAAAAAAGAAGTCGAAATTTAAGTGATGGAAATGATACAACCCTGAATGTCATATGAAAATTCGTGGATATTAGTGCATGTTAACACTATCGCTGCCTAACAAATGACACAGGGAATAAAGCTAAAAATTTCTTTTCGCATTACTTATGCATCACGTCACACTGGGATTGAAATTTTCACACATTCTATTATTCTGCGAAACGTATTAAATGATACTTTTTTGGTTTTCCATTTTTACACTGAATTTTTTGTGATGTCGGTACCGTTTTGTAAAATACGTCGCACTTTTCTGATGACATTAACAATTTTCTGCCTGTGCTCCTTCTAACAGTGATTTTCCCTTTGTAATGTACTTTATTTCCTTTTTCTTCTTTTAAAACTATATTCTCCCTGTAACGGCTACATAAATAAAATAATAATAAATACCCCCTCAAGCAGCTACTTGCCACAGAGGTCTGACAGGAGCCTGTCAGTTTATATGCCAAAGTAGAAGATCTGAGAGGATGGCAGGACCTCAGCAGAAAAACGACACATATATCCATGCCTTACCCGGGGCTCAAACCCAGGTCCCTTAGATCAGAAGCCAAGCGTGCTAACCACTCGGCCACGGGACGGCTAACGGCTACATACTTTCTTTAAATGTGATGAACAGTATAAGAGGGCATTTTAAAATCAGCTGACCCGCATTGGTGCTTTTGCAGACCATGAACTGTTGTGTCGTTAAGCCGAAAAGATCCTCCTGAAGATTAAGATGGGAACATACAGGTGCTTCTGCTGCCCTCTCTGGCATAGTGCAGCATTTCGACATGAAACGAATAATTATTTCACTTATGTCATTAGAGTTTGAAAGGTTCTTGAGGAAGTTAAAAATCATGGATCGGGGCAGCTCTTCCCATAAGTAAAGGATTTAGGTTAGCAGTAGCATATCTGTTTTCACATCGAATTGCTGTTCCATAGGTCAGTGCGTAAGTGCCCCATGACATTTGAGTCAGCACCGACTGCCTGTTCACGCTGGGTGTCTCTCGCCCATTTCTTCAGATTAAGCGACAAGTTAGTGTTAAATTTTAAGAAGTGTGAGAGTGAATGGTGGGAATTTTACTATTTTTTAAAAAGGGTATTTCTGAACTTGGGATATTTCACACAGAGTGTCTCTTAGTTTGTAAAGACATTATTTATTGTCTGTCACTTATATCCAATGCTGATCTAACCATTCGCGTTAAAGGAAAAAAATTCATCACTCCGCGATCGTTAACCAAGTACATGACTTTTGCATGAAAGGTATATCAGTATCGCTTTTCTGCACAGGGGAAAAATTCGTTTTCACTGGTGTCACTGAACAGTAATAAGTATCCAAAACTTATTGCTGAGGTCTGTACTTTTAAATTATTCCTGAAAATTTTTAGTTAGGCTGATATTTATGTTGCCGGTAGCGTATCGAAGAAGCTTTCTCATACAGCTTGTTCCATAGATATACTGATATAATCGCTGAAGTATTTGGTAAATTTTCACTATCAGTCCAGTTGCAAATAAAATTTTGGTGGATTAGCTCAGGTAAGTTGAGAGTTGTTATCAATATATCGATCGAGTGAGACTTATTAAATGTATTATATTTTATAGTAGTTTAGTGTATTTTATAGTATTTAGCGTGATGAGTCATTGGTCTTTGGACTACACGTTCTCCAGGAAACGGTGGAAAAGACGATTTTTAGAAACTGTGAGAGCGCTTACAATTGAAGCTTTTTTTTAAAAATGATATCTTACTTCCAAATAATTAGGTGATTTTTCTTTGGAGGAAGAAATAATATTTTGTTATCAATTGTTACTGAGTAACGTTACTTCCTAGGAAAGAGTAATATTTTGCATCATGTACTGAGGATACAGCGGTAATAAGTATTAGGAATAAAAAGTTTAAACTTGTGACCCAGTCACGTAATGGATATACGGGAATCAAAAAAAGTTTGTTTTATTGATTCAATGTGGTTTAGTCAGAAGGGCTGTCAATGAGTGACATCTCTGGACTTAGAAAAATTTCGAGATGTGTCCGAAAACTACGATCAAGGGTGTGAATGGGTTTTCTGCAAATCGTGGTCCAGGGTACGGGTGAGATTCCGAACGCTTGTTGCGAAATGCACGTCGCCAGACTTAGAATTGTATGAAGGTCGATGTTACAAAATATTGGACTTTGCAATTATTTTTGAGGATTGCATCAGCCAATCTGAGAGAGGATGCCACCGAAAGTTTTGTTGGTCTTTGCAATTACTTTAACGATTGCATCAGCCATTTTGAGAGGTTAGTCGTCCGGGGGGAATTTTTGATAAACGTTTAATAAAGGGTGTGTATATTAATAAGGGTTTCTTTTATGATTTAATAAAGGTTTCGTTTAATAAAGGGTGTGTATATTAATAAGGTTATTTTTAATGAAGGGTTGCATATTAATAAAGGGGACATCAGTTTTGATAAGTGTTTAATTTAATAAGGAATAAAAATAAAAATTCGAAAATAAATACAGGGAATATACAACTAACACATTAAAGTATAAAAATATTTGGGAGTAGATTTATAAGACCTGGAAATCTCGTGTTCACTTACGAGGAAATCCAGGGAGTCTGTAATCAAGAAAAATCGGGAACTTTTCTAGAAGGGGGCGTGGTCGAAAGCGCGATATCGCAGGAGTTTTTGAAAAGGGGGGACTTTTCAGAGGGGCTTAAGAATACAGTTAGGTCAATCAGGTGTTCTTTATGAAATATGAATTATTTATTATGAATATTATTTATGGATATTAATAAGGGGGCGTGGTCGGTGACGTCATAATTATAACTATTAATAATTTGCGTGGTCGAAATTGGCATCGTGAGGGCGTGGTCGGTGACGCATACCGGAAGTAACAATTACCGTATAGTGCGACTTCACTACTCATGGGTTATGGAGGTGCACCCAGAGAGTGCATTTAGTTCTCCAAGCATATCTGTCCTGAGCTATATCTGCTGCATCTCGCCACTGCACATCAATTCTAACGAAGTCCTGTTTTACATTGTCTGCCCACAGCATCCTAGGTCTCCCCTTTTTTCTGAGGCCTTTAGCCACACTGTTCATAACCCTATTTGCGAATATAAAATTAACCATACGGGCAACATGGCCAAACCAACGGAGTCTCTGCACAATATGCTGCTTAAAGGTGGTTGCCAACTCCTTTGCCTAACCTCATCATTAATACAAATTTAACTACCTAATGATCAAGATATTGCGTAAGCATCTAAAATCAAAAGCATCAGGTTTCCTGTTATCTTGTTTACAAAGTATCCAAATTTCACTACCAAAACTAACCCTAGAAAGAACGAAATTATTATACAGTCTAATTTTAGTCTTTAGGTGTATACGCATATTACTGCACACTCTTCCTAGATTCTTAAAAGCCCCTGAAGCAATCTCTATGGTTCTCTCATGGTTAGGCCTGAACAATTTCATCACTAAAGTGATGATATTGTTCAGGCCTAACCATGGGCGTCCGCAGAAAATTTTCCAGAGGGGGGGGGGGGCAAAGCTTGGATACAAATAATTACATCAATAAATTTTTATTTAATTATTTAATTTTTTAGGGTTTTTTTCACAAGTACATTATAGAATACAGTATTGCATCAATACAAAAACACATAGATAATGTATATAAATTAATTACGTTTAAATTGTTACGATTATAATTTGTGGAAATTTTTACTCGATCCCATAAGGGGGAGGGGGGGGCAATGCCCCGTTTGCCCTCATCTGCGGACGCCCATGGGCCTAACTATTACCAGTCTACTGCTATCAGTACCTACTCTACTACCAGTCTCATCGACAGCTCGATTGAAAGAGTTCATATCATCATCATTTACCAAAAGGATTAAATCATCACATAATCTAAATCATAAATTTTCTATTTTCCAGACCACTCCTTTGCACCTCCTATATGGTCATCAGGGGCATAGCTATGGGGGGGGGGGGGGGAGGCTCGCTCCAAAGTTAATCGGTGTTGGCAGAATTCGAAGCGACTTTGTAAAATCTTGATGAATTCTGAAAAATTGAGAGAAGTTAGCAAAATCGAAAAACAACTTGGCAAAATCTAGGGTAGTTGTCAAATCGAGAAAACTTAGCAAAATCTAGAACAGTTGGCAAAATTCGAAGTCACTTGGTAAAATACAGGTGTATTGTAAAAATTGGGAATGGTTTTGTGAAATTAAGGAGAGTTGACAAAATCGGGCTCAACTTGGCAAAATCTTGAAGAGTTGGCAAAATTCAGGTGAGATGTAAAAATTGGAATTTTTTTCTGTAAAATTATAGCCAATTCGCAATATCTAGGGGAGTTAGCAAAATCAAGGTAACTTAGCAAAATCGAGGTAACTTAGCAAAATCAAGGTAACTTGGCAAAATCTAGGTCAGCTGGCAAAATTCGAATCCACTTGATAAAATACAGGCGAGTTGTGAAGATTGGAATTGGGGATTTGGTAAAATTCGAAGTGACTTGGCAAAATTAAGGTGAGATGTAAAAATTTGGATTTTTTTGTGTAAAATTATGGAAGTTGGCAAAATCTAGGGGAGTTGGCAAAATTCGAAGCCACTTGGTAAAATACAGCCAAGTTGTGAATATTGGGATTGGTTTTGTGCAGTTAAGGAGAGTTGGCAAAATTCGAAGTGACCTGGCAAATTCTGGAAAGTTGTAAAAATTGGAATTTTTTCTGTAAAATTATGGTGAGTTGGCAAAATCTACCGGAGTTGGCCAAATCAAGGTAACTTGACAAAATGTAGGACTGTTTAAAAAATTCGAATCCACTTGGTAAAATACTGGCGAGTTGTGAAAAATGGGATTGGTTTTGTGAAATTTAGGAGAGTTGGCAATAATCGAAGTGACTTGGCAAAATTGAGGTGATAGATTTTGATGACCCCTAGATTTTGCCAGCTTCCATAATTTTACAAAGAAAATCCAATATTTTACATCTCACCTTAATTTTGCCAAGTCACTTGAATTTTACCAAAGTTAGCCAAATACGGGAGTTGTCCAAAAAAGAGCTTACTTGACATAATCGATAGTTGGCCAAAAAGAGGTAACTTGGCAAATCTTAGGTAGTTGGCAAAATTTAAAGCTTCCTGGTAAAAGTACCTGGCACTATCTTGGTAGGCTGATTAAATTGGGTCGCTTGACATAATACAGTTTCTGACATAAAAACTTCTCATAAGTTTTTTGCTTATTAATACGTCACTGTGTCCTTTTTTTATTTTCTTATTGATAAAACATAAGAATATTTTAAGTTTCCTTTCAACAACAAACAATGCAGCCCAGAGTTTGCCTCCAAGTTTCAGTCAGAAAAATCCTCTGAGTTATTAAAGTTCGGGGATATGGAGACGTAATGGCCATAAAGCAGCTGCGAACTACAGTTAGGTTGAAAATGGTGAAACTGAGAGGGGGAACCGATTTCAAATATTAAATGTTTTACAATTACTTCTCGGAAATCATTTAAATAGGCAGAGAAGGGCGGGATACCTGGAGTAGTAGGACTTAGTAGATTGTTTTGTGACAGGATGCAATTACGATGTTGTCTTAAGAACAGTGATCGTTGCCAGAAAGTGTACACAAAATACTTTCTCACTTGGCTGTCAATAGTGGTTCCCTTTAATCTTGAATGGCAAGACGATTTCACTAAAGTGGTAGACTTTAGATTTCCAGAAATTCTTTCCTTGGTGGGATACGTTTGCTCAACAGATGGCAGTTAACAGACCAGGGCCGGACTTACGCATAAGTCATACCTTTCTTATTCTATGCACATAAGCTAACTAAGCTGCAGCTTAGGCCTTACGATTATGAGGGGCCTTAAAATTTTCAGTTTGAAGTTTACTGTCACGAATTTTTTGTATTCAAATTAATCTTTCGTGCAAACACTGTTGATATCAGTCCTTATGTATGTCAAAGCAAGTATAATGTTTTTACGACATCATTTACATATTTTTAATATGAAATTGAAATCCAATCCTCCAATCAGAATAAGAAATATACAGCAAACTCTCGATTATCCGTGCTCTGCATTTTTTTCTGCGCTACAGTATTTGTGAACCGAGCGTTGAGTTTGACTGCGGGCTTGCGCTGCATCATCAACTACCCGTGGCTATCTTTGCTGAGTGCAGCTTTATTATACTGCAGTGTGTAGTATCAGAATCTGCTGCCTCAATTTAACACGTGAGTAGGGAGATAGTGGGAGTTCTGGAACAGTGGCGGGTCAATGTTAATCCTATGGGACCCGCCACCCATGTGTTTCAAGCTGGTAGCGGGTCATTATCAAGCACATTGGTCAGAATTCTCACTGTTTTTAAGACTGAAGTCGGACAATGGTGAATACAATACCTCCCTCCAGTGATGTAATAATCTGAAATTATATTATTCAGTTAAATTGCAGATAATCCATTAGTGATTTCCACCGACGTCCATCTTCGTTTCCACAAACCCCGAAATTTTTTCAATTCCACCATTTTGAAATCTGACGTCACCGATTAGCAGTTCTGCCTTTTAAAGTATTTTTACCCAGGACAGTCTTTTAAATCAGTTTCTGCGGGATAGTATACTAATTCGAAATTATATTATTCAGTTAAATTGGAGGTAATAATATATAACAGATGGTATTGGATAACAACTCGGTCATAATTTCCAGAGAAAACTATCTTGGTTTCTACCCTCATCCGAATTTTTTTCTAAGTCCAGAGCCACCATTTTGAATCCTGACGTCACACGGGCCGTGTGACTCATCTCGTAGTTAACAACTCTCATGGTCTCAGAATTCTCCATCCTAATATGGAGCCATCTAGTGTTTAACGAACGTACCCATATTTGGAAAAAAAACTCTTTCCCCAGGCGGGTTTTGAGCGCGTTATCTTATGGGTCAGAAACTTAATCTGCGCGCTAACGCACCCGGCTACAGCTTGTTACTTAGGTGAAATGCTTAGATGTGTCTGAAGTGGGGAAAAGCGTTCTTTATTAAACAATCTCGGTTGGTTCTATTTCTTTCACGAGTTTTACATTGATGTATTTTTATTAACTTTTTTTATTTTTATTAACGTATTTTTTTTTTTATTTATATAACCAGCGTATTTTTATTTCTTTTTAATTCGTGATTATCCTCGTAAATCAAACCCACATATATTTCTATACTTTAATGTGATAGTTGTATATTTCCTGTATTTATTCCTTATTAATTAAACATTTATCCATAACTGATACCCCCTTTATTAATATGCAACTTCTTTATTAAACACTTATAAAAAGTTCCATCCCTATCGCACGGCTAACCACGTAATTTCCACCCTCAAAATATTTAAGTCCAACCAAACTTTCGGTGGCAACCCTTCTCAGTACGGCTGATGCAATTCTCCAAATAATTACAAAGTCCCATATTCATATAATTCTAAGTCCTGCAACGTGTATTTCGCAACAAACGTTCGGTACCTCACACCTACAGGGGACCACGTTTTACTGTCGGATGGTTTTACAAACTTAAAGGTCCTACGTATTTAAAAAAATATATATTATTCCAAACGGAGGAATCACACATCTCTGTATAATAATTCGTATTTTTTAAATATCTGCATATTTTAATCTTGCATGCTAATGCCAGTGGTCTTATCGGTTCATTGCTAAAGGGTGAGTGGAGATTGAACTCGGATGAACGCTATTTGCTACTGATTAATAATTTCCTTCATTTAATGCAAGAGTTTGAGTAAATAATTCTTTGAACCAAATGGTGCCACTATCTTTTTTTTTTATTTCCTCCTAGAAATCATTAACTTTCATACTAAACCATTTCAAAATAAACATCGTAAACGGTTTTTAACATAATCCTGTGTAAAGTGTGTGTGTGGGGGAGGGGGGGAGTCCTTACTCTGAATAATTATTATCAGCGTATATGGATATACTTTTCCCATTCTGCATCAACAGACCAAGCAATAAATTTATATCTTTCTCTCACATTTTTATTCTCAAGCACGTTTCATAGGAAGACATGTCAGTAATCATTGCTTGAAAAAATAACTGTCTTCAAAAAGTCCCATTTATCGAGCCCATATTCTGCCGGTGGCTGATGTTTTCCCTATCATTCTGCATTTTCACAGAACCACGATTTATTTAGAGTCGTCGGTATCACAAGCATTATTTCAACAATCTGAGAACAGTCCTACCATTTACGCAACATAAAATAAACATTTTTTTCCAGTTCACTTATTCCCTCTGTATAATTATTAGTGGTATATTTCATTAAGAGCAATTTTTTTTCTTCATCGCATACCCCTCCTGCGGACCACGTTTTATTTACGGTTGCCAATAACCTGAGAATTAAATATAGCAGTAATGAATATGTTATACAACGGGTTTTACACTGTTTGCTCTGTATAATAATTATCAGCGTTGTTTATTTGGAAATACTTCCCCACTCTGTGAAAACAGTCCACGCAATATATTTTTAACCTCTTCCCAGTTTTACCACGTTTCATAGACAGTAATAAATGTTTTAAGTTCCGAAAGGGCATTACACTCCTTGCTCTGAAGGAAGGCTTTATTTTTACTGCTTATCTCACTCATCATGAGGGACCACGTTTCATTGACGGATGACACCACGTAGGTGACCGTGAAAATGTCTGTAATATTACTCCATATTGGGAATTCCTTGCTTTTGTCGGTGGCTGAATTCACTCGTGCTGTGTTTAAAAATATTTATACTCGCCGGGCTGTATGAAATGTTTACATTGTATCTCACGCTTCCTTCATGTCTCGCTAGGAACCATGTTTTAATGACAGATGGTACCGTGAAAGTAACCTAGTAATTCTATTTTTCCATAATGGAATTTACACTCTTAACTCTGTATAATGCAGATCGCAACAATATACTAGTAATATACATTATTTCTCATATCTGAGAATCACATTCTTCGCATATCTGTCTAATACCATTCTTAGCGTAAAATAACACTCTGAATGACCTTGACAGGAGGATTTCTCTCCTAACAGCGTCTAGTACCCTTTCTCTATCGAACTATGAGCCCTTTACTACATGTACTAGGCAATTTAATTAAACTGAATGCATAAAAGACCCCTCAGAATTGAAAAACCAACGAAATGGTTGGTAAAATTGCTTTGAAAAACAGTAAAATGAATGGCAGAATATTTGTAAATATGCACACATTGCAATTGTTGGTAGAAATATGCAGTGAATTTGGAATAACAGTAAATATATGCAGTGAATTTGGAATAACAGTAAATACGCACACACTGCAGTGGATGGAAGAATATTTTCAAAATTCTTCTAAGTGGAAGGCATTCCAGCGTATTTTGAAGGTATTCTATCATCTCCAGTACATTTCGTTTGATTATGCATGCTCATACGTATCAGCTTACGTAAAAAAAATTAGTTCCAACACGAATGCGTGTTAATAGAGGACAATAGTCAAATACAATAACCTACTATGAAAAATAATACATAAGTCTCACTCGAACGTACCCTCTCAACATACCTGGATTAATCCAGCGAAATGAGAAAGGTGGATTTTTATGTTGCGCCGAAGCTAACTATGCTTTGACATATATGTTCTGATCGGGCCTCTGTACTTATGCCGTTGTCCTCACGTAGAGCGTACAAGAAGCGACCTGTCTTTGCAAACTAAGAGCGTGAAAAAAAAAACCCTTCACTCCCGCTTCGACTCTGTTTACGTGATGTGCTGAAATGACACATCACGGCAACAAGTTGGCCAGCTTGTTTTAATGACAGTAGCTCACTCCTGTCTTCCTATGAAACGTGCTTGAGAATAAAAATGTGAGAGAAAGATATAAATTTATTGCTTGGTCTGTTGATGCAGAATGGGAAAAGTATATCCATATACGCTGATAATAATTATTCAGAGTAAGGACTCCCCCCCTCCCCCACACACACACTTTACACAGGATTATGTTAAAAACCGTTTACGATGTTTATTTTGAAATGGTTTAGTATGAAAGTTAATGATTTCTAGGAGGAAATAAAAAAAAAAGATAGTGGCACCATTTGGTTCAAAGAATTATTTACTCAAACTCTTGCATTAAATGAAGGAAATTATTAATCAGTAGCAAATAGCGTTCATCCGAGTTCAATCTCCACTCACCCTTTAGCAATGAACCGATAAGACCACTGGCATTAGCATGCAAGATTAAAATATGCAGATATTTAAAAAATACGAATTATTATACAGAGATGTGTGATTCCCCGTTTGGAATAATATATATTTTTTTAAATACGTAGGACCTTTAAGTTTGTAAAACCATCCGACAGTAGAACGTGGTCCCCTGTAGGTGTGAGGTACCGAACGTTTGTTGCGAAATACACGTTGCAGGACTTAGAATTATATGAATATGGGACTTTGTAATTATTTGGAGAATTGCATCAGCCGTACTGAGAAGGGTTGCCACCGAAAATTTGGTTGGACTTAAATATTTTAAGGGTGGAAATTACGTGGTTAGCCGTGCGATAGGGATGGAACTTTTTATAAGTGTTTAATAAAGAAGTTGCATATTAATAAAGGGGGTATCAGTTATGGATAAATGTTTAATTAATAAGGAATAAATACAGGAAATATACAACTATCACATTAAAGTATAGAAATATATGTGGGGTTGATTTACGAGGATAATCACGAATTAAAAAGAAATAAAAATACGCTGGTTATATAAATAAAAAAAAAAATACGTTAATAAAAATAAAAAAAGGTTAATAAAAATACATCAATATAAAACTCGTGAAGGAAATAGAACCAACCGAGATTGTTTAATAAAGAACGCTTTTCCCCACTTCAGACACATCTAAACAGCCCACCTAAGTAACAAGCTGTAGCCGGGTGCGTTAGCGCGCAGATTAAGTTTCTGACCCATAAGATAACGCGCTCAAAACCCGCCTGGGGAAAGAGTTTTTTTCCCAAATATGGGTACGTTCGTTAAACACTAGATGGCTCCATATTAGGATGGAGAATTCTGAGACCATGAGAGTTGTTAACTACGAGATGAGTCACACGGCCCGTGTGACGTCAGGATTCAAAATGGTGGCTCTGGACTTAGAAAAAAAATTCGGATGAGGGTAGAAACCAAGATAGTTTTCTCTGGAAATTATGACCGAGTTGTTATCCAATATATACCATCTGTTATATATTATTACCTCCAATTTAACTGAATAATATAATTTCGAATTAATATACTATCCCGCAGAAACTGATTTAAAAGACTGTCCTGGGTAAAAATACTTTAAAAGGCAGAACTGCTAATCGGTGACGTCAGATTTCAAAATGGTGGAATTGAAAAAATTTCGGGGTTTGTGGAAACCAAGATGGACGTCGGAGGAAATCACTAATGGATTATCTGCAATTTAACTGAATAATATAATTTCAGATTATTACATCACTGGAGGGAGGAATTTTATTCACCATTGTCCGACTTCAGTCTTAAAAACAGTGAGAATTCTGACCAATGTGCTTGATAATGACCCGCCACCAGCTTGAAACACATGGGTGGCGGGTCCCATAGGATTAACATTGACCCGCCACTGTTCCAGAACCCCCACTATCTCCCTACTCACGTGTCATAGAAAGAGATCCTTTTCATAACGCGGCTTGTGGCGACATCAGTTAGTCATAGCAGAAATGCGGAAGAAAGTGCTTCTTACCTTAAAACAAAAGCTAGAATTAATTGAAAGGTTCGAAAAAGGAGAATCAGCAAAGAAACTAGCGAGTGATTATGGAATTGGTGTTCAGACAGTTAGAGACATTAAAGAGAAACTTGTGGAATATACTAGAAATTGCAATAGTGAAGCGGGCCCCTCAAAACGAAAATGTATGGTTTCAACAAAAGCGATCAGAAGGAATACCAATTTCGGGTGCTATGTGTGCTGAAAAGGCAAAATTTTTCCAGAAAGCCTTAGAGTTGGAAGGTTCGTTTCGTGCATCGTCAGGTTAGTTTACTAGGTTTAAACAGCGATACCGGATACGGGAAATTGACGTGCAAGGCGAGCGCCTAAGTGCCTATACCTCTGCAGCAGGCGAATTTAAACAAGAATTTCAATAACTATATTTAGAGGAAAATTTATCTCTAGATCAAATTTATAACGCATATGAGACTTGCATATATTGGAAATGTTTACCATTTCGTACACTGCTTCACGAAGCAGAACAACCTGCACCCGGTCATAAATCCTCAAAAGAACGGATAACTGTAATGTGTTGTGCAAATGCTTCTGGAGGTCATAAAATGAAACTGTTGGAGATAGGGAAGGCTAAAAAACCTGGGTGTTTAAAGGTTTTTAATCAGTTTATTAAATTAAAATCAGAATATGCCGATCCATTATTATAATGAAAAAGGAGCGTGGATGAACAGAGAAATTTTCAAAGATTGGTTTAAGACGAAATTTGTCAATGAAGTTACTGATTATCTATAACATAAAAAGCGGCCAGCTAAAGCAGTCCTACTCTTAGACAACGCTCCTTCACATCCTTCTGAAGACGAGCTCATTTCCGATGATGGGCAAATATGAGTGAAGTTTTTGCCACCCAACGTGACATCCATTCTCCAACCCATGGATCAGGGTGTAATTGCATCAATGAAGCAAATCCATCGCTCACAGCTTGTAAGAAATTTAGCTGAGGAACATGAAAGCATTTTAACATTCCGGAAGAGGCTTTCATTGCTAGATGCTGTACATTTAATATCAAAGGCATGGGCTGCTCTAAAGTCCGTAACAATCACACGCTCATGGCGTAAACTACTGCCAGATGTAGAAGAAGATGACTTCTAAGGATTTAACACACAGGAAGAAAATGAATCATCTGACATCGTCACTTTAATTTCCCGCATGGAAGGATTCGAAAATGTGAACAGTGAAAATGTTGAAGACTGGCTGAAAATAGACGCACGTGAACGGGCTTTCAGCTTAGGAAAGACGAAGAAATTGTCAACATAATGACCGACATGCAAAGTGAAGGTTCTGGGGGTGAGAAGGTGGAGATAACAGCGGAAAGAGAAGAAACACGTGTGAGTCATGGTGCAGCTTTGGAATGTGCATAAATGTTCATAGATATGTGTAACAAGGGGATTCTAATTACAGAGATATTGAGGCACTTCGTAATTAATTGCATCTAAGAAGCAAAAGAACATTACATATTATTTTGCTCCAAAAGACATATGACTTTTGTGGGTTGCGTCTAGTAAATGTACTATAGGCCTATCTCATTTTACTTTCGTCAACAACAGAAATTGTCAGTACAGTACCAATATTTTATAATTTTATATACTCTGTTGTTAACAGTTCAATGTGTCAAATGTATTTTTATAAACTGTATAGTACATATGAAGGTAATTTTTTCAGCAAAAAGCAAAAATCGTATTATCCGTGTTTTTCAGTTATCCGTGCACATTTTTCCGGTGATTAGCACGGATAATCGAAAGTTTGCTGTATAATTTATTTCCACTTTCGAAATTTTGGGGTCTCTTAAACTTGTCATAGCTTAGAGCCTCAGAAGGCAAAGTTTGGCCCAGTGACAGACATAATGACGATGACTTTCAGTGGATGATTATTTATGGCACATAAGGGACTGGGGTGAGTTGGGAGTGGTGCGAGAGACGGCGGTCAGGGTCATTAACTCTTAAGACATGTGAAATAGGATAAAAATTATTTTGGTTGCAGTAGTTGTTAGCTCTGTCAGCAGATTTAGATATTAATCGGAGGAGGTGATGATTTTAGTTAAGGATGTTTCTTTCTCCGCCATCGTGAATCGACAGTCAATCAACATTATATTGCAATCAGATAATTAGAACTACAAAACGCAACGTAAAGGTAAATAATCGTACTTTTCCGATTTCTTTCAATAGATATATTTTTGATGCTATACTGTCTTTCAAAAACAGGATGAATGTTTTTCGAAACTCTAATCAGAATTTATGCTATCATATGGCTGAGTGGTTAGCACGCTTGGCTACTGATCTAAGGGACCTGGGTTCGAGCCCCAGATTAAGGCATGGTTGTGTGTGTTGTTTTTCTGCTGAGGTCCTGCCATCCTCTCAGATCTCCTACTATGGCATATAAACTGACAGGCTCCTGTCAGACCTCTGTAGCAAGCAGCTGCTTGAGGAAGTATTTATTTTTTATTTTAAGACACCAAATATTTTTCATCTTTCATTTGCAATATCTAAGTAAAAAAATTCGTTAAGAAGAACAAAAACCTATAGAAGACTGGATTCTTTTTATAATTGTTCATTTATTGAGATTTCGCATTTTTTGATAAAACCAAACCGTTTTATACTCTCTTAATTTTTTTTCGTAGCAGTCTTATAAAAACCAACGTTGGAAATATATACACATTTTTTTTTATAACCTTTCTTTGCAGTCTATAGGCAAAATAGCCAAAAACCTCCATTGGCCATAAATTTTTTGAATATAATAGATCGAAACTCATCTTTCTGAGTTCATTTTGTCTTTGTTTTTGAGTTCCTCTTGTTTAGAGTTAAACAATTTTAAATTGCAGAAAAAAAAATCTAAGTATGCTTGTATAAAACCAAAATTCCTGAAAAGGGTTGAATTCTCGTGATTTTTTCACTTAAGCCTTCGTTTTTTGCTTCACATGGCTCACTCCAAAATATGGTCTTAAACTACATTAAAACAGGATGCAAAATTACATTCTCTAGAATGCCTTAATTGCTTAAATAAGGTGAAAACTATATTTACAACTATGACAAAACAATATAATAAATTAATTAATATTCCCTCAAACGGCTGCTTGACATAGAGGTCTGACAGAGCCTGACAGTGTGAAGATGGCGGGACCTCAGCAGAAAAACAGTACAAACATCCATGTCTTACCTTGGGCTCGAACCCAGGTCCCTTTGATCAGAAGCCAAGCACGCTGACCACTCGGCCAAAGCAAATGCATGCTTTTTTTTTAATTTACTATTTAACTGAAATGGGAGTCTAAAATAATTTTTTTCTACATTTTGCACCAGAATATTTCACATATTTTGTTAATTTTTAAAATTTTAAAACAATGCATTTGCTGGGCTCTTTTTTTTTCATCAGTAGTGAAGGGCACTATCCATTCGACCATCGAATGAAAGAGGAAAGAAGAAAAGTATTTTTTGCTCCAAGTAGGAGGTTTAGCAGTGAATTTTTAAATCATACTCAAGCTCTTAAATGCAATCGTTTAATGAGAAAGTGGGGTCTGAAGAGGTGCTTTTTCTAGTTTAAAAAAAAAATATTTTCACTC
This sequence comes from Ryuthela nishihirai, assembly GCA_038380435.1. Taxonomy (NCBI): domain Eukaryota; kingdom Metazoa; phylum Arthropoda; class Arachnida; order Araneae; family Heptathelidae; genus Ryuthela; species Ryuthela nishihirai. The sequence continues at coordinate 83,019,863 of JAWZYU010000011.1, read as the reverse complement.
TGTCATTTGTCGGTTTATCTGATTGTTTGCCCATCCGTCTGTAGACATCCAACATTTTTGTTTTTAAAGATAATTTAAATAAAATTTTGTTTGGTTAGGTATTGATTAAATTTTAAAATTAGCACTTTCCAAATATTATAAAAGTTTAAACTGTTCCCCCTAACGCCATGGCCATGGGATATGGAGGTCAAACCAGACCATGCAATATAGTTCTCCACGCTAGTCTGTCCTAAGCTATAGCTGCTGCATTTGGCCACTGCACACCAATTCTAACAAGGTCCTGTTTGACATTGTCTGCCCACACCATCCTAGGTCTCCCCCTCTTTCTGAGGCGTTTGGGACACTGTTCATAACCCTATTCGATAATTTATAATTATCCATAACGGCAACATAGCCAAACCAATGCAGTCTCTATCTGCACAATATGCTGCTTAAAGGAGGTAGCCGACTCCTTTGCCTAACCTCATCATTAATTACAAAGTTGAACCACCTAATGACCAAGACACTGCATAAGCATCTAGAATCAAAAGTATCTATTTTCCTGTTATCTTGTTTACACAGCGTCCAAGTTTCCCTACCATAACTAACCCCAGAAAGAACCAAACTATTATACAGTCTAATTTTAGTCTTTAGGTGTATACACCTATTTCTTCACATTCTCCATAGATTGAAAGAGTGTATCTCATTAATATCATTAGCCAACAAGTCAAAATCATCTCCATGATCTAAATCTGAAATTTTAATATCTCCAGACCATTTGAGGTCAAAGTCTAAAGAGAAAAGGAGACAAAATGCACTCTTGTCGAACACCAGAAGTAATGCTAAATCAATTGCTACAAGCCTTACCAACTCTCAAACACGATTCAGTGTTATTATAGAGAGCTTTCATTATGTTAACTAACTTGTCTCGTATACCATACGATCTCACAATCAACTACAAATTATGACGATCAACAGAGTCGAAAGCCTTTTTGAAATCAACAAAGCTAGCAACCATAGGTTTCTGAAACTCTAAACATTTCTCAAGAATCTGCCTAAGTGAAAATATCTGATCCACACATCCCCTACCACTTTTGAATCCACATTGCTCATCACGCAATTGCCTGTCGGGTTGAGTTGTTTTACCTGTGAGCGGCACTTTTTTGCACACCATGGGCTAAATGGCCAGGTCACAAGGACCCCGAAGGCTCAGAGAAGGTTGGGGGAGGGGACCCACTGGAACAGCTGTTGGGAGACAGATGGTAGTCTCCCGTCGAGGCCATCCAGCGTGTTCTTTAACGTGCACAGGGTATGGCTCTCCCGCACACGGGGCCACGGCTTAACGTCCCATCCGACTGACGGCGGCCTTTCCAAGCCCATCGGTGTCCCCTACTGACCGTGGGCAGGGCGGGAAATTTTGCAGAGATAATTCTCAACGCTGACCCAGCTAGGACTCGCACCTGGGAACTACAGATTACTAGCCTGGCGCCCTACCGACTGAGCCACCCCCACACGCAATTGCCTGTCAGTCAGATTCTTAATTCTATTGAGCACAATCATGCAAAGAACTTTCTCTGGAACAGAAAGTAGATGATACCCTTACAGTTATCACAAGAGCCGCGATCACCTTTTTTGAAAATTGGGATAATAATAGCTCCGGTAAAATCCTTAGGGACCATGCCTTTATCATAAAAGATATTCAAAATTTCTCTCATCCAAGTGGTAACCGAAACATTCCCAGCTCTAAGCATTTCGATAGTAATTTCATATATCCCTCGGGATTTATGTAGTTTATGGTTAGCACGCTTGGCTACTGATCTAAGGGATCTGGGGTCAAGCCCCAGGTTAGGCATGGATGTGTGTGTGTTTTTCTGTTGAGATCATGCCACCGTCTCAGACCTTCTAGTGTGGCATATAAACTGACAGGCCTAGGTCTGTCAGACCTCTGTGGGAAGCAGCTGCTTGAGGGGATATTTATTATTTTTTATTAGTTTAAAAATAGCCTAAATAACTTCAGATTGTGTTATAAGGCCAACATTAAAGCTAGTAATGCATCTGTCAACATTACAAACAATGGGAGTAGAACTAACCACATTGTTTAGAACATCACTGAAATGCTCAGCCCACCTAGCCATGACAGAATCCTCACCTTCTGTAACCTTACTTTGTTTATCCTTCAATCCCTGTATAACTGTCCATCTTTTACCACACAAAACATTAACTATCTGGTATAGCTCTCTGCTGTTGTGCTGTGTAACTGCTTCCTCGGCTTTGTGAGCCCAGCCATCAAGCCAAAGATTCTTATCAGCAGCTAACTGATCCCTTACATGTTTATTAAGCTCTCGGTAATGCTTTCTATTAGGACTAGTAGGGTATTGATTAAGGACATTCCTGAAGTTCTTTCTTTCTGAAATAAGCTCAAGTGCCTTATCACTAAAATAATTCTGCCTCCTCTGCTCCTTTTTTCCTAACAGAAGTTAGTTTCCGAAAAAGCGTGTCTAAAATGGTCCCATTCTTTCTCAATTTCAGTGGTAAGCAAACCATGACTGTCATAATGACTAAGTTACCTATCATGGTAAGCTTTAGCTATAGCTGAGTCTTTCAGAGCTTCAGTATTAAAGGTAAAATGTTTTACCCTAGCACAACACTTTTTAAGTTGCAAGACACTTTTAACAAGGTAATTGTCAGATCCAATTTCAGCTCCCCTATATGACCTGTATTCCTAACAGAACTAGCCCATTTGCTGTTAATTAATATGTAATCAATCATATTCTTATGCAGCCCATTAGGTGTAACCCATGTGTACTTATGTATGTCGCGGTGTTTGTAATAAATGTTAGTTATTCTGAATCCATTGAGTTTACTTACCTGTAGGAGACGTTGCCCATTGCCATTGCAGCTACCAATACCAAAAGGGCATATCACTCCTCCCCGAAGGTCAGAGTCAGTACCAACTTTGGCATTGTAGTCACCTAGAACAAGGGTAATATCTCCTTTCTTGGTAGAATTCAAAATATCCTGAAGTTGTCCTTAAAACATATCCTCATCGTCATCCTCAGTGGGGGAATAACATCAGATAACATTCAATTACAGCATTTTTGCTGTAAGAAACCTTTCATTAAGGCACTCATATCCTAAAAGAGTACACTAGTGTGTCTGCTGAGAAGCAGATTCACGCCTTAGTGATGTTTATTGTCTTCCCTCCCTGAAAAAAGAAATTTAAGATTATTTTTAAGAATCTGACCTTTGTCTGTCCATCTTATCTCTTGCAAGCGGAGAATATCTAAATTTTAAAGGTGGAATTCTTGTGTGAGGACATCAAGAGAAATAGTTCTGTGCAGAGTCCTCACATTCCAACTACCTATGGAGAGAAAATGGTTAGTGGGATGTTTAAAGAAACTATGTTTATTGAGAGAGGGAATGTCGATCAGAGGAATCCAGATCAGTAGGCCACACTAATCTGGCAACCCCCCCTTCTTCCGTTCATTTCCACAAGAGAGTATCTCTTTTGAAAGTTACTAACGGTCTATACCACGAAAAGGCGAGGTCGGACATTAGGTGCGAGGCATGCCTGGTTCTATGCATCATCAAAGGGGATTGGTGCTCTCCTTCCAGTGACTACCTATCTACCATTTACAGACCTTATTATTAATGCACACTTTAATGATTTATATCGGATGAAAAGTGAAGACGCTGGAAACTGCTTCTCTTTGAAATCGAGGTTTTGTTTGAAAATTTAGAAAAAATTCGATATGCTCTTAATATGTGATTATAGCTGAACTAAATTGGCTGTAAACTTAGCAGACTTTAAGTTTAGCCCGTTTAAAACAGGAACAATGGTAAACATATTTTAAAATCTAATACATGATCAAATCTTTCAGCTTAAGCAAAAGCCCACAAAATTTATAGATCTTAATTGTGCAAATCCCCGCCTCATTTAAAAAACGACACGAAAAGTTACATTTATTTTCTTCTTTCATTAAAAAATATTAATTTTCAATAAAAATGAAAAGAAATAATCAGATAGTGTAAACATTTTTTTCAATTCAGCTGAGACAGGAAATCAAATTTCCTCCCAATAAATGACAATTTAATTTCATGCTATAAAAAAACCCAAATATTGTAAGCTTGTTATTCAGCTGAAGCATAAAGAAATTCAACCCCCCCCCCCACTTCCACACAAAGACAAAAATGACATGATTGAAATTTCATGCAACAAAAAACAAATATTGTAAACTTTTATATCAGCAAAGGCAGAAGGAAATCCAAAGTAACACATACACACAAATGACATAATTAAAATTTCATGCTATAAAATAAAGAAAAAAAATGCAAAATATTTTCATTTCAGCTGAGGCAGTAGGAAATTCATATCACACACACAGAATACAAGAAATGAAGTTACTGCAAAGTGTGTTTTTGTCACTGTTTTGTGCAAATTTAGCTGTTTGCTCTGATATTGATGCCTTTTAATTTTTATGTCATTTGTGTCTCTAAATTGTGAAGTCTAATTGTAGCATCATCTTTTGTAATGTTTCTTTTTCATATTATAAGCATGATTGTCAACTTCCACATCCAATTCCCTATTACTGAAATAACTATCTAGTGATATGAGCACTAACATGCATTGAAGCCTATGTAGGACATTAACCTGAATTTGTTAATTGGGTATGAAGTGGATGTTGTTAAGAATATAAAGTTTTCTCCTGGAAGACACTGTTCAGTAATTTTTGCAATTGCACACGTATACTGTGAGAAGGGCGAGAAAACCTCAATTTTTAATATTAACCTTTAAAGTGACAGAGGCTGATTAATCAGTTTCCAAAAATCCCTACAAAAGAACCTGCAACATGCTTTTCTATGCTTTCCTGCCATTTTTTTCCAGAATTAAATGCTTTTTCTTTTGATATGTAATATGGACTGTTTCATTCTTTATATGGACATTCTCATAATAAGGCTCAAAAGTTGTTGTTTCTTAAAGAAAGAAAAAAAAATTCTCTGTAGAGTTAATAAGTGCAGACACAGAAGAGTGGATTAGGTCAGAGTCAATTAATGCTAATTTATTTTCTATGCAAGAAATCTTTCATAGTTTTTTTTTTTGGCTATAAAGAAAGCTTATAATAACCTTTTTCAATTTCAGAGAAAAGAGACACAATGACCTTCATTGCTTTACTATAATTCCTTGATATTATCCACATGTGAGAAACATCTAAAATGTCACTGGGTATTTCATTACTGTTGCCAATGATTTTATTTTCATTGAAAGTTAAACAATTGTCTTTTTTACTTATTAATTATCAGCCGGTTAATTATTAACTGCATGTGTGCACTTTGGAACTAAAGATAATTAGGTTATTATTGTTTCCCACTTTTGCTCTTATAGCTTAAAAAAAAAAGGTAAATATGGTCTGGCTGAATTTGTAAGTAAAAAGATATTTTGAACCAGACAAACCAACTGTTAAAAAAATAACCTACGGGGATTTTCTAGCTATATAAAACTGAAACAAACATAAAAATTAGAATTTCAGAAGCTATATCAGAATTTTTATCATTAACCATAATCCACATATACACATTTACCATTGAACAGTATTTGCTTCCTAATTGACTTTTCCTCAAATAATAAAGTGAATATCATATGCTTCTGCTTACTATCAATAAAAGTTTCCATGCAGAAAACTGCAATAAATCCAGGAAGACCATCTACAGATCTGCAAAAAGTTAAAATTGTGGAGCTATTGGGAAGAAGTTTTTCTCTTACAAATTCATAAGCCTTTTTAAAATAAAACAAAAATTGAACCTCAATTTTTAATAAGCCTTTGGAGAATGAAAATATCATGGTAAACCTATTTACCTCTTAGCAATAAAATGTACCATTGCTTCTTTCAGCATTTTGCTGTGAATTTCTGAATAGGTTTAAAGTTATATCTAGAAACACAGGCTTTGTTGTCTCAATGTCATCTTGATGAGCTTTTGAGCCTTAAACAAATCTAATATTTCTTTTAAAGAAGAGTTAGATTGCTTGGCTCTTAGCTGGCAATAATATCATCATAGCATTTTCTTTCAGCTTTGGATTTCATTTTACACTGACATCAACTTTCTCTTAAATTTTCTAATACTCTTCCATCTTACACAGCATGAGTGATCATTTTTATAGGCAATATCTCTTCTCATTGCAATTTCTCTCATATCTTCTACAAGTGTCTCTCAATACAGGCATTTGTTAAAAATGTGAATAAAGTTGGCACAGCATCATTAATTAATCCTACTGTGTTAATTTCTGAAGCTTTATTTTTAAAACAGTAAAGTTATAGTGCCGTTAAGTATATAGTCTGTCATTCGCCTATTAAAATGTGGCAGAAATATTGTCCCATACCAGTAGAGGGCGCTGGGGACAATACGCTTGCCTTGTTAACATCTATGGACGTTTCGCTTTTCAATGACTTTTAAACATAAAAGCATTTATGCAATGATTTTACCATTCAAATGCACATTATTTCTAAGTATTTTAAATGAACTAGTAAAACTTAAGAGAAAGTTTGAGCAAGTATATTTTTTTAAAACGAAGAAAATTGATGGCCGTTCGATCAAAACAAACCGCATCTCTTTTTATGTATCAGAGCGCTGAAGTGATCGTTTTGATTGGCTCTTTGGTAAAACTCTTCGAATGACACGTGATATAACATATGTTCTAATATGTGACGTTTGGATTCACCAAGTTGTAATAGGATCGTACACCGTAGATATCCCTGTATATTTGCAAAAGCAATTTAAAATTTCGTAATTGGCTAAACAAGAAAGAATAATCATGATACAAATAACTTGCAGAACTAAAATGCTCTAACTTATCGGTTAGGTCAAATATTTATTACGTTGTACGCTACGAACGGTAACAAATAATGCTATTTGCAAAAATATTTTATGGATGTTTCAAGGTTAAAACGTATGAACGAAAAAACGCTGAATATTACTGATTATCTTAGTTTTGTAAACTTACATATTTACAATCCAACGCTCATATATTTAAACAATTGTTAGCGACTGACTGACAGTGACAGTGACACTCTATGGTGCAGAAATGATAGAATTCTGAAAATTTGCACATAGGGATAATCCGGGTGTTAAACGTGTCTTTCAAGGTGAAATGTAGGTCACGTAGACTTCCATTTCACCGGCTTCATGGGTTGTACATAAGTCAAACCGTGATCTACCAGTGCTAGAAAAGTGAAAATTGGTGTCTCGGGGTGTTTCGGGTTGTAGATCTCGAAAAGGTTACGAAATTTCGTATTCAGATGGTCCTTTGTGGCCAAATTTAGATCAGTCAGTGCTAGGGTGTTAAAAAATGGTTCTTGGGGGTATTCTGAGTTGTAGATCTCAGAAATGTTTCGAAATTTTGGATGCGATAGGTCCTTCATGGTCAAAATTCGAATATAGATCTAGAGGTGTCAGAGGGCTCAAAATAGGTGCCTGGGATATTTTAGTTTTAGATCACGGAAATGTTGCGCAATTATGGATGCGATGGATCCTTTGATATTCGATATGCTGGTATTGGAGAGCTAAAAATTGTTTTTTGGGGCAGTAGAACTAAGAAATGAGACACAGTTTGGTGAAAGATTTCAAACCAACTGATGAAAGAAAAGCAAATTTGAAGATGTGACATGTTATTAATATTTGATTATGATTTTAAACAAGATATATGGAGACGTGACCCTGTTAACAAATTAGGTGTTTTGTTTTACAAAGGAAATTTCAGAAAATGGCATTGTTTACTATCTGACATCCTCTATTTTTATAGAAATAAATAAAAAATAATAAATACCCCCTCAAGCAGCTGATCGCCACAGAGGTCTGACATGAACCTGTCAGTTTATATGCCAAAGTAGAAGATCTGAGAGGATGACAGGACCTCAGCAGAAAAACAACACTTACAACCATGCCTTACCCGGGGCTCGAACCCATTATTCGCCTAATAATCGGGGCTCTTACCCGGGGCTCGAACCCCCATTATTAGATCAGTAGCCAAGCGCGCTAACCACTCGGCCATAAGCATCAAAGTATTATTGCGAACCCCATTCTAAATGTTACAAGATTTTTTTAATGTCAGTAGCAGGATTGTGAAACTAATATTGGCACAGCCCTGATTTATGCTCTACAAATTCATATCTCCTCTATCACAAATTATTAATATTTAACAATAAATGTTTTCATTAATTCGCCTTTAAATTGAGTAATGCATTTAATTTATTTTTGACGAAGTTATCGTAGTAAAAAGCTGGAAATTATTCAGAGAATATTTATCACTTTGCTTTAGGTCCATGTTTATTGAATTTTATCTATTGCAAGAGAAATATTTAAAAAATAAGAATTTACAACAGAACCATTTTAACATTTAATTTTCTGTTAAAAACTAAAATTAAAGTCAATAAGATTTAAATGTTTCATTTATTTACATTTTCCACAAATGAACGAGTTTTAATCCTTGGATGATTCATAACCTTAAAAATATTTATATAAGAAATGCTACAGGAAAAATTCCTGAAAGGTTAAATTGCCATCATATTATAGTGATTAAATTTGGTAGTGGTTTGTGGTAGCCAATCACCATAGTTTCAAAAGAAACTTGCTATAGCAGTATTATAATACCCATCAGCAAAGAAAAAAAATCATGGCTGAGCACGTGCTAAATAAATGAATGAAACCAATGTAGTCTACTATTTTTACACAAAAAATGCCGTTAAATATTTACCTCAACAACTAAAATATTAATTTGCTTTAAATGCATATATGTCTACATATACAGTACTTTTACAATTGTATATTTAAAAACAGCTAAAGAGCAATTGCATATAATCAGGGAGCAACAAGGGGGAACCTAGGTTGAATCGAAACTATCAACATTCAACAGATTTATATAAAAAAAATATCTAATTTTTGAATTATACTTCTTTGCTTCACAATTAAAGATAGCAGCTATATTTGTTTCAACTTAAGTACTACGAATAAAAGGCATTAAACTCAGAGACAAAAGCAACACATCTACTGAATGCTTTGATTTCGAATCGGATATTGCATAAAAGATAGAATATTTGAAATACATTTATATCTTCGAATTGCATCTTAAAAAGTGGGAAACTGAAGCTTACCGATGACGCAATCAGCCACTGATTTTGCAGTTAATTCAAAATAACATAGGGTGATGATTTACCTACTCTAGAATTGCTGGCCTAGAATGCCTAGAATTGCTGGTGCCTTATTTTTTCTTTGAACTAAATACGAATTCATTGACTGCTTTATTCGCATGCTTTAGTTTGATTCCCGTTGTTTTAGGTCATACATAAGATTGGTTGAGTTGTTTTACCTCTGAGCGGCACTTTTTCCTTTCTAAAGGCCGTCGCTAAACTTCCATCGTTAGCTGGGGATGTGGAAGCCGCATTGGATTCATTTATATGTACTTGGTTATACATATCTAATAGAATGTGGCGATATGAAAGTTTTGCGTACAGAAGAAAAACATTTCAATAACAATATACAGTATATAACTTCAGGAATCTCTAATTCATTTATTATTAGAGAGAATAAACCTCCCTTACAAACCTCCCTTACAAAGAATCCCAATGTAACCTCCCTTAAAAAGTGCAAAATTTCACATTTTTTCAGAGGTGACATATAAGTTTGACGTTTAAATTAAAAAGAAAAATATTCTCTTATAAAGGGTTTATTCCGTTAACTTATTTCCTTAAGGAATGCTGTGGTGAATAGCAGGGGCGTATCTATGGAGGGAGGCTCTCCCCACAAAGTAACTCGGTGTTGGCGAAAATTCGAAGCGACTTCATAAAATCTAGGTGAGTTGTGAAAATTTGTAATTTTTTTTTTTGTAAAATTAAGGGGAGTTGTCAAAATCGTGGTAACTTGGCAAATCTAGGGCAGTTTCGAAACTGGAGAGACTACAAAATCTAGAGCAGTTGGCAAAATTCCAAGTCACTTATTACAGGTGAGTTGGCAAAATCGGGGACAACTTGGCAAAATTTGGAGTGACTTGGCAAAATCGTGAGATGTAAAAATTGTTTTTTTTTTCTGTAAAATTATGTCGAGTTGGAAAAATTTAGGAGAGTTGGAACAATCTAGAGGCAGTTGGCAAAATTCGGAGTGACTTGGAAAAATTGGGGGGAGTTGGCAAAATTCAGGTGAGATGTAAATATTGCAATCTTTTTTCTGTAAAATTATGGCGTGTTAGCAAAATCAAGACAACTTCGCAATATCTAGGAGAGTTGCCAAATCTTAGGGGAGTTTGCAAAATTCAGAGTGACTGCAAAAATCATGTGAAACGTAAAAATTGGGATTTTTTTTCTGTAAAATTGTGGCGAGTTGGCAAAATCCAGGAAAAACTTGGTAACATCTAGGGCAGTTGGCAAAATTCGAATCCATTTGATAAAATATGGGCGAGTTGTGAAAATTGTGATTGTTTTTGTGAAATTAAGGAGAGTTGACAAAATCGAGAAAACGGCAAAATTTTGGGTTTGAAAAATTTGAAGTGATTGGCAAATTCAGGAGAGATGTAAAAATTGGTATTGTTTTGCCAAATTAAGGAGAGGTGGTAAAATCGAGGCAACTTGGCAAAATCGAGGGAAGTTGGCAAAACTGGAAACCACTTGGTAAAGTACAGGTGAGTTGTAAAAATTGGGATTGGTTTTGTGAAATCAAGGACAGTTGGAAAAACCGAGAACTCTTGGCAAAATCTAGGGCAGTTGACAAAATTCGAAGCTACTTGGTAAAATACAGGGGAGTTGTGAAAATTGTGCCTTTCTTGTGCAATTAAGGAGAGTTGATAAAATTCGAAGTGACTTGGCAAATTCAGGGAAGACGTAAAAATTACGGCGAGTTGGGCAAAATCTAGGAGAGTTGGCAAAATTCGAATCCACTTGGTAAAATATAGGCAAGTTGTGATAATTAGGATTGGGTTTGTGAAATCAAGGAGAGTTGACAAAATCGAGAAAACTTGGCATAATTTGGGTAGTTTGAAAAATTTGAAGTGACTTGGCAAATTTAAGAGAGATGTACGATTGTGTTTGGTTTTGTGAAATTAAAGAGAGTTGGCCAATTCTAGGGGAGTTGGGAAAATTCAAACTGACTTGCAGCAATTCAGATGAGAGATGAAAATATTGGGATTATTACTGTTAAATTATGACTAGTTGGCAAAATTAGAAGCCAAATGGCAAAATGCAACTGAGTTGTGAAAATTGCCTCCCCCCCCCCCACCACCACCACGGAGCGAAAATCTAGGTAAGAACTAGACAGACATTATTTTCTCAATTAGGAAAATTTGCCAACTCAAAAGTCAAATTTTCCCAATTTAGAATTTTATCAACTCTCCTTAATTGCACAAGAAAGGCACAATTTTCACAACTCCCCTGTATTTTACCAAGTAGCTTCGAATTTTGTCAACTGCCCTAGATTTTACCAAGAGTTCTCGGTTTTCCCAACTCTCCTTGATTTCACAAAACCAATCCCAATTTTTACAACTCACCTGTACTTTACCAAGTGGTTTCCAGTTTTGCCAACTTCCCTCGATTTTGCCAAGTTGCCTCGATTTTACCACCTCTCCTTAATTTGGCAAAACAATACCAATTTTTACATCTCTCCTGAATTTGCCAATCACTTCAAATTTTTCAAACCCAAAATTTTGCCGTTTTCTCGATTTTGTCAACTCTCCTTAATTTCACAAAAACAATCACAATTTTCACAACTCGCCCATATTTTATCAAATGGATTCGAATTTTGCCAACTGCCCTAGATGTTACCAAGTTTTTCCTGGATTTTGCCAACTCGCCACAATTTTACAGAAAAAAAATCCCAATTTTTACGTCTCACATGATTTTTGCAGTCACTCTGAATTTTGCAAACTCCCCTAAGATTTGGCAACTCTCCTAGATATTGCGAAGTTGTCTCGATTTTGCTAACACGCCATAATTTTACAGAAAAAAGATTGCAATATTTACATCTCACCTGAATTTTGCCAACTCCCCCCAATTTTTCCAAGTCACTCCGAATTTTGCCAACTGCCTCTAGATTGTTCCAACTCTCCTAAATTTTTCCAACTCGACATAATTTTACAGAAAAAAAAAACAATTTTTACATCTCACGTTTTTGCCAAGTCACTCCAAATTTTGCCAAGTTGTCCCGATTTTGCCAACTCACCTGTAATAAGTGACTTGGAATTTTGCCAACTGCTCTAGATTTTGTAGTCTCTCCAGTTTCGAAACTGCCCTAGATTTGCCAACTGCCTCTAGATTGTTCCAACTCTCCTAAATTTTTCCAACTCGACATAATTTTACAGAAAAAAAACCCAATTTTTACATCTCACGATTTTGCCAAGTCACTCCAAATTTTGCCAAGTTGTCCCGATTTTGCCAACTCACCTGTAATAAGTGACTTGGAATTTTGCCAACTGCTCTAGATTTTGTAGTCTCTCCAGTTTCGAAACTGCCCTAGATTTGCCAAGTTACCACGATTTTGACAACTCCCGTTAATTTTACAAAAAAAAAATTACAAATTTTCACAACTCACCTAGATTTTATGAAGTCGCTTCGAATTTTCGCCAACTCCGAGTTACTTTGTGGGGAGAGCCTCCCCCCATAGATACGCCCCTGCTATTCACCACAGCATTCCTTAAGGAAATAAGTTAACGGAATAAACCCTTTATAAGAGAATATTTTTCTTTTTAATTTAAACGTCAAACTTATATGTCACCTCTGAAAAAATGTGAAATTTTGCACTTTTTAAGGGAGGTTACATTGGAATTCTTTGTAAGGGAGGTTTGTAAGGGAGGTTTATTCTCTCTAATAATAAATGAATTAGAGATTCCTGAAGTTATATACTGTATATTGTTATTGAAATGTTTTTCTTCTGTACGCAAAACTTTCATATCGCCACATTCTATTAGATATGTATAACCAAGTACATATAAATGAATCCAATGCGGCTTCCACATCCCCAGCTAACGATGGAAGTTTAGCGACGGCCTTTAGAAAGGAAAAAATGCCGCTCAGAGGTAAAACAACTCAACCAATCTTATGTATGACCTAAAACAACGGGAATCAAACTAAAGCATGCGAATAAAGCAGTCAATGAATTCGTATTTAGTTCAAAGAAAAAATAAGGCACCAGCAATTCTAGGCATTCTAGGCCAGCAATTCTAGAGTAGGTAAATCATCACCCTATGTTATTTTGAATTAACTGCAAAATCAGTGGCTGATTGCGTCATCGGTAAGCTTCAGTTTCCCACTTTTTAAGATGCAATTCGAAGATATAAATGTATTTCAAATATTCTATCTTTTATGCAATATCCGATTCGAAATCAAAGCATTCAGTAGATGTGTTGCTTTTGTCTCTGAGTTTATTGCCTTTTATTCGTAGTACTTAAGTTGAAACAAATATAGCTGCTTCCTTTAATTGTGAAGCAAAGAAGTATAATTCAAAAATTAGATATTTTTTTTATATAAATCTGTTGAATGTTGATAGTTTCGATTCAACCTAGGTTCCCCCTTGTTGCTCCCTGATTATATGCAATTGCTCTTTAGCTGTTTTTAAATATACAATTGTAAAAGTACTGTATATGTAGACATATATGGATTTAAAGCAAATTAATATTTTAGTTGTTGAGGTAAATATTTAACAGCATTTTTTGTGTAAAAATAGTAGACTACATTGGTTTCATTCATTTATTTAGCACGTGCTCAACCAACACCACCTAGCCTCTAGGTGGTGTTGGCTCAGCCATGATTTTTTTCTTTGCTGATGGGTATTTTGCTGATGGGTATTAAAGTCAATAAGATTTAAATGTTTCATTTATTTACATTTTCCACAAATGAACGAGTTTTAATCCTTGGATGATTCATATCCTTAAAAATATTTATATAAGAAATGCTACAGGAAAAATTGCTGAAAGGTTAAACTGCCATCATATTATAGTGATTAAATTTGGTACTGCTATATAATTATAAAACTGCTATAGCAAGTTTCTTTTGAAACTATGGTGATTGGCTACCACAAACCACTACCAAATTTAATCACTATAATATCATGGCAATTTAACCTTTCAGCAATTTTTCCTGTAGTATTTCTTATATAAATATTTTTAAGGATATGAATCATCCAAGGATTAAAACTCGTTCATTTGTGGAAAATGTAAATAAATGAAACATTTAAATCTTATTGACTTTAATTTTAGTTTTTAACAGAAAATTAAATGTTAAAATGGTTCTGTTGTAAATTCTTATTTTTTAAATATTTCTCTTGCAATAGATAAAATTCAATAAACATGGACCTAAAGCAAAGTGATAAATATTCTCTGAATAATTTCCAGCTTTTTACTACGATAACTTCGTCAAAAATAAATTAAATGCATTACTCAATTTAAAGGCGAATTAATGAAAACATTTATTGTTAAATATTAATAATTTGTGATAGAGGAGATATGAATTTGTAGAGCATAAATCAGGGCTGTGCCAATATTAGTTTCACAATCCTGCTACTGACATTAAAAAAATCTTGTAACATTTAGAATGGGGTTCGCAATAATACTTTGATGCTTATGGCCGAGTGGTTAGCGCGCTTGGCTACTGATCTAATAATGGGGGTTCGAGCCCCGGGTAAGAGCCCCGATTATTAGGCGAATAATGGGTTCGAGCCCCGGGTAAGGCATGGTTGTAAGTGTTGTTTTTCTGCTGAGGTCCTGTCATCCTCTCAGATCTTCTACTTTGGCATATAAACTGACAGGTTCATGTCAGACCTCTGTGGCGATCAGCTGCTTGAGGGGGTATTTATTATTTTTTATTTTTCTATAAAAATAGAGGATGTCAGATAGTAAACAATGCCATTTTCTGAAATTTCCTTTGTAAAACAAAACACCTAATTTGTTAACAGGGTCACGTCTCCATATATCTTGTTTAAAATCATAATCAAATATTAATAACATGTCACATCTTCAAATTTGCTTTTCTTTCATCAGTTGGTTTGAAATCTTTCACCAAACTGTGTCTCATTTCTTAGTTCTACTGCCCCAAAAAACAATTTTTAGCTCTCCAATACCAGCATATCGAATATCAAAGGATCCATCGCATCCATAATTGCGCAACATTTCCGTGATCTAAAACTAAAATATCCCAGGCACCTATTTTGAGCCCTCTGACACCTCTAGATCTATATTCGAATTTTGACCATGAAGGACCTATCGCATCCAAAATTTCGAAACATTTCTGAGATCTACAACTCAGAATACCCCCAAGAACCATTTTTTAACACCCTAGCACTGACTGATCTAAATTTGGCCACAAAGGACCATCTGAATACGAAATTTCGTAACCTTTTCGAGATCTACAACTCGAAACACCCCGAGACACCAATTTTCACTTTTCTAGCACTGGTATCTACCAGTGCTAGAAAAGTGAAAATTGGTGTTAAAAAAAAATAAGTCAAACCGTTTTTAAAAAACGGTTTGACTTATGCACAACCTATGAAGCCGGTGAAATGGAAGTCTACGTGACCTACATTTCACCTTGAAAGACACGTTTAACACCCGGATTATCCCTATGTGCAAATTTTCAGAATTCTATCATTTGTGCACCATAGAGTGTCACTGTCACTGTCAGTCAGTCACTAACAATTGTTTAAATATATGAGCGTTGGATTGTAAATATGTAAGTTTACAAAACTAAGATAATCAGTAATATTCAGCGTTTTTTCGTTCATACGTTTTAACCTTGAAACATCCATAAAATATTTTTGCAAATTGCATTATTTGTTACCGTTCGTAGCGTACAACGTAATAAATATTTGACCTAACCGATAAGTTAGAGCATTTTAGTTCTGCAAGTTATTTGTATCATGATTATTCTTTTTTGTTTAGCCAATTACGAAATTTTAAATTGCTTTTGCAATTTACAGGGATATCTACGGTGTACGATCCTATTACAACTTGGTGAATCCAAACGTCACATGTTAGAACATATGTTATATCACGTGTCATTCGAAGAGTTTTACCAAAGAGCCAATCAAAACGATCACTTCAGCGCTCTGATACATAAAAAGAGATGCGGTTTGTTTTGATCGAACGGCCATCAATTTTCTTCGTTTTAAAAAAATATACTTGCTCAAACTTTCTCCTAAGTTTTACTAGTTCATTTAAAATACTTAGAAATAATGTGCATTTGAATGGTAAAATCATTGCATATAAATGCTTCTATGTTTAAAAGTCATTGAAAAGCGAAACGTCCATAGATGTTAACAAGGCAAGCGTATTGTCCCCAGCGCCCTCTACTGGTATGGGACAATATTTCTGCCACATTTTAATAGGCGAATGACACACTATATACTTAACGGCACTATAACTTTACTGTTTTAAAAATAAAGCTTCAGAAATTAACACAGTAGGATTAATTAATGATGCTGTGCCAACTTTATTCACATTTTTAACAAATGCCTGTATTGAGAGACACTTGTAGAAGATATGAGAGAAATTGCAATGAGAAGAGATATTGCCTATAAAAATGATCACTCATGCTGTGTAAGATGGAAGAGTATTAGAAAATTTAAGAGAAAGTTGATGTCAGTGTAAAATGAAATCCAAAGCTGAAAGAAAATGCTATGATGATATTATTACCAGCTAAGAGCCAAGCAATCTAACTCTTCTTTAAAAGAAATATTAGATTTGTTTAAGGCTCAAAAGCTCATCAAGATGACATTGAGACTACAAAGCCTGTGTTTCTAGATATAACTTTAAACCTATTCAGAAATTCACAGCAAAATGCTGAAAGAAGCAATGGTACATTTTATTGCCAAGAGGTAAATAGGTTTACCATGATATTTTCATTCTCCAAAGGCTTATTAAAAATTGAGGTTCAATTTTTGTTTTATTTTAAAAAGGCTTATGAATTTGTAAGAGAAAAACTTCTTCCAATAGCTCCGCAATTTTAACTTGGTGCAGATCTGTAGATGGTCTTCCTGGATTTATTGCAGTTTTCTGCATGGAAACTTTTATTGATAGTAAGCAGAAGCATATGATATTCACTTTATTATTTGAGGAAAAGTCAATTAGGAAGCAAATACTGTTCAATGGTAAATGTGTATATGTGGATTATGGTTAATGATAAAAATTCTGATATAGCTTCTGAAATTCTAATTTTTATGTTTGTTTCAGTTTTATATAGCTAGAAAATCCCCGTAGGTTATTTTTTTAACAGTTGGTTTGTCTGGTTCAAAATATCTTTTTACTTACAAATTCAGCCAGACCATATTTACCTTTTTTTTTAAAGCTATAAGAGCAAAAGTGGGAAACAATAATAACCTAATTATCTTTAGTTCCAAAGTGCACACATGCAGTTAATAATTAACCGGCTGATAATTAATAAGAAAAATGACAATTGTTTAACTTTCAATGAAAATAAAATCATTGGCAACAGTAATGAAATACCCAGTGACATTTTAGATGTTTCTCACATGTGGATAATATCAAGGAATTATAGTAAAGCAATGAAGGTCATTGTGTCTCTTTTCTCTGAAATTGAAAAAGGTTATTATAAGCTTTCTTTATAGCCAAAAAAAAAACTATGAAAGATTTCTTGCATAGAAAATAAATTAGCATTAATTGACTCTGACCTAATCCACTCTTCTGTGTCTGCACTTATTAACTCTACAGAGAATTTTTTTTTTCTTTCTTTAAGAAACAACAACTTTTGAGCCTTATTATGAGAATGTCCATATAAAGAATGAAACAGTCCATATTACATATCAAAAGAAAAAGCATTTAATTCTGGAAAAAAATGGCAGGAAAGCATAGAAAAGCATGTTGCAGGTTCTTTTGTAGGGATTTTTGGAAACTGATTAATCAGCCTCTGTCACTTTAAAGGTTAATATTAAAAATTGAGGTTTTCTCGCCCTTCTCACAGTATACGTGTGCAATTGCAAAAATTACTGAACAGTGTCTTCCAGGAGAAAACTTTATATTCTTAACAACATCCACTTCATACCCAATTAACAAATTCAGGTTAATGTCCTACATAGGCTTCAATGCATGTTAGTGCTCATATCACTAGATAGTTATTTCAGTAATAGGGAATTGGATGTGGAAGTTGACAATCATGCTTATAATATGAAAAAGAAACATTACAAAAGATGATGCTACAATTAGACTTCACAATTTAGAGACACAAATGACATAAAAATTAAAAGGCATCAATATCAGAGCAAACAGCTAAATTTGCACAAAACAGTGACAAAAACACACTTTGCAGTAACTTCATTTCTTGTATTCTGTGTGTGTGATATGAATTTCCTACTGCCTCAGCTGAAATGAAAATATTTTGCATTTTTTTCTTTATTTTATAGCATGAAATTTTAATTATGTCATTTGTGTGTATGTGTTACTTTGGATTTCCTTCTGCCTTTGCTGATATAAAAGTTTACAATATTTGTTTTTTGTTGCATGAAATTTCAATCATGTCATTTTTGTCTTTGTGTGGAAGTGGGGGGGGGGTTGAATTTCTTTATGCTTCAGCTGAATAACAAGCTTACAATATTTGGGTTTTTTTATAGCATGAAATTAAATTGTCATTTATTGGGAGGAAATTTGATTTCCTGTCTCAGCTGAATTGAAAAAAATGTTTACACTATCTGATTATTTCTTTTCATTTTTATTGAAAATTAATATTTTTTAATGAAAGAAGAAAATAAATGTAACTTTTCGTGTCGTTTTTTAAATGAGGCGGGGATTTGCACAATTAAGATCTATAAATTTTGTGGGCTTTTGCTTAAGCTGAAAGATTTGATCATGTATTAGATTTTAAAATATGTTTACCATTGTTCCTGTTTTAAACGGGCTAAACTTAAAGTCTGCTAAGTTTACAGCCAATTTAGTTCAGCTATAATCACATATTAAGAGCATATCGAATTTTTTCTAAATTTTCAAACAAAACCTCGATTTCAAAGAGAAGCAGTTTCCAGCGTCTTCACTTTTCATCCGATATAAATCATTAAAGTGTGCATTAATAATAAGGTCTGTAAATGGTAGATAGGTAGTCACTGGAAGGAGAGCACCAATCCCCTTTGATGATGCATAGAACCAGGCATGCCTCGCACCTAATGTCCGACCTCGCCTTTTCGTGGTATAGACCGTTAGTAACTTTCAAAAGAGATACTCTCTTGTGGAAATGAACGGAAGAAGGGGGGGTTGCCAGATTAGTGTGGCCTACTGATCTGGATTCCTCTGATCGACATTCCCTCTCTCAATAAACATAGTTTCTTTAAACATCCCACTAACCATTTTCTCTCCATAGGTAGTTGGAATGTGAGGACTCTGCACAGAACTATTTCTCTTGATGTCCTCACACAAGAATTCCACCTTTAAAATTTAGATATTCTCCGCTTGCAAGAGATAAGATGGACAGACAAAGGTCAGATTCTTAAAAATAATCTTAAATTTCTTTTTTCAGGGAGGGAAGACAATAAACATCACTAAGGCGTGAATCTGCTTCTCAGCAGACACACTAGTGTACTCTTGTAGGATATGAGTGCCTTAATGAAAGGTTTCTTACAGCAAAAATGCTGTAATTGAATGTTATCTGATGTTATTCCCCCACTGAGGATAGCGATGAGGATATGTTTTAAGGACAACTTCAGGATATTTTGAATTCTACCAAGAAAGGAGATATTACCCTTGTTCTAGGTGACTACAATGCCAAAGTTGGTACTGATTCTGACCTTCGGGGAGGAGTGATATGCCCTTTTGGTATTGGTAGCTGCAATGGCAATGGGCAACGTCTCCTACAGGTAAGTAAACTCAATGGATTCAGAATAACTAACATTTATTACAAACACCGCGACATACATAAGTACACATGGGTTACACCTAATGGGCTGCATAAGAATATGATTGATTACATATTAATTAACAGCAAATGGGCTAGTTCTGTTAGGAATACAGGTCATATAGGGGAGCAGAAATTGGATCTGACAATTACCTTGTTAAAAGTGTCTTGCAACTTAAAAAGTGTTGTGCTAGGGTAAAACATTTTACCTTTAATACTGAAGCTCTGAAAGACTCAGCTATAGCTAAAGCTTACCATGATAGGTAACTTAGTCATTATGACAGTCATGGTTTGCTTACCACTGAAATTGAGAAAGAATGGGACCATTTTAGACACGCTTTTTCGGAAACTAACTTCTGTTAGGAAAAAAGGAGCAGAGGAGGCAGAATTATTTTAGTGATAAGGCACTTGAGCTTATTTCAGAAAGAAAGAACTTCAGGAATGTCCTTAATCAATACCCTACTAGTCCTAATAGAAAGCATTACCGAGAGCTTAATAAACATGTAAGGGATCAGTTAGCTGCTGATAAGAATCTTTGGCTTGATGGCTGGGTTCGCAAAGCCGAGGAAGCAGTTACACAGCACAACAGCAGAGAGCTATACCAGATAGTTAATGTTTTGTGTGGTAAAAGATGGACAGTTATACAGGGATTGAAGGATAAACAAAGTAAGGTTACAGAAGGTGAGGATTCTGTCATGGCTAGGTGGGCTGAGCATTTCAGTGATGTTCTAAACAATGTGGTTAGTTCTACCCCCATTGTTTGTAATGTTGACAGATGCATTACTAGCTTTAATGTTGGCCTTATGACACAATCTGAAGTTATTTAGGCTATTTTTAAACTAAAAAAAAATAATAAATACCCCCTCAAGCAGCTGCTTCCCACAGAGGTCTGACAGACCTAGGCCTGTCAGTTTATATGCCACACTAGAAGGTCTGAGAGGATGGCATGATCTCAACAGAAAAACACACACACATCCATGCCTAACCTGGGGATTGACCCCAGATCCCTTAGATCAGTAGCCAAGCGTGCTAACCATAAACTACATAAATCCCGAGGGATATATGAAATTACTATCGAAATGCTTAGAGCTGGGAATGTTTCGGTTACCACTTGGATGAGAGAAATTTTGAATATCTTTTATGATAAAGGCATGGTCCCTAAGGATTTTACCGGAGCTATTATTATCCCAATTTTCAAAAAAGGTGATCGCGGCTCTTGTGATAACTGTAAGGGTATCATCTACTTTCTGTTCCAGAGAAAGTTCTTTGCATGATTGTGCTCAATAGAATTAAGAATCTGACTGACAGGCAATTGCGTGTGGGGGTGGCTCAGTCGGTAGCGCGCCAGGCTAGTAATCTGTAGTTCCCAGGTTCGAGTCCCAGCTGGGTCAGCGTTGAGAATTATCTCTGCAAAATTTCCCGCCCTGTCCACGGTCAGTAGGGGACACCGATGGGCTAGGAAAGGCCGCCGTCCGTCGGATGGGACGTTAAGCCGTGGCCCCGTGTGCGGGAGAGCCATACCCTGTGCACGTTAAAGAACACGCTGGATGGCCTCGACGGGAGACTACCATCTGTCTCCCAACAGCTGTTCCAGTGGGTCCCCTCCCCCAACCTTCTCTGAGCCTTCGGGGTCCATGTGACCTGGCCATTTAGCCCATGGTGTGCAAAAAAGTGCCGCTCACAGGTAAAACAACTCAACCCGACAGGCAATTTCGTGATGAGCAATGTGGATTCAAAAGTGGTAGGGGATGTGTGGATCAGATATTTTCACTTAGGCAGATTCTTGAGAAATGTTTAGAGTTTCAGAAACCTATGGTTGCTAGCTTTGTTGATTTCAAAAAGGCTTTCGACTCTGTTGATCGTCATAATTTGTAGTTGATTGTGAGATCGTATGGTATACGAGACAAGTTAGTTAACATAATGAAAGCTCTCTATAATAACACTGAGTCGTGTTTGAGAGTTGGTAAGGCTTGTAGCAATTGATTTAGCATTACTTCTGGTGTTCGACAAGAGTGCATTTTGTCTCCTTTTCTCTTTAGACTTTGACCTCAAATGGTCTGGAGATATTAAAATTTCAGATTTAGATCATGGAGATGATTTTAACTTGTTGGCTAATGATATTGATGAGATGCACTCTTTCATTAGGGCTGTTGATGAAACTGGTAGTAGAGTAGGTTTGGTTATAAACAGAGAGAAAACTAAAGTGATGAAAATTGGTCAGACAGGTTGTGATTCAGTTCATCTGAATGGTTGCAGTCTTGAGCATGTGTCACAGTTTAATTACCTTGGGAGCTATGTAACAGATACTGGTGATGTGCGGCATGAGATTAACAGACGAATTGGGATTGCTGCTGGGACTTTTAAGAATCTATGGAGAATGTGAAGAAATAGGCGTATACACCTAAAGACTAAAATTAGACTGTATAATAGTTTCGTTCTTTCTGGGGTTAGTTATGGTAGGGAAACTTGGACGCTGTATAAACAAGAAAACAGGAAAATAGATGCTTTTGATCCTAGATGCTTACGCAGTGTCTTGGGCATTAGGTGTTTCAACTTTGTAATTAATGATGAGGTTAGGCAAAGGAGTCGGCTACCTCCTTTAAGCAGCATATTGTGCAGAAAGAGACTTCATTGGTTTGGCTATGTTGCCGTTATGGATAATTATAAATTATCGAATAGGGTTATGAACAGTGTCCCAAACGCCTCAGAAAGAGGGGGAGACCTAGGATGGTGTAGGCAGACAATGTCAAACAGGACCTTGTTAGAATTGGTGTGCAGTGGCCAAATGCAGCAGCTGTAGCTTAGGACAGACTAGCGTGGAGAACTATATTGCATGGTCTGGTTTGACCTCCATAGCCGATGTCTGCTTGAGGAGGATGATGATGATGAATTAAAAATAGATATCATTAAACATGAAGTTAAGCAATTAAGAAATTTCATTTTGCAAAAAGCAAAATGAAACCTACATCATTCAAAAGAACCACTAAAAAGAGTACCCCATTGAAGTTCAATGCATGTTATGTTACTCTGCACACATCTAATATTCATTTTTCTGTCAAACGTTTTTTCAGCGCATGATCAATTTTTGTATGATAGAACCTAGGGATACATCATCCATAATAGCAATCATTTCTTATTGAAATGTTATATTGTCTAAAAATATGAAAGCTGATATACCAATTGATAAGAACATAATAAAACTGAGGTAGGCAAAAGAAAAAATATGGTTGAACCTTTCAGCATCATTTCTGTCTGAACACTCTGGACTGAAGGAACAGCAGTGTAAATTAATCTTCTTCGAAAAGTATCAAGTAGTATCATAGATTCGAGCTTAAAATGCAAGCTGCACAACTTAAGTGCATATAGTTTCTGCCAGAATCCTTCATTGTATTGCTGCATTCCCATAAATGTAATCTGTAATAATGCACAAAATATAGTGAAATTATTTGGTTCCCGCAGATAAACAAAGGCATACTTAAGGATAATAACATATTATCAATTCATTTTTACTTATTCTGGATTCAACAGCTGATACTACATTAAGTTTTATTGCATACCACTGGACAAAACTAGTTCATATTCAAGTGTTTACTGAAGAAAATGTTACCATAGCCGAATAAAAAAATAATATTAAATACTCCCTCAAGTAGCTGCTTGCCACAGAGGTCCGACACGAGCCTATCAGTCTGTACGCCATAGATAGATCTGTGAGAGAAACAAAATACTATTTATAAACACATTACATGCCACATGTTATATATATATGTGATACACATTTTTGTTCGATGTAAAAGAAAGAATGGTTAAATTTTTGGGTGGAGTATATGCAAAGCAAAACTGTGTGAGAGAGAAAATATATATGTATAAACACATTATATGCCACATATTATACACATTTTCGTTCTTTCATTACCATCATAAAATGCAAAAAGAACGATTAATTTTTATTTTTGGAAGTATATGCAAAACGTAACTTTGATTGGAAGAAATAATATATTTAACAAGAACGGAAGATAATGAATGAAACATACGACGGAAAACGATTTCAAAATCAGCGTTTAGAGTAAATCATTTTATGAAACAGCATTCAGTCAAAAAGACTAAAACATGGTCAATTCAGCAACGAAAGAAAAGCACCAACGTAGAGAAATATCTCGTTAACTTTATACGCAACTGAAGCATATCTATTAAATATTAAAACATTAGTTATGCAGAATATTTCTTTGCCTAAGCCACCTTTTCTAATAGAGCTTAAAAGAAAATTACCGGTTACAAAGAAGTTAACATCACTGTAACAATAATAATCTGCATTACTTTTAATACTTCATTACAAATATAACTTTAAACTATTTTAACAACAGCAAAATATTAACCAAGTACGAACTGGCACAAAAACTATTCGAATCGCTAGCAGATATCCATTGTATGATGTACAATGGTACCTTCACACCCAAAAGCGTAATGCAAATTTTACTAAAGACTTAAGATTTTACTAAAGATTTTACATAAATTTACATTTACACATTACCTTTGACTTTTTTTCGGAAATTAAAAAAATAAAAAACCTGCTGCAACAAACGGGATCTCCATCTGAAAGCACACTACACGTGCTTTCTCGAATACATCCACTCATAGCTCAGGCTTAACTCCAGCTACGACAACGGCTGGGGTTCAAATGGGCAGTTAGTGCAACCCCGAGTGAGGGCGCCACTTTCACCCTTCGAGTTTTACCTCTGAGCGGCACTTTTTTGCACACCATGGGCTAAATGGCCACCCTTCGAGAGTCTCGCATCTGTTCTAACTAATCTGTGGGGGAGACATGATGGCTATCAGGGGCGTAGCGAAGGACTATGGTTGTGGGGGGGAGACAACGAAAATTTTCTAACTCGGAAACAAAATTTTGCCAACTGAGAAAATAAGACTTTTACATAACTTCTTTCTCTATCGCACAAAGATTTTCGCACCATAGGGGGTGGGGTGGGGCTACCCAAACAACACAATTTTCCCAAGTTGTCCCGATTTTGCCTACTCCCCAAGATTTGCCCAAGTTTTCTCGATTTTGCCAACTTTACAAAATTTCACAGAAACAAATTCCAATTGTCACAACCAGGGGCGTATTGGGAGCAAAAAACGGCCCTGGAAAATATACCAAATTTCGCCCCTGACGAGAAGTACTCTGGGATTGCCCTGGAGCGCCAACTCCCCCCCCCCCCCTGCCTCGAGATCGCTTGCAAACGATCCGTTTACACTAAAAATTCGATAAATCCAAAACCTCAGATTATCCCTTAATGAATGCATTAACGTATGCACTTCAACTAGATACTGATTTACGCTGGTGTGAAACTAAAGGCCTCTTCTGTAAGATATAATTTATCTCTACTATTTATTAAAAACAATATTATTCAAAATTTAAATTTCGATCATTGTATTTATGAGATTGCAATTCAAAAATTGAGAAAACGACTGCTTTAATTCAAAAATTGAGAAAACGACTGCTTTAATTTTTTGTGTTGCATATTATATCAATTATTATTTCATACATTGATGCATTTTTTTTGTATTTATATTCACTTGTGTCAAATTTATAATGACAGTTAAGAAATACATAGTAGTAAGTATAGTATATTCTCTAATCTATTTTCTCTCTATACGAATATATATATATTCTCTATATTTAATATACCATTTACATAAATCCTTATTCTGTGCAATCAACAAGCATCATAATAGCGTGTTATATTAGAGATGATACTATTACAGTCTCGAGCTGTTCAGCTCTTATAAACATCTCGCCTTAGAAAAATTAGTAAATTTTATTCTTTTTTTCCCACAAACTGGAGAAGTAGAAAAAGTTTGAAGTTGCAATCATTTTAGTTTTTAATTCAGCTGTGATAATTCTATTATTTATATCACCGTAGGGTCATTGCATAAAATATAACCACATTTTGTTGTAACACTGTTATATATTTTCTTCATATTTTTCTCTTATTAGGTGAAAAACAATCTACAAATTATGCAATGCTGTCTTACTGGAATTTTAAAGGCCTGCTCTCTCACACCACATACGCTTGGTCGAACACTTCCCCCGATTCCATGTTACATAACTCTTTTACCTTTTTCTAAAGTCTTCACTTTTGAATAAGCATAGTAAGCGAGTATTAAAGTAGTGGTAGTTAAATTAAATTAATGATACACCACATTAACTAATTCTTTTCTTCGTAAACACATGAAAAAAATTACTAACTGCAGGCAAAAATTGTTACCGTTGCATGATATTCACATTATCTCCCTCATGTGCGTGATGCAATAAAATCAGTAACCTTCGCCTCTTTTTGAGATATTTCGCAATGTATGGACGATCCTCTAGCCCAGATCTGAGAAAACTGTGGCCTGCCACATCGTTCTGTGCGACCTGCGAGCTACTGATCACAAACAAATTAAACGTGTAAAAGAAAAAGAACGTATAGCGGACAAGAAATGCAAATTCAGGGAAGTGAGTTCTCATTAAAATATATAAATACCCCCTCAAGCAACTGTTTGCCACAGAGGAGTGACAGGAGCCTGTCAGTTTATTTGCCATGGCAGAAGGTCTGTGAGGTTGGCTGGTTCTCAGCAGAAAAACAACACACACATCCATGCCTTACCTGGCTCGAACTGGATAAGGCATGGATACCCTTAGATCAGTAGCCAAGCCTGCTAAACACTCGGCCTTGGGATGATTTAAAATAATTAACATATTTATATTATTTATGTTTCACGTTTTTTTATGTTGATTATATATTATTAACTATATTTTTTGGTGGTTGCAATTCCATTTAATTTTTTTTATACTGCCATTTAGCTAAAATGTTTTCCCAGGAGTGGTCTAGCCTTACCGACTGCAATGAAATTTTTCCTTACCCTGTCCTCGGTCAGTAAGGGACACTGATGGGCTTGGAAAGGCCACCGTCCGTAGGTTGGAACGTTAAGCCATGGTTTTGTGTACAGGAAAATCATAACTTGTACATGCTAAAGATAATGCCAGATGGCCTTGATGGGAGGCTTAGAAGAGGGCACCTTCCCCCAACCTCCTCTGAACCTTTGGGGTTCTTGTGAAGTGGCCATTTAGCTCATACTTTACCGAAAAGTGCCACTCAGAGATAAAACAACCCAGTCCTAGTTTTACCGAAATGAACAAAAAAAATGTATCTTATTTTAGCGACAAACCTTTTCATCAATATCCGTAACTTTTTAACTATGGGTATCCTCGGTTAAGGCGTAGATGTTTGTGTTGTCTTTCTGCTGTGTTTTCGGCCATTCTAACAGACCCTCTACTATGGCGTATAAGCTGACAAGCTATTGTCAGACCTCTGTGACAAGCAGCTCTTGAGGGGTTATTTATTTATATGTATTATTTATATTTAATAATGACACCATTCAAAGAACATTACAAAGCTCAAAATATTTTCTGCTATTTGCGTTGAAGCAAACTACTTTAAGAAAAAAGAATTTGAACTATTTGGAGTCAATGTTGATATTGAGCAGCAAGTTTCACCCTCCCCCCTTTTTGCGTAAAATTTTCTTGGGAATGAAATAAATCCAAAGCTCTAAAACGTTTTCGCAAACTTTGGTATTAATCAGTTTAGGTGGCTTATTTTCTCCTGCAGAAAAACTCAATCAGAAATGGAAAAAAATTTTATCACTTATTTTCAGTAAAATAGTATAATTTCAAAATACGGAAACTTATTTGCTCAACTTCCCTTCGCTCTGCTTCAAGTATCGTTTAGTTCAGTTCTGTCCAATCCAAACTAAATGAATAGCTACTGGCAGTGGCGTACCAGAAAATCTCGAGGCCTCGCCGCAAGAAATGCCCTCGGGAGAGGAGAGAAGCTTACAATTAGCCTTCATTATCGAAATTTTGTAACGATTTCCTATTACTATCTTTGTTCCAATATTTTCTGTAGTTTTTAGTAAATTAAATTTTTAGGACTTACAGATATTTTACATAAAAAGCAAAATTACTTCACTTTACGGTATAGAATACAAAGGTTTGTGTTTTAATTCAAAATATTATCTTAATTTTATACCTTACTAAAATTCCTATGAAACACTTGTCCAAAAACTAATCATATGATGCAAAAATTATTCGTTAGAGCATAGATTCTTAAACTGTGGGTCGCGACCCCATATGGGGTCGTGTAACTGAATGTGGGGGTAGCGAAAAATATGGCAACGGTAAAAGGTTTATGAACGCGCAACGACCAAAAATTAATTCAAAATGAAACGCGTAATGACTCCGAGGTGTTTCTGGCAGCGCGACTTCACTGCAGCCTTGTTCTTAACACACAACATGCGCACTTCGAACTGCGCATGCCGTAAACGACGCTGCCAGAAACACCTCGGCTCGGATTCGAGACTATTGTATTTTATGATTAGCATTGTTTTGTCTGTACACATAAAGTTTTCTGTTCTTATAAAAACATAATAGTTTAATTACGGAAAATAAGGACTTTTAATATTTTCCTACCGTCATTCCTCAGCATATAAGTATCAAAATAGTATATCTTTGGATTGTGTAGGATTATGGATAAGTGGCTAAATTTAGAAAGAAGAGGTAAAAATACTGATGACAATGTAGCAGAGTCTTCGCTACCTGGTTGTTACTACACCTAAATTGACAAGAAAAGAAAATATGTCGAATCATTTTTGCAATATGGATTTACTTCTAATAATCATGATGGTGTGGAAAAACCTCTTTGCTTAATTTGTAATGAAGGTAAACTGAAGCATGAAACCAGCCAAACTAAAACGACATCTTAATACCAAGCATGCAACGTACTGCAATAAACCAAAGGAATATTTTGAACAATTTGTACGACAGGTGAAGATCACGTGTTAACTGTTGCTATTAAAATGTCAGAAATAGTTCATGGGAAAAAGTATGGGGATGAAATTCGCAAAATTCCTTTATCGAATGATACTGTTTCCAAAAGAATTTCTGAAATTAGTAAAGACCAATTCCAGCAGCTTATTACCAGGCTTAAGGGCAGCCCAAAGTTTGCAATTCAGTTAGATGAAACAACTGATATTTCTAACATGGCACGTTGTTACTTTACGTAAGATATGTTTTTGAAGGAAGCATACATGAGGAATTATTGTTTCGTCGTCCTTTGGAAGGGCACACAAGAGGGAAAGATATATATCTTAAAGTCGATGAATTTTTCATAAATGAAGGTTTACAGTGGAAAAATTGCGCTGGAGTCTGTACAGACAGGCTGGAGTAATGATGGGCGAAAATGTTGTATTTGTGGCAAAGTTAAAGCTGGTGGCAATGAACATATCACTTTTACTCACTGCACAATCCATCGAGAGGCACTCGCAGCCAAAAAAATGTCACCAGAGTTAGATGTTGTGCTTCGCGATATTATCAAAATTGTTAACTTCATTAGTCTCGTAATCTGTAGATCCCAGGTTGGAGTCCCAGCTGGATCAGCGTTGAGATTTATCTCCGCAAAATTCCCCGCCCTGACCAAGGTCAGTAGGGGACACCGATGGACTTGGAAAGGCCGCCGTCCGTCAGATGGGACGTTAAACAGTGGCACCGTGTGCGGGAGAGCCATACCCTGTGCACTTTAAAGAACACGGTGGATGACCTTGACGGGAGGCTACCATCTGTCTCCCAACAGATGTTCCAGTGGGTCCCCTCCCCCAACCTTCTCTGAGCCTTCGGGGTCCATGTGACCTGGCCATTTAGCCCATGGTGTGCAAAAAGGTACCGATCAGAGATAAAACAACTCAACCCATTAACTTCATTAAAAGCCGTGCTCTTAACAGTCGTTTGTTTTCCAACCTTTGCAAAGATATGGACTCCGATTACAAAAGCTTATTACTACATGCAGAGATAAGGTGGCTCTCAAGAGGACAAAGTTTAAACAGATTATTGAAATTGAAAGATGAAGTTATATTTTTGACTGAGCAGAAATCCGATTTTGTTAATTTTTTTCATAATGACTTATGGCTTTCAAAACTGTGTTATTTATCAGATATTTTCGAAAATCTCAATGATTTTAACATGTCGCTTCAAGGGAAAAATTGTAACATATTTACGTTAAAAGATAAAATTGAAAGTTTTACTAAAAAAGTTAGCATATGGAAGAATAGGGTGGAAAATGGTTCTTTAGAAATGCTTATAGCTACAGATGATTTTATAATTGAAAATAACCTTCCCAAAGATTTAATTGTAAGAATTATAATTGATCATCCGAAGTACCTGGAGACACAGTTTCAGAAATACTTCCCTTCAAATTTTGATTCTAAAAAAATAAGATGAGTTCATAAACCTTACTCAATTGAAATCAAAACCGTCAGTCATCTGTCATTAAAAGTTCAAGAAGAATTTTCCGAGTTATCAAGTGACACAGGTTTAAAACTTGAGTTTCCTAAAAAATCGTTAAAGGAATTTTGGCTTGGGATTAGGACAGAATTTTCAACAATTTCTGAAATGGCCCTAAACATACTTCTCCCATTTTGTACTACGTACGCTTGGCTACTGATCTAAGGGACATGGGTTCGAGCCCCGGAATTAGGCATGGATGTGTGTGTCGTTTTTCTGCTGAGGTCCTGCCATCCTCTCAGATCTCCTACTGTGGCATATAAACTGACAGGCTCCTGTCAGACCTCTGTGGCAAGCAGCTGCTGAGGGGGTATTTATTTTTATTTTATTTATTAATGCGAAGCGGCGTTCTCAGCATTGACGATTATAAAATCAAAATATCGATCAATCCTGAAAAACGTTGAAGATGCTCTACGTCCTGCAATGTCAAATATTCAGCCAAGATTTAATTCTTTATGTAAAAATAACCAAGCACATCCATCTCATTAGCATGCCAATTTGCTTTCGTCTTTAATAAATGGTAAAATTATATGTGTACGAAACAATTGTTTTAAAATAAATTTCTTCACGATTTATTATCAGTAAATGTTTGATTTATATTTAGGGGTTGCGAGTGGAAAAAGTTGGCGAAAAGGGGTCGCGAGTAGAAAAAGTTTAAGAAGCCCTGCCTTAGAGAACTAATGAAAGGCTTTGAGACAATGAGTTCTAGCCCATAGCCAGCAGAGGAATTTCTAGGACGGAAAATGAAGCTGATTTTCATTAACCGCCTTTATTCGTCCAAAGCTATTGAAAAAAAAAACAAATCTGGGCCATTATTTAAATAGTTGTATATCTATGGGACCTGGGTTCGAGCCCGGGTAAGACATGGATGGTTCGTGTTGTTTTCTGCTGAGGTCCTGCCATCCTCTCAGATCTTCTACTTTGGCATATAAACTAACAGGCTCCTGTCAGACCTCTGTGGCAAGCAGCTGCTTGAGGGGGTATTTATTTATTTCATTATTATATCAAATATTCCCATAAATTTGTACAAACATTTTTTAAGACACTTCCCCCTTCTCTGTGCAGATGTCGGGAGATTTATCAGTACTCCTATAGGCATTAGAAAAAAATAACTATATTTTTAAAGGGCAGCAGAAAAAATAATTATCCTTAAGGCGAAAACATACATTTCGAATGAATAATGAATTACAATAAACTATAATTAATTTTGAATAAAGAAAATATCTCGCTTAAAAAACAAAACTATATATATTTAATGAGTACTGTGAAATGGCAAAAGAGTTTAGTTATATACCTAAAAATGGTTGTCAGAAAATGAACCAGATTCAGTAATATTGATTATGTGCATTTGGCATTGGTAGTTCCAATGGCAATGGAGAACGTCTTCTGCAGGTAAGTAAACTTAATGGTTTACAAATAACTAACACATACTTCAAACATCAGGACATTAATAAATGTACATGGGTTTCACCTGATGGGTTGCACAGGAATATCATAGATTATATCTTAATTAACAGCAAATGGGTCAGTTCAGCTAGGAATACCAGATCATACAGGGGAGCCGAAATTGGGTCTGACCATTACCTGATCAAAAGTGTCTTACGGCTGAAGCTTAAGAAATGTTAGGCTAAGGTTAAGAAAATTACCTTCAATACTGAAGGTCTGAAAGATCCAGATATAGTTAAAGCATACCATGATGGGGTACTTAATCATTATAACAATCGTGGTTTGCTACTGCTGAAGTTGAGAAAGAATGGGATTACTTTAAACAGGCTTTTCTTGAAACCAACAATTCTCTTTTGGGCAAAAGGGAACAGGGGAAACAAAGTTATTTGAGTGATGAGACTGTGGAATTTATTTCTGAAAGAATGAAGTCAGGATAAATATAAATCAATACCCTACTAATCCTAACAGAAGGCATTACAATGAGATTAATAAATACGTAAAGGATCAGTTAATAGCTGATAAGAATCTTTGACTTGATAGCTTGGCTGACAAAGCAGAAGAAGCAGTTAGACAGAGCAACAGCAGGGGAGTATACCAGATTGTTAACGTTTTATGTGGGAAGAAACAGACAGGTGCACAGGGATTGAGGGATAAACATGACAAGGTGGTTGAAGGTGAGGATTCGGTGATGATTAGGTGGGCTGAGCATTTCAGAAATGTTCTAAAAATGTGATTATTTCTACTCCCATTGTTTGTAATGAGGATAGATGCATTACTGGCTTTTATGATGGCTCTATATCACATTCCGAAGTCGCATTGGCTATCTCTAAATTAAAACTGCATAAATCCCACAGGTGGATGAAATCACCACTGAAATGCTTAGAGCTGGGAACATTTGTGTTGTCACATGGCTGACTGAAATTTGGAATTTTTTTATGATAAAGGTGTTGTTCCTAAGGATTTTACTAGAGCTATCATTGTCTCAATTTTTAAAAAAGGTGATCGCAGTTCTTGTGATAATTATAGTGGAATTAGTTTACTTTCTGTTCCAGGCAAAGTTCTTTGCATGATAATATTTAAGAGAATTAAGAATTTCATTGATGGACAACTGTGTGATGAATAGTGTGGATTCAGCGGTGGTAGGGGATGTGTTGATCAAATATTTTAACTTAGGTAGATTCTTGAGAAATGTTTAGAGTTTCAGAAACCTGTAGTTATTAGTTTTATAGATTTCAAAAAGGCTTTTGACTCTGTTGATCGATATAATTTGAGGTTGATTGTTAGATCATATGGAATACCTGATAAATTAGTTAGTGTAATGAAATCTCTCTATAAATAAGACTAATTCATAATGAGAGTTGGTATGTCTTGCAGCGATTGGTTTAGCATTGCTAGTGGAGTTAGACAAGGGTGGATTTTGTCTCCTTTTCTCTTTTGTTTGGTTGTTGATTATGTAATGTGAAATCCTTTGCAAGGGAAAGATTTTGACCTTAAATGGTCTAGAGCATAGATTCCCAACGGGGGCGATACCGCCCCCCAGTGGGCGCTGGAGCCTTCCATGGGGGCGGAAGCGGATCCAGAGGCAAATGCGTTGAGGCAGTCAAGAGGGGCGGTAAAATAAATAAATAAATTTAATGGAATTTTCTGTGACAACCTTTTTATCTCTTCTATTCTGTGGTGTCTTCCTGGTGATTCTGGTCATCCACTACCTCATCCGTTATGTACAGCTTTTCAACTGCAGCTTGGACAATAAGTTCCCTGCTACCGCCTACTAGCGTACTGGTACGTCTGAAATCGACTGAGATGCTCTCAAAAGTTCTCTTCAAGATCACAGATTGGATATAAACTTCAATATGTTTTCCCACTCCAAGTCGCTTTGAGTATGCTTTATGATACGTAGTTACAATACCATCCCACGTCAGAACATAAGGTATAATATTAACATTACACTTGTGAATTAGGCTCAACTCATTAGCCAGCAGATCATACTTCCTCTTCTTTTCAACCTCTACTGTCTGCAGGTTATCCTGAGATGTTATTCCTACTTCAATAATTGTAATCTCATTCAATACCTTAGCATGCACTACTATATCAGGCTTATTATGTTGGACATGTGTGTCCGTCCTAATAGGCAAATGAACCTTGATGCAATAATAATATAATAATAATAAATTTATTATATTTAATATTTTTTTATAATTATTTTTTTAATATAATAAAATACTTTGAAAATACCTGTTTTCATGAATAAATATTTTATCTGGCTATGCGAATTATCTTATTGTTATCGCGTTAATAAGCCTGTTAAAACAAATTAGGTATACCTATACCTAATTTGTTTTAGTTTAGAATAAATTGACGGTGACAAGTCCTTGCAAGTTGGTAGGCAAACACGCGGTTTATGCAATTTAACATGTTTCGACAAGAATATGGGAGCTTGAAATGTCTTGTTTACGGAGCAAGTGCTCCGGCATCGCAAACGTACAAGGTAATGCGTGCACAAATCAAATCTATAAAAGCGATAGCTCTAGGAATGTTTTATTATTTTTATGTGCTTCGCCGTGATAAATAGTCGTGAGTGATAAGTGTTAGAAGTCATTATAAACATTATTTTTATAACTATCTATAAATCTGTTGAGAAGTTAATTTGTATTTGAAAATGTCTGAATCTACATCTAAAAAGAAATGCCGGCAGTACAGTATTGAGTATTTGAAATATGGATTTACGTACTCTCCTAAAAACCAATCATTACCTATGTGTTTAATTTGCCGAAAGGTTTTTTCAAATGAAGCTATGAAACCTTCTAGGCTAAAAGAGCATTTAAATAAAATGCATGCTGATAAGAAGAACAAAGATTTATCCTATTTTCAAGAACTGGAAAAGCAATATTTAAAACAGCCAACTATGTCAAACCTTTTTGCGTTGTCTTCTAAACAAGATGATAATGGACTACGAACCTCATATAACGTTTCATTGTTAATCGCAAAAGCAGGAAAACCACACACAATTGGCGAGGAATTAATTTTGCCGGCAGTCAAAGAGATATTAAAAACTGTTCTTCATCATAAGACACTGTCAGATATCACCAAAAAAATTCCTCTCAGTAATAATTCAGTGCAAAGAAGAATAGATGAAATGGCAAAAGACGTTGAAATATCATTATGTGATTACCTAAAGACTTGCAAATTTCCCATTCAACTCGATGAATCAACTCTACCAAATAACGAAGCTCTACTCTTATCATACGTAGATTTATAAAAGAAGAAAAAATTCATGAGGTGTTATTATTTGCTAAAAATTTGGAATCTGATACAAAGGGAGAATCTATATTTAATACCATGCAAAAGTTTTTTCAAGAGAAAGAAATTCCTATTTGCAATATTTTGTCTGCTGCTACTGATGGTGCTCCAGCAATGACAGGGCGTCATAAGGGTTTCATAACGCATTTGAAACAAGCAGTACCAAATGTACTCGCTGTACATTGTATTATTCATCGTCAGCATTTGGTTGCAAAAAATTTGAATGAACGTCTGCATACGTCGCTCCATTACGTTATTAAAGCAATCAATAAGATTAGAAGCAATTCATTGAATGACCGATTATTTGGTAAGCTTTGTAATTAAAATGATGAAGATTACAATCACTTGCTGCTGCACACAGAAGTACGTTGGCTCTCTAAAGGTGTTTGTCTGAATCGTTTTTTCAATCTATTTGACTCAGTACTGGACTTTCTTGAAGACAGAGACGAAAAATTGCGCGAAAACCTGATTACGTCAAAAAATGACATCGCTTATTTGACAGACGTGTTTAATATATTTAATCAAGTTAATTTACAATTGCAAGGTGATGAGTTGAATTTAATTAAAACAAAAAACGTCATAGCTGCTTTTGCGGGAAAACTTCTTCTATTCAAACGAAATCTAGGTAGAGGTGAATACAACCACTTTCCCACATTATCAGCAGTCTCTGTAAAACCGGAAGATTTACTTACTTACTGCCAACACTTGAAAGTTCTTCATGTTGATTTTACGGAGCATTTCCAAGATATTTTAAACATGAATATACCGAGTTGGGTTTTAGATCCTTTCGCAAACACAGATACCGAATAATCATCAAATTTAGAAGAGGAACTCTTAGAACTCACGACTAACGAAGCACTCAAAGTAAAATTCAAACATGGATACCAAGAGTTCTGGCTTCAAAATCAATACCAGTTCTCTACCCTGGATTTTGGGCAATAGTAGAGAAATTTTTAATCGCATTTCCTTCGTCCTATATGGCTGAGCGTGGATTCATTGCAGTAGCTAATTTACTGTCAAAGAAGAGGAACAGACTACACATCACTGAACGTGGCGATCTGCGATTGATGTTCACGAAACTCGAACCCTACATTAACAAATTGTTAACACTCCACCAGCCTCAACCATCTCATTAATTTTTTTATTTATTATTAATTTTGTGTTTATCTCATTATTTTTTATTTCTTATTGATTCTGTGTTTATTTTTAAAATTTTAATAAACAATTTTATTGTACATTTGGTTGTCGTTTTATTAATTTCTGCTTTAGGATTTTTAATAGATAAATAAACAGATAAATTAGGTACAGATAATATGCAACAATATTTTACTATTTTATGTAAAATTAACTATTATGGACTCGGGGGGGGGGGCGTTAAAATTTTTGTTCTCTTCTAAAGGGGGCGATGGTCCAGAAAAGGTTGGGAATCACTGGTCTAGAGCAATGGTTCTCAACCTTTAATGCTTTACAAATCCCCTGGAAATGTGTATGTAACTGGTGTACCCTTTGTATAGATAGATAAACCTATAGTTATAGTATAACAATGGGAATAAAATAAAACATATGTATAAATAACACATCTAACAAATTTTGAGCACTGACGGCGTACCACAAAAAACCTTTTTAGACTAGGGGTCCTCGTTGAGAACCCCTGGTCTAGAGATTTCAAAATTTCTGATTTAGACTAGGCAGATGATTTGGCCCTGTTGTCTACTGATGTTGATGAGATGAATTCGTTCATTAGGGCTGTTAGTAAGATTGGTAACAGAGTAGGTTGGTGATAGAGAAAAAACTAAAGTGATGAAAATTGGTCAGGCAGATGGTGCTTCAGTTGCTTTGAATGTAATCTTGAGCAAGTGTCTTGTTAATTAACTTGGGAGCTACATAACAGATACTGTGACGTGCGGCACGAGATAAATAAATTAGGGATTGCCACTGGGACTGTTAAGAATCTATGTCTAGTGTGGAAAAATAGACATATTCACCTAAAGACTAAAATTAGGCTGTATAATAAGCTCACTGGACAAAAAATTTGTCACCCCTGGCTGAATGTCTCCTAATAGCGTGTAACGCATATGTTTGGCTGAAGATCAGCCAAAATTCTGTCTGGCATGGATAACACCAATGTGCAGATGTAGTGCACATCAATGTTCATCCAATCTTCCAGCAACAAATGCCGCAGTTTGGCCAGACTGGTTGGATGGCTGGGACAACGCTTTACTCGTTGCCCCAAATAGTTTACACAAGTTTTCTATGGGATTCAAATCCGCGGATTCGGTGGGCCAGTCGTGATGTTCGAAGGCTTCAGAATGCTCGTCGTGCCAATCCGACACACTTCGAGCCTGTGCATGCGACAATTGTAGCCTTAGAAGACTGGGATATCCTTTTGGTGTTCACTGTGAAGATGCTGCACAAAAGGCAACATGTGATCGTCCAGTAGCTCCATATAGCCCTTCTGGTTCAAGTATGATGTCCCCGCAACCATAAGTCCCATTTCCTCATAAGTGAAACATCCCCAGATCTCCACAGAGCCTCCTCCAGCTTGAAAAGAACCTTGCACACAGTTCGCATGGAAGGATTCATGCGGCTTACGATGTACACGTCGCCTCGCATCATTCGAATACAAGCAAAAACGTGACTCATCCGACCAGATCACACGTTTCCAAGATTCGAAAGTCCAGTCTTTGTGATGCCATGCTCACTGTAACCGTGCAGCCTTGTGCAGAGCTGTTAACATGGGTCTCTTCCGCAGTACTTTGCTCCAGATATCCATGGCATGCAGTTCCCTTCGGAGTGTTCATTCGGAAAAAGCTTGTTGTAGGCCTGCATTGACTGACTGGAGCAATTCCTGCCTCATTGAAAAGTGGTTTGCCCTAACAGTGCGTGACACACTGTGGCGGTCCCTATTGGTGAGCACAGTCTTTCTGCCGCAGTTCTGGTGACGATTAGCGGTTGACTGCGATGTATGCCACTGCTGGATGACCCTTTGGACAGTACGTTTCAACACACACATGCAAAGGCAACAACTTCTTGTACACTGTGCCCTTTTGCTTGGCCAAACACAATCACACTTTTTTGTTAACCATTCACATCTTTGGTGCGACCTATGTTTCACGGAGCGACTAACACACATGTGGCACACAACCACTTCTTCACTGTATGAACCCCGTAGCATACGGCACAGCTATTTGCAGGACGCATTTATTACTGGTGCTCCCTCTGTTCCTGTTGAATGAACGTAAATCTCTTATTATGGGAGATGACTAATTTTTTGTCTGGTGAGCTTAGTTCGGTTTTTTCTAAGGTTAGTTATGGTAGCGAAACATGGACCCTTTGTAAGCAGGATAACAAGAAACTTGATGCCTTTGTTTCCAGATGTTTATGCAGTATCTTGTGTATTAGGTGGTTTGACTTTGTAAGTAATGATGAGGTTAGAAGAAGGAGTCATCAACCTCTTTTGAGCAGCATACTGTGCAGAGAGAGACTGCATTGGTTTGGCCATGTTGCCGATATGAATAGCTGCAGATTGGCAAACAGGATTATGAACAGTGTGCCTAAGGGTTTCAGAAAAAGGGGGACACCTAGGTTGCAAAGGGCAGACAATGTTAAACAGGACCTTGCTAGAATTGTCCCAGAATGGTCAAATGCAGCATCTGGTAGCTCAGAAGAGACATGTCTGGAGAGGAAAATTACACAGTCTGGTTGAACTTCCATAACCAATGGCTACATGAGGATTTTGTGTGTATATATGTTCTGTGAGCTGCAGGTTGGTCGGAAATAATTTAGGATGGGAATCTCGTTTTCAAAAATAATGAAACTTTTCATTTACCTACTTTTTCACTCTTTTAAAAATTTAGTTCGAACCATTGAGGTAATATTACTCGATATACGACTGGCAATGGACGCCATGAACATGTACAAAATCTTAAGCATACTCCTCAGAGAGACAGAGAGAGAGGCATTTCTGGATAGCATAAACAAACCTTTCACCACGCTCTTAGATTTACATGAATTGTGTACTAACTACTGAAAGTACTATAAAAGTAGCAATTCGACATTTCATAGGTTAGTAATTTATGAATATTGTGAAATGCTTTTAAGTTGAAATTGTTAAAGCAGAAAGGCCTAAAAATAATAAAGCATTTTAAAATACCGTTCTGTCCTAATATAATATCAAATATAGTTCACGATTATTTTTCATAAATGAGACTAATAATATTTACATATGAAAAGAAGGTGATTTACAGATTGAAACAGCATGGAATTTATAGAATATTTTCGTGAATTTTGTTTCTAAAAGAAATATTGAACTTGATATTAATTTTATGAGACTTCTGCTTTGCATTTTTATTTTGCCAAAATAACACAAATTGTTTTTTTTTTCTCAGACGAAACGCCTGAAATAGGGATTTTATAATTTTGCATGTGATAAATGAGGCCTAAAAATTTGCTTTTCATAATTCATAAAAAATTTTATGAATTGAAATGCTAAGGCTTGTCAATTGTGGTTGAAGCTCCACTGTCCTTCTTTAAATAGTATCTAGTGCTATCTGTTCCCAGCACTTTACTATAGTGCCTATAAGTATATAAGCACTATAGTAAATATATAGTGTAGCAATCATACTATATATTTACTAGTATATTTAACTATGCTTAATGCATAGCATTTATTTTAAAATTGTCATTTTTTTATAGTATCTAGTGCTATCTGTTCCCAGCACTTTACTACAGTGCCTATAAGTATATAAGTATATTATCTCTTTAAATAGTATCTAGTGCTATCTGTTCCCAGCACTTTACTATAGTGCCTATAAGTATATAGGCACTATAGTAAATATATAGTGTGGCAATCATACTATATATTTACTAGTATATTTAACTATGCTTAATGTAAAGCATTTATTTTAAAATAGTGTGGCAATCGTCAATAGACCAGCCATTAAAAAGTGGTCCAAAAAATGGTCCCCTACCGAGAGAGGGACTAGAATCGAAATATAACTTCGTGCATGCGCAGTAAAAAGATATTGATATAGTACCTTTTTACGCCAAATTACCCCGCCGTAAGTAGTTCTAGATAAAAAAAAGTAGTTCTACATAAAAAATAATATCGCGAAACATTGTCGGCGTGTAAAAACCTGGTACTCTATAAACAACTAAAATGTTTCGTAGTTTTCTCCTGAAATTTAAATATTAAGAATTACATTACAAAATAGAAAATTGTATCATTGGAATGGCATCCCCACTCCTACATCATGGCCGTCGGACAACTCCGTAATTTGATACGTAACTAAATGTTTTGAAAGCATTTTGACAAATTAATGCATAAACGTATTTTATCAACTATAAAATCTTCGACAAGTGGAAAATCAGTAAGTTAAATCATAAAGTATCATACAGTGTAAGTACAATTGATCTCAAAAATTTATCAAAAAAACTGAAAAATATATTTACACAATTCTTTATTTTAGAAGTAAAATATAGATGTAAAATATTTTGGAAGTAACTATAATGTTGAATAGTGATAAGATTCAAATTTATTAACAAGTTGCCTGGAATCATTGCTTCTTGCACTCAAGTTTTAAATTATGGAACTTTGCATTATATCATGACACAACCAGGCATAATTTCTAATTGGTGTACTGGTAATGAAGCCCTGTACAAAATTAAGCCACAATGATTTTGGATTTGATATCTACCATTTTCTGTTTTATATCACTGCCTCTTAAGGAAAAAAAATGACAATTTTAAAATAAATGCTTTACCAAATAGGAATTGTTTTGAAATTTTCAATTTGTTTTCCATTATATATTAATACATTCTATTAGTGATAATATAAGATGGCATTTCTCATCAATGATCAAAATTTAGTATTACCCTAAGTGCACCTGGATTTAGAAAAAAGGGTGGGAGCAAGAAACAATTGAGACAGAATATGTGGGGGGAGAGGGGGTCAACAGACTGGATTATCAATGCAGTATAACATTTCCACATCTTTTTGTTATATGTCTTTATATAGCATTTTGGAAAATGCATGAAAATAATTGCTTAATAATTTTTGGCCTCTTACTCATTAGCATCCTGAAGAGGGGGGGGGGGGGTCAGATCTGGCCCTGACCCTACGTTATTGTAGAGTTCATAAGCTTTGTGTACAATGCCTTTCATGAAAGAAGAAAATTGCAACTATCATTAACTATTGAATTATTTCCCAAAGAGAGAAAATGAATTAATGTTAAAATTATGCTACTACAATATGCAGGAAAAGATAATTTTAATGATTGCTTATTATTGTTAGCCTAATTTTTTGCTCCTAATATAGTTGAAAATAAACTTGATTTGTGGTTTGCCTTATTTAAACAACTGTTCTTCCCTAAAGGAATTGTTTTAAGAAATAGTTTTCACAATTCCATGAAACTTATTCAAAATTATTGTACTCTTTTAACCTCAATGGGTGTAGTTTTGCATTCAGTAGCATATTTTTATGTCATTTATTTTATGATTTACACGTAGATATGGTGCATTTCTGTGCAATGATTTCAAAAATGTGTTTTCTCTCTTTGATAAGTCTTCACTTCTGAAGAAAAGGGTACATGCATGTGTAATTGATTTGTTGGAAAATAATTTGTCCGAGTGGTTAGCGGGCTTGGCTACTGATTACATCATCCATGCCCTGGGTAAGGCATGGATGTTCATGTTGTTTTTCTGCTGAGGTCTTGCCTTCCGCACAAACCTTCTGCTATGATATATAAACTGACAGGCTCCTGTCAGGCCTTGGTGGCAAGCAGCTGCTTGAAGGAGTATTATTTATTTTATTAGCATTTTTCATAAAAATCTGAAGTTAGGAGTAATAGAGCTTCAAAAATTCTCATTGATATTAGATGCAAATTCCTAACAAGTTGGTAGGAGTGTAGATAGATGCTGTATTTGCATTAAACAATGTTTTTTCATGAATTTACTATCCCATTATCTTGCATAATAAAACATATAATGTATGTGTCATTAATTTATATATCATATCTCATTTCTAAGAAAATATATATTACATTTTTGCATTTTATTTTACAATGAATAGTTTTTTTCTTGTGTCTAATAACTCTTTCCATAAAGGACAGCTCTCACTGTGATATTTATATATCCTTTTTCTGTTGCATCTAGTTCATTCTGTGGCATTATTCTTAAAATGACACATGAGTTGAAAAATTTTTTGGTAATATTTTATTTATCCACTAAAACTTCCTGGTCTGCCCTCAGTCAGCAGGGGACACTAATGGGCTTACTAAGGACACCATCCATCAGATGGAATGTTAGGCCTTGGTCCTGTGTGTGGGAGAGACACCTTGTGCATCTTAAGGAACATGGATGGCCTTGATGAGAGTCTAATAGTGTCCAGTGGGTGTCCTCCCTCAATCTCTGAGCAATTGGGTCCTTGTGACCTGGTCATTTAGCCCATTGGGTCCAATAGAGGTGTTGCTCATAGGTAAAACAATCCAAATCTCATATCAATCAGTCATAATAACTGACATATTTACTGTACTCTTTCTAAACCACAGTGGTTGCAATTTTGCATTGAATAATTATATTTTTACGTTATAGTTGTTTATTTCATGATATGCAAATAGATATAGTGTGCTTCTGTGATAATTTATCACTAAACACATTATTTTGCAATGTTTATATATTTTTTTCTTAAAGGAAAATGTATATGAATGTATCATTGATTTCTTATTTAATTTCTAAGTTATAGAGAAATATAAAAAAGACTTATTACATGCAACATTTTTTTTCCACAAAAAAAGCTTAAGTTTTACAGATAAAGTTTCTCATTGATATAACATGCAAATTCACTAAAAGGTTTGTAGGAGTACTGACGGATGCCATATTTCTTTGCTATATTTACATTGAATACTGTATTTTCATGAATTTAATATCCTATTATCTCATATAAGAAAGTATATATATGTTGTCATTGATTAATTTAATATCACATTTGTAAAAAAATATGTATTATATAGGCTTTAGACAGAAACATGGAAACAGTTTCTTGTTATCTCAATGAAAATCACATTTTGAGTGAATAACTACAATATGATTTTTAACGAAAAATGTAGATGCAGTAAAATCTTTCTATATCTCAATTTTGATCAATATTTATTTAGTATTCAGGGAGATAAATGTTGAATATTTAAAAGACTGAAAAAATTAACCTCAAAATTTATGTAATACATTGAAATAGGCTAAGAGATCAACATAGGGTATAATACACTGTACTGGAGTCAACTATGCAGAGGCGGATCAAGCGGGTATTGGTCCTGGCGGCCGCCAGGGGCCTTGAACTGGAAGCCCCCCCCCCCCCCCCCCCCCCCCCCCCCCCAGCAATCGTTCGGGGCTGCAAGCTTTTCCCTAATTAAAGAAAGATGATCAATCAAATCGTTTTATTAAAGTAACACCAAAAA
The DNA here is from genome assembly GCA_038380435.1 of Ryuthela nishihirai. NCBI lineage: Eukaryota > Metazoa > Arthropoda > Arachnida > Araneae > Heptathelidae > Ryuthela > Ryuthela nishihirai. The sequence goes on along the minus strand of JAWZYU010000011.1, from coordinate 82,976,457 downwards.
CAACTATAATGTTATCTGTCAATCTATTTTTCTTAGAAATAACATATCTAGAACGAAAATGATTACACTATTAAATTTTGTTACATTCTTTAAAAGAATATACCAAAATTTAATTCCTTTCTCCCTTCCTTTTTCATTTCTTTAGAATTTAATATGCTTTGTGTTTGACGGCCGACCAAACATAAAATTTTGTTTGTCTTTGGCCGACAAACACAAAAGCCGTCAATGACGACTAGTACTACAGTCAGTATTCTGATAGACAATGTCACTGCAGTTCGTAACGCATGTGATTTTAATCAATTTTTGTTTTTTGTGAAAAAATTAAAGTTCATTTTTCGTTGTTCCTATTCTATATCTGTGAAACTTTTGATTCGTAATATAAAGATTCATAAAAATATTTAAATATCATTTGCGAATGAGATAAAGTTTCAATTTACAATTTACAAAAGTTATCAAATATAGGAAGCTATTTTTTTTACCGGAAAATAATTTCTAACTCTCATATTTGAGTGTTCCTGCAATTTAGTTTACTTTATTTTTGCTTGCTGATGGAAAAAAATTTATTATTCGCAAAAAATATTTTACATTCTATCAGTTTTTCAAAATCAAAATTTTTACCATTTTACCGTTCGCGACAGATATTTTACATTCTATCAATTTTTTAAAATAAACATTTTTAAAATAAATAAAAATAAATTTTAAAAAACAATTTTTGCTCAACTAGATGGCCACAAGGCCTGGGACTTGCGACGGGAATGATGAGGATTGAACCGGTTACCGAAATGTCAACACTTCCTTTTACAGAAGTAAAAAGAAAAATTCTACCTTGTGATACTCGGGAATTGTCCGTTTTATTTTTTTTTACAACTATTGATAACAGAGGCAGGCCTAAGTTTTTTGTCCCCTGCCTGACCGAATACAAGGATATAAGGGTCCCAAGGGAAGTGAATGGTTGAATCCAGATTGTTGGTGGTTACCTTTACTTTTACCCAATGTGGAACAATTCTCGAGTAACGAACAGGTAGAATTTTCCTTTTTACCTCTGTAAAGTGCAAAGATGGTAAAAGAAGCGTTGAAATGCCGCAAACCTGTTCAATCTTCATCATCTCCCGGTAGTAAGCCTGGTGACCATCTAGTTTAAGCACAGAAGTAACCTTACTATTATTTTTTTCGCAATTCGTTTTCGTTTATGTTTTAATTATTAATATAAAAATAATATTTGACGAAGTATGAGAGTGATTATTATTTTTTTACTTTATTTATTTATTTTTACTGTTGTTATTTTTTTGTAACTATTGATCATTTTATATTTTTAACGATTTCATTCATGCCTGAATAAAAATAAAATTCGAATATTAGAAATTAAAAAATATAAAAAAAAAACATAATTTCTTTTAGGGAGAAAAAATGAAACGATATCAATCCGGAGCAGAAAAAAATTAAAACAAATCCAAGAAATTATTGAAGACCAGAAAAATGCTATGCATAGATTTCTAGTCGTCAATAGAGATGAGCCAACCCCATCTTCATCATGCAAACTTATCATCTAAAAGCTATCTACAGAAGCAGACAAAGATAAATGTGAAACTGAAACGGTGTCCTATAACAAAGCAGAAAATGTCAAAAAATGAAAATACAACAGAAGAAGATTTTGAAAAATTAGAAGAGAGTTCTAGAGAATTTGCTTAATTAGTGCCTTGCATAAATGATGATATAGCTCTTTGGCCTACAGTGCTATCTGATGCAATCATTGATCATATACTTGTAAACAAGCCAAACAAAAATATTGGAAATATAAAAACTTTAAAATCGGTGTATAAGGATAGGGATCAAATGTATAACAGAGGTCTTTCGTACGATCATTTTTATTGTACAAAAACAAATGGAATTAAAGAAGAGAGAAATTGGCTTGTATTTTCAGAAACGAGCAAGTGTGTTATTGCTACCCTTGCAAAATTTTCCCCACATCTAAATCCAAATTAATTAGTGGCTTCTAAAACTGGAAAACTATTAGTATAACTTTGTTCAACCATGAACTTTCAAAAGAACATGTCATCTATGTGTATTTTATATGAAATATCTTCAACTTTAAACAGAATCGATACTAATTTATTGCAGAAGAGAGAACATGAAGAGAGTTATTGGAAAGAAGTGTTTAGAAGAATAATATCAATCATAAAATTAAAGTCGATTAGGACTAGCATATAGAGGTCACGACGAAGGTCAAATTTCAAATAGAAAAGGAAACTACTTGACATGCTTGGAATATCTAAGTGAATATGACAATTTTTTGACATTACATTTACAAAAATACAGTAATCGAGGACAAGGAAATATTAATTATTTGTCACATAATATTTGAGATGAATTCACAGGTATCATTAGCAAACATGTAACAGCACTTATAGTAGAAGAAATTATATATGCAAATTATTACAGTCTTATACTCGACTCTACACCTGATGTTTCATATATGGATCAACTGACACTTGTTATAAAATATGCATTGCCAAATAGCGATATAAAAGAAAGATTTCTGGAATTCATACCGATTGAAGAACATGTCGAGAAAGTACTCAGGATTACAGGCACGAAATAAAGACTGCAGTCCGAATGCGGGGTCTACATCCCTTGCGCTACTCACTCTTTAAATTTAGTGAGCAATTTTGCTGCAGAAAGTTGTAGTGCTGCACTTCAATATTTTATGTTTTGCAAAAATTATTTGTTTTTTTTTCTGCATTCACTCATCGCTGGCAAATTTTTTGTAGAAAGCTGGAGAAGTGTAAAAATGACACTAGATGGTTGGCGAGAACAGATGCCGTATACTGGCACTAAAAATTGGTTATAACCATATAAAAGCGGCTTTATCCGACATCTGCGCTTCCAGTTCGGAAAAACAATTGTAGTCAAAGCTACATTTTTTGTTAAAGAAAAATTAACAAATATGAAACTGCACTGATGACAGAAGTTTGGAACACTATTTTACAGAGTGTGAATGCGATCAGCAAATCACTGCAATCAATTGAGTGTACACTATTTAAAGGATCTGGTTTATTAAAATCGTTAGAAAATTTCATTAAACGATTCCGTGATGAAGTTTTTAATGTAGAAAGAGAAGTAACTGATACGACATCTTTAACTTTTGAGGAGCAGGATCAAATACGTAGGCCACAAAAAAGAAAAGCCTTTTTTGACGAGAGTAATGAAGAAAATCATTCGTTTTCATCGCGAGAAAATTTCATTTTTTAAATTCTTTTAATGTTTTTTGTAACAGTATGATAGCAGAACTTGCTCGTAGACAAAAATAGAATAATAATGTAGAATGTTTTTAAATGTTCTTTGATTTAAGCTTGCCTAATCCAGAAAAAAAGAACTATATGGAAAAATTAAAAGAGAACTATAAGTATGATATAGATATTACACATTTTGATGATAAATTGGAACAGTTTCTACTATTTTTAAAAGAAGATAAAGACAAATTCAATACTGCCACACAAGTATAGTACCAGGCCGCAAGAGAAATGTCAACTTTTCCAAATGTAGAAATTATTTTTAAAAAAAAATTCATTTTTTTTTTACTATTTTTATTTTTATTTCATCGGAACAAAGATCTTTATCTGTCTTAAAAAGGGTAACCTAAGAAGTACGATGTCAGAAGAAAGGTTAAACAGTATGGCGCTATTGTATATGGAACAAGAAGTATTAAATAACATCGATTCTTCGAAAATAATTTATGAATTTACTAGAGAAAATTCGAGGAAAAAATTTATATAATTTTTTACTCCAACTTAAATATATTTCTTTTTTTCTTAAAATATTTTACTATTTTGTTGCAATTTTCATTTTTATATTTTTTTACATATTTTATGCTTGATGTTATTATAAAGAAAAATTTATTGCAATGTTTTGAAATAAAAATATTAAATCACATATTATGTGTGTTAAATGTTTTTTGTTATAGTGAAGCCCTAGTTCTCTTTGTAGCATATACATATATAAACAGGTTTCTTAAGAGCCCCAAGCCGGCTTAATCCTCCCCTGCAACTATGATAAATTAATCTGCTTTAAAGCCACTGTCCATCAAATGGAACATTAAATCATTGAGCTGTCTATGGGAGAGTCATACTATGTGCATATCAAAGAACATGCTTGATGCTGTCCAGTGAGTCCCCTTCCCCCAGCTGTGTGGGGATAATTGTAACATGGTCATTTAGCCCATTATTTAGAGGTAATTAAAACAAGGTTGGGTTGTCTTAAGTTTTGAGGTTAATTTTTTGTAGCATGTTGAGATTCCTGTGTTAATTAATCTTTGAAAACAGATATTGTTTGAGATTGAGATCTTTAATTTATCTTTAGGTATTTTTTCACTAAAAGTCAGTAAAGAAGTTATTAAGCTCTGGGTTCGAACCCTGGGTAACGCATGGATGTTTCTGATGTTTTTCTGCTGAGGTCCTGCTATGGCGTATTAAACTGATAGGCTCCTGTTAGACCTCTGTGTCAAGCAGCTGCTTGAGGGTGTATTTATTGCAACATGGATCTGCTTCCATCTTTTTGTCCAGTACCTGTATTTCTGTACATTGGATGTTGTTTGTTTTTTGAGTAAGAAATAAGTTCTATTAATTGTGAGTATCATTTCAATTCCTATTTCATTTCTGCAAAATTTAAGTATTAAAAAATTCAAATGCATTTGCTTTAAATAAAACGATTTCAGAGTACTGAGATTTTAATTTTTCTAATATGTTCGTGTTCTTTTTCTGCTGAGGTCCTGCCATCCTCTCAGACCTTCTACTATGGCATATAAACTGACAGGCTCCTGTCAGACCTCTGTGGCAAGCAGCTGCTTGAGGGGGGTATTATATATATATATTAGACTCCTTTGCCTAACCTCATCATTAGTTAAAAAGTTAAACCACCTAATACCCAAGATAATACATAAGCGTCTAGAATCAAAAGCATCTAGTTTCCTGTTATCTTGTTTACATAGCGCCCAAGTTTCACTACCATAACTAACCCTAGAAAGAACCAAACTATTATACAGTCTAATTTTAGTCTTTAGGTGTATACGCCTATTTCTTCACACTCTCCATATATTCTTAAAAGTCCCGGCAGCAATCCCTATTCGCCTGTTAATCTCATGCCGCACATCACCATTATCTGTTACATAGCTCCCAAGATAATTAAACTGTGACACCTGCTCAAGACTGCAACCATTCAGATGAACTGAATCACAACCTGCCTGACCAATTTTCATCACTTTAGTTTTCTCTCTGTTTATAACCAAACCTATTGTACTACCAAACCTACTCTACTCTCATCAACAGCTCGAATGAAAGAGTTCATCTCATCAACATCATTTGCCAAAAGGGCTAAATCATCAGCATAATCTAAATCAGAAATTTTCGAATCTCCAGCCCATTTAAGGCCAAAATCTTTCACTTGAAGTTAATTTCGCATAACATAATCAATAACCAAACTAAAGAGAAAAGTCCACTTGAAAACGTGGTGCCTAAAGTTCCTACCAGCATCGGTGACTTCAGCCTTTAGCAGAGGAGGAACAGGTCTTTGTCCCATACCTGCGATCAGGGTCCGGTTTCATATTGTTGGCCTACCAATCTCAATAAACCTAGTTTCTTTAAAAAACCAACTAATCATTTTCTCTCTGCAGAAAGGTGGAATGTGGGGACATTATATAGAGATTATTCTCTTGATGTCCTCACGCAGGAATTCCAGCGCTATAACCTAGATATTGTACGCTTGCAAGAGACCAGATGGACAGGTAAAGGTTAGATACTTAAAAATAACTTTAAATTTCTCTTTACAGGGAGGGAGGATGGAAAGCATCACCAAGGCGTGCGTCTGCTGCTCAGCAGACACGCTAGTGATGCCCTTATAGGATATGAGTGCATTAATGAATGGTTTCTTACAGCAAAATTTCAGACAAGCATTAATGACATGAATGTTATCTGCTGTTATCCCCCCACTGAGATGCTGATGAGGATGAGAAGGATAGGTTTTACGGACAACTTCAGGATATTTTGAATTCTGTCAAGAAAGGAGATATTACCCTTGTTCTAGATGACTTAATGCCAAAGTTCGTACTGACTCTGACCTTTGTGGAGGGGTGATAGGTCCTTTTGGTTTTGGTAGCTGCAATGGGCAACGTCTCCTACAGGTAAGTAAACTCAATGGTTTCAGAATAACTAACACTTATTGCAAACACCGCGACATGCATAAGTACACATGGGTTTCACAAGATGGGCTGCATAAGAATATGATTGATTATATATAAATTAACAGCAACTGGGCTAGTTCTGTTAGGAATACCAGGTCTTATAGGGGAGCTAAAATTGGATCTGACCATTACCTTGTTAAAAGTGTCTTGCAACTTAAACTTAAAAAGTGATGTGCTAGGGTTAAAAAATCTACGTTTAATACTGAAGCTCTGAAAGACCCAGTTATAGCTAAAGCTTATCATGATAGGTTACTTAGTCATTATGACAGTCATGGTTTGCTTAATACTGAAGTTGAGGAAGAATGGGGCCATTTTAAGCAGGCTTTTTTGGAAACTAACAATACTCTTTTAGGAAAAAAGGAGCGGAGGAGACAGAATTTTTTAAGTGATTATTCACTTAAAAATTCAGAAAGAAAGAACTTATTTCAGAAAAGAAGAACTGCAGGAATGTCCTTAATCAGTACCCTACTAGTCCTAATAGAAAGGATTACAGAGAGCTTAATAAACGTGTAAAATATCAGTTAGCTACTGATAAGAATCTGTGGCTTGATGGTTTGGCTGACAAAGCTGGGGAAGCAGTTAGGCAGCACAACAGCAGAGAACTGTACCAGATAGTTAATGTTTTATGTGGTAGAAAACGGACAGGCATACAAGGATTGCAGGATAAACAAGGTAAGGTTATAGAAGGTGAGGATTCTGTCATGGCTAGGTGGGCTGAGCATTTCAGTGATGTTCTAAACAATGTGGTTAGTTCTACTCCCATTGTTTGTAATGATGATAGATGCATTCGCGGCTTTAATGTTGGCCCTATAACACAATATGAAGTTAATTTGGCTATTTCTAAACTTAAACTTCATAAATCCCCAGGGGTAGATGAAATTACTACAGTAATGCTCAGAGCTGGGAATGTTTCGGTTACCACTTGGATGACTGAAATTTTGAATAATTTTATGATAAAGGCATGGTTCCTAAAAATTTTACCAGAGCTATTGTTATCCCTATTTTCAAAAAAGGTGATCGCAGTTCTTGTGATAACTATAGGGGTATCAGCCTACTCTCTGTTCCAGGGAAAGTTCTTTCCATGGTTGTGCTAAATAGAATTAAGAATCTGGTTGACAGTCAATTGCGTGATGAGCAATGTGGATTCAGGAGTGGTAGGGGATATGCAGATCAGATATTTTCACTCAGGCAGATTCTTGAGAAATGTTTAGAGAGTCAGAAACCTTGGGTTGTTAGCTTTGTTGATTTCAAAAAGGCTTTCGACTCTGCTGATCATCATAATTTGTGGATGATTGTGAGATCATATGCTATACCTGACAAGTTAGTTAACATAATGAAAGCTCTCTATAATAACACTGAGTCGTGTGTGAGAGTTGGTAAGTCTTGTAGCAATTGGTTTAGCATTACTTCTGGTGTTCGACAAGGGTGCATTTTTTTGTCAGCAATAAAAAACTTATATCGTATAAACTCTGGACAAAACCAAGCATGAAATATATCCAACAATTAAAATTATAATTTAAAAAGTATACATTAAAGAACAAATTAGTTTACATCCATTTGTACATATTAACTCAAAATAACCGCAAACATAGAAAGAGAAAGTGATTGTAACCGCATTGTAGTTCGGAAATTCACTGGTGATGGTGATGCCGTCGTCTCGCGGTTACCATGGGCCCTATGGTAGTTGCACATCTGTACTCTCCCTTTTCTGTCTGCTCCCCATCCTCGAACTTCAATTACTGACAGGGTAAGTTTTTCTGTTTACTACTCAGAGGCTAACTCTGTGCTGCATTGTTTGTTGCTGAAAGAAATTCTAAAATGGTAGTCCCATGGCCGAGTGGTTAGCACGCTTGGCTACTGATCTAAGGGACCTGGGTTCGAGCCCCGGGTAAGGCATGGATGTCCGTGTTGTCTTTCTGCTGAGGTCCTGCCATCCTCTCAGATCTTCTACTGTGGCATATAAACTGACAGGCTCCTGTCCGACCTCTGTGGCAAGCAGCTGCTTGAGTGGGTATATGTTTTATGAAGATGAAAATAAAATATAAAATGGATAGTAGTCAAAAGAAATTTTGAAAGAAATTTTTATAAGTCGGAAAATGAAACATTTAATACAAAAAGTCAGTTTTTAAGTTGTGAAATTTTTACACAGAAATATATTTTTTAGAGTGTGAGCATTATATAAATTTTATAAGTGGAAACTTTGCACTTCGATAATTTTTTGCATTTGAATGGTGGATGCCTAAAGCCCGCCCCTCTGAAGCTTCCTCCTAGTGCAGTAGAACATATCGCAAACGCCTAATGCCGGCATTAGGTCAAGGTATCCTCCTCCCCTTCTCCTCTTTGTCGTATGATATCTCAGTATATTTCATTTAAAATTGACTAAACCGTGTATAGTGTTTAGTAAATTTTTAAGATTTTTCAGATGCAAGGCACTCAGTAACGAGGAGAAATCGGTATATCAGCAAAAAGACAAGACAAGAAAGGAAACTTCCATGTCTTATCCGGAATTCGAACCCAGTTCCTTTCATTGTAAATGAATCCGGTGTCCTTTCATTGCAGTCGCCAAGCACGTTAACCACGTGGCCATACCTGTAGGTTAAAAACTTCAGTGAATATTTTTTTACTTAAGTACGATAGGAAGCAAACAAATGTTTAGTGATGGTTGCCTTGTGTTGAGGAATGGATTTAGAGTTTCGGGTAATGGTAAAATTCAATGAAACCGAAAATTGTTCGTAGGTAGGTGTTCTTTTTTTCCCCAGACACTGTCATGTTTTTGTCACATCGTGCTCCTTATGTTTTGTTTCAGATCGGTCATAGAGAAATTAAGCCTTCAAATGAAAATCTGAAAATAAAGTCATCAAGTGTAGCCTTCTGGACGTTATTATTCATTTATTGACGCTTTGTCAGTCATCAAGTAATTGAGCCTTTGTTGGTATTTTGCTATTGCTGGTAAATGACACGTTGCATTTTTGATGGAATGCTCGACTTCCCACTCCTAAAGGCGACTGATAGTAGCAAAAGAAATTTTGTGAAAAATTATAGAAAAAAAAAAATTATGCTATTAAAGTCTTTAGCTCACTAGATGGCGCCACGAGGTTTAACGAAACTTAGGTGCGTAAAATAAAATAAAAACGCACAGTGGGATAGCAATGTAATGTTTTCCACAGTTTACTGGATTGTTTGTTAGTATATTTTTCGTGGTCTTTAGTTCTTCACAACACTAGTTTTCGTTTTTTTCCCCCATGTCTAAAAAATAAAGGCAGATATGCAGTTTATGGCGCTCAGTCACCGTACTTTTTAATGCAACCAATAATGCGTTGCATCTTGCTGTAATTCTTGATCTCATACTCCTAATGGCAATAAAAATGTTTCCAGAATTTTACCAAATTACTTTAAATTACCTCCATAAAAAAGGCCCACTAAATATGCAATTTAAATTAAAAACACGTTTAAATATCGCATTAGAAAGAATACTCGTTGGAAAGTTCTAAAAGTAATAGCCTAAAAAATTGAATTACTAGCAGTGAAGATGCTGTACAATGAGAATACACTGAGCAAATAATATAATGATAAACACTTATTTGCAGAAACAAAATTTTTATGCTTAGAAATAAAACAAAGGCAGTAGTACAGTTCACGGTCCTCAGCCGCCATTTTGTTTTTGACGCAACGTAACAAAACGGCCCTTTTAGTTGATTCCCCCAACTCCCGAGACCCTAACCCAAACAGGGGTTTCTAGAAAAAAAATTGTTTTTTTCGTTACCATAGTAACGAAAAAACCGAGTTTACGTCAAACGCAACGCACCGTAACCATAGTAACAAACACAAACAAACGTAAAAAAAATTAAATTACCGCAAAAAAAACCTCGTAACCGTCAATTACAGAATGAAAGCTCATAAAAGTGCCAAATCCAACAAAAAATGAAACGATTGCCTTCCTACATACAGTAAACCACTTCCACCATTACCCCTCCCCTCTTTTCAAAACACAATACACCGCCGACTGAATTATAAAAAAGCCCCAAAACTAAATAATGTCCTCCAAGACAACACAAACCAAAAAACATGAAAATCGGAAACAGTGCACCGCCGACCGCATTATAAAAAAGCCCCAAAACTAAATAATGTCCTCCAAGACAACACAAACCAAAAAACATGAAAATCGGAAACAGTGCACCGCCGACCGCATTATAAAAAAGCCCCAAAACTAAATAATGTCCTCCAAGGCAACACACAACGGAAAACCATGAAAATCGGAAACAGTGCACCGGCGACTGATTATAAAAAAGCCCCAAAACTAAATAATGTCCTCCAAGTCAACACACAACGGAAAACCATGAAAATCGGAAACATTACACCACCGACCGAATTATAAAAAAGCCCCAAAACTAAATAATGTCCTCCAAGTCAACACACAACGGAAAACCATGAAAATCGGAAACAGTGCACCACCGACCGAATTATGAAAAAGCCCCAAAACTAAATAATGTCCTCCAAGACAACACAAACCAAAAAACGTGAAAATCGAAAACAGTACACCCCCGACCGAATTATAAAAAAAAAGCCCCAAAACAAAATCTGACAAAAAAAACATCTTACCGCTCAAATAACCCTTCCCTAAATTACATTGTCATTTTACCTCTGAGCCTCCATGTTTTTCCCACACCATGGGCTAAATGTCGAGATCACATGAACCCCGAAGGCTCACAGAAGGTACGGAACCCACTAGAACAGCTGTTGGCAGACAGAAACTTCCTGTCAAGGCCATCCAGCGTGTTCTTTAACATACACAGTAACTCTCCCATACACAGGACCACGGCTTAATATCCTAACCGACGGCCGGCGGTCTTTCCAAGCCCATCGGTGTCCCCTACTAACTATGAACCGAGTTCGAAAATTTGCCGATACAAATCTAAACGCTGATATAGCTCGGACTCGAACTTTGGAACTACAGAATACAAGCCTGGCGCGCTACCGACTCCGCCACTCTCACCCCACCTCTAAATTTTTCATTCTTTCCCGACTCCATCAAAAAACTGCCGTTTTTTCACACACTGACAATTCTACAATACCCAGAATTACTACATCAAAAAAGTCGCCAGACGCTTCCACATGTTAACGATAAATCATATAACTATTTTTAAAAGACTCCTAAATATACAACAAAATTAATAAATCACTATAATGCATTAATAATTACCATACTACACGTAACTACTAAAAAAACATTCAATTCACCCCCAAACTATTCTAACAAAATACATGTGTTCTTTACTATCGCCATTTTCAATCCCACACGCAAAAACTTGCATACTCCCCCACTACATGGGCCCCTAAATATCTTTAATAACTAATTACAAACCATATCCAAACCAATTTTTAAAAAAAAGCTAGAACATATTAATTATTCCTATCCTACCTATCACTGAACCCCCCCCCCCCATATATATATTAAATATATAATACACACGAACTTACCTCTTACCATATAGGTATGTTATCCAAAGAAGTCATCAAGCGAAAATGGCGAAAAAAACCAAACGTAACTTCACACTCTCGTCAAATCATACACATAACACGTGATTCTATATTACCTACCCAAAAGAAACAAATCAAAGAGCCATAGGCCACCAATAACCAACAGTTACGTTTTTACGTCATACTTTACAAATCAACATCATACTTTACACTTCGACGTCACACACCACTTGAGCAATGCCATCTATCGGCTGAGGACCGTAATCACTACACGGGCCAAAACAAAAAATCCACCAGAAGTAATAGTGTCTAAGGCATATTTTCCTAACTGCACATATTTGCTATACAATGAATGCTGGTCAATACCATCCATAGCTACTTGTTTCAACACCCTAATTGCCATTCTGCGGCCTGTGTAGTGATTATGGTCCTCAGCCGATAGATGGCATTGCTCAAGTAGCATGTGATGTCGAAATGTAAAGTATGATGTCGATGTGTAAAGTATGACGTAGAAACGTAACTGTTGGTTGTTGGTGGCCTTTGGCTCTTGGATTTTTTTCTTTTGGGTGGGTAATGTGGAGTCACATGTTATGTGTGTGATTTGACGAGAGTGTGAAGTTACATTTGTTTTTTTTCGCCATTTTCGCTTGATGACTTCTTTGGATAACATGCCTATATGGTTAGAGGTAAGTGCTAGAAGAATTAAAATGTTGTTTTTTGGAAAATTCATTAAGATATGGTAAATAATAAGTTATTAAAGATATTTTGGAAATTAAACTTATTTAATATTAGGAGGGTTGTTGTTGATATTGTTAGTGAACTGTTTTGTAATGTTAAGGTCACGACATTTGGAAGTGGGAGTTTGGTAGCTTTCTACTGCTGTGTGTAGGGGGCATGTTTTTGTAAGTTTGGAGTGAGGGGCATTTGAAGGGGTAGGGAGGAGTGGTTTGCCAGATAAAATTAATAATTTTGTGTTTAGTATGATGCAGTAGTATGTGTTTTTTTGTGAGTGGAAGGAAGTGGGAAAAGATTATTAGTTTAAGTTTAAAAAATGAGAGTTTTTATGAGGTGTCAGGGTTTTAGGAGAATAGTTTTTGGTGAAATGTATAGAGTTTTCACAGAATTCTAATGTAGTGGAGGGGAGTATGCATGGTGGAAAGAATGTTGGAAGTTTTTTTGTATAGGACTAGAACATGGCGGTAGTAATGAACACGTGTATTTTGTTATCGTAGTTTGGAATGAATTGAGTCTTTTTTAGTAGTTATGTGTAGTATGGCAATTATTAGTGTATTATGGTGATTTATTAATTTTTGTTTTATATTTTAGCGTTTGGCGGCTTTTTGATGTAGAAATTATGGGTTGGGTTTTACCTCTGAGCTGCAGTTTTTTGCACACCATGAGCGAAATGGCCAGGTCACAAGGACCCTGAAGGCTCAGAGAAGGTTGGGGGAGGGGACGCACTGGAATAGTTGTTGGGAGACATGGTAGCCTTCCATGAAGTCCATTCAGTATGTCCTAAGCGTGCACAGGGTTATGTGTGTGATTTGACGAGGTTACACAGTTCAGTATGTCCTAAACGTGCACAGGGTTATGTGTGTGATTAAACGTGCTCAGGTTATGCATATATTTCATGCACAGGTTATGCATATATTTCATGTTTTCAAACTTTAACTAAACGTGCACAGGGTAACAGCACACAGTATCCATTAGTATCCCCTGCGCCCATCAGTATCCCCTGCTAACTGTGGGCACGGCAGGGAGTTTTGCAGAGATAAATCTCAATGCTGACCCACCTGGGAACTGCAGATAACGAGCCTGGCGCGCTACCGACTGAGCCACCGCCGCAGCAGAAATTATGGGTATTGTAGAATTGTCGGTGTGGAAAAACGTAGTGTTTCATGGAGTCAGGAAGGTAATCAATAATTTAGGGGAGGGCTATATGAGCTATAAGAATTTTTTTGTTGTATCTGATGAGATTATTTGGTTACGGGGGCTTTTTTTATAATTCAGTTGGCGGTGCACTGTTTCCGATTTTCATGTTTTTAGGTTTGTGTTGCCTTTTTTTCTGTGGGACTTTTTTATAATTCGGTCGGCAGTGCACTGTTTCCGATTTTCATGTTTTTAGGTTTGTGTTGCCTGGGAGGACATTATTTAGGTTTGGGGCTTTTTTATAATTCGGTCGGCGGTGCACTGTTGCCGATTTTCATGTTTTTAGGTTTGTGTTGCCTGGGAGGACATTATTTAGTTTTGGAGCTTTTTTTATAATTCGGTTGGTGGTGCACTGTTGCCGAATTTCATGTTTTTAGGTTTGTGTTGCCTGGGAGGACATTATTTAGTTTTGGGGCTTTTTTATAATTCAGTCAGCGGTACACTATTTCCAATTTTCATGTTTTTAGGTTTGTGTTGCCTGGGAGAACATTATTTAGTTTTGGAGCTTTTTTATAATTCGGTCGGTGGTGCACTCTTGCCGATTTTTAGGTTTGTGTTGCCTGGGAGGACATTATTTAGTTTTGGGGCTTTTTTATAATTCGGTCAGCGGTGCACTGTTTCCGATTTTCATGTTTTTAGGTTTGTGTTGCCTGGGAGGACATTATTTAGGTTTGGGGCTTTTTTATAATTCGGTCAGCGGTGCACTGTTTCCAATTTTCATGTTTTTAGGTTTGTGTTGCCTGGGAGGACATTATTTAGTTTTGAGGCTTTTTTATAATTCAATCAACGGTGCACTTGCCGATTTTCATGTTTTTAGGTTTGTGTTGCCTGGGAGGACATTGTTTAGTTTTGGAGCTTTTTTATAATTCAGTCGGCAGTGCAGTGTTGCCGATTTTCATGTTTTTTATTTTCTGCGAGGACATTATATAGTTTTGAGGACATTTTTTTATAATTCGGTCGATGGTGTACTGTTTCAGTTTTTTTTTGCTTATTGGTATGTGTTATGACGATGAGATTTAGTTTTTGGGGCGTTTTTATAATGCTGGTCGGTGATGCATTGTCGATGATGATATTGGCTCTGAGACTGCTGTTCGATTTCATTAATTCTGGTGATTTATTTATGCTAATTATTGTATGTGTGAATGGATTGATCAGTTTAGTTTGTGGAAATATATTTGTGGAGTGTTTTAATTATTTGGGAAAAGAGGTGTTGGGGGGGGTTCCTAATTTTTTTAAGAATATGTGGTTTTGTGGGATGTTTTTAGTGCATTCGCGTTTGTTTTTCGTTATGTTGTTTCTGTACAATGCAAATTACCATTACCATGGTAATGGTACTTTGCGTTTGACGTAAACTCAGGTTTTTCGTTACTATGGTAACGAAAAAAGCTTTTTTCTAGAAACCCCTGTTTGGGTTAGGGTCTCGGGGATTGTGGGAATCAACTAAAAGGGCCGTTTTGTTATGTTGTGTCAAAAAACAAAATGGCGGCTGAGACCCGTGATCTGTACTACTGCCCCATTCTGCAATTTAGGAAAACTTCAGAACAAAATTACAGGGGACAACCATTTTACCTAAACATTACTATAATATAATGAAGCCTCCGGAACTAAGTAGTGCCACCAGAGATACCATGCCTAAAAAGTGCAAATTATCATGAACAGTTCACTGGCAATTCACAGTATAAAAAGCCCTCGAAACTGAATAATCCATTCTGAGACAAGTTTAAAAATTGCAAATTATCATAACTTGCTGTTGATCCTTGGTATAAAACAACCCATGGAACTAAATAATGCCATCAGAGACAACAAGTCTAAAAGACATGAATTATTATAAAAAACGCACCATCATCTGTATTATTTAAAAAAAAACCCTAGAACATGATATCATCAGAGACAAGCATTTTAAACAGAGCATATCAATAAATAAGAAATTGTATCATTTCCCACAACACAATAATAGGGAATATGCATTAACAAAATATCATACAAATAATTATAAGCCTCTTGAGGTGGGATTGCCTGAACACTCCCTACATATTAGGAAAAATAGGTTGAAAATGTTCATACCATCAGTTACAGGAGATCTTGATTGGCAGCCAGTAGCTCAGTGGTCCAGAGCACCTGACATGTCAGGAGGTCGTGGATTCATATCCCACCCAGCTCAAGCCAGTTTTTCCTCAAAATATTTCAATCAATTTACAGAATGAAAATTATTAGTGGATACAAAATATCATGTCTGCAACTTCCAGTACTTACCTTAGGTAAAATTTATATCTTTCTGTTATATATATAGGAATTAAATCCAAATTGGACAGTGTACTTCACTGCCCTTGGCCACCATTTATATTCCCTAAACATAATTTATATCCCCAATGCACTGCCATCTGCATTATTAACCCTTAAAGCATTAGGTTTCTGAAACTGTTCTCACTCTGGTGGCCAAGTTAATTTTGAAATATTTTCAGAAAATTAAATGCGCAACTTTAGAACCTCACCCTAAAGTAAATAATGAAGGAAATTCTCATGTTATATAATAAAAAAAAAAACATTTAATTACAATTAATAAAATGGCAAAAATTCTACAGAAAATTAAATAGTAACTAAAATTTTTAAACTATTGCCAAATTATACTGTATTTTTTTATTTTTCATCATCATCATCCAGGACAGACATGCTTGAAAAATTAAATTACACAGTCTGGTTGGACCTCCGAGGAGGTCCAACCAGACTGTGTAATTGTCCTGAGCTACATCTGCTGAATTTGGCCACTGCACACCAATTCTAACAAGGTTCTGTTTGACGTTGTTTGCCCACCGCATCCTAGTCTCCCCCTCTTTCTGAGCCCTTTAGGCACACTGTTCGTAACCCATTCGCCAATCTATAATCATTCATACTGGCAACATGGCCAAACCAACGGAGTCTCTCTCTGCACAATATGCTGCTTAAAGGAGGTTGCAAACTCCTTTGCCTAACCTCATCATTAGTTACAAAGTTGAACCACCTAATGCCCAAGATATTGTGTAAGCACCTGGAATCAAAAGCATCTAGTTTCCTGTTATAATGTTTACAAAGTGTCAAAGTTTCACTACAGTAACTAAGCATAGAAAGAACCAAACTATTATACAGTCTAGTTTTAGTCTTTAGGTGTATACGCCTATTTCTCCACACTCTCCATAGATTCTTAAAAGTCCCGACAGCAATCCCTATTCGTCTGTTAATCTCATGCCACACATCATTATCTGTTACGTAGCTCCCACGATAATTAAACTGTGACACCTGCTCAAGATTGCAACCATTCAGATTAACTGAATCACAGCCTGCCTGATCAATTTTCATCACTTTAGTTTTCTCCCTGTTTATAATCAAACCTACTCTACTACCAGTTTCATCAACAAAAAACTCCCAAAAATGAACTCCTAAAAACTTCTACCAAAAAAAAACTCCCAAAAAACCCCTTGATGAAAATAAAAAAGTTCATCTCATCAACATCATTTGCCAAAAGGGCTAAATCATCAGCATAATCTAAATTAGAAATTTTCATATTTACAGTCCATTTAAGGGCAAAATCATTCCCTTGAAGTGAATTTCTCAGAACATAATCAATAACCAAGCTAAAGAGAAAAGGAGACAAAATGCACCCTTGTCGAACACCAGAAGTAATGCTAAACCAATTGTTACAAACCTTACCAACTCTCACACACAATTCAGTGTTATTTTAGAGAGCTTTCATTATGTTAATTAACTTGTCTGGTATACCATATGATCTCACAATCAACCACAAATTATGACAATCAACAGAGTCGAAAGCCTTTTTCAAATCAACAAAGCTAGCAACCAAAGGTTTCTGAAACTCAAAACATTTCTCAAGAATCTGTCTATGTGAAAATATCTGATCTACACATTCCCTACCATTTCTGAATCCACATTGCTCATCATGCAATTGACAGTCAACCAGATTCTTAATTCTATTAGCACAATCATGCAAAAAACTTTACCTGGAACAGAGAGTAGGCTGATACCCCTATAGTTATCACAAGAACTGCGATCACCTTTTTTGAAAATAGGGCTAATAATAGCTCTGGTAAAATCCTTAGGGACCGTGCCTTTATCATAAAAGATATTCAAAATTTCAGTCATTCAAGTGGTAACTGAACCATTCCTAGCTCTAATCATTTCCGTAGTAATTTCATCAACCCCTGGGGATTTATGAAGTTTAAGTATAGAAATAGCCAAAATAACTTCCGATTGTGTTATAGGGCCACATTAAAGCCACCAATGCATCCATCATCATTGCAAACAATGGGAGTAGAACTAACTACATTGTTTAGAACATCACTGAAGTGCTCAGCCCACCTAGCCATGACAGAATCCTCCCCTTCTATAACTTTACTTTGTTTATCCTTCATTCCCTGTATACCTGTCCATTTTCTACCACACAAAACATTAACTATCTAGTACAGCTCTCTGCTGTTGTGCTGTCTAACTGCTTCCTCGGCTTTGTCAGCCAAACCACCAAGCCAAAGATTCTTATCAGCAGCTAACCGATCTTTTACACGTTTATTAAGTTCTCTGTAATGCTTTCTATTAGGACTGGTAAGGTATTGATTAAGGACATTCCTGCAGTTCTTTCTTTCCGAAATAAGCTCAAGTGCCTTATCACTCAGATAATTCTGTCTCTTCTGCTCCTTTTTTCCTAAAAGAATACTGTTAGTGTCCAAAAAAGCTTGTTTAAAATGATCCCATTCTTCCTCCACTTCAGTAGTAAGCAAACCATGACTGTCATAATGACTAAGTAACCTATCATGGTAAGCTTTGGCCATAACTGGATCTTTCAGAGCTTCAGTATTAAAAGTAAATTTTTTAACCCTAGCACAACACTTTTTAAGTTTAAGTTGCAAGACACTTTTAACAAGGTAATGGTCAGATCCAATTTCAGCTCCCTTATATGCCCTGGTATTCCTAACAGAACTGACCCATTTGCTGTTAATTAATATGTAATCAATCATATTCTTATGCAGCCCATCAGGTGAAACCCATGTGTACTTATGTATGTCATGGTGTTTGTAATAAGTGTTAGTTATTCTGAATCCATTGAGTTTACTTACCTGTAGGAGACGTTGCCCATTGCCATTGCAGCTACCAATACCAAAAGGGCCAATTACTCCTGCCCAAAGGTCAGAGTCAGTGCCAACTTTGGCATTGAAGTCACCAAGAACAAGGGTAATATCTCCTTTCTTGACAGAATTCAAAATATCCTGAAGTTGTCCGTAAAACCTATCCTCATCGGCATCTTCAGTGGGGGCATAACAACAGATAACATTCAAGTCTTTAACGCTTGTCTGAAATTTTCCTGTAAGAAACCTTTTGTTAATGCACTCATATCCTAGAAGAGCATCACTAGCGTGTCTGCTGAGAAGCAGACCCATGCCTTGGTGATGTTTATTGTCTTCCCTCCCTGAAAAGAGAAATTTAAGATTATTTTTAAGAATCTGACCTTTATCTGTCCATCTGATCTCTTGCAAGCCGAGAATATCTAATTTATAATGGTGGAATTCTTGTGTAAGGACATCAAGAGAAAAAGCTCAGTGCAGAGTCCTCATATTCCAACTACCTATGGAGTGAAAATGGTTAGTGGGATGTTTAAAGAAACTATGTTTATTGAGAGAAGGAATGCCGACAATATCAAACAGCCCCCTAATCGCAGACATGGGGCACAGACCCGTTCCCCCACTACTAAAGGCTGAAGCCATCTACACTGGTAGACTTCCTCCAATGTAGAATTTGATGATGCCAATAGAAGCAAAGAGTTCAGGTGCCTGCGATGACTTCTGCTCAGGATTATCCACCAGCTGATAAACATATCCTGTGAATCTATTCACTTGGGGCTGTCAACCCACAAACAAACAGAAAACACGGCGGAAGATTTTCCCTCCACAGAAGCCCACCAGTGCAGCAAAATCAGGATCCATAATCAAGCTCAGAGCCATATATCTGTCCAGTCCAGTGGGTTTATATGGTCAGCACCAGGACCCTGTGTGGTTGACCACTCCTCAGCAGGGTAGAAAAAAAAGAAAAGTAGCCATAGTTGTCTAGATTAGAAGGCCATACTAATCTGGCAGCTCTCCCCTTCCATTCACTTCCACAAGAGGGTATCTCTTTTGAAAGGTACTAACGGTCTGCACCACGAGAAGCGGGTCGTACATTAGGTGCTATGTCTGGCTGGTTCTAAGCATCATCACAGGGAATTGGTGCATAGCTCTCCTTCCAGTGACTACCTATCAACTATTTACAGACCTTTTATTTAAAAAAAATACCCCCTCAAGCAGCTGCTTGCCACAGAGGTCTGACATGAGCCTGTCAGGTTATATGCCACAGTAGAAGATCTGAGAGGATGTACTATTTGTTGCCAGAGATGTTCAGCAACCATGGCAATCCCAGGTTCCGTCTTACGACACTACCAAGTTAACGGAAAGCCGTGATTAACTAGAGTTGGGGACAAGAATACACCATATTGATGCATCTCATCCCCAACCTCACATGGCAGCAGTCCTATAGAAGGAAAGCTAACCACTGGTAGAAACCTGAAATTTAATCTGTTCCCCTGTTAGCCATGAACAAGGATATGTAGATCCAAGTTCGCTTGGCACCCGGTGTGGAGACTCTTAGTGGGGCCCAGACTTTGAAAAGGGCTCGTGCCTACTAGGGGACCAAATCCTTTCAGCTGTGCCCTTGAACTGCTCCACTGAGTGCCTGATGTTGAGGTTTTGACACCATCCAACCAGGGACCCAATCCGGTCAGCAAAGTCTTCAATCGGTTGCTGGGCCTGAAGCCCCCCACCACCACCACGACAAGGTGGTCCCCTATCGGGGGGGGGGGGGGGGGATCTGAGAGGATGAATCTCTTTGTTGCGATCTTATGCAACCACGGCAATTCCCGGTTCCGCCTGACAGCACTACCTGGTTAAGAAAAGCCATGACCATCTAGAGCCGGGGGCAAGGAATATGCCCTATAGGCGCACCTCAACCCCAGCCTCACATGACAGCAGTCCTATAGAAGGAAAGCTAACCACCGGAAGAAACCTTACTTTAATCTATTCCCCGGTTTGCAAATGTGCAAGGATATAAAGATCCAAGCTCGATCGGCACCCGGGGTGGAGACTCTTAGTAAGACCCAGACTTTTTGGACAGCTCGTGCCTACTAGGCAGATCTGAGAGGATGGGAGGACCTCAGCAGAAAACAACACAAACATCCATGCCTTACTAAGGGGTCGAACCCATGTCCCTTAGATCACTAGCCAAGTGCGCTAACCGCTCGGCCACTTTTTGTTCAGGAAAAATAAAAAGTATATTTTTGCATTTTTTCCAAATTAATTTATTATTCTAATAAGTTCATAATATTTCCATTAATGCTTGAATCTTTATTTTGTGTTTTCTAAATTTTTTAGCAATTTAGCAGATAATGCATATGTTTAGATTTTTTGGTGATCGGGAAACTAAGCCTAAGGAGAGCGGTGTCATTGTCATGTCCTTCTAATTCATTTGTTTTTATTTATTGTTGCATTTTTATTGTATTTTTGTTGTTGTAAATATTTTATGTATTAAGTGTGTTTTTGAAAGTGCTATTGTGGGGATGTGACTCATAGATGTTGTTTTCGGGTCTGAGCTGGCTGCCTGCACATGCCGACGAGTCTAAAAGGGCCCTATTACAGCCTTTTACAACTAGCCTCGGGTGCTGGAAACTATGACAGTGAGAGTAAACAGTCTTGAGCATCACTGTCAAACAGGAAGGATGTTTGAACAGGTGTCAAGGGACACCGCTCTTACTCAAACAAAAGTCTTAAGGAGAGGTTCCATTCTATGTGAGAATCAAGGTTCTTGGTGAATGAAATGCAGTTCTGTGGAACTGGAGTAAATTCTTAATGAACCATGCTGTAGGCAAAGGTTGGATATCTTTTTGCTGAGTTTGAGGTCAGTAAAGTGAGAATCTGCAAAGTGCAGTTCTCCACCTCATTGCATAATTGTTTGCAGGAGCAAAGGCCTACGGAGTTGAGTACATCACCAGCACGTGATTGTATATAATGTGAATAAACTGTGCCATCCCTATATAACTCTCGTGCATGAATTGTTGGACATATTTCTGTAGATCACTTTTCGCAGCAAGTCTGAGGCATACGTTGGTACTGATGTAGCAACCCGTGAACCTGTTATTTCACCATGATAAGGGTGAAGGTAATCCAAGGGACTAATTGATCATCCTCTACTATAGAATTCAGCACAGTTCATGCAGATCTAATTTCTCGTGATGAAATAAAAATCAGCGTTGTTCCCACCTACCACGGCAGTCATAAAAATTTGATTTCAATTTAAAAACCCTATAATTTAAATAAAAACTGAGAAATATATAAAAACTGATAAAAGACTGAAAAAAAAATTAGTAAAAATATTTCAAAGCATTAAAGTTCCACTCAAGCACTGAAATTGAGAATGAATTGTTTTAATATAAAGCTGCATAACTACTACAAAAAGTTTGTTTTTAAAATTTCGGCAAAAATTTCGATTAAAAATCACAATATCCTAATGTTAATTAGTGTATTTGGTTAAAATATCAAAATTATCGCTAAAATAAGTTCTACCTTTTAAAAATCATGCTTTTAGGCTAATCGCATAATCCTATGATTCTTCCAATATTGACCATTAGAGATCACTGGTGATCAGTAGTTCGATGATAGCTACAACTCCAAACCCTAACCAAAACAGGTTTTTAGGAAAAAAGATTTTTTTTATTATCATATGATAACTCGAGTTTACCTTAAACACAATGTAATGTTACCATGGTAACGACAACTTGTGAAATAAATGCAGCATAAAAAAATTTGCAGAATCCTGCCCCCCCCCC
The DNA here is from genome assembly GCA_038380435.1 of Ryuthela nishihirai. Classification (NCBI taxonomy): domain Eukaryota; kingdom Metazoa; phylum Arthropoda; class Arachnida; order Araneae; family Heptathelidae; genus Ryuthela; species Ryuthela nishihirai. The sequence continues at coordinate 82,953,925 of JAWZYU010000011.1, read as the reverse complement.
CCCATAATCAAATATTCCTCACAACCATGAATTACTAAAAAAAAATTATAAAAAAAAGCCAAAAAGACACACACACACACAAAAAAAAAGACAACACAACAATTGCCTTCCCACTATATTACAAATTCCTCCAATCTACCCCACCCCCTCTTAATATTTAAAACGCTGCATAAATATATTTCCACAAACTCCCCTCGGTGTGAGCTCCTGTATGTGGTGAGGGGAATACCCTGTGAAGGTTTCGCTGGCTTGGGTACATTCACAGGGTCCTGAACGCTCGCATGTGTGTTTGCCATAGGCGGAGACCCATGTCCTGGGAAAGGAGGATCCTGGCAGTTGCTTGGGGATCTTCTCTCCTCAGCTCATGACTGTCAGGGTCCCCTTTTGGCTGCCTTGCCATTGGGGAGCCTGTTGTCGTGGGGCTGGGCAGCGGATCTGGGACCTCTGCTATGCACTGCTTTGGCCTGTTTCCGGTAAATGGTAGCTCCTGGGTTGCCCCCCCCCCCCCAGGAGCAATTGGCTGGTGGGCAGGTCCTGCTAGGGTCAACTATGCAGAGGTGTTAGTAACCTTGCCCACATCCAAGTAGAGGTTTGCGAGTTTCCTCACAACTTATTTTCCTTTTGAAGTTATTCTTTCTTTGTGAGGCCAGTTTGGTTGATCACAATTAGTTATTTTTTGCTTAGTTCCTTTTGTGTAGAAAGTTTATTTCTGCACATTTTTCTTTTTATTTTCCTTTTATTTATTTGTGAGCACTTCTGACAGAGTTTTAACCGTCCCATGGCCGAGTGGTTAAGCGCGCTTGGCTACTGATCTAAGGGACCTGGGTTCGAGCCCCGGGTAAGGCATGGCTGTTTGTGTTATTTTTCTGCTGAGGTCCTGCCATCCTCTCAGACCTTCTACTGTGGCATATAAACTGACAGGCTCCTGTCAGACCTCTGTGACAAGCAGCTGCTTGAGGGGGTATTTATTTATTTTTTTTATTTTATGGTTCACTGTCTGTGGGTATAGTGCCTGCATAGTCCTGGCGCCTGACTGGCCGTCCCCTTGTTGGGTTATGTGGAGGGTGGGGACAGCGGGTACTGAACCACACAAAAAAACCCACGAGAGTTGATGAAGAAATTGATATGATCAATGCCAACAAGAGGGCTCGACATGAGCCTCCATCTTCCTTGTCTCTGTTTTCTACGCCGCCGTCGTCTTTGTCTGTGTCTTCATTCCCAAGATTCCTGATCATCCACTCCACAGGTGATCAGGTACTGGGGACATGTCCCCATTTTTTGTAAATAAAGGTTTGAAAGGTCTTGCGGGAGTCGGTCTCGAGGTCACTCCCCACAAAACTTCGAATTCATCTTGGGGTGTGATCACTGAGTGTGGCCTCCTCAAAGTCACCGAGGAGGGAATCCTCTCAGAGCTCACTCCCCAAGAAGTAACAGTGGTCCACCGGGTTTCGTCACATCAGGATGGTAAATTGGTACCCACGTGGGTACTGATTGTAACATTTAACACTCCACTCCTGCCTTCTTCCATCGAGGCAGGTTATTTACATTGTGAGGTCGACCGTATATACTGAACTCTATGCGCTGTTTTTAGTGCCAGATATATGGTCATGCCTGCACATCTTGCTGGGGCAATCCCACCTGTGCTCGTTGTGGCAGCAAGGATCATCTCGATCCTAACTGCACAGCAGAAAAGACAAGCGTTGTGAACTGTAGTGGCGAACATCTGGCATACTCCCCGCGACTGCCCTAAGTGGAAGGAAGAAAAGGAGGTTCAGCACTTGAAAGTAATGAACAACATCTCATATGCTGAGGCTAGAAAGCTCGCTGCACCGCCCACCCCACCTCACAAGGTATCCTATGCCAGTGCAGTCATTGGAAAGCCCATCCTTCCAATGACTTCGGTGGTGGTGCAGACTGATATCAGTGTACCACGTACTGAATCTTTCTCACCCGCAGCTAAACTGAGAGTGATGCAGGCGAAACTGAGGGTGGTGTCGACTTCGACATCAACCCCAGTTTCCATTCCTGCAACTCAGCCTTCCACCTCTACCAGAAATCCTTCTCCTTCCCATCCTCAGATAGGAAGACCTTCCAAACCAAAGGGGCACCCACTGGGGCCAAAAAAAGAAAATCTCTCCTCAAAGAGCGATCCATGTCCTTTGGATGATTCCAAGGACATGGATACCGACCACCCCCTATTCACTAAACCGTCCTCTGCAGCAGTTAAGCTGAATAGGAATTCGTCATCTGCTCACTCTTAAAAGTCCTGAGATGGCCACATTCCTACAATGGAATTGTCGTGGATTCCAGAGGAATATTGACAACATCAAGGCCCTCCTTCATGCATACGAGCCCCTCTGTTTGTGCCTGCAGGGACATGATTCAGCCAGTCACAGATCCCATGATCCGGCACTTTTTACTAGTTTGCCGGTACTGGAATGGAGATGGTCCAGCTCGTAGGAGTGTTGCCATCTTCGTGAGCAACCATTCTCCATTCCAGGTCATACCCCTCACCACCAACTTAGAGACGGTAGCCATCCGCCTCATCGTGGGGGTTCTTCCTGACTCTCTACTCTGTATATCTTCCACCTGGGAGCATCGTCTTCCAGGAAGACCTTGATGACCTCATCTTGCAGTTGCTGTCCCCCTTCCTCATCATGGGGGACCTCAATGGACACAGTCCACTTTGGGTCAATGTGGCTGTCTCTCTCTGCCTGTTAAATACCGGTGTCAGTTCCTGCAACTCAGCCTTCCACCTCCACCAAAAGCACTCCTCAACCCGCACATTCACTGCCATTGACCTCACCATCTTCTCCTCCTCGGTCCTTCCACTCTTTACACAGGAGGTCGAGGACAACCCTTACAGAAGCGATATCTCCCAACAGTGTGCATCTCCCATGGTGGTGGTGGTGGGGGGGGGGGCTTGCAACCCTTCATGCGTCTCACAGTAGAGGCTTGATCGGGCTGAAGGAGTGGTTTTGAGCTGCTCTCTGAGCTCGATCACTCTGTCAGCCAGGAGCCCATCAATGTTTCAGTAGCGGAGATAATGGACTGTATCATAGATGCATCTGCATCAACAATTCCTCAAACTTCGACACAGTTTCCTCTTTTTCCGAAACTGTGGTGGAATCGAGATTTCACCGCAGCTCGTAAGGCTCAGAACAAGGCTTGGGAAGTATTTCAGAGATATCCAACGTCCCCCAACCTTGAAACGTTCAAACTCCCCAGGGCGAAAGCTCGTTTCGTCTGGTGCCAGAGCCAGAAGGAATCTTGGATCAAATATATATCTTCTATCACCTGCACAACCAGTTCTAAGGTTGTGTGGGATAAAGTCTGGAAGATGGGTGGGAACTACATGTCCCACTCGTTATCGATCCTGGAGCACAATGGACAGGCTATTGCTGATCCCAAAACAATTGCCGACACTCAGGGAGAGTCATTCTCCTCCATCTCTTCATCATTCTCTGACTCCCCCAAGTTTCTGGCCCAGAAGAGCAGGACAGAATGCTCTCTGCTGTCCTTCCACTTGAATGGCCTGGAGCCTTACAACAGGCCATTCACAGCGGAGGAGCTTTGCCTTGCTATGCACCTCTCGTTTATCTGTTGTTGGGCCGAACAATGTCCATTATATCATGCTCCAACATCTGTCACCATCGAGTAAGGATCAGCTGCTCCATCTTTTCAATTGCATTTTTCTCGAAGAGCAGTTTCTGGATTCCTGGCACGAGGCCACTGTCTTGTTGGCCTTCCTGAAGCCAGGAAAGGATTCCAAGATTCCTTCCAATTATCGTCCCATTGCGTTGATGAGCTTTATGTGCAAGGTGTTGGAAAGAATGCTAAATGCCAGACTTATCTGGTATTTAGAACACCACAACCTTCTTTCCAACACCCAGTGTGGCTTTCGCAGGCAATGGTCAACTCTTGATCATCTGATACGCCTCGAATCAGCTATCAGAAATTCATTCTTACGTAGAGAGCACCCCATGTCAATATTCTTCGACATTGAAAAAGCATACGACATGGCTTCAAGATCTGCATTCTTCGTGACCTCCATAGTTTCGGCTTGAGAGGTAACATGTCGATCTTCATCTCCAACTTCTTGTCGGCATGTTCTTTTCGTGTCCGTGTTGGCAATACTCTGTCACAGCCTTACCCCCAAGAACTGGGTGCCACAAGGCTGCATTCTGAGTGTTACACTTTTCACTGTCAAGGTTAATTCCATTAGTAGACAACTTCCTCCATCAGTAGGCAATGCTCTCTATGTTGATTACTTTAGCATATTTTGCTCTTTGTCCAGCATTAGGGTCATTGAAAGACAACTGTAAATTGCCCTGAACAATCTTTCAGTTTGGGCAACGGCAAATGGGTTTCAGTTCTCCCCACAGAAGACCGCTTGGGTGCACTTTTGCCACAAGTGTAATCTTCACCTGGATCCCGAGCTATGGCTCAGAGGTAACATCATTCCAGTTGTGGCGGAGACCCAAGTTTCTCAGTCTCATCTTCGATCGGAAATTGACCTTTTTACCACACATACCTCATCTCAGGTCCAAGTGCATGTGGGCATTGAACATCGTCAAGGTCCTCTCCTCTCTCTCGTGGGGAGCTAACCGATGTTCTCTGCTCCGCCTGTACCGTGTGCTTGTCCGGTTGAAACTGGACAATGGATTCCAGGTATATTTGGTGGTGAAGGTACTGGACCCCCTCCATCATCAGGCCCTCCGTGTTTGCATGGGAGCCTTCCGCACCTCACCAGTCCAGAGTCTTTATGTTGATACCGACGAACTGTCTTTATCTCTTCACCGTTAGCAGTTGTCCCTACAATATGCATCTAAATTGTGATTTCTGCCTGGCCATCCCACTTGGGACTGCATTTTCAGTCCAAAGTGGGAATGCTTTATACTAATCGGCTGACTGCCATTCGTTCTTTTGGTTTGCAAGTCTGAGGCTACCTCAGAGACATCAACACTAGTCTTGATAGCGTCGCACAGTCAACAGCTGGGCTACTTCCACTGTGGCTCGCTGTTTCCCCTTCCTGCGGTTTTTCCCTCTGCAAGACGGGGAAGACCTTTACACCTGACTGTGTGTACTGGCAACTCTTTGCCAGCCATCGTGCTGAGTACCTGAACTTCTTGCCTGTCTTCACAGATGGCTCGAAGTCCAGCACATCAGTGGTATCAGCCATGGTCTGTTGTGATGTAATCATTGCAGACCAGATCCCACTGCAGTATTCCATCTTCATTCTGCGGAGTTGCATGCTATCAGTCTTGCCTTGGACCACATGGCAGCTAAGCATCATCATTGGTGTGTGCTTTACACCAACTTGCTTGGTTCGCTATAGGCTTTGATCTTGGTGAGGCATCGACCTCACCCAGGCACAACCACCATCCATTTCTGTTGGATGCTCAGTCATGTCGGTATCAGGGGCAATGACTTGGCAGATGCTGCTGCCAAATTGGTCATGCCCCTGTCCACCTCTCCTTTTCCGGTTCCATATCTGGATTTCCGGCAGCATTTTACCATCGAGTTTTGGGCACAGTGGCAGAGATCTTGGTCAGAACAGCTTACCAACAAGCTCTTTGAGACCAAACCTATCATCAAACCATGGCAGTCATGTTACCACATGAATTGCAAAGAGGAAGTTGTACTTGCTCAGCTCCGCTTAGGTCACTCATTTATTACTCATTCATTTCTTCTTTGGGCAGAACACGAACTTAAGTGCGAGTTTTGTGACACTGTTTTAACTATCAAACCTATTTTAATTCATTGCCCTTGTTTATATTTTACTTTTCATGATTTTCCGTCAGAGCCACTTACACTCTGACATCTTTTATCTGATAATACTTTTTTACCTCCAATTTTTCTTTTTTACAGTATACAGGTTATTTTACAAAGTTATGATTTTATGAATTTGTTATTTATTCGCCATCTGACCTAGGTCATTTACACCTGGGTTAGTTTTATCCATTGTCTATATTGTATACATGTAAATACTTGTTTTACACCTTTATTGTTGTTTCTGTTATATACATCTTGTTGGTTTTGTCTTTTGCAGCATTTGTTTTAACTTTAGTTAAGGTGTAATTTGTCTTTTAGCTCCTTTTTACCTCTTTTGTTGCATAATAGTCCCTAGCTCATGTACCATAAAATCCCAAACAACCTACCAACCAACCACAAACAAACTCCTTAATGAAGTCACACATACCAAAATTACTCTTAATAAAACACCAGAATTAATCTCATCAAACACATTTTAAAACAAGAAAATCAGGAGCAATGCACCGTTGATCTGCATTATAAAAAGCCCCTGATATTAAATAATGTAATCAGAAACATCACATACCAAAAAAAAAAGAAAATTAGAAACGTTTCATTGCTGATCCGAATTATAAAAAGCCCCCAGAACTAAATAATCTTATCAGAGACAACACATCTCAAAAAACAAGAAAAGCAGAAACAAACCACATCATCATCATCCTGAAGCAGCCATGGTTTATGTAAGGTTCAACCAGACCATGCAATTTAGTTCTTCAAGCATATCTGCCCTGGGCTATATCTGCTGCATCTGGCCACTGCACACCAATTCTAGCAAGGTCCTGTTTGTCTGACCACCACATCCTAGGTGTCCAACTCTTTCTGAAGCCTTTAGGCACATTGCTCATAACTTTATTCACCAATCTATAACTATCCATAAAAGCAACATGGCTGAACCAACAGAATCTCTCTCTGCACAATATGCTGCTTAAAGGAGGTTGCTGGCTCCTTTGCCTAAACTCATTATTACTTACAAAGTTGAACCATCTAATGCCCTAGATACAACATAAAGCATTTAGAATCAAAAGCATCATGTTTCCTGTTATCTTGTTTACAAAGCATCCCAAGTTTCACTACCATAACTAACCCTAGAAAGAACCAAACTATTATACAGTCTAATTTTAGTCTTTAGGTGTATGCGTTTATTTCTCCACATTCTCCATAGATTCTTAAAAGTCCCAGCAGCAATCCATGTCCATCTGTTAATCTCATGCTGCACATCACCAGCATCTGTTACATAGCTCCCAAGATAATTAAGCTGTGACACCTGTTCAAGATTGCAACCATTCACATGAACTGAATCACAGCCTGCCTGACCAATTTTCATCACTTTAGTTTTCCCTCTGTTTATAACCAAACATACTCTACTACCAGTCTCATCAACAGCTCAAATGAAAGAGTTCATCTCATCAACATCATTTGCCAAAAGGGCTAAATCATCAGCATAATCTAAACCAGAAATTATCCTATCTCCAGACCATTTAAGGCCAAAATCTTTCCCTTGCAGTGAATTTCATATAACATAATCAATAACCAAACTAAAGAGAAAAGGAGACAAAATGCACCCTTGTCGAACACCAGAAGTAATGCTAAACCAATTGCTACAAGCCTTACCAACTCTCACACACGACTCGGTGTTATTATAGAGAACTTTCATTATGTTAACTAACTTCTCTGGTATAGCATATGATCTCACAATCAACCACAAATTATGACGATCAACAGAGTTGAAAGCCTTTTTGAAATCAACAAAGCTAGCAACCAAAGGTTTCTGACACTATCTGTTGAGGTCCTGCCATCCTCTCAGATCTTCTACTGTGGCATATAAACTGACAGGCTCCTGTCAGACCTCTGTGGCAAGCAGCTGCCTGAGGGGGTATTTATTTATTTATAAATATTTCTCAAGAATCTGCCTAAGTGAAAATATCTGATCCACACATCCCCTACCACTTCTGAATCCACATTGCTCATCACGCAATTTCCTGTCAACCAGATTCTTAATTCTATTAAGCACAATCATCGAAAGAACTTTCCTCGGAACAGAGAGTAGGCTGATACCCCTATAGTTATCACAAGAACTGCGATCACCTTTTTTTTGAAAATAGGTATAATAATAGCTTTGGTAAAATCCTTAGGAACCATGCCTTTATCATAAAAGTTTTTTAAAATTTCAGTCATCCAAGTGGTAACAGAAACATTCCCAGCTCTAAGCATTTCCATAGTAATTTCATCTACACCTGGGGATTTATGAAGTTTAAGTATAGAAATAGCCAAAATAACTTCAGATTGTGTTATAGGGCCAACATTAAAGCCACCAATGCATTTATCATCATTGCAAACAATGGGGGTAGAACTACCCATATTGTTTAGAAATCACTGAAATGCTCAACCCATCTAGTGATGACAGAATCCTCACTTTCTATAACCCTTACCTTGTTTATCCTTCAATCTCCGTATACCTGTCCGGTTTCTATCACACAAAACATTAACTATCTGTTACAGCTCTCTGCTGTTGTGCTGTCTAACTGATCCCTCTGCTTTGTCAGTCAAGCCATCAAGCCAAAGATTCTTATCAGTACCTAACTGATCCTTTACACATTTATGAAGCTCTCTGTAATGCTTTCTATTAGGACTAGTAGGGTATTGATTAAGGATATTCCTGCAGTTCTTTCTTTCTGAAATAAGCTCAAGTGCCTTATCACTCAAATAATTCTGCCTCCTCTGCTCCTTTCTTTTCTTTAAAAGAGTACTGTTAGTTTCCAAAAAATCCTGTTTAAAATGGTCCCCATGTAACGCTCCAAATAAATGCAATAATGCTTTAAAGTTGGACCCTTCTTTCGATCCAATTAGTTTTATGCTCCGGATAGCTGATACTGGCACCAGGCAATAATTAACAAATTTCCAAAAAGTAGACTAAGTTTAAAGTAGGGTTCAAAATGCCAGCGAGCGTTAATGAGTAAATAGTTAGAATCAAAATTGATTGTCAAAAAGTCTAGATGCTATAAATCGAAATTCACGTTGCTCAAGAGAAAAAATTGTACAGACTCAAAAGGTTTAAAATAACAAACAGATTTATTTCCAGAATTGAACTCACCGAGACATCAATGAAGAAGATACATCAAACTCACTTTCCTCTCTACAACTCCACACTCTGCCTCCACTGAGTGCCTCTGCACTCTACACTAACTTTTCTCTGACCACACGTCAGACTTTATCAAGAGCCGGCTGCATGCCGGGAAAGACATTAACATAAAGTGATAACGACGCAAGCTATGACGCAAGAGGGGGCGTGTCCTTGTGCACGTGCTTTAGCGGTGACAGTCGAAAGATCAGAGTTGCGCATGCTCAACTCCTAACTCTTGGAAATGAGCACTGTGATGCCAAAAAGGAAATAAAAAATCCCAAAATGATAAATATAACGTGAATTAAACAAAACTGGTTAAGGTAAAGCAAAAGTGAACAATGGGGCATCACACCCATTCTTCCTCAACTTCAGTAGTAAGCAAACCATGACTGTCATAATGACTAAGTAACCTATCATGGTAAGCTTTAGCTATAACTGGGTCTTTCAGAGCTTCAGTATTAAAGGTAAATTTTTTAAATCCAGCACACTTTTTAAGTTTAAGTTCCAAGACACTTTTAACAAGATAATGGTCAGATCCAATTTCAGCTTCCCTATATGACCTGGAGCCGTCCCATGGCTGAGTGGTTAGCGCGCTTGGCTACTGATCTAAGGGACCTGGGTTCAAGTCCCGGGTAAGGCATGGCTGTTTGTGTCGTTTTTCTGCTGAGGTGCTGCCATCCTCTCAGACCTTCTACTATGTCATATAAACTGACAGACTCCTGTCAGACCTCTGTGGCAAGCAGCTGCTTGAGGGGGTATTTATTTATTTATTTATTTATTTATTTTATATGACCTGGTATTCCTAACAGAATACCAATAATTGCTGTTAATTAATATATGATCAATCATATTCTTATGCAGCCCATCAGATGAAACCCATGTGTACTTATGTATTTCGCGGTGTTTGTAATAAGTGTTAGTTGTTCTGAAACCATTGAGTTTACTTACCTGTAGGAGACGTTGCCCATTGCCATTGCAGCTACCAATACCAAAAGGGCCTATCACCCCTCCCCAAAGGTCAGAGTCAGTACCAACTTTGGCACTGAAATTTCTCCTTTCTTGACAGAATTCAAAATATCCTGAAGTTGTCTGTAAAGCCTATCCTCATCGGCATCTTCAGTGGGGGCATAACAACAGATAACATTCAAGTCTTTAACGCTTGTCTGAAATTTTCCTGTAAGAAACCTTTTGTTAATGCACTCATATCCTAGAAGAGCATCACTAGCGTGTCTGCTGAGAAGCAGACCCATGCCTTGGTGATGTTTATTGTCTTCCCTCCCTGAAAAGAGAAATTTAAGATTATTTTTAAGAATCTGACCTTTATCTGTCTATCTGGTCTCTTGCAAGCTGAGAATATCTAAATTATAATGGTGGAATTCTTGTGTGAGGACATCAAGAGAAAAAGCTCTGTGCAGAGTCCTCACATTCCAACTACCTATGGAGAGAAAATGGTTAGTGGGATGTTTAAAGAAACTATGTTTATTGAGAAAGGGAATGCCGACAATATCAACAGCCCCCTAATCGCAGACATGGGCAAAGACCCATTCCCCTACCACTGAAGGCTGAAGCCATCTACACTGAAAGACTTCCCCCAATGTAGAATTTGATGGTGCCAATAGAAGCAAAGAGTTCAGGTGCCTGTGATGACCTCTGCTCAGGATTATCCACCAGCTGATAAACATATCCTGTGAATCTATTCACTTGGGGCTGTCAACCCACAAACAAACAGAAAACTCAGCGGAAGATTTTCCCTCCACAGAACCCCACCAGTGCAGCAAAATCAGGATCCATAATCAAACTCAGAGCCATAATTCCATTCAGGTTGGTATATATGGTCAGCACCAGGACCCTGTGTGGTTGACCATTCCTCAGCAGGGTAGAAAAAAAGAAAAGTAGCTATAGTTGTCCAGATCAGTAGGCCACACTAGTCTGGCAGACCTCCCCTTCTGTTCACTTCCACAAGAAAGAACTTAGTCATTATGACAGTCATGGTTTGCTTACTACTGAAGTTGAGGAAGAATGGGACCATTTTAAACAGGCTTTTTTGGAAATTAACAGTACTCGTTTAGGAAAAAAGGAGCAAAGGAGTCAGAATTATTTGAGTGATAAGGCACTTGAGCTTATTTTAGAAAGAAAGAACTGCAGGAATGTCCTTAATCAATACCCTACTATTCCTAATAGAAAGCATTACAGAGAGCTTAATAAACGTGTAAAGGATCAGTTAGTTACTGATAAGAATCTTTGGCTTGGCTGACAAGGCAGAGGAATCAGACAGCACAACGGCAGAGAGCTGTACCAGATAGTTAATTTTTTGTGTGGTAGAAACCGGACAGGTATACAGGGATTGAAGGATAAAAAAAGTAAGGTTATAGAAGGGGAGGATTCTGTCAAGGCTAGGTGGGCTGAACATTTCAGTGATGTTCTAAACCAGTGGTTCTCAATCTTTTATGCTTCACGTACCCCCTGGAAATGTGTATATAAGTGGCATACCCCCTGTATAGATGGATAAAACTGTAGTTATAGTATAACAACACACATTAAATTTTTTATTCATAAATTGCATATATCGATAAACACAAAAAATGACATAAATAATTTAAAAAATCTTATAAAATTATAAACATTTTTCTGGTTAATCAGTGAAATGGTTGTGCTTGTTTAAGCTTGCACAGTTCATCAATTGTTGGGGCAACTTTGTTACTAGATCTAGTGACTTTTGAGCTCTCACAGCATACCCCATGTTGAGAACCCCTATTCTGAACGATGTGGTTAGTTATACTCCCATTGTTTGTAATGATGATAGATGCATTGATGGCTTTAATGTTGGCCCTATAACACAATCTGAAGTTATTTTGGCAATTTCTAAACTTAAACTTTATAAATCCCCAGGTGTAGATGAAATTACTATGGAAATGTTTCTGTTACCACTTGGATGACTGAAATTTTTAACATCTTTTATGATAAAGGCATGATTCCAAGGGTTTTACCAGAGCTATTATTATCCATATTTTTAAAAAAAGGTGATCGCAGTTCTTGTGATAACTATAGGGGTATCAGCCTACTCTCTGTTCCAGGTAAAGTGCTTTGCATGATTGTGTTTAATAGAATTAAGAATCTGGTTGATGGGCAGTGTGGATTCAGAAGTGGTAGGGGATGTGTAGATCAGATATTTTCACTCAGGCAGATTCTTGAGAAATGTTTAGTTTCAGAAACCTTTGGTTGCTAGCTTTGTTGATTTCAAAAAGGCTTTCGACTGTTGATCGTCATAATTTGTGGTTGATTGTGAGATCATATGGTATACCGGACAAGTTAGTTAACATAATGAAAGCTCCCTATAATAACACCGAGTCGTGTGTGAGAGTTGGTAAGGCTTGTAGCAATTGGTTTAGCATTACTTCTGGTGTTCGACAAGGGTGCAATTTGTCTCCTTTTCTCTTTAGTTTGGTTATTGATTATGTTATATGAAATTCACTGCAAGGGAAAGATTTTGGCCTTAAATGGTCTGGAGATAGGATAATTTCTGGTTTAGATTATGCTGATGATTTAGCCCTTTTGGCAAATGATGTTGATGAGATGAACTCTTTCATTTGAGCTGTTGATGAGACTGGTAGTAGATTATGTTTGGTTATAAACAGAGGGAAAACTAAAGTGATGAAAATTGGTCAGGCAGGCTGTGATTCAGTTAATGGTTGGAGATCAGGTGTCACACTGTGACACCTGATCAAGACTGCAATTTTCTTGGGAGCTATGTAACAGATACTGGTGATGTGCAGCATGAGATTAACAAAAGAATAGGGAATTGCTGCTGTGACATTTAAGAATCTATAGCATATACACCTATAGACTAAAAATAGATTGTATAATAGTTTGATTCTTTCTAGGGTTAGTTATGATAGTGAAACTTGGATGCTTTGTAAACAAGATAACAGGAAACTAGATGCTTACGCATGTATCTTGGGCATTAGGTGGTTCAACTTTGTAAGTAATGAGGTTAGACAAGTAGTCGGCAACCTTCTTTAAGCAGCATATTGTGCTTAGAGAGACTCCATTGGTTTGGCCATTTTGCCCATATGGATAATTATAGATTAGTGAATAAGGTTATGAACAGTGTGCCTGAAGGCCTCAGAAAGAGGTAATACTCCCTAACATTTGAGTGGTAAACTCAAATTAAAAAGAGTAATACTCCCTAACATCTGATCTGCACTTGATATTTCATTAACTGAATGGTTCTGCTGATGTCTCTCCTTCTTCATAGATCTTTATGGCATACTGAACTAAGAGACTACTCTCAAACCTCTGTGGCAAGCAACAGCTTGAGGGGGTATTTATTTTTTATTTATAGATTGATCTGCTTTAACTCTTCCAGTGTCCAGCCTGAAAAACAGGTTTTCATCCATAAATAAAAAATAAATACCCCCCTCAAGCAGCTGCTTGCCACAGAGGTCGTACAGGAGCCTGTCAGTTTATATGCCACAGTAGAAGATCTGAGAGGATGGCAGGACCTCAGCAGAAAACAACACGAACATCCATGCCTTACCCGGGGCTCGAACCCAGGTCCCGTAGATCAGTAGCCAAGCGCGCTAACCACTCGGCCACGGGACGGCTAAGGCCAAGCTATTTTCTCCCTATGCTCAGCCGAAAAAAATTTTGAATTTAGAACTTTTTTCCCAAATAATTAATGAATAGGTTTTAATTAATTTCTGGCATTTTGTATGCCAGATAAATCAGCATTTAATTCTGGATTTTCTTAAAATAAAGTATTTAACAAAAAAGACAATATGTTTTATTTTAATAGGACTTTTTTAGAGTCATATAGTAAAAGAAATCCATCTGGCAGCACAAAAGAAATTATTTAAAGAAAATAGACAAAAATGTTGCAATGCACATGAAAGAATGACTTTCTGAATAACAAAAAAATTTTTTTTTTGGTTTTAAATAAATATTTTTCTTGGTACCATACTTTGAGAAATATAATAAGAATAAAGAATAAAAAAAGAAATATAATAAGAAATATAAATATAGAAAAAATAACCAGGGTTTTAGCAAATTGTGTTGAGTCACATAGGTCAACTTTAGAATTAAAAAAAAAAAACTAATCAATGGAAATAGGTCATGTTATATATCAAATTAAACAGAATTCAAATAAAGATTTTATGAAAATAAATAATATAAACAAATTTGCAAGCATATTGATTTTAATAAGCTTTTTTCAATGTAATATGGTAATAAAAAAAAAAGATTGCACCATACAATTAACGCTTCATTTTGGAAAACCTTCTGAATAAAAATAGTTAAATTATATATTTATCGAAAGGAAATTTCTTCCGAATAATATAATATTTAACGGGAAATATGATTTTCATTTCTTTTAGTGAATCTTTTCAGTATCATATAAACACGGCAATGTTATACAATGTGACTTGGACTTCTCACATTCACGGGATTTTCTAAAATAGTTATGAAATAAAAAAAAAACTTCCTTGGCTGCTTTTTTTGCTAAACATTTTGAATTTTTTCTTTGGGTGTTGAAGTTTGATGATCTTAGCTAAGTGCAGAAAGATTTGAGCACTAAAGCGAAAAAAAAAGCGTTATATCGTCTGTGTGGCACAGCCATGGTACTGGGGTGGGGAGTGCCTTTAAAATCATTCAATATAAACATAAAAACTTGTAATTTAAAAACAAAAATATTTTTCTAGATGGGGGGGGGGGGGGTAAACTTTCACCGTGAGTTTAGCGGATGTGACATCTTCCCGAAATTGCTCTCCCACATGACGATTGTTTCCTGTAGCAAGGAAGTCTATTTTGCTTCTGTATCCAAGACATTCGGTTTCAAAAATTGTTACAAACTCAAAATTTTTTTACAAAAAATATGAAATAATAAAAGAAAAATTACATATAACCTAATGGGATGTTATGTAAAATCTCTGCAACAACTTTTAACCAACCTCTGATTTAGCATAACTCAGAATGATAAATCAGCCAATCAAAAGATAGCTAACTAACAGAAATAAATCTACAGAAATGAATTTGCTTCTATATCCAAACTCTCATTTATTTTCAGAAAATGATACCAGATCAAAGTTTTACTGGGAAAGTAATAAATAATAAAATAAAAATTAACGTATAACCTAATGCGATGTTAAAATATTCACATCAACAAGTTGTAGGCTGGTCATACGATGTAGCATAACTATGAAAAAAATCAATACTTATTGATCAGCCAAAAGATTGCTAATTTCTGAAAATAAATCTACTGAAATGAAAACTAAAGTTTAAATACAAAAAAGTAAATACTTTACAAAGGGTATCCAATATGTTGGACCAAAACTATAAAGAACACTTAAAGCACATGCAATGGAGATTGCATGTGTTAGCCATCTGCGTCTTGTTTGCCTCAGTGAAGCATAACTAATTAAATGCAGGTGCAACTAGAATTTTTAAGAAGGATGTGTTTACTTCCAGTTTCGATTTTAAGGCAGGAAAGATGCATAGAATGCTGGGAAAAAGGCCTTGGCCTCTCAATTCAGATTCTCTGAACATATACAGACGATGTGGACACTGGAAGGGTTAATCTGACATTTCATTAATATCTATAGTCAGAATGTGTATACCATTATAAGTAAAAATAACTTAAAAATCCCTGTTGTTGAGCAATAAAATTTTAAATTTTATCCTTCAAATTATATTTGCATTTTAAAAGCTTTTAGGAGAAAAAAACTTGTAAACATGCAAATATTCTCCTAAAAACTCATGCAAATAGTTTGAAGGATAAACTTTAAAGTTTTATTGCTCAACAACAGAGAATTTTCAGTTATTTTTAATTAATTTCTGAGCAAGAAGGTGCCCTTTTAATTGTGTACATTATGAGTAATCGAAATATTTTAATAGTTGATTATTTGAGCTTAACATGATAAGTGTTATTAAAATATTTGATTTATGTGAGGGATTAACAAAATAGATGTTGAATTTCTGGTATAGTGTTGTATGCCAACAGTGACAGGAAACATTTTAGGTAGTTTGGGATTTCCCATTCAGAATAAATGTAAGGATTTTTATATATATAATATGCACAACTAAACCATTTCTCCGACTTCTAATAAAACTTTTATTGAATATTTCAGATAATTTGCATTTTTAAAATTTTAATATGGTAGAAAAGGATTTCCCATTTTTCTTGAATGTGTTAGTTAAGCAATAAATACATGATAATGGTTTGGTGTGAAACATAATTAATCATCATCATCCTCAAACAGCCATGGGCTATGGAGATCCAGCCAGACCATGCAATTTAGTTCTCAAGCATATCTGTCCTGAACTACATTTGCTGCATCTGGCTACTGCACACCATTTCTAACAAGGTCCTCTTTGACATTGTTTGCCCACTGCATCCTAGGTCTCCCCTTCTTTCTGAGGCCTTTAGGTACACTATTCATGACCCAATTCACCAATCTATAATTATTCATACAGTTAACATGGCCAAACCAATGGACTCTCTCTCTGCACAATATGCTGCTTAAAGAGGTTGCCGACCCCTTTCCCTAACTTCATCATTACTTTCAAAGTTTAACAACCTAATGCGCAAGATACTACACAAGCATCTAGAATCAAAAGCATCAAGTTTATTGCCATATTGCTTACAAAGCATCCAAGTTTCACTACCATAACTAACCCTAGAAAAAACCAAACTATTATACAATCTAATTTTAGTCTTTAGCGCTTGGCTACTGATCTACGGGACCTGGGTTCGAGCCCCGGGTAAGGCATGGCTGTTTGTGTCGTTTTTCTGCTGAGGTCCTGCCATCCTCTCAGACCTTCTACTGTGGCATATAAACTGACAGGCTCCTGTCAGACCTCTGTGGCAAGCAGCTGCTTGAGGGGGTATTTATTTATTTATTATTTGTATGCGCCTATTTCTCCACACACACCACAGATTCTTAAAAGTTCTGGCAGCAATCCCTATTTGTCTGTTAATCTCATGCTGCACATCACCAGTATCTGTTATGTAGCTCCCAAAATAATTAAACTGAGACACCTTCTCAAGAGTGCAGTCTCTGCAAAATTCCCCGCCCTTCCCACTGTCAGTAGGGGACACCGCTGGGCTTGGAAAGGCCGCCGTCCGTCATAAGGGACGTTAAGCCATGTCCCTGTGTGCGGGAGAGCCATACCCTGTGCATGTTAAAGAACACGCTGAATGGCCTTGATGGGAGGCTACCATCTGTCTCCCAACAGCTGCTCCAGTGGGTCCCCTCCCCCAACCTTCTCTGAGCCTTTGGGGTCCATGTGACCTGGCCATTTAGCCCATGGTGTGCAAAAAAGTGCCACTTAGAGACATTCTGAAGCATTCCCAGCTCTAAGTATTTCAGTAGTAATTTCATCTACCCCTAGGGATTTATTTGGATTAAGTTTAGAAATAGCCAAAGTAACTTCAGACTGTGTTACAGGGCCAACATTAAAGGCAGTAATCCACAGAATCCCATCTGTGCAGCAAATTGAGGATCCATAATCAGTTTGCTTACACTGTTATGTCTTTGTTATAAGAAAAAAATTATATATCTTTGTTATAAGAAAAACTGGTTTACATCCAGAGGCGCATCTATTTTTCAAACTCAGATTCTTATTCCAGTCAGGTTAGTATATATGGTGAGCAACAGAACCCTGTGTGGTTGACCACTCCTCAGCAGGGTAGAAAAAAAAAAAGGAAAGTAGCCATTGTTGCCCAAATCAGTAGGCCACACTGATCTGGCAACCCTCCCCTTCCATTCCCATCAACAAGAGAGTATCTCATTTGAAAGATACTAACGGCCTGCACCATGAGAAGGTGAGGCCAAAGATTTGGTGATAGGCCTGACCGGTTCTATGCATCATCACAGGCGATTAGTGCATAGCTCTCCTTCCAGTAATGACCTAGCTATCATACTTTTGTAATTCTATTTAATTGCTACATTACTTTTTACATATCTTCCTATTGCTTTTTGCTACTCATTTGTCAGTTTGTGGATTTGTCAAAACAGTTCTTCCACCGTATCTTTAGAACACAATGGATGAACTTAATGATTTATGTGTAAAATGGATGCTTGTGACTCAAGGAGTGTCATAAACTATAAAAACTGACCTCCCATGCTTCACCCCCCTTAAAGGGGGAAATATGAAAACAATTGCAGAATGTGACTGTTGAAAGTAACAAGCTGCACATCAAATGTAAGCTTGTGGCATGGGAAGGTTAAAAAAATTTTCAACTCCCTTCCTTCACCCCCCCCCCCCCCTCAAAAGGTGGAAATACAAAAAGGATTGTTACACTACAGAGTTGATCAGGTAATTGGGGATATGTCCCCATTTTTTATAAAGATTTGGAATGTTTTGCGGGTTTGTGAAAATCCATTAAGCACCTGTGATCTGACGACTTGCAAGTTGAGACCACTTGTTAAAAACATTCAGAACTGCTCCCTAAGGTTACAGAGATTAGTGGAGTAACCATCACGGTCGCACCCCACAAAACTTGAATTCCTCTTGGGATGTGATCTTTGAGTTTGGCTTCTCAATGTCAATGAGGAGGAAATCCTCTCAGAGCTCACCCCCAAGGAATAACAATGGTCCATTGGATTTCAATACATCATGATGGTAAATTGTTACCCATCCAGGTACTGATTCTAACCTTCAACATGTCATGCCTGCATTCTTCCATAAAGGCAGCTTATTTACATTGTGAGGTACAGCCGTATATGCCGAACACTCTGCACTGCTTTCAGTGTCAGAGATACGGTCATGCCTGCACAACTTGCCGGGGAAAACCTATCTGTGCTTGTTGTGGTAGCCAGAATCATCTTGATCCTGACTGCACAGCAGAAAAGTCAAGCTGTGTGAACTGTAGTGGCAGCCATCTGGCATTTTTCTGTGACTGTCCCAAGTGGAAGGAGAAAAAGGAGGTGCAATATCTCAAAACCATCAATAATATTTCTTATTCAGAGATGAGAAAGCTAGCTGCACCTCCTGCCCCACCTGACAAGGTGTCCTATGTTAGTAGTCATTGGAAAGCCCATTGTTCCAATGACTTCAGTGGTGGTGCAGACTGATATCAGTGTACCACCTACTGAATGTTTTTTGCATGTGGCAAAATACCTTCTCACACAGGCGAAACTGATGTTGGTGTTGACCTTGACATCAACCCCGGTTTCCATACCTGCTATTCAGCCATCCATTTCCACCACTGGAAGACCTTTCCATCATCAGACAGCTAGACTTTCCAAGCTAAAGGTGCCCCATGGTGCCTACGAAGAAAATAATCACTCCTCCACAAAGAGCGGTCAACGATCCATGTTCCTTGGATGATTCTGAGGATATGGATACAGACCACCCGTATTCACTAAACCGTCCTCTGTGGCAGTTAGGTTGAATAGGAAATCGTTGTCCACCCACTCTTCTAAGTCCCGAGATGGCCACAATCCTACAACGGAATTGTTGTGGATTCCAGAGGAATCTTGACAACATCAAAGCCCTCCTTCAGGTACACCAGCCTGTCTACATGTGTCTGCAGGAGACATACTTGCAGCTAGTCACAGATCCAGCAGTTTTCACTAGTTTGTTGGGACTGGAATGGAGATGGTCCAGCTCACAGGGTTGTCACCATCCTCTTGAGCAACCATTCTCCATTCCAGGTCATACCCCTTACCACCAGCTTAGAGGCGGTAGCCATCTGCCTCTTAGTGGGGTTCTCCCTGATTGTCTGCTCAGTATATCTTCCACCCTAAAGCATCATCTTCTGGGAAGATCTTGATGACCTTGTCTCACAGCTGCTGTCCCCCTTCCCCATCATGGGGGGGGGGGATTTCAACCCACACATTTATTCCCATTGGCCTCACCATCTGCTCCTCCTTGATCCTTCCACTCTTTACATGGAAGGTCAAGGACAACCCGTACAGAAGCAATTATCTCCCCGTGGTATGTACCATCTCTTGTGGGGGACCGTGTGACCTTTACATGTATTATGATGGAGGCTTGATTGGGCTGACTGGAGTGGATTCGAACTTCTCCCCGAGTTTAACCACCACTTTATCAGCCAATCAATGAGGCAGTGTAGGAGCCAATCATTGTAGCAGTAGCAGAGATCACGACTGTATCACAGATGCAGCTGTATCTACATTTTCTCAAACTTCAATATGGTTTCATTTTCCAAAACCATGGGGGAATCCAGATTGTACCTCAGCTTGTAAAGCTCAGCACAAGGCTTGGGAGGTGTTTCAGAGATGTTCAACATTCCCCAACCTTGAAGCATTCAAACACGCCAGGGTGAAAGCTTGTTTCTTCCAGCACCAGAGCCAGAAGGAATCTTGGATTCAATACAAGTTTGATTCAATACAAGTCAATACAAATTGGATTCAATACAAATCTTTTATCATCTGCACGGCTCTTCTAAAGTTGTGTGGGATAAAGTCCGGAAGATGGGTGGGAACTACATGTCCCTCTCATTTTCGATCCTGGAGCACAATTGACAGACAATTGCCGACACTCTGGAGGAATCGTTCTCCTCCATCTCTTTGTCATCCTCTTATTCCCCCGAACTTCTGGCCCTTCCACTCGAATGGCCTGGAGTCTTATAACAGACCATTCACAGCTGAGGAGCTTTGCCTTGCTCTGCACTCTTCTCATGCATCTGCCGTTGGGCTAGACAATGTCCATTATGTGATGCTCCAACATCTCTAACCATTGCGCAAGGATTGGGTGCTCAGTCTTTCCAACTGCATTTTTCTTGAGTGGTTTTCAGACTCCTGTCAGGATGCTAATGTTTTAACCTTCCCCAAGCCACGAAAGGATTCCAAGTTTCCTTCTAATTGCATCCCATTGCGTTGATGAGTTGCGTTCCAATTCCCTCATTATTGAAAGAAAGGTAAATACCAGACTCATCTGGTATTTAGAACACCACAACTTTCCAACACCTTGTGTGGCTTTTACAGGCAATGGTCAACTCTTGATGATCTGATACTCCTCATATCAGCTATTTGAAATTCATTTTTACATAGAAAGCACCTAATGTCAATTTTCTTTGATGTCGAAAGAGCATACAACATGGCTTGGAGATTTGGCATTCTTTGTGGCCTTCATAGCTTCAACTTGAGAGGTCACATGCCGATCTTCATCTTCAATGGCTATGTTCACACGTGTGCTTTCATCTTCAACTTCACTTTCAACTTTCAATTCCGCTTTTCAACACCAAGTAGTCTAGCGCATGCCTTCAACTGTCTACACCCGTGTGCCAAATAGTTTTTAAAATTTTCACCAGTGTAGACATGAAGTTACAATGGACGTAACTGATGCTGCTATGTTAGTGGGTATAGGTGTTGCAATTTTAGTGTTGAAAAAAGAGAGAAAAAGATGTGAAAAATGCTGGTGATTGATATGGATGAAAGATTATTTTAAAATGCAGAATTTTTGAATAATGAGGGAATTGGAATTAAATGAAAAAGTTCTTTTTTAAGAACTTTGCATGAATGTCTAGAACAAACTTCTACATGTTTTTGGAAATGGTGGAGCCGAAGATCGAAAAAAAAAAAAAACTCATTTCAGAGGAGTAATACCAGCTGAAGTGAAATTAGTGATCACACTTAGATATTGACTACAGATGATTCATTCATGTCTCTGATGAATATTTAATTAAACCTATAATCTTATGAATTATTTAATTTTAATTTAAATTAATTTAATAATTTATATCTCTGATGAGTTATTTAACCTATAATATTCAATAAAGATCATTGTTTGTTCTGACAACTTGGTGAACAAAAAACATATGCTCAATAATTACAAAAACAGAACGAAACCTTCCAGACAAACTACGAAGTTGCACAGAATTTGAACAAAAATCCACTACTAGTGGAAATACATGCATCACAGAAAACGGCGCTGTTCAACTGATTTGAGGCATGCATTTGCACATGCGTCACTTGCCCTAGATGCATGCGTCAGGCGCACGTAAAACACACAAGTGTGGACATAGCCAATCATTCATCTTCTTATCATCACATTCTTTTCATGTCCATTGTCATCAACACTCTGTCACAGTTAATCCCAAGAACAGGGGATACCATAAGGATCAATGCCCTCTGTGTTGATGATTTTAGCATCTTTTCTCTGTTGTTGATGATTTCTGCTCTTTGTCCAGCATAAGGGTCATTGAAAGACAACTGCAAATCCACCCAAGATTTGCCCTGAACAATCATTCAGTTTGGGTGACAGTCAACAATTCTAAAACAGCAATTTCTATTTTTAAAAATTTGATTTTTTTTTGTTGTATTAAAAATGAACACAACGTCTTAGGCCTCTCATTTCAGATTCTGACAGTGTCTATATTCATCTTGGATCCTGGAAGTGTTAAAGAATTTTTTTTGGTAGACTAGCCGTCCCGTGGCCGAGTGGTTAGCGCGCTTGGCTACTGATCTACGGGACCTGGGTTCAAGCCCCGGGTAAGGCATGGCTGTTTGTGTCGTTTTTCTGCTGAGGTCCTGCCATCCTCTCAGACCTTCTACTGTGGCATATAAACCGACAGGCTCCTGTCAGACCTCTGTGGCAAGCAGCTGCTTGAGGGGGTATTTATTTATTATTTTTATTTATATAAACGTGTAAAGGATCAGTTAGCTGCTGATAAGAATCTTTGGCTTGATGGCTTGGCTGACAAAGCCGAGGGAGCACTTAGGCAGCCCAACAGCAGACTGCTATATTAGATAGTTAATGTTTTATGTGGTAGAAAACGGACAGGCATACAGGGATTGAAAAATAAACAGGGTAAGGTTATAGAAGGTAAGGATTCCGTCATGCTAGGTGGGCTGAGCATTTCAGTATGTTTTAAACAATGTGGTTAGTTCTATTCCCATTGATTGCAATGATGATAGATGCATTGGTGGCTTTAATGTTGGACCTAGAACATAATCTGAAGTTATTTTGGCTGTTTCTAAACTTAAACTACATAAATCCCCAGGGGTAGATGAAATTATTACGGAAATGCTTAGAGCTGGGAATGTTTCGGTTACCACTTGGATGACTGAAATTCTGAATATCTTTTATGATAAAGACATTGTTACTAAGGATTTTACCAGAGCTATTGTTATCCCTATTTTCAAAAAAGGTGATCGTAGTTCTTGTGATAACTATAGGGGTATCGGCCTACTCTCTGTGCCAGGTAAAGTTCTTTCCATGATTGTGCTTAATAGAATTAAGAATCTGGTTGACAGTCAATTGCATGATGAGCAATGTGGATTCAGAAGTGGTAGGAGATGTGTGGATCAGATATTTTCACTTAGAGAGATTCTTGAGAAATGTTTAGAGTGTTAGAAACCTTTGGTTGCTAGCTTTGTTGATTTCGAAATTTTTCTTGTTTGATTGTGAGATCATATGGTATACCAGACAAATTAGTTAACATAATGAAAGCTCTCTATAATAACACCGAGTCGTGTGTGAGAGTTCGTAAGGCTTCTAGCAATTGGTTTAGCATTACTTCTGGTGTTCAACAGGGGTGCATTTTTCTCCTTTTCCCTTTAGTTTGGTTATTGATTATGTTATGCGAAATTCACTGCAAAGGAAAGACTGGTAGTAGGGTATGTTTGTTTATAAACAATGAGAAAACTAAAGTGATGAAAATTTGTCAGGCAGGCTGTGATTCAGTTAATCTGAATGGTTGCGGTCTTGAGCAGGTGTCACAGTTTAATTACCTTGGAAGCTATGTAACAGATACTGGTGATGTGTGGCGTAAGATTAACAGACGAATAGCGATTGCTGCCGAGACTTTTAAGAATCTATGGAAAGTATGGAGAAATAGACATATAGACCTAAAGACTAAAATTAGACTGTGTAATAGTTTGGTTCTTTCTAGGGTTAGTTATGGTAGTAAAACTTGGACGTTGTGTAAACAAGATAACAGTAAACTAGATGCTTATGCAGTGTCTTGGACATTAGGTGTTTCAACTTTGTAACTAATGATGAGGTTAGGCAAAGGAGTCGGCAACCTCCTTTAAGCAGCATATTGTGCAGAAAGAGACTCCGTTGGTTTGGCCATGTTGCCTGTATGGATAGTTATAGATTGGTGAATAGGGTTATGAACAGTGTGCCTAAAGGCCTCAGAAAGAAGGGGACCTAGGATGCTGTGGGCAGACAATGTCAAACAGGACCTTGTTAAAATTGGTGTGCAGTGGCCGGATGCAGAAGATGTAGCTCAGGACAGATATGCTTGGAGAATTAAACTGCATGGTCTGGTTGGAACTCTGTAGCCCATGGCTGCTAGAGGATGATGATGATAAAATTGATAGTGATTTGCATGAATAAAAAACATAATGAAAGTTTATTTGAGTATTTAACAATTAATCATTTGGGAAACAATACAAAGAGATGAACTGTTTCAGTTTATATAACTAAAGTAATGATAAATTACATCTTTTTGTATATCAGCATATAGGCCTAATAGCATGAGATTTGCTCTGAATGTTAGTGTTTAAGAAAAATGTGAAAGTGATAGATACTAATATATAGCAGTATTTGGTTCTGATCAATCAATGTAAAGTATTATTTGTAAAATTATATCTAATAATTAGGTAAAAATAATTTAAAATTCTCTGTTGTTGAGCAATAAAATTTTAGAGTTTATCCTTCAATCTATTTGCATGTTAAAAGTTCTTAGGAGAAAACTCGGAAGCTTTCAGAGCAAGGAGAGTTCTCCGCCTTCAGTGAAGTGATGCTATATAGTGATGCTAGTCACTACATAGCATCACTTCACTGAAGACGAAGTGCTGTCCTTGCTCTGAAAAGCTTCTGAGTTTTCTCCTAAGAACTTTTAACATGCAAATAGTTTGAAGGATAAACTCTAAAAATTTTATTGCTCGACAACAGAGAATTTTAAATTATTTTTAATTAATTTCTTAGCAAGATTCTTCTTTTTAATTGTGTACTAATAATTCGGTTCAACTCCATTGTGAATTGTATTAAAAAAATCTGTGGACTTTGTTTCCGGTCTGAGAGCCTCTTTTTTATTGCATCACACACTGTTGTGGTCACATGTGACATCTGTCCTCTATAGAGAAAGCTTCAGCTCTCCCCAGTGTATGTCTAAGCCTTATATACATTGAGTTGGTTTTGCATCAGCAACACCCCTTTGTCTAGGAATGGACCTGTCTTTGGCATCATTGATGGCTGAAGGTCAGGAACAGCTGCTAGACAATTGTAGAGTGCACATGTGGCAATCAGTTAGGAAGAATGGGTTAGCATTGTGATCTTTCTGACTTCAATCACAGTATGATTGTGGGAGCACAACATTCAGATGACAGCATCTTGACAATAGCTGCCATGGTGAGCTTTTCCCATTCTGTGGTGTAGTGAGTCTTGCGTGACTGACTCAACCGTGGTCAAGCACTAACCAAAAGACACATGGAACAGCCATGTGTATTCATTGGCTGTGGTGAGTGACTTCTGCCCCATCTTGTAACACAGCAGTGAGCCAGCTAACTGCCCAGTGCAACTTTTGAATGGCACGACCAATATGCACACAGACAATGTTCTTGGACATTATTGTCTAGCACATTAGTAGGTCATATTTGGTAAGCTCACCGGACAAAAAATTAGCCACCCCTGGCTGAATGTAACCTAATAGTGTAATGCCTCTGTGCAACCGAAGAACAGCCGAAATCCTGTCAGACATGGATGCCACTAGTGTGTGGATGCAGTGCACATCAATATTCATCCACTCTTTCAGCAGCAAATGCCGCATTTCGGCCAGATTGGCTGGATGGCTGGGACAGTGCTTCACTCGTTGCTCCTAATAGCCCCACAAATTTTCTATGGAATTCAAATCCAGGGATTTGGCAGGCTAGTATCTTAGGTATTAGGTAGTTTAACTTTGTAACTAATGATGAGGTTAGGCAAAGGAGTCAGCAACCTCCTTTAAGCAGCATATTGTGCAGAGAGAGACTACGCTGGTTTGGCAATGTTGCCCGTATGGATAATTATAGATTGGTGAATAGGGTTATGAACAGTGTGCCTAAGGCCTCAGAAAGAGGGGCAAACCTAGGATGTGGTGGGCTGACAAGGTCAAACAGGACCTTGTTAGAATTAGTGTGCAGTGGGCGGATGCAACAGATGTAGGTCAGGCCAGATATGCTTGGAGAATAAACTGCATGGTCTGGTTGGACCTCCGTAGTCCATGCCTGCTTGAGGGTGATGATGATCATGATGACGAGAGTGCTTAAAAAAGTTTTTGATCCACGACGTGCGTTTCATGCCCTTGCTTTCTGTGCTTCATCAGGTGGGAAGTGAGGAGCTTAAGCTAATGCAGGAGAGGCAGTTGGTTGTTGAGTACGGGGGAGGGGTGGGGTACCATAAATTGAAATGTCAGTGGCTCAGCCTGGAGGATCAAAGTGGTCGGCAGATGTCGGGTGGCCCTAATGCTATCTACATGGGACGGAGGGTGGGAGAGGGTGTGGGATTAGGGGAAATCGCCAAGATCAGTGAGTGTCAAGGGAAGCTTCACAATTTGTGGCTAGTAATTCTTGATTATAATGAGTGAATTACTTTTAGTGATTAAATATTGAATAAACTCAACTTATTAAATCGACTTACAAAGTGGTTAATATTTAGTATATACCAAGAAAATCAAGTTTATTCAATATTTAATCAATTGTATACTTGTAAGATATACTTTCCATCTTTAAGGCATTTATTTTCCATATTGTGGCTAAGATCGCCCGAACAGCGCCTATATGTGACATAATGGAATATGTACAATAGGTTGAGAATGTTCATATCATCAATTAGAGGTAATCTTGATCGGCAGCCGGTAGCTCAGTGGTTTAGAGCACCTGACATGTTATCAGGAGGTCGCAGGTTCATATCCCACCTGGCTCAAGACAATTTTTCCTCTAAAATTAAATCGACATACAATGTGGTTAATATTTAGTATACTTTTAGTGAATTTATAAATTTCATAAACTGAATTTTGGGGTTAAGATAATTATGTTAGTGAGGGGCTGAATAATGGTTTTTATATCGGTATTGTTGTTGGGAGTTGTGTGTGTGTGTGTGGGGGGGGGCATTGATCCATTAATCGCCGATTTTAGGATGCATTATGGAAGTGATCTAAAGTGTTTGGTGAGTGTGCATTAGTGCAGGTGGTTGATGGGGATCTGCGATGAGATAGGAGAGTGTTTAGGGTGGCGTGGTATTTCTGAGATGTATGTTATATCCCCTAAGGATCAGACACCATGCTGGGGGAGGGGGACAATGTCTGTGTTGAAGAGTTTGATCAGGTTTACGTTAATGAGGATATTTTCTGTGACGTCTAGTTGGAATTTGTTAGGTGGGGATATTATAATTTTAGCAGAGTGAAAATTAGTGGGCAGATTGTGTTCGGTGATTGCTTGAGATAGTGCGGTTTTTTGTAGTTTATTTAAGATGTCGTATTTATGCTCTTTAAGTCGGGTGTTAAATGAGTGTGAGGTTTTACCTATATTTGTCTTTGAGGAAAA
Organism: Ryuthela nishihirai; assembly: GCA_038380435.1. NCBI lineage: Eukaryota > Metazoa > Arthropoda > Arachnida > Araneae > Heptathelidae > Ryuthela > Ryuthela nishihirai. Next base: position 82,926,496 of record JAWZYU010000011.1, on the reverse strand, counting down.
TTTTACCTGTGAGGTCTTTGAGTTGGATGTAGTAAACTCCTCCAGAGCTGGGTATGTGATCTCAATCATTTCGAATGAGTTTGGATATAGTGTGTGACATTTTAATTGGGTCTTTATAATGGAAAGGTTTTAGGTTATTTTTAACAGAGTATGTGAAATTATTATTGATGTATTGTAGGGCTATTGTGCATTTTTGCATTTCTTTATTTACAGGTGTTGGAGGGTTTTGGGATTGTTTGCATTTGATTTGTTTGTGAATTTTGTTTATGGTGTGTGAGGAATATCCGCCCTGTTCAGCAAGTTCAAAAATGTATTTTATTTCATTGTTGAGTGCTTCTTGCATATTGCAGAATTTATAGGCTCTGGTAAAGTGTGAATAGAAGGTTGATAATTTGTAGTTGTTTGAGTGGGCGGAGGTGCTAGTTATTATATTAGGTATGAATGTAGGTTTTCTGTATACAGATGTGTTTAGTTTAGTGGAGGTACGGTTAAGTTGATGTCTAAGAATGGTAGGGTCTGTTTTGTTCCTCTTCATATGTAAATTTAATGGTTGGGAGGACTGTGTTCAGATAATAATTTCTTTAATTCTTCTTTGAAGTGATGCCAGATGATTAACATATCGTCAATATATCGGGCATAAAGTAGTGGGCAGATTTGACATACATGAAGAACTGTGGTTTCTACATGACGTAGAACCACTTCTGCCAACAATCCAGAGAGGGGGGAGCCCATTGGGGACACCTTGGTTTTGGGCGAAGATTTTTCTGTCGGTTTGAAACCACTTGCTTTTAGCAGCTAGGTCAAGGGCCTCCTATGTGCTGAAATATTCAGGTGCCTTGGGTCTGGATGGTTCAAGCCATTTGTCTTCAAGTCATATAGTTGCATCGAGTAGGGTAGAGTGCAACGTCTAAAACCAAGGTGTCCCAATGTGCTCCTCCCTCTCTGGATTGTTGGCGGAAGTGGTTCTACATCACAAGTTCTTCTAAGGTTTCTACTACCACAGTTCTTCATGTATGTCAAATCCACCCACTACTTTATGCCCGATATGTTGATGACATATAAATCATCTGGCATCACTCCAAAGAAGAAATTTTCAGAAATTACTATCTGAATTTAACGCAATCCTCCCAACCGTTAAATTTACGCATGAAGAGGAACAAAACAGACACCTACCATTCTTAAACATCAACTTACACCGTACCTGCACTAAACTATACACATCTGTATACAGAAAACCTACATTCATACCTAACATAATAACTAGCACCTCCACCCACCAAACAACTACAAATTATCAACCTTCTATTTACACTTTATTCTATTCACAGAGCCTATAAATTCTGCAATACACAAGAAGCACTCAACGAAATAAAATACATTTTTGAACTCGCCGAACAGGGTGGATATACCTCACACACCATCAACAAAATTCACAGACGAATCAAATGCAAACAATCCCAAAACCTTCCAACACCTGTAAATAAAGAAATGCAAGTACACAATAGCCATACCATACATAAATAATGATTTCACATACTCTGTTAAAAATCACCTAAAACCTTTCCATAATAAAATCCCAATTAAAATGTCATACACTACAGTACTGTGCGAATTAGTTGGGACAAGTGAAGCCTGGAGAACCTCTTCGATCCGGCCACATTCAGCAATCCCCCAAACACCCACCCCAGGTCATGTTTTGGGGATGTTTCACAGCTTCCAGGCCACAAACGCTTCACCCTATTGAAGGAATGATGGACAGCAAAAAATACATAGGCGTTCTGGAGAAGAAAATGGCCCCAACACTGCAGAAGCTGTTTCCTAACGGCGATGGGGTATTTCAACAGGATCTGGCTCCATGCCACAATTCTAAGCTTGCTAAGAGCTTCTTTACCAAGCAACATTTGAAGATATTGGAGTGGCCAGGAAATTCACCCAATCTAAACCCCATTGAAAATTTGTGGGCCGTTATTAAAGCGCGCATATCTAAGATGGATTGCACGACAAAAACCAAAATGATAGAAAGTTTCGTGAAAGTGTGGTACCACGACCCTGAAGTGAAGGAGATGTGTGGAAAGCTAGTGGCATCAATGGTTGAGAGGGTGAAAGAACTAATTAAAGCTAAGGGGGGTCACATTCACTATTAACGACACTATTAAACAAATAAATATTTTATTTGTGTCTTTGTTACTGCATTTTCCTATTGTCCCAACTAATTTGCACAGTACTGTATATCCATACTCATTCAAAATGATAGCAACCATATACCTAGCTCTGGAGGATCTTACTACATCCAACTCAAGGACCCCCACAGGAAAAATTTTCCCTAAAGACAAATACATAGGTAAAACCTCATGCCCATTTTAACGCCCGACTTAAAGAGCATAAATACGACATCTTAAATAAACTACAAAAAACCGCACTATCTCAAGCAATCACCGAACACAATCTGCCCACTAATTTTCACTCTGCTAAAATTATAATATCCCCACCTAACAAATTCCAACTAGACGTCACAGAAAATATCCTCATTAACGTAAACCTGACCAAACTCTTCAACACAGACATTGTCCCCCTCCCCCAGCATGGTGTCTAATCCTTAGGGGATATAACATACATCTCAGAAATACCACGCCACCCTAAACACTCTCCTATCTCATCGCCGATCCCCATCAACCACCTGCACTAATGCACACTCACCAAACACTTTAGATCACTTCCATAATGCATCCTAAAATCGGCGATTAATGGATTAATGCCCCCCCCCACACACACACACAACTCCCAACAGCAATACCAGTATGAAAACCATTATTCAGACCCTCACTAACATAATTATCTTAACCCGAAAATTCAGTTTACAAAATTTATAAATTCACCAAATGTAATTCACTCATTATAATTATGAATTACTAGCCACAAATTGTGAAGCTTCCCTTGACACTCACTGATCTTGGGGATTTCACATTATCCCACATCCTCTCTCAACCTCTGTCACATTGCAGATCACATTACGGCCATTCGCACATCTGCTGACCACTCCGATTCTCTGGGCTGAGCCACTGACATTTCAATTTATGGCACCCCACCCCCTCCCCCGCACTCAACAACCAACTGCCTCTCCTTGATTAGCTTAAGCTCCTCACTTCCCACCGGACAAAGCACAGAAAGAGCATGAAACATGCATCATGGATCAAAAACTTTTTGAAGTACTCTATGCTATCAAAAATATAAATGGTTATTTCCTTTGCCAAGGCGAGTAGACCATTGGCATTCATTGTCCTTCTTTTAATATCCACTGAGATGTCACTTGTTGGCAAGAATGTCGATTATGAAATTTGTCACCGAGAGCATCCTGGGAGTTCCTTGTTGCTGCCTATCCTCTATGGTACATAGGTCTCTCCTTAATAACTGTTGATACTTGATAGCATGGTCCGTGTGTTGAAGTGCTTGAAAACATTTAACAGTGTCATAGAGAATTAAATAACTTTAATTTTAATTACTGCACTGTGTACCTTACTCTTGATTTTTTGGAACTTATTTGGCTAAACTTTATCATTGACAATTGAATTTGATCTATATATTGTAGTTATTAATCTGGTCTACACATTGAGTTGGCTTTGCATTAGCAACACCTACTTAATACCTCATGGGGCAACCTTCTGCTAATACAGCCAGTACACATCGGGGCATGGACTCCACAAGGTGTTGCAGGAACTCCTGTGGTAGTGCTACATATGTGTTCCACTATGTTTCTTGCAGTGTCTACATATTGCCAGACAGAGAGGTCAGAGCACTGAATCATCTTTTCCAGTATATTCCAAGCATGCAAACAACTGGATTGAGATCCAGTGAACTGGCTGGCCATGGGAGGACAGAGAATTCATTGTCACATTCCTGAAACCAGTTTGCAACTTGCAATCAGTCCTATTGAGCCATTGATTCACTGTAATCAGTGGACCCAGGTCATGCCATGAAAATCATCCCCAAATAATAACACCACTGCCTGCCGAACACTGACAGTGCATCTTGGTGAATTGTTGACACTGTTAATCGACAGTGCTCATGTTGTTTTCTCCAAATGTGAACAAGCCCATCAGCATGATGGAGTTGAAAATGGGATTCATCTGACCAGATGACAGATTTTCACATGTCAATGGTCAGGTTGGTGCTGGCATGCCCATTCAAGACATGGTTTATTGTGTATTGAGTGAGTGTGGATACCCATGACAGCTGTTGACAGCCATACCCAATTAAATTTTTTTTAAATACCCCCTCAAGCAGCTGCTTGCCACAGAGGTCTGACAGGAGCCTGTCAGTTTATATGCCACAGTAGAAGGTCTGAGAGGATGGCAGGACCTCAGCAGAAAAACGACACAACCAGCCATGCCTTATCTGGGCTCGAACCCAGGTCCCTTAGATCAGTAGCCAAGTGCGCTAACCACTCGGCCATGGGATGGCAAAATAAATACCCCCTCAAGCAGCTGCTTGCCACAGAAGTCTGACAGGAGCCTGTCAGTTTATATGCCACAGTAGGAGATCTGAGAGGATGGCAGGACCTCAGCAGAAAAATGACACACACATCCATGCCTAAATCCGGGGCTCGAACCCAGGTCCCTTAGATCAGTAGCCAAGCGTGCTAATCACTCGGCCACGGGACGGCTGCCATACCCAATATGACCTACTAATGTACATAAGCTCACCGGACAAAAAATTTGTCATCCCCCGCTGTAAGAAGGTTATGTCCATTCAACAACAACAGATGGCGCACCAGTAATAAACGCGTCCTACAAATAGCTGTGCCGTGCGCTACGGGGTTCATACAGTAACAAGAAGTGGTTGTGTGCGAAAGTGTGTGTTAGTCGTTCCATGAAACGTGGGTCGTGCCAAAGATGTGAATAGTAGGAAAAAGGTGTTATTGCGGTTGGCTGAGCGAAAGGGCATAGTGTACAAGAAGTTGCTGTCTTTGCAGGTGTGTTGAAACATATTGTCTAAAGGGTCTTCCAGCAGTAGCATACATCGCAGTCCACTGCTAATCGTCACCAGAACTGTGGCAGAAAGATTGTGCTCACCAATAGAGATCACCACAGTGTGTCACACACTGTTAGGGCAAACTGCTTTGCAATGAGGCAGGAATTGCTCTAGTCAGTCAATGCAGGCCTGCAACAAGCTGTTTCCGAATGAACACTACAAAGGGAACTGCATGCCATGGATATCTGGAGCAGAGTACCGTGGAAGAGAACCATGTTAACAGCTCTGCACAAGGCTGCACGGCTACAGTGGGTGCAGCGCCACAAAGACTGGTCTCTGGACTCTTGGATCTGGTCAGATGAGTCACTTTTTTGCTTGTACTCGAATGATGCGAGGTGATGGGTACATCATAAGCTGCATGAACTGTGCTTTCATATGAACTATGTGCAAGCTTCTGTTAAAGCTGGAGGAGGCTCTGTGATGTTCCGGGGGTGTTTCATATACAAGGAAAGGAGTCCTTTGGTTGCAGTGTCATCACACTTGAACCAGAAGGGCTATATGGAGCTACTGGGTGACCACATGTTGCCTTTTGTGCAGCATCTCCACAGTGAACACCAGAAAGATACCCCAGTCTTCCAAGATGACAATTATCATGTGCACAGGGTTCAAAGTGTGTCGAATTGGCATGAAGAGCATTCTGCAGCCTTCAAACATCTCAACTAGCCTACCAAATCCCTAAGATTTGAATTCCATAGAAAATTTGTGGGGCTATTAGGAGCAACGAGTGAAGCACTGTCCCAGCCATCCAGCCAATCTGGCCGAACTGCGGCATTTGCTGCTGGAAGAGTGGATGAATATTGATGTGCACTGCATCCACACACTAGTGGCATCCATGTCAGACAGGATTTCGGCTGTTCTTCGGTTGCACGGAGGCATTACACTATTAGGTTACATTCAGCCAGGGGTGGCTAATTTTTTGTCCGGTGAGCTTACCAAATATGACCTACTAATGTGCTAGACAATAATGTCCAAGAACATTGTCTGTGTGCATATTGGTCGTGCCATTCAAAAGTTGCACTGGGCAGTTAGCTGGCTCACTGCTGTGTTACAAGATGGGGCAGATGTCACTCACCACAGCCAATGAATACACATGGCTGTTCCATGTGTCTTTTGGTTAGTGCTTGACCACGGTTGAGTCAGTCACGCAAGACTCACTACACCACAGAATGGGAAAAGCTCACCATGGCAGCTATTGTCAAGATGCTGTCATCTGAATGTTGTGCTCCCACAATCATACTGTGATTGAAGTCAGAAAGATCACAATGCTAACCCATTCTTCCTAACTGATTGCCACATGTGCACTCTGCAATTGTCTATCAGCTGTTCCTGACCTTCAGCCATCAATGATGCCACAGACAGGTCCATTCCTAGACAAAGGGGTGTTGCTGATGCAAAACCAACTCAATGTATATAAGGCTTAGACATACACTGGGGAGAGCTGAAGCTTTCTCTATAGAGGACAGATGTCACATGTGACCACAACAGTGTGTGATGCAATAAAAAAGAGGCTCTCAGACCGGAAACAAAGTCCACAGATTTTTTTAATACAATTCACAATGGAGTTGAACCGAATTATTAGTACACAATTAAAAAGATCTTCTTGCTAAGAAATTAATTAAAAATAATTTAAAATTCTCTGTTGTCGAGCAATAAAATTTTAGAGTTTATCCTTCAAACTATTTGCATGTTAAAAGTTCTTAGGAGAAAACTCAGAAGCTTTTCAGAGCAAGGACAGCACTTCGTCTTCAGTGAAGTGATGCTATGTAGTGACTAGCATCACTATATAGCATCACTTCACTGAAGGCGGAGAACTGAAGTGATGCTATGTAGTGACTAGCATCACTATATAGCATCACTTCACTGAAGGCGGAGAACTCTCCTTGCTCTGAAAGCTTCCGAGTTTTCTCCGAAGAACTTTTAACATGCAAATAGATTGAAGGATAAACTCTAAAATTTTATTGCTCAACAACAGAGAATTTAAATTATTTTTACCTAATTATTAGATATAATTTTACAAATAATACTTTACATTGATTGATCAGAACCAAATACTGCTATATATTAGTATCTATCACTTTTACATTTTTGTTAAACACTAACATTCAGAGCAAATCTCATGCTATTAGGCCTATATGCTGATATACAAAAAGATGTAATTTATCATTACTTTAGTTATATAAACTGAAACATTTCATCTTTTTGTATTGTTTCCCAAATGATTAATTGTTAAATACTCAAATAAACTTTCATTATGTTTTTTATTCATGCAAATCACTATCAATTTTATCATTGTCATCATCATCCTCTAGCAGCCATGGGCTACAGAGGTCCAACCAGACCATGCAGTTTTAAATCTCCAAGCATAACTGTCCTCAGCTACATCTTCTGCATCCGGTCACTGCACACCAATTTTAACAAGGTCCTGTTTGACATTGTCTGCCCACCGCATCCTAGGTCTCCCCTTCTTTCTGAGGCCTTTAGGCACACTGTTCATAACCCTATTTGCCAATCTATAACTATCCATACGGGCAACATGGCCAAACCAACGGAGTCTCTTTCTGCACAATTTGCTGCTTAAAGGAGGTTGCCGACTTCTTTGCCTAACCTTATCATTAGTTACAAAGTTGAACCACCTAATGCCCAAGATACTACATAAGCATCTAGAATCAAAAGAATCTAGTTTCCTATTATCTTGTTTACACAGCGTCTAAGTTTCACTACCATAACTAACCCTAGAAAGAACCAAACTATTATACAGTCTAATTTTAGTCTTTTGGTGTATACACCTATTTCTCCACACTCTCCATAGATCCTTAAAAGTCCTGATAGCAATACCTATCCATCTGTCAATCTCATGCCGCATATCACCAGTATCTGTTACATAGCTCCCAAGATAATTAAACTGTGACACCTGCTCAAGATTGCAACCATTCAGATGAACTGAATCACAGCCTGCCTGACCAATTTTCATCACTTTAGTTTTCTCTCTGTTTATAACCAAACATACTCTACTACCAGTCTCATAAACAGCTCGAATGAAAGAGTTCATCTCATCAACATCATTTGCCAAAAGGGCTAAGTCATCAGCATAATCTAAATCAGAAATCTTAGTATCTCCAGTCCATTTAAGGCCAAAATCTTTACCTTGCAATGAATTTCATATAACGTAATCAATAACCAAAGAGAAAAGGAGACAAAATGCACCCTTGTCGAACACCAGAAGTAATGCTAAACCAATTGCTACAGGGCTTACCAGCTCTCACACATGACTCAGTGTTATTATAGAAAGCTTTCATTATGTTAACTAACTTGTCTGGAATACCATATGATTTCACAATCAACCACAAATTATGATGATCAACAGAGTTGAAAGCCTTTTTGAAATCAACAAAGCTAGCAACCAAAGGTTTCTGACACTCTAAACATTTCTCAAGAATCTGTCTAAATGAAAATATCTGATCTACACATTCCCTACCACTTCTGAATCCACATTGCGCATCACGCAATTGACAGTCAACCAGATTCTTAATTCTATTAAGCATAATTATGGAAAGAATTTTACCTGGACCAGAAAGTAGGCTGATTCCCCTATAGTTATCAGAAGAACTGCAATCACTTTTTTTGAAAATAGGGATAATAATGGCTCTGGTAAAATCCTTAGGAACCATGCCTTTATCATAAAAGATATTAAAAATTTCCGTCACACAAGTGGTAAGTGAAACACTCCCAGCTCTAATCATTTCCATAGTAATTTCATCAACCCCTTGGGATTTATGGAGTTTAAATTTAGAAATTGCCACAATAACTTCAGATTGTGTTATAGGGCCAACATTAAAGCCACCAATGCATTTGTCATCATTGCAAACAATGGGAGTAGAACTAACCAAATTGTTTATAACATCACTGAAATGCTCAGCCCACCTAACCATGACAGAATTCTCACCTTCTATAACCTTACCTTGTTTATCCTTCAATCCTTGTATGCTTGTCTGTTTTCTACCACACAAAACATTAACTATCTGGTATAGCTTTCTGCTGTTGAGCTGTCTAACTGCTTCTTTGGCTTTGTCAGCCAAGCCATCAAGCCAAAGATAACAGCAGCTAATTGACCTTTTACCTGTTTATTAAGGTTTCTGTAATGCTTTCTATTAGGACTAGTAGGGTATTGATTAAGGACATTCCTGCAGTTCTTTCTTTCCAAAATAAGCTAAAGTGCCTTATCACTCAAATAATTCTGCCTCCTCTGCTCCTTTTTTCCTAAAAGAATACTGTTAGTTCCCAAAAAGGCCTGTTTAAAATGGTCCCATTCTTCCTCAACTTCAGTAGTAAGCAAACCATGACTGTCATAATGACTAAGTAACCTATCATGATAAGCTTTAGCTATAACTGGGTCTTTCAGAGCTTTAGTTTAAAGGTAAAGTTTTTAACCTTAGCACAACACTTTTGCAAGACACTTTTAACAAGGTAATGGTCAGATCCAATTTCAGCTCCCCTAAATACCCTGGTATTCCTAACAGAACTAGCCCATTTGCTGTTAATTAATATATAATCAATCATATTCTTATGCAGCCTATCGGGTGAAACCCATATGTACTTATGTATGTCGCTGTGTTTGTAATAAGTGTTAGCTATTCTGAATCCATTGAGTTTACTTACCTGTAGGATATGTTGCCCATTGCCATTGCAGCTACCAATACCAAAAGGGCCTATTACTCCTCCCCAAAGGTCAGAGGCAGTACCAACTTTGGCATTAAAGTCACCTAAAACAAGGGTAATATGTCCTTTCTTGACAGAATTCAAAATATCCTGAAGTTGTCTGTAAAACCTATCCTTGTCATCCTCATCGGCATCCTCAGTGGGGGCAAAACAGCAGATAACATTCAAGTCTTTAATGCTTGTCTGAAATTTTGCTGTAAGAAACCTTTCATTAATGCATTCGTATCCTAGAAGAGCATCACTAGCATGTCTGCTGAGAAACAGACCCATGCCTTGGTTATGCTTTGCATCCTCCTCCCTGTAAAGAGAAATTTAAAGTTATTTTTAAGTATCTCACCTTTACCTGTCCATCTGGTCTGTTGCAAGCATACAATATCTAGGTTATAGCACTGGAATTCCTGCGTGAGGACATCAAGAGAATAATCTCTATGTAATAATGTCCCCACATTCCACCTTTCTGCAGAGAGAAAATGATTAGTAGGTTTTTTAAAGAAACTAGGTTTATTGAGATTGGTAGGCCAACAATATCAAACCGGACCCTGATCGCAGGCATGGGACAAAGACCTGTTCCTCCTCTGCTAAAGGCTGAAGTCACTGATGCTGGTAGGAACTTCAGGCACCACCTTTTCAAGTGGACTCCAGTTTAGGCTTGACGATGCCCAATTAGCTAAGTGAGGTTCATGTACCTGCAATGGCCTCTGATTAGGATTATCCACCAGCTGATATAAGGTATCCCATACCTGTGTTCACTTAGGGCTGGCAACCCAGAAGCAGACAGAAAACACAGCGGTAGATTCTCCCTCAATAGAGGCCCACCAGTGCAGCAAGTCGAGGATTCATAATCATGCTCAAATCCATAAACAAGTCCTGTCTAGTAGGTATAAATGTCAGTACCAGGACCATGTAAAGTTAACTGCTCCTCAGCAGGGTTGAAAAAAATAAAAGAAATAAGTGGCCATAGATGGCCAGATCAGTAGGTCATACTGAACTGGCAGCCCTCCCCTTCCGTTTCCTTCCAAAAGAGAATATCTCTTTTGAAATGTACTAACGGCCTGCACCATGAGAAGGTGGTGTCAGACATTAGGTGATAGACATGACCGGTTCTGTGCATCATCAATGGGGATTGGTACACAGCTCTCCGTTCAGTTTTTGCCTAGCTACCATTTACAGACCTTAAGCACTCTATGCGATCAAAAACATAAATTGTTATTACCCAAGCAGGTAGACCATTGGCATTCATTGTCCTTCTTTTAATATCCACCGAGACATCACTTGTCGGCAAGAATGTCGATTACGAAATTTGTCACCGATTATTAAATTTGCTACTGAGAGTATCCCAGGAGTTCCTGTTGTTGCCCATCCTCTACGGTACGGTACATAAGTCTCTCCTTAATAACTGTTGATACTTGATAACATTGTTCATGTGTTGAAGTGTTTGAAAACATTTAACAGTGTCATAGAGAATTAAATAACTTTAATATTAAATAAGTGCCATTTCTTGTTGATTAATTGCCCTTTAATGATGTACACTGCTCAATATAAAAAATATGCCACACTACGAAGGAATTCATGAAATGAGACAAAACTTAACATCACACGTAGACATGTAGTTGGGAAAGAAGTGAGGGATTACATGAATGCTATGGACAAGGAGACAGTATAATGTGGAATGAGTTAGTTGATTGTATGACTGCCATGCTGGGCTTATACATTCAACAGCATGGCATTGCATCAAGTGGAAAAGTCCCTGAATTGTGTGCTGAGGTATCACAGATCATGCGTTGTTGACCTGTGTATTGTGCTGGCCAAGGCAGCACCTGGACACTGGCACCTGGACACCTTGTAGGCACTGTCTGCTGATGTTGGCAATGTGGGGGTGGCCATTATCACATTAAAACTGGGCATCAGGAATACCAAGGAGATACAGCAACCAAACGAGTTGCAGCACCTCATCGACATATTGTTGTGCTGCCATTGTACCCACTAGTTGTACAAGTGTTGAATGGCTGTTGAAACTAATAGTGCCTGAAACATGACAACAGGCTGAGGAGCCATATGATGCTCACAGATAGCAGCAAGATCAGCCCAGTGACTCTGTTATCTCCAGACTCTCAATCGGTGGCACTGAAACAAGTGAGATTCGTTGCTGAATATGATATGGTTCCATTCATCTCGCCACGCATATCTAGTACAGCACCACTGCAACCTTGTGCAATGGTGTACTGCGGTAAATGGCAGTCATCGCAATGACTGACAGAATAGTGCATATCTGCCTCAGCCAATCTGCGATTCACAGTCCATTTGATATGGGGATGTCTGTAGCTGCCTGTACACTGCATCAAATGTCATCCGCTGTGGATTGTTGGGCTGCTTTGGCTTGCCATTGAATGCAGTGATTGAGGCATTTGAATGTCCACCTATGTGCACCAGTCCCACTATGTCAACACACATTACCTTCCTCCAACCAGTGTCACCAAATTCAGCCAACAGTTCTTGCATCCCAATGCAATGAGTATTTTTCACCATGGTATGCTGTCACTTAAGGACACTTTTATCTTTACAAAAAGTTCCCAAGAGGTAGAAATTGTTACCATTTTCAGGTGTCTTCAAAAACTTTTTGCTGGTTCAGCCGGTTGTGCTATTTCAGGAACCAACCCCTCCTTACATAGCCCTATGATGAAGCCTCTGGTAAAGGTGTATGTGTGATGGTAGGATTACTGATGACATTGCCAGGCATTCTCACTCCTTTTATGTGTTTTTGCCACCGAGGTCATTCCGATGCAGTGGTTCTCATGCCCAGGTGAGGACAAACTTTACGCCGAGCTGTTTTTGCCCTGTTATCTCCCTCACCTATAAATTGATTGGTTCACAACTGCACTCATTTTCATAACCTGACTGTCAACACATACCTGCCTATTTGCATGATGCTCCAACAAATACTTCTTGGTGTGACATTTTATATGTTGAGCAGTGTAGTTTGTAAGTAAAATCAAAATTTAATGTAAACTTACATTGTAGTGAACATATTTGTTTCCATTTCTATTTTTGCAGCTTTAAGTATTTTGTATTTAAATTATGTGGGGAGCACAAGCCTGGAATCAATGGGCTTTACAACCATCAATGTTTCAAAATGTTCCACATGAGGAAAGTAAGTATATTTTTCATTTCTAGATATATATTTATGAAACTATAAGTAAATCTGCTAAATAAGAACACCATGGACAATACCCATGAATTTTATCTTGTATAAGTGATTTGAGTAAATAAGACTCAAAATATGTATGATTCTATAACACCTGATTACAAATGAATATAATTATTTTAAATATCATACAAAGCCTACATATTTCAAGAGAACACTATTTAATAAAGTTTTCAACACAGCAGTAATTCAGATCAGTTTAAATGACACAATTATTCTGTAATTTTATTGCTATTGAGCAAGCTATATACTCTGCAGGTTTTTCTTTTTGCCACTTCGACATTTACTTTTAACTCGTGAGCTTAAAACATACCCAAGTCCTCCATAGTTCAAGATTACAGGTACCGTTTTGAATTGTTGACCGTAGGTAACAGAGATTGGGCTCATTTTTTTGTTTGTGCAACATGGAGTCACTGATGACAGATGATTTTTTACTGCTGTTGACACTGGCAGACTGGTGTAATTAATCATATCATTAGGCTTGATGAAATACTACGGTAGATCACATCCTTCTTTTATTGGCTGGTACATACTCTGAAGTTCTGTTGTTATCTTCAGGTTACCAGTCCTGTTTTTATGCTTTGATATGACTATTCCTATATCCCACATTCTATTACAATTCATTTAATTTGTAGCATGCTCAACCAGCATATACTAAGCTGTTATGTTTCAACATTCTGTTAAAATTTGTCAAATAAATGAACTTATAAACAAACTCAAGACTAAATGCTAAAATTAAATGTTTTGTATCACACATGTGACACTTCTTATAGCCATGTATGTTTAATGTTCCAAAGATTATTAACTTTCTCAAGTTGGACCTTTCGTTTGATCCAAAATAGCTTATCGAGTGCCAGGCAATGTTAACTTGCCAAATAAAGTTGAAATAGGGTTCGTTATGTATATAACGTTACTTATCAAGCAAGATTTCAAAAAAGATTGTCAAGTTTAATTAAAGTTATATCTAAATCAAAAGCACTAATTGTTGCTCAAGATAAAAAATAGCAAAGTCAAAATATTCGTAAAACAAAGTTTATTTCCAAAAAATTCAAAGACTCACCAATTCAGTTGATGTATACAAAAGTCGGAGTAACTAAACAAACTCCATCTCTAAATACGACTCACAAAAACTGACTACTAATGTCTTCCTCCTTCACCACCTTTCTACTCCAGCTACTACTGACTCCTACTACATACTCTCTCTTCTCTAATTCAACTCTGTGATTTCACATCACTTAGATACATGTGACATACAATCTGGCATGTGTCTTGCACACCAGGAAAAACATTTGCATAATCTGACAGTCGTGCTAGCTATGATGCAAGAGGGGTCGTGTTCTTAATGTGCACATTAACGGCTGACAATCAAAAGTTAGAGTTGTGAATGTGCAATTCCTTCTATGACTTGGAAGAAAGAATTGTGATTTATCCAAATGAAATAATCACCAAAATGATAAATATAACGTAGATAAAGTAAAACTGGTTAAGGAAAAGTAAAAGTGAATGGGTGGACCATCACAACTCCCCTTCCTAAAGAGAGTCAAAATTTGACTTAACAGATTTTGATGAGCAAATTTAGAATAATAGGCACTGCTCATGTCATTTACACATCATGGAACATAAAGTAAAAAATATGCTTATACAAATTTTTATAAGACCAGTTACTCACATCCCATTACACCTATAAGAGTGTATAGCTACCTAGTGTACATATATACCAATGGCTGTGGCAGTTAATTGCATACTAGCATTATTGGACTAGTATAACATTCTGGTACAAACTTCAAAATTGGTATACCTGTACAAAAGCTTGTTAATATTATTCCTGTCTGCTTAACTTCTAAAAAGGTTAAAGAAAAAATTCAATTACATCAAATATTGTTCTTTCACTGAATATAATTACAAACATATCAAGCAGTGTACATAACTTCTGCTTATTCCCCTAACCACAAATCAAATATGTGAAATCTAATCTTCTCTGCCTGCCATAGATTTATCTCCGCAAAATTCCCCGTCCTGCCCATGGTCAGTAGGGGACACCAATGGGCTTGGAAAGGCCACCATCTGTCAGATGGGACGTTAAGTCGTGACCCCGTGTGCAGGAGAGCCATACCCTGTGCACGTTAAAGAATACGCTGGATGGCCTTAATGGGAGGCTACCATCTGTCTATCAACAGCTGTTCCAGTGGGTCCCCTCCCCCAACCTTCTCTGAGCCTTCGGGGTCCTTGTGACCTGGCCATTTAGCCCATGGTGAGCAAAAAAAGTGCCGCTCAGAGGTAAAACAAGCCAACCCAACCTACCATAGATAAAAAAGAAATGGGTATTGGAACACTGTTAAATCCTCCTAACTACAAGAAAAAATGTGAAGCTAAGAATTTCATTTTACAAACAAGCAAGAGTGTAATCATCCACTAAAACTTTGCCTAAATACAATAATCATCAGCTAGCTGAAATAAAAAATGCATTAGTTACCTCTTCTCATCCAGTTTTATGTCCCCCTACCAAGGGAGTTATGCTGGTGACCTCAGCCACCAGACTTTGTCGTTGGGGACAGCTCAAAGAAGGTACAAAACTTCAAGACATCATGGTCAACTCATATATATATGCAAACAAATGCTGTCAATGTCATCCCAATAATTACGCATCATTGACGCATCATTATCACTGATGACACCGAACAGATTTAAACACATATACATACATCATATCTAAGAGAAAAGAAAAACTGTCTCAATAATTTATCATATACGATGCTAACATTTCATCCAAATTTTACAATAATGTACTTCATTACACACTTTGTCTAAAAATGGTAGCTAGGCATAAACTGGAAGGGGAGCTGTGTACCAATCCCTAGTGATGATGCACAGAACCTGCCAGGTCTAGCACCTAAGATCCGACCCTGCCTTCTCGTGGTGCAGGCCGTTTGTACCTTTCAAAAGATATATTCTCTTTTGGAAGGGAATGGAAGAGGAGGGCTGCCAGATCAGTATGGCCTACTGATCTGGTCATCTATGGCCACTTCTTTCTTTTTTTTCAACCCTGCTGAGGAGTGGTCAACTTCACAGGGTCCTGGTGCTGACCATTTATACCTACTAGACTGGACTTGTTTATGGATTTCAGCTTGATTATGAATCCTGGACTTGCTGCACTGGTGGACTTCTGTTGAGGGAGAATCTGCCGCTGTGTTTTCTGTTTGCTTCTGGATTGCCAGATCTAAGTAAACACATGGTATGGGATACCTTATATCAGCTGGTGGATAATCCTAATCAGAGGCCGTCGCAGGTACATGAACCTCACTTAGCAGTTGGCATCGTCAAGCCTAAACTGGAGTCCACTTGAAAAGGTGGTGCCTGAAGTTCCTACCAGCATCAGTGACTTCAGCCTTTAGCAGAGGAGGAACGGGTCTTTGTCCCATGTCTGCGATCAGGGTCCGGTTTGATGTTGTTGGCCTACCAATCTCAATATACCTAGTTTCTTTAAAAAACCTACTAATCATTTTCTCTCTGCAGAAAGGTGGAATGTGGGGACATTATATAGAGATTATTTTCTTGATGTCCTCACACAGGAATTCCAGTGCTATAACCTAGATATTGTAGGCTTGCAAGAGACCAGATGAACAGGTAGGTGAGATACTTAAAAATAACTTTAAATTTCTCTTTACAGGGAGGGAGGATGGAAAGCATAACCAAGGCATGGGTCTGTTTCTCAGCAGACATGCTAGTGATGCTCTTCTAGGATATGAGTGCATTAATGAAAGGTTTCTTACAGCAAAATTTCAGACAAGCATTAAAGACTTGAATGTTATCTGCTGTTATGCCCCCACTGGGGATGCCGATGAGGATGACAAGATTAGGTTTTACGGACAATTTCAGGATATTTTAAATTCTGTCAAGAAAAGAGATATTGCCCTTGTTCTTGGTGACTTCAATGCCAAAGTTGGTACTGACTCTGACCTTTGGGCAGGAGTAATAGGCCCTTTTGGTATTGGTAGTTGCAATGGCAATGCAGTCCAATACCTCCTACAGGTAAGTCCAATGTCTCCTACAGGTAAGTAAACTCAATGGTTTCAGAATAACTAACACATATTACAAACACTGCGACATACATAAATACACATGGGTTTCACCTGATGGGCTGCATAGGAATATGATTGATTATATATTAATTAACAGCAAATGGGTTAGTTCTGTTAGAAATACCAGGGCATATAGGGGAGCTGAAATTGGATCTGACCATTACCTTGTTAAAAGTGTCTTACAACTTAAACTTAAAAAGTGTTGTGCTAGGGTTAAAAAATTTGCTTTTAATACTGAAGCTCTGAAAGACCCAGTTATAGCCAAAGCTTACCATGATAGGTTACTTAGTCATTATGACAGTCATGG
Organism: Ryuthela nishihirai; assembly: GCA_038380435.1. NCBI lineage: Eukaryota > Metazoa > Arthropoda > Arachnida > Araneae > Heptathelidae > Ryuthela > Ryuthela nishihirai. Next base: position 82,909,164 of record JAWZYU010000011.1, on the reverse strand, counting down.
TATGCTTACTACTGAAGTTGAGGAAGAATGGGATCATTTTAAACAGGCTTTTTTGGACACTAACAGTACTCTTTTAGGAAAAAAGTAGCAGAAGAGACAGAATTATCAGAGTGATAAGGCACTTAAGCTTATTTCAGAAAGAAAGAACTGCAGGAATGTCCTTAATCAATACCCTACTAGTACTAATAGAAAGCATTACAGAGAGCTTAATAAACGTGTAAAAGATCAGTTAGCTGCTGATAAGAATCTTTGGCTTGATGGTTTGGCTGACAAAGCTGAGGAAGCAGTTAGACAGCACAACAGCAGAGAGCTGTACCAGATAGTTAATGTTTTGTGTGGTAGAAAACGGACAGGTATACAGGGATTGAAGGATAAACAGGGTAACGTTATAGAAAGTGAGGATTCTGTCATGGCTAGGTGAGCTGAGCATTTCAGTGATATTCTGAACAATGCAGTTAGTTCTATTCCCATTGTTTGCAATGATGATAGATGCATTGGTGGCTTTAATGTTGGCCCTATAACACAATCTGAAGTTATTTTGGCTGTTTCTAAACTTAAACTTCATAAATCCCCAGGAGTAGATGAAATTACTACCGAAATGCTTAGAGCTGGAAATGTTTTGGTTACCACTTGGATGACTGAAATTCTGAATATCTTTTATGATAAAGGCATGGTTCCTAAGGATTTTACCAGAGCTATTGTTATCCCTATTTTCAAAATAGGTTTTGTGATAACTATAGGGGTATTAGCCTACTCTCTGTTCCAGGTAAAGTTCTTTCCATGATTGTGCTTAATAGAATTAAGAATCTGGTTGACAGGCAATTGCGTGATGAGCAATGTGAATTCAGAAGTGGTAGGGGATGTGTGGATCAGATATTTTCACTTAGGCAGATTCTTGAGAAATGTTTAGAGTTTCAGAAACCTTTGGTTGCTAGCTTTGTTGATTTCAAAAAGGCTTTCGACTCTGTTGATCGTCATAATTTGTGGTTGATTGTGAAATCATATGGTATACCTGAGAAGTTAGTTACCATAATGAAAGCTCTCTATAATAACACTGAGTCGTGTGTGAGAGTTGGTAAGGCTTGTAGCAATTGGTTTAGCATTACTTCTGGTGTTCGACGAGGGTGCATTTTGTCTCCTTTTCTCTTTAGTTTGGTTATTGATTATGTTATGCGAAATTCACTTCAAGGGAAAGATTTTGGCCTTAAATGGGCTGGAGATACGAAAATTTCTGATTTAGATTATGCTGACGATTTAGCCCTTTTGGCAAATGATGTTGATGAGATGAACTCTTTGATTCGAGCTGTTGATGAGACTGGTAGTAGAGTAGGTTTGGTTATAAACAGAGAGAAAACTAAAGTGATGAAAATTGGTCAGGCAGGCTGTGATTCAGTTCATCTGAATGGTTGCAGTCTTGAGCAGGTGTCACAGTTTAATTACCTTGGGAGCTATGTAACAGATACTGGTGATGTGCGGCATAAGATTAGCAGACGAATAGGGATTGCTGCTGGGACTTTTAAGAATCTATGGAGATTGTGGAGAAATAGGCATATACACCTAAAGACTAAAATTAGACTGTATAATAGTTTGGTTCTTTCTAGGGTTAGTTATGATAGTGAAACTTGGACGCTGTGTAAACAAGGTAACAGAAAACTAGATGCTTTTGATTCTAGATACTTACGTAGTATCTTGGGTATTAGGTGGTTTAACTTTGTAACTAATGATGAGGTTAGGCAAAGGAGTCGGCTACCTCCTTTAAGCCGCATATTGTGCAGAGAGAGACTCCATTGGTTTGGCCATGTTGCCTGTATGAATAATTATAGATTGGTAAATAGGGTTATGAAGAGTGTGCCTAAAGGCCTCAGAAAGAAGTGGAGACCTAGGATACGGTGGGCAGACAGTGTCAAACAGGACCTTGTTAGAATTGGTGTGCAGTGGCCAGATGCAGTAGATGTAGTTCAGGATAGGCTTGCTTGGAGAACTAAATTGCACGGTCTGGTTGGACCTCCGTAGCTGATGGCTGCTTGAGGATGATGATGATAGTTCAACTAGAACTTCAGATGAACAAGAATACATTAAAAAAATTCTATTCACTTTGCATTATATACTCTAACTTTAAACCTTGAATAGTAAATTCACTTTTCATAAATATATATTTTTAAAATAAAGTTTCAACACTAAATTAAACATTTGAAAATCTTTAAGTATAAATCACAATAAATATTGCTTCAATCTTCTCCATCTTCATCTATTCCAGAGAAAAGAAATAAAACAACACAAATAATTAGTGCAACAGTGGAAGAATAATAATATACTTAAATTTTCATTGTTGCACTCTCTTGCAATAAATCGTCATCCAGTCATTTCCCGGTGACATCATTTCCACATCGATTTGTAAGCTAGGTGTTGGCACTTCTGAAGATCTCATTGGTGATGTCATCTATCCTATGTTGAGTACTTCATTGCTGGTTGTCGTTCTGTAGGCTGTGGTTATTTTGTTGACATCTTGTTACACTCTTGATGTCTATGGAACAGCTGAATCTGGCTTTACTATCTTTTTTCTTGTTGTATGCAATTAGGTTACATTTCAGTTTTTTCATCTCATTTGCTTGGTAGTGTTTCATCATCATCAGAGACATTTCCCTGATTTTGTTGTGGAGCATCTAGATCATTTAAGACTTCTGATCTGGAAAATTCTATGGAACTTTTATACTGTTTAATGTTTATGATATTAAAGTATCCTGTTGAAGCATTAGTGGTTATATTGGCTAGTTCATATAACAAATGTGAAAGTTTTTTCTTTACACTATACGGTCTAGCATATAATGGTGCAAATTTCTTTACGAACCCTCTTTCTCTATCACTTTTATGGTGTGTTTTGATCAATACCTTATCAGCTATTTTAAATTTCATATGCCATTGTCTTTTGTTGTAATCTTCTTGTTGTTTTTGTTGTGCTCGTAGGGAATTATCTTGTGCCTTTGAAATGGCTTGAATATGCTGTTCTGGTCTAAATTCAATGGATTGTGGAGATGCAGGTTGACCGATGAATTTGTCCCAGGGTAATGTCAGCTCTCTTCCTCTAAATATCCTTGAAGGCATGAATTTAGTTATTTCGTGTAGTGAAGTGCATAGAGCAAAGGAAAACTATTGCAATTATTTATCCTAGGTGTTATGTCTATTTTCAATATATGCAGCTATCATTTTAACAATATTTCGATTAATTCTTTTGGTTAAATTTGACTGTGAGTGATATGGAGTTGTATATATGTGTTTTATTTGAAACGTTTCACATACTTCAGCAAGCATATTTGAAATGAATTGGGGCCCATTGTCCGAAACTATACTCTTGGATACCTCATACCTGCATATAAATTCATTTATAAACTTCTTTGCTACAATTGTTGCCATTGCATTTCTAATGGGATATATTTCAACTCATTTTTGAAAAATAATCTACTAACACCAGAATGTATTGGGATCCTGCTTGCATTTGTGGATACAGGCCCATTAAATCCATGCCTACTAATTCTGTGGGTTCACGAGATCCGTGCTTTTTATAAGACCACAAGGATGTTTCTTATCGAATTTTGTTGTTTGACAAATTGATCATATTTCTACATAGGTTTTTACGTCCTTTTTCAAAGCCGGCCAATATGCTCTTTTGGCTCTTCTGATATGTTTTATGTGTACCTAAATGTTCTTGCTGAAGGTACATCATGCAATTCTTGGAGTATGTACTGTCTTAAATTCTTGGGGATAAATGGGCGATAACTGCCTGTTTGGCTTTGTCATCTGCAGTAGTACAAAATATCATTAATTAATCGAAAATGTCTGGCTCTTCCAATAATACTTGAAGCTATACTAGGATATAGAGGTAATTCATCAGTTTTCAAATAATGGTATACATTTCCATATTCTAAATCTTTTTGTTGTTCATTAACTAAGTATTCCTTGTATTGGATGGGAACTATTGTGGCGAGCAAGGGAGCAAAAGGCTTATCCTCCAGCTCTGGCGTAACTTCTGCCGGCCACATGGGAGCACGGATAATGCATCTGGTAGCTGATGTGCACTTCCCTTTTGATGGTCGACCTTGAAATTGAATTCTTGTAAGCATAATGCCCAGCACATTAGACAACCTGTTAAATTGGTGGATGTCTGCAACCATTGTAAAGCAGCATGGTCGGTAAAAATGTAATGTTGAATGTGTCTAATTGCACTTTAAATTTTTCTAGAGCTCATATTACACTTAGACATTCTTTTTCAATCACTGTATAGTTTTTTTCAGTGTGACTCAAACTACGACTGGCATGCATGATGAGGTGTTCACAATTGCCATCCTATATTTGGCTAAGCATAGCACCAAAACCAACATCGGAAGCATCAGTGTAAATCTTAAAAAGTTTGTCTGACTGTGGCAAAGCCAACATGGGAGCATGACACAATGCTTCTTTTAATGTCTGAAATGCTGTGTCGCAAACAGATATCCAATAGAACCATTTTCGCTTTTGATGTAATTCACATAAAGATTCGGCCAAATTAGCAAAATTAGGTACAAATTGTCAGTACCAGCCACACAATCCTAGAAATCTGCTAAGTTACTTTGAATTGTAGTGTGGGAAATCGTTCAATGGCCTTGACCTTATTGGGTAGTGTTCTTACTCCATCTGCATTAACCGTAAAACTGAGCTATTGAATGTCATCTCGAAAAAATATACATTTAGATAATTTTATGATGAGCCCGGCTTCTCTTAACCTCGAGAAAACCAAATCTAAATGATATGATGCTCAGAAAAGTCAGTGGAGAAAATAACTATGTCATCTAACTAGACTACACAAATTTTTCCTTTCAGATCTCCCAGAACCACGGACACAAGACATTGGAACATGGCGGGTGCTCCGGATAAACCAAATGGTAAACAACGAAATTGGAATAATCCATCTTTTGTGAGGAAAGCTGTTTTGGGCTGATCTGGTGGATATACAGACACCTGCCAATATCCTGTAGACAAATCTAGTATGCTAATAAATTTCTTGTTAGCCAGTTGTGTCAATAGATTCTGAATAATAGGTAGTGGACATCTAACAGACTGTGACAGTATTTAATTTTTGATAGTCCACACAAAATCTTAAATTGCCAGTTTTCTTTTTAACAAGGAGTGAAGCCCAAGGGCTAAATTTGGTTCAATTATCTCATTCTTTAACATTTCTTTAATTTGCTCAGAGATTATTTCTTCTTTCCGGGAAAGATAATTGTATGGTTTGCTATAAACAGATCTACTATTGCCTGTGTCGATATGATGCAAGTGATAGATAACTCAACAGTTCCTTGCAGAAAACACTGCTTGGGAGCGCAAGCTAAGTTCAAAGGTCCACGGGACCACAGCTGCAATTTTAGTTTACAACTTCTCTGAATTTTATCCCATACATTCTTATGTAGACATGTAATATCAGCTCCTGTGTCGATACTAGTTATGAATTCAGTTTTGTCGTGATAAAGCTTCCCAAAAGGTAAACTTTGAACCATCAAACCTTATCTCAGGTAAAGGCCAATTAACATATGGACTACAGTTAATAAATGGGTTGGCAGCTCGTTGTTCAGGAGGTTAATAATACTCTGTTCTATCACTTGCTTCTGATGAAACAAAAAATGGAACTTTATGCTCAAAGTTTATATGTTCATGAACTGACGTAGCTTGTCAGCAAATTTAGGGTTTCCCCTTTTCTCCTGAGGCAATTTTAGCAGATTCATTAACACTTCTGCTTCTTTCATCACATCCTACAACCTATCTTTTACTTTTTCTAAGTCAGGAGGTCATTATGGTGGAATTGGCCATATTACTAGCAGACATGTTTAGCGATCTGCCAAACTTTTGAATTTTGAAAATTTTTGAAACTTTTTTATCTTGAGCAGCACTCAAAGGTACTGCTATACAACAATACTAAAGCTATACTAAGCATACTTGAGCAAGATTTCAAAAAAGATTGTCAAGTTTAATTAAAGTTATATCTAAATCAAAAGCACTAATTGTTGCTCAAGATGAAAAAATAGCAAAGTCAAAATATTCATAAAAAAAGTTTATTTCCAAAAAATTCAAAGACTCGCCAATTCAATTGATGGATACAAAAGTCGGAGTAACTAAACAAACTCCATCTCTGAATACGACTCACAAAAACTGACTACTAATGTCTTCCTCCTTCACCACCTTTCTACTCCAGCTACTACTACTCTACTCTCTACTGACTCCTACTACATACTCTCTCTTCTCTAGGGGCGGGGGTGGCTCAGTCGGTAGCACGCCAGGCTCGTAATCTGTAGTTCCCAGGTTCGAGTCCCAGCTGGGTCAGCGTTGAGATTTATCTCCGCAAAATTCCCCGCCCTGCCCATGGTCAGTAGGGGACACCGATGGGCTTGGAAAGGCCGCCGTCCGTCGGATGGGATGTTAAGCCGTGGCCCCGTGTGTGGGAGAGCCATACCTTGTGCACGTTAAAGAACACGCTGGATGGCCTTTACGGGAGGCTAGGAGGCTACCATCTGTCTCCCAACAGCTGTTCCAGTGGGTCCCCTCCCCCAACCTTCTCTGGGCCTTCGGGGTCCATGTGACCTGGCCATTTAGCCCATTGTGTGCAAAAAAGTGCCGCTCAGAGGTAAAACAACCCAACAACAACAACAACAACTCTCTTCTCTAATTCAACTCTGTGACTTCACATCACTTAGATACATGTGACATACAATCTGGTATGTGTCTTGCACACCAGGAAAAACATTTGCATAATCTGACAATCATGCTAGTATGACGCAAGAGGGGTCGTGTTCTTAATGTGCACATTAACGGCTGACAATCAAAAGTTAGAGTTGTGAATGTGCAATTCCTTCTATGGCTTGGAAGAAAGAATTGTGATTTATCCAAATGAAATAATCCCGAAAATGATAAATATAACGTAGATAAAGTAAAACTGGTTAAGGAAAAGTAAAAGTGAATGGGTGGACCATCACAATGTTGTTGTGAGTGATGTATTTATAAATCTCTCTCTCTAGTGGTGTTAGTTGCTGTTACAGTAATCCTCTTTGAGTAGAAGATTTCATGTAGTCTACTCAAAGTTCATGTAGTCTAAGAGGGTGTTATGTCAGTATTGCATAAACTGTCTTTTTTGCATATCAATATGAATTTTTTTGGTATATTTCAACTAATGTTTTGTGGTGGAGGTACAGCTAATAATATAGCTGATAATTCTTCTTTTTCTAATTTGTTTTCTGTTATTACTTGTGATAAAGCATTGTTGCAGTCTGTTTTTCCATATCCCTTTTATGTTCTTCTATTTGCTGTTCTATTGTTCTGTAGGTTTTGCTTACGTAATTATTTTTCCCTTGTAATTCATTATGGGGTCCGTGAACTTTTAATTTATATACTCCACTGATAAACTTGTTTTTATCTCTGTCATTACATGTTAATTGTTTTATGTAATTAATTATAGTGTGTGGAATTTTAAATCCTATTTAGCTACTATATTTTTTGGAGTGTGAGAAACTCCAGGTATGAATGGGAAACTACTTGTACAGGGTGATCAAAAAGTCACTGTGCACCTGATAAGGAATGAACAGAGTTTTTCATCGCACCCCAGAGATAAAAATCTGGCAGGGAGAGATCCAGGGATCTTGGAGGCCAAATGTTTTTCGAAATGATTCTGTCCCCAAACATGTCATGCAAGAGTGCCATAGACATATGCGATGTGTGCGCCATGGTGCCATCCTGCTGAAAGTAGGCCCTGTTATGTGTGCTCGTAGCGAATATTATGTTAATTCCTGTTTTGTAGGGAATGTTATGTGTGCTCGTAGGAAATTCTGACAATTGCACAAAGAAAGGATAAAGAATATTGTCACAATATTGTTGGGAGTCAACAGTCTTAGAGAAAAAAAAATGGGCCCGATTATGCGCCTACACAAAATTCCAACCCAAACACCAATCTTCTGATCATGCAGTGGCAATTCGTGAAACTTGTGGGGATTGTGTGAGGACCAGAGGCATGAGTTTTGACTTTTATGTACCCCAACGAATGGAAGTATGCCTCGTCTGTGAAGAATGTGGCATCCAAAATGTCCTCTCCTTCATGGTCAAGAAAGTCTACTAAGTACCTGCAGTATGCACTCCACTTACCACTGTCGGCAGGTTTTAATTCATGCACAGATGTGATTTTGTAAAGGTGTAGGCCTAGACGTTTTTTTACTGCCATATGGGTCTTGCCATATGAAACACCAATCTGCTGTGACAATCTCCTGATGGACTTTTTCAGGCTTTGGAGCATGTGGTCTGCTAGAGCATGCAGTCACTAGACACACTTTCAACGTTTATTGTAAATTTTTTACTTAGTTTTATTTTTGATATAAATGTACATTATTACAACGTAAATAACCCAAGAACATATGTTCATCCAGGTTATTGTAGTAATTAACACAGGAATAAAGTAGTGACAACATATATATATGTACAATCTTAAACACCTTCAAATAACAGAAAAGTATACAAATCCTTTTATCAAACAATAGTGGCAAAAATATATAAGTAATTTCATTTTTCTATCCATATAATGGTACAGGTATTCATCATCAGGTGCACAGAGACTTTTTGATCACCCTGTATATTGCTGTTTTTCAATATTTTGCACTGGTGTTTGTTGTAAATGATTTTTTAATATATATTTTGTTGATCTTTGTATTATATTTATAAAATTGATTGTTTTTCCGGCTTTGATGCTAATTTTATGGATATATTCTATTTCTTTTTTAAGGTCTATTTTTTCTGTGCAATATCTGTGTGCTCTTATCAGATAAGTGTTTATGCCTAATTTCTTATAATTAATTGGGTGTGCTGATTTTTGAGGAATTATATTTGGTATAAAGGTTGGTTCCCTATATATGTTGGGTTGTACATTTAGTATTCTTCTGTTTTATCAGTATATCTAGGTATGGGAGTTCTCAATTTACCACAGGTGTGGAGATGCTCAGCCACTAGCACGCCAGTCTCGTAATCTGCAGTTCTCAGGTTCAAGTCCCAGTTGGGCCAGCATTGAGATTTATCTGCTCAAAACTCCTCACATCAGTAAGGGACACTGATGGGCTTGGAAAGCCCCATCACCTGTCAGATGGGATGTTAAACCATGGTCTTGTGTGGGAGAGCTATACCCTGAATCATGTAGTAAAAAATGCATCTGGGAACACAAATAAAAATTTATTTAAAAAAAACAAACTAATAGACAGAAATGATTACAATGCACATGAAGAGAATGACTATAAATTTCTGAATAACAAAAGAAAAATTTTTTTGTTTTAAGTAAATATTTTTCTTGTTTTGTAATTTTTTTCTCGGTACTATACTTTGAGAAAATTTCAGAGTCAATTGTGCTGAGTCATGTAAACAAGTCAACTCTAGAATTTTTTTTTAAAACCAAACAGCAGAAATGGGTTGTGTTATATACCAAATTAAGCAGAATTTAATACGAATTTTATGAAAATTGGTATAAACAAATCTGCAAGCATATTGATTTTAACCCATTCAAATTGGATGACGAGCTCTGCTTGCACAGTGTTCTTATACGCTAAAATCGGATGATGTGCTCTGCTCGCAGAGCTTAGAGGTATGAAAAAATGCATTCGTAGTCAGTGTGTTAGATCAGAAATGTCTCTCAAATGCATTTTTTCTTATAGTGGAAGCACATGGCAATACTGGGATTAACTTTTCTTTGTCCTTCACAGTTGTTGAAATGAATTTCATAGTAGAAAAAAATTTTAGAGCTGTGCGTAAAAATGGAGTCAAGGAAAGTTTGTGGTAGTGATAGTGAGGGAATAAACAAATTCTTAGAATCTGTATTAGGCAGTGAATCTGAAGTTTCTGATTTATCTGACGATGATAGAAGTGATAGTAAACCTATAAGTGAATCTGAGTGTATCTCAGGGGAAGAAAATAGTGATATAAGTGATTATGAAAGTTCCATCCCGCAGCCCGCAAAACGACAAACGCGTCATGCAAAGTGATTGGAAGTGGATAAAATCAGAAAATAACAAAGCATTGTTAAAATACTTAATAGGGAAAGGGGATTTAAATCAGATTCCTGCAGTACCAACAGGGTATTTAAATATGAAGCGAATGGATTAATAAGCCTTTTTCAATGCGATATGGTGAAAAAAAAGATCGCACTATACAATTAAGTCTTCATTTGGGAAAATCTGCTGAATAAAAATAGTTAAATTATATATTCATCGAAAGGAAATTTACTCTTGAATAATATAATATTCAACCTGAAATATGATTTTTATTTCTTTTATTGATTCTTTTCAGTATCATATATTTTAAACATGGCCAGTGTTATACAACGTGACTTAGATTTCTCACATTCATGGGATTTTTTGAAGTGGTTATGAAATAGAAAAAACCTCCATAGCTGCTTTTTTTTGCTAAACATTATTAATTTTTTCTTTGGGTGTTGAAGTTTGGCAATCTTGGCTAAGTGCAGAAAGGTTTGTGCAACAAAGCAAAGAAAAAAACAGCATTATATTGTCTGTGTACACAGCCAAGGTACTGAGGGGGGGGGGGGGGGTGTCTTTAAAATCATTCAGTATAAACATAAAAACTCGTAATTTTAAAAAAATTATATTTTTCTAGAGGGGGGGGGGGGGTGAAACTTTCTATGTGAGTTTAGCGGATGAGTTAGCTGTATCCAAGACATTTGTTTTCAGAAAACAGTACAAGCTCAAAGTTTTTTTACTAAAAAAAAAACGAGAAATAATAAAAGAAAAATTACATATAACCTAATGGGATGTTAAAATATCCTCAACAACTTTTAAGCCAGCCTCCAATCTAGCATAACTCGGAAAGATCGCTAACTAATGGAAGTAAATCTACAGAAATTAATTTGCTTCCATATCCAAGACCTCATTTATTTTCAGAAAATGATACTAGATCAAAGTTTTACTGGAAAAGTAATAAATAATAAAATAAAAATTAAAACATAGCCCTAATGCAGTGTTAAAATATCCACAGCAACAAGTTGTAGGCCGGCATACGATGTAGCATAACTATGAATCAATACTTATCGATCAGCCAGAAGATCGCTAATTTCTGAAAATAAACTACTGAAATGAAAACTAAGGTTTAAATATAAAAAAGTAAGTACTAAGTTTACAAAGGGTATCCAATATGCTGGACCAAAACTGTAAGCACACACAACAGAGATTGCATATGTCAGCCACCTACATCTTGTTTGCCTCAGTAAAGCATAGCTAATTAAATGCAGCTGCAACCAGAATTTCTAGGAAGGATGTGTTTACTTAGTTTCGATTTTAAGTCAGGAAAGATGCATAGAATGCTGGGAAAAATATTATTTTTAACTTGGGAATACTGAAATAAGTTTACAACAGAAAAGAGTGTGAAACGGAAAAAATATGGCGGTATGTATTTTGTAATTACTTCCAAAAACTATTGTTTTTAAAAATAGTTTTTGTTAATTTGTAGGAGATTTTCGAAAATTTGTTGATAATAGTTGAAATCAAACTTGTGAGCTTAAATCAGAAGGTTGCTTCGGCAAATAGGCAATACTGTTTAGTGCTTCTAAAAAATGGCAATCAGATGGTTTATAAAATTATTTATATTGCAGTTTAATAAAATATTCATCAAATTAAAATCAAAATATTATATTTGAAGCCTAAATTATATATTTTTATAAGATATATATATAAATTGCAATGGCAATGTTTATTTTTAAAAAATCGATATTTTTTGTTGTACTAAAAATGGATACATATGTCCTTGGCCTCTCATTGCAGATAATCCGAACCAATATAGATGAAGTGGACACTGAAAGGGTTAACAAGAAATCAGTTATATCTGGTGGCCAGGTCCAGCACATTGTGAATACTAAAGTATTTCAGGGCAGTGGGCCTGGTGACCCTTAATCATTCAGATTTAAGCCTCATTGCTGCATCCAAAATAGGAGTATTTGGGTACAGTGAACAACATCTAATGAGTGAATTGTTGTAGTATGTTGTTTGGGTGTTTGTATAATGTGTGCAGGTGTTGCACATGAGGTTAAAGTATACTATGTAGATTCAAAGCATGGAGAAAAGAATTAAAGATAGCTTTTTCCAAGTTATATGTAGGGGATTTTCTTTTGCTGACCAATGGTCTAAATGGATTTCCTGTCTTATGTAATTTAATCTTCACAAATAATTGTAGAATAGCAAGATACATAGGAGGTATGCATGCCTCTGCTGTTTGGGTTGGGAGAAAAGGGTCATTTTCCAATTCATTTAACCTCTTAATGGCATTTGATATTAGGTTATTTTTTTAGTGGGTTAACTTAAGTTCCTGTCATATTACATTTATTTTTTTCATCATATTCTATTTTATCTAATATTACTATTTGATCTGTCTTATCTGCTAATATAATTTTGATATCAGAGTTATTTCTTAGTTGTATGATTTTGGTCTCTACAATTTTAGAATTTTCTTGCTGAGAATTTTGGAGTTGATATTTTTTGCTCCTGTGCCGAGTGGTTAGGCGTGCTTGGCTACTGATCTAAGGGACCTGGGTTCGAGCCCTGAGTAAGGCACGGATGTATGTGTTGTTTTTCTGCTGAGGTCCTGCCATTCTCTCAGACCTTCTACTATGGCATATAAACTGACAGGTTCCTGTCAGACTTCTGTGGAAAGCAGCTGCCTGAGGGGGTATTTTTTTTTCTAATTTAATCTTTTTTTATCTTTATACACGGTAGGTACTTTCCTAATGGTTTGTTATATCTGAGGTATTAAAGTGACTCCATGTTGCACAAACAAAAAATGGACACCATCTCCATTATCTGCGGTGTACAACTTAAAACGATACCTCTATTCACTCTGGAGGATTTGGGTATGTTTTAAGCTCATATGAGTTAAAAGTAAATGCTGAAGTGGCAAAAGATAATGTAATACCAAATACTGTAAGAACTATGTAGAAATTTCTCATATTTATTGTTAGTATAAGTTCAGGCAAAAGTGGTAACTAAAGTCACCGATAAGATATATTATCTTAATTTACTTAACATGCAAGAACCTCTATGGTCTAAGAGATATATGAGTGCAATTTAAAAAAAAAAAACTCACTGATAAGTTTTCTACCGTTGCCAAAGTTGGTGTTGCCAAGTGCAATATATGGATAACCGCAGAGCTTGCTTAATAGCAATTGAATTACAGCATAATCATGTTAAACTCCAGAGAACACTTAAGAAACTTTTACATATCAGGAAACAATTAGAAATATTTAATATGGCCTACTCTGAGTGGCTGTCATGGTTCTTAGTGTGAATGAGACATATTAACAATTAATTGTTGTACTTAAATGTTAGTGAAGTAAAACTGCACCGATATTTATAGGCTTATTACTATGCTTACATATATCAGTGTAACATAATGCCAACCTGCATTCTCAAGTTCATTATACTGTTCCTCCTCAGCAGCTGCAAACTTACAAAAATAACGCTAACTGGCTTTACTGCATGACTCAGCTAGAAAGAGTGTGAATCAATCTGGCCCACTTAAGAGTTTAAATATGACAGTCTTTTTTTCTGATATGCAGAGGAACTCTCTCTTCCAGTGAGATACTACATTCCAGCTTCCATGTGGCAAGTTTAGCTTTCACCCCTACTGCAGACATGACACTATGTTTGGTTCCATATTTCAAGCTGATGTTAATCGTGCTTCTCTTGTTTACTTGGGAGAGGGACACTCAGGAGTTGTTCTGCAGCTGGAGAGGAAATCAACATTTCCATAAATATTCGTCGAAAAAAGTTTCACCGACATGCGGGATTTGAACCTACGTCTCACCAGAAAACATGCCAGAGTATTCTGCTATTAAACTAATGCCATCTCTGCTTTTTTTCCAAATGTTGAACCATAGCAATTGGTAACCTTATATACATCAACCTTTCTATTCCAGTTCATCTCCTACATGTTCACTTTAGGGCTGTCTTTCACATGTTTCAGGGGTTTTGTAGGATTTTCAGTGCCCCAAATTCTAACGTGATAATTGGCCTCACCACGGATGGGTGGGAGTGACTCAGTCAGTAGTGTGCCAGGCTCATAATCTGCAGTTCCCAGTTTTGTTTCCACCTGGTCCAGCATCGAGATTTTTCTCTGCACAACACCCCGGCTTGCCCTCAATCAGTAGGAGACACTTATTGGTTTGGAAAGGCTGCTGTGTGTCAGATGGAACATTAACCATGGGCCTGTATATACACAGTAGAGCCACATCCTGTGCACATTAAAGAACATGCTGGATGGCCTTGATGGGAGGCTACTGTCTTGTCTCCTAACAGTTGTTCAACAGGTCCCTGTAGTGAACTTCTCTCTATGAGGTGGTGGTGGGCTCTGAACTTCTTTTTAATTTTTCATTAATTGATTATTTCTTTTAATTAATCTTCCTCCTTGATTCTAGGTGAATCCACAGATCATGCCTTAATGTGTATCAGATATATTCGATGAAACAAGTAAATGTCCAATGCATTATATAGAGGATGACACATGAATACACACAAACAAAATCCTCATGCAGCCATGGGCTATAGAGGTCCAACCAGACTGTAATTTTCCTCTCCAGACATGTCTCTTTTGAGCTACAGCTGCTGCATTTGCACACTCTAGGCCAATTCTAGACATTGTCTGCCCATCGCAACCTAGGTCTCCCCCTTTTTCTGATACCCTTAGGCATACTGTTCATAATCCTCTGTGCCAATCTGCAGCTATGCCTATGAGCAACATGGCCAAACCAACACAGTCTCTCTCTGCACAATATGCTACTCAAAAGAGGTTGATGACTCCTTTTTCTAACCTCATCATTATTTACAAAGTCAAACACCTAATGCCCAAGATACTGCATAAGCAATCTAGAATCAAAGACATCAAGTTTCTTGTTATCCTGCTCACAAAGGATCCATGTTTCCCTACCATAACTAACCTTAGAAAGAACCAAACTGATATACAGCCTAATTTTAGTCTTTAGGTGTATATGCCTATTTTTCCATACTCCCCATAGATTCTTAAAAGCCCCAGGTGCAATCCCTATTCTTCCATTTATCTCATGCCGCACATCATCAGTATCTGTTACATAGCTTCCAAGATAATTAAACTGAGACACTTGCTCAATAGTACAGCCATTCAAAGCAACTGAAGCACCATCTGCCTGACCAGTTTTCATCACTTTAGTTTTTTCTCTGTTTATCACCAAACCTACTCTATTACCATCTCATCAACAGCCCTGATGAATGAATTCATCTCATCAACATTAGTAGCCAATAGGGCCAAATCATCTGCATAATCTAAATCAGAAATTTTGAAATCTCTAGATCATTTAAGGCCAAAATCTTTCCCTTGCAAAGATAATGCATTACATAATCCTTGCATTACATAATCAATAACCAAACTAAAAAGAAAAGGAGACAGAATTCACCCTTGTCTAACTCAACTAGCAATGCTGAACCAATTGCTGCAAGACATACCAACTCTCATACATGATCCAGTGTCATTAGATAGCTCTCATTACACTAACTAACTTACCAGGTATTCCACATGATCTAACAATCAACCACAAATTATGTAGATCAACAGTCAAAAGCCTTTTTGAAATCTATGAAGCTAGCAACCACAGGTTTCTGAAACTCTTAAACATTTCTCAAGAATCTGCCTAGGTGAAAATATTTAATCAGTACATCTCCTACCACTTCTGAATCCACACTGTTCATCACACAGTTGTCCATCAATGAAATTCTTAATTCTCTTAAATATAATCATGCAAAGAACTTTGCCTGGAACAGAAAGTAAACTAATTCTCCTATAATTATCACAAGAACTGTGATCACCTTTTTTAAAAATTGGGGCAATGATAGCTCTAGTAAAATCCTTAGGAACAACACCTTTATCATAAAAAATGTTCCAAATTTCCACACAACATTTCTTAAGCTTCAGCTGCAAGACACTTTTGACCAGGTAATGGTCAGACCCAATTCCTAAATGAACTGGCCTCTCTGCTGTTGATTAAAATATAATCTATCATATTCCTGTGCAACCCATCAGGTGAAACCCACGTATATTTATTAATGTCCCAGTGTTTCTAGTATGTATTAGTTATTTGTAAACCATTAAGTTTACTTACCGGTAGGAGACATTCCCCATTGCCATTGGAATTTAGAGATGCGCCTTCGGAATGAGATATAGGGCCATCATAAAAGCCAGTAATGCATCTATCCTCATTACAAGCAATGGGAGTAGAAATAATCACATTATTTAAAACATCTCTGAAATGCTCAGCCCACCTAGCCATCACAGAATCCTCACCTTCAACCACCTTGCCACATTTATCCCTCAATCCTTTCTTCCCACATAAAACAGTAACAATCTGGTACAACCCCCTGCTGTTATTCTGTCTAACTGTTTCCTCTGCTTTGTCAGCCAAGCTATCAAACCAAAAATTCTTATCAGCTGTTAACTGATCCTTTACATGTTTATTAAGCTCGTTGTAATGCTTTCTGTTAGGACTAGTAGGGTGTTGATTCATATTAATCCTGCACTTCCTTCTTTCAGAATTAAGGTCTCAAATAAATTTGTTTCCTCTGTACCCTTTTACCCAAAAGAGTACTGTTGGTTTCAAGAAAAGCCTGTGTAAACTGATCCAATTCTTTCTCAACTTCAGCAGTAAGCAAACCACGATTGTCATAATGACTAAGTAGCTTATCACGGTATGCTTTAGCTATATCTGGATCTTTTAATGTTGGAGGTAATTTTCTTAACCTTAGCACAACATTTCTTAAGCTTCAACTGCAAGACACATTTGACCAGGTGATGGTCAGACCCATTTCCTAAATGAACTGGCCTCTTTGCTCTTAATTAAAATATAATCTTATCATATTCCTATAGAACCCATTAGGTGAAACCCACGTATATATTTAAAAATGTCCCGGTGTTTGTAGTATGTATTAGTTATTCATAAACTATTAAGTTTACTTCTCTGTAGGAGATGTTCCCCATTGCCATTGGAACTGCCAATGCCAAAGAGACCTAAAACTCCTGCCTGAAGGTCAGAGTCAGTACCTGGCACAAGAGAAATATCTTCTTTCTTCACAGAATTCAAAATATTCTGATACTGGCTGTAAAATGTATTCTTCTCATTCTCACAATCTCTGTGGGGGCATAACAACAGATGACATTGAAGTCTTTTGATTTTTGTTTTAAATTTTGCTCTAAGAAATCTTTCATTAATGCAGTCCTATCCTAGGAGAACCTCACTGGTGTGTCTGCTGAGAAGCAAACCTACACCTTGAAGATGCTTTTCATCTTCCCTCCTGAAAAGAGAAATTTTGAAGTTATTTGTATCTAACCTTTACTTGTCCATCTGGTCTCTTGAAAGATTAGAATATCTAGGTTATAATGCTGGAATTCTTGCATGAGGACATCAAGAGAATAATCTCTATGTAATGTCCTCAAGTTCTAAGTACCTGCAGAGAGAAAATGATTAGTAGGATTTTTAAAGAAACTAGGTTTATTGAGATAGGTAGGACCAACAATATCAAACAGCTGCCTTATCGCAGACATGGGGCAAAGACCTGTTCCTCCTCCACTAAAGAAAGGCTGAAGTCACCGATGCTGGTAGGAACTTCACACACCACCTTTTCAAGTGAACTTTTTAAGAGCCATATGGCCTGTCTGAGACACATTACTCCAGTTTAGTATTGACGATGCCCAACTAGCTAAGTGAGGTTCAGGTACCTATGGTGGTTTCTGATCAGAATTATCCACCAGCTGATATAAGGTATTTCATGCCTCTGTTCATGTAGGACTGGCAACCCAGGAGCAAACAAAAAATACAATGGCAGATTCTCCCTCAACAGAGGCCCATCAGTGCAGCAAGTCTAGGATTCATAATCAAGCTCATATCCATAAACAAGTTGTCTAGTAGGTATAAATGGTCAGCACCAGGATCCTCTGAAGTTGACCACTCCTCAGCAGGGTCGAAAAAAAAAAAATAAGAAAAAAGTGGCCATAGATGATCAGATCAGCAGGCCATACTGTACTGGCAGCCCTCCCCTTCCTTTCCCTTCCAAAAGAGAATATCTCTTTTGAAATGTACTAACGGCCTGCACCCCAAGAAGGCGGGGTTGGACATTAGGCTCTAGACCTGGCTGTTTCTGTGCAACAGCACTGGGGATTGGTACACAGCTCTCCTTCTAGCCTAGCTACCATTTACAGACCGAGGATGACACACCATTTATTTACACCTATTGCAATTAACACATTTATACACACTGGGAATGTGCCTGATTCTGAGCACTTAACTGTGCTTAACACTTTGCTGAATGAAATGGATTTATTTGATGTAGACTAGAGACTTTCTCCAATTAGCATTACATAATTTGAATGCTGTTTTGCTTTTACAAGTATTCACTTACTGAGGTGGAAATCTGTACTTTCCTATATAGAAATCACTTTGCAGACTTCACAACTTGGCAAGAGCATATTCTAATCCCTGCATAAAAATCCTGTTCCTTTAGGTTTCTGAGAAAGAGCTATATCAGTTTGATGCATTAAATGAATGTGACTCCTTAGTTCCTCAGCAACTCTCTTTCTGCCTTGGTTAATTTTGCTTTTACCATTGCCCCTTCTCAGTGACTCAAATCCTAACCCCTCTGGCTAGATGGAGTCAAGCGACAATGGTGCAATAAAAGCATTTAGTGTGCTCACTTCCACAATCATCTGGAAAACTGCACAGCTAGATTATAAATAATGACTGATGTTTTAGTGGCATTCCCATCTAAAACACTTCTGAAAATACACATATAATAGAGATATACACAAAACAACAAATTGTCACTGTGTTACTAATGCTAATGATATCTCAGCTTGTCTAGTAAACAATGTCTTCACTTGAAGATTTCACAGGTGATTGACTAGGAGTGAACCCTAAATGTCCCTGTCACTCAGAAGTAGTTGACTGCAGTTTACTTTTTTTGAGTGTTCACAGACTCTTGATGACTTTTATTGCATTTATGGAGCATCTCACCACAACTGTGTGTTTGCTGTATGGCCTTCTACCCCTTCTCACTTTTATAACCTTTGAATTGCCACACCCAACATGAAAAGGTTGCCACACCCAACCCTTTCATGCATTTCTTAACTCTAATCAGTAAACCCCCTAGGTATTCTGTTAATGACAGAGTGCTTTCGAAAAGAGTCAAGTCCAATCTGTTAGAGATGTGCCAAGTCTGTTGTCTGCATTTGGACTTTACTGTCCTGCACCAATGACACCTCAAACTGAATCCTCTCTTTCAGTTATCATGAATTAATCTGGAATTTCTTGGATAATTAGTTACTTCTTCTTGGACCTTATCTTTCATTTTGCGATTCTTCCTTTTTCTCATGAATTTAAAAGCTCCATTCTTCTTAAATTTTGCTGGTATCTGTTTCCTATGGATGTTTCTCTTGCCTTCTGATCTATTCTTAACCCTTCCAGGATCCCACCTGAAAACTGGTTTACAACCAGAAGCCCAGCTTTTTTTCACTGTGATCAAGAGAATTTATTAGAACTTTTCTGCCAAATAACTAATGAAAGGAATTAAGACATGTTATAATGACAAATTAATCAGCATTTAATTCTGGATTTTCTGAAAAATAAAATATTTTGCAAAAATTATTACTAGTTTTATTTTAATACATGTATAATTTATTCCATGTAGGGAGGTTGCAGTAAGCCAAGGTACAGGTAATTTTAGATATTAATTTAAATGTTCAGGTGGCTTGATGCCCCAGTAAATTTGGGAAATTGAAAAGAAATATTGAGGACAATACAGAAATGCAAATGTGTACAGAAATTGCATAATTATTTGATACATATAAATAAAATGATGAGGAGATGCATAGATGAAGACAAATGTATAATATGAAATATGATAAGAAACATAGTAAAATCAGGTGGGAAAAGAAAGTTTAAAATAACAGAGTATAAATTGTATATAGGATGTAAGAATAGAATGAAGGGGGTGAGACTTTATAAATAGTGCCATGAATAAGGGTAATAAACCACAGCTTTCTTCTGGATTCAAGAATGGAAATTTGATAGTAGAAACGAACATCAGTATGTGTTACAGATTCTCGTTTGTTAAAATAGATTTTGCTGATGATTTTGAGAGCTTCATTTTGAACCCTAAAATGTTTAAACAAACAACAACAACATAATGCCCAGGAAAAAAAGTCCAAGAAAGTGTTCCTCCACTTTGATAAATAGGACAGACAAATCCCATCTGTGTGGAAAAGTGCAAATTCAGGCCATTGCTTTAAGGCAGTGGTTCTCAACCTTTTATGCTTCATCTACCCCCTGGAAATATGCACATAACTGGTGTACCCCTTGTATAGATAGATAAAACTGTAGGTATAGTATAACAATGGGAATAAAATAAAACATTGACTTTGTTACTAGATAGAAGTTGCATTTAGATGTTTTTTTTATTATATTATCAGAAAGAAATTTCCTTTTTACTGATTGATATATAATTTATCTTATTTTTATTCATCAGCTTATGAAAAATTAAGCCATAATTGCTTAGTCAGATATTTTTTTTATTATATCACTGTAAAGAAAACCTTATTAAAATACTTTTGCCAATTTATTTAAATTTTTTATTTTTGTTAAATTCTGTTTGGTACATAACATGCTGAGTGGTTATTTGTTTAAAAAATTCTGAAGTTGATTTGTTTGACTCAGTACAGTTAGTGAAAACCTGTACTTTTCACAGAGTATAGTACTGAGAAAAAAATTACGAAAATTTCAAGTAAGTTAAATTTTTTTTCTTGTTATTCAGAAATATTTTCCTCCTATTCATATGCAGTATATTTATTTTTGACTATTGTTTTTAAGGTAAATTTTTATTTGCATTGCCAGAATTATTTTTTTCTTACATGCCTCTATAAAGATCTATTAATAGAGGCATGTAATAAAAAAATATTAAAAAAAGTCACTCATTTTTTTTTTTTCAATTCTTTTTCAGTACTATAGTTTGAGAAAAGTCCAGGATTTTTGCCAACTGTGCTGTGTCAAATAAGGCAACTTTACAAAAATTTTTAAGAAAACCACTCAACACAAATAGTTAATGTTTATAGGCCAGATTAAACAGACTTTAATTCCAAATTTTGTGAAGTTAAAATATTTAAGCAAAGTTGCAAGCATATTAATTTCAATGAAACATTTTCACATAGATTTCGTGAGGAAAGGAATTTATTTGGTAAGATATAAGGCTTTATTTTGGAAAAGATGATGAATAAAAATGGTTTAAATTATATATCAATGAAAATTCCTCACCCAGCATGTACTCTGGACCTAGCTCCTTCCAACTATCACCTCTTTCACTCCATGGCTCATTTCCTTCTAGGTATGTAGTTTCAAACATTTCAGGAAGTCAAAAATTAACATAGGGAGTTTTTCATCTTCAAGGACCAAGCATAGTATTGAAGAAGAATCCAACAAATTGCTGACAGCCATCTAATAACGTGTGGGTTCACCTTTCGCCCTCACAATAATAGCAACACATCATGGCATGGACTGTACCAGGTGTTCGAAATGTTCAGATGGTATTGCAGCCCATGATTCTAAAATGGCTGTCTGTAAAGCACTGAGCTTTGCTGGTGGTGTGTTTCTGGCTCGAATGCACCACTCATGCCACAGATGCTCAATAGTGTTCAGATCTGGATAGTGAAAGAGCCGTTCAACGTTTGTGAACTCACTGGAATGCTCCTCCAACCAGTACTTCACCAAACAGCAGTGATGAGACAGAGCATTGTTGGAAGAAGGCATTCTGCTGTGGGAAATCACTGCTTGTGCAGTGATGATGGTCTCAATAGGTACTACAGGCCCTGAGATGACCCACATAAACACGCCACGAAACACTACATCTCCTCTACTGGTCTGTAACACCCCTACTTGACAGTTGGTATCCATGGCCTTGTGGATCACACACACAACCTCTCATTGGTATGCTGTAGTTGGAACCTTAATTTGTCAGACCTACTAGACTGGACTTGTTTATGGATTTGAACTTGATTATTGATCCTGGACTTGCTGCACTGGTGGGCCTCTGTTGAGAGAGAGTCTGCCGCTGTGTTTTCTGTTTGCTTCTGGGTTGCCAGCTCTAAGTGCACAGAGGCATGGGATACCTTATATCAGCTGGTGGATAATCCTAATCAGAGGCCATCGCAGGTACCTGAACCTTACTTAGCTAGTTGGGCATCGTCAAGCCTAAACTGGAGTAATGTGTCTCAGGCAGGCCATATGGCTCTTGAAAAAGTCCACTTGAAAAGGTGGTGCCTGAAGTTCCTACCAGCATCGGTGACTTCATCCTTTAGCGGAGGAGAACAGGTCTTTGCCCCATGCCTGCGATCAGGGGGCTATTTGATATTGTTGACCCTACCAATCTCAATAAACCTAATTTCTTTAAAAATCCTACTAATCATTTTCTCTCTGCAGGAATGTGGAACGTGAGGACATTACATACAGATTATTCTCTTGATGTCCTCATGCAGGAATTCCAGCATTATAACCTAGATATTTTAGGCTTGCAAGAGACCAGATGGACAGGTAAAGGTGAGATACTTAAAAATAACTTTATATTTCTCTTTACAGGGAGGGAGGATGGAAAGCATCACCAAGGCGTGGCTTTGCTGCTCAGCAGACATGCTAGTGATGCTCTTCTAGGATATGAGTGCATTAATGAAAGGTTTCTTACAGCAAAATTTCAGACAAGCAACACTTGAATGTTATCTGCTGTTATGCCCCCACTGAGGATGCTGATGAGGATGAGAAGGATAGGTTTTACGGACAACTTCAGGATATTTTGAATTCTGTCAAGAAAGGAGATATTACCCTTGTTCTTGGTGACTTCCATGCCAAATTTGGTACTGACTCTGATCTTTGGGGAGGAGTAATAGGCCCTTTTGGTATTGGTAGCTGCAATGGCAATGGGCAACGTCTCCTACAGGTAAGTAAACTCAATGGTTTCAGAATAACTAACACATATTACAAACACCGCGACATACGTAAATACACATGGGTTTCACCTGATGGGCTGCACAGGAATATGATTGATTATATATTAATTAACAGCAAATGGGCTAGTTCTGTTAGAAATACCAGGGCATATAGGGGAGCTGAAATTGGATCTGACCATTATCTTGTTAAAAGTGTCTTGCAACTTGAACTTAAAAAGTGTTGTGCTAGGGTTAAAAAATTTACCTTTAATACTGAAGCTCTGAAAGACCCAGTTATAGCTAAAGCTTACCATGATAGGTTACTTAGTCATTATGACAGTCATGGTTTGCTTAATACCGAAGTTGAGGAAGAATGGGGCCATTTTAAACAGGCTTTTTTGGAAACTAACAGTACTCTTTTAGGAAAAAAGGAGCAGAGGAGGCAGAATTATTTAAGTGATAAGGCAATTGAGCTTATTTCAGAAAGAAGGAACTGCAGGAATGTCCTTAATCAGTACCCTACTAGTCCTAATAGAAAAGATTACAGAGAGCTTAATAAACGTGTAAAGGATCAGTTAGCTACTGATAAGAATCTTTGGCTTGAGAGCTTGGCTGACAAAGCTGAGGAAGCAGTTAGGCAGCACAACAGCAGAGAGCTGAACCAGATAGTTAATGTTTTATGTGGTAGAAAACGGACAGGCATACAGGGATTGAAGGATAAACAAGGTAAGGTTATAGAAGGTGAGGATTCTGTCATGGCTAGGTGGGCTGAGCATTTCAGTGATGTTCTAAACAATGTGGTTAGTTCTACTCCCATTGTTTGTAATGATGATAGATGCATTGGCAGCTTTAATGTTGGCCCTATAACACAATCTGAAGTTATTTTGGCTATCTCTAAACTTAAACTTCATAAATCCCCAGGGGTAGATGAAATTACTACAGAAATGCTCATAGCTGGGAATGTTTCGGTTACCACTTGGATGACTGAAATTTTGAATAACTTTTATGATAAAGGCATGGTTCTTAAAGATTTTACCAGAGCTATTATTATCATCCCTATTTTCGAAAAAGGTGATCACAGTTCTTCTGATAACTATAGGGGTATCAGCCTACTCTCTGTTCCAGGTAAAGTTCTTTCCATGATTGTGCTTAATAGAATTAAGAATCTGGTTGACAGGCAATTGTGTGATGAGCAATGTGGATTCAGAAGTGGTAGGGGATGTGTAGATCAGATATTTTCACTTAGGCAGATTCTTGAGAAATGTTTAGAGTTTCAGAAACCTTTGGTTGCTAGCTTTGTTGATTTCAAAAAGGCTTTCGACTCTGTTGATCGTCATAATTTGTGGTTGATTGTGAGATCATATGGTATACCAGACAAGTTAGTTAACATAATGAAAGCTCTCTGTAATAACACTGAGTCATGTGTGAGAGTTGGTAAGTCTTGTAGCAATTGGTTTAGCATTATGTCTGGTGTTCGACAAGGGTGCATTTTGTCTCCTTTTCTCTTTAGTTTGGTTGTTGATTATGTTATGCGAAATTCACTTCAAGGGAAAGCTTTTGGCCTTAAATGGGCTGGAGATGCGAAAATTTCTGATTTAGATTATGCTGATGATTTAGCCCTTTTGGCAAATGATGTTGATGAGATGAACTCTTTCATTCAAGCTGTTGATGAGACTGGTAGTACACTAGGTTTGGTTATAAACAGAGAGAAAACTAAAGTGATGAAAATTGGTCAGACAGGTTGTGATTCAGTTAATCTGAATGGTTGCAGTCTTGAGCAGGTGTCACAGTTTAATTACCTTGGGAGCTACGTAAGAGATACTGGTGATGTGCGGCATGAGATTAACAGACGAATAGGTATTGCTGCCGGGACTTTTAAGAATCTATGGAGATTGTGGAGAAATAAGCGTATATACCTAAAGACTAAAATTAGACTGTATAATAGTTTGGTTCTTTCTAGGGTTAGTTATGGTAGTGAAACTTGGACGCTGTGTAAACAAGATAACAGGAAACTAGATGCTTTTGATTCTAGATGCTTACGCAGTATCTTGGGTATTAGGTGGTTTAACTTTGTAACTAATGATGAGGTTAGGCAAAGGAGTCTGCAACCTCCTTTAAGCAGCATATTGTGCAGAGAGAGACTCTGCTGGTTTGGCCATGTTGCCCGTATGGATAATTATAGATTGGCGAATAGGGTTATGAACAGTGTGCCTAGAGGCCTCAGAAGGAGGGGGAGACCTAGGATGCGGTGGGCAGACAATATCAAACAGGACCTTGTTAGAATTGGTGTACAGTGGCCAGATGCAGCAGATGTAGCTCAGGACAGATATGCTTGGAGAATTAAACTGCGCGGTCTGGTTGGACCTCCGTAGCCCATGGCTGCTTGAGGATGATGATGATGATTTTGTAATTCCAAAATGTATTGTTTTTAAAAAAAGCAGTTTTTTTTGTTAATTTTTAGATTTCTGAAAATTTAAGGAAAAGTTTGTTGATAATAGTTGAAATAAAACTTATGAGCTTAAATCACAAGGTTTCTTCAGCAAATAGGAACGTTAACAAACAAATCGGCAATACCGTTTAGTGCTTCTAAGAAATAGCAATCAGCTTTATAAAATTATTTATATATTAGTTTAATAAAATAAGCATCAAATTAAAAACCAAAATTATTTTTGAAGCCTGAATTATATATTTTTATTAGATATATGTAGAAAATTACAATGAAAATTTTTATTTTTAAAAAATCGATATTTTTTTTGTCGTACTAAAAGCAGATACATACATCCTTTTCTTCTCAATTCAGATTCTCCGAATGTATACAGGCGATGTGGACACTGGAAGAGTTAAAGATCCTACTAACCATTTTCTCTCCATATGTTCTCGGAATTTGAGGACTTTGCCTAAATATTCAGTGTTTCTTCCTAGAAAACGTACTGTAACTTCCTGCTATGAAAATTACACAGCAGACACATATTTGGGACACTACAACCATTCATTTCTTGGATGTCATATCACTGTATCCGAATACCCCAATTCGCAATGTGGCTTAAGGCTGAATGGTTGGAGGTGGCCAGGCCCACGGCACAAGAGTACTTTAGTGTACACAAGGTCCTGGACCTGGCCACCAACTTGAACTGGTTTGTGGTAAACAGGTGGACATGGGTCCAGAGATATGGGGTTCCAATGGGATCACCTCTCTCTGGATTCATGAATGACAATGTCATGAGACATGTAGAACAGAAAGCATTACAAAAAGTAAATATAAACCATCTCTCTACCTCTGTTACATAGATGACATACTCATTTTTTTTGAGATCACCCTATACATGAATTACAAAAGCTAATAGAGGTTTTTAATAGTGTAATGCAAACCATAAAATTCGCATACAAATAAGAAATAAATGGAGAACTTCCTTATCTGGATATATTAATTACTCGAAAACAGGCGAGATGTGCTACAGCAGTATACCAGAAACCTACATTCACACCTAATACCATCCGTTATACATCTGCCACTCTAATAATTATAAAAAATCTGCATTAAATGCATATTTTTATACGAGCATACAGATATTCTTTAATAAGATACTGACAGTCAATATGCAAAAAATAAGATAAAAAAAATTAAATAGAATATTCAAATCAATACTGAAAAAGGAATTGCAATTAATATAAGATATAACAAACACTGCTGGGTATCCTAATAACTTTGGAAATAAAATTAAAAAAAATCAACAGGTTACTACACAAGACTCTCCAAACCTATCCCAGCACAACAAACAGAAAAACAGATTTTCCTTAGTTTTCCATACACCCCACCCCTCTGGGTATCCCACACTACAAAGAATACATTATCTAAATATGAAATTAAAGTTCCTTATACCATACTAATAATATCAAAAGGACATACCTCTAGGAAACGTTCTCCATTACCATTGTAACTACCAATGCCAAAGAGACCTAACTCTTCTGCCCAATGGTCAGAGTCAGTACCAATGTAGCATTATTGTTACCTAGCTCAAGCGAAATATCTCATTTATTGGCATATTTCAAAATATTCTGAAGTTGTCTATAAAACTTATCCATCTCATTTTCATCAGAGTCCTCCATAGGGGTGTAACAACAGATGGACATTCAATCTTCAATTTTTGTTTTAAATTTAGCTGTAAGAAATCTTTCATTAATGCAGTCATATCCTAGAAGAGCATCATTGGCATGTCAGCTGAGAAGCAAACCTATACCTTGAGATACTTTCCATCCTCCCTCCCTGAAAAGTTATTTTTAAGTATCTCACCCCAAAAATAACTAGATTATTATGCTGTAATTCCTGTGTGAGGACATCAAGAGAATAATCTCTATGTCCTCACATTCCACATACCTGCAGAGACAAAATGATTAGCAGAATGTTTAAAGAAACTAAGTTTATTGAGAGAGTTAGGGCCAACAATATCAAACAGTCCCCTGATTGCAGGCATGGGTAAATACCTGTTTTCCCACACCAGAAGGCTGGAGCCACTCATGCTGGTAAGAACTTCAGGTACCAACTTTTCAAGTGGACCTTTCCAAGAGCCATGTGACCTGCCTGAGACACACTACTCCAGTTTAGGATTGGTAATGCCCAACTAGCTAAGTGAGAGCTCAGGTACCTGCAATGGTCTCTGATCAGGATTTATTCACCAGCTGATATAAGGTATAATATGCTCTGTTCACTTAGGGCTGGCAACCCTCAAGCAAACAGAAAATACAGCAGCAGATTTTTCTTCAACAGAAGGCCACCAGTCCATCAAGTTCATGATCCATAATCAAGCTCAATGCTGTAAATCAGTCCAGTCTAGTAGGTATAAATGGTCACACCAGGATCCTGTGAAGTTGACCACTCCTCAGCAGGGTAGGAAAAAAAGTAAAGTAGCCATAGTAGGCTAGATCAGTAGACCACACTGATCTGGCAGCCCCCCCCCCCCCCCCCCTTCTGTTCCCTTCCATAAGACAGTATCTCTTTTGAAAGGTTTTAATGGTCTGCACCATGACAAGCTGGGGTCGGATATTATGTGCTAGGCCAGGCCAGTTCTATGCATCATCACTGGGGATTGGTATACAGTTTTTCTTCCAGTTTATGCCTAGCTACACAAACAAGATATAAAAATTTAAAAACCTAATGCTGTGCTAACACAAACAATTATAAAAAAAAAAAAGCACAAACAATTATAGAAAAAAAAATAAAAATAGAAAACATTCATACCCATAGCAGCACTCCTCACTAAATTTCAACTACAATATGCAGAAAACATCATGATTAATTTACATAAAGATAGGGGGAATGCCTGTATTGCAGATACTATCAGCACCATGGAATCTCTTGCTGCACAAGCAGCTGAGAAATGAGAAAGCTTAACACCAGAGGAAATTTAAACGCAAGATTATAAGCTTGATATGCCAGAAGAAGTACCCTGCAGGTGGTTAGGGGAGAAACATGTCACATAGCTAATCAATTTTTTAAATGTTTGAAGTTTTAAAGTCTTTTTAACATTTTGTTTATTTAGTTAGTTAAATGCAACTTAAATAGATAATTAATCAGAAGAGTAGAAATTCTCGAGTAACAGCCCACAGACATGACAGCATATAGGATGAAACTATCAACTATTTGGACATTACCAACCAAAAAACGTAACAGTGTGTTCAACAATATCAAATTGCAACGGAGCCTACATCATCAGTCTCCAACAAATTGACATGAATCATTAAAAGTACTGGTATATGGCATCAAAGATCATCTCCAAACCTTCTTAGTAAAGAAGAAACTCCAACATCTAAGTCAGTATCAGAAAAATGACAATACCACTTGGCAACAGTAAAAGCTTCTGAGGCAGCCTCAAGAAGATTCAATCACAACAGTAATGTAACCTTTTAAAATCTATTATTTGCTTTGGAACTTTTCCAAGCTAAAAGGTATCTTTAAGTAAAATATAAGCTATGTAGATAATCGTTAATGACATTGCAAAAGAAGCAATGAATAGAATCAGCCATAACAGCTTACTCAAGAGTGTTTTAACTTGTATACAGCTTAATTGTGTAGTTATTAAATGCACAGAGATTATTCTCTTGATGTCTTCACACAAGAAATCCACCGTTGTAACCTAGATCTTGGCTTGCAAGAGACCAGATGGGCAGATAAAGGTCAGATACCTAAATATAATCTCAAATTTCTCTTTTCAGGTAGGGAAGATGGAAAGCATCTCCAAGGTGTAAGTTTGTTTCTCAACAGACATGCTAGTGATGCTCCTTTCGGATATGGGTGCATTAATGAAAGGTTTCTTGCAGTTAAATTTAAAACAAGCATTAAAGACTTGTGTGTTATCTGTTATTATACCCCAACTGAGAATGAGGATGAGAAGGATAGGTTTTACGGACAACTTCAGGATATTTTGAATTCTGTCAAGAAAGGAGATATTGCCTTGTTCTAGCAACTTCAGTGCTAAATTTGATACTGATTCTGACCTTTAGGGAGGGCTGATTGGTCCCTTTGGTATTGGTATCTGCAGTGTCAATGGGCAACATCTTCTACAGCTAGGTAAACTTAATTGTTTGAGAATAATATTATAACACAAACATCCTCGACATATAAGTACACATTGGGTTTCACCAGATGGGTTGCAAAAGAATATGATTGATTATGCAGTGTCCGAAAATTATCTTTACAACTTTTATCCAATATTAAAAGTCAACCAGGAGGTGTAGAAATACTGGGATTTACAGGGAAACTCATTAAGTTTTTCTGAATACCAAGTTTTAACAAGTTTTCTCCTCATTTTTTTTTTTTTCAGATTTTCCTTCCTCCCCTCAGTTACATTGAATCCACAGGAGAAAGCACAGTGTGTTGAGTGATTTATTCAAACAAAATCTGATACATAGGTCCAATGAAGGTTTAGAACTCGTTACAACAGATTGCCCCATCAAGACAACCATATGAGTTTCGTGTAAAAAGTTTATGGAAAGTGGAAGTGTATAATGCAAGAAAGGAGCAGGGTTGCCTTGAACATCTGAAGAAAATTTCAAGCATATTTGAAAGGCCTTTGTTCAAAATCCATGCAAGTCGACACGAACTACATGGCATGAGTTATAGTTGCCCTGTTTGAGAGTGCATGATGTCTTGCGTAAACATTTAAAGTTGCCCCATTCGACAATGCATTATGTCTTACCAAAACATTTGAAATTGCATCCTTAGAAGTTCCAAGTCTTGCAAGCGATTATGCAAGATGATAGGATCGCCCATAAGAAATTTGAAGTGACACTACTGGACAGAGTTGACCAGGACAATGATTTTCTGGTGCTGCAACACTTTGTCTATTTTGCAATTGGAAGAACTGCAACCATATATCAGTTTTCAGCAAGATGGCACACTGCAACATTAGGCCTTGATCGTCCCTAAGTCTCTGAATAATATATTCACAATCAGGTGGATTTATTGTGCAGGTACCATGCATTGGCCACCTAGATCGCCCGACATTACACTCTGCAATTTCTTTCTTTGGGGATACGTCAAAGATCGCTTGTACAACTCATGGGTGACAGACATTGATGATCGAAAGGCAAGAATCATAGCTGCTATTGAAAGCATTGATGTGGATATGTTGCAGCGTACATGACAGCATTTGGATTATCGCTGAATGTTTTGTGAATCACTAATGGTGCTCATATTGAATGTTTGTCACTTAAAAAACATCACTTTAATAAAAAATAACTGTTGGGTTTTCTGTGTCTAAATTTCCTTGATTGGCAGTTCTATGTGTGTGTTAGTAAATATTTCATTTAGTATCGAATTTGTAAAGATAATTTTTGGACACCCTATATATTAATTAACAGCAAATGGTCTGGTTCTTTTAGGAATGCCAAGTCATAAGGAGAGCTGAAATTGGATCTCACCATTACCTTGTCAAAAGTGTCTTGCAACTTAAACTTAAGAATTGTTCTGCTAAGGTTAAAAAAGTTGCATTTAACACTGAAGCTCTGAAAGACCCAGTTATAGCTAAAGCTTACCATGATAGGTTACTTAGTCATTATAACAGTCATGGTTTGCTTACTACAGAAGTTGAGAAAGAATGGGACCATGTTAAACAGGCTTTTCTTAAAACTAATAGTACTCATTTGGGTAAAAAGGAGCAGAGGAGGCATTAGAGCTTATTTTTGAAAGAAAGAACTGCAGGAATATCGTTAATCAACACCCTACTAGTCCTAACCAAGAATGTTACAAAGAGCTTAATAAACATGTAAAGGATCAGTTAACTGCTGATAAGAATCTTTAGCCTGATAGCTAACTGACAAAGCAGAGGAAGCAGCTAGGCAGCATAACAGCAGAGAGTTGTACCATATGGCTAATGTTTTGTGTGGGATGAAATGGACAAGTTACAGTGATTGAAGGATAAACATGGTAATGCTATTGATGGTGAGAATTCTACCATGGCTAGATGGACTGAGCATTTCAGCGATGTTCTCAACAACATGGTTAGTTCTGCTCACATTGTTTGTAATGATGATAGATGCATTACTAGCCTTAATGTTGGCCTATACCACAGCCTGAATTTATTATGGCTATTTCTAAATTTAAACTATATAAATCTCCAGAGGTAGATGAAATTACCACCGAAATTCTTAGAGCTGGGAATGTTTCTGTTCTCAGATGGCCGACTGAAATTTTGAATATCAGTTACGATTGTTCCTAAAGATTTTTCCAGAGCTATTATTATTATTCCTGTTTTTAAAAGAGATGATCACAGTTGTTATGATAACTGTAGGTGTATCAGCCTACTTTCTGTTGTTCCAGGTAAAGTTGTCTGAACGATTATGCATAATAGAATTAAGAATCTCGTTGACAACAATGATTTAAAGTTACTATTGTGTGATGAGCAGTGTGTATTCAGAAGTGGTAGGAGATATGTAGATCAGATTTTTTCACTTGGACAGATTCTTAAGAAATATCTAGAGTTTTAGAAACTCTGGTTACTAGATTTTAAGTTTCAATAAGGTTTTTGACTCTATTAACCATATGCTATTGTCATAATGTGTAGTCATTTATATTGTGAGATTGTATAGTATGACAGAGTAGTTAATTAGCATAGCAAATGCTCTCTATTATAACACTGAATCATGTGTTACAGTTAATAAAGTTTATAGCAATCCATTTAGCATTGCTAGTGGAGTTCTACTACAAGGGTGCATTTTCTCATTTTCTCTTTAGTTTGGTTATTGTTCATGTTATGCAGAATTTACTGTAAGGGTAAGATTTTGGGTATAAATGGTATAGAGATCTTATTTGGATTATGCTGATGATTTTTCCCTTTTGGCAAATAATGTTGATGAGATGAACTCTTTCATTAGAGCTGTTGATTAGACTGGTAGTAGAGTAGGTTTGGTGATAAACAATGAGAAAACTAAAGTGATGAAAATTGGTCAGGCAGGTTGTGGTTCAGTTAATCTGAATAGTTCTAGGTGTAAGTTCATGGTGAAAGTAACCTTCAATAAGGGGTTCCCTACACCACTGAATAGCACCTGGTGGCCCTTGAGCAAGTGTCTCAGTTTCATTATATTGGGGGCTATGTAATAGACACTAGTGATGTGTGGCATGAGATAAACAGAAGGATACGTAGATTGCTGCAGGGACTTTTACGAATCTATGGAGATTGGGGCAAAATAGGCTTATACACCTAAAGACTAAAATTAGCTATATAATGGTTTGGTTCTTTCTAGAGTCAGTTATGTTAGTAAAACCCTTTGTAAACAATAGGAAACTTGATGCCTTTGATTCTAGATCCTTACCCAATATCTTGGGCATTAGGTGGTTCAACTTTTTAAATAATGATGAGATTAGGCAAAGGAGCTGGCAAAATTCTCTGAGCAGCATATTGTGCAGAGAAAGACTACATTGGTTTGGCTATGTCATTCATATACATAACTATAGATTAGCGAATAGATTTGTGAAAGGCCTCAGAAAGAGGGGGAGACTTAGGATGTGGTGGGCAAACAATTTAAAAAAAGAATCTAAACCACCCCAGAGACGTACTGTTAAAAAGATTGTCAAACAGTACCTTGTTACAATTGGCTTACAGTGGCCAGAGGCAGTAGGTATAGCTCAGGGCAAATATGTTTGGAGAACTAAAATGCATGATCTGGTTGGACCATCATTCATGGCTGCTGTGAGAATGATTGATTGATTGACTGATAATAATATTTGTCTATTTGTTATTTTTAAAATGAATTTTTACTTGGATTTATAGATGCATTTTTTTATTACATGACTGAAAAAGCACAATTAAAATAAAACGTCATCTTTTTCGTTAAATATTTTTAGATAATCCAGAATTAAATGCTGATTAATTTGGCATATAATAACATGTTACAATTCCTTTCATTAATTATTTAGCAAAAAAAGTTCTAAACTTCCTTTGTGTTTTGAATAAGCACAGTTAAAAAAAGTTCTGGCCACCAGGTAAAAATCAGTGTTTCAGGCGTGGCATGGGAATGGTTTTAAAGCATATAATATCCTATATAGGACCATAAAGTAAATGAATTGTGATTACCGGAGAGGTGTCCAGCTCACATGCTGCATGCCACCCAATCCTTCACACACATTTTGTGGCCTGTGACCATCACTATGAGTTAAACAGCCTCCAAGTTTAAAACTAGCACATTATATGTATAATTAATAGGGACAGTTTAAAAATTATGTTAATTCAATTTATGAGTTGTCATATATTTACACACAAAATGTTCAATTGAGTAAATGAACATTACATTGTTCATAGTCGATTCATCCTTGTCATATGACTGTAACCTTCAGAGCCGAATTTTAAACTCTTTGAGACCCTAAGCACACATTAAATTCGAGGCCCCTTGCTTAAACTTTTTGAGGCCCTAGGCACATTATATTTGAGGCTCCTTAGGTTTTTTTTGCAATATTTGGTTCAAGCAAAATATTTTAAAACTTTTATTACTTTTATTTAAAGAATTGTAGAAAAATAATCACAGTAAACAAAAAGTGTAGACATTATTAATAATATTAAAATGTTTTAGTATGAATTGGAGTTCACTATCAAATTACAATATTGAACATTTCTTGACACACATTTAACTAAAAACGTTTCAATCAAAAATCATCAAAGGGTTTTATTGCGAGCTTCTCTTTGGCAAATAATTTTGGCAGTGAATTTTGTAATTAATTTTTTATCTGCTTTAGAACTGAAAATTATCTTCCACCACTTGCATTGACTGCAGGCATGGTAAGAAATATTTTAATAATTGTTTCCATATTTGGGAATGTAGATCTCAAACCCTCATTAATGGTTTTATACGTGTCCTTAGGGTTAGATATA
Organism: Ryuthela nishihirai; assembly: GCA_038380435.1. Taxonomy (NCBI): domain Eukaryota; kingdom Metazoa; phylum Arthropoda; class Arachnida; order Araneae; family Heptathelidae; genus Ryuthela; species Ryuthela nishihirai. The sequence goes on along the minus strand of JAWZYU010000011.1, from coordinate 82,874,773 downwards.
ACTTCTTCTTTAATAAAACTTAAAAATTGTATCATTTCATATTTAAATTGAATGCAGTCAATTTCAAATTTGTATATTTCTATTAATTTATTAATACATAACTTATCTCTGGCTTCATTCAGAGTTTTATTGAAAAATACATTAAACATATTTAATACAGTTTCATATACTTCTACTCATCAATTTAGTTCTGCATTCAGTGTGTTGCAAATAATGTTAATTGTTCTTTGCTGATAAATGTTCTTTGCCACACTAAATTGCATTGTTTTCCGTTGTATCATCAAACAAAATTTTGAGTTTTTTCATTCGGCATTGATCATTTTTGTACTTTTTTGTGTGTTAACGTTGTGGCTTCCACTTTGATTGATTCAAAATCATTTCTTACCTTTAGAATAAATTCTGTTAACGATTTCAGAAAGCTGACACCTTTTAATAGATTTATTTTTGGGGTCCTGCAAACATTTACTTGTAGCAGTCTTTGCAAAAAAAAAATTTCCAAAAAGTAGTCAAAAGCGCTGTTTCATAAATAATCAAAATCTTCAACAGTCCCTTAGATTCTAATCGACATTCTGGCTTTTCGTTTTAGCATTATGCCATTTTAATCAAAACATTTTTAGTGCATTCATAACTTTTTTATAATGTCAATATGACATCACCTTAGCTTACTATTTTTTCACTGGCATCACTTATGTTTTTTAACGATAAAGATTCAGATGGTAACCTCACACAATGGATATCATCCCCCTTCATAAAGTTAATTTTTTATTTCCTTTTTTTATAATTAAACCTTAGTTTTTCATTTCTGTAGATTTTTTTTTTTCAGGAAGATATCATTCTGCAGTTAATGTCGAACAATTTTAGAGGAAATCTTATCGATTTTTCGCAGTTATGCTACATCAGATGGTCAGCTAACAATTTGTTGCTGTGGATATTTGATTTAACATCTCATTAGGTTATATGCTAATTTTTCTTTTATTAATTCCACCTTTTCCAATTAAAAAAACTTATTGTTTCTAAAAAAGGAATGAGGTCTTAGGTATGGAAGGAAAAAGGGCAATTTCAACAAAGGATTTTTCTTCTCCCTCCCCCCTTCCCCAGGCAAAATTGCATTTATTTTTTTTTAAATTACAAGTTTTGAAGTTTATATTGAATGGTTTTAAAGTGTTCTTGGCTGTGCCATTCAGATGATAGACATTTTCTTTTCTTTTTTTTTGGTTCACTAACTTTTTTGCACTTTGCCAAGTCTCCAAAATTCAACACCCAAAGAAAAAAAATTCATAGTGTTCAGTAGGAAAAGCAGCCAAGGAGGTGTTCCTTCATTTCATAAACGAGGCAGGAAATGCCATTAATGTGAGCAATGCAAGTTATCATCCTCATCATCCTCAAGGAGCCATGGGCTACGGAGGTCCAACCAGACTGTGCAATTTAGTTCTCCAAGCAAGTCTGTCCTGAGCTACATCTACTGCATCTGGCCACTGCACACCATTTCTAACAAGGTCCTGTTTGACATTGTCTGCCCACCACATCCTAGGTCTCCCCCTTTTTCTGAGACCTTTAGGCACACTGTTCATAACCCTATTCGCCAATCTATAATTATTCATACGGGCAACATGGCCAAACCAACGGAGTCTCTCTCTGCACAATATGCTGCTTAAAGGAGGTTGCCAACTCATTTGCCTAACCTCATCATTAGTTACAAACTTAAACCACCTAATGCCCAAGATACACCGTAAGCATCTAGAATCAAAAGCATCTAGTTTCCTGTTATCTTGTTTACACAGCGTCCAAGTTTCACTACCATAATTAACCCTAGAAAGAATCAAACTATTGCACAGTCTAATTTTAGTCTTTAGGTGTATACGTCTATTTCTCCACACTCTCCATAGATTCCTAAAAATCCCAGCAACAATCCCTATCCATCTGTTAATCTCATGCCACACATCACCAGCATCTGTTACATAGTTCCCAAGATAATTAAACTGTAACACCTGCTCAAGACTGCAACCATTCAGATTAACACCTGCCTGACCAATTTTCATCACTTTAGTTTTCTCTCTGTTTATAACCAAACCTACTCTATTACCAATCTCATCAACAGCTCAAATGAAAGAGTTCAGCTCATCAACATCATTTGCCAAAAGGGCTAAATCATCAGCATAATCTAAATCAGAAATTTTCGTATCTCCAGTCCATTTAATGCCAAAATCTTTCCCTTGAAGTGAATTTCACATAACATAATCAATAACCAAACTAAAGAGAAAAGGAGACAAAATGCACCCTTGCCAAACACCAGAAGTAATGCTAAACCAATTACTACAAGACATACCAATTCTCACACACGACTCAGTGTTATTATACAGAGCTTTCATTATATTAACTAACTTGTCTGGTATGCCATATCATCTCACAATCAATCACAAATTATGACAATCAACAGAATTAAAAGCCTTTTTGAAATCAAGAAAGCTAGCAACCAAAGGTTTCTGAAACTGTAAACATTTCTCAAGAATCTGCCTAAGTGAATAAAATCGGATCTACACATCCCCTACCACTTCTGAATCCACACTGCTCATCACACAACTGCCCATCAACCAGATTCTTAATTCTATTAAGCACAATCATGCAAAGAACTTTACCTGGAATAGAAATTAAGCTGATACCCCTATAGTTATCATAAAGAACTACAATCACCTTTTAAAAAATAGGGGTAATGATAGCTCTGCTAAAATCCTTATGAACCATGCTATTATCATAAAAGAATTCAAAATTTCAGTCGTCCATGTGGTAACTGAAACATTCTCTGCTCTAAGCATTTCATTAGTAATTTCACATACCCCCGGGAATTTATGTATTAAGTGTAGAAATAGCCAAAATAACTTCAGATTGTGTTATAGGGCCAACATTAAAGCCAGTACTGCATCTGTCATCATTAAAAACATTGGGAGTAGAACTAATCACTAGAATGCTGAGCATTTGTGCGATGTTTCAAACTTCACTGAAATGCTCAGCCCACCTAGTCATGATGGAATGACACCTTCTATATATAACCTTACCTTGTTTATCCTTCAATCCCTGTATGCCTGTCCATTTCTACTGCACAAAATATTAACTATCTGGTACAGCTCTCTGCTATGCTGTCTGATTCCTTAGCTTTGATCAGCCAAGCCATGAAACCAAAGATTCTTATCAGCAGCTAACTGATCTTTTACATGTTTATTAAGCTCTCTGCTGTGTACCAATCCCCAGTGATGATGCACAGAACCGGCCAGGTCTAGCACCTAATGTCCGACCCCACCTTCTCGTGGTGCTGGCCGTTAGTACCTTTCAAAAGAGATATTCTCTTTTGGAAGGGAACGGAAGGGGAGGGCTGCCAGTTCAGTATGGCCTACTGATCTGGTCATCTATGGCCACTTTTTTCTTTTTTTTCAACCCTGCTGAGGAGTGGTCAACTTCACAGGGTCCTGGTGCTGACCATTTATACCTACTAGACTGGACTTGTTTATGGATTTGAGCTTGATTATGGATCCTGGACTTGCTGCACTGGTGGGCCTCTCTGTTGAGGGAGAATCTGCCGCTGTGTTTTCTGTTTGCTTCTGGGTTGCCAGCTCTAAGTGAACAGAGGCATGGGATACCTTATATCAGCTGGTGGATAATCCTAATCAGAGGCCATCGCAGGTACCTGAACCTTACTTAGCTAGTTGGGCATCGTCAAGCCTAAACTGGAGTAATGTGTCTCAGGCAGGCCATATGGTTCTTGAAAAAGTCCACTTGAAAAGGTGGTGCCTGAAGTTCCTACCAGCATCGGTGACTTCAGCCTTTAGCAGAGGAGGAACAGGTCTTTGCCCCATGCCTGCGATCAGGGGGCTGTTTGATATTGTTGGCCCTACCAATCTCAATAAACCTAATTTCTTTAAAAATCCTACTAATCATTTTCTCTCTGCAGGAACGTGGAACGTGAGGACATTACATAGAGATTATTCTCTTAATGTCCTCATGCAGGAATTCCAGCGCTATAACCTAGATATTCTAGGCTTGCAAGAGACCAGATGGACAGGTAAAGGTGAGATACTTAAAAATAACTTTAAATTTCTCTTTACAGGGAGGGAGGATGGAAAGCATCACCAAGGCATGGGTCTGCTGCTCAGCAGACATGCTAGTGATGCTCTTCTAGGATACGAGTGCATTAATGAAAGGTTTCTTACAGCAAAATTTCAGACAAGCATTAAAAACTTGAATGTTATCTGCTGTTATGCCCCCACTGAGGATTCTGATGAGGATGAGAAGGATAGGTTTTACAGACAACTTCAGGATATTTTGAATTCTGTCAAGAAAGGAGATATTACCCTTGTTCTTGGTGACTTCAATGCCAAAGTTGGTACCGACTCTGACCTTTGGGGAGGAGTAATAGGCCCTTTTGGTATTGGTACCTGCAATGGCAATGGGCAACGTCTCCTACAGGTAAGTAAACTAAATGGTTTCAGAATAACTAACACATATTACAAACACCGCGACATACATAAACACACATGGGTTTCACCTGATGGGCTGCATAAGAATATGATTGATTATATATTAATTAACAGCAAATGGGCTAGTTCTGTTAGAAATACCAGGGCATATAGGGGAGCTGAAATTGGATCTGACCATTACCTTGTTAAAAGTGTCTTGCAACTTAAACTTAAAAAGTGTTGTGCTAGGGTTAAAAAATTTACCTTTAATACTGAAGCTCTGAAAGACCCAGTTATAGCTAAAGCTTACCATGATAGGTTACTTAGTCATTATGACAGTCATGGTTTGCTTAATACTGAAGTTGAGGAAGAATGGGGCCATTTTAAACAGGCTTTTTTGGAAACTAACAGTACTCTTTTAGGGAAAAAGGAGCAGAGGAGGCAGAATTATTTAAGTGATAAGGCACTTGAGCTTATTTCAGAAAGAAGGAACTGCAGGAATGTCCTTAATCAGTACCCTACTAGTCCTAATAGAAAGCATTACAAAGAACTTAATAAACGTGTGAAGGGTCAGTTAGCTACTGATAAGAATCTTTGGCTTGATGGCCTTGCTGACAAAGCTGAGGAAGCAGTTAGACAGCACAACAGCAGAGAGCTGTACCAGATAGTTAATGTTTTGTGTGGTAGAAAACGAACAGGTATACAGGGATTGAAGGATAAACAAGGCAAGGTTATAGAAGGTGAGGATTCTGTCATGGCTAGGTGGGCTGAGCATTTCAGTGATGTTCTAAACAATGTGGTTAGTTCTACTCCCATTGTTTGCAATGATGATAGATGCATTGTTGGCTTTAATGTTGGCCCTATAACACAATCTGAAGTTAGTTTGGCTATTTCTAAACTTAAACTTCATAAATCCCCAGGGGTTGATGAAATTACTACGGAAATGCTTAGAGCTGGGAATGTTTCAGTTACCATTTGGATGACTGAAATTTTGAATAACTTTTATGATAAAGGCATGGTTCCTAAAGATTTTACCAGAGCTATTATTATCCCTATTTTCAAAAAAGGTGATCGCAGTTCTTGAGATAACTATAGGGGTATCAGCCTACTCTCCGTTCCAGGTAAAGTTCTTTCCATGATTGTGCTTAATAGAATTAAGAATCTGGTTGACAGGCAATTGCGTGATGAGCAATGTGGATTCAGAAGTGGTAGGGGATGTGTAGATCAGATATTTTCACTTAGGCAGATTCTTGAGAAATGTTTAGAGTTTCAGAAACCTTTGGTTGCTAGCTTTGTTGATTTCAAAAAGGCTTTCGACTCTGTTGATCGTCATAATTTGTGGTTGATTGTGAGATCATATGGTATACCAGACAAGTTAGTTAACATAATGAAAGCTCTCTATAATAACACTGAGTCATGTGTGAGAGTTGGTATGTCTTGTAGCAATTGGTTTAGCATTACTTCTGGTGTTCGACAAGGGTGCATTTTGTCTCCTTTTCTATTTAGTTTGGTTGTTGATTATGTTATGCGAAATTCACTTCAAGGGAAAGATTTTGGCCTTAAATGGGCTGGAGATACGAAAATTTCTGATTTAGATTATGCTGATGATTTAACCCTTTTGGCAAATGATGTTGATGAGATGAACTCTTTCATTCGAACTGTTGATGACACTGGTAGTACAGTAGGTTTGGTTATAAACAGAGAGAAAACTAAAGTGATGAAAATTGGTCAGGCAGGTTGTGATTCAGTTAATCTGAATGGTTGCAGTCTTGAGCAGGTGTCACAGTTTAATTACCTTGGGAGCTGCGTAACTGATACTGGTGATGTGCGGCATGAGATTAACAGACGAATAGGTATTGCTGCCGGGACTTTTAAGAATCTATGGAGATTGTGGAGAAATAGGCGTATACACCTTAAGACTAAAATTAGACTGTATAATAGTTTGGTTCTTTCTAGGGTTAGTTATGGTAGTGAAACTTGGACGCTGTGTAAACAAGATAACAAGAAACTAGATGCTTTTGATTCTAGATGCTTATGCAGTATCTTGGGTATTAGGTGGTTTAACTTTGTAACTAATGATGAGGTTAGGCAAAGGAGTCTGCAGCCTCCTTTAAGCAGCATATTGTGCAGAGAGAGACTCCGCTGGTTTGGCCATGTTGCCCGTATGGATAGTTATAGATTGGCGAATAAGGTTATGAACAGTGTGCCTAGAGGCCTCAGAAGGAGGGGGAGACCTAGGATGCGGTGGGCAGACAATGTCAAACAGGACCTTGTTAGAATTGGTGTACAGTGGCCGGATGCAGCAGATGTAGCTCAGGACAGATATGCTTGGAGAATTAAACTGCGCGGTCTGGTTGGACCTCCGTAGCCTATGGCTGCTTGAGGATGATGATGATGATGATGAATGCTTTTCTATTAGGACTAGTAGGGTATTGGTTAAGGACATCCCTGCAGTTCTTTTTTTCTGAAATAAGCTCAAGTGCCTTATGACTCTAATAATTTTGCCTCCTTTGCTTCTTTTTTACTTTAAAGAGTATCATTAGTTTCAAGCCTGTTTAAATTGGTCCCATTCTTCCTCAACTTCTGTAGTAAGCAAACATTGACTGTGATAATGACTAAGTAACCTATCATGGTAAGCTTTAGCTATAACTGGGTCTTTCAGAGCTTCAGAATTAAAGATAAATTTTTTAACCTTAGCACAATACTTCTTAAGTTTAAGTTGAAGACATTTTTAACAAAGTAATGGTCAAATCCAATTTCAGCTTTCCTATGTGACCTGGTATTCCTAACAGAACTAGCTCATTTGCTGTTAATTAATATATAATAATCATATTCTTATGCATCACATCTGGTGAAACCCATATATACTTAATGTATGTTGTGGTGTTTGTAATAAATGTTAGTTATTCTCAAACCATTCAGTTTACTTACCTGTAGGAGACGTTGCCCATTGCCATTGCAGCTACCAATACCAACTTTGGCATTGAAGTCACCCAGAACAAGGGTAATATCTCCTTTCTTGAGAGAATTCAAAATATCCTGAAATTGTCCGTAAAAACCTATCCTCAACCTCATCAGCATTCTCAATGTGGGCAAAACAGCAGATAGCATTCATATCTTTAACGCTTTTCTGAAATTTAACTATAAGAAACCTTTTATTAATGCACTCTATCCTAAAGTGCATCACTAGCGTTCTACTGAGAAGCAGACCTATGCCTTGGAGATGTTTATATTATCTTCCCTCCCTGAAAAGAGAAATTTAAGATTATTTTTAACAATCTGACCTTTATCTGTCCATCTGGTCTCTTGGAAGCCGAGAATATCTAAATTATAACAGTGGAATTCTTGTGTGAGGACATCCAGAGAATAAGCTCTGTGCAGAGTCCTCACATTCCAATTATGGAGAGGAAATGGTTAGTGTGATGTTTAAAGAAACTATGTTTATTGAGAGAGAGAATGCTGACAATATCAAACAGCCCATTAGCACAGACATGGGGCAAAGACCTGTTCTCCCACCATTAAAGGTTGAAGCCATCTACACTGGATGTCCATCTACTCCAATGTAGAATTTGACGATGCCAGTAGAAGCACTAGTTCAGGTACCTGCGATGACATCTGCTCAGGATTATCCACCAGCTGATAAAACATATCCTGTGAATCTATTCATTTGGTGCTGTCAACCCACAAACAAACATAGAACACAGAAGATTTTCCCTCCACAGAAGCCCACCAGTGAAACAAATTCAGGATCCATAATCAAGCTCAGAGTCTTAAGTTGGGTTGGGTTGTTTTACCTCTGAGTGGCACTTTTTTTGCACACCATGAGCTAAATGGCCAGGTCACAAGGACCCCGAAGGCTCAGAGAAGGTTGGAGGAGGGGACCCGCTGGAACAGCTGTTGGGAGACAGATGGTAACCTCCCATCAAGGCCATTCAGCGTGTTCTTTAACGTGCACAGGGTATGGCTCTCCCGCACATGGGGCCACAGCTTCACGTCCCATCTGATAGACAGCAGCCTATCCAAGTTCATTGGTGTCTCCTAATGACCATGGGCAGAGCGGGGATTTTGCGGAGATAAATCTCAACGCTGTTCCAGCTGGGACTTGAACCTGGGAACTACAGATTACGAGCCTGGTGAGCCAATCCCTCCCATCTCAGAGCCTTAATCCAGTCCAGTAAGTTTATATGGTCAGCACCAGGACCCTGTGTGGCTGACCACTCCTCAGCATGGTAGAAAAAAAAGTAGCCATAGTTGCCCAGATCAGTAGGCCACATTACTCTGGCTGCCTTCTTCCCCTTCTGTTCACTTCAACAAGAGAGTATCTCTTTTGAAAGGTACTAACTTCCTGCACCAGGAGAAGGCAGAGTTGGACATTAGGTGCTAGGCCTGGCTGGTTGTATGCATCATCACAGGAGATTGGTGTTAGCTCTCCTTCCAGTGACTACCTACAGTAGGTACCATTTACAGACCAAATAAAATCAGTCCTTTTTTTTTTTAAATTTTATTTTCAGAAGAATTCAGAATCAGATTTTGATTAATTGGACATATAACATGCTGTAATTCCTTCCATTAGTTTAGTTCTTTGGCAAAAACGTTCTAAAGGTTGAATTTCTTTTTGTCTGAGCATAGGGAGAAAATAGCATGGCTTCCAGATGTAAACCAGCTTTTCAGGCCAGACACTGGAAAGGTTAAAAAGTTTTTTGTAGCAAAAAAGTTTTGTAAAAAGTTTTTAATAAAAATAATTTAAAATTCTCTGTCATTGAGTAATAAAGTTTTAAAGTTTATCCTTCAAACTATTTGCATGTTAAAAGTTTTTAGGAAAAAACTCGGAAGCTTTTCGGAGCAAAGACAGCGCTCCGTCTTCAGTGAAGTGATGCTGTGTAATGACGTAAGATCTGCTTAGACAAAGAGCTTCTTTCTACATATCGTGACGGGTGATTCCAGTGCCTCGGTTGCAGGTGGGGATGGACAAGGTCATTATTTCAATAGCATTATGGACTATGGTCCCATAGAAAGTGGACGCATGTGCAAGCAGTGTGGCGTGCTCCCAGTCTGTTGTTGCTGTGTGTTGTACTACTAGCTTGGCCGTCATTAGCTTCTTTTGGCTTACACCAGTTTGGTGGTCTGCAAACCTCTCTTGTAAAGAGCATATGGTTTTGCCGATGTTGTAAACATCAAAAAAGTTGTTTCCCATCAAATTTAGAGGAAATCAGTATATGCCCGATTTTTGAAGTAGGCTAAATTTGGCCCTGTTGATTAATTTCTTCAAATTTGGAGCTAGGCTGAAAACAATTTTGATATTTCGGGCTCTGAGTAATTTACAGATTGATTCACATAGGACAGGAACGTAAGAAATTGGTCCGGCATATGTTTGTATGTTCGGGTTGGTGATTGGGAGGAGAGCCAAATGTAATTTTGTATGCCCATGGGATGCATGAGTCCGTGCGTATGACGGAGGGGCCATAGGTAGATTTTCAGTATACTGATGTTGTAAAGGCTTCTGCGTCATATTTTTGGATGAAAACATCTAAATAGGGGATGGCACTGCTATTTTCCTCCTCCTTCGTAAAATGTATCGTAGGATATATATTGTTGGCAGAGTCAATGAGGCTGTTTAATTGATCATTGCTGCCATTCCAAATTAAAAATGTATCGTCAACATAGCGACACCAGAAGAAGTGTAAAATTGCTGCTGAGTTGAATAATTTTGTTTCAAGATTTTGAAGGACAATTTCAGATAGGATGCCGGAAAGGGATGAGCCCATGGGGACCCCTGAGTCCTGCCTGTAGATTTGCTTGCTTAACTGGAAATAGTTATTTTCGGTGACGAGTTTTAGAGCCTCATAAATGACATTGATTTCAGAAGGAAAAATTTTTGCGTTTCAATGTTTTTTGTCCGAAACAACATGACCGCATAAAAACTGAAGTGGATGGGAATACAGAGACACACCAAGTGTAACTAATCTGCTGTCGGGAGGAATGGACAGATCCTTGAGTCTGTTGAGAAATTCTGCCGTCGACTTTATAGAAAATGGGTGATTGCAAATGATCCTTTTATATGTGAGCTTTTTAATATGCTGATATCGGTGTGTTCTGTAAAAATTTGTGTTTCTGATATGCAAATGCACTTATTCAGAACCTTGTAACAATGAATGCTTATATTTCAATGTATGCACCATTGTGTTCAAGAGTTTGTACCCATCTTTCTGCAAGGTATTCAATCCTGGCACAATATCATTCCTTTGGCTTAGAAGCAAAGAACTCTTTGACAATTGTGTTCAATCTTTTCCAAATCAGTGAAGTACCTACCATGGAGAAAATGTGCCATCACCTGAAACTTAATAATCAGAAGGGGCGAGGTTGGGGCTGAACACTAGGTGTGGCAGTAGCTTGATTCCATCAAGTTCATGAAGTCTAAATGGTGGTATGTGGCATAGCATTGTCTTGTTGAATGAGCACTCACTTCAGTTGAATAAAGCAGGTACTGTTGCTCTACTTTATCGTACATCTGATCCAGCTGCTCAGAATATAATTCAACATTTATAGCCCTGGCATCCAAAATGAGCTCAAAGTGGCTCATACCCTTGAAATTCCACCAGACACATGATATGATATTTTTCTTGAAATGGTTGTGTTTGGGGACAAGTAAAGCTGATTCACTTGGATCCGACCACAGATTGGATGTGTCTGGATTATGCAGGTAGATCCACTTCTCATCCCCAATAACTAACCACTTCATGAACCAAGTCACATGGATTCTTGAGCAGTCCCTCTAGACTTTAACATGTCATTGAGCCTGAGCTGGGGTCAATTCATGCTGCACCTTGTGCAATTGTCTGTAGACTGGTCAGCAATGATGGATTTGTCGATGTTGCCCAGTTTAGCTGGCAATTTGCAGGTCCTCAACAGCTGTGATCAGGGCATTCATATCAACCACAGTGGGCCTTCCCAAACCTCTCTTCCTCACCAAGCTCATGCTACCGCTATTTGATATTATTTATTATTTTACTTATAACTTTTTGAACCAGATTTGCACTGCCTGAGTGACTGCAACACCTTTGCCTTAGACTTTTAAAATTTTTTTTCGACTGCTTCAGCCACTTTAAACTCTTGCTTCCAGTAATGGCATAACAGAGGAAAGATTTAAAACTTCATGTCCATTTTGTACAATTCGATAAACATTCACTGCATTTTTCAAAATATTTGTACCATACATGAATTTTCCACTGTGCAAAGAGTTTTTATATGATCTGCAATATCGACAATCTATTCCAGTGAAGTTATGCAAATTAGTGTAACACAAAAGAACACAATACAAAAATGCAATTTTTTTTCCTGACACCCCCAATAGTTAGAGAATAAAGCTGCTAAATTGTATTGTTCAATGACAGAGAACTTTCAGTTATTTTAATTATTTTCTGAGCAAGGTTTTTTTAATTGTACTATTAATCAAATCATATAAATTCAGTGGCATTCAATTTAGAGCAATTTATGTTAATTCTTGCAAAGAAACATTAGGAAAGCTTCCGAATTACTAAATCAGTACAGTGCTTTAACATTTTGGCCAATGAATCACCTCCAATATTGGGAAATGGCCCAACTGGGAAAAGTTTGAATACCTATGACCTATGGTGTTTTAAATTTTTATTTTTATAATTGATGAAATTTTTTCAAAATGTCTTTATAATCTTTAGCCATCCCGTGGCAGGGTGGTTAGCGTGCTTGGCTACTGATCTAAAGGACCTGGGTTTGAGCCCCGTGTAAGGCATGGATGTTCGTGTTGTTTCTCTGCTGAGGTCCTGCCATCCTCACAGACCTTCTACTATGGCATATAAACTGACAGGCTCCTGTCAGACCTCTGTGGCAAGCAGCTGCTTGAGGGGGTATTTATTTTATTTATTTTTATAATCTTTATTTGAATGTCACAGCACAACCATATTTATAATCCTTTATATTTGGCAGTTTTGTTAAAATGCTTGAGTTATATTCAAGTTATTTTTGATTGCAATTATGATTCAAAAGTTTAAGGTTTTAACTGCTTTTTAATTTTCTTTTAGTTGATTGGGCTGCTTTAGCAAAGCAGTGGATACAGATGCAGCATGTACACCAACAAATTGACGCTGTTTGTACTGCAGTACCTTCTGTACCACCTCCACCACCACCACCACCACCGCCTCCACCTCCTATGGGTCCAGAAGACTTTTCAGAAGACAGTATTCCTCCAACACTGCTTGGTTCACCAATGAATGAAGAGTCATTCAGTAGTACTGATGCACTTGATAGATCTACTGCTTCTATACCAGAATCAGGTGATATGATTTTCATAGTCAGAATATTGCTAATACATAAAGTGATTATTAAAATTTCAGTGTTGAAATTGTTTCTGATTAAAAATTATGTTTTGCGATTATATTTTATACACTAATAAAAGTTTAGATATTATATTCAAAAGGACATTGGATGGAAGAGAAGAAGGAATATCTACTAATGGAAGTATCATAAATAACTTTCATTATGCTGATAACACTTCATTATTTACATCTACTTTGCATGATCTACAGACCCTCCTCGATCGGGTGAATGAGGAAAACGAATAATCATCAGCAAAACTAAGTTCATGATACTTAGCAGTGACCCCATTTCAACATCAACTCTCATGTTAAATTGAAAACAAATAGAGGGATTTAATAAGTTTAACTATCTGGGCTGCTGGATAAATGACAGAAAGGACTCTGATATGGAAATAAAATCAAGGATTGAAATGGCTAGACAATGTTTCCTTAAAATGAAATTTACACTCTGCAACAGGAACTTGAATCTTGGTCAGAATTTGAATAATGAAGTACTATATATGGTTGATCATGCTGTGTGGTGTTGACACTTTGACACTGAAATCTACAATCATCAAGAAGATTGAAGCATTTCAAGATGTGGATTTACAGAAGGATGTTGAGATCCCATGGACAGTAAAGATAACAAATGGAAAAGTCCTGAAGAAAGTAGGAAGAAACTGAATTGCTGAGAAACATCAAGAGAAGGAAGACTGCATATCTCGGTCATCTAGTCAGATAAAATAAATATTTAATCACACAGTTAATTATTGAAGGAAGAATGGAAGGAGAATTTATTGGTTAGATAACATCAAGAAGTGGACTCGAATGAGCATTGAACTTCTGTTTAGAGTGGCTGCTGACTAGAAGATTTGCCAAAGTAATCACTAACCTCCATTAGGAATGGCATTATAATAAGAAGCATGAATAATAAGAAAATAAACTTTTTGAACCAGATTTGCACTGCCTGAGTGACTGCAACACCTTAGACTTTTAAAAAAATTTTTTGACTGCTTCAGCCACTTTAAACTCTTGCTTCCAGTAATGGCATAACAGAGGAAAGATTTAAAACTTCATGTCCATTTTGTCTTTTGAACAATCTGGTTCAAAAAGAATAATAATAAGAATAATAAGCATGTAAAATTGCTTAAAATGCATCAAATATAGATAGAAATGCATCAAATATAGAAGAAATATTAGATATTAACAAAAAGGTGCAAAGTTTTTTCTCTCTTAGGCAGATTCTTGAGAAATGTTTAGAGCTTTGTTGATTTCAAAAAGGCTTTCGACTATGTTAATCATCATAATTTGTGGTTGATTGTGAGGTCATTTGGCATACCAGATGAGTTAGTTAACATAATGAAAGCTCTCTATAATAACACCGAGTCGTGTGTGAGAGTTGGTAAGGCTTGTAACAATTGGTTTAGCATTGCTTCTGGTATTCAACAAGGATGCATTTTGTCACCTTTTCTCTTTAATTAGGTTATTGATTATGTTATGCGAAATTCACTGCAAGGGAAAGATGTTGTTCTTAAATGGGGTGGAGATACGAAAATTTCTGATTTAGATTATGCTGATGATTTAGCCCTTTTGGCAAATGATGTTGATGAGACTGGTTACTACCAGTGAAGGTTACAAACAGAGAGAAAACTAAAGTGATGAAAATTGGTCAGGTAGACTGTGATTCAGTTAATATGAATAGTTCCACTGTTGAGCAGATGTGCCAGTTTAATTATCTTGGGAGCTATGTAACAGATACTGGTGATGTATGGCATGAGATTAACAGATGAATATGGATTGCTGCTGGGAAGTTTAAGAATCTGTGGAGAGTGTGAAGAAAAAGGTGTTTACACCTAAAGACTAAAATTAGACTGTGTAATAGTTTGGTTCTTTCTAGGGTTAGTTATGATAGTGAAACTTGGATGTTTTAAACAAGATAACAGGAAGCTTGATGCTTTTGATTCTAGATGCTTACATGGTATCTTGAGCATTAGGTTGTTTAACTTTTCAGGTAATGATGAGGTTAGGTGAAGGAGTTGGCAGCCTCCTTTGAACAGCATATTGTGCAGAGAGAGACTCCATTGGTTTGTCTGTGTTGCCCATATGGATAATTATAGCTTAGTGAATAGGGTTAGGAACAGTGTGCCTAAAAGCCTCAGAAAGAGGGAGACCTAGGATGCGGTGGGCAGACAATGTCAAACAGGACCTTGTTAGAATTGGTGTTCATTGGCCAGATGCATCATATGTAGCTGAGGACAGATATGGTTGGAGAACTAAACTGCATGATCTGGTTAGACCTCTGTCTAACCATATCATTGGATGATGATGATGAAGTGATGTGTTCCTGGAAAATATCGTTATCAACATCTTGTTTGAATAGGAAAAGTGGGATACTTGCAGTCCTACCATTATGTCTCTATGTTTAAAAAAATTGCGAATTAAATCACTATTGTGACATACAACATGTTCACTCAATAACAAATTGTAAATACTGAAGGAAGTTGAAAGATGCACAATTGTGTGTTATAAATCTGTTACAATAAGAGAAAAGTTTCTACACAAGCTAGTCGAACCAGGAGTCATTGAAAAACCTCTCATTGCTACTGCATTGGTCATCTTATCTCACAGCAAAAGTCCCATTGTCCATATTTAACCAATAGACATTTCTCTTATGGACACTACTTTGCTAGCAGCTTTATAGCGTGTATTTTCATACCTTTCTCACTATTTGCTAGAGGCAGATTGTTCACTCTATGATTGGTTGCCACCATTTATTGATAGTGTAATTTACGATACAAATGGCATCAACAGTTCATCAAAAGTAAGTGTAATCCTCCTTTTTCATTTACTTCCTATATCTGGCTTTCACATTCCAAATTATGTAGGAATGTTTGAGGTTATATAACTCTGCTGGCAAATGAAATCACGCCCTTTTGTGTTCAGATACCTCCAAGCCTAATTGACCCAATGCACATTTGCTGAAGTGGTTTATAACTTTGAGAGTAACTTTTGTGAATGTCATCTAATAATGTCATAGAGAATTAAAGATTTTAATTTAATTTTAATTACTGTGCTGTGAAGCTCTACTGTATTTTGTTTAAAGAACAAATTAATGACATTAAGCTGATACCAACTGTACTGTGCTACATTAACATACATGAAATTAGATGCATTGAAAAGTTTTGAAAATGTAAGGGGAGCTTATGAAAATTCATGAAATTTGAATCAAAAGTTATGTAAATAAGCATTAAAACATTTTTATTTTTGCAGCACTGGTTCAAATTTATTAACAAGTGGGTCTGTACAAATGTAACTTTTTGTTTTATTATTACTTTTATGCATAAAGGCATGAAATGCATATAGAGAACCTTTTTTTTTCATGCATAATAATTAGCTTCCGACTATATCGGCACAGTTCTTATAAATGAAATGTGTCACATACTGGCTGCTATTGGAAATCATTGCCAGATATTAAGTATGTGTAGAAACTTTTCATCCTACTATAACAAATTTATAACACAGAATTGTGCATCATTCAACTTCCTTGAGTACTCACAAATTGGAAAATTAGCAATATTTTTAAAACATACAGATAATTGCAGGACTGGAGTATTCCACTTTTCCTATTCAAACAATATTTGTAGATACTAATGTTTTCCAGGAATACATTGCTTAGCATAAACATTATCATATTGGTTTAAAAATCCAACTATTTATCTATAATGGAATACAGGTTCAAACTCGAAATGAGTTTAAACTATGATGCTAATTCGAAATATGAATCAAGAAATAAAGGACCAAAATTTTGAAGTGGCAGGAAAGTTTAAAATACAAGGAACATTCAAAAAATTCTTCACATGCATTTGCAGAGGAACAAAAACCATTCACTTACTTCAACAAAATTTTTACTGACCTTCAAAGTATGCCTCTCCAGCTGCTTTGCAAAGTTGCAAACATCTACAACAATTATGGAACACTTGATGATACTCGTATTGGGTAATACTCTGCAACTCTGAATGAACATATTGTTGCGGATTACAAAAATGGATAGCCACTGAGCGTGAGTATTAAAAATATATTTTAAAACCAAATTCAATACAAGGTAAATTGTTACAAAGAAAATATGGATGAAGTATCTTATAAACAAATCAACTATTATCCATACACAAGTCATCAACCTTCCTGCGCAGAGCACACAACATTAGCTCTGTCTATTCCACTAAATATTACCTTTTTACTTGATTACCATGTCGCTTGAACATCTTCATACACAAACAAAATCGTCCTGTGCTAGTTCGCTAACTCACACTAGCAGAACCATACGACCGTCCGCATACACATCACATAAAAGATACCACTTTTATACTTCCCGCATACACATCATATAAAGATAATTATTTATACTTAACGCGCACTGTCTCAGAACAGCTAACCGTCCATTTCCGAACTCTCGACCGTTACACGTTCCACTGTTCTTGTTCAAATTCTCCCAAAGTTCTTGTACGTTGGCTGATACTTTTTGCTTTCGGATGCCAGATTCCTTCTGTCTTAACACTGCCCCCTTCCTAGGTCTTGTTCATTCCGAACAATTCTGAATTGCAAAGCTTCTTCAGTTCTTCGATGAAACGGGGCCAAACGATCCACATGAAGCACCTTGCACTTTGTAGCTGGATATTGACGAATGCGATATACCACGTCATTAATCCTGTTAACTATTGTATATGGACCTTCCCAAGGTTTCTGAAGTTTTGGAGATAGTCCTTTCTTTCTATGTGGACTGTATAGCCAGACAAGATCTCCTTGATTGAAAACAGTTCCATTTATTTTACTGTCATATCTTGTTTTGGTTCTGTCACTTGCTATGTCGATGTTACGTTTAACAGAGTGATGGATTTCTTCTAGTCGTTGTTGTAATTCTTGTACGTATTGTGGAGTGGACACAGGCATTGCTTCGGGCCGACCATATAAAAGGTCACAGGGAAGACGTAACTCTCTTCCAAAAAGCATCATGGAAGGTGTCTGTCCAGTTGTCTCATGCACTGCCGTCCTATATGCCAGCAAAAGGAGTGGTACATGGCGATCCCAGTCACATTGGTGGTCGTTCACAAATAATGCTAAATGCTGAGCAATTGTTCTATTGAATCTTTCAACCATACCATCCGCCTGAGGGTGTAAGGGAGTTGTTCTGGTTTTCTGAATTCCTAATAGTTGACAGATGCCTTTAAACACATTGGATTCCAAATTCCGTCCTTGATCAGAGTGGAGTTGTAAAGGTACTCCATACCTACTAATGAAGTTATTAACTATCATCTCCGCCACTGTTGTTGCTTCCTGGTCTTGGATGGGATATACCTCAGGCCACTTTGTGAAATAATCCATTACCACTAATAAATATCGATTTCCATCATCAGTTCTAGGAAACAGACCCATTACATCAATGGCTATTCTTTCAAAAGGGGCACCAACGTTATACGTCTGCAGCTTACCCTGACTCCTAGTCTTAGGGCCTTTCTTTGCTGCACAGGCTTCACATTTCCTACACCATCTTTCAACGTCTGCCCTACTTTTCAACCAATGAAATCATTCCCTGGCTTTGGCTAATGTCTTATTAACACCGAAGTGTCCTCCAGTGGCACTATCATGTACATCTTTCATCACAAGTTCCACTCGGGAGCGAGGAAGGATTATCTGCCAACGGATCAGCTGTCCAGTGGGATTCTCCCATCTTCTGTATAATACACCGTCTTTCATTTTTAAGGAGTCCCACTGTGCCCAGTAACTTTTAGTAGTTGGACTATACCTCGAGATTTGCTCCCAATTAGGTCTTACATCAGATTTTTCAATCAATTCTAATATTGGTTTTATGTCTTCATCATCTAGTTGAGCCTTCCTGATTTCAATTGGATTCCAGATGTTAGGCGTATCACTGTTTGTTTGTGTCGATACTATTTGTCTTATGGGCATTATCTCTTTAGTTCCAAATTTCAGTTCTGCATTATAGCAATGTTTACAGTTGTCAATACATGGGCACCTGGAAAGAGCATCTGCATTCTTATGCATTTTACCACTTTGATGTTCGATGGAGAAATCGTATTCTTGTAACCGTTGTTTCCACCTAGCGATTTGTCCTTCAGGGTTTTTGAAGTTTAATAACCATCTAAGTGCAGCATGATCAGTACGTATAAGGAATTTCTGGCCATAGAGATAATGATGAAAATGTTCTATTGCTTTTACCATTGCTAACAGTTCTTTGCGTGTTACACAATAATTCTGCTCTGGTTTGGATAAAGTTTTACTAAAGTATGCAATAACTTTCTCTTGTCCGTCTTGTTCTTGTGGAAAGTACAGCACCAACTCCTGTGTTACTTGCGTCAGTATCTGTTACGAATTGTTTTCCAGTTTGTGGGTACTCTAACACTGGTGCTATGGAAAGAGTTTTCTTTAGCTGTTGAAAGGCTATATCGCATTCAGTGGTCCACATAAACTGCTGGCCCTCTTCTGTCAGACGATGTAATGGCCTTGCGATGTTGGAGAAACCTTTGACAAATCTTCTAACTATTCTGAATTCAAAAGTTCATAGTAGGTGCAAAGTCCAATAAAACTACGAAGTTGATGAACATCTTGTGGTGGAGGCCAGTCTCTTACAGTTTCTATCTTACTAGGATCAGTCTTAATCCCTGATGTAGTGATCACATGACCAAGGTAATGAACTTCTTGCTGGAACAGTTACACTTTGTCGGTCCCAATTTTAACTTGGCTGCCTTAAGTTTTTCAAATACTTGACGAAGATTTCTCAAATGTTCTTCAAAAGTTCTTCCAAGAACTATGATGCTGTCCAAGTAAACCAGACAGACCTCCAAAGACAAACCTTTGAGCACCGACTCCATTAATCTTTCAAATGTAGCAGGTGCATTACAAAGTCCAAATGGCATCACCTTAAACTGCCAAAGTCCATTCCCTGTAGTGAAAGCTGTTTTTTCACGGTCTTCAGGACGTATACCAACTTGCCAATAGTCGCTCTTTAAGTCTAATGTTGAGAACCATTCTGACCCAGATAAAGTGTCTAGTGTATCATCAATCCTGGGTAAAGGAAAGGAGTCTTTCTTTGTTATGTCATTTAATCTGCGATAATCTACACAAAATCGTGTAGATCCATCCTTTTTCTTGACAAGAACTACTGGTGATGTCCAGGGACTCTGCGATGGTTCTATAATGCCTTGAGCTTCCATGTCCTTTATGAGTTGTTCCTCCGTCTCCTCTCTTTTTGCCAATGGAAGCCTTCTTGCCGGCAGATGGACTGTAGGAGAATCACCAGTGTTGATTTTATGTTCTGTCAGGTTTGTACGCCCATAATCATTTGATATGGCAGAAAAAAATGTCAGAAAATTCTTTTAATAGGTTCTCGGCCTTAACAGCTTGGTTTTCAATTAATATTCGTCTTGTTTCTCTCCATAATTCAGTAAGATGAGATGGGATGTCTGTATGATTTTGATTTGAATCAGTAACTTCTATTTTATTTATACTTGTTACACAGGTAACAGCTTCACATATTGCTAATTCTTCACCTTTTTTTAACATTCTATTGGATTTATTACAGTTTATCACTCTGATAGGGATCTGTTCTTTATCTATTCTGACTAAAGTCCTTGCAACCAGGATATCATGAGCCAAGGCTCCTTTATCAGAGGCATCAGTAACTGCCAATCGGAAGACCCCAGAAGTCTCTGCCTGATGTCCACGGACTATAACTTCACTTTGTGCTGGGATCTCTGTGTCTTCCGTCACTAATATTGAAGTTACGCTTGATAAAGAATCAGACTTCCGGCTAAGCAGAGGAATCTCTTCTGTCTCATAGAGTAGGTTATCACTGGGTCTAATGTTGAATCCATGTTTCTTAAGAAAATCAAGCCCTAATATGCATTCATCGTAGATGTCAGCGATGTAAACAGGATGGTGTACCAGACAGCTACCAACTCGGATATTAAGTTCTATTTTTCCATGAACCTTTGCACGATCTCCAGTGGCCGTTTGTAGGCTTATTCTAGACTGTGTAGTATTCAAGTTTGGGTGAGGTATTATTTTCTTTATTATATCCGTTCTCAATTCAAATCTTCCATTTATTCAGTAAAGTTACATTTTCACCAGTGTCGACTATCATACGGCAAGATATTCCATTTATGGCTCCATCAGCTACTAATCCATTATTAAATATCATCATAAAAAATCAAATCTTCCGTTTATTCAGTAAAGTTACATTTGCACCAGTGTCGACTATCATACAGCAAGATATTCCATTTATGACTCCATCAGCTACTAATCCATTATTATCACCATGTAATGTAGAAACGTGGGCGACTTCCCCTGGGGCCAACCAATCAACATCCAGCCTTTGTCCCGCAAGACTGACTAATTTCTGTTTCCCTGATCCTGTTGTCTAGTAGATGGACTTGGACTCCTCATTCATTTCCTATTACAATTGGTACAAATGTGTCTGGTCTTGCCACAATTCCAACACTGAAGGTCTGTTGTAGATTTTGAAGAAGAACCTCTTATGTCTTTCAAAATGGATAGCATCGCTTTAGTTAGTTCTTTCATTTCATTATCCTTTTCTACAGTTTCTTCTGCACTCACAAATCTCACTGTACGTTT
This sequence comes from Ryuthela nishihirai, assembly GCA_038380435.1. Taxonomy (NCBI): domain Eukaryota; kingdom Metazoa; phylum Arthropoda; class Arachnida; order Araneae; family Heptathelidae; genus Ryuthela; species Ryuthela nishihirai. Next base: position 82,853,346 of record JAWZYU010000011.1, on the reverse strand, counting down.
GTTCGCTCGGGAGGAAAGCCTTGAGCACTCGTATTTCATAGCATGTACCACAGCTGACTTTAAGGATTCACCTTCAAACATCCTCAGAGATTGTTGAGTGTCAAGGTCAGCAATAGCATCAATAAATTGTAATTGAGCTAAGTTATCCTGAATCTCTGGTGGACAGTTACTATAAGCCAATCTAGCTAGATGCTCAATATCACTAGCAAGCTCTTGCAAAGTTTCACCACTTTTCTGCATGCGATGTTTAAACTGAGTCACATAATATTGTTTTAAATAACTATCACCAAACCTAAGTTCTAATGCAGAAACTAGACTTTGATAATCAAGTCGTTTTTCTTCTGGAACTGACTGCAAAACTTCCGCAGCAGAATTTCTTAAGGAAGCTGCAAGAAAACTGGCCTTTTGGAATTCATTCCACTCATTGGCTCTAGCAATAACTTCAAATTGTGTTTTAAATACTATCCAAGATGTTTGACCATCATATGTAGAAGGTTTAGCTGTATTTCTAGTGATATGTGTAATAACATTATTTTCACTAGAATTACTATTATCACAAGCAGAAGGTAACATTTCATTTCTCAAAATCTGAAACTGGCGTTCACAATCAGTTTTTACAATTTCAATTTCATGTTTATAATCTAACTTAACACTATCAAGATCATCTTTTACACTATTTAGTTCTGTCATAATGTCCTTACACTTATCAGAAATCTTATCAATTTGAGAAGCCACTTCAGCTCTCATCTCAGTATTTTGTGCAGCCATTTTGGCTTTCAAGTCATCTTTTTGAGAAACTATCTCAGTTCTCAACTCATTATTTTGTGCGACCATTTCGGCTTTCAAGTCATCTTTTTGAGAAACTATCTCAGTTCTCAACTCATTATTTTGTGTGGCCAGGTCACCTATTTTATTGCTTTGGGCAGCTATATCAACTTTCAAGCTATCACTTTGTCTAGCAAGGTCACCAATTTCACCTTTAATATCAGTCATCAACTTTACTAATTCATCCATTCTTCTAGTTAACGGCATTCAATAAATTTATCTAGACTTCTAGACACCAAATGTTGCGGATTACAAAAATGGATAGCCACTGAGCGTGAGTATTAAAAACTATATTTTAAAACCAAATTCAATACAAGGTAAATTGTTACAAAGAAAATATGGATGAAGTATCTTATAAACAAATCAACTATTATCCATACACAAGTCATCAACCTTCCTGTGCAGAGCACACAACATTAACTCTGTCTATTCCACTAAATATTACCTTTTTACTTGATTACCATGTCGCTTGAACATCTTCATACACAAACAAAATCGCCCTGTGCTAGTTTCACACTAGCAGAACAGAACCATACGACCGTCCGCGTACACATCACATAAAAGATACCACTTTTATACTTCCCACGTACACATCATATAAAGATAATTCTTTATACTTAACGCGCACTGTCTCAGAACAGCTAACCGTCCATTTTCGATCTCTTGACCGTTACACACACGACCGTTACACGCTCCACTGTTCTTCTTCAAATTCTCCCAAAGTTCTTGTTCGTTGGCTGATACTTTTTACTTTCGGATGCCAGATTCCTTCTGTCGTAACTATATTTTGCAAGGTCTTGCATCCTTGAAAAAGGCTTCCTAGCAAGTTCCATTTCAATTTTTGGAAACTTGTATGCTGCAAGATCAGATGAATATTCAGGATGGGATAGCTGTTTGATTTTTTTCCTCTTTTAGATAGGAAGTAACTAGCCAGGTTCTGTGAGCAATGGCATTGTCATGAAGAAGGAGAACCTTTCACATGCCTGTCCTTTATCTCCTTAACCATTTTGGGCAAAATAATGGTGTAGTATTGACCATTTATGGACATTTTTTCAGTCAGGTAAGGTGAATTTAAAAATATTGTGAACATCCTCTTTTTTGAGCAAAAGTCTTGTTGGAGGATTTGGGGGAGTAGTTCATCTTCCACAACCTGAACATAGTTGTCAATCTTTCTGGGAGTTGTATAGTAATAAAACCACATCTCATCACCTGTGACAATTGCTGTTAACCATTTGGGCCACTAGGTTCAAACATTGCCAGCATATCCTTGCACGAGTCAACTCTAGCCATTTTTTACTGTTCTGGCCCATTTGGTACAGATCTTTCGGGGCTTTAAATTTTGATGAATAATTGTTTCCACACTGCCATCTAAACTTGTTATATGAAAGGTGATGTGTGGGTTTTCCTTAATAAGTTCACAAACAGCAACATTGGTTCCTTTGTTCATGGCCCCCTTCAGTCTTACTGTCCGAGGGAGGTTTTCGAAGCTCTGCCATCCTTCTCTGAATTTATTCACCCATCCCGTAACAGTGCAATATGAAGAGATGTGATTCTTATATATTTGTCATAAATCGGCATGAATTTTGCATCATCCTCAAGCTGCATCTTGGTGAAAATGTAAAAATTTTCTCCATCTTTAGTAGGAACAACAAACAGATTTCACAGACTGAACTTTACGCACCACTAGCAGAGAGAACTGATGATGCAGCCTCTGAATTTAGCATGTAATGACAAGTTTAGACAAGCTTTCAAGCAAGTCATAGCTCATTAAATTCGCAGGAACGAGTAAAATTTATAGACATGTCAAGGACTTTTTTGAATGCTTTGAGTTGGATTATTTTACCACTGAATGGCACATTTTTGCTCACAATGGGCTAAATGGCCAGGTCACAAAGACCCTGATGGCTTACAGAGGGTTGGTGGAGGGGACCCACTGGAACAGTTGTTGGAAGAAAGATGGTAGCCTCCCTTCAAGGCCATCCAGTGTGTTTTTTAACATGCACAGAGTATGGCTCTCCCACACACAGGACCATGACTTAATGCTCCGTCCGATGGACGGTGACCTCTACAAGCCCATCAGTGTCCCCTACTGACTGTGGGCAGGGAGTTTTGCAGAGATAAATCTGAATGCTGACCCAGCTAGGACTCGAATCTGGGAACTGCAGATTACAAGCCTGGCATATGATACCAACTGAGCCACCCCTGCCCCTGTTTTTGATGCAAAAGATGTCTTGTGGACTGAATAAATAAATACCCCCTCAAGCAGCTGCTTGCCACAGAGGTCTGAAAGGAGCCTGTCAATTTAATATGCCATAGTAGAAGGTTTGTGAGAGAACCACCTAAATTTAGAATGTTTGCACCACAAAGACAATAGAAGACAGTGCCAAGGTATCAAGTTATGGAGATGATACTGATTTATTAGCTGGACAGCTGCTTAAGGAATATGCCAGGCATGGAACATGGCTGGCATATTCCTTAAGCAGCTGTCCAATTCTCCAAAATGACATCCAGAATGACTGTCTGTCCAACAGGACAGACAGTCATGTCAGGACAAAATGACTGTCCAATTCTCCAAAATGGCAATTTCTCCAAAATGACGTAACGTAACTTCATAATAGATAACAACCATGGGAAAACCCATTGTCTTTTCCCATCACTTAATTTATTTCAGTAGCCTGCACCAGAGCAAGCTCCACCTCAAGAACATCTTTCAGGAGGCCATTATGAAGCCTAACCACTCAGATGTAAACCATGCAGAGTTACTGCATCCCATCCCTTGGGGGTGGGAGGGGAGGCTCAGTCAGTAGCGCACCAGACTCGTAATCTGCAGTTCCCAGGTTCGAGTCCCAGCTGGGTCAGCATTGAGATTTATCTCCGCAAAACTCGCCGCTCTGCCCACGGTCAGTAGGGGACACCTATGGTTAGTAGAGCTTGGAAAGACTGCTGTCCGTCAGATAGGACGTTTAGTCATGTCCCTGTGTGAGGGAGAGACATACCTTGCCCAAGTTAAAGAACACACTGGATGGCCTTGACAGGAGGCTACCATCTGTCTCCCAACAGCTGTTCCAGTGGGTCCCCTCCCCCAACCTTCTCTGAGCCTTTGGGGTCCTTGTGACCTGGCCATTTAGTCCATTGTGTGCAAAAAAGTGCCGCTCACAGGTAAAACAACCCAACCCCTGGAATAACCCATATGACAGTCAAAGGTCCTGCAAGCAAATACAAAATTGTGCATAATAATTGATAGAAACAGATAAGATACATTCCCACAAATGCTAAATAAAGTTTTCACCATTAGAGGGCATAATTATAGTGTTCAAAAGATTCCGAAAGGGGAAATCATAATATTTTATCACTTTCCATGTAACTCTAAAAAGGTTTCTTCATTTATCTCTAAATACAAACAATTATCTGCTGAAACAAAAAATTGTGTTTTCCTACCCCCTTGGGTCTAAGAAGTCAATTCATTGTTGCCAATGAAAACATCATGGCATTCACATTCCATCACCAAAATTTAAAATTTCTAGCTTAAATACATGGTTTGCAATATTTGTTTGAAATTTTGGAATTTGCAAATTTTTCCACCTTTAGGGGTGCAATTATCATTTGAAAAGTGTGAATCATAATATTTTATCAATTCCTATCTAACCAAAAAAGAATTTTTCATTTATCTCTAAAAACAAACAGTTATCTGTTAAAATTTAAATAGGTGTGTTTTCCCATTTCCTCTGGGTTTTAGAAGTCATTCATTGTTGGCAATGGGAACTTCGTGACCTTCACATTCCACCACGAAAATTTCAAACTTCTAGCATAAATACATCGTTTGCAATATTCATTTCAAATTTTGGAATTTTCAAATTTTTCTACTGCTAGAGGGTGTAATTATAGCTTTAGAGAAATTTGGAAAGTGCATATGGTAATATTTCATCAATACCTATCCAACACAAGAATAATTTTTAATTTATCTCTAAAAACAAAAAAGTTTGATGTCTAGAGATAGACAGCAAAGTGAACTATTATTTCGTTTTCTTTGAAAACAAGATAAAAATTTGATTCAATGTTGTTTACTTCTCAACAGCCAAGGTTAGTTCAAAGAAAGTTAAAAACACAAGTACTCTAAACTCCATTCAGCCTAAGTCATCTGAGACAAAACAATTAGCAGAGTGAAGTTATCCAAATAAGAGAAAAAAAAGTTAAAATCAAATAAAAATAAATATAGATATATATATAACAATAAAGCCCTAGAAAATAAGAAATCAAAAGGGAAAGAACAAAAGTAAATTATACTAACAAAAATAGGAAATTAATCTACAAAAGCAACTGCAAAATGCATTAATGAAACAAAAATTGTGATGCACAGAAAACTAAACAGAAAATATCATGAATACAAGATTAACACAAAGTGCAATCATAAAATTATGAAACATAAGCAACACTAAGAAATGTAATATAAACAAATACAAAACATGAAGCAACACAAAGAAAACTAACAAAAATAAAACATTAAGAAACATGAAAAACTCAGAATAAAGGAACCCTTACTTTAAATCTTTCCCGAGATTTTCTAACTATCAGTAAGTTAACTATCAATCTCTTAACTTATCAATGCTTTAAATTCTGTACATGACAGGTCATATCAACCAGTAATTGGCACAGAGTATGTTTACAAAAAAAAAAAGTATAGTATGGTAAATACTCCAGTTTTAAATTTCAAGCATTATTCCTCTTCTACAAATCTCTGAATATAGCTTACAAGAATAGTGAAAACAAAGAGGAAGGTGTCTTGGATAGTCTGTAAAACAAGTGATGTTTTATTCTGCCAAATTTCAAACTCTGCCTTCTCTTCTGTTACCACTTTTCCCAGATCCCCCCCCCCCCTCTTCCAAATGATTTCGCAATGACAAAGCAGAAGCACAGAACCAGAAGACATCTTATTGAGGAGTACGCCCTCTAGCTGCCTCTCAATATTTCAAACTTCTGAATCTTTTAATAAAATATTAATGGAAAAAATTTCCATTTCCAACACATTCAGGCAAACAAATTTCTGTTTCAAACAAAATTCCATTTTGAATAAATTTTCGGTTCTAACAATTTTTTGTTTCAAATAAATTTTCATTGAACAAAATCCCAGTGAACAAATTTCTGTTTCGAACAAATGTTGTCAAACAAATTGCCCCAAACCATGTAAGATGACCGGATTGTTTTTCTTTTGAGTGGGGATGGGAGTGTGGATCTTCTAATCACCAACCCCTTGGTATGTCCCTGACTCAGATGTAAAACTATCCAAATGCAGCATAGCAATGACAGCAAAAATGTTTTGGAGCTTGCACACATCTGTATTTTTAGAATTCAGCATTGGAAGGAAAAATTGTAGTTTTTTAATAATAATAATGCCTTTATTCAAGTGCACAGACAATGACCATTAGGTAGGAAAAATAATTTAGGAATTGCATATAATTCTTTCATATACAATCAGTGGCATAGCCAAGATTAGCCAAAATATTTGGATGTATGGGAGGTTTCAAAAATTTTGTTAGGTTTTATTAATACCATTTAATGAGCAATTAAATAAACAAACTACCCCTTAAACAGCTGCTTGCCACAGAGATATGACAGGATGCTGTCAATATAACACACCAGAGAGAGATGGTCTGTGAAGAAGGCAAGACTTCAGTAGAAAGGAAACACCCACACATTTTATCCAGGGTTTGAACCCAGGTCGCTAAGATCAGTAACCAAGCAGGCCAACCTCTCAGCCACTAAGATACTGATGAACAAATTGTTGCTTAAAAATAAATTTTCTCAACGAGGAGACCTTGCACTCTTATCCCCCCAACCTTTGTTACTAAGCAATATTTATAATATTATTTGAATAGTATTTAAAAAGTATAGAACTACTATTACTCAACAATTTGGAAGCATCAGATATCTATCGGTGTTCCAGTTCAATGGTTCAAAAACATCGAGTACTGAAACAGCATTCTGATTTAGTTCAGCACTGCTCTTGGTAATTGCTTCTCCTACAAAAAAAAGTCATGCTTCGCCACTGTTTGAATGCCCTTATTTGCCTCAGACATTTTCCTGAAGTATGGAAAAGGGCAAATATCATTCTTATCCTGAAGTGGGGCAAGGATACCACTTTTCCTGAGAATTACAGGCCAATCAGCTTGCTCTCCTGTTTGGGCAAGCTGCATGTAATTTTGAAAAGGGTTAAGGAATTTATTGAGCATTGTGATGATTCACCCATTCACTTTTACTGTTTCTTAACCAGTTTTACTTTATGCTATAATTATCATTTTGGGGCTTTTTCATTTAATTTTATCTATCATTCTCTTCTCCTGGTTGCAAGAGGAGTTGTGTGCATGTGCAACTCCATTTTTTGACTAACAGCCATTAATGTGTACAGAAGGACATGCCCCTCTTACATCATAACTAACGCAAGCATGTGATCATCATATTGTGCAAATGCGACTTCCACCAGCATGCTAAACACATGTCAGTTTGCACACCAGATGTATAGTAAGTGATATTAGGTCATTGACGTTAGTAGAGATGGAGCCATAGGAGCTCAGAAATGTTAATGGAGCAGTGAGTGTTAGGAAGAGCAGTGAGTGTTAGTGAGAAAGTTAATTACTGTGAGAAGTTTAGTTGTTGTTGTTTTTTGTAAAGAGTTGCTTTTGTGATGAAAAGATTCTTGGTGAGTCTAGATTTTTTGAATAAACATTATTTGTTTAATGAAACAGCTCTGGCTTTCTAAATTTTTCTCTTGGGCAGAGTTAAGATTTGATTAAAGTTTATATTGATCATCATTAATATAAATTCTTTTCTGCAGTAACACCACTAATAATAAGAAAAGAACCCTCGTTTAATTTAATTGGCAAGAGAAATTGTCTGGTGCATGAACAATATGTTAACCCAATAACATACTTTTTGGAGCATTACAGCATGATAATCTGCTCCTTGAAACCAGATTTGGCTTCAGACAGAAATGCTCAACAACCCATCAGTACTCAGAGTAGTTCAGAGAGATGCCAAATCTCAACAAGAAAGAGACAGTTGCTTCCACCTTTCTGAATGTGGCCAAATCTTCCAAATATGTTGAATCTTTGTCACATTCTTTCTGAATGTGGCAAAATGACATTGATGGTCTCATTTACAAAATGAATGCTGCTAAATTTTTCACAGGAATTAGTAGCATCTTATAATCCTATATCACAAGATGCACCTTCAAAGTCCACATGAAAAACTGCTACTCCACAATCAGGAATATTTATTTATTTATTTATTTATTTTTTTTTTTTTTTTCAACGCCCACAACAGACTGAGATCCAATAATAATAATTATGAGTGCAATAGTGCACACATGCAATTTATATATTTCAAACCATCTTTCTTAGTACAACAGAAAAAGGGGAACATATAAAAAAAAATTAGAAAACCAAAGCCAAAACCGTGACTAACCTTTAAGGATTCAATAATGCTAAACACTTCATTTTAGACTCCTTAATTGACATTTTAAATCAATCCAAACTACTGCAATGCTCATTATACAATATCATAAACCTTGACACAGCAGATCTTTGCAAAACACTAGTCGAACATACAGCCATTTTGAAAAATATTCTTTTCCTTATAATTGTCTTCTGAAGTTTAAAACATAGTAATGAAAGTAAACGTGAACAATCTACTCCATTGTTAAACAATTTATAAAAAAAAAAGCATAATAAATCTCTTCGAATATTTAAAGGTAAAATTAAAACTTATTTCTAAGTATTTTTATTGGTATATCATACACATATACTCTTATCACTTTAAAATATAAGAACCTCATAAATCTCTTCTGAATCTTTTCAAGAAAATAGGTATGATTTTACAATTAAAAAATCACAGTGTATATTTCACATTTAATAAAATCTCTATGACACTGTATATCATCAAAACACAGTAGGATAAGGCAGAGCAATCCAAGACAAGTGATAACACTAGAGTATCTATTTATTTGTTGACAAACTATTTCAAGGTGGATGCCAACTGTACATAAGTCTTATAAATCTTTCTTACAGGTACAATATTGTCTTCAGTAGCTATACTACTCAATTCTATATATCTATAGATTATGATTGTTAACAGAAGACATCCTCCTCCTCCTCCTCAAGCAGCCATGGGCTACGGAGGTCCAACCAGACCGTACAATTTAGTTCTCCAAGCAAGTCTATCCCGAGCTACATCTACTGCATCTGGCCACTGCACACCAATTCTAACAAGGTCCTGTTTGGCATTGTCTGCCCACCGCATCCTAGGTCTCCCCTTCTTTCTGAGGCCTTTAGGCACACTGTTCATAACCCTATTCGCCAATCTATAATTATTCATACGGGCAACATGGCCAAACCAACGGAGTCTCTCTCTACACAATATGCTGCTTAAAGGAGGTTGCAAACTGCTTTGCCTAACCTCATCATTAGTTACAAAGTTGAACCACCTAATGCCCAAGATACTGCGTAAGCATCTGGAATCGAAAGCATCTAGTTTCCTGTTATCTTGTTTACAAAGCGTCCAAGTTTCACTACCATAACTAACCCTAGAAAGAACCAAGCTATTATACAATCTAATTTTAGTCTTTAGGTGTATATGCCTATTTCTCCACATTCTCCCTAGATTCTTAAAAGTCCTGGCAGCAATCCCTATTCGTTTGTTAATCTCATGTTGCACATCACCATTATCTGTTACATAGCTCCCAAGATAATTAAACTGTGACACCTGCTCAAGACTGCAACCATTCAGATTAACTGAATCACAGCCTGCCTTACCAATTTTCATCACTTTAGCTTTCTCTCTGTTTATAACCAAACCTACTCTACTACCAGTTTCATCAGAGCTCGAATGAAAGAGTTCATCTCATCAGCAACATTTACCAAAAGGGCTAAATCATCAGCATAATCTAAATAAGAAATTTTCGTATCTCCAGCCAATTTAAGTCCAAAATCTTATCCTTGAAGTGAATTTAATATCACATAATCAATAACCAAACTAAAGAGAAAAGGAGACAAAATGCACCCTTGTTGAACACCAGAAGTAATGCTAAATCAATTGCTACAAGTCTTACCAACTCTCACACACGACTCAGTGTTATTATAGAGAGCTTTCATTATGTTAACTAACTTGTCAGGTATACCATATGATCTCCGCAAAATTCCCCACCCTGCCCACGGTCAGTAGGGGACACCGATGGGGTTGGAAAGGCTGCCGTCCGTCGGATGGGACGTTAAGCCGTGGCCCCTTGTGATGGAGAGCCATACTCTGTGCACATTAAAGAACACGCTGGATGGCCTTGACAGGAGGCTACCATCTGTCTCCCAACAGCTGTTCCAGTGGGTCCCCTCCCCCAACCTTCTCTGAGCCTTCAGGGTCCATGTGACCAGGCCATTTAGTCCGTGGTGTGCAAAAAAGTGCCGCTCAGAGGTAAAACAACCCAAACAACACAACCCATATGATCTCACAATTAACCACAAATTATGACGATCAACAGAGTTGAAAGCCTTTTTGAAATCAACAAAGCTTTTAACCAAGGGTTTCTGACACTCTAAACATTTCTCAAGAATCTGTCTAAGTGAAAATATCTGATCCACACATCCCCTACCACTTCTGAATCCACATTGCTCATCACACAATTGACTGTCAACCAGATTCTTAATTCTATTAAGCACAATCATGGAAAGAACTATACCTGGAACAGAGAGTAGGCTGATACCCCTATAGTTATCACAAGAACTATGATCACCATTTTTGAAAATAGGGATAACAATAGCTCTGGTAAAATCTTTAGTAACCATGCCTTTATCATAAAAGATATTCAGAATTTCAGTCATCCAAGTGGTAACTGAAACATTCCAGCTCTAAGCATTTCCATAGTAATTTCATCTACCAAGTTCAGAAACAGCCAAAATAACTTCAGATTGTGTTATAGGGCCAACATTAAAGCCACCAATGCATCTATCATCATTGCAAACAATGGGAATAGAACTAACCACATTGTTTAGAATATCACTGAAATGCTCAGCCCACCTATCCATGACAGAATCCTCACCTTCTTGCCTTGTTTATCCTTCAATCCCTGTATACCTGTTCGTTTTCTACCACACAAAACATTAACTATCTGGTATAGTTCTCTGCTGTTGTGGTGTCTAACTGCTTCCTCGGCTTTGTCAGCCAAACCATCAAGCCAAAGATTCTTTCAGCAGCTAACTGATCTTATACACATTGATTAAGTTCTCTGTAATGCTTTCTATTAGGACTAGTAGGGTATTGATTAAGAACATTCCTGCAGTTCTTTCTTTCCGAAATAAGCTGAAGTGCCTTATCACTCAGATAATTCTGTCTCTTCTGCTACTTTTTTCCTAAAAGAGTACTGTTAGTGTTCAAAAAAGCCTGTTTAAAAATGATCCCATTCTTCTTCAACTTCAGTAGTAAGCAAACCATGACTGTCACAATGACTAAGTAACCTATCATGGTAAGCTTTAGCTATAACTGGGTCTTTCAGAGCTTCAGTATTAAAAGTAAATTTTTTAACCCTAGCACAACACTTTTTAAGTTTAAGTTGCAAGACACTTTTAACAAGGTAATGGTCAGATCCAATTTCAGCTCTCCTATATGACCTGGTATTCCTAACAGAACTAGCCCATTTGCTGTTAATTAATATATAATCAATCATATTCTTATGCAGCCCATCTTGTGAAACCCATGTGTACTTATGCATGTCGCAGTGTTTGTAATAAGTGTTAGTTATTCTGAAACCATTGAGTTTACTTACCTGTAGGAGACGTTGCCCATTGCAGCTACCAATACCAAAACGGTCTATTACTCCTCCCCAAAGATCAGAGTCAGTACTAACTTTGGCATTGAAGTCACCTAGAACAAGGGTAATTTCTCCTTTCTTGACAGAATTCAAAATATCCTGAAGTTGTTCATAAAACCTATCCTTCTCATCCTCATCGGCATACTCAGTGGGGGCATAACAGCAGATAACATTCAAGTCTTTAACGCTTGTCTGAAATTTTGCTGTAAGAAACCTTTCATTAATGCACTTGTATTCTAGAGAGCATCACTAGCGTGTCTGCTGAGAAGCAGACCCATGCCTTGGTGATGCTTATTGTCGTCCCTCCCTGAAAAGAGAAATTTATGATTATTTTTAAGAATCTGACCGTTACCTGTCCATCTGGTCTCTTGCAAGCCAAGAATATCTAAATTATAATGGTAGAATTCTTGTGTGAGGACATCAAGAGAAAAAGCTCTGTGCAGAGTCCTCACATTCCAACTACCTATAGAGAGATAATGGTTAGTGGGATGTTTAAAGAAACTATGTTTATTGAGAGAGGGAATGCCAACAATACCAAACAGCCCCATAATCGCAGACATGGGGCAAAGACCTATTCCCCACCACTAAAAAAGGTTGAAGCCATCTACACTGGAAGACTTCTTCCAATGTAGAATTTGATGATGCCAATAGAAGCAAAGAGTTCAGGTGCCTGCAATGACCTCTTCTCAGGATTATCCACCAGCTGATAAACATATCCTCTGAATCTATTCACTTGGGGCTGTCAACCCACAAACAAACAGAAAACACAGCGGAAGACAAGTTAACATAAAAGTCACTTGACTGGAATATTTTTTTAATTTTGCATTATGGCCTCAAAGAACTCAATCAACTAATACAAATGTTTAGTAACTCATTTCCGTCTATTGAAATTCACTCAGGAAGCCAAAACTAATAAAACATTACTGTATTTATGTTTTAATACATTGTTTCCCACATTATATCACCACAAAAGTATTTTGAAAACCTACATATATGCCGACTTTGATACCTTTCACTTCCACCCACTCTTGTAAGTATTAATTACTGATATTTAATGCATATTTTCATAGAGCTTTAATGCGTTTCATCAAAACCCACTTTTAAGCAAAGAATTAATTTACATATATTGTTACAAATTTTAAATGGATAGGCACTGAGTGTGAGTATCAATAAGTATATTTTCAAACAAATTACAATACAGATTATTACAAAAATATGGATGAAATAACTTATAAACAAACTAACTACTATCATGCATAAGTCAATGACCTTTTTCCCACAGAGCATACAAGACCAGCTCTGCCTGTTCTACTAATCTACTACCTCTTCACTGTCTGTCGTATCTCTTCAATACCTTTACTTCAGGCGTAAACAATCCTTCCTCTTTTGTTAAATCACTAAGTTTATCGTACTAACAAAACAAAACAACCACCTGTGCACACACCAATAAAGATACTTCTTGTTTTTACTTATCGTGCACTGACTCAGACTATTTAAACCTGCATTCAGATCTCCACAACTTTAACACACTGAAATTCTATCATTCTCTTTTTCAGGTTGTTTTACGTTCAAAAATTGTTGTATAAATTTCACGCCGAAGTATATGCTAGCGTTCATGTCATGTTTTGCCATGAAATCACTGTAGCACGTTCATCTGTCGTAACACTGCCCCTTCCTTAGGTCTTGTTCATCCTGAACAATTCTGGATTCTGAAGCTTCTTCAGTTCTTCGATGAAACGGGCCCAAACAATCCATGTGAACCACCTTGCATTTTGTAGTTGGACGTCAACGAATGCTATACACCACGTCGTTAATCCTGTTAACTATCGTATATGGACCTTCCCAAGGTTTCTGAAGTTTTGGAGAAAGCCTCTTCTTTCTGTGTGGATTTTATAGCCAGACAAAGTATCCTTGATTGGAAACAGTTCCATTTATTTTACTGTCTTATCGCGTTTTGGTTCTCTTGCTTGCTAAATTGATGTTATGTCTAATGGAGTAATGGATTTTTTCAAATCATTGTTCTAATTCTTGTACGTATTGTGGAGTGGATACAGGCAATGCTTCAGGCCGACCATATAAAAGGTAACAGGGAAGATGTAGCTCTCTTCCAAAGAGCATCATGGAAGGTGTCTGTCCAGTTGTCTCATGCACTGCTGTTCTATATGCCAACAAAAGGAGTGGTATATGGCGATCCCAGTCACAATGGTCGTTCACAAACAATGCTAGATGCTTGTGCTATTGTTCTATTAAATCTTTCAACCATACCATCTGACTGAGGGTGTAAGGGAGTTGTTCTGGTTTTCTTAATGCCTAATAATTGGCAGATGCCTTTAAACACATTGGATTCAAAATTCCGTCCTTGGTCAGAGTGGAGTTGTAAAGGTACTCCATACCTACTAATCAAGTTATTTACTATCATCTCTGCCACTGTTATTGGTTCCTGGTCTTGGATGGGATAGACCTCAGGCCACTTTGTGAAATAATCCATTACCACTAATAAATATCGATATCCATCATCATCAATTCTAGGAAACGGACCCATTACATCAATGGCTGTTCTTTCAAAAGAGGCACCAACGTTATACGTCTGCAGCTTACCCTGACTCCTAGTCTTAGGACCTTTCTTTGCTGCACAGGCTTCACAATGCCTACACCATCTTTCAACGTCTGCCCTACTTTTCAGCCAATGAAATCATTCCCTGGCTTTGGCTAATGTCTTATTAACACCGAAGTGTCCTCCAGTGGCACTATCATGTACATCTTTCATCACAAGTTCCACTCGGGAGCGAGGAAGGATTATCTGCCAACGGATCAGCTGTCCAGTGGGATTCTCCCATCTTCTGTATAATACACCGTCTTTCATTTTTAAGGAGTCCCACTGTGCCCAGTAACTTTTAGTAGTTGGACTATACCTCGAGATCTGCTCCCAATTAGGTCTTACATCAGATTTTTCAATCAAATCCATTATTGGCTTTATATCTTCATCGTCTAGTTGGGCCTTTCTAATTTCAATAGGACTCCAGATGTTAGGAGTATCACTGTTTGCTTGTGTCGATACTATTTTTCTTATGGGCATTACCTCTTTAGTTCCAAATTTCAATTCTGCATTATAGCAATATTTACAATTGTCTATACATGGGCATCTGGAAAGAGCATCTGTATTCTTATGCATTTTACCACTTCAATGTTCGATGGAGAAATCGTATTCTTGTAACCATTGTATCCACCTAGTGATTTGGCCTTTGAGATTTTTAAAGTTTAGTAATCATCTAAATTCAGCATGATCAGTGCATACAAGGAATTTCTGGCCATAGCGATAATGATAAAAATGTTCTATTGTTAACAGTTCTTTTCGTGTTACGCAATAATTTTGTTCTGGTTTGGATAGAATTTTACTAAAGTATGCAATAACTTTTTCTTGTCCATCTTGTTGTTGTGAAAGTACAGCACCAACTCCTGTGTTACTTGCTTCAGTATCTATTATGAATTGTTTTCCAGTTTGTGGGTACGCTAACACTGGTGCTGTGGAAAGAGCTTGCTTTGGCTGTTGGAAGGCTACATCACATTCTGTGGAACCGAACCGCTGACCCTCTTCTGTCAGATGATGTAATGGCCTTGCGATGTTAAGAAACTCTTGACAAATCTTCTATAGTAGGTGCAAAGTCCAATAAAACTACGAAGTTGATAACATCTTGTGGTGGAAGCCAGTCTCATACAGCTTCTATCTTACTAGGATCAGTCTTAATCCCTGATGTAGTGATCACATGACTAAGGTAATGAACTTCTTGCTGGAACAGTTTACACTTTGTCGGTCCTAATTTTAGCTTGGCTGCCCTAAGTTTTTCAAACACTTGACGAAGATTTCTCAAATGTTTTTCAAACGTTTTTTCAAGGACGATGATGTCGTCCAAGTAAACCAGGTAGACCTCGCTAGACAAACCTCTGAGCACTGACTCCATTAGTCGTTCAAACATGGCAGGTGCGTTACAAAGTCCAAATGGCATCACTTTAAACTGCTAAAGTGCATTTCCTGTAGTGAAAGCTGTTTTCTCACTGTCTTCAGGATGTATACCAAATTTGCGATAGCTGCTCTTCAAATCAAATGTCGAGAATCATTCTGAGCCAGATAGAGTGTCAAGTGTATCATCTATCCTGGATAAAGGAAAGCAGTCATTCTTTGTTATATCATTCAATCTGCAGTAATCCACACAAAAATGGGTAGATCCATCCTTTTCCTTGATAAGAACCACTGGTGATGACCAGGGATTCGATGATGGTTCTATAATGTCTTGAGCTTCCATGTCCCTTATGTGTTGTTTTGTCTCCTCCTGCTTTGCTAGAAGCCGTCTTGCTGATAGATGGATTGGAGGAGAATCACCAGTGTTGATCTTATGTTCTGTCAGGTTAGTATAACCATAATCATTTGATGTAGCAGAAAAAATGTCAGAAAACTCTAAGTAGGTTCTTGGCTTTAGCAACTTGATCTTCAGTTAATATCTTTCTTGTTTCTCTCCACAAGTCAGTAAGATGAGAGGGGATGTCTGTATGGTGTTGATTTGAGTCAATAACTTCTATTGTGTTTACACTTGTTACCCATGTAATAGGTTCACATGTTGCTAATTCTTCACCCTTTTTTAGTAATCTATTGAATTTGTTACAGTTCATCACTCTGATAGGGATCTGTTCTTTATCTATATTGACTAAAGTCCTTGCAACCAGGATACCATGAGCCAAAGCTCCTTTACCAGAGGCATCAGTGACTGCCAATCGGAAGGCCCCAGAAGTCTCCGTCCGATGTCCATGGACTATAATTTCACTTTGTGCTGGGATCTCTGTATCTTCCATCACTAATATTGAAGTCACGCTTGATAAAGAATCAGATGTTCGGCTAAGCAAAGGTATCTCTTCTGTCTTATAGATCAGTAGGTTGTCACTGGGTCTAATGTTGAATCCATGTTTCTTAAGGAAATCAAGGCCTAATATGCATTCATCGTAGATGTCAGCGATGTTAACAGGATGGTGTATTAGACAGCTACCTACTCAGATGTTAAGTTCTATCTTTCCATGGACTTTAGCACGATCTCCAGTGGCTGTTTGTAGGCTTATTTTAGACTGTGTAGTATTCTTGTTTGGATGAGGTATTATTTTCTTTATTATATCCATTCTGAGTAAAGTTACATTTGCACCAGTGTCGACTATCATACGGCAAGATATTCCATTTATGGTTCCATCAGCTACTGATCCATTATTATCACCATGTAGTGTTGAAAAGTGGGCGACTTCTCCTGGGGCCAACCAATCAACAGCCAGCCTTTGCCCTGCAAGACTGACTAATTTCTGTTTCCCTGATCCTGTTATCTAGTAGATGGACTTGGACTCCTCATTCATTTCCTATTACAATTGGTACAAATGTGTCCGGTCTTGCCACAATTCCAACACTGAAGATCTGTGGTAGTTTTTGAAGAAGAACCTTTTATGTCTTTCAAAATGGATAGTATGGCTTTGGTTAGTTCTTTCATTTCATTATCCTTTTCTACAGTTTCTTCTGCACTCACAAATCTCACCGTACGTTTGTTCACTCGGGAGGAAAGCCTGGAGCACTTGTACTTCATAGCATGTACCATAGCTGACTTTAAGGATTCACCTTCCAACATCCTCAGAGATTGTTGAGTGTCAGGGTCAGCATTGGCATCAATAAATTGTAATTGAGCTAAGTTATCTTGAATTTCTGGTGGACAGTTACTGTAAGCCAATCTAGCTAGATGTTCAATATCACTAGTAAGTTCTTGTAAACAGGTAAACAGGGGCGTAGTGAAGGACTATGGTTGAGGGGGGGGGGGAGAAATCAAGAATTTTCCAACTTGAAATTCAAATTTTGCCAACTGAGCAAACTTAGATTTTCGCCCCGGGGTTTGGTCCACAAATCAGCACTTTAGCGTCGATTTAAATTTTATTTTTTAACAAAAGTTCTAAAACTTAAATCGACCCTATAGTGCTGATTTATTAGTTAATATGGAATATGTCGAGTTTATTTCATTCTTTATTATCTGCATACTTGTAATCATATGCTTCCATCTATATGGCAAATAGAAAGCCACTTGGGCTAAAAATTGCCTGAATAGCGCCTATATGTAACATAAAAGGAATGTCCATAGCGCTAATTAGAGGAGATCTTGATCGGTGGCCGGTACCTAAGTGGTCCAGAACACCTGACATGTTATCAGGAGGTCATGGGTTCGTATCGCACCCAGCTCAAGACAATTTTTCCTCTAAAATTTAAATCGACGTTAAAGTGCTGATTTATTAGTTGATATGGAATACGTCGAGTTTATTTCATTCTTTAATATTTCTAGCGATATGTGTACTAACATTATTTTCACTAGAATTACTATTATCACAAGAAGAAGGTAACATTTTGTTTCTTAAAATCTGAAACTGGCATTCACAATCAGTTTTTACAATTTCAATTTCATGTTTATAATCAAACTTAACACTATCAAGATCATCTTTTACACTGTTGAGTTTGGTCTTAATGTCTTTACATTCATCAGTAATCTTACCAATTTGAGAATCCACTTCTGCTCTCAACTCATTATTTTGTGATGCCATTTCGGCTTTCAAGTCATCTTTTTGAGAAACTATCTCAGTTCTCAACTCATTATTTTGTGTAGCCATATCGGTCATCGTCATTTTCAAGTCATCGTTTTGTCTTGCAAGATCACAAATTTTACTGTTTATGTCATTGTTTTAGCTGGTTATTTCAGCTCTCAAGTTATTATTTTGTGCAGCCATTTCAGCTTTCAAGTCATCTTTTTGTGCAGCCATTTCGGCTTTTAAGTCATCACCTTGTCTAGCAAGTTCACCTATTTCACCTTTTATATCAGTCATCAATTTTACTAATTCATCCATACTTCTAGTTAAAGGCATTCACAATAATAATAATATCCCGCTGCTGACACCAAATGTTACAAATTTTAAATGGATAGGCACTGAGCGTAAGTATCAATAAGTATATTTTCAAACAAATTACAATACAACGCAAATTATTACAAAAATATGGATGAAATAAATTATAAACAAACTAACTACTATCATACATAAGTCAATAACCCTTTTTCTACAGAGCATACAAGACCAGCTCTGTCTGTTCTACTAAACTACTACCTCTTCACTGTCTGTCATATCTCTTGAATACCTTCACTTCAGGTGTAAACAATCCTTCCTCTTTTGTTAGATCACTAAGTTTATCTTAATAACAACACAGAACAACCACCCGCGCACACACCAATAAAGATACTTCTTGTTTTTACTTATCGTGCACCGACTCAGACTATTTAAATCTGCTTTCAGATCTCCACAACTTAACACGCTGAAATTCTATCATTCTTGTTTTCAGGTTGGTTTTACATTCAAATTCGTTTTTTGTATAAATTTCATACAGAAGTATATGCGAACGTTCATGTCATGTTTTACCATGAAGTCACTGTAGCACGTTCATCTGTCATAACAATATCAAATCGATTTAGATGCCAAATGCCCCCTTCACTTAATAAGGAAACAACATTTCAAGGTCAAATGCCAATTAAATATTACCTCCTAACCACCTCCAAACCAACTAGAAATAGTTAAGTCTGAGTAAAAGTACACTATTGCATTTACTACATACACACACACATTGACTCCCACCCTTAGTAACATAATGTCCATTTATGGATATATAGTTCCAACACAATGCTGCATACTACATTTAATATCATATGTAAGTATCATGACATTATCCCACCTTCAGGAGGTATATGTTATGCAAAATACCAGACTCTCACTCTAAAATTTCTCCACTTTACTATTTTATGTTGGAAAAACCTAACTCCCCCCCCCCCCCCTAGACTCAAAGAATATAATACTGATATTAAAAAAATGAAATCCCACCACTGCTTCAGCCCAAACTATTATTGAGCACAAATTACCTACTGCTATGGCCGAGTGGTTAGCACGCTTGGCTACTGATCTAAGGGACCTGGGATCGAGCCCCGGATTAAGGCATGGATGTTCGTGTTGTTTTTCTGCTGAGGTCCTGCCATCCTCTCAGACCTTCTACTCTGGATATAAACTGACAGGCTCCTGTCAGACCTCTGTGGCAAGCAGCTGCTTGAGGGGGTATTTATTTTATTTTTATTATTATATATGACGCTAAAATAATTGTCTCCCACCACAAAATTTCACTTATCCTATATGAAAAATCTCATTATCAACATTAATCAACATACATTATGTAAGATGGACATCCCCCCCCCCCCCTGTCGCCATGGAAACGTCTGCTCCGAGAATATCAGCTCCCATTGTAGATCAACCTTAACACACATGCAAATTAACATAGTGGCAGCATTGTAAAAGGTGTGAGTAAGGTGTGTTGTAAAATAACACTAAAATAATTCTCCCACCCACAAAATTTCACTTATCCTATATGAAAAATCTCATTATCAACATACATTATGTAAGATGGACATTTCCCCACACCCGTCGCCATGGAAACTTCTGCTCCGAAAATATCAGCTCCCATTGTAGATCAACCTTAACACACATGCAAATTAACATAGCGGCAGCATTGTAAAAGGTCGATGGCAATCTTCTTTACTTGCCTATTGAAGATGTGACCAAATTCTTGGGTTATAAAATGTGTCGGCCCATGGTAGAGCAGAGACATCCAACAAGAATGGTAATTCTTAATACCTTATTTAAAATTAAGTTTTATAGAATCTTATATTTTCTAAATTTAATCATATGACAAATGATAAAATAATATTGCCTGAAGTCTAATTGCTCTACTGGCCAAATAATTAGCTAGTGCTTTACAATTAATAGTGCAAATAAAGAAAATTGGTAAGGTAAGGTAATAGGTCAGGTTGTGCAGATCAGTCCACTTGAACAGTTAACATTTTGGACAATAATATCAGTGCTGCTGACCTCAAGTATTGATAATGTACTTACATTTGGAATATTTTTTGAACTGTAACTTAACATCACATATTACTCACCTTGCATGGTGAACTGCTTTCCACTTAATGCAGTTTAAGTGAGTTTTCAATGTATAACATCATGGTTACTACATCTTACACTAAACAATGAATATGTAACAACTCACCTTGCATGGCAAATCCATACCTGTCAAGTGCATTTTATGTTAACTTGTCTTCTGTTAAAAATCGTAATCTATAGAGATACAGAATTGAGTAGTATAGATACTGAAGACAATATTCCTATAAGAAAGATTTATAAGACTTATGTACTATATGCATCCATCTTGAGTTGGGTTGGGTTGTTTTACCTCTGAGCGGCACTTTTTTTGCACACCATGGGCTAAATGGCCAGGTCACAAGGACCCCGAAGGTTCAGAGAAGGTTGGGGGAGGGGACCCACTGGAACAGCTGTTGGGAGACAGATGGTAGCCTCCCATCAAGGCCATACAGCATGTTCTTTAACATGCACAGTGTATGGCTCTCCCGCACACAGGGCCACGGCTTAACATCCTATCCGACAGATGGCGGCCTTTCCAAGCCCATCGGTATCCCCTACTGACCGTGGGCAGGGCAGGGAATTTTGCAATACATCTTGAAATAGTCTTGTCAACTAATAAGTAGATACTCTAGTGTTATCACTTGTCTTGGATTGTCTGCCTCATCCTGCTGTGTTTTAATGATATACAGTATCATAGAGATATTATTAAATTTGTGAAATATACACTGTGATTTTTTAATTGTAGCCTAATTTTAATCACCAGGTGTTTATACCTAGTTTTCTGCACTAAATAAACTTTTAAAAGTCCCAGCAGCAATCCTTATTCTTTTATAACCCTCATCTGGTATGTCACCAGTATCTGTAACGCAATTCCAGAGATAATTAAACTGAGGAACTTGTTGAAGGGTACAATCATTCAAAAGAACTGAAGCACCATCAGTCTGACCAATTTTCATCACCCTAGTTTTCCTTCTGTTCACCAGACCTATTCTGTTACCAATCTCATCATCTGCCCTAATAGAATAGTCCATCTCAGCAAACACCATTTGCCAAAAGGGCTAAATCATCAACATATAATCTGAATTAGAAATTTTCAAATCTCTAATTACTTAAGGCCCCAATCTACCTCTTGCAATGAATTCTGTATAGCATAATTGATATTCAAACTAAAGAGGAATGGAGATAAAATATACCTTAGTTAGGTTGTCCTGAGTGGGATTTGACCTGTGTCTTGCAGAAGCATGCTAGGCGTCTTAATCTCTAGATCACCAGAAATTAACCATTTCTTAAACAATGTGACATATAAGCATTCTCACAATTCTGTTGATTCACCAGTGGTGTCATCTATATTAGGAATTGGGCAGCCAAGCTGCCACATATGATGGTAGTAATATTTGTCACTCATGCTCATAGAGTTATTTTTCAACTAATTATTTCAAGTGTTTCTTGACTACAGGATGCTGTCCTATACTTTATTATCTAATAGTAATGCCAAACTAATTGCTATAATCCTTATCAACAGTCACACATTACTTAGTGTTATTATAGAGGGCCATCATTATGTTAAGCAACTCAGGTGTGTTGTTATATGATCTCCCAATCAAGAGAGTAATAACCACAGGTTTCTGAAACTCTAAACATTTCTCAAGAATCTGCCTCTGAAAATATCAGATCTGTACTTCCCTTAGCACTTCTGAATCCTCACTGCTCATCACACAGTTATTCATTAACCAAATTTCTAATTCTGTTGAGCAAATAATACAAAAACCTTGACATAGAAACACAAAAATGTTTTTTTTAACATCATTCACTGAAATCCAGCATGTACATTATAATGTACAAACTGTCTCAAAAGTTGCAAAATTCTGAAATCTCAGAAAGCAGTAAAAAGAAAAGAAAAACAAAATTATGATTTACATGCATTTTCCCCATAATAAACACAATTAAATAAATGACAGTTTTTGTGTGTCAGACACAGTTGCAAATTACAATTGAACCTCGACTTTTACAGATTTGATTATTTGTGAGTTTGCCATCAATAATTAAATGGGATTTTTTTTTTGAGTTTTGCGGTCTACTGTGGAAAATCGCAGATGACGCGCACAGAATAGAAAATGTAAAGAAAACTAAAAAAAGTTTAGTCATAAATGCATAAAATATATTATTTAGAATATATTTTTTGGATATTATTTATAAATTATTATATTATTGCTATCTAAATACTGTACATGTATTGCATCACATACTCTATGTGTACTGTATTACCTCTCTCTCTGTGTATGCATTAGCCTACATTGTTGATACTGTAATTTTAAATTTATAAAACATACTGTTGCAGTACAATGTATTGTTTTACTTTTTTTGTGTGTGTTAAATATGTTCAACAGTATTAAGAATTAAGGTCTGGGGGGCATAGAGATATTCATGTTATTTTCACATTCACAGCGGTCCTACGCCCCTAACCCCCTCAAATGGGGAGGGTCGACTCTATATTTGTTGCAGTAAATATGTGCCTATCCTTTACAGTCCAGAAATTTACATCATGCAGCTTTTTTTTGCATCAAAATGTGGCATGTGGTCTGTGCCATTGTTACACTCTCCCTGAATGGTGAGTCGTTAGAAATATAGGCCAAATGGTTAACAATAATAGGGATTTGTGTTGTGTATCCCAATGCATCACACTAGGAATTTATGGCTGCTGCACTGAGAACATGCAGTAAAGAAAATAGATTAAAACTTTCAACAGATGAATCAGATAGTCTTTCCCTTAATTTTACTGATAACTCTTTGGTGTGGACAGGTAATACCATCAGCTAATGGTAAGGCTTTAATGGTTCCAATGGTGTGATGAGCTATTTCTTACCCTCATTTTCCATGGAATGACCACCTGGCAAGAAATCACTGTGGCATCTGTAAATGACCAAGCCAAGTGGCAACCCACAAGCTTATAATGCAAAATTTCTGAAACTACTTATCCCGAGTGGTTTGGTTTTACCCCAAAACTTACTAGACATAAGAGAATACTCAAGTCTAGCAATTAAATAAAATACCAAAAGTTTATTTATCTAAATGTAAAGAAGCTATCTTTTTGATAGTTGTCGACTCATACAGTAGCCCTACCTGGTCTAGTGGTTAGTGTACTTAACTACTAATACCAGCAGGCATGTTCTTGTGTAAGTGTTTGTATGTTGTGTGTTTGTATGTTGTTATGAGAAACCAGGGCAAGTTTAATATAGCTTCTAGGTTATCTCCATCCTTTGTGTAGGGAAGTATCTTCTACCCCCATACCTGATTCTATTAAGGATTGCATTTGGCAACCTAGAAGGGAGACAGAACATATATGACACCATACATAACAAAATAATATTTTATACTCTTAAATTTAAAATTCCATTAAATGAGAATTTCTTTTAAATAAACTACTTTAACCACTATAATTCTCAATACCCAGTGTAAGTGGGATGCTAGGTTATTCACTCTTACCTCTATATGGTGGGGTCCTTTGTATCACTAGGGAGGTGCCGATACTCTCTCTTAGAATGTCGTAAATGGCCAACATTTTCTATCTGCTCCTCAAACCACTGAGGAAGTGCAATCACTGAAGAATTGACTGCCCTTCAGCCAAACAATATCTGTGTTCATGGCTTGTAGTTGTGTCAGCAGGCAAGACAGGGTTGAAACAGGGAAATTGGCACACAGTGGTTTCCTCTGTGTACTGTGTTATTGCACAAGGGAGGTAAAAAGGAAGCAGTCCTCTTCTCCTTATCTCAAGCTACTCTGGTCAATGGGTTCTGATGGAGTAAGCTTGTGCTTGATATTCCTCATTAGGATAAAGATGATGTCCATCAGCATGATAAGCTTTTACAGCACTTCTGGTGCCATGGGAACTGGTGTTCTGAAATGAACTAACTTTGTTTAGCATTTGTGAGAATGTATCTTATCTGCTTCTATCAATTATTATGCACAATTTTGTGTTTGCTTGCAGGACCTTTGGCTGTCATGGGTTATTCCAGGGGCTGGGATGCAGTAACTCTGCATGGTTTACAGCTGAGTGGTTAGGCTTCATAATGGCCTCCTGAAAGATGTTCTTGGAGTGGAGCTCGCTCTGGTGCAGGCTGCTGAAATAAATTAAGTGATGGGAAAAGACAATGGGTTTTCCATTGGTTGTTGTCTATTACGAAGTTACATCATTTTGGAGAAATTGGGCATGCATGTTCCATGCCTGGCATATTCCTTAAGCAGCTGTCCAGCTAATAAATCGGTATCATCTCCATAACTTGATACCTTGGCACTGTCCTCTATTGTCTTTGGGGCGGGGGTGGCTCGCTTTGCAGGATGGGGAAGGCCTGTACACCTGACTGTGTGTATCAGCAACTCTTTACCAGCCATCATGCTGAGCACCCAGACTTCTTGCCTACCTTCACAGATGGCTCAAAGTCTGGTACATCTGTGGGGCGGGGGTGGCTCAGTCGGTAGCGCGCCAGGCTCGTAATCTGTAGTTCCCAGGTTCGAGTCCCAGCTGGGTCAGCATTGAGATTTATCTCCGCAAAATTCCCTGCCCTGCCCACGGTCAGTAGGGGACACCGATGGGCTTGGAAAGGCCGCCGTCCGTCGGATGGGACGTTAAGCCCTGGCCCCGTGTGCGGGAGAGCCATACCTTATGCACGTTAAAGAACACGCTGGATGGCCTTGACGGGAGGCTACCATCTGTCTCCCAACAGCTGTTCCAGTGGGTCCCCTCCCCCAACCTTCTCTGAGCCTTCAGGGTCCATGTGATCTGGCCATTTAGCCCATGGTGTGCAAAAAAGTGCCGCTCAGAGGTAAAACAACCCAACCTATTGTCTTTGTGGTGCAAACATTCTAAATTTAGGTGGTTCTCTCACAAACCTTCTACTATGGCATATTAAACTGACAGGCTCCTACAGACCTCTGTGGCAAGCAGCTGCTTGAGGGAGTATTTATTTATTCAGTCCACAAGACATCTTTTACATCAGAAACTGGGGCAGGGGTTGGTAGCGTGCCGGGCTTGTAATCTGCAGTTCCCAGGTTTGAGTCCCAGCTGGGTCAGCATTGAGATTTATCTCTGCAAAACCCCCCACCTTGCCGATAGTCAATAGGGGACACTGATGGGCTTGTAAAGGCTGCCATCCATCGGATGGAACATTAAGTCCTGGCCCTGTGTGGGGGAGAGCCATACCCTGTGCATGTTAAAAAACACACTGGATGGCATTGAAGGGAGGCTACCATCTTTCTTCCAACAACTGTTCCAGTGGGTCCCCTCCCCCAACCCTCTCTAAACCTTCAGAGGGTCCTTGTGACCTGGCATTTATCCCATGGTGTGCAAAAATGTGCTGTTCAGAGGTAAAACAACCCAACATCAAAAATTAATTTGCTTAATAACATTGAAATCTTATCAATTCTTTGCCCTGCAATCATCTGGAGGCTAGGCTGATCTACTTTCACTAACTTCCACTGTGGAGGTGCACTATTTTGGGGACCATTATGAGCCCTCGGCCATCATTCTCTAACTTGTTTTGCCCAATTTGGCTTGCTTGTTTTGGTACCTCTCAGCAATCCAAATGTTAAGAGAAAAACAGAAGATGTGGCAGAAAAGTGCAGGTGGCTCTGAGTGGGGAAAGGGATGCTGCACTCAAGTTGCATTCAATGTGAATCAGAATGCAACACTAATCTGCCCTCTTCATCTATGCTGCATCAAGACTAGATTGGTGTAATTTGGGTGATGAATTTGATCTCCCACTTCTCCTCAAATTATAATTTTTTCCTACTTTTAAGATCCCATTTGCTATTCTCATTCTAAAATGTAACAGATGAACCATTTTTTTCTTTGGAATGCGAAGAATCTCACAGTCCTTTTGGTATTCAAATGAATTATTGGCTTCCTACAATTCTGTTGCTTTTGAGAAGTGCAATAATATTAGTGCACTCTGCCATTCTATCAAAAACTGAATATGGAATGATCTCTAGGAGTAATTAAGAGAAGAAAGTAATTCAAAATTTTTGTAATTGACGTGCAAAGCATTGAACTCTGTTTGGGGAAGAGAGAAGGATGGCAGATCTTCAAAGGCTTCCCTCGTGCAGGAAGGCAAAACATGCATTGAATTAGAAAACCATCCCTGCTTTTCGTGAACTCGTTAGGAAAAACCATACATCACTGTTCAAGTAATAAGTATTAAATGTCAGTAGTTCAATGGTCTACTGACATTTAATACTTTGGTCTGTAAATGGTAGCTAGGTAGTCACTGGAAGGAGAGCTATGCACCAATCCCCTGTGATGATGCATAGAACCGGCCAGGCCTAGCACCTAATGTCCGACCCCACCTTCTCGTGGTGCGGCCGTTAGTAACTTTCAAAAGAGATACTCTCTTGTGGAAGTGAACGGAAGGGGAGGGCTGCCAGATTAGTGTGGCCTACTGATCTGGACAACTATGGCTACTTTTCTTTTTTTTCTACCCTGCTGAGGAGTGGTCAACCACACAGGGACCTGGTGCTGACCATATAAACCTACTGGACTGGACAGATATATGGCTCTGAGCTTGATTATGGATCCTGATTTTGCTGCACTGGTGGGCTTCTGTGGAGGGAAAATCTTCCGCTGTGTTTTCTGTTTTTTTTGTGGGTTGACAGCCCCAAGTGAATAGATTCACAGGATATGTTTATCAGCTGATGGATAATCCTGAGCATAGGTCATTGCAGGCACCTGAACTCTTTGCTTCTGTTGGCATCGTCAAATTCTACATTGGAGGAAGTCTTCCAGTGTAGATGGCTTCAGCCTTTAGTAGTGGGGGAACGGGTCTTTGCCCCATGTCTGCGATTAGGGGGCTGTTTGATATTGTCGGCATTCCCTCTCTCAATAAACATAGTTTCTTTAAACATCCCATTAACCATTTTCTCTCCATAGGTAGTTGGAATGTGAGGACTCTGCACAGAGCTTTTTCTCTTGATGTCCTCACACAATAATTCCACCATTATAATTTAGATATTCTCTGCTTGCAAGAGACCAGGTAAAGGTCAGATTCTTAAAAATAATCTTAAATTTCTCTTTACAGGGAGGGAGGGTGGAAAGTATCACCAAGGCATGGGTCTGCTTCTCAGGAAACATGCTAGTGATGCTCTTCTAGGATATGAGTGAATTAATGAAAGGTTTCTTACAGCAAAATTTCAGACAAGCATTAAAAACTTGAATGTTATCTGCTGTTATGCCCCCACTGAGGATGCTGATGAGGGTGAGAAGGATAGGTTTTATGAACAACTTCAGGATATTTTGAATTCTGTCAAGAAAGGAGATATTACCCTTGTTCTAGGTGACTTCAATGCCAAAGTTGGTACTGACTCTGACCTTTGGGGAGGAGTAATAGGCCCTTTTGGTATTGGTAGCTGCAATGGCAATGGGCAACGTCTCCTACAGGTAAGTAAACTCAATGGATTCAGAATAACTAACACTTATTGCAAACACCACGACATACATAAGTACACATGGGTTTCACCTGATGGGCTGCATAAGAATATGATTGATTACATATTAATTACCAGCAAATATGCTAGTTCTGTTAGGAATACCAGGACATACAGGGGAGCTGAAATTGGATCTGACCATTACCTTGTTAAAAGTGTGTTGCAACTTAAACTTAAAAAGTGTTGTGCTAGGGTTAAAAAATTTACTTTTAATACTGAAGCTCTGAAAGATCCAGTTATAGCCAAAGCTTACCATGATAGGTTACTTAGTCGTTGTGACAGTCATGGTTTGCTTACTACTGAAGTTGAGGAAGAATGGGATCATTTTAAACAGGCTTTTTTGGACACTAACAGTACTCTTTTAGGAAAAAAGGAGCAGAAGAGACAGAATTATCTGAGTGATAAGGCACTTGAGCTTATTTCGGAAAGAAAGAACTGCAGGAATGTCTTTAATCAATACCCTACTACTCCTAATAGAAAGCATTACAGAGAACTTATAAACGTTTACACGTTTATTAAGTATCGTAATATTATCTTGGGAGCTATGTAACAGATAATGGTGATGTGCGGCATGAGATTAACAGACGAATAGGGATTGCTGCCGGGACTTTTAAGAACCTATGGAGAGTGTGGAGAAATAGGTGTATACACCTAAAGACTAAAATTAGACTGTATAATAGTTTGGTTCTTTCTAGGGTTAGTTATGGTAGTGAAACTTGGACACTTTGTAAACAAGATCAGTTAGCTGCTGATAAGAATCTTTGGCTTGATGGTTTGGCTGACAAAGCCGAGGAAGCAGTTAGACAGCACAACAACAGAGAGCTGTACCAGATAGTTAATGTTTTGTGTGGTAGAAAACGGACAGGCATATAAGGATTGAAGGATAAACAAGGTAAGGTTATAGAAGGGGAGGATTCTGTCATGGCTAGGTGGGCTGAGCATTTCAGTGATGTTCTAAACAATGTAGTTAGTTCTACTCCCATTGTTTGCAATGATGATAGATGCATTGGTGGCTTTAATGTTGGCCATATAACACAATCTGAAGTTATTTTGGCTGTTTCTAAACTTAAACTTCTTAAATCCCCAGGGGTAGATGAAATTACTACGGAAATGCTTAGAGCTGGGAATGTTTCGGTTACCACTTGGATGACTGAAATTCTGAATATCTTTTATGATAAAGGCATGGTTCCTAAGGATTTTACCAGAGCTATTGTTATCCCTATTTTCAAAAAAGGTGATCGCAGATTTTGTGATAACTATAGGGGTATCAGTCTACTCTCTGTTCCACGTAAAGTTCTTTCCATGATTGTGCTTAATAGAATTAAGAATCTGGTTGACAGTCAATTGTGTGATGAGCAATGTGGATTCAGAAGTGGTAGGGGATGTGTGGATCAGATATTTTCACTTAGGCAGATTCTTGAGAAATGTTTACAGTTTCAGAAACCTTTGGTTGCTAGCTTTGTTGATTTCAACAAGGCTTTCGACTCTGTTGATCGTCATAATTTGTGGTTGATTGTGAGATCATATGCTATACCAGACAAGTTAGTTAACATTATGAAAGCTCTCTATAATAATACTGAGTCGTGTGTGAGAGTTGGTAAGGCTTGTAGCAATTGGTTTAGCATTACTTCTAGTGTTCGACAAGGGTGCATTTTGTCTCCTTTTCTCTTTATCTTGGTTATTGATTATGTTATGCGAAATTCATTCAAGGGAAAGATTTTGGCCTTAAATGGGCTGGAGATACGAAAATTTCTGATTTAGATTATGCCGATGATTTAGCCCTTTTGGCAAATGATGTTGATGAGCTGAACTCTTTCATTTGAGCTGTTGATGAGATTGGTAGTAGAGTAGGTTTGGTTATAAACAGAGAGAAAACTAAAGTGATGAAAATTGGTCAGGCAGGTGTTAATCTGAATGGTTGCAGTCTTGAGCAGGTGTTACAGTTTAATTATCTTGGGAACTATGTAACAGATGCTGGTGATGTGTGGCATGAGATTAACAGATGGATAGGGATTGCTGCCGGGACTTTTAAGAACCTATGGAGAGTGTGGAGAAATAGGCGTATACACCTAAAGACTAAAATTAGACTGTATAATAGTTTGGTTCTTTCTAGGGTTAGTTATGGTAGTGAAACTTGGACACTTTGTAAACAAGATAAGAGGAAATTAGATGCTTTTGATTCCAGATGCTTACGCAGTATCTTGGGCATTAGGTGGTTCAACTTTGTAACTAATGATGAAGTTAGGCAAAGGAGTTTGCAACCTCCTTTAAGCAGCATATTGTGCAGAGAGAGACTCTGTTGGTTTTGCCATGTTGCCCGTATGAATAATTATAGATTGGCGAATAGGGTTATGAACAGTGTGCCTAAAGGCGTCAGAAAGAAGGGGAGACCTAGGATGCGGTGGGCTGACAATGTCAAACAGGACCTTGTTAGAATTGGTGTGCAGTGGCCAGATGCAGTAGATGTA
The DNA here is from genome assembly GCA_038380435.1 of Ryuthela nishihirai. Taxonomy (NCBI): domain Eukaryota; kingdom Metazoa; phylum Arthropoda; class Arachnida; order Araneae; family Heptathelidae; genus Ryuthela; species Ryuthela nishihirai. Next base: position 82,822,716 of record JAWZYU010000011.1, on the reverse strand, counting down.
GCTCATGATAGACTTGCTTGGAGAACTAAATTGCACTGTCTGGTTGGACCTCTATAGCCCATGGCTGCTTGAGGATAATGATGATGAGTTCAATGGCAATGTGGAAACAATTATTCATCAAAATTTAAAGTTCTGAAAGATTTGTACCATATGGGTACCCCACCAGCTGACTAAAGTAAAACAATTAACTCATGCAAGGAGATCCCAGACATCACCTTTCATATAATAAGTTTAGATGGCAGTGTGGAAACAATTATTCATCAAAATTTAAAGTCTCGAAAAATCTGTACCAAATAGGCCAGAACAGTAAAAAATGGCTAGAGTCAACTCGTGCAAGGATATGCTGGCAATGTTTGAACCTAGTGACCTCAAACAGTTAACAGACATATCACAGGTGATGAAATGTTTTTTTTTATTACTATACAACTCCCAGAAAGTTAAACAACTATGTTTGGGTTGCAGAAGATAACCTATCCCCAAATTCTCCAACAAGACTTTTGCTCAAGGAAGATGATGTTCACAATATTTTTCAGTTCCCAAGAAGTGGTAGTCATGGACACCTTACCTGAAAAAATGTCCATAAATGGTCAATACTACACCAACATTATTTTTTCCCAAAATGGTTAAGGAGATAAAGGACAGGCATGTCAAGGGTTCTCCTTCTTCATGACAATGCAAGTGCTCACAGAACCTGACAAGTTACTTCCTATCTGGAAGAGGAAAAAATCAAACAGCTATCCCATCCTGAATATTCAACTGATCTTGCAGCTTGCAATTTTCTGAAAATTGAAATGGAATTGCTAGGAAGCCTTTTTAAAGGGTGCAAGACCTTGCAAAATATTATGTTCATTCAGAGCTGCAGAGTATTACCCAATAGGAGTATCACCAAGCATTCCAGAATTGGTTTACATGTCTACAACTTTGCATAATGCTGGAGAGGAGTACTTTGAAGGACAGTGAATTTTTTTTTAGGTAAGTGCAATTGTTTTTGTCCTATAGATGCATATCAAGAACTTTTTGAATGCTCCTCGTATTTACTGAACTCGACCAAATGTACACATTACACAATGAACTTTGACAAATGCACACAATATGATGAACTGAGATAAGAGTATAATTTTATAGTCTTATATCAGTTCATCATATTTCTTTCATTTTTTTATTATATGAAGCAATTATTAGATCATAACAAAAAAATTCACATTTAATAGAGATGGCATACCTAGTATGCAGTCATTCTTTGTCTTCATTTTCAATATTATTATATGTAGTTTACTTTATATTCATAGCTGGCACCAAATTCCAGACTAAATACTATAGACTAAAGACTGGTCTACATTTTGCATTCATTTGTAAGGCCATTGGCATGTCTTCTTGGATATAAAAAGTTCTAAAATGTAATGTGCATTGTGATGTAATCAGTGTTTGAAGGGGTTAAAGAACATTCACAATGCCTTGACAGGAGGCTTTTGTGTCCTAACATCTATCTAGTGGATCTCCTTCGCCAAACTTCTGAGCCTTTGGGATCCTTGTGATTTTCCCATTTATCTCAGTGTGTGCAAAAAGCACTGCTTAGAGGTAAAACAACCGTGTAGGTATTTTGAGAAAAGAAACAAAAACATTTCTGCTATATCGCGATATTCTGAAATTATAATATGTTATCTTCTATATTTATTCTATTCTGAAATGCTTTAAATGTTTTTAACAACAATATGAAAGCAAGCAAATATATAGAGTTTATAATTATATAAACTGTATAAATTTTTATATATAGATAAGTATAAATGCAAATTTATTTTTAAGAACATGCATGTTCAACATATATTGTGTATTCCAGGTACATATCCACCAGGTGTAACAGATGTAAGCTATTGGAGCAATTCAGAATGGGAAATGAGTGCGAGTGCAGATATTGATGAAAGAATATGGGCTCCTCAACCAGTAGAAACTGTTCCTTCCTCTCAAGGTGGAAAAGAGACATTTGATTATGGCCACGTACACGGCAATCAACCATTATCTTCTGAAAGTGTTGATTACAACCATGGTTCAGAACAGTTTGCATTTAATCAAGTATGAATTTAATTTTTTTACTTAGAATCATAAATTTGATACTTCTACTTTAGCTACTGAGAGACTAAAATATATTTCACTGAAACAGTGGGTGGGAGTTGTCTCAGAGGTAGCTCATCAGGTTCAAGGTTCACATTGTTGTAAGATCATGGTGAAATTAGTCTCCAATGAGGGGCTTCCTCGTAATCTGCAGTTCACAGGTTTGAGTTCCACCTGGGCTAACATTGTGATTTATATCTGCTAAACACCCCACCCTGACCTTGGTTAGAAAGGGGACACTGTCTTGCAAAGGTAACCATCCATTGGATGGGACATTAAACTGTGGCCCCATGTGTAAAAGATATTCCATGCACATTAACCCTTTATCACCCAGGAAATTTCAGAAAAGTGTATAGGGTATTAAAGACAAAGGAATAGTACAATTTGGACGAGTCCATTTCAAAATGTTGGGTGTTTTGGGCCATTATGGGCGTTAAAGGATTTAAGAACATGCTGGATGGCCTTGACAGGAGGTTGCAATATGTCTCCTAACAGCTGTCCAATGGGTCCCTTTCTCCAACCTCCTCTGAATCTTTGGTGTCCTTGTGACTTGGTCATTGAGCCCATTGTTTGCAAAAAATTGCTGTTCAGATGTAAAACAACCCAACACGTGAATAGTAAACTTCCCAGAGTTCACCTAAGTGTTCACTGTGCTTGAAAAGAAAGTCTTACTATTAGTGGCACTCTTTACTCTGAAAAGAGATACACATACTGATCTAAATAATAAATAAACTTGACTTATTTGGTATCTATTAATAAATTACCATTTTGAAGTTGATTCAAATTTTTAGAGAAAAAATTGTCTTAAGCTGGGTTGAATACGAACCCATGACCTCCTGATAACATGTCAGTTGCTCTGGACCACTGAACTACCAGCTGCCGATCAAGATCTCCTCTAATTGATATGAACATTTTCAACCTACATTACATTGAATCCAATTTACATTATCTAATCTACATGAAAATTTGAATCAACTTCAAAATGGTAATTTATTAATAGATACCAAATAAGTTGAGTTTATTTATTATTTATCAACAGTATACTTGTAAGAAAAACTTTCCATCTATATGGTATTTGTCTGCTGCTTGTGGTGAAATTGCTGGAACAGTCCCTGCATATGATGTAATGTAGGTTGAATATGTTCATGTCATCAATTGGAGAAGTTCTTGATTGGTGGCCGGTAGCTCAGTGGTCCAGAGCATGTAGTTTACTTTATATTCATAGCTGGCACTAGATTCCAGACTAAATACTATAGACTAAAGACTGGTCTACATTTTGCATTCATTTGTGACATGTTATCAGGAGGTCGTGGGTTCGTATCCCACCCAGCTCAAGACAATTTTTCCCCTAAAAATTTGAATTGACTTCAAAGTGGTAATTTATTAGTAGATACATACTGATCATCTTGCACTACAGCTCTAGATTAATAAATTTTATGTTTGAACCATATTGAATATTTTAACCTTTAAGAGACAGTTGGTATAATAGTTGTGTCATTATGAGTTGCTTAACCCTTCCACTGTCCAACCTGAAAAACCGTTTTCCATCCAGAGGCCAAGCTATTTTCTCCCTATTCTCAGCCAAAAAAATTAACTTTAAAACTTTTTTTGCCAAATAGCTAATGAAAGAAATTATGGCAATGATATATGCCAAATTAATCAGCATTTAATACTGAATTTTCTGAAAGTTAAGTATTTAACAAAATACATGATAAGTTTTATTTTAATAGGACTTTTTTAGAGTCGTGTAGTAAAAAAATGCATCTGGCAATACAAAAATTTATTTAAAAAAAACACTAATAGACAGAAATGATTATAATGCACATGAATAAAAAAAGACTATTTATTTCTGAATAATGAAAAAAAAAATTTTGGTTTTAAGTAAACATTTCTCTCGTTTTATAATTTTTTTCTCAGTATTGTGACAAAAATTTCAGGCTTTTAGCCAATTTGTGCTGAGTCAGATAAACAATCAACTTTAGAATAAAAAAAACTAATCAATTAATGGAAATATGTCATGTTATATACCAAATTAAACAGAATTTAATTATGAATTTACTATGACATATAAACTGACGGGCTCCTGTCAGACCTCTGTGGCAAGCAGCTGCATGAGGGGGTATTTATTTTTTTTTATTATGAAAATAAATAATGTAAACAAATTTGCAAGCATATTGATTTTAATAAGCCTTTTTTAAAGTGATATGGTGAAAAAAAAGATCACACTATGTAATTAAGGCTGCATTTTGGAAACCCTGAAGAATAAAAATAGTTAAATTATATATAAATTGAAAGGAAATTTCCTCCAGAATAATATAATATTCAACCTGAAATATGATTTTTATTTCTTTTAATGATTCTTTTCAGTATCGTATATTTTAAACACTGCCAGTGTTATGCAAAGTGACTTGGACTTCTTGCATTCATGGGATTTTCTAAACTGGTTATGAAATAGAAAAAAAAACTTCCTTGGCTGCTTTTTTTGTTAAAATTTTTTCTTTGGGTGTTGAAGTTTGTCAATCTTGTTGTCTGTGTGGCACAGCCAAGGTACTGAGGAGGGAAAAAGGGGGGGGGGGGGGTTGCCTTTAAAATCATTCAATATATACATAAAAACTTGCAATTTTAAAAAAATATACATTTTGCTAGAGGGGGAGGATGAAACTTTCACCGTGAGTTTAGCGGAGAGGATGCCTTTCCGAAATTTCCATCCCACATGACTGCTGATTTCCGTAGCAAGGAAGTCTATTTTGCTTCCATATCCAAGACATTCATTTTCAGGAAATGGTACAAGCTCAAAGTTTTTCTTACCGAAAAAAAAAAAAGAAATAATAAAAGAAAAATTATATTAACCTAATGGGATGTTAAATAAAATATCTGCAACAACTTTTAAACCAGCCTCCAATCTAGCATATCTCAGAAAGATGAATAAATCGGCCAATTGAAATATCGCTAACTAACAGAAATAAATCTACAGAAATGAATTTGCTTCCATATCGAAGACCTTGTCTATTTTCAGAAAATGATACCAGATCAAAGTTTTACTGGAAAAGTAATAAATAATAAAATAAAAAATTAGTATATAGCCCAATGTGATGTTAAAATATCCACAGCAACAGTTGTTAGGCCGACCATCCAATATAGCATAACTATGAAGAATCAATACTTATTGATCAGCCAAAAGATCACAAATTTACAAAAATAAATCTGCTGAAATGAAAACTAAATAAATACTAACTTTACAAAGGGTATCCAATATGCTGCACCAAAACACTATAGGAGCCACTTATAGCGCATGGAACAGAGATAGCACGTGTCAGCCCTCTTGTTTGCCTCAGTGAAACATAACTAATTAAATTAAGCTGCAACCAGAATTTCTAAGAAGGATGTGTTTACTTCGATTCGATTTGAAGAGTGGGAAAGATGCATAGAATGCTGGGAAAAATGATAAAAATAATTTGTGAATACTGAAATAGGTTTATGACAGAAAAAAAGAAATAGCGGTACATATTTTGTAATTACTTCCAAAATCTACTATTTTTAAAAATAGCAGTTTTTTTTTTGTTAATTTTTAGATTTTCAAAAATTAAGGAAAAATTTTTTGATAATAGTTCAAATCAAACTTGTGAGCTTAAATCACAAGATTGCTTCAGCAAATAGGAATGTTAACAAGCAAATCAGACCGTTTAGTGTTTTTAAGAGATGGCAATCAGATGGCTTTATAAAATTATTTATATTGTAGTTTAATAAAATATGCATCTAATTAAAAAACAATATTTTTGAAGCATGAATTATATATTTTTATAAGATATGTGAAAAAAAATTACAATGGCAATTTTTAGTTTTAAAAAATCGATTTTTTTTTGTTGTAATAAAAACGTATATACATATGTCCTTGACCCCTCATTTCGGATTCTGCAAATGTATACAGACAATGTGGACACTGGAATGGTTAAAATCAGCTTTGGCACAATACTTGTATCATCTGATTTCATCTCCAAATGGGGGCGGGGGTGGCTCAGTCGGTAGCGCGCCAGGCTTGTAATCTGTAGTTCCCAGGTTCGAGTCCCGGCTGGGTCAGCGTTGAGATTTATCTCCGCAAAATTCCCCGTCCTGCCCACGGTCAGTAGGGGACACCGATGGGCTTGGAAAGGCCGCCATCCGTCAGATGGGATGTTAAGCCGTGGCCCCGTGTGCGGGAGAGCTATACCCTGTGCACGTTAAAGAACACGCTGGATGGCCTTGACGGGAGGCTACCATCTGTCTCCCAACAGCTGTTCCAGTGGGTCCCCTCCCCCAACCTTCTCTGAGCCTACGGGGTCCGTATGACCTGGCCATTTAGCCCATGGTGTACAAAAAAGTGCCGCTCAGAGGTAAAACAACCCAACAATCCAACCCATCTCCAAATGTTGGTGTTGTGTAAAACTATTTACAAATGCTGCTGTCATGAGAATCTTAACCCTTAAAGTGTTGAATTTTATACAGGGTGTCCAAGAAAGAATGGATACATTTCAAACATGTTTCATGAGGAAATAAAGGGTCTAGCTTGAAAAACTGGTTTATATCCAGAGGTTGGGCTACTTTTTTCGCTATGCTCAACCAAAAAAATAACTTTTGAACTTTTTTTTGCCAAGTAACTGATGAAAAGAATAAAGACATGTTATGGAAGGCTTTCAAAAAGTTCTTGATATATGTCTGTAGATTTGCACTTATTCCTCTGAAGTTAATGAGCTATGACTTTTTGAAAGCTTTACTAAACTTGTCATTGTGTGTTAAAATCAAAGGATGTATTTTTATTTCTATCTTTGCTGGCAGTGTGTAAAGTTTAATCTGTGAAACCTATGCATTGTTGCTATGGAGCCTAATCAATATGGGGAAAGATTTTACATTTTCACAAGAATGCAGTTAGGGATGATGCAACAAAATTCATGCCAATTTATCACAAGTATGTGGGGATCATGCATGTTCATATGGACTGTTATGGTATGGATGCAGAGGATTCATTCAGAGGAAAATGGCAAAGCTTTGAAGATGTTCATTGTGCATGAAAACAGAAGGAAATCATAAATGAGAGAACCATCACTGCTGTATGTGAACTCATTAAGGAAAACTCACACATCAGTGTGCATATAATAAGTTTAGATGTCAGTGTATCAATTGGCAGTGTGGAAACAATTCTTTACAACATTTAAAGTTCCAAAAGATCTGTTCCAAATAGGTACTCCACAAACTGACTGAACAGCAAAAAGGGGCTACAGTTGAGTTGTGCAAGGATATGCTGGCAGTGTTTGAATAATAATAGCCCCAAACAGTTAACAGACATTGTCACAGGTGATGAGATGTGGTTTTATTACTATACAACATCCAATAGGTTTGAAACTGTGTTTGGATTGCAGAAGAAAAAGAAAGATCCAGTGGCAGTGAGCCACTGGATCTTTCTTTAGATGTCTGCGTCCCAAATCCTCCGACAAGACTTTCAAGTCTTGTCGGAGGAGATGAGGAAGAGGATGTTAAAATTTTCAATGGAAGAGGATGAAAAGGAAGAGGATGTTAAAAAAATTTTTTGATTCCCAAGAAGTGGTAGCCGTGGATGACCTTACCTGAAAAAATGACTCTAAATGGCCAAAGCTACACTAGCATTGTTTTGCCCAAAATTGTTAAGGAGATGAAGGAGCAGCATCCAACAACAGGCATATCAAGGGTTCTCCTTCTTCATGACAATGCCAGTGCTCACAAAACCTGGCAAGTTACCACCTATCTGGAGCAAGAAAAAATTTAACAGCTACCCCCCATCCTGCAGATTCACCTTATCTTGCACCATGCTATTTTTCAGTTCTTTCCAAAATTTAAAAAGGAACTTGCTGGAAAACATTTTTTAAGGGTGCAAGACCTTGCAAAATACATTCATTCAGAATTGCATAGTATTACCCAATAGGAGTACCACTAAGCATTCCAGAATTGGCTTAGATGTCTAGAACTTTGCATAGATGTTGGAGGGGAGTACTTTGAAGGACAGTGAAATTTATTTTTTTTGGTATAGATTTTAAGTATTAGTATAGATGCATGTCAAGAACTTTTTGCAGTTTCATATATGCCATATTAATGAGCATTTTATCCATAGTAAGTTACACATATTACCTATAGATATAGAATTCAATAACTATATATGTAGAAAAAAATGAGTTTTGCTGATGGCATGGGCCTCGAATCAACATCTCTCCAGATACATAGCAGAGTGCTCTAACCCATTTCTCTGAAAAGACATGGTTCAAGCACTCCACCATCGGCAAAACAAATATTTTCTGCATAAATATTTATTAATCAGTATTTAATTCTGGAATTTATGAAAATAAAATATTTAACTAAAGTGTTAAGCTTGATTTAAATAGAGCTTTTTTGTAGTTGTGTAGTAAAAAACATCTGTCAATGCAAATGAAATAATTACTAATCAAAGTGAATAACTTTAATAATTAAGTACCTTGACAGTTGGCACTGTATACTGGTCCGAATATAGGCCTTCAGTTTGGAAGGTTATGCTATCAAACAGTGATCAGCTTTGCATTAGCAAACAAGCGTTCTGATAGTAAATTATTTCATCAACCATTTTCAAAGTAATTCAGCCAACTTTTGCATTCAAGTCGATACTTATTACATTATAAATAGTACTCAAGAAATAATTTGCTTTTGGCCTTATGTATGTCACATGCATCAGACAATTATCTATTATTACTGAATTTAAACTTTAGGATAATGATCTAATCTAATAACATGTAAAAGAATATAAGTAGGCTGTTTACCTTTGTGATAATACAAAAGCAGTTACCCTGTTTCCAGTACATCAGCTGGTTGTGGAATGCTGTCAAATAGTCCTCTCATGTTTATAGTTGTGTGTTTATTTGGTGCTGAAATACGGTTTATATTAAATCGTTACATTTCATATGGATACAGTAATACATCTGCTATCATTGCCATTGTAACCAATTTGTGGTATGCAAAAGACATTGTTTGTTGCTATCAGCTTTTTATAATCTTGATTGTTATATTTGAATTAAGATGAACATAACTGCATTTGTCAGATACACATAGCTTCGTTATGGGAGAAGTTTTTATCAGATATATTAACAGGAATGGGTCTAAAAGTAGGGCAAAAATTATATCTGAGGTTTCGGTGAACCACTAGATCTTTAGATGTTTCCATCTGGTGTCGTTTTTGCCTTTTTTCTTCTCTGTAGTGAAAAGCCTTTTAAGTAGGTCCATGAGCATGATGGGAGGCCAGTTGTGGCAGAAGTCTTGTTGTGCCTAGTATGCCTCCGCTTCAATTCTCACAATGTGAGTTTTCCCCAAAAAACTTTTAGCATGCAAACAGTTTGAAGGATGAACTTAATTTTTTTTTGCTCAACAAAAGAGAATTTAAATTTATTTTAACTAATCTGATAATCTAGTGAAATGCATTTCAACTTATAATTGATTTATAATTTCCTTTCTTCTTTGGCAACCAGACTCCATTACACACTGACAGAAATAGTGTATTATTATATAGCATGCTCTTCCAGAAAATATTTCACAGTACACTTTTGTACATATAATTATAATTCAGTCTTTCAATTATTTGTTGCACTTAAGTTCAAAAATCATCAGTACCATGCTTTTAAAATTTCGAATAAAGCACAAAACATTATCAAAAGTTAATCTTTTAAATTAAATAACATTAAATTAAACATATTGATTTTAATAAGTCTTTTTTCACTGATGTGGTAAAAACATATTTTGGTCATAAATGGTCCAGAGATTTGAAAATTTCTGATTTAGATTATGCTAATGATTTAGCTCTTTTGGCAAATGATGCTGATAAAATGAACTTTCTAGGGTTAGTTATGGTAATGAAACTTTGAGATGCTTTGAAAACAAGATAACAGGAAACTAGATGCTTACACAGTATCTTGGACATTAGGTGGTTCAACTTTGTAACTAATGATGAGGTTAGGCAAAGGAGTGTGCAACCTCCTTTAACAGCGTAATATGCAGAGAGAGACTCATTGGTTTGGCCATGTTACTCTTATGGATAATTATAGATTGGCGAATGGGGTTGTGAACAGTGTGCCTAAAAGCCTCATAGAAAGAGGGGGAGGCCTAGGATGCAGTGGGCGGACAGTGTCAAACAGGACTTTGTTAGAATTGGTGTTCAGTGGCCAGAAGCAGCATTTGTAGCTCAGGACAGATATGGTTGGAAAACTAAATTGCATGGTCTGGTTGGACCTCCATAGCCCATGGCTGCTTCAGGAGGATGATGATGATTATTTTTGAAACTTGAATTTCATATTTTTAAAAGATATGCATAAAAAAATTTTCAAACAGCGTTTTCTATTTTTTTAAAATTGAAATTTTTTTGTTCTAATAAAAATGAACATAAATGTTTTGGGCCTCAGATTTCAGATTCTGTCAACGTTTTTATGTTTGTAAAGGACCCTGGAAGGGTTAATAACGAAAAGTAATTATTTTTCTTGATAATATTTAGACCATCAACTTATTGTAAAAAAAAAACTTCTAAATGTTGTATTTCTGTTTCAAAAAAAAAATGTTTTTTTTTTGCTAAGCATAATGGTGGGAAGGTGGTGAGCCAAGATTCCCATTTTGGCAGTAGGACCCTTTTGTTTGGCAACAGAGCATCCAAAACAGGTCCTGTTTGGAGGATGGGTGAAGAATAAAATATATGCTTTTAGTTAAAATCCCAGTGCCTCTGAGGTGGGTTCAGAAGGTTACCTAGTAAATCATGCTAGCTTTCCATTAGCCAAGAGACCCTAGTGCCCCAGAAAAAAAAAACATGGCCATGTTTGGTGGTCTTTTGAACTGAAAGAACATTTGGACGAAAACTGGTTGTGCACCAGCATCAAATCCTTCTGTTTGTCAGGGTGGATTTTCTGATGCTTTTATTTTAGCCAGTTTCTTTCACATAGTAGCAGGACAGCTGATGTTTAGTGCAGCCTGATTGTTTATTGCATCAGTGGTGGACAGTTTATGCTTATTGTATATATTCTTAACTTTGCACTGTAACCATTGTTGTAAATAAAAATGTAAATTGTACATTTGCAAATAGTACACTAACAAGTCTGAGTTTATTTGTTGGCTACCTAGCCAGTGACATCCTGATGAGAATAGTGAAGGTACCCTTCCACATATAACTGCCACACACTGTTGGCTAAAAAAACCATCACCTACAAGTAATTTTAGTTTGAATTTTGGGAAATTATTCTGTGATTGCTGGGATGAATAATAAAGATATTTTAGAAATACTGAAATAGGTTAAAGTGGATATAAGAGGGAGTAAAATGGAAAAGAACTAGATGTACATACTTTGTAATTGCTTCCAAAATCCTCTTTAAAAAAATTTTTTTTTTACTAATTTTTCGGTGAATTTAAAAACTTTAACAAAAAAAATGTGTTGGTAATATTTTAAATCAGACTTGTGAGTGGATTGCTTGTAAGAGGGTTGCTTCACCATGGTAAAGTGAAAAGAAAGAGAAATTAAAATAATGAGTAAATAAATATTTCCTCAAGCAGAGGTCTGACAGAAATCTGTCAGTTTATACGCCATAGTAGAAGGTCTATGAGGAAGATGAGACAGCAGAAAGGTAACACAAACATCTATGCTGTACCTGGGGCTCAAATTCTGGTCCCTTTGATCAGTAACTATTGTATCTTAATAAAGTCTTCATGAAATTGAAAAGGTAAATATTATTTTATAAGCTTGAATATTATGTACTTTTATGAAATATATGTAAAACAAATTTTCAAACAGGGATTTCTGTTTTTAAAAAAATAAAATTTCGTTTGTTGTGCTAGCAGTGTTGAACAGCTCCTATGCTCCTGATCTGTGGAAATTTGACATTAGCTACAATGCTGATAACTTGGGAAGATGTGGACACTAAAATGCCAATTGGATGCCAATTCAATACATGTTTCAATATGCTCATCAATTTTTGTTAAAATATATATTTCAACACTTAAATATTATCTGTTTTCTGTTATTATTGTTATTTCTTGTTATTGTTGTGAAATTCAACTTCTGTCCACAACAAACTTTGGTCTTTATGCAACTTTGTGTTTTAACCCGATCCTTTACAGTTTATGACAATTTCATGAATTGTATGTGTCATTCATTTACACTTCACTGATCTATCTGTTGAATATTTCCCTTATCAAAACATGTTTTGATGTAATCTGCAGATAAGTGAGAGATAAACTAGTCATTACATCGTTAGATGTATGGGCAAATCATGTGCTCTATGAATGCAGCCACATACATCATCAATTGAAAATATGTGCTGGATTATTTTGTACAACTATTCCTGATTGCTGACAGAGAAGGAAATCCTTTGCCTCGGATAAGGAATCCTGAACTCTGAGCTACAAAATGTAAAACTGGGTAAATTTCATAATGTGGGCTAAAAAAATTGAACTGCAAATTCGGGGGAAATGCACAGTTGTTGCTAGGGGCATTTCATTAGAAGTGAAGATTTTGTTAGAAGTTGATAAAATCACATAAAATCAGGTTGTGTAAAATCAAAGTTTCACTGTATATGTACTGTAAACTGTGAATATACTTAGTCCTTAATAAGTTTTTTGATAAAATTCATAGAATAATTTTACTCAATTTTCTTTTGATTTTTAGGTATACACACCTGAAAATCAATATGATCAGTATTGGTCCCAGGTGGGAGCTGCACCAAGTATGATTGCCCCAACATTTCTTAAAAAGGACAGACTTACTGGAGACAATTCACACATTGAAGAAGATATATCTCATATAGGTACAATTATTTTATTACAGTTTTTAATACCATCTAAGCAATTACTAGTAAAATATTAAATACATATCCTTAAGTCTAAAAAATATAATTTAGCAACTATTTTCCACTGTAAAACATTTAAACAAAATTATTGTAAAAGTGTTAATTGATTTGAATGTTACATAAATGATTTGTCTGTGTTGAAGGAAACAATCTCATATTTTTAAGCAATTTATCGCAACAGTTTATCAGTTACAACAATTGTGAATTTAGCTTAACCCTTACAGTGTTGGGTTTCTGAAACTGAACTCACTGTGAAAGCCAGATTTATTTCAAAGTGTTTTTAGAAAATGAAATAAACATCTTTAGAACTTCATCCTGAAGTAACTAATGAACAGAAATATGTATGTTATATACCAAAAGAAAGAGTATTTAATTGTGCTTAATAAAATGGCAAAATTTTGAAGAAAAAAAATGGTAAGTTAAAATTTTTTAAGTATTTAAAAAAAAACTGCAAAATTTTACTGTTTTTTTTCCCACTTTATCTTCAGTAAAATTTCAAAAACATGTAATTTTTCCTTTTTTTTCTACATTATTTTATTGTTCTAATATAAACAGTTTATAATATTTCTATTATTGCTTGCTTAAATCTTTTATTTATTTCGTTTTTTCAAAATTAGTCATTTATGCATATAATGCACAATGCATATTCTTACACTTTTGACAATCTGCAAACTGCCTAAAAAAGCAGTGTTATAAAAAAATTTGTTAAAAAAAGATAAAATAAAAATTGAAAAATATAATTAGAAAAGTGATAACTATGAAAAAAAAATTCAATAAAATGCTTCAAAACATTTAAAGATTAACTGAAGCACTGAATTTGAGAATGAGTTGCTTTATTATGAAGCTGCATAACTGCTATGGAAAAGTTTAATTTTAAAATTCAAGCTGAAATTTTGGTTAAAAATCGCAATATCCTGAACTTAATTGTGTATTTGGTTCAAAAGTAATTAAAAATATTGATAGTCATACAGTTTTAAAATTGCCACCATTATACATTGCTAGCACTTTTGCTTTCGATAATTTCTAATTAATTATTGCTTATGATTGCAGTATCCATTTGAGAAGTAATAAAAAATTATTTTAGGAGCATGAAAATAAGTAAAAAACTTTAAAATCGAAAGTTTGCTCAAATATTCATCGAAAGCCTATGTACTTACCTGGATTATGCAATTTCCAGTAATAATAAAATGAATATCTTTACGTTAAAAGTTTAGAAAGCATTACAGCTATAAATAGCACAAAATACAGTGAAATGCAACCAATTGATAATCTATGCACAGTACGGCAGGATAAAGGCATAAACTAAATCTTTGTTACTTGATGCTGTTTATGGTGACTGAACGTGCGCATACATTCACTGCATACTCAAATAGATTTTTTTAAACTCTATCATAATTTTGTCAAGCAGAATCAACAGGTAAAAAAAATTCAGACTACTATTCAGAATTTTTTTTTTTTTTTCCATAACCTTGTATTATGGGAGGGAAACTTGCACCTTCAATCACTAGAATTTGAAAGATGAAAGCATTATTTTGGACTCTGACATGGAAAGGGTTAATGGTAGTTGCAACTAAAATTTATCATAAAACCCATCAGATATTCAAGGAAGATAGTGCAGTAGGGTTTAAAGCAGTGTTCTTACAGGCAATCTTTAGTGGTTCAATTTTTTGAATGTAAAATTTTATTTTAACCCTTCCAGTGTCCAGCCTGAAAAACTGGTTTACATCCAGAAGCTAATCTATTTTCCCCTATGCTCAGCCAAAAAAATAAACATTAAAAGTTTTTGCCAAATAAGTGATGAAAGTAATTACGAACGTTATAAACCAAATTAAATCAGCATTTATTTCTGGACTTTCTGAAAATAAAATATTTAATAAAAAAAAAAATTACGCCTAATTTTATCTTACAAAGGGGCATTCAAAACGTTCTTGACAGGCATCTGCAGAACAAAAACCAATGCACTTACCTCAACAAAACTTTTACTTTCTTTCAGGGTACTCCCCTCCAGGATTTGTGCAAAGTTGCAGCTTATGAAAATTCACGAAGCATTTCAGAATTTGTGTCTGCACCAGTTCTGGAATGCTTGGTAATACTCCTGTTGGAGAATACTCTGCAACTCTGAATGAATGCATTTTGCAAGGTCTTGCACCCTTGAAAAAGACTTCCCAGCAAGTTCCTTTTTAAATTTTGGAAACAACCAAAAATCACATGGTGCAAGATCAGGTAAATATTCCAGATAGAGTAGCAATTTGATTGTTTTCCTGTTCCACATAGACCGTGACTTGCAAGTTTTGTGAACACTTGCATTGAAGAGAAGGAGAATCCTTGACACACATGTTATTGGATCATCTTCATCTCCCACAACTCAAACATAGTTGTCAAACTTTCTGGGAGTTTTTTATAGTAATGAAACCACATCTCATCACCTGTGACAAGTTTTGGGGCCACTAGGTTCAAACATTGCCAGCAGCTCTTTGCACAAGTGGACTATAGCCCTTTTTGTGCTGTTTTGGCACAGATGTTTTGGAACTTTAAATGTTGATTAATAATTGTTTCCACACCTCCATCTGATACAGTGACATCAAAACTTATTACCTGAAGAGTGATGTGTGGGCTTCCTTTAATGAATTCACAAACAGCAGGGATGGTTCTCTCATTCCAAGGCCTGCTTTGACCTTCCTGCACGAGGTAGGTAATCGAAAATCTGTCCTCTGAATTTGTACATTCATCCCATAACAGTACCATATGAACAAGCATGATCCCCATATACTTGTGATAAATTGGCATGATTTTTTTGCATCATCCCCAATCTGCATCCTTGTGAAAATGTAAAATCTTTCCCCATCTTTAGTAAGCTCCATAACAATAATACACAGATTTTGCAGACCGAACTTTACACGCTGCCAACAAAGAAAGAAATAATATGTCCTTTTTTATAACACATAATGGCAAGTTTAGACAAGTTTCAAACAAGTCATAGCTTGTTGATTTAAGAGGAATGAGTGCAAATCTTCAGATGTATGTCAATAACTTTTTTGAACACCCTCCATAATAGGTCCTTTTTAGAGTCATAGTAAAAAAAATTCATTTTGTAATACAAATCAAAACTTATTTGAAAAAATTAATAGACAGAAATAATTATAATGCATATGAATAGAAAGACCCTATTTCTGAATAGCAAAAAAAAAATATTTCAAACAAGAAAATTGCTCTTTTTTATAATTTTTTTCTCAATACCATACTTTGAGAAAAGTGCAGAACTTTCACTAATCGTGCTGTCAGATAAATAAGTCAACTTTAGTATTTTTTTTTTTAAGAACTAACCAATCAACAGAAATAGATCATGTTATATACCAAATTTTTATTAAAGTAGAAAATTGAAACCCATTTATGAGCATATTAATTTTAATAAAACTTTTTCACTGTGATATAGTGAAAAAAATGGATCTGACTATGTAATTAAGACATAATTTTGGAAGATGAATAAAAACAGCTAAATTACATAACAATTGAAAGAAAATTTTTTCCAGAATAATATAATATTTTCTAACATGAAGGTAAAAGCACAGTGTGCTAAATTAAAGATATGTTAAGTTAACTTTATAAAAACTGTAAGTGCTGGACTAGTCACATGTTATTGCGACAAACAGTCAGTTCATTCATACTAATGGAGGTAATTGATGGTCATAGATTGGTACAGTGAGTTTAGTTTAAATAGTCATACCTGCATTTTATTCATTCTTCTAGAGGAGGAGGACAATTCCGAGTTGTGTGCTGTTCTCAATAGCTGATGCTTTCACAGATCTGCTATTGTTGCCTCTCACATGGTAATAGAGTTCTTATGTGCAGTGGTGTTTCACTTTGCAGCCTCTGTGGTATGAGTCACTGGGTATCATTCTAAACTTCGTGCTCCTATTAGTGTGCTGAGCTGCTTGCATATACAAGATGTTGGTAACCAGGCATTGTGTCGCATTTCATGCCGTCCTCTTTGGGATGTCATCAGGCGGACACTTTCCTGGCAGCGGGATGAGATAGAGACATGATGCACTTGATCAGTGGAGGCACATGTAGCCTACACAGGGTCACCAAGGTCAAGCACTGACTGGGGTGCCCTGAGGTGCCGTGAAAGGGGGATGATTTGGAAGTGTTCTCCGAGCCACACTGGGCCTTTGCATTCAAGTGTTTAAAAGAGCAGTCTGAAATTTCGGTGCTATATGGTAGAACATTATAGATAAGTTGCATAAGTTCCAGAATTTAAATTACTGAAGTATCAGGTGAATTTTATCTGTCAAAACCAGCTAGATTCTCACTAATAGGCTTTGGCTTACTGGGATGTTTTTGTAAATTAATTGTATATTAATTTAGTTATTTATAGTGAGTATTTATAGATAGTAACCCATATGGAAATTGCATGTAAAAATATAATAAAAAGCTTGAACATCAGGCTTTCAAGAATATACTTTATTTAAAGCTTTTGAATTTGTCCAAGTTATTTCATGGAGTGCACATTCTAAATCTTCAAATTATGTGTTGAGGTGCATGCTCAAAAAACGAAAGTTTGCTAGTATTCAAAATTGTTGTAGTTCATTACAAATTTTACATCTGAAAATTATATATTAACCCCTTGTTAACATGTATTGTCAAAGATTGGAATGATTCAAATGTAAAAGTGTTCAATAAAAATACCATATTTTTAACAGTGGTACTTTTAAATGTGGTTTTTCCCAGACAAACAGTTTTTTGTAAGCATTATGTATGCCAGGCTCCCAAAGTTTCAACTATTTACCTAGTAACATAAAGAATGAAAGAAATCTTATATTTTAGAAATTAAATATTAAATGGATACTTTAGCAAAATGTAGAAAATCTATTATAGTGATTATGCCTTGCTTGATCATAGCATATAAATATATGTTTGAGTCATAACGTTAATGGGTAAATTAGCACTGTTGTTATAAACTTTCACGTTTTCTAAATCTAATATCTCACAAATGAGCTTTGGCTCATGTGTAATTTTATATTTTACACTTTCAAAATTGTTTAGTTACATTGGAAAAGAAAAACGTTTATTGCTTTGTGTTGTTATAAGCTTTAAATTGCATGTTTTTAATGTAACAAAAGTTACTTAACCCTTTGAAGCACGAATTTTGATTTTATTTCTGATTTTAATAACATTTGGTATGGGCCGTCTTTATGTGTAGAAAAATGATGGAGTATACTTCGTTTTTGCAAAAAAAAAATTTAACTTTTGTAAGTGGTTACGTTATGAAAACACAATGCAAGTAACCGTGAACACAAATGACATACCTAATCAAATTTTTTCTGCATAAAAAAATTGCACTTTGTTTCAGGTCATACAAAATCGAAAGATTACATAGATTATTTATGATATGTTAGAAAACAGTTTCTTTCTGCCAGTAAACACAACCCGACTTCACACTGTATGCAACTCCATCTGGTTCGATAAGGTTTTTTGGCCGTACTACACTGAGCACAATGTCTTGATGTTCCGTGCACAGGTAGATGTTTTGCTTGATCACGTCGTTGATCTATTGGCACATAGGGCTTGAATCTGGATACAACTTTTTCAGTAGAAGATGGCCTTCCACAAGAGCCTCTTGAAATGGAAGCCCCAATCAAATTAAGTATTACTTCATATCGGAAAATCTTGAGGCTCATAGCACTATTGGTCCTTCATTTGAAAATTATATATGAGTTGACTACTGATGTATCGATAAAATGCCAAAATAGACGGTTGTACCATTTTCGGGATTTCCGATTGATGGCATAGTAAGATTTCATCATATCAGCTTTGTCAACTCCACCCATACACCTTCGGTAGTCTATAACTGCTTTAGGGCAATTGACTTCATTCATACTTCCATCTTTCTCCCTTTTATTCACTTTAGTTTGATCTATAGGAGAATGTATAGTAGAGAGCAGCTGAATAGTTCTTTTGTCTTTCCATTTGATACAAGATACTTTGCCTCTATAAACTGCCCAATCAAAATCTCCTCGATTCATTTCCTTATCGCCTTTCAATCCAGTGGGAAGGTTCTTTCTGTTTGTGCGTACAGTTCCACACGCATAAATTTGATTTTCTTGTAAAGAAAGTAAAAGGTCAGTTGTTGTGAAATAGTTGTCAAAGTAAGCGTGATGTCCTTTTCCTTCGAGACCTTTAGTCATGTCAAGCACTACCCGTTCGCCTAAACCTTTCTCAGGTTTATCTGTATGCTTTCCTGTATATATTTCAAAATTACTTAGATAACCTTCTTTATGGGCACATGCCCAAATTTTGAACCCCCTTTTCACGGGTTTCATTGGCATATACTGCTTGAAAGCAATTCGGCCTTTGAACTTCACCATGCTCTCATCGACTGACACTTCTTTTGATGGGCAATAATATTTCTGGAACTTTTTCTTCAGTAGTTCAATGTATGGTCTGATTTTGAACAATTGATCAAAACCGGACTCTCCTTTTTTTGCCATTGTTGCATTGTCATTGCAATGGAGGCTAGTTAGCAGAGAGCCAAACCGGTTTACGCCTATTTTTGATGCTATGAAATCATCACGCAGTTCTGGACGCGAAGACCAATAATCGCGAAAAGAGGGAGACTTTTTTATACCCCTGAGTAAATTTACCGCAATAAAAATTTTCATTTCCTCCTCAGTTGTCGGAATAAAGTTTCTTTTTTCCTGGGTGGCATACAAGTTTGTTTGTTCTGTAACCAGACGAATAGCATCGCCAAAAAGAAGCAAGAAGAAATCTATAGGTTTTGTGACATCAGGTGGTACTTCAGAGCTGGGACCAGTTAGTTGCTGAAAATGATTGAGTTTCGGAGCAATTTCTTGTTTTTTCCAGTTTGCAAAGTGGATAAGTGGTATATTGTCTTCTAGATTGTCTGGATCGTCATCTATGTCGCTCCCAAATGCCAAATCGTCGTCACTCAAAATAGTTTCCTGAGCAATCGCTTTGGTAATTTCATTATTTTCAACGATGTCTTCAATTATTTCTTCCTCGTTTTCACTTATTACTGACTCTCCATCAGAAGGAATTTCATCAAGCATAGCGTAAGCTTCGTCGGAGGTCAGTTTCGACAAATCAATTTGTTTTTCCATCCTAACCTAAAACAAAATTTTTAACTTTAGTACACGCACACTGGTTTTGCCGCAAAACCATATCCGGTTGACAAAGTAAACAATAAACTATGTAAAACAAGTATACTCACCTCTCTGTTGGTGCTTGAGTAACACATTCGTCCAAAAAAAGGAGTAGTTATCTCACTTTTTACAAAAATGTAGATAAAAAACGAAATCATTCACAGAACATGGTTTTTGTGATAATACTGAACCTATACTAGCAATGCAATTTTCGCCAATTGCGAATTTGCAATGGAGATCAATAGATGGCGCACTAATACCCATGTAGGAAGTGTGGTTTCGCTGTAAAACCAGTCTGCATATAGAAATAAAAATTTAAGTAAGTGGTTTCTGTGTGGAACCACTATGCTTCAAAGGATTAAGCTATTTTGCTATATTGCTTAAGGCACAGATAATTATTTTTCACCAGTTCTTAGACTTGGGTTGGCTGATGCTCATTAAGGTAAAACAAAAGCGATTCTACACTAATTATTGCTCAACAGATAGCACAGAATATCACTCTTTTGCTAGGGGTTTATGGGAGTGAGATTAACTACAGAAGGGAGGATATAAACTGATTTCTAAAAATAGCTGCAATAGGAGGAAAACATTACAACAGAAAGTTAACTACACCAAGTCTCTTCATCCTTCAGCTTCTGAATTCTTTGCGTTTTGCAGCTGAATAGTTCTTAGGATGATTTTGCTTTTGAATGCTTTTAGTTTCATTGATTGATTTTTTTTTTATGTAATATTGTAGGGAAATTTCTTTACATATATTTGTAGTTTAGTTTTATTTATATTATTATTTTTTATATATTACAGTTTCAGTTATAAGTCATTCTTCCCAAAAATCAATAGACATTCGACCATATTACAATGACTTTTGCGAAAAAATTTAACCTCAACAGCCAAGTGATTAGCTTACTTGGCTACTGCTGAATGAGATCTGGAACGAGCCCCAGATAAGGAACAATGTTTTGTTTCGGTGAAGTCTCACTTTCATCACTGATCATATTGTGAATATATATTTTATACACTCCTGTGAGACCTTTATGACAAGCAACGGCTTGAAGAATAATTCTTTTTATGAAAGCTTGCCAGAATCTAAATCAAATAACCCTTCCAATGTCCACATCATCTGTATACATCTGGAGAATCTGCATAAATGGGCCAAGGACATTGCTTTCGTTTTTAGTTCAACAAAAAAAAAATGCGATTTTTAAAAAATAAAAATTACCGTTGTAGTTTAGTTTATATATCTTATAAAAATATGTAATTCAGGCTTCAAAAATAATATTTTGTTTTTTTAATTTGATGCATATTTTATTGAACTACAATATAAATAATTTTATAAAGCCATCCGATTGCCATTTCTTAGAAGCACTAAACAGTATTGATGGATTTGCTTGTTAATGTTCCTATTTGCTGAAGCAACCTTCTGATTTAAGCTCACAAGTTTGATTTGAACTATTATGTTCGGTTTGAACTATTATCAACAAATATTTCCTTAAATTTCCAAAATCTCCTAAAAATAACAAACAAACTGCTGTTTTTAAAAATGCTAAAAAAAATCTATTTTTAAAAACGATAAATTTGGAAGTAATTACAAAATACCTGCCGCAATTTTTTTTTTCCATTTCACACTCTTTTCTGTCATAAACCTATTTCATTATTCCCAAGTTATTTTTATCATTTTTCCCAGCATTTTTCAAATCAAAACTGAAAGTAAACACATCCTTCTCAGAAATTCTGGATGCATCTGCATTTAATTGGTTATGCTTCACTAAGTCAAACAAGACATAGATGGCTGACACATGCTATCTCCATTCCTTGTGCTGTAATGTTTTTTACAGTTTTGGTGCAGCATATTGGATACCCTTGTTAAAGTTAGTATTTCCTTTTTTTATATTTTAACCTTAGTTAGTTTTCAGTAGATTTATTTTCGGAAATTAGTGGTCTTTTGGCCAATCGATAAGTATTGATTTTTTTCATAGTTGTGTTATATCGTATGGCTGACCTACAACTTGTTGCTCTGGATATTTTAACATCACATTAGGCTATATGTTAATTTTTCTGAAAATAAATGAGGTCTTGGATATGGCAGCAAATTAATTTCTGTAGATTGACTTCCATTAGTTAGCGAACTTTTGATTGGCTGATTTCTCAATCTTTCTGAGTTATGCTAGATTGGAGGCCGGCTTAAAAGTTGTTGAGGATATTTTATTTAACATCCCATTGGGTTATATGTAATTTTTCTTTTATTATTTCTTGCTTTTTCAATAATAAAAAAAAAACTTTCAGCTTGTACCATTTTCTGAAATTGAATGTCTTGGATAGGAAGCAAAATAGATTTCCTTGCTACGGAAATTGGCTATCATTTGGGAGAGCAATTTCAGGAAGGGCTGATCCTTGGTGTACAAACCTTTCTGCACTTAGTTTATTATTGCTTTGTGTTGTTATAAGCTTTAAATTGCATGTTTTTAATGTAACAAAAGTTATTTAACCCTTTGAAGCACGAATTTTGATTTTATTTCCGATATTAATAACATTTGGTAGGGCCGTCTTTATGTGTAGAAAAATGATGGAGTATACTTCCTTTTTGCAAAAAAAAATTTAACTTTTGTAAGTGGTTACGTTATGAAACCACAATGCAAGTAACCGTGAACACAAATGACATACCTAATCAAATTTTTTCTGCATAAAAAAATTGCACTTTGTTTCAGGTCATACAAAATCGAAAGATTACATAGATTATTTATGATATGTTAGAAAACAGTTGAGGATATTTTATTTAACATCCCATTGGGTTATATTCAATTTCAGGAAGGGCTGATCCTTGGTGTACAAACCTTTCTGCACTTAGTCAAGATTGCCAAACTTTAACAACCAAAGAAAAAATTCATAATGTTTAGTAAAAAAAAAGGCAGCCAATGAAGTTTTTTTTTTATTTCATAAACAGTTCAGAAAATCCCATGAATGTGAGAAGTCCAAGTCATGTTGTATAACACTGGCCTTGTTAAAAACTATACGATACTGAAAAGAATCATTAAAAGAAATAAAAATCATATTTCAGGTTGAATATTATATTATTCGGGAGGAAATTTCCTTTCGATAAATATATAATTTAACTATTTTTATTAGAAGGTTTTCCAAAGTGAACCCTTAATTGTATAAGTGTGATCTTTTTTTTTCACCATATCACATTGGAAAAGGCTTATTAAAATCAATATGCTTGGAAATTTGTTTACATTATTTATTTTTTTTTATAAAATTCTTAATTAAATTCTGTTTAATTTGATATATAACATGACCTATTTCTGTTGATTGGTTATTTTTTTTTTTAAATTCTAAAGTTGACATGTGACTCAGCATAATTGGCTAAAAGCCTGGAATTTTCTCAGTCTACCAAGAAAAGAATTAAAAAAGACAGAAATATTTACTTAAAACCAAAAAAAAATTTTTTTTTGTTATTCGGAGATATATAGCCATTCTATTTATGTGCATTGTAATCATTTCTGTCTGCTAGTTTTTTTATTTTTGTTGCCAGATGCATTTTTTACTACATGACTCTAAAAAAGTCCTATTAAAATAAAACATATCTATTTTGTTAAATACTTTATTTTCAGAATATCGAGAATTAAATGCTGATTAATTTGGTATATAAACATGCCATAATTTCTTTCATTAGTTATTTGGCAAAAAAGTTATAAAGTTAAAGTTTTTTTTTTTTGGCTGAGTATAGGGAGAAATAACTTGGCCTGTGGATGGAAACTTATTTTTCTGCCTGGATGGATTAATTGTAAATCTAGGATATTTTTAAGCAAGTTATTTTTAATTGTGGTTTTGGGTTCAGTATCCAGAGAGCATGGTTGAATGTTGGGATGAATGATAAAAATAATTCTGGACATATATATAATTCTGGGATATTTTTAAGCAAGTTATTTTTAATTGTGGTTTTGGGTTCAGTATCCAGAGAGCATGGTTGAATGTTGGGATGAATGATAAAAATAATTCTGGACATATTGAAATAGTTTTAAGACAGAAAAAAAATAGGTATTCACTTAGAAATTATTTCCAGAATCTTCCTTTATTAAAGCTTCAGAATAGAGCATGTTAACGAACAACTCAGCAATACCATATATCACTTCGAAGAAATAATCAGATGGCTTTAACAAAGCATTTATATTGTATTTAACAATACACAGCAAAAGGTTTAAAAAATATTTAATATTTCACGATTTTGCTGTTTCAGCATTAACTGCTCTTGAGCAACCAGCCTACATAATGCAAGGAGACACAACTTATATATATATATATCAGAAATAATCATATAAATGGTAATATAAATTTACATCTATAACTTTGGAACTTTTAAGGAACCTCCTTAAGTAAAAAAAAAACCTTAGTATAACTAAGAAAAGCAATGTAATCAGAATGTAGATTAGTGGTTGCTCAAGAGCGGTTAATGCTGAAACAGTAAAATCATACAATATTAAATATTAATACTAGCTTAATAAAATATGCTTCAAATGGAAAAAAAAGAAAATATAATATTTCAAGTTTAAATTACATATTTGTATAAGATATATGTAACAAAATTTTCAAATGGCAATTTCTGTTTTTGAAAAAAAAATTTTTTTTTTCCATTATAACCAGACATGGATGTCTTGGGCCTCTCATTTCTGATTTTGTCAACATGTGTAATCAACAGGGATCCTGGAGTGGTTAATTATTAAATTAGTGTCCCAAAAATATTCATCATCATCTTCAAGCAGCCTTGGGCTACAGAAGTCCAACCAGATTGTGCAATTTAGTTCACTACTAACCAGATTGTGCATTTAGTTCTCCAAACACATCTCTCTTGAGTGACATCTGTTGCATCTCACCACTGAAGACCAATTCTAACTTATTATTTATTGATTGAGAGGAAGGTATATGCTAACAATGTAACCACCCAAGACATCAGAAACAGAGAAATATTTACAATGTAGTTAACACTTGTTGTGATTTACGCTATGGTACACACACTGAGAACATATAATTACCTACATAACAAAATAAAACATTTTAGAAACTTGGCCAAGTTGACTATATTTATGCGATCTTGGAAAATATGCAAAGTTGGGGACAACACAACATCAGTAGGTAGAGAGTTCCAAATACGATAAACTCGGCATGTGATATTTACAGTTTGTTCTGGCATGAGGAATATGTATACATTGAGGATGCCTCATTGTTCTGCTATAGTCCAAGACAAGAATTAGCATTTTCTGTCCACTGCATCCTAGGTTTCCTCCTTTTTCTAAGGTCTTTAGGCACACTCTTCATAATCTTATTTGCTAATCTATAGTTATGCATATGGGCAACTTGGGCAAACAAACACAGTCCCTGCAGAATAGGCTGCTCAAAAGAAGTTGCTGACTCCTTTGCTTAACCTCATCATTACTTACAAAGTTCAACCACCTAATGCCCAAGATTGCACATAAGCATCTAATATCAAAAGCATCAAGTTCCCAGTTATCTTCTTTCTAATTTAAGTTTAGAAATAGCTAATGTAACTACAGACTATGATATAGGGCCAACATTAAAGTCTAACGCATCTATCATTACAAACAATGGGAGTAGAACTAACCACGTTGTTTAGAACATCATTGAAATGCGCAGCCCACCTAGCCATGACAGAATCCTCACCTTCTATAACCTTACCTTGTTTATCCTTCAATCCCTGTGTACCTGTCCATTTTCTACCACACAAAACATTAATTATTTTTAAGTTTAAGTTGCAAGACACTTTTAACAAGGTAATGGTCAGATCCAATTTCAGCTCCCCTATATGCCCTGGTATTCCTAACAGAACTAGCCCATTTGCTGTTAATTAATATGTAATCAATCATATTCTTATGCAGCCCATCAGGTGAAACCCATGTGTACTTATGTATGTTGCAGGGTTTGTAATAATTGTTAGTTATTCTGAAACCATTGAGTTTACTTACCTGTAGGAGATGTTGCCCATTGCAGCTACCAATACCAAAGAGTATACCACTCCTCCCGAATTCGAGTCCCAGCTGGGTCAGCGTTGAGATTTATCTCCGCAAAGCTCCCCACCCTGCCCACAGTCAGTAGGGGACACAGATGGGCTTGGAGACGCTGCCATCCGTCAGATGGGATGTTAAGCCATGGCCCCATGCACGTTAAAGAACACACTGGATGGACTTGACGGGAGGCTACCATTTGTCTCCCAATAACTTCCAGTGGGTCCCCTCCCCCCAACCTTCTCTGAGCCTTTGGGGTCCTTGTGACCTGGCCATTTAGCCCATGGTGTGCAAAAAAGTGCTGCTCAGAGGTAAAACAACCCAAATCCTCCCCAAAGATCAGAGTCAGTACCAACTTTGGCATTGAAGTCACCAAGAACAAGCGTAATATCTCCTTTCTTGACAGAATTCAAAATATCCTGAAGTTGTCCGTAAAACCTATCCTTCTCATTCTCATCAGCATCCTCAGTGAGGGCATAACAGCAGATAACATTCAAGTCTTTAACGCTTGTCTGAAATTTTGCTGTAAAAAACCTTTCATTAATGCACTCATATCCTAGAAGAGCATCACTAGCATGTCTGCTGAGAAGCAGACCCACGCCTTGGCGATGCTTATTATCTTCCCTCCCTGAAAAGAGAAATTTAATATTATTTTTAAGAATCTGACCTTTATCTGTCCATCTGATTTCTTGCAAGCCAAGAATATCTAAATTATGACGGTGGAATTCTTGTGTGAGGACATCAAGAGAAAAGGCTCTGTGCAGAGTCCTTGCATTCCAACTACCTATGGAGAGAAAATGGTTAGTGGGATGTTTAAAGAAACTATGTTTATTGAGAGAGGGAATGCCAACAATATCAAACAGCCCCCTAATCACAGACATGGGGTAAAGTCCTGTTCCCCCCACCACTAAAGGCTGAAGCCATCTACACTAAAAGACTTCCTCCAATGTAGAATTTGACGATGCCAATAGAAGCAAAGAGTTCAGTACCTGTGATGACCTCCGCTCAGGATTATCCACCAGCTGATAAACATATCCTGTGAATCTATTCAGTTGGGGTGTCAACCCACAAACAGAAAACATAGTGGAAGATTTTCCCTCCACAGAAGCCCACCAGAGCAGCAAATTCAGGATCCATAATCGAGCTCAGAGCCTTATATCAGTCTAGTAGGTTTATATGTTCAGCACCAGGACCCTGTGTGGTTGAAAAAAAAAACGAAAAGTAGCCATAGTTGTCCAGATCAGTAGGCCACACTAATCTGGCAGCTCTCCACTTCCATTCAATTCCACAAGAGAGTATCTCTTTTGAAAGGTACTAACGGTCTGCACCATGAGAAGGCGGGGTCAGACATTAGGTGCTAGGTCTGGCCGGTTCTATGCATCGACACGGTATTGGTGCATAGATCTCCTTCCAGTGACTACCTATCTACCATTTACAGACCACTCAAGTGCACAATATCAATTAAAATGAAAAATAACAAGAATGAAATTTGGATTTTACACATAATTCTTTTATCTACAATAGGCAAAATTAGCCAAAATATTTCTAGTTATGGGTTCTAATTTTTATAATATTTCTAATTATTATAATATTAATAAAAAATTTGGTTGACATTTTTATTGATGCAAATTAATGAATAAATAAATAAAATGCCCCGTCAAGCAGATGCTGGCCACATAAATCTTACATGAGCCTGTCAGTATGATATACTTGTCTGTTATGCAGGGCTTGAACCTAGGTTCCTAGATCAGTAGTCAAGCAAGCTAATAATTCGGCCACTGGGATGCTGATGAATAAATGGTTGCTTAAAAATAAATTCCTGAATGAGGGGAAAATTGCATCCTCAGTTTACCCTTCCTTTGTTGCTCTGAGGTAACTCATATTTATATATACTGGTACTGGACTGAAAATTGGAAATCGTTCCATGTTATTTCAATAGATAATTACATTCAGAACTCAATAACTTCTTCAATATGATTTTTAGTGAAAAATATGTCTAAAGATAAATTAAAGACCTCAATCAAATCAGTCTAAATCCATATTTTAAACATTTTTTCTCATTCAAAGAGTTATGAACACTTGAATATTTAACAGGCTACAAAAAAAAACTCAAATTTTAATTAACACAGAAAAAAAAAAGGATTTTAAAAGAGATTAAAAGATCGGTAACGAGTGCAATGCACCCTACACCCTACTAGAGTCAACTATGATCTCTGATCTCAACCTATTTTAATTAAATTTTGGGGTCAATTTTTTGTAGCTTGTTAAATATATTCCAGCGTTCATAACTCTGAACACTGAACGAATATTGTTTAATATCAAAATTTAGACAGATTTTATTGAGATCTTTATCTTTAGACATATATAAATTTTTTTAAAATCATATTGAAGAAGTTATTGAGCTCTAATTGTGATTTTTTATTGAGATAACGTGGAAATGTTTCCATTTTTCTGTCCAATGCATGTATATAATACAAAGACTCATTTTCTGAGGATACACAGGTATGCCCCATATCCCCACCTGTTTTCATCCATAAAAGTAAAATTAAATTTTTACTTGAGAGTTTATTAAGAAAATATTTTAATGTAGAGTTGGTTATATTTTTCTTTACCCCACTTTCAACTGAACTACAATTCCATAGTGTCAACACCAAAAGCAAAGAGCAAAATCGAGATATTACTCAGAACACAATGGACAATATTTGAGTTTTAGAACTTTAGTGAAGGTGATTTTGTTAATTTTTTTTTGTAATATTAATTTTTACTTTCGTTCTAACTTCCCAGTAAATAAAATGAAATTCTATTAAACTACTTTCATGCGCTTTGGCCATTATCAACTCTCAAAATAACATTGTTGCAAGGCCACAGTATCCCCACATTTTTTCCTAGAAATAATAATATGAGCTGTCCCGTGGTCAAGTGGTTAGTACGCTTGGATACTGATCTAAGGGACCTGGGTTCGAGCCCCGGGTAAGGTATAGATGTATGTGTCATTTTTCTGCTGAGGTCCTGCCATCCTTTCAGACCCTCTAGTATTGCATATAAACTGACAGACTCCTGTCAGACCTCTGTGGCAAGCAGCTGCTTCAGGGGATATTTTTTTTATATAATAATATGATAATAGTTAATTTAAAAAGTATAGAACTCTTTTCATTCATAGATTATAAAACATCAAGTACCGGATTGTTGATCCTGTTCAATGATTCAGAATTTAGTTTTCAGCATTAATTTCAGCATTTCAGCATTAATTTCAAAACATCAAGCACGGGAATGGCATTCCGGTTTATGATTCGTAAACATTCAGTACCAGAATGGTGTTCCAGTTCCGTGATTTGGAAACAATGATTATCGGAATGGCATTCCCATTTAGTTGTAGCATTCTTTCTATTAATTGATTTTCCTATTCAAAAAGTCATGCTTCGCTGCTGAGTTTACTTGTTTTTCTGACTCAGCATAAATTGGCCTAAAGCCTGGAATTTTCTCAAAGTATGATACCGAGAAAAAAAATTACAAAACAAGAAAAATATTTACTTGAAACCAAAAAAAAATAATTTTTCTGTTTTTCTGAAATAGCCTTTCTATTTATGTGCATTATAATCATTTCTGTCTATTAGTTGTTGTTTTTTTAAAGAAATTTTTGTGTTGCCAGATTAATTTTTTTTACTACATGACTCTAAAAAAGTCTTATTAAAATAAAACTTGTCATCTTTTTTGTTAAATATTTTATTCTCAGAAAA
This sequence comes from Ryuthela nishihirai, assembly GCA_038380435.1. Lineage (NCBI taxonomy): Eukaryota > Metazoa > Arthropoda > Arachnida > Araneae > Heptathelidae > Ryuthela > Ryuthela nishihirai. The sequence goes on along the minus strand of JAWZYU010000011.1, from coordinate 82,792,852 downwards.
TCCAAAATTAAATGCTGATTAATTTGGCATATAGCATGCCATAATTCCTTTCATTAGTTATTTTGAAAAAAAGTTTTAAAGTTAATTTTTTTTTGGTTGAGCATAGAGAGAAAATAGCTTGGCCTCTGGATTGAAACCAGTTTTTCAGGCTGGACACTGGAAGGGTTAACAGATGCCCACCAGTGCAGCAAATTCAGGATCCATAATGAAGCGCAGAGCCATTATTCCATTCTGATTGACATATATATGGTCAGCACCAGGATCCTGTGTGGTTGACCACTCCATAGTAGTCCAGATTAGTAGGCGACACTGAACTAGCATCCCCCCTTTCTGTTCCCTTCCACAAGAGAGTATCTCTTTTAAAAGGTACTAACAGTGTGCACCATGAGAAGGCTGGGTCATACTTTAGGTGCTAGGCCTGGCCAGTTCTGTGAATAATCACAGGGGATTGGTGCATAGCTCTCCTTCCAGTGAATACAGCTATCATTCACAAACCATAAAGCAAAAAAAAAAACCTAATGCAATGTACAGCAACAAGTTGTAAGCTGTCCATATGTGTAGCATAACTCTGGAAAATTGATAATAGTCGATGACCAAAAGATCGATAATTTATGAAAATTAAGTAAGTCTTTGAATTACACAGATTTAAATTACGCAGATTCATAGATACATAGTTGCAGTACTTTCACTTATGACTAGTAATGCCATCTGTCCAGTGCCACTATGAACGTAATAGATGGCATTCCTAATAAGCTGACGTACAGATGATAGTGTCATCACCATTTTGTTTGTTGATAGATGCATTACTGGCTTTAATGTTGGCCCTATAACACACTCTGAAGTTATTTTGGCTATTTCTAAACTTAAACTACATAAATTCCCCGGGGGTAAATGAAATTACTACAGAAATGCTTAAGAGCTGGGAATGTTTAGGTTACCACTTAGATAACTGAAATTTTGAATATCTTTTATGACAAAGGTATGGTTCCTAAGGATTTTACCAGAGCTATTATTATCTCTATTTTCAAAAAAAAGGTGATCACAGTTCTTGTGATAACTATAGGGGTATCAGCCTACTTTCTGTTCCAGGTAAAGTTCTTTGCATGATTGTGTTTAATAGAATTAAGAATCTGGTTGACTGGCAGTGTGGATTTGGAAGTGGTAGGGGATGTGTAGATCAGATATTTTCACTCAGGCAGATTCTTGAGAAATGTTTAGTTTCAGAAATCTTTGGTTGCTAGCTTTGTTGATTTCAAAAAGGCTTTCGACTCTGCTGATCATCATAATTTGTGAATGATTGTGAGATCATTGGTATACCAGAGAAGTTAGTTAACATAATGAAAGCTCTCTATAATAACATTCAGTCGTGTGTGAGAGTTGGTAAGGCTTGTAGCAATTGGTTTAGCATTACTTCTGGTGTTTGACAAGAGTGCATTTTGTCTCCATTTCTCTTTAGTTGGTTATTGATTATGTTATGCGAAATTCACTGCAAGGGAAAGATTTTGGCCTTAAATGGTCTGGAGATACCAAAATTTCTGATTTAAGATTATGCTGATGATTTAGCCCTTTTGGCAAATGATGTTGATGAGATGAACTCTTTCATTCGAACTGTTGATTAGACTGGTAGTAGAGTAGGTTTGGTTATAAACAAAGAGAAAACTAAAATGATGAAAATTTGTCAGGCAGGCTGTGATTCAGTTAAATTATCTTGGGAGCTATGTAACAGATATTGCTGATGTATGGCATGAGATTAACAGACGAATAGGGATTGCTGTCGGGACTTTTAAGAATCTATGGAGAGTGTGGAGAAATAGGCATATACACCTAAAGACTAAAATTGACTGTATAATAGTAATCAGATTTGAACCTTCTAGATTATGTGATGGTCCACCCATTCACTTTTACTTTTCCTTAGCCAGTTTTGCTTTATTTACATTATATTTATCTGTTTGGGGATTTTATTTCCTTTTGTGAGCTGTCTCGATCCTCCTCCGAGTGGCAGGAGTTGCGCATGCGCAACTCCGACCTTTCGACAGACAACCGCTAAAGTGCATGTGAAGGACACACCCTTTCTTACGTCATAGCTTGTGCGATCGTCAGTTTATGTAAATTTCTTTCCCGGTGTGCAACATGACACGTGCGGACTTTTGTATGTCGCACGATATAACTTGGTGATGTGAGTGTGTAGTGTAGTAGTAATGAAGTAGTGAGATAGTGATGAGTTGAGATGTAGTAGCAGAGTTTTTGTTCGAGATGTAGTTGACATTTTCATTTTGAGTTTGGTGAGTTGAATTTTTGGAAATAACTTTGTTTTAGAAACTTTTGAATCTTTGCTATTTTTTCTTTTAGTAAGATTTATTCATGATTATGCTGTGATGGAGAGTTTAAAACATTTAAAAGCTCGGTTTTTGGGAGCAAATCTCAAAGCTAAGAGAGTGCTTTACATTGTGTAGCCAATTATAAGATTTACCTTATAATTACCCATAGATTTTTATACATCTTGTCTATGTGGCTCTTGTCACCTAAGAGCCACTAGAAAGAAATATATAGATAAGACATATTTACCAAAATTTTCTGGTACAGTTGCACTTTGCAAGTATTTGCAGATCGTTAATAAGGCTACCAGTCCAGTTTTTGGGTTTCTCAAACAGTTGTTGCTATGCTGGTGTAATTGCAGTAGGCCAGTCCCGGCTCTTTTTGATCTTGAAGTCGTATTCTAGACCAGTTTGTATTACACCATTTTCTTGTTTCCGTTTGCACAGTCCACAGGTGTTACTTGCGCATATTCAACTGTTGGTTCACTATGCTTATCGGGTAAAGTAGTCAGTTCTTCTTTGCTACTAGCACATCTCCCAAGTTTGAGTAGATATTAACTTTGCTCATTTTAAACCATTACTGCTTTTATGTCAAAACTTTAAAACTTTAAAATGTTTTTACAACAAACATTTAAAACATTTAAAAACCTCGTGAACCTCCCCGGTTCCGGTACGACGCGTTTCGCCAACGATCTCAAACACGTGGCATCATCAGGCGGAAGGTGTTAGTAAAGTGTGCTTGATTTATAGCTTGCCTCGCCCCAAACCCTGTGATCTATGGTTTGCATATTGCGTGCGCATTTCGTGACGGGCTTTGCAACAGGAGATTCCACGCCGAAGGAAGGGGTGGGATCTCGGTGTTGCAGAGTGCGTCACGGTGCTTATGTATATTTATTGTTTCAGCATATTGTAATTGGAATTTAGTTTGTGGGGCCGCTCCCACTTTATAGTTGATTTTATTAACTTTAATGTTGTTTTCGAGTATTACTTTTGAAAGTGCTGTTGTAGATTTCTTATTGCTTATATCTGTGAGGTGCTCGTTCATTCGTACTTCATGCTGCCTGTATGTTTTTCCTATATATTTGTTTTTACCATTCAGTTTGTTTTCTGGGTCAGGGATTTCTGTTTCGTAAACTCCCCCCGTTGGCGGTTTTTGGTCTCTGTCATTTAAAATTAAATTTTTAATGGAGTGCGTAATATTAGTAGGTAACGTATAGTTATATTTTCGTAATGTGTTTTCCAATGTTTTCGTTATTATTTTTATGTGTGGGAAGCTTCGGACATATTGTTTTTTATTTTCAATTTGCTGCGGATGTGGTTGAGTATCTCGTTTTGTAATATATTTGGCTTCGGTGTCCCATTTTTGTAACAGTTTCTGTGGATATCCTACATTTTGTGCTGTTTTATAAATATATTGTAGTTCTTTCTGCAATGTTTTATATTGTGAGCAATATCTATATGCTCTAATGAATTGAGGGATTATACTAGCTTTCTTATATTTCATTGGATGTGCTGAGTCTATTGAAATGTAACTGGGGATGTTGGTTGGTTTTCGGTATACTGAGGTTTCACAATGATTTGGTTTTCTAGTTAATTTTATATCTAAATAAGCTAATTCAGCTTTTGATTCGGATTCTATGGTAAATTTTATGGTAGGTAGTATACTATTAAACGTTTTAACAAATTCTTTTAGCTTTTCAATAGGGTGTGGCCATAATATCAATATATCGTCTACATATCGTATGTAAAGGTCTGGTTTTAAAGTACATCTAGCCAGGGCAGTTTCTTCGACATGTCGCATAACGACATCAGCCATGAGTCCAGAGAGAGGGGAGCCCATCGGGACGCCCTCAGTCTGGAGCCATGTCTTTCCTCCAATATCAAAGTAATTGGAGGTGGTCGCAAGGTCAAGGGCGTCATGCATGGCAAAATAGTGCGGACGAGATGGTTTTGCCACGCGAAGCCATTCAGCTTTAAGTCGCATCGCCGCATCCAATATGGGAGTATTAGGATAGAGCGATATGACGTCCAGCGAATGCATTGTGACCTTGGGTGATATTGGGGTATTCTGTATTCGGTGTAAAGCTTCCTGGCATGATGTCACTATATTTTTTGTAGGTGGGAAATATTGTTTAAAGTATTTGAATAGGGCTATTTCTAAATTATAAGTTGGAGATTTTCGTTTATTAACCAATGGTCTGAAGGGTTTTTCCTTTTTGTGTAATTTTATTTTCACAAACATTTGAGGGATATCTGGGTATATTGGTACAATGCATTGTTTCGCTATTTCATCGGGTATAAATGGATCATTTTTTATATTACCTAATTTTGTAATAATTTTGGATATGGGGGTATTCTTAATGGGTTGACATTTTAAATCTTGCAACGTTTCGATTACTTTTTTATCATACTGTTCCTTATCTATAATTACTATTTGATTTGTTTTATCTGCCATAACAATTTTAATATCTTTATTCTTTTTAAGATCTTGTAGTATTTTTACATTTGGATTTATTTTCTTACTATCTTTTAGTTTTTGAATAGATCTATACATCTTAAATCGTTCTCTATCTTTGAATTTTTGCGGTACCTTATATAATGCTTGTTCGATTTGGGGTATTAATTGTTCACTATTAGTATTAATATTTTCAAATGCATATTTTGCTCCTTTTTGCAAAATAGCATCTTGTTCTTTACTTAATTTTAATCTAGATAAGTTTATATAATTTCCCTTCTGATTAACTAATTTTTGCGTAGGTTTTTGACTATGTAATAGATTATCTAATTTCTTTTTATGTATTTTTTGAATTCTTTTAGTTTCTTGTTCTAATCTATATGTTAGTTTACCCATAAATTGATTTAAATTATTAACTTTTAATTTTAAGTAACTCCTATATGTCTGCTCTTCATGTTGTCGGATATTTTTCCGTGTTTCTCTAATCGTTTTCTTTAATATTATGGTTTCAGCTTTTCGTAAGACGTGATGTAAATTTTGTTCAAATTTTAATTTTTCTATACTTAGTGACTTTGGAATCACATCATGTTTTTTACATTGAACCAGAAAAGTTAACCGTAGTAACAAGTTATTTAGGCGAGGCGGCTTTTCATAAACCTGTTTGCTTCCATTTTGCGCTTAAAACGACTCGTGCGCTATATAAGTTAAAATTAAGATATCACACAGCTAGAGAAATAGTAAGATTTATTCACGATTATGCTGTGATGGAGAGTTTAAAACATTTAAAAGCTCGGTTTTTGGGAGCAAATCTCAAAGCTAAGAGAGTGCTTTACATTGTGTAGCCAATTATAAGATTTACCTTATAATTACCCATAGATTTTTATACATCTTGTCTATGTGGCTCTTGTCACCTAAGAGCCGCTAGAAAGAAATATATAGATAAGACATATTTACTCTCCATCACAGCATAATCGTGAATAAATCTTACTATTTCTCTAGCTGTGTGATATCTTAATTTTAACTTATTTTTTCTTTTGAGCAACATGAATTAATTTTTTGATTGTATTTAATATTTAAATTTGACAATCATTTTTGAATTCTTACTCCATAAGTAACGCTTGGCAAATATTTACTGAACCCTATTTCAACTTTATTTGGCAAGTTATTATTGCCTGGTGCCCGAAAGAGCTATCCGGAATTTGAATAAAATTGGATCAGATAAAAGGTCCAAACTTTAAAAAGTTATTAATCTTTGTAGCGTTACAATTACCATGTATGAGGGGTTATGTGCAAACTATGTGAATGAAGGCAAGGTATGTGAATATCAAATGAGAACTACTTAGTGAATTTTAAATGCTACAAGATGCATAAATGCAAGATGCAAGATTTTAAATGCTACAAGATGCATAAATGTGAATTTTAAATGCTACAAGATGCATGATAAGGTTACATTTTCCCAGTCACATGACTTAGAAAATACATCCAAGTTAACAAAGGCCATTTTGACATTTACTGCACTAGTATTAAACTCTAATAAAACTACCCCTGAAGCTGCTTACCACAGAGGTCTGACAGGAGCCTGTCAGTTTAATATGCCATAGAAAAGATATGTGAGAAAGACAAAACCTCAGCGAAAAGACAACACAGAAGAGAACGTCCATACCTAATCTGGGCTCAAACCTAGGTCCCTTTGATCTGTAGCCAAGCACACCAACCACTCAGCCACTGAATGGTAATGTGTAATTCTGCAATTAACTGTTCTAAATCAATATGAATGAACAAGTGATTTTCCCCCCAATTTGTTTGATGAACTGTGAATATCCACAGCTTTGTAATCATTGTCAATAGAATCCATGTTCAAATGACATTTCTGGTTTGACATTACCAGGACAGGATTAACTCAAACAGTACCATGCCAGTCTTATAATCTGCAATTCTCAGGTTCTACTGCCAACTGTGGAAGCATTGAGAATTTTCTCTGCTAACCCCCATTTTGCCTTCAGTGAGAAAGGTGACACCAATGGACTTGGAAAGGCTGTTGTCCATCAGATGGACATAAAGCTATGGCCCTGTGTGTAGGGAAGCCATACCCTGTGTATATTAAAGAGCATGCTTGATGGGAGGTTACCATCTGTCTCCTAACAGCTATCCAATGGGTATCCTTCCCCTGAACCTTCTCTGAGCCCTTGGGGTCCTCATGACCTGGCCATTTACCCATGTGCAAAAAAGGTTCCAATCAATTCAACTTGATGTGACCTCAGGAATAAAATCCTCTAGTATTTATTAATCATAATTCATGGGACACCCTGAATACATATTATCTGTAAAAATCTAATTGCCTTACAAATAGCTGCTGCCATCACTTGGTTCCCATTAGAATTTGGAATGCTTTCAGTGCATTCATCACTTCAATCATTTCATCATGCCATAGATCATCCCTCAGCATTACATCAAAACAGATTCATCATTAGTTGCACAATGTACTATCAATAACACCATTCCATTATCTTGGAATTGTTTCAGGATTATCACTGAAGATGCTTACTAATATTAAATTTTTTTTTAAAATACCCCCTCAAGCAGCTGCTTGCCACAGAGGTCTGACAGGAGCCTGTCAGTTTATATGCCATAGTAGAAGATCTGAGAGGATGGCAGGACCTCAGCAGAAAAACGACACACATCCATGCCTTAACCCGGGGCTCGAACCCGGTCCCATTAGATCAATAGCCAAGCGTGCTAATACTGTTGCTAATATACACTGAATGGACAAATTATTTTATACACCTACCTAATAATCTGTTGCACCACTTTTTGCCCTCACAACTGCAGCCAGATGTCTTGATAAGGACTCATTCAGCTGTTGAAGACATGGAGGTGATATTGCCACCCATGAAACGAGGATCGCCTGTTGTAGAGCATCCACAGTTGCGGGGATTAACAGGCTCAAACAGATCTTTCCAATCATCACACAAATTTTCAATGGTGTTGAGGTCCAGCTTTTGAGGGGGCCATTCGAGTGTAGTAAATTCATCTGAATGCTCCTGGAGCCAATTGGTCACCACTCAGGAAGTATGCAATATGGTGTTGTCCTGTTGAAAGATGGTGTCATGGTATGGAAAGAGAATCATTACAAATGGATGTAGATGGCAGGGAGGATGTTCACATTACCTTGTGTCGGTGATGGAGGTCTCGACAGGTACGAGGGACCACAAGGAAGCCCATGTAAATGCATCCCAAACTGTTACACCACCCCCACCTGCTTGTATGACCCCAACTTGGCAAGCTGGGTCCATTGCTTCATGTGGTTTAGGCCACACGGTGCATCCTCCCATCAGCAGGATAGAATTGAAACCATGATTCTTCAGACCAGATGTTTCCAGTCCTCCACATTCCAGTTGTGATAGGTGTTTGCAAACTGCAGCCTAATCTTTCAGTGCCTTGCAGTCAACAAGAGGACATGGTGTGGATGTTGACTGCCATAGCCTATTTTTTCCATGGCACGGTGGATTGTGCTTGTGGCTTGTGGATGTGCCCTAATTCAATTCCGATGTTATCTGCTCCACCGTAGCCATGCAATTCCTTGTTATGATGCAGGACAATCTGTGCTCACCTTCAGAGTCAGTTGCACATCTATGTCCACATTAATTCTGCTCGTTGGAATTTTGCTGTATTTTACGTAGTCTTGGTATACACGTGCAATGGTCTGATGTGGAAATCTCGACTGTTGAGCAATTGCAGTGATTGAACAACATGCCTTTCTCGCACCTACTATCTAGCCATGGTCAAACTCACTTATGCCACTGCTTTCCCCATGATTACTTCTCCGTGACTGGTTTCCAATGCATAGAGACCTGCTCTATTTATAACATTGCTGGTTCATCCCACATGACTGGATGTGATACTTCTGCTTTGCATATTGTTATCAGGGTGTTATAATAATTTGTCCATTCAGTGTATTACTGTTAAATATTACGTTAATTACTAATGTTAATTTTTTTAGATGCTGCAAAAAGAAAGCAGTTACCAGCATGGATAAGAGAAGGCTTAGAAAAAATGGAACAGGAGAGATTGAAAAGACTGGAGAAAGAACGATCAGAAAAAGAGAAAGCTGAAAGGTTAAAGGCAAAGAAATTAATGGATGAATCTTCGAAAAAAGGTTTGAATTTGTTACGATCAGGGGGATATAATAAATCTTCTACATCTATGCCTCTCAAAAGTAAATTTGTAAGTATTAAAGCTTTTTCTAATATTCTGTAGCAGTTTTTATATTTCAAATATAATTACACACTGAGAGTTTTTCAACATTGCAAACAAACTGTATATAAAAACAATTATAGTCATGTAACAGTTGGGTTTGTTGAGTATTTAAGTGTCATACAGATTGCAGTTAATTTGTTCAACATTGAACATGATGGCAATAGTAATACACCGAAGAGCCAAAACATTATGACCAGCGCATCTTTATGCAAATTGAAGCAATTGCAGGTAAATGCGTGTGAAGATCATGAAATGGTATAAATAACACCCGATACTGAGCTCTCTTAATCAGTTATTCTTGTTCTTCAGATGGTGAAAGGCAGTGGACTTAAATGAGTTTGACAAAGGCCAAATTGTAATGGCCAGACGACTGGGTTAGAGCATTTCCAAGATGGCAAGGATTGTGGGGTGCTCACAGTCAGCCATGGTTAATACCTTCAGAAAGTGGTCCGAGGAGGGAAAAACCACAAAATGCTGGCAAGGGTGTGCGGACCACAGCTCATTGATGCTATAGGTGAGCATCCCTTATGGTACAAGTCAACAGAAGGGATATTGTGGTGCAACTCGCCCATAATTTGAATGGGAGTAATGTGTCACAACACACAGTACACATCAAACCCTGCTGAAAATGAGGCTGCATGCCACTCCAAGTGCCCGTGCTAACCTCAGTTCACCGTGAAAAGTGCCTACAAACATCATGCGAGCATCAAAACTAGACCTTGAATGATTGGAAGAAGGTTGTCTGGTCCAATGAATCTCGTTTCCTGTTGCACCATGTGGATGGTCGGATACATGTGTGTTGTTTATCTGGGGAAGTGTTGGCACCAGGATTCACTGTGGGACAAAAACAAGTCATTGGAGGAAATGTAATGCTTTGGACAATGTTCTGCTGGGAAACCCTGGGTCCAGTCATTCATGTGCAGGAAACTATGATGCCTACCACCCACCTAAACATCATTGCAGACCAGGTACATCCTTTCATGGCAATGCCTTCTTTCAGCAGGATAATGTGCCATGCCCACTGTCCGAATTGTTTGAGAATGGTTCGCGGAACATGAGGAAGACTTCTAGGTATTGCCCTGGCCTCCAAAATTCCCCATACATCAATCCAATCGAGCGTCTATGATTTGTGTTGGAACAGCATATCTGATCTGTGACAGCTCGACCACGTAACTTACAAGAGTTAAAGGATCTGCTGGTAATGTGTTGATACCAGATACCACAAAACACCTTTAGAAATCTTGTAGCATCCATGCCTTGCCGGGTAAGAGCTGTTTTGACTGCACATTGAGGACCAAAATCATATTAGGCAGGTGGTCATAATGTTTTGTGTATATATATTCAGTGTATATATCTTTTCATCCTAGGGGTATATTATATGTGTTTAATATTGCATATTTATTTTTGGAAAGGTCCCACCATGTTTTATTTTTAGGAAAATTTCTGCAGAATTGCCTCCAAATATTGCAGTTTCAGTTTTTAATTAGATAACTTTCAGGATGAAAACTTATTTCTCCCCATTACTATTGAGATCAACACTAAAGGTAAAAAATGTTCTTTCATCTACATGCATAGTGTTATTAAAACATATTTAGTGCGAAAGTTAACCTAAACTCTTACAGTGCCTTAAGTTATGATCAGAGGAAGTTGTATGCCAAATTTAATAGTATACAATCCACAAGATGGCATTTGCTGAAGAGATTTGTAGCTTTCTTGATTGAATTTTCATTCTCACTATTGCCATAATAACTACACCCATCCTTGGATTTATGTGGTACTCAATTTACATAGTTTCAGTTTTACATGGTCAAAAAAGAAAAATGCAGCCAGTTTCAATTTACACAGTGATATACTCGGTTTTACATGATACAGATTGAATTTTTAACCCCTTGTTTTCAAAGAAAACGAGATAATAATTTCGCTTTACCATCTGTCTGTCCATCTGTCTGTCTGTAGACATTGAACTTTTTTGTTTATAGATATTAAAAATTCTTATTGTGTTGGATATTGATGAAATATTACAATATACACTTTCTGAATCTCTCTAAAGCTATTAATTACGTCCTCTTGCAGTGGAAAAAGTTGAAAATTCCAAAATTGCAAATGATGTATTTATGTCAGAAATTTTAAATTTTGTTGGTGGAATGTGAAGGTCATGAAGTTTCCATTACTAACAATGAGTTGACCCCTTAGACCCACAGGAAAAGCACACTTTTTTAGTTTTAGCAGATAATTGGTTTTAGAGATAAATGAAAAAATTCTTTTTGGGTTAGATAGAAATTGATAAAATATTATGATTCACACTTTTTAAATCTTCTGAAAATATAACTGCACCCTCTAACGGTGGAAAATTTTGCAAATTCCAAAATTTAAAACAAATATTGCAAATGACGTATTTAAGCTAGAAATTTTAAATTTTGGTGATGGATTGTGAATGATATGTTTCCATTTGCAACAATGGATTGACCTCTTAAACCCAGGGGGTGGGTGGGAAAAGACATTTTTTTTTTGTTTTAGCAGATAATTGTTTGTATTTAGAGATAAATGAAAAAAGTTTTTAGGGTTAGGTAGGAATTGATAGAATATTATGATTCGCACTTTTGGAATCTGCCGAACACCTATAATTGTGCCCTCTAATGGTGAAAAAGATTGAAAATTCCAAAATTTCAAATGAATATTGAAACGATGTATTAATGATAGAAATATGAAATTTTGGTGGTGAAATGTAAATGTCATGAAGTTTCCATTGGAAACATTGAAAATGATAATTATAAAACTTTTTTTTTATTTGATTGGTACTAATGAAATATAGCTGACATTTTTCAAATACTTAGGTAGTTTTAATATACACCTATCCCTCGATTTACACGGTACTCAGTTCACACAATTTTAGCTTTGCACGGTCAAAAAATGCAACAAGTTTCGATTTACACGGTACTGACTGAGATTTCCTTTCTATGTACGTCTCAGTCAGTACCGTGTAAATCGAAACTGGTTGCATTTTTTGACCATGCAAAGCCAAAATTGTGTGAACTGAGTACCGTGTAAATCAAGGGATAGGTGTATATATATCTTAAATATTGAATAAATTCTACTTTCTTGGTATATACTAAATATTAACCACTTTGTAAGTCGATTTAATTTTAGAGGAAAAATTGTCTTGAGTCGGGTGGGATATGAACCCATGACCTCCTGATAACATGTCGGGTGCCCTAAACTACTGAGCTACCGGCCGCCAATCAAGATTTCGTCTAATTGATGATATGAACATTCTCAACCTTTAGTACAAATTCCATTATGTCACATATAGGCACTGTTCGGGCGATCTTAGCCACAATTCGGCAAGTAAATACTGTATAGATGGAAAGTATATGTTACAAGTATACAATTGATTAAATATTGAATGAACTCGAATTTCTTGGTATTTCTGACATGTTATCAGGAGGTCATATCAGGAGGTTGATCTCCTGACATGTTTTCAGGAGGTCGTGGGTTCATATCCCACCTGGCTCAAGACAATTTTTCCTCTAAAATTAAATCAACTTACAAAATGGTTAATATTTAGTACATATATATCTTTAGAGATCACTGAAATGATGAAAGAGCTTAGCTGTTATCGAGTTTTACAAATAATACGTGTAGAATAGAAATTGAAAAATTAGTGGTAGTTTTTAAGAAATATTCCACTGACAGCAATAGGGGGGTGGCTCAGTCGGTAGCACCCCAGGCTCGTAATCTACAGTTCCCAGGTCAGCGGGTCAGCATTGAGATTTATCTCTGCAAAACTCCCCGCTCTCCCATGGTCAGTAGGGGGCACAATGGGCTTAGAAAGGCCATCGTCCATCAGATGGGATGTTAACCTGTGCCCCCGTGTGCAGGAGAGCCATACCCTCTGCACGTTAAAGAACACACTGGGTGGCCTTGATGGGAGGCTACCATCTGTCTCCTAACAGCTGTTCCAGTGGGTCCCCTCACCCAGCCTTCTCTGAGCCTTTGGGGTCCTTGTGACCTGCCCATTTAGCCCATTGTGTGCAAAAAAGTGCCGCTCAGAGGTAAAACAACAACTGACAGCAATAATTTACCCACTTTTATGAGAGAGGTGTGGGAAATGCAACTTTTTTAATTTAAGAATTAAATAATGAATACTTTTATGTTGTATAATTACTAATGAAATACTACTTGCATTTTTCCCCATCATCCGCTAGCTTTGAGCTTGATTATGGATCCTGGACTTGCTGCACTGGTGGGCCTCTGTTGAGGGAGAGTCTCCCGCTGTGCTTTCTGTTTGCTTCTGGGTTGCCAGCTCTAAGTGAACAGAGGCATGGGATACCTTATATCAGCTGGTGGATAATCCTAATCAGAGGCCATCGCAGGTACCTGAACCTTACTTAGCTAGTTGGGCATTGTCAAGCCTAAACTGGAGTAATGTGTCTCAGGGAGGCCATGTGGCTCTTGAAAAAGTCCACTTGAAAAGGTGGTGCCTGAAGTTCCTACCAGCATCGGTGACTTCAGCCTTTAGCGGAGGAGGAACAGGTCTTTGCCCCATGCCTGCGATCAGGGGGCTGTTTGATATTGTTGGCCCTACCAATCTCAATAAACCTAATTTCTTTAAAAATCCTACTAATCATTTTCTCTGTGCAGGAACGTGGAACGTGAGGACATTACATAGAGATTATTCTCTTGATGTCCTCATGCAGGAATTCCAGCTCTATAACCTAGATATTCTAGGCTTGCAAGAGACCAGATGGACAGGTAAAGGTGAGATACTTAAAAATAACTTTAAATTTCTCTTTACAGGGAGGGAGGATGGAAAGCATCACCAAGGCGTGGCTCTGCTGCTCAGCAGACATGCTAGTGATGCTCTTCTAGGATATGAGTGCATTAATGAAAGGTTTCTTACAGCAAAATTTCAGACAAGCATTAAACACTTGAATGTTATCTGCTGTTATGCCCCCACTGAGGATGCTGATGAGGATGAGAAGGATAGGTTTTACGGACAACTTCAGAATATTTTGAATTCTGTCAAGAAAGGAGATATTACCCTTGTTCTTGGTGATTTCAATGCCAAAGTTGGTACTGACTCTGATCTTTGGGAAGGGGTGATAGGCCCTTTTGGTATTGGTAGCTGCAATGGGCAACGTCTCCTACAGGTAAGTAAACTCAATGGTTTCAGAATAACTAACACATATTACAAACACCGTGACATACATAAATACACATGGGTTTCACCTGATGGGCTGCATAGGAATATGATTGATTATATATTAATTAACAGCAAATGGGCTAGTTCTGTTAGAAATACCAGGGCATATAGGGGAGCTGAAATTGGATCTGACCATTACCTTGTTAAAAGTGTCTTGCAACTTAAACTTAAAAAGTTCTGTGCTAGGGTTAAAAAATTTGCCTTTAATACTGATGCTCTGAAAGACCCAATTATAGCTAAAGCTTACCATGATAGGTTACTTAGTCATTATGACAGTCATGGTTTGCTTAATACTGATGTTGAGGAAGAATGGGGCCATTTAAACAGGCTTTTTTGGAAACTAACAGTACTCTTTTAGGAAAAAAGGAGCAGAAGAGACAGAATTATCTGAGTGATAAGGCACTTGAGCTTATTTCGGAAAGAAAGAACTGCAGGAATGTCCTTAATCAATACCCTTCTAGTCACAATAGGAAGCATTACAGAGAACTTAATAAACGTGTAAAGGATCAGTTAGCTGCTGATAAGAATCTTTGGCTTGATAGCTTGGCTGACAAAGCTGAGGAAGCAGTTAGGCAACACAACAGCAGAGAGCTGTACCAGATAGTTAATGTTTTATGTGGTAGAAAACGGACAGGCATACAGGGATTGAAGGATAAACAAGGTAAGGTTATAGAAGGTGAGGATTCTGTCATGGCTAGGTGGGCTGAGCATTTCAGTGATGTTCTAAACTATGTGGTTAGTTCTACTCCCATCGTTTGTAATGATGATAGATGCATTGGCAGCTTTAATGTTGGCCCTATAACACAATCTGAAGTATGTTTGGCTATCTCTAAACTTAAACTTCATAAATCCCCAGGGGTCGATGAAATTACTACAGAAATGCTCAGAGCTGGGAATGTTTTGGTTACCACTTGGATGACTGAAATTCTGAATATCTTTTATGATAAAGGCATGGTTCCTAAGGATTTTACCAGAGCTATTGTTATCCCTATTTTCAAAAAAGGTGATTGCAGTTCTTGTGATAACTATAGGGGTATCAGCCTACTCTCTGTTCCAGGTAAAGTTCTTTCCATGATTGTGCTTAATAGAATTAAGAATCTGGTTGACAGTCAATTGCGTGATGAGCAATGTGGATTCAGAAGTGGTAGGGAATGTGTGGATCAGATATTTTCACTTAGGCAGATTCTTGAGAAATGTTTAGAGTTTCAGAAACCTTTGGTTGCTAGCTTTGTTGATTTCAAAAAGGCTTTTGACTCTGTTGATATTCATAATTTGTGGTTGATTGTGAGATCATATGGTATACCAGACAAGTTAGTTAACATAATGAAAGCTCTCTATAATAACACTGAGTCGTGTGTGAGAGTTGGTAAGGCTTGTAGCAATTGGTTTAGCATTACGTCTGGTGTTCGACAAGGGTGCATTTTGTCTCCTTTTCTCTTTAGTTTGGTTGTTGATTATGTTATGCGAAATTCATTTCAAGGGAAAGATTTTGGCCTTAAATGGGCTGGAGATACGAAAATTTCTGATTTAGATTATGCTGATGATTTAGCCCTTTTGGCAAATGATGTTGATGAGATGAACTCTTTCATTCGAGCTGTTGACGAGACTGGTAGTAGAGTAGGTTTGGTTATAAACAGAGAGAAAACTAAAGTGATGAAAATTGGCCAGGCAGGTTGTGATTCAGTTAATCTGAATGGTTGCAGTCTTGAGCATGTCACAGTTTAATTATCTTGGGAGCTATGTAACTGATACTGGTGATGTGCGGCATGAGATTAAAAGACGAATAGGTATTGCTGCCGGGACTTTTAAGAATCTATGGAGATTGTGGAGAAATAGGCGTATACACCTAAAGACTAAAATTAGACTGTGTAATAGTTTTGGTTCTTTCTACGGTTAGTTATGGTAGTGAAACTTGGACACTGTGTAAACAAGATAACAGGTAACTAGATGCTTTTGATTTTAGATGCTTACGCAGTATCTTGGGTATTAGGTGGTTTAACTTTGTGACTAATGATGAGGTTAGGCAAAGGAGTCTGCAAAATCCTTAAAGCAGCATATTGTGCAGAGAGAGACTCCGCTGGTTTGGCCATGTTGCCCGTATGGATAATTATAGATTGGCGAATAGGGTTATGAACAGTGTGCCTAGAGGCCTCAGAAGGAGGGGGAGACCTAGGATGCGGTGGGCAGACAATGTCAAACAGGACCTTGTTAGAATTGGTGTGCAGTGGCCGGATGCAGCAGATGTAGCTCAGGACAGATATGCTTGGAGAATTAAACTGTGTGGTCTGGTTGGACCTCCGTAGCCCATGGCTGCTTGAGGATGATGATGATGATGATTGTAATGCAAATCCGTCTTGCAACATCTTAATGAAATGAAGCGTGGTTTGAAAGAGCAGCTAGATCTGACTTTTCTAGACAAAGATTTTCGAACTAATAAAAATGAGGTTTTATCTCTCATTTTAAACTTGTTCTAAAAACAATTTTAACTTTGTAGACTATTATATATTATCCGAAATACAGCAGATTTGTAAGTGCACTGTTTTATACCAGATAACTAAATAACTTCACACAGTTTTTTAATGTCATCATTTCAATGAAAAGTAAGTAAGCACAATTACAAGTGGTGTGCATGTGTTGATACACAGATGAAAGCATGTGGCACTGTTCAGTGAAATTGGGAAGGTTGACGTAAACATCTTCATTGAATATAGTTATTCAAGCATGCTTACTTTATGAGTTTAAAATGAGAACTAAAGTGGCGCAAGCAACCTGCAGGATATGTACAGCATTTGGGGAGAACACAGTAGTGAGCGAACAGACAGCCCAAAAGTGGTTCTGAAAATTTGCATCAAACAATGAGACACTTGAGGATGCACCCCATGAGGGAAGACTGGCCAACATTAATGACAATGAACTGATGGACCATCGAGTTAGATTCACATCAAATGTGCTAAGAGCTTTCAAAAAGGTTCCATGTAAGTGGCAAAACCATTCTTTTGCATTTACACTCCCTAGGAAAAATCTGGAAGCTGAGCAAATATGTTCCACTGAACTGACTGCTGACAACAAACTCCAGCGACTTATGATCTGCTCGCCACTGCTTTCGGGCCACAAGAATGAGACACTTTTGGGCAGGTTGTTGGTGTCCAATGAAAAATGGATTATCTATAGGAACATCAAACATTTCTATCATTGATAGTTGTCCTGTTAACCTGTACCACACACACCAAGACCAAGATCCACCAACAGAAAATTTTATTGTGTGTCTGGTATCATCCATTGTGAGCTTCTGGCCACTGGTCAAGCAATTACTGCAGATGTCTACTCAGCACAGCTACAATAGGTTGCAGATGCACTGCTCCCAAAACAGTCTGCACTTGTTCATCGCAAAGGTGTTGTGTCTTTCCAGACAATGGTCGCTCTCACACAGTGCAAGTGACCCAAGACAAGCTCCACAGCCTTGGTTGGGAAATTCTACCCCCCCCCCCCCCCCCCCCCTCCATATTTCCCACACACATCATGTCATCTGCCACACATCATTACCATCTTGGTGCTGGACAATCATATGCACAACTGACAATTTCAAAATTGAGAATACTGGAAGCCGAGTTCGCTGCTTTCTGTGCTTCTAAACATATATTGCAGTTTCAGGGAGTTCTATCAGTCTATCAGAGTGGCATTTACAAACTTGTATCTCATTGGGAAAAGGCTATAGGTTGTGCTGGTGCTTACTTTCCTGGCCATCCCCTGGCTGACTCTTTAGCTTACTTGGGTACTGATGAAAGGGACCTGGATTCAAACCATGGGCAGACATGTAATGGCTCTGTTGTCTTTCTGCTGATGTCCTGCAATACTCACAGACCCTCTACTATGGCATATTAAACTGACAAGCTCCTGTCAGACCTCTGTGGGAAACAGCTGCTTTAGGGGGTATATATTTAATTTTTGTTTACTTTCCTGAATAAAATTTCTTCATTCACTTTTTTTGTATGGTTTGATTTTACCCACAAAAACTGCACAAACGTTTTTGGTTACCTGATATGTCATATAAATACTAATTTTAGAAAATAAAGAAATAAGTGTTGATACAAATACTTAATTTCTAATTTGTATTCAGTTCATAAATAGTCTTCTTCCAAATTTTGTCTTCAAATTCAACAGTGCACATCTACATTAATGATGAGTATTTTTTGTAACAAAAAGAAATGTATGAGAAATTAAGCTTATCTGAATTAGGCAAATAAAGTACAAAATGTTACATTAATGCCTATTATTAATTAATGCTTATTATTACTGCTGAACTGAAATTTGAGATAAATATGTATAAATAATACATTTATAAGAACGATTTTTTGGAACCTAAAACCCCGCCTTCTTGTGTTGCAGACCGTTAGTACCTTTCAAAAGAGATACTCTCTTGTGGAAGTGAACGGAAGGGGAGGGCTGCCAGATTAGTGTGGCCTACTGATCTGGACAACTATGGCTACTTTTCTTTTTTTCTACCCTGCTGAGGAGTGGTCAACCACACAGGGTCCTGGTGCTGACAATATAAACCCACTGGACTGGATAGATATATGGCTCTGAGCTTGATTATGGATCCTGATTTTGCTGCACTGGTGGGCTTCTGTGGAGGGAAAATCTTCCGCTGTATTTTCTGTTTGTTTGTGGGTTGACAGCCCCAAGTTAATAGATTCACAGGATATGTTTATCAGCTGGTGGATAATCCTGAGCAGAAGTCATCGCAGGCACCTGAACTCTTTGCTTCTATTGGCATCGTCAAATTCTACGTTGGAGGAAATCTTCCAGTGTAGATGGCTTCAGCCTTTAGTAGTGGGGGAACGGGTCTTTGCCCCATGTCTGCGATTAGGAGGCTGTTTGATATTGTCGGCATTCCCTCTTTAAATAAACATAGTTTCTTTAAACATCCCACTAACCATTTTCTCTCCATAGGTAGTTGGAATGTGAGGACTCTGCACAGAGCTTTTTCTCTTGATGTCCTCACACAATAATTCCACCATTATAATTTAGATATTCTCTGCTTGCAAGAGACCAGGTAAAGGTCAGATTCTTAAAAATAATCTTAAATTTCTCTTTTCAGGGAGGGACGACAATAAGCATCACCAAGGCGTGGGTCTGCTTCTCAGCAGACACGCTAGTGATGCTCTTCTAGGATACGAGTGCATGAATGAAAGGTTTCTTACAGCAAAATTTCAGACAAGCGTTAAAGACCTGAATGTTATCTGCTGTTATGCCCCCACTGAGGATGCTGATGAGGATGAGAAGGATAGGTTTTATGAACAACTTCAGGATATTTTTGAATTCTGTCAAGAAAGGACTTCAATGGTGACTTCAATGCCAAAGTTAGTACTGACTCTGACCTTTGGGGAGGAGTAATAGGCCCTTTTGGTATTGGCAGCTGCAATGGCAATGTCTCCTACAGGTAACTAAACTCAATGGATTCAGAATAACTAACACTTATTACAAACACCATGACATACATAAGTACACATGGGTTTCACCTGATGGGCTGCATAAGAATATGATTGATTACATATTAATTAACAGCAAATGGGCTAGTTCTGTTAGAAATACCAGGGCATATAGGGGAGCTGAAATTGGATCTGACCATTACCTTGTTTAAAACTGTCTTGCAACTAAACTTAAAAAGTGTTGTGCTAGGGTTAAAAAATTTACTTTTAATAATGTAGCTCTGAAAGATCCAATTATGGCCAAAGCTTACCATGATAGGTTACTTAGTCATTATGACAGTCATGGTTTGCTTAGTACTGAAGTGGAGGAAGAATGGGATCATTTTAAACAGGCTTTTTTGGACACTAACAGTACTCTTTTAGAAAAAAAGGCGCAGGAGAGGCAGAATTATTTGAGTGATAAGGCACTTGAGCTTATTTTGGAAAGAAAGAACTGGAGGAATGTCCATAATCATTACCCTACTAGTCCTAATAGAAAGCATTACAGAGTATATATATACATAAATGTGTAAAAGATCAGTTAGCTGCAGCTAAGAATATTTGGCTTGATGGTTTGGCTGACAAAGCCGAGGAAGCAGTTAGACAGCACAACAGCAGAGAGCTGTACTAGATAGTTAATGTTTTGTGTGGTAGAAAATGGACAGGTATACAGGGATTGAAGGATAAACAAGGTAAGGTTATAGAAGGGGAGGATTCTGTCATGGCTAGGTGGGCTGAGCACTTCAGTGATGTTCTAAACAATGTAGTTAGTTCTACTCCTATTGTTTGCAATGATGATAGATGCATTGGTGGCTTTAATGTTGGCCCTATAACACAATCTGAAGTTATTTTGGCTGTTTCTAAACTTAAACTTCATAAATCCCCAGGGGTAGATGAAATTACTACAGAAATGCTTAGAGCTGGGAATGTTTCGATTACCACTTGGATGACTGAAATTCCGAATATCTTTTATGATAAAGGCATGGTTCCTAAGGATTTTACCAGAGCTATTGTTATCCCTATTTTCAAAAAAGGTGATTGCAGTTCTTGTGATAACTATAGGGTATCAGCCTACTCTCTGTTCCAGGTAAAGTTCTTTCCATGATTGTGCTTAATAGAATTAAGAATCTGGTTGACAGTCAATTGCGTGATGAGCAATGTGGATTCAGAAGTGGTAGGGGATGTGTGGATCAGATATTTTCACTTAGGCAGATTCTTGAGAAATGTTTAGAGTTTCAGAAACCTTTGGTTGCTAGCTTTGTTGATTTCAAAAAGGCTTTCGACTCTGTTGATATTCATAATTTGTGGTTGATTGTGAGATCATATGGTATACCAGACAAGTTAGTTAACATAATGAAAGCTCTCTATAATAACACTGAGTCATGTGTGAGAGTTGGTAAGGCTTGTAGCAATTGGTTTAGCATTACTTCTGGTGTTCGACAAGGGTGCATTTTGTCTCCTTTTTTCTTTAGCTTGATTATTGCTTATGTTATGCAAAATTCACTTCAAGGGAAAGATTTTGGCCTTAAATGGGCTGGAGATATGAAAATTTCTTATTTAGATTATGCTGATGATTTAGCCCTTTTGGCAAATGATGTTGATGAGATGAACTCTTTCATTCGAGCTGTTGATGAGACTGGTAGTAGAGTAGGTTTGGTTATAAACAGAGAGAAAACTAAAGTGATGAAAATTGGTCAGGCAGGCTGTGATTCAGTTAATCTGAATGGTTGCAGTCTTGAGCAGGTGTCACAGTTTAATTATCTTGGGAGCTATGTAACAGATACTGGTGATGTGCGGCATAAGATTAACAGACGAATAGGGATTGCTGCCGCGACTTTTAAGAATCTATGGAGAGTGTGGAGAAATAGGTGTATACACCTAAAGACTAAAATTAGACTGTATAATAGTTTGGTTCTTTCTAGGGTTAGTTATGGTAGTGAAACTTGGACACTGTGTAAACAAGGTAACAGGAAACTAGATGCTTTTGATTCCAGATGCTTACGCAGTATCTTGGGCATTTGGTGGTTCAACTTTGTAACTAATGACGAGGTTAGGCAAAGGAGTTTGCAACCTGCTTTAAGCAGCATATTGTGCAGAGAGAGACTCCGTTGGTTTGGCCATGTTGCCCGTATGAATAATTATAGATTGGCGAATAGGGTTATGAACAGTGGGCCTAAAGGCCTCAGAAAGAAGGGGAGACCTAGGATGTGGTGGGCAGACAATGTCAAACAGGACCTTGTTAGAATTGGTGTGCAGTGGCCAGATGCAGTAGATGTAGCTCAGGATAGACTTGCTTGGAGAACTAAATTGCACAGTCTGGTTGGACCTCCGTAGCCCATGGCTGCTTGAGGATGATGATGATGATGAACTCCATTTTCCCCCAAAAAATTTTTTTGGGTTTTTATTTAACGCTGTGTTTTCCTGGAACCTACCTACTGTGTAAATCAAGGGATGGGTGTAGTTGGAATATTTCTATTTTTCATACACATAACAGAAAGTATATAAAATATAACAATTTGTGGAAAATTTTGAGAAACCTATTGGCAATAAATCTGTTAAGACTAACTCAGTATAATATGAAAGGTGTTTCTTACCATGCATTTCATTAATTTCTTGAAAATGAAGGAATGCTAAGAGATAAGTAAGAAGACAATATGATTATTACTAATTATTTTTTTTAATAATTTTTTTGATTTTAATAATTTGTTTACTAATTAATTTATTTTGAAATGTTTTTCTTATTACATGATCATAAGTAGTTATAATGTATTAAACCTTATATGTAGTATAGTAGTGTACTCAAAAGTTTCCAGTAGGGGTGCCAGGTTTTAGTCTCATGGGAGAAGATAAACCCAATTGACCAATTCTAACAAGGTCCTGTTTGACATTGTTTTTGAATTGTTTGATATTGATAAATTTTTGTATCTCCAAACCATTCAAGGCCAAAATCTTTCCCTTGCAAAGAATTTTGCAATAACGTAATCGATAACTTAAAGAGGAAGGGAGACAAAATGTTCCCTTGTCAAACTCAACTAGCTATGCTAAACCGATTGCTACAAGCATTATCAACTCTCACACACAACTCAGTGCTATTATAGAAAGCTTTGATATGTTAACTAACTAGTCAGGTATGCCATATGACCTCATGATCAACCACAGATTTCTCAAACTCTAAACATTTCTCAAGAATCTGCATAAGTGAAAATATTTGATCTATTCATCCTTTACCACTTTTGAATCCACACTGTTCATCAGGCAGTTGCCCATCAACCAAATTCTTAATTCTATTAAGTATAATCATGTAAAGAACTTTACTTGGAACAGAAGGTAAACTAATTCCCCTATGATTATCACAAGAACTGTGATTACCTTTTTTAAAATTCAGGATAATTATAGCTCTAGTAAAATACTTAGGAACAACACCTTTATCATAAAAAATATTCAAAATATCAGTCAGCCATGTGACAGCACAAATGTTCCCAGCTCTAAGTATTTCAGTGGGAACTTCATTCACCCCTATGAATTTATGCAGTTTTAATTTAGAGATAGTCAAAGTGACTTCAGAATGTTATATAGGACCAACATTAAAGCCAGTATGCATCTATCCTGATTACAAACAATGGGAGTAGAAATAATCACATTGTTCAAAACGTCTCTGAAATGCTCAGCCCATCTAGCCATCACAAGATCCTCACCTTTAATTGCCTTACCATGTTTATTTCTCAATCACTGCGTACCTGTCTCTTTCCACACAAAACATTAACTATTTGGCACAATCCCTTACAGTTGTGCTGTCTTGTCTGTAACTGCTTCCTCTGTTCAAGAAAACTTCCTCTGGACAAGAAATTCAAGAAAACTGCTTCCTCTGGACAAGAATCTTTGGCTTGTCAGCCAAGCTGACAAGCCAAAGATTCTTAGCTGGTAACTGATCCTTTACATGTTTATTAAGCTTGTTATGATGCCATATGTTAGGACTAGTTGGGTGTTGATTCATATTTATCCTGTACTAATTCAGCAGTAAGCAAACGATTGTCATAATGACTAAGTAGCCTATAATAGTATGCTTTGGCTGTATCTGAATCATTCAGACCTTCTGTGTTAAATATAATACATAACACAACATTCTTAAGTTTCAGTTGCAGGACACTTTTGATCAGGTAATGGAGACCCATTTAAGGTTCCCCTGTATGATCTGGTATTTCTAACCAAACTAACCCATTTGCTGTTAATTAAAATATAATGTATCATATTACTAACCCATTTGCTGTTAATTAAAATATAATGTATCATATTACTAACCCATTTGCTGTTAATTAAAATATAATGTATCATATTCCTGTGTAACCATCAGGTGAAACTCATGTGTATTTATAAATGTCCTGGTGTTTGTAGTATGTGTTAGTTATTTGCATATCATTAAGTTTACTTACCTGTAGAAGACATTTTCCATTGCCATTGGAACTATGAATAATAGGGACCTAACACCCCTGACCAAAGATCGGAAAAGAAATTCAAGCTGGTACTGACTCTGACCAAAGATCAGAATCAATACCAGCTTGAACATTGAAGTCACCTCTTAGCACAAGAGAAATTATCACCTTTCTTGACAGAAGTCAAAATATTCTGAAGTTGTCTGTAAAATTTATTGTTTCTTGTCGGGGGGGGGGGGGGGACAATAGTTAACATTCAAGTCTTTAATGTTTGTTTTAAATTTAGCTGTAATAAATCTTTCATTAATGCAGTCATATCCTAGAAGAGCATCACTGACATGTCTGCTGAGAAGCAAACCTACACTTTCGAAATGCCATCCCTGAAAAGAGAAATTTAAAATTATTTTTAAATATCTGATCTTTATCCGTTAATCTGGTCCCTTGCAAGCCTAGAATAGCCCAGAAATGCTCCTAGTAAGTGCAAATCCCATATATACAATTTATAAAGAGCACTTTTTGATTTTTTTCACATCTTTTTTCCTCCCACCAAGTATATAATTACCTCATGTTATAATGCAGATACTGTTATACAGAATACTCCAGTTACTGAGACAACTATCATTCATTCCTTAGATGTTATATTCACACATACCATATTTGTTTCCAACACACCACGTTTGGATGCAGCTGAATGGTTGAAGGAAGCCAGGCCCAGGAGTACTTTAAATACACAATTAAAAGGACCTTCTTGCTCAGAAATTAATTAAAAATAACCTAAAATTTTCTGTCATTGAGCAATGAAATTTTTAAGTTTTTCCTTCAAACTATTTGCATAATTTTTTTAATTTTAATTTTTTAATGGTATTAAAGACTGAGTTTATGGTTACCCAGGCTTTGTGGGCCTGATTTTATAGGTCATGGTAATGTAAGGGTTAATCACCCAACACTACAGACATATGACACTGAAACATAGCTGGTGATCCAGATAAGACAAACAGCAAACAATAGATTTGGAATAAGCTGTCCTTCATGAGAATTGCAGTATTGTTCCAATCCTGGGGATGTACTGACACCTGCCAATATCCTGAAGACAAGTCTAAAGTGCTTATAAATTGTTTGCCAGCTAATTTTGTCAAGAGATTCTGGATAATAGACAGAGGACCAGGACTGTGACACTATTTAACTTTCTATAGTACACACAAAATCGTAATTCCTGCATTTTCTTTCTTACTAGAACAACTGGTGAAGCCCGAGGGATAAAACGGCTCAATAATGCCATATTTGAACATTTCCTGAATATGCTCTGAAGTCACATTCACTTTGCTTGTGGATAATTATAAGACTTGCTATACACAGGCTTATGATTGCCAGTATTAAAAAGATGTTATAAAATTTGACACCTTCCTGGTTTATAGTGTAAAATTTCATAATTCTTATTTAGAACATCTTCTAATTTAAATTTTTTGTCCTTATTTAGGTGTGCGTTATTAAAATGCTCCCTTATATCTAACTTTATTTTGCCAACATTAAGTTATGCTTTAAGAGTCACTTTTAATGAAATCGAGTTATTTATAGTCTACATATTCCACTACCAGATGTGCTTGACTTGTATAAATCTATTCCTCTGTTAAATTTCATCTGTTCTGAACTCCCAAGGTGGATCTCATCATCATCATCAACCAGCCATGGGTTATGGAGGTTCAACCAGACCGTGCAATTTAGTTCTCCATGCAAGTCTGTCCTGAGCTACATCTACTGCATCCAGCCACTGCACACCAATTCTAACAAGGTCCTGTTTGACATTGTCTGCCCACCGCAGACTGATTAAGGACATTCCTGCAGTTCTTTCTTTCTGAAATAAGCTCAAGTGCCTTATCACTCAAATAATTCTGCCTCCTTTGTTCCTTTTTTCCTAAAAGAATACAGCTTTTTTCCTAAAAGAATACAGCAAGGCCCATCTTAGTGCAGCACTTGCTGGAATGTTAATTGATGTAGCAGGTCGGTTAGAGGGAGGGCCATCCAACTTGTGATGTCCTCTGACAGTTGACCCTGGTTGGAGGTTAGCGATCTGCCACATGCCCAAGAGTTTGGAGAAGGGAGGGGAGAGTTGGCAATGACCAGTTGGCAGAACAGCAGAGCCCGGTCAAAGAACGAGCACGAGACACAGGAGTTTTGGCTCCTAAATGTTGACCAGAATTAATGGTATCGGGCTCTGGGAAAACAGCTGCACATGCATAGTAAGCTGGTGTTGTAATGCATAGTAATCGAGCATATGTCCTTGTCCATCAGTCTAATGTTCATATGTTCAATAAAAAATTACATCTTTAATTAAAGACTGGAGTTGAACCATTTTATTGAGAGGAGCCTCAGTATTGAGTCCCTACAATTGTCACAAAATCCCAGAAGTTATAAGAAACACTCTTAACACCCATTTGTGTATTGCAATCGAAGTGGAGGGACATCCCAAAGTGATCTCAACAGACAGACAGCCGAAGTAACATCACAATACCACACTGAGATTTTGCCGTATATTTTGTGTTTAATCTTCCTTATAAGAAACACTCTTAACACCCATTTGTGTATTGCAATCGAAGTGGAGGGACATCCCAAAGTGATCTCAACAGACAGACAGCCGAAGTAACATCACAATACCACACTGAGATTTTGCCGTATATTTTGTGTTTAATCTTCCTCATGGGTTTTTTTTTTTTTTGGAAATCAATAAAATATATAAAGGTATACACAAGCCAGAAAAGATTCAGAAACCCTTCTTGCTGTAAACAGCTGCTGGTAACACAATATGAAAAACACATTTGTATACTTCCTAAAATGCCATCTCTTAACAGAAGTCAGCAACTACTTCACCAATCATACATAGCACTTCTTCATTGGAATTCTAAGATCAAGGTTCAAGTTTCTGCTGCAGAGCATAGACTTCATTCTGAGGATGTCAATCAACTGCCACTCCAAACCAACTCCTATTATTCATTCCAGTCCTTCTTGATATTTCCAGACTTTTTGATATTATCTAACCGGGAGAGGTCTTTTTCTTCCCAATCTTCCATAATTAACTGGTGATCATATATTTATTGTTTCCGACTAGATGACCAAAATATGCAGTCTTCCTTCTCTTGATGTTTCTCAGCAATTCGTGGTTTCTTCCCATTTTCTCTGGGACTTTTCATTTGCCATGGGATCTTCAACATCCTTCTGTAAATCCACATCTTGAATGCTTCAATCTTCTTGATGATGATAGATTTCAGTGTCCAAGTTTCAACACCATACAGCATGACCAACCATACATAGCACTTCTTCACTGGAATTCTAAGATCAAGGTTCAAGTTTCTGCTGCAGATCATAGACTTCATTCTGAGGAAATGTTGTCTAGACATTTCAGTCCTTACTTTTATCTCCATATCAGTGTCATATCTGTCATTTATCTAGCAACCCATATATCTAAACTTATTAACTCTCTATTTCCTTTCTATTTAACATGGGAATTGATTTTAGAATGGTGTCGCTGTTGAGGTTAGATTTACTAACTTTTATTCTAAGACCCATTCTTTCACTTTTCTTATTCACTTGATCGAGGAGGGTCTGCAGGTCATGCATATTAGATATAAACAGTACAGTGTTTCAGCATAATGTAAGTTATTTATCATCCTTCCATTAATAGATCCTTGCCTTACTCCTCTCTTGAAGTTGGTGTTTTCCATTGTATTATTTTCAATTAGAATTGATACTGTTGTTTGATTCCAATATAAATTCCTGATTATTTTCATATCTTTATCATTAAGTCCAATATTCTCAAGAATTTTTAGGAGTGTCATTGTGTTGAACTTGTTCAAATGCCCTTTTCAAAGTCAATAAAACAAATATTGACATCAATTTATTGTTCACTATATCTCTTTATCACAACCTGGGCACAAAATAGCCCTTGTTTCTGATCCTTCTCTAAATCCAAATTGTGCATCATCAATTGACTCTTCACATTTTTGGTATATTTTATTATGAATATTTTTGAAGAATATTTTTAAGGCTGACTCATTAGACTGACAGTAAAATAATGTAGGTTATTTATCATCCTTCCATTCCTTTGGGAAATTTAAGGGTTAAGAAGTTTTTTCATCATTCAGTATGATTTTTTGAAAATTATTTAATTTTTGATATTAAGAAATTATTCTTCCAGGGGAAAAATTCTGGAAAGAAATGTTTGAAAAAATTATTTACATAATTTTGGGTACATTGTATTATTTGCAGGAAAGTGATAGTGAAATAGAAGATGAAGAAGAGGAAATACTACATGCCAGCTTAGAAACCTCCCCTATTTATCCAAAAGAAGAGAATGCTACTCCTGTAATAGATCATAGAAGTGAAGAAGAAAAACAACAGGCACTTGTAAGATAAATTGTTACTTATTTAAGTTATATTTTTCTTTTGTTGAAATTTATAGAAATCAGAATTTCTGATAAAAATATAGTATATTTTGTGAAAAATGAAGTTTAAATTTTAAATTATATAATTTGCTTAAAACTATTTTTAGCTTAGAACACCTAAAATATCTGTTCTGTTGCAGATATTTAAAAAATATTCATCATCATCATCATCCTGAAGCAGCCATGGGCTACGGAGGTCCAACCAGACTGTGCAATTTAATTCTCCAAGCAAGTCTATCATTAGCTACATCTACTGCATCTGGCCACTGCACACCAATTCTAACAAGGTCCTGTTTGACATTGTCTGCCCACCACATCCTAGGTCTCCCCTTCTTTCTGAGGCCTTTAGGCACACTGTTCATAACCCTATTCGCCAATCTATAATTATCCATACGGGCAACATGGCCAAACCAACAGAGTCTCTCTCTGCACAATATGCTGCTTAAAGGATGTTGCAAACTCCTTTGCCTAACCTCATCATTAGTTACAAAGTTGAACCACCTAATGCCCAAGATACTGTATAAGCATCTGGAATCAAAAGCATCTAGTTTCCTGTTATCTTGTTTACACAGCATCCAAGTTTCACTACCATAATTAACCCTAGAAAGAATCAAACTATTACACAGTCTAATTTTAGTCTTTAGGTGTATACTCCTACTTCTTCACACTCTCCGTAGATTCTTAAAAGTCCCGGCAGCAATCCCTATTCGTCTGTTAATCTCATGCCGCACATCACCATTATCTGTTACATAGCTCCCACGATAATTAAACTGTGACACCTGCTCAAGACTGCAACCATTCAGATTAACTGAATCACAGCCTGCCTGATCAATTTTCATCACTTTAATTTTCTCTCTGTTTATAACCAAACCTACTCTACTACCAGTCTCATCAAGAGTTCATCTCATCAACATCATTTGCCAAAAGGGCTAAATCATCAGCATAATCTAAATCAGAAATTTTCATATCTCCAGCCCATTTAAGGCCAAAATCTTTCCCTTGAAGTGAATTTTGCATAACATAAGCAATAATCAAGCTAAAGAAAAAAGGAGACAAAATGCACCCTTGTCGAACACCAGAAGTAATGCTAAACCAATTGCTACAAGCCTTACCAACTCTCACACATGACTCAGTGTTATTATAGAGAGCTTTCATTATGTTAACTAACTTGTCTGGTATACCATATGATCTCACAATCAACCACAAATTATGAATATCAACAGAGTCGAAAGCCTTTTTGAAATCAACAAAGCTAGCAACCAAAGGTTTCTGAAACTCTAAACATTTCTCAAGAATCTGCCTAAGTGAAAATATCTGATCCACACATCCCCTACCACTTCTGAATCCACATTGCTCATCACGCAATTGACTGTCAACCAGATTCTTAATTCTATTAAGCACAATCATGGAAAGAACTTTACCTGGAACAGAGAGTAGGCTGATACCCCTATAGTTATCACAAGAACTGCAATCACCTTTTTTGAAAATAGGGATAACAATAGCTCTGGTAAAATCCTTAGGAACCATGCCTTTATCATAAAAGATATTCAGAATTTCAGTCATCCAAGTGGTAATCGAAACATTCCCAGCTCTAAGCATTTCTGTAGTAATTTCATCTACCCCTGGGGATTTATGAAGTTTAAGTTTAGAAACAGCCAAAATAACTTCAGATTGTGTTATAGGGCCAACATTAAAGCCACCAATGCATCTATCATCATTGCAAACAATGGGAATAGAACTAACCGCATTGTTTAGAATATCACTGAAATGCTCAGCCCACCTAGCCATGACAGAATCCTCACCTTCTATTATAACTTTACCTTGTTTATCCTTCAATCCTTGTATGCCTGTCCGTTTTCTATCACACAAAACATTAACTATCTGGTACAGCTCTCTGCTGTTGTGCTGTCTAACTGCTTCCTCTGCTTTGTCAGCCAAACCATCAAGCCAAATATTCTTAGCTGCAGCTAACTGATCTTTTACACATTTATGTATATATATACTCTGTAATGCTTTCTATTTGGACTAGTAGGGTATTGATTATGGACATTCCTGCAGTTTTTTCTTTCCACTGCTCCAAAATAAGCTCAAGTGCCTTATCACTCAGATAATTCTGCCTCTTCTGCGCCTTTTTTTCTAAAAGAGTACTGTTAGTGTCCAAAAAAGCCTGTTTAAAATGATCCCATTCTTCCTCAACTTCAGTAGTAAGCATACCATGACTGTCATAATGACTAAGTAACCTATCATGGTAAGCTTTGGCTATAACTGGGTCTTTCAGAGCTTCAGTATTAAAAGCAAATTTTTTAACCCTAGCACAATGCTTTTTAAGTTTAAGTTGCAAGACACTTTTAACAAGATAATGGATCCAATTTCAGCTCCCCTATATGCCCTGGTATTCCTAACAGAACTAGCCCATTTGCTGTTAATTAATATGTAATCAATCATATTCTTATGCAGCCCATCAGGTGAAACCCATGTGTACTTATGTATGTCATGGTGTTTGTAATAAGTGTTAGTTATTCTGAATCCATTGAGTTTACTTACCTGTAGGAGACATTGCCATTGCAGCTGCCAATACCAAAAGGGCCTATTACTCCTCCCCAAAGGTCAGAGTCAGTACCAACTTTGGCATTGAAGTCACCAAGAACAAGGGTAATATCTCCTTTCTTGACAGAATTCAAAATATCCTGAAGTTGTTCATAAAACCTATCCTTCTCATCCTCATCGGCATCCTCACAGGGGGCATAACAGCAGATAACATTCAAGTCTTTAATGCATGTCTGAAATTTTGCTGTAAGAAACTTTTCATTAATTCACTCATATCCTAGAAGAGCATCACTAGCGTGTCTGCTGAGAAGCAGACCCACGCCTTGGTGATGCTTATTGTCGTCCCTCCCTGAAAAGAGAAATTTAAGATTATTTTTAAGAATCTGACCTTTATCTGTCCATCTGGTCTCTTGCAAGCCGAGAATATCTAAATTATGATGGTGGAATTCTTGTGTGAGGACATCAAGAGAAAAAGTTCTGTGCAGAGTCCTCACATTCCAACCACCTATGGAGAGAAAATGGTTAGTGGGATGTTTAAAGAAACTATGTTTATTGAGAGAGGGAATGCCAGCAATATCAAACAGCCCCCTAATCACAGACATGAGGCAAAGACCCTTCCCCCACCACTAAAGGCTGAAGCCATCTACACTGGAAAACTTCCTCCAATGTAGAATTTGACGATGCCAATAGAAGCAAAGAGTTCAGGTGCCTGCAATGACCTCTGCTCAGGATTATCCACCAGCTGATAAACATATCCTGT
This sequence comes from Ryuthela nishihirai, assembly GCA_038380435.1. Classification (NCBI taxonomy): domain Eukaryota; kingdom Metazoa; phylum Arthropoda; class Arachnida; order Araneae; family Heptathelidae; genus Ryuthela; species Ryuthela nishihirai. Next base: position 82,760,981 of record JAWZYU010000011.1, on the reverse strand, counting down.
GAATCTATTCACTTGGGGCTGTCAACCCACAAACAAACAGAAAACACAGCGGAAGATTTTCCCTCCACAGAAACCCATCAGTGCAGCAAAATCAGGATCGATAATCAAGTTCAGAGCCATATATCTGTCCAGTCCAGTGGGTTTATATGGTCAAAATATGCCTTTTTGCTCCCATGTACAATGGAAAAAATTGGTAGTGAAATAAATCTATTAGTCTTGTTTCTAAAACTGAATTCACTTTGATGCTACATTAATTTTTAAGAGTTTTTTTTAAATAAATAACGGTGTTGTAAATAAAATATATTCCCTTCCTCAAGTAGCTGTTGACTACAAAGTCCAACCAGACTGTGCAGTCTTCCAATAACATCTATCCTAAACTTCTGCTTTTGCATTTGTCCACTGAGGGCAGTTCTAACAATATCCTGTTTGATAGTGTATGCTCACCAGATTCTAGGTCTTCTCTTTTTTCTGAAGCCTTTAGCCATACTGTTCATAATTCAATTTGGCCATATTGTTCATAGTTCAGTTTGATAATCTGCAATAATGCATATGGGTAGCATGACTAAACCAGCAGTCTCTCTCTGCATATGATGTTGCTCAAACATGGTTGATGACTCTAGTTAATACTATCTTAAAACCATTCCAATACCTAAGATACAATCTAAGTATCTAGAATCAAAAACCCAAATTTTCCTGTTATCTTTCTTCCAAAGGTCCAAGCTTCGCTACCTTAATGAACTTTAGAAAGGAACAAAACTGTATAGCATAATTTTAGTCTTTAGGTGATATGCATGTTTTTCAACACTCTTCATTAATTATCAAAACTCCTAGAAATACGTTTATTTTCTGTATGTTCTAACACAACTCCTGACATAGGGAAGCTGCGAGATTCAAAAGAACTGAACCACTACCTGACTCATTTTCATCACTTTAGTTTTCACCTGTTTATCACCAAACTTATTCTATTACCAGTCTCATCAATAGCCCTTATTGTTCATCTCATTTAAGAGTTCATCTCATCAGCATCATTTGCCAAAAGTTCATAAAATAACAACATAAAATAAAGTAAAAGTATGCTGATGCAAATTTTTAAAAGATTAGCTACTCTCACTTCGACACAATTTTCCATTACAACCAAAGGTACCTTCTCCTGTTCCACCTAACAAAAGTGTAAAGCTTCCTATTGTAATTGCATACCAATGGCTGTGGCAGTTAACTGCATACTAACGTTATTGGACTAACTAGTATCACATTCTGATACAAACTTCAAAAGTTGCATACAATAACCTGTACAAAAAGCTGGTTAATATTACTCCTGTCCTGCTTAACTTCTAAAAAGGTTAAAGAAAAAATTCAATTACATCAAAATTCCGCTCTTTCACAAAATATAATTACAGACGTATCAAGCAGGGTACATCCGCTTATTCCCCTAACCACAATCAAAATATGTGAAATCTAAATCTTCTCCTACCATACATAAAAAAAGACTGGTATTGGAACACCTTTAAATCCTCCTAACTACATCAAACACGCAAATTTAATAATTTTCAAATTTTACAAATAAGTGGGAATGTAATCATCCACTAAATCTAAACACAATATTCGTGAGCTAGCTGAAATAAAAAATTGTATTAGTTACCTCCCCTCATTGAGCTTTACATCCCCCTCCCAAAGGAATTAAGGTGGTGACCATCTAAGTTACCAGACTTTGTTGTTGGAGACAGCTCTGAATGGGTACAAAAACTTCAAGACATCATGGTCAGCTCATATATATGTAAACAAATTCTGCCAATGCAATCCCAATAATTACACATCATTGACACATTAATATCACAGATGACACCAGACAGATTTAAACACATATACATACATCGTATCTAAGAGTAAAGAAAAACTGTATGAATAATTTATCATATACGATGTTAACATTTCATCCAATGCAATTCCATTCACTTTTACATGAAAACACACTTTGCACGCAAAAAAAAATTCACTTCGAAATGCAAAATATTTCATCACTGTATACTATAAATTCTTTTTAATTTAATTTACCAATCACAGTAGGATATAACTCCTTTAATTTTCACGAATATTAACTGTACATTAAATCTACATGTTCTTTGCCACTAGACACCAGTAGAGTGCATTGAGTATAACAACATAGCTCATAATCTGAAATAATTTATAAGACCTATTTCCCTATTTCTAGGGATATGACCTATTTTACATTATCACAGATACCCAGAGGCATTATGCATCAACCAGATATTATTTACTCTAAATACCAATAACTAAGATCACACCCTTAAACCTATTCAAAGGTTACTAGTCTAGTATTTAACCAGGTAAAGATTTTCATAGACTTACAGTAGGCTGGTAAAACTGCAACTGATGTCCTTAGACAGTCATTCGTAGGGTAACTGTCCAATTTTTATGCAACCAGTCCTTTTGCCATGATTTTCTTCAGTAATGCTGGATTTGCATACATTGGAGATTTAGTTTTAACAGTAGACTATATGGACCTGCGATTGCACTTCTTGAATCTTACTTAGGTCTTCTTCCCAGTCATTTCCGGCTTTATATTGTTGGGTCGCCTTCTTTACAATCATCTTATTGGCTTTCGCAGTGTCCGCTAGTCTATAGTTGTTTAGATTCTATAATCCACTGAGATGTTGCATTCAACTGCACTCCACACACTGTAGCACATACTGCTTTACCACTTTACTCATTGCTCTATACCGGCTTTGTGGCTTTCCTTTACATGTTTAAATTCTTAACATCCAAAATTCGGCCAACACAGCATTTAAAAGAACTATTAAAACACTGTTAAAATATCTCAAAAACCTTTGGTCAGTTTAACTCCTCCATTATAAGTTATGCAACATTCCCCGATGTTAAAGAGCTATGCATTTCGCTCACCTTTCCATGTGGTGGCTTCCTCAGGCTCTAGCATTAACCATAAAGTTGTATCACCTTATATGCGTCTCCTCCTCCGCGTTGCTACATACATCGTTATGCATCCTAGTCCCAGTGACATTCTTCTGTCGTAACAGAAGATTCCATGCAGATGGTATTAGGGGGATGTCAGTATTGCATACTACGTTATTAGCTCTTATGTAGAGTTTTTCTGCATATGTTAATTGAAATTTAGTTTGCAGTGCTGCTAATGCTTTATATTTAATTTTAGGTATTTTAATGTAATTTTCTATCACCACTTGTGCCAAAGCTGTATTTGGGTTTTTTTTTTTAATATCTGTTTCATGCTCATTCATTCTCATGTGATATTGTCTATATGTTTTTCCGATATATTTGTTTTTACCTTTTAATTTTACTGCTGGGTCAGGAATGTCTACTTGGTACACTCCCCATGTAGGATATTTCCTATTTCTGTTGTTTAACACTAGGTTTTTAATTGTGTTTGATGTTTTAACAGGTAGCGTTAGTTCATATTTACTTAGAATTTTCTGCAGTGTCCGTTACATTTTTAATGCATGGTAAACAAAGTATATTTTGTTTTTTGCGGTTATCTGGGAATTATTTGTGTTTCCTTTAATACTATAAATTTTGCGTTGCTTTGCCATCTATAATCTTGCCATCTATAAATTCTTTTTCATTCTCATCATTCATATCCATAACCATAATTTCTTAATGTAAACTTACAACATTCAGTTCAGCTTTCAGTCAGCTGAAACGAAAATATCTACAAAAAATACTTAAATGCCCTTTAAATCACATTAATACAATAGAACAACTAGAACTTCAGATGAACAAGAATACATAAATTCTGTTCACATCACATTATAATCTCAAACCTTGAATAATAAATTCACTTTTCAAAAATAAATATCAAAATTCCAAAGTTTTAACAGGAAATTAAACATTTTAAAATCTCTAAGTGTAAATAATAATAATTATTGTTTCCTGTCTTCGTCTTCATCTATTCCAGAGAAAAGAAATAAAACATTATAAATCATTAGGGCCACAATGGAAGAATAATAATATACTTAAATTTTCATTGTTGGCACTCCATTGCGATAAATCATCATCCAGTTGTTTCCCGGTGACATCCTTCCCATGTCGATCGATAAGCTATGAGTAAGTGCTTCTGAAGATCTTGTTGGTTATGTCATCTATTCTATGTTGACTACTTCTTTGCCAGTTGTCGCTCTGCAGGCTGTAGTCGTTTAGTTGGCATCTCATTACGCTCTAGATGTCGATGGAACAGCAGAATCTGGCTTTATTATCTTTTTTCCTGTTGTATGTAATAGATTATAATCAAATCATTTCTTCTCTCATCTTCTTGGTAGTGGTTCATCATCATTAGATACATCATTTTCCTGGTTTTGTTGTGGAGCATCTAGATCATTTGAAACTTCTGATCTGAAAAATTCTATGTAACTTTTATACTGTTTAATGTTTACGATATTAAAGTATCATATTGAGGCATTAGTGGTTATATTGGCTAGTTCATATAACAAATGTAAAAGTTTTTTTCTTTACAATATATGGTCCAGCATATAATGGTGCAAATTTCTTTATGAACCCTCTTTCTTTATCACTTTTATGGTGTGTTTTAATCAAGACCTTATCACCTATTTAAAACACATACGTACATCATACTACATTTTAAACATATACATAACGAAAGCAACTTCTTGTTGCTTTTGTTGTAAAGCTCATAGGGAATTATCTTGTGCCTTTGAAATGGCTTGAATATGCTACTCTGTTCTAAATTCAAAGGATTATGGAGATGCAGGTTGACCAATGAGTCTGTCCCAGGGTAATGTCAGCTCTCTTCCTATAAATATCCTTAATGGCGTGAATTTAGTTGTTTCATGTAATGAAGTGCATAGAGCAAAGGAAAACTTGCAAGTATTTATCCCAGGTACTGTGTCTATTTTTAATATATGCAACTATCATTCTACCAATATTTCGATGAATTCTATTGCTTAAATTTGATTGTGGATGATTTGGAGTTGTACATATATGTTTTATTTGAAACATTTCACATACTTCAGCAAGCACATTTAAAATGAATTAGGGCCCATTGTCCGAAACTAGACTCTTGGGTACCTCGTACCTTCATATAAATTCATTTATAAGTTTTTCTTTCATTGTTGCTTTTAGTGAAATAGTATTATTAGCAAAATCAAATTAAATCAAGTGGTTTCGTATCGCATCTATTCCTATCAAGGAGTCATATAATAATACATTTATTGCTACAAATTAAAGTCTTATCTCCACATTATTTAACAACGTTTGCTACAATTGTTGCCGTTGTAATTTTAATGGGAAACATCCCATTTTATTGATTTTTCAAGTTGAACGTCTTGTCTGATCCAAATTTATTCAAAATTCCAGATAGCTTGTCGGGCGTCAGGCAATATTAACTTGCAAAATTCCACGTTATTTAACAACCTATGCTACAATTGTTGTCGTTGCATTTCTAATGGGAAATATTTCAACCCATTTTAAAAAATAATCTAACACCAGAATGTATTGGGATCCTGCTTGCATTTGAGGATATGGGCCCATTAAATCCATGGTTACTAATTCCATGGTTCATTGGAGATCGTGCTTTTCATAAGATCACGAGGATGATTCTGATCGATTTTCTGGTTTGACAAATTAAGCATGTTTCTACATAGGTTTTTACATCCCTTTTCAAAACTGGCCTCTTTTGGCTACTTTCTGATATGTTTTTCATATACCTAAATATCCTGCTGAAGGTACATGAATTCTTGAAGAATGTACTCTCTTAAATTCTTGGGGATAAATGGGCAATAACTGCCTGTTTGGCTCTGTCATCTGCAGTAGTACAAAATATCATTAATTAATCGAAAATGTCTGGCTTTTCCAACAATACTTGAAGCTATACTAGGATATAGAGGTAATTCATCAGTTTTCAAATAATGGTATACTTTTCAATATTCTAAATCTCTTTGTTGTTCCTTAATTAAGTGTTCCTTGTATTCGATGGGAATTATTGTGGCGAGTGAGGGAGCAAAGGACTTAGAGCTCTGGCGTAACTTCTGCCGGCCACACGGGATAATGCATCTGGTAGCTGATGTGCACTTCCCTTTCGGTGCTCGACCTTGAAATTGAATTCTTGTAGGCGTAATGCCCAGCGCATTAGACAACCTGTTAAATTGGTTGATGTCTGCAACCATTGTAAAGCAGCATGGTCGGTAAAATTAGTAATGTCGTACGTGTCTAATTGTACTTTAAATTTTTCTAGAGCCAATATTACGCTTAGACATTCTTTTTCAGTCACTGTATAGTTTCTTTCAGTGTGACTCAAACTGCGACTGGCAATGATAACGTGTTCACAATCGTCATTCTGTACTTGGCTCAGCATGGTACCGAGACCGACATCGGAAGCATGAGTGTAGATGTTAAAAGGTCTGCCTAACTGCAGCAAGACCAACACAGGAGCATGACACAATGCATCTTTTAAGGTCTGAAATGCTGTATCGCAAATAGGTGTCAAGTGGAACGTTTTTGCTTTCGGCATAATTCACATAAAGGTTCGGCCAAATTAGCAAAATTAGGAACAAATTGTTGGTACCAACCAGACATTCCTAGAAATCTACTAAGTTGTTTCGAATTGTGCGGTGTGGGAAATCGTTCTATGGCTTCGACCTTATTAGGTAATGTTCTTACTCCATCTGTATTAACATTGAAACCGAGGTATTGAACATCTTCTCAGAGAAATGTGCATTTAGACAATTTTATGGTGAGTCCGGCTTCTCTTAACCTTGCAAATACCAAATTTAAATCACGTAGATGCTCTTAAAAATCAGTAGAAAAAATAACTATGTCGTCTAAGTATACTTCACAAATTTTCCCTTTTAGGTCACCCAGAACCACGGACATAAGATGTTGAAACATGGTGGGTGCTCCTGATAAGCCAAATGGTAAGCAACGAAATTGGAATAATTCATCTTTTGTGAGGAAAGCTGTTTTGGGCCGATCTGGTGGATATACAGACACCTGCCACAATATCCTGAAGACAAATCTAGTGTGCTAATAAATTTCTTACCAGCCAGTTGTGTTAGTAGATTCTGAATAATAGGTAGTGGATATCTATCGGCGACTGTAACAGCATTTAGTTTTCAATAGTCCACGCAAAATCTCAAATCACCAGTTTTCTTTTTAACGAGAACAACCGGTGAAGCCCAAGGGCTAAAACTTGGTTCTATTATCCCATCCTTTAACATTTCTTTAATTTGCGTTGAAACTATTTCTTCTTTACTGGGAGGATAATTATATGGTTTGCTATAAACAGGTTTACTATTGCCTGTGTCGATATGATGCTCCAAAATCTGACATCTGCCAGGCTTGTTGTTAAAAAGTTCTTAATTAGCATTGAGTAGAGCTTCTAATTTAACTCTCTCGCTATTATCCAAATGAGCGCTGTCAGCATGTTTTCTAATATCTACTTTTATCTGATCGATATCAAGTTTTTCTTTCATTGTTTCTTTCAGTGAAATAGTATTATTGGCAAAATCAAATTCAAACAAGTGTTTTCATATTGCAACTATTCCTATTAAAGAGTCGTATAATAATTCACTTATTACTAAGAATTCAAGTCTTATCTCTACATTATTTAAAGTGATAGGTAACTCAACAGTTCCTTGCAGAAAACATTGCTTGGAAGCACAAGCTAAGTTCAAAGGTCCACCGGACTATGGCTGCAATTTCAGTTTACAACTTTTCTGAATTTTATCCCATACTTTCTTATGTAGACATGTAATATCAGCTCCTGTATCAATGCGAGCTATGAATTCAGCCTTATCATGATAAAGCTTCACAAAAGGTAAATGTAGGACATTATGTATACCCACAGTAGCAAGACTTAACTCATGAGAGGGCTTTTCTTGAGGAACTTTGGCCTCTCGCTTCAAAGATCCTAATTCAAGTTCCCCGAATTTTTATTCCTTCGATAACAACATTGTTACGTGTGTCCTAGTCGGCCACAGAAATCATATCTGAAAGTTTCTCTATTGTTCTTAAAAAAAATTTTAGGTCTAGTATCATTGTTCGAAGCTTGATATGGAACAAATTCTCTGCTTCGTTCGTTCTCTATAGTTCTAGGTGCGTTCGAGGCAAATTGTCGGGACCGTGTGTAACTTCTGGTCGTGCTGGAGTCATTTTACGAGACTCAACCTGATAGCGCTGCTTTGGCGGGGATTGCATCCATTGTTGGTTTAATGCAGTTGCTGCAGATTCTCTTTTCGCAATATATTGCCAAGCCAATTTGACTAAATCTGAAATTGAGTTCATGTTTCATACTTCTAGGAATTCTCTAATAGACAAAAGCAATTGAAACAATATGCAATTTACAATATCAATTTCAGTGGCATCAGCATCGTACAGCTGGTATAACTCTGCTGTACCCCAGATAAATTTTTCTATGTCATCTCTTTCCCTTTGTCTTCGTGAAAACAACTCTATAGCTTGTTCTGTAAAATCATTATAAGCCGGATATATGTCCATGATTTCATGTTTAAATTCTTCCCAATATTCAATTCCATGATGACATCCTACATTATTCCACCATTGCTTAGCACATCCAATTAGACAAGATACTGCTAAAACCATCTTTTTGTTGCTGGGCACTTCATGTAAACGGAAGTGCTCCTCCGTGGACTTGACAAATGTCCACGATGACGGACATTTTGAACCATCGAACCTTATCTCAGGTAAAGGCCAATTAACATAAGGACTATAGTTAATAGGCTGATTGGCAAATCGTCATTGTGGCAGTTGATAACACTCTGCTCTATCACTTGCTCTGATGGAACAGAAAATGGAACCTTATGTTCAAAGTTTCTACGTTGTGAGCTGACGTAGCATTGTCAGCAAATTTAGGGGTTGTTGTCGTTCCCCTTTTCTCCCGAGGATCATCAAGCAGATTCATTAGCACTTCTGCTTCCATCATTACATCCTGCAACCTACCCTTTACTCTTTCTAAGTCGGGAGTCATTATGGCAGAATCGGCCATATTGCTAGCAGACATGTTTAGCGGTCTGCCAAAATTTTGAAACCTTTTTTTAATCTTGAGCAGTGCTCAAAGGTACTGCTATACAACAATTCTAAAGCTTGCAAAAATATAAATTTGCTTATCAAAAAAAGTTTTCTATCGTGCATGTGTGTGTCTGGACACTTCTAATCTTTACATATAATAAATATCTTAACTCTCAGCAATAACTGCACTGAAACTTCATTACCTTTAACTAATACACAAAAAAGTTAAGCTTCTTGCTCAACAAAAATTTTCGGCCTATGCTGCCGTTAAATCTATAAATAGTACATACAACTAATGAGCTCAAAAATTACTATCTTTGACAATCACATTAAATAACATACACAATTTGTACACAAATATACAGTCCCTATTCTTGGACCACTATCTTTACTACTGGCACGTCCCTGTTCATTGCGCCACTTCTTTTATCTACCTCTGTAATGCTCCTAAGAAATGAATTACTTTTAAAGTTTGGACCCTTTGTCTGATCCAATTATTTTTATGCTCCGGATAGTTGAGTCGGGCACCAGGCAATAATTAACAAATTGCCAAAAAAAAAAGTTAAATTAGGGTTCAAAATACCAGCGAGCGTTAATGAGTAAGAATTCAAAAAATATTAAATGATTGTCAAAATGTAAAGATAAATTCTAATCAAACAATTAATGTTGCTCAAGAGAAAAAATTAGTAAAGATTCAAAAGGTTTAAATAACAAACAAATTTATTTCCAAAAATCACTCACCAAAACTTTAATGAAGAAGATACATCATTTCTCAACTCTGACTATACACACTGCACTAACTGTGCTACTCACTACTCTGTGCTTCTCTCTGTGCTTCTGGCTACTGCTCTAACTATGAGCCTCTGAGCTCTTGTGACAACATGTCACCAGGTTATAACAAGAGGTACAAAGTCTGCATGTGTCATGTTGCACGCCGGGAAAAACATTTTCATAAATTGACGAGCGACGCAAGCAATTATGCAAGAGGGGGGGGGCGTGTCCTTGTGCACGCGCTTTAGCGGGTGACAACTGAAAGTTCGGAGTTGCCCATGCGCAACTCCGAACCAAAAAGGAAATAAAAATCCCCAAAATGATAAATATAATGTAAATTAAGCAAAACTGTTAAGGTAAAGTAAAAGTGAATGAGGGGACATCACAGATGTATGAGTTTTATTTTGGATGCAAGATTGGGGATCAGGACAAGGCCTGGGCCCCACACACATATGCTGTAGTATGTGTGCAAGAAATCTTCCAAAGTGGCTGAAAGGCGAAAAAGTGGCGATGCCGTTTGCTGTTCCTGTGGTTTGGAGAGAGCCTAGCAATCACGCAAATGACTACTACTTCTGCATGGTTTCACCTGTTTCTGGAGGCATCACAAGGAAAAAGAAGTGGACAATAGCATACCCGAATATACAATCTGTTCTCCGACCAGTTCTGCATGGCAAAGGCCTTCCCATTCCCGAACTTCCAAAAGAATTTTCCATTGATTCAGATGATCTTGTTTGCAATCTGGAGCTGTCCAAGGCAAAAGCAGAGTTACTTGGATCAAGACTTAAACAATGGAATTTTCTCAAGAAAAATGTCTGAGTGACTTCGTTTCTAACTCATCATGAGCAATTTGTGCCTTACTTCAGAAAGGAAGATGACCTTGTGTTCTGCTCCAATATAGATGGCCTGATGAATGCCCTCGGAATGAAACCCGACCCTCAAGAATGACGACTATTCATACACTCCTCAAAATTGAGTCTCAAGGCAGTGTTGCTGCATAATGGAAATAGACTTCCATCCATTCTGGTCAGATATGCCGTCTACATGAAAGAAACCTACGACAGCTGTTGAACTGTTTTCAATATGGTAAGTATGGCTGGCATGTCTGTTGTGACTTAAAGGTCGTGGCTCTGTTCATGGGTCTGCAGCTGGGATATATAAAGTACTGCTGTTTTTCACATGAATGGGACAGCCGAGCAAAGACTTTGCATTTTGTGAAGAGAAACTGGCCTCAGAGGAAATTTCTGAAGGTCGAAGAGAAGAATGTGGAGCTCCCAGCAGTGGCAGAAATGCACAAAATCTTGTTACCTTCCCTACACATCAAACTCAGTGTGATGAAAAACTTGGCCACTTTGGTCATTATGACAATCATGATTGATGGTGTATAATATAATAAAAGCCATGGACCAGACTGCATCAGTTTTCAAGTACTTGGCTGACAAATTCCCTTGACTGTGAAGTGAAAATTAAAGAGAGATTTTTTGTGGGTCCTCAGATCCGCAAGCTGTTCAGAGACCAGATGTTCGACAACCTGCTTCAGGGTGATGAGAAAAAGGCTTGAGTCACAGTTTCGTCTGGTGTCAACTAAATTCCTCGGGAATGTCAGAGCAGACAACTACAAGAAACTGGTTAAGGACATGTTGTCTCTGTATCACAAACTTGGCTGCAATATGTCATTAAAGATCCACTTTCTCCATTCCCACTTAGAATTCTTCCCAGACAACTGCGCCATGGTTAGTGATGAGCACAGTGAACATTTTCACCAGGACATTGCAACAACGGAGAAATGATACAGGGAAACTGGTGCACTTCAATGTTGGCTGACTGCTATTGGACACTCGCCAGAGATGATCCTGAGAAGCTGTACAAACAATGGGCAAAGCGACGTCGGAAGTAGGAGCAGAGTTTTACCGATATTTCATATGTACGTATTATGTAAGAAAATATTGCTGATTTCTCAGAAATCATGGCCAATTTTGCATTTTCATTGTCATATTCGTGTGTGGCAAAAAATGAAAATCTTGAAATCTTTAAAAAATGGTTACTTTTATCTCAGAGGCATGACTTTTATGAAAATTTGTTGCTCATTGCTATCACAGAATCCTCACCTTCAACCACCTTACCATGTTTCACATATTGCAAAGTCTTTGCTTCACGTAGTGCAAAAGCCTCATTCCTTGTGTACCTGTCTGTTTCTTCCCACATAATAGATTAACAATCTGGTAAACCTCTTGCTGTTGTGCTGTTTAATTGTTTCCTCTGCTTTGTCATCCAAGCTATCAAGCCAAAGATTCTTATCAGCTGTTAATTGATCCTTTACATAATTATTAAGCTCATTGTAATGTCATCTTTAAGGACTGAAAGGGTGTTGATTCATATCATTCCTGCACTTCCTTCTTTAAGAAATAAGTTTCATACCCTTATTACTCAAATAATTATGTTTCCTCTGTTGCTTTTTACCCAAAAGAGTTGTATTAGTTTCAAGAAAAGCCTGTTTAAACTGTTCCCATTCTTTCTCAACTTCAGCAGTAAGCAAACCATGATTGTCATAAGGACCAAAGTGGCCTATTGTGGTATGCTTTGGCCATATCTCAATCTTTCAGAGCTTCAGTGCTAACCTTTCCAGTGTCCAGCCTGAAAAACAGGTTTCCATCCAAAGGTTAAGCTATTTTCTCCCTATGCTCAGCCAAAAAAAAACTTCAACTTTAGAAATTTTTTGCCAAATAACTAATGAAAGGAATTATAGCATGTTATATGCCAAATTAATCCTGGATTTTCTGAAAATAAAGTATTTAACAAAAAGACTATGTTTTATTTTAATAGGACTTTTTTAGAGTCATGTAGTAAAAAATGCATCTGGCAACATAAAAATATATTTAAAGAAACTAATAGACAGAAACGATTACAATGCACATGAATAGAATTACTATATATTTCGGAATAACAAAAAAAATATTTTTTTGGTTTTAAGTAAATATTTTTCTTGTTTTGTAATTTTTTTCTCTGTACCATACTTTGAGAAAATTCCAGGCTTTTAGTCAATTGTACTGAGTCCATAAACAACATAACAAGTCAACTTTAGAATTTTTTTAAAAAATAACCAATCAATGGAAATAGGTCATGTTAGATACCAAATTAAACAGAACCTAATTACGAATTTTATGAAAATAATATAAACAAATTTGCAAGCATATTGATTTTAATAAGCCTTTTTTAATGTGATATGGTGGGGGAAAAAAAGATCGCACTACGTAATTAAGGCTGCATTTTGGAAACCCTGAAGAATATAAATAGTTAAATTATATATTAATTGAAAGGAAATTTCCTCTGGAATAATATAATATTCAACCTGAAATATATATGAAAAATATGATTTCGATTTCTTTTAATGATTCTTTTCAGTATCGTATATTTTAAACACGACCAGTGTTACACAACGTGATTTGGACTTCTCACATTCACGGGATTTTCTGAACTGGTTATGAAATAGAAAAAACTTCCTTGGCTGCCTTTTTTTACTAAACATTATGAATTTTTTTTTCTTTGGGTGTTGAAGTTTGGCGATCTTGACTAAGTGCAGAAAGGTTTGTGCACCAAAGCAAAAAAACAGTGTTATATTGTCTGTGTGGTGCAGTTAAGGTACTGAAGGGGGGGGGGGGGGGGGGGGTAAACCTTTAAAATCATTCAATATACAATATAAACATAAAACTTGTAATTAAAAAAAAAATATTTTTTTTTCTAGAGGGGGGAGGATGAAACTTTCTACATGAATTTAGCAGAGCGGAAGCCTTCCCAAAATTGCTCTTGCACATGACTGCTGTTTTGTGTAGCAAGGAAGTCTATTTTGCTTCCGTATCCAAGGCATTCATTTTCAGAAATGATACAAGTTCAAAGTTTTTTATTAAAAAAAAAAGAAATAATAAAAGAAAAATTACATATAACCTAATGGGATGTTAAATAAAATATCCGCAACAACTTTTAAGCCAGCCTCCGATCTAACATGACTCAGAAAGATTGATAAACCGGCCGATTGAAAGATCACTAATGGAAGTAAATCTACAGAAATTAACTTGCTTCCATATCCAAAACCTCATTTATTTTCAGAAAATGATACTAGATCAAAGTTTTACTGGAAAAGTAATACATAATAAAATAAAAATTAACACATAGCCTAATGCGATGTTAAAATATCCACAGCAACAAGTTGTATGCCAACCATCCTATGTAGCATAACTATGAAAAAAATCAATACTTATCGATTGGCCAAAAGATCGCTAATTTCCAAAAATAAACTACTGAAATGAAAACTGAGGTTTAAATGTGAAAGAAAGTAAATACTAACTTTACAAAGGGTATCCAATATGCTGGACCAAAACTGTAAACAACACTTATAGCACATGCAATGGATATTGCATGTGTTGGCCATCAGTGTCTTGTTTGGCTCAGCAAAGCATAATTAATAGGCAGCTGCAACCAGAATTTCTAAGAATTGTGTGTTTACTTCCAGTTTCGATTTTAAGGTAGGAAAGATGCATAGAATGCTGGGGAAAAATGATAAAAATAAATTGGGAATACTGAAATAAGTTTATGACAGAAAAGAGTGTGAAATGGAGAAAAAAATGGCGGTATGTATTTTGTAATTACTTCCAAAATCTATCGTTTTTAAAAATAGCAGTTTTATTTTATTTTTATTTTTTGTTAATTTTTAGGAGGTTTTCGAAAATTTAAGGAAAAATTTGTTGATAATACTTCAAATCAAACTTGAGAGCTTAAATCAGAAGGTTGCTTCAGCAAATAGGAATGTTAACAAGCAAATCGACAACATCATTTAGTGCTTCTAAGAAATGGCAATCAGATGGCTTTAACAAATTATTTATATTATAGTTTAATAAAATATGCATCAAATTAGAAAAACAAAATATATTTTTGAAGCCTGAATTATATATTTTTATAAGATATATATAAAAATTGCAATAGCAATTTTTATTTGTAAAAAAATCAATTTTTTTTTTTTGTACTGAAAAGAGATACATACCTCCTTGGCCCCTCAATTCAAATTCTCTGAACTTACACATTAGGCATGGACACTGGAAGGGTTAAAAATAATTATTTTAACCTTAGTACATTCCTTAAGCTTTACTGCAAGACACTTTTGATCAGGTATTGGTCAGACCCAGTTTCAGTTCTCCTGTATGATCTGGTATTCCTAACTGAATTAGCCCATTTGCTATTAAAAATAATAGAATATATCATGTTCCTGTTCAATCCATCAGGTGAAATGCATGTGTATTTATAAATGCCCTGGTGTTCGCAGTATTTGTTAGTTAAGTTTACTTACCTGTAGGAGACTTTCCCCATTGCCATTGGAACTATCGATGCCAAAGGAACCTAAAACCCCTACCCAAAGTTCAGAGTCAATACTAACTTTAGTATTGAATTCACCTAGCACAAGAGAAATATCCCCTTTCTATAATATGTAGAATAAATATGTAGAACTTAAACAAAAGTATTGGTATTATATACACTATTCGTCTGTTAAACATAAACAATAAGAATTTATTATTGTTTTTATGCCTTCTCTGCCGAGTCTTGTAACAATAGGAATTAATGGTCCTTCATGGCATCGAGTTGTACAGTAACATTCAAAGCCAATGGAGTGAACTTACTCTAGTCAGCAGCAGGTTAACAATTCTTGTTTGCTCCACATCCGCCGATGTACCTCTCGATGTTATGATCAGGAAAAGTCCTTAAGGATGTCTTAACTTTTGTTGTAATAGGAAGACACATAACAGCTCTATTTTGTGAACAAGTTAGATGATATAAATGAGTTAAAAAGTCCAAAAAATAATTCGAGTTTCACGACCTCAGTCATCACTTTTCAAAGGCATCAAATACCATATTATTTTTTTACAAAATAGAGCTGCTATGTGTGTACCTGTTACGGCAAGATTCAAGACATCCTTAAGGACTTTTCCTTATTATAACACCCTGATATACATCAGTGGATGTGGAGCAAACAAGGATTGTTGACCTGCTGCTGACTAGAGTAAATTCGCTCCATTAGTTTCAAATGTTACTGTACAACTCTATGCTGTGAAGCATATTAATTGCTATTGTTACGAAACTCGACATAAAAGGGATAAAAAGAATAATAAATTCTTGTTGTATATGCTTAATAGCCATATAATGTATATAATACCAATGTTGTTAGCACTGAAAACTATACTTAAACAAAAGTTTTGCCGAAATGCACTGTACAGTTCTTGGGTGACTTTTTTTAAAGCAACAACAAAATTGTACTTTTTGATCAACACAACAATTTCCTTCCCACATAACTACAAACTAACTGCTCCAATCCCCATTTCCCATTATTTGAAAACACACCCTAAAAATTAACAAAAATTAACCTAAATGAAACAGAAATAATGTCATCAGAGAAAGCAAACTTTAAAAAACAACCAAATCAGAAATAATGCACTGCTGATCCAAATTATAAAAAGCCCCCAGAACTAAATAATCTCATCAGAGACAACAAACCCTCCCCTGAATTACTCTTTAATCTTCCTATCACCATTATGAGCTACCATTTTTCCACACCCATAATTCTACAACATACAAAATTTCCATATAAAAAAAGCTGCCAAAAACTTTGAAATATTCACAATAAATTATATTAATAGCATTGACAAACATAATATCTAAAAAAATTATATCCCTATAATGCACTAATAATAATAATTATACATAACTAATAATAATCACTCAATTCATCTTAGATTACTATTACACATGCTCGCTACAACACCCATGTCCACTCCCAATGGCAAAAGATTCAAATATTCTTTCCCCATATATTTATCCACCCCTACTACATTAGAATCCTATGAAAACCCACCATATATGTTTCCTCAATAACTACCCTACCTCCCCCCCCCCCCCCTGCCTCCCAATACGAACCTTTTTAAATTTTACCACTTTTCGTTTCCCACTGTATACACTGGTTTCATAAATTAAGGAAAATCCCTATGGTTAAGTCAATGGGAAACTAATGTCAAAGTTCTATAACTGCTTAAATAAGTTTTTCGTTTTTAAAAAATGTGATTGCAGATAAAGATCTCAATCAAATAAATCAATATCTCGATTTTCAACAGTATCCGTTCAGAATTTAATGAGTTATGGGAGTTTGAATATTTAACAACAGCAATCCAAGTCTTAAGAAACTTATACAAAACTGAAGAATAGTGCAAGAATTTTTTACACGAAGTTCTAAAATAGACTTATTTTATTAAACACTTTGATATAATACTTATTGCTAAGTTTTAATTAACTTCTGAAGTCAATTTTTGTGGCTGGCACTGTTATTGCTAAATATTCAAACTTCCATAACTCATTAAATACTGAACGGAATATTGCTGAAAATCAAGATATTAATTTATTTGATTTAGATCTTTATCTGCAATCACATTTTTTTAAACAAAAAAAAATTTTAGAAGTTATAGAACTTTGACGTTAGCTTCCCATTGACTTAACATAGGGATTTTTCTTAATTTATGGAAACCAGTGTGTAACCATAATAACTTCCCACTTTCAAATCACCTGGCCATAATATTACAATTCATTTCACTAACATTCCTAAATGTATATACAGTAGATTCTGGTTAATTGGGGCAGTTGTTTATTTGGGACAAATCTTAAAGAACGAAAGCAAAGCTAGAAAATAAGCAGATTCTGCTTATCTTATTTGGGACACTATGCCGTTTAATTGGGACAGTCACCGATAGTTGGTGAGAAATAAGCAGCAAGACCATTCAGAGCTGCCTCACTTACTGTGGTTTAAAACATTCAGGCTTGAAGATGCCAGATACGTTTGATAGAAAAAATTACGCCATTTTAGAAGTGAGACTTGCCAGAAACTATGAAGAGTTTGTATGCATTGACAATAGTCTTCAACTATGAAAATGAAAATTGCGAGGACACAATTGTTGAACAAATTGCAGCAAAACACCAAAAGAACGAGAAGACGAGGAAAGTGATGAGAATGACACACCTGAGCTTGAACATGTGACTAATTAGAATGTCAGGAAATTTATTGCTGGATTATGATACTACTTCTTGCAGGAAGACAATGATGGCAGTCCTATATCTACACTAGATATCTGCACTGATTTTGTTCAGTTGAAGCCAATCAAGAGAACATGGCAGGATACCCTCGACCAATTCCTCCAATGACATTAACTGTTAAGAATTACATGCATGTTTGATACGTACACTAAACTGAATTGTTTTAACCATAAATATTTTTCTCCGATTTGTACCATTTGTTTCACAATCCATTTACTGTATTTTTATTTCTCAAAAAACAGTAATTTGTCTTTTGTTTTATATCTTTTTAACTCTTTATGTGAAACTTCACATAATTGGGGTGGTCACGTAATTTGGCCAAAGTGTTCTAATCCTGATGTGTCCCAATTAACCGAAATCTACTTATTATGCATATACACTTATCTGTGATTGTCTGCAAGGAAAATCCAAGCAACAATAACAGAATATCTAAGCATTCACATCAAATCCCACACATCATGGTGCCTTCACATTACCTACCCAAAACTCACAAGTCATAGAACAATAGGCCACCAACAACCCACAGTTATTCTAATGTTATATTTCCATGCCATGCTTTACACTTTGATGTTGTATGTTTTCCCAATCAAAGCCATCTCTTGGGCAAGGACCATAAATAGCTAGCTGACTGAAAGTTTTTATTATGTCAGTATCATCTCATACAATGCCTTCTTTACCTACATGGCATTATGGCTTCGAATTTCCACTCTTAGTGTTATACCTATTTCCTTCATCAGCCATCCACAAATCATACATATCTCTTAGATTGTCTTTACAAGGCTTAATTACAAACTATTTCATGCATTTTCCAATAATCATCACAGTGTTAGTATTATAACTTCTATTAATTTCCATCTTTATTGCAAGTCTTATAAAACATTGGTATGCATCCCATACTAGAAGTCAAGAAGAAGAATTTTCACAGAACACCTCATAACCAATCCACTATCAAACCTCATTAATCCTTCCATTAACTGATGAGATAACTATTACTCCGGTAAATTCTGCATTGCCTCAAACTCTGTTTTTGTTTCAAAATTCAAACTTCATTTTTGTTCCTAAATTGAACAATATGAAGTTTCAATTTAGCTCCATTTCTCATAGCTGTCAGCACAACTGTAATATGGAATTTATCATGTTTAGTAGTGTTACAGCCATATCAAACAAAAGAGATGTTTAATTCATGGCTAGCTGCTTGAGGGGGGTATTTATTTATATTATATAATATGTTAGATTTGTATTTTCTTTTACTTTTATTTATTGACCTACTTAATAAAGCAGCTAATTTGTCGATTAGCTGTTTAGAGTCTTATTGTGTCACTGTAGTTTTCCTTCTCATTGATAATTTCTTCCTTTTCATAAAGCCGAATCAATTTTTTTACTTACATGGCAAATGCTCCCTATGTCTTACTATCCAATCATTCAGATGTTCTCCATTTCCTCACTGGGTTTCTGCGTTTAACATCCAAATGGTTTCTTTTTATGCTTTGGTCAGTTTTTTCCAATCTGTCCTTCATATTGAGACATTCATAAATACATCTGGGGTCAACTTCAAAAATTACGAGCTGCAGGATTGTAACACTCCATAAGTATGGTAAACTTCTTTACTTTGAACCTTTTGACTGATCCAAATTAAATTAAAACTTTGGATAGCATGTTGGGCACCAGCCAATATTAACTTGCCAAATAAAGTTAAATGAGGGTTCATTAGTATATGGGCATTATTTATTGAGTAAGAAATCAAAAGTTTGTCAAATTTTTAAAGTTATATCTTAATCAATTATCGTTGCTCAAGAGAAAAAATAGAAAAGTCAAAATATTAATATAGCAAAGTTTATTTCTAAAAAATTCATGGCTCACCTATAAATTGATGAATGCAAAAGTAGTCTGAGCAAATAAAAACTAGTTTGAACATCTCCAAAACTAACAAACTTCTCAGTTAACATCGTTCTCAATCTCCACTATCATCACTACTTTCCTACTAACTCCGTGACCTAACATCACTTAGTATACATGCAATGTGTGTTGCATGCTGGGTAAAATATTTGCATAATCGTACGATTGCATGCGAGCAATGACGCAAGAGGGGGGCATGTTCTTAACATGCACATTAGCAACTGTCAATCAAAAGTCGGAGTTGCGCATGCACAACTTCTTTAGCGGATCAGAATGAGGAAAAAATGATGGCAAAAAATAATCCCCAAAATGATAAATATAACATAAATAAAGTAAAATTGGTTAAGGAAAAGTAAAAGTGAATGGGTGGACCATCACAGGATATCTGCTGTTTTCCACTACATATTACAGTTTAAATCTTTTGAAAAATCACTTTTAGGTGCCATCGTTTATATTGTAAGGGTAAATGAGAAACCTTATTTAATAGCATTTATAAAATGAACAGTGACAGCACTGGTCAGTAAGCTTCCTTTCATTTATACATGCACAGGGAAACTCATGGTAAGAGGATTCCCCTTACATTGGTGCACAAAAGGGCAGGATTCAAACTAGGACATTACAGCAGGGAGTTGAGAAAAAAGATTTGCTTCAGAATAAAACTGTTTATGCAATTCTTACAGGCAACATAATATTTATTTTGAAAATTAATGTGCTGCAATCTGTTAAAATTTGTCGAAAAACCAAATACCAAAGTGTGCACTTAAACGTTTTTGTGTTCTAATAGAAAAAGCCCAACCAAGTACAGTCCATGGGATTATTTCCTGTGAATTCAATGGTGCAAATTTGAAATGATAGGCCAAGTGATGCTTAATCATTTAACCCTTCCGGTGTCCATGTCATATGTATACACTGACAGAAATCGCTTGTCTTTAAAAGTCTTAATTCCAAACAATATCCGAACTATTTCATGCATCTTCAGTAATCATCATTGTGATGATTACTGGAAGATACATGTTAAGTGTTATAACCTCATTTGGTTTAATAACCTAAAAATTTGGTAAAAAACTGTAAAAATTTGGTTAAGTTTATAACCTTATTTTAAAATTAATGGTTTAAAAGTTTCTTATGAGAGACCAAGGTAGTATGCATGTGTTTCTGGTACAACAAAAAAAAAAATTCGATCTTTTTAAAATAAAAATTGCCATTTGAAAATTTTCTTATATATATATCATAAAAATACATAATTAAAGCTTGAAAAATAATATTTTCTTTTTTTCATTTGATGCATAATTTGTTAAAGCCATCTGATTGCCATTTCTTAGTAGAAGTACTTGTTTGTCAATGTTACTCTCTGCCAAAACAACCACCAGATTTAGCTTACAAGTTTGATTTGAACTGTTATCAACAAATTTTTTCTTAAAGTTTCAAAATCTGCTATTTTAAAAAATGGAAGATTATGGAAATAATTGTGAAGGATGTACCTCTGTGTTCCCTCTCCCCATTTTACATTCTTCTGCCATAAACCTATTTCAGTATTCCCAGAATTATTTTTATCATTTACATTGTTCATCCCAGCATTCTATGCATCTTTCCCACTCTTAAAATCAAAACTGTAAGTAAAAACAGTCTTCTTAGGCATCAAGTTGACTGCAGTTGCAACTAGGTCATGGCTCACTGCAGCCAAGGATGGAGGTGGCTCACATGTGCTATCTCCATTCCATGTGTTATAAGTGGCTCCAAAATAGATTGTTTACATTGTGTTCCTGTATATCAGGTAATACTCCCTTTGTAAAATTAGTATTTACTTTTTTTTTATATTTAAACTTTAGTTTTCATTTCAGTAGATTTATTTCCATATATTATCAATCTTTCTGTCTGTTGATCTATTGATCGATTTTTTGGAGTCATGCTATATCAAATGGCCAATCTTACAACTTGTTGCTATGGATATTTTATTTAACATCACATTAGGTTATATATTAATTTTTCTTTTATTTTTTTCTTCATTTTCCAGTAAAAAAATTTTGATCTTGTATCATTTCTTGAAAATGAATGAAGTCTTGGATAAGAAAACAAAAAGGACTTTCTTGGCATGGAAATTAGTCCTTCTGTGGGAGGGTATTTTCGACACCCCACCTCCACCCCCACTCACCGAGGACGTTTCACTTCCCCCACCAACAAAATTTTATTTAAAAAATGTTTGTTTTAAGTTTATATTCAATAGTTTTAAAAGATTCCCCCTTCCCAGTAACTTGGCTGTGCCACTCTGACAATATAGGCTTTTTTTCCTTTGATGCACTAGCTTTTTGGTGCTTAGCCAAGATCCCCAAAGGAAAAAAAATTCATAATGTTTAGTAAAAAGAGCAACCAAGAAAGCATTCCTGCATTTCATAACAGGATAGAAAATCCCATTAATATTATATAATATTGCATTTCATAACAGGATAGAAAATCCCATTAATATGAGCAATCCAACTCACTTATATAAGACTGGCCCAAGTTTTAAAATGTACAACACTGAAAAGAATTATTAAAAGAAATAAAAATGAATGATTTCAAGTAAAAATATCATTCAGGAAGAAATTTACTTTCGATTAATATATAATTTTCTGTTTTTATTCATCATGTTTTACAAAATTAAGCCTTAATTAATAGATTCTGAAAAAAATTCATCGCCGCCACGGCGGGAATCGAACCCGCATCTCTCCAGATTCATGCCAGAGTGCGCTAACCATTTGCACCACGCGTTGGACAACGAATATTTTCAGAATTTGACCTTTTAAGTTTTTCTTCTTGAGACGTGACTGAGACAGCGTCATCTATACTCAAGGAGACGCAACGTTTACAGTCGTTGCATTTGATTATCAGATGTTAATGAGAAGGTCGCTAACGCTACCGCGTTAAATATATAATTGAAATCCAAAGTGAATGCACAGTATTCCCTGTTAAGAAACAATAATTAATGGATTCTGAAAAAAATTCATCGCCCCCACGGCGGGAATCGAACCCGCATCTCTCCAGATTCATGCCAGAGCGCGCTAACCATTTGCACCACGCGTCGGACAACGAATATTTTCAGAATTTGACCTTTTAAGTTCTCATTAACATCTGATAATCAAATGCAACGACTGTAAACGTTGCATCTCCTTTGAGTATAGATGGCGCTGTCTCAGTCACGTCTCAAGAAGAAAAACTTAAAAGGTCAAATTCTAAAAATATTCGTTGTCCGACGCGTGGTGCAAATGGTTAGCGCGCTCTGGCATGAATCTGGAGAGATGCGGGTTCGATTCCCGCCATGGCGGCGATGAATTTTTTTCAGAATCTATTAATTATTGTTTCTTAACAGGAAATACTGTGCATTCACTTTGGATTTCAATTAAGCCTTAATTGCATAGTCCAATCTATTTTTCTCTATATTACTGTGAAAAAGTTTTACTGTTATTAATATGCTTGTATATTTGTTTAAATTTTTAATTTTCATAAAATTAGTAATTCTGTTTAATTTGGTGTAATAACATGACCTATTTCTGTTGATTGGTTATTTTTTTTTAAGAAATTCTAAATATTATTTGTTTATCTAACTTGGCACAATTGGCTAAAACCCTGGATTTTTCTCAAAGTATGGTAATAATGAATAACCCCTCAAGAATCTGCTTGCCACAGAGGTCTGACAGGAGTGTGTCAGTTTAATATGCCATAGTAGAAGGTCTGTGAGGATGGCGGGATCTCAACAGAAAGACAACATAAACATCCATGCCTTACCTGGGGCTCGAACCCAGGTCTCTTAGATTTCCTGTCTGATGGAATATTTTAACAGTTGGGAAACCCTACTCAAGTCTTATTCTCAACCTCCCTCTGCCTCCTTCTCTCCTGAAATTAAATCCTAGTGTGTTCTTCTATGCAACCTTATGCTGGGATAAAATAAATTGAGTCCCAATCTATAATGGGACGGATTTTGAAACCTCCAATGAGTTTGTGGATGTGGGAGATCTGGCATCGCTCTGTCTTGACTTTCTCAACTTGTAAATGAAGAAGTAAACGAGGAAAATTACCTCTAGAAAGTTTCTCTTTCCATCTAATTAAAAAGATTTTTTTTTTTTTCAACTCTGAACAAGTAACCACCAAATGTTTGTCGGTAAATGTGATTAGTACAAAAATTAAAGATTGTAATTACACAGTGATATGGTATATTAAATAAAATTTAATCATAATCTACACTGTTAAAATCAAATGCCCTTATTGCTCTAAAACATATTCTACACTACATCGTTGTATTCAACAACATGTATGAGCTATTGGCTTATTTCTATAATCACATAAGATATTCCACTAGAGAAGATCTAAAGTGCTATATTTTGCTTATAGTTTAAATACTCAAACTATAAGCAGAATATAGCACTTAGATCTTCTCTAGTGGAATATCTTATGTATACTATTAGCAATAAGCTAATAGCTCATACATGTTGTTGAATACAACGATGTAGTGTAGAATATGTTTTAGAGCAATAAGGGCATTTATTTTAACAGTCTAGATTGTGATTAAATTTTATTTAATAGTATAAAAATGATCTAGTACTTGAGCCTACCAAGAGAAAAATTTAAAAACAGGAGAAATATTTACTTAAAACAAGAATATTATTTTTTATTTATGAATAAATAGCATTTCTACTTAAGTGCATTATAATCATTTCTGTTTATTAGTTTTTTGTTTTAATTTTATTTGTGTTGCCAGAATGCATTTTTTTTACTATATGACTAAAAAGGTCCTATCAAAATAAAGATGGTCTTTTTTGTTAAATATTCTATTTTTGAAAAATCCAGAATTAAATGCTGATTAATTTGGCATGTAACATGCCATAATTTCTTTCATTTATCATTTGGCAAAAAAAGTTCTGAAGTTGAAAAAAAATTTTGCTGAGCATAGGTAGAAAGTAGCTTGGTCTCTGGATGTAAACCAGTTTTTTTCATGCTGGACACTCAAAGGGTTAAAGATACAAAGCCATTCATAGTTCTAAATTGCATTCTTCTATTGGTATTTGATTTTTTTTAAATGCAGTACAGGGTAGAAAATAAGAAATCTTCGTGTGAAATTTGGGAGAGATTGGTCAAGTATTTGGGGAATTGCAGGGATTGCAGGGAAACTGTTGGATAACATAAATCTGAAAAGTTTATGCAGAAATCAAGATCTGGTAACAATGAAGATGTAATGCATGCTGGAGATCTGGCAAAACTTGCATCAGCATGCTCTAGAAACAAGACATTCATTGTACTCATCTGGATACTTTCATTAAAAAATTAAAAATACTTCTGAACTGACCTTAAATTTAAAATCTTCCTGGAAAGCCAGATACTTTTTTCTATCAGAATACACAGGTTATATGGAGTTAGATTGAACAGCAGATTTGTATAATAAAGACACTCAATGATGTTTTATCTCATTACACCTGCCACTTAATTAGAAACCTTTATGCAGATGTACGTAAACGTCACTTGCGCAGTGTATATGCAAAATACATGGTCACATGCATCACCACATGATCTAGGCAACTATTTAAGACTGCTGCTCATCAGTTAATCATCAGTAGTGTTGATCACAATGTGAAAAACAAAGGATCTTTCAGGATTCGATAAAGGGCTTATTGTGGGTGCCCATCTGGCTGGAACGATGATTTTAAAAACAGCAGAGCTGACTGGTTTCTCAAAAGGTGAGATATCTTGGTTTTTTAATCAGTGGAAATATAGCCCACATTGTTTGTCTAAGAGGAGTAAGTGCGGCGTGATGACAATCTGTCAGGAATGAGATCGCTGTCTTCTGAAAAGGCTTGTACTAGACTTCCTGTGGCTAGGCTAGTACAGGACTTCCTGTGTGCAGCAATTGACTAAACCATTCAATGAAGGATGTTCCTGGTCCATATCTCAGTGACCTATGTGCAGGGAATTGAGAACAGGATTGGTATTAGCAGTCACATGTCTTTACGGAAACCACTGTATCTGCGAAGAACCAAAAAGTTCATCTACAGTGGTGTCAGGAACACCATGGTGTTCCTGACACCACTGTAGACGAACTTTTTGGACACTGGAAGACTGGAAAAATGTCATGGTATGATGACTCGCATTACACCTTGTTCTATACCGACGGTAAGCAGAGAGTTTGATGGTAGCTCCATGAAGTAATGGACCCAGCTTGCTTTGTAAATACAACTCAAAGTTCTGGAGGCAGTATCATGGTGTGGGGCAGTGGTGTCAGGAACACCATGACTGGACACTGGAAGACTGGAAAAATGTCATGGTATGATGACTCGCAGTACACTGTGTTCTATACCGACGGTAAGCAGAAAGTTTGATGGTAGCTCCATGAAGTAATGGACCCAGCTTACTTTGTAAACACAACTCAAGGTTCTGGAGGCGGTATCATGGTGTGGGGCAAGTTCTATTGGTACGGAAAGGGTCCCCTGATATTGCTGGAAGGTTGGGTGTCCTCCAAGGATTATCTGAACATCCTTGCCTATCAAGTCCATCCTGCAATCTTGACTTTTTATCCAGCAGGTGATGGCTGTTTCATGAACGATAATGCTACTGTCCATCGCGCAAGATGTGTTCAGCAGTGGTTCAGCGAGCATGACAGCGACTTCCACCATCTTCCCTGGCCAACACAAAGCCCATATCTGAACTCCATTGAGAATATATGGGACTGTTAGAAAAACAGATCTGGGAGCAAAGTCCTCTTCCATCAAATCTGAGTCAGTTAAAGGACTGTTTGGTGAACTCCTGGTATGCTGGAGAAGCAAAGGCACTCCAACACCTTGTGGAATCTATGCCAAACTGCATAAGTGCTGTAATTCAGGCTAAAGGAAGTCCAACTTGGTATTGAATAAAGGTTTAATTCAGTGGCTGGTGTATGTATAAGAGACAATACTGACTCAATAGGAAATGAATTTTGTTAAACTTTTGAAGATTGATAGGGAACACAAGACAGGTTGATGCTCTGCAGACAGTCCTCAGATTTCAGAAGTATGGCATCCTTGTCTGAAACCCAACTACTATTTACAAATACCCAGCTGCAATTCAAGCACATACTACTATTTAGGACTCTGTATTTAATACATCATATACAGTATATGTATTTTTTGATTGCATCTTATGTTCATGACAAAATTGTGTTTTTAGCATGAGAAAATACTGGAAGAAGATTTTTATTTAAAATTCATTTGCTTTCTTGTTAAGTACCTTGACTAATTTTTTTTTCTTATTTTCCCAGATGTTGAAAGTTCGAAGGATGTTAACAGAAATCCTATTAGAGGTAACCAATGATGAAATGTTTGGAGTTGCTCGAGAAGTGCACCAAAAAGCACTTGCAAAAGGTATTGTTGACTGCTATGGATACTATTATTTATTAGTTTAACATGCAGATAAATTATATTTTCTTATGTTCTACTATGTTGTAAATATGCAAAAATATTGAAAATAGTATAAGAAGGTCTAACAAAAATGTATATTTTTTCACAATGATACTAATGTGGTTAAATGGCTAATTAACCCTCAAACAGTATAAATTGGTTAAAATATAACATGGTCACTTTATTTTAGAAATTATATTTAATGATAGTTTAAGAATTCAATTTTCCTTTTAGGTATTCTTTTATAAATAGATATTTATTTTATATAGTAAATAATAGTATATATATCAGCATCTAAAGCATATTTCTCAGAAGTATATAATCATATTTCTCAGATGATCAGAAGCATCTAAATGCCTCTGATCATGATCATCAGCCAACTTCCATATAGTATCCTGTGTATCTGTTCAGCTGGGATTAGCAACCCACAAACAAAAATAAATCATAATCAGTAGGTTATTCTTCAGCCAAAGCTCACCTGTGTATCATGTCCAAAATTCAATATCGAAATCAAGTTGTGTAGGTTTAGTTGGTCAGCATTTGAGACCTTGAGAAATTGACTTTTTCTCAGCACGAGTGAAGAAAAAAAAGGTCAGGGGAATGTGACTATGACAGAAGTCCAGAACTGATCTGGCAGCCTGGCTCTTCCATCCCACTTCAAGAGAGAAAATATCTTTCTGAATGGTGCTTAACAACCATAAGGCAGAGTTGTTACTTAGGTACTATGCCTAGTTAGTTCTATATATCTTAACAGAGGAATAGTGGACAGCTTATACTATACCTAAGTGAAAAATCACTGATTATTCCCAGCATATGAAATAGTGAAGCTCCCTGTACTGTAGTGACCCAGAAACTAATTCATTAGCTAAAATGGTGCTATTTCTGATTTTCTTTTATAATCCATTAAACTTTCTTACTGTGTTTCACTGGAATACACTAACAAAACTTGCATCTTTTCTCCCCAAGTGGAATTTGCAAAGCAATAATGTCATATAAATAATATCTATTTTAGACTGTGATGGCCATTGAAAAATCAACTTTGGATTCTGGTAAACCTTAAAGTATGCTTTAGTAGATTAATAAAGAACAAAGACTGAAGGGTCAATGAAAAGAAAGAAACACTCAGGAAATAAATATGTTCTGTTACTAAGGTCACCTGAAACATAATAAAAGAAGAAAGCAAGAACACACTAAAAATGTTATTACAAACAAGCCCAGCACATCAATCAATAACATCTGTAAACCAGACATGGATGAAAAGGAAATGAATATGCAACCTTATAAATGCTCTTGTAGCTAAAGTTGAGAGAACTAATTGAAATATTAAAGACAATAAATGTTAATAAATAACACTAATTTACAAGACTTCCTGCATCCTGAAAA
The DNA here is from genome assembly GCA_038380435.1 of Ryuthela nishihirai. Taxonomy (NCBI): domain Eukaryota; kingdom Metazoa; phylum Arthropoda; class Arachnida; order Araneae; family Heptathelidae; genus Ryuthela; species Ryuthela nishihirai. Next base: position 82,732,386 of record JAWZYU010000011.1, on the reverse strand, counting down.
CGAATTCAGTATTAAAATGAAAAAGGTTACCTATTGATTTATTTATCCAATTATTAGAAGAAATAGTGAATAAAAGATAATCTGAAAACGTTTTCTTTGGAATGCAAAAGTTCTGTAAACAAATCATTGATTGGAAGTGGCTTTTGAATTACTGTATGAATTTTTTTCAAAAACATTAGCAAGTTCTTTGTTAATCAATTAAAAAAGAAGTTTTTATTTTGATTCAAGAAAATTCACTGTTTAACAAGAATAACAAATAAGAATAGTTGGTTGGTTATTTGGGGAATAATGGTAAAAGAGAACAAAGCTATATTTGCCCAAACAAGGTTAAATAAAACAATAAAAGTCACAGAACCCACAACCAAAGTTAAAAACAATGCACAAAAGGGGAAAATGAATGAAACTGTAAAGGACACATGAATGAAAAATATATAGTAAAGAATTAGGTTAAAACATAAGAAACAAGTGTAAAAGAACAAAATCACCATGGGTGTATAGGACCCATGTAAATGCAATTGTAAATCCCAATAAATCGAAGTAAAAATGCTATAAATGTGTAAAATACTTGGTTAAAGTGTAAAATAGTGAAAAACAGCAGTTAAAACTGAGTCAACAAATAGAAGTTGTCCGAGTGTAAGTGGCTCAGACGTAAAATCATGAAAACTAAAATATAAATGTTTAAGGTTAAAATGGCAATGAATTAAAATATGTTTAATGGTTGAAATGGTGTCACAAAACTAATAGGGATAGTAATTCCTCACAACACCCACATGCATAATGCCTCTTTGCAATAAAATGATTTATTTTTAGGCAAAATTTTTCATATTCAGCACACTATCCTCACAATAGTACTATTTGGCTGAGTGTTAAATAAGAGAAATTTGTAGTTCCTTTGTGCAGAGGAATACATTATTGGCTTTCATCTCTCCTCAGTGTTTTACCATCGAGTCAGATGGTCATGGTTTTGTGTCGTTTTACTATATATCTTCAATTTTAAACACGCTACTCTTTACTTATCTTAGATATGTGGTGAAGGCTTCTCTTCACCACAGTTTTGCTATTAAAAAAAAAAAGCCTTACCATTAAAATAAAAAAAAAATAAAAAATTAGGACCTAGGTTTGACTAGATCTCAAACCCAGGTCCCTTTGATAGTAGTGAAGTGCTCTAATTAATCACCCACTGGGATGTCAAAACTGCTTTTAGCAAGCATTAAAAGTGCTTGCTAAAGAGGATAAACCATAGTTGGTTCTCTCTGCTAGATGGAAGTATTATAGCTGCCTTTATTTGTTCATGTCTTCATGCTCCTTGTTTTGCTTAGATGGTTTATACTTGTAATAATTTCAAAAACAAATCATATCTGAAACTTGTTTCCTCAGAACACATGTCCTCATTTACTTTAATTCTAGCAAGTATTTCTGGAAAATAAGGTCATTGCCATTTTCAGTGAATATGTACATTCTTTGCACTAGTAAGATTTTTATTTACTCTCACACTCTTATCAGTAGCACTGTCATTAATATAGATATTTATTTCCTTCATTAGTATAAAATCTGCTACCACAATTAATATTTATGTCATTGCAGTTACCTCACTGGGGCCATTTCTCTCATTGTATTCCTTATTCGTATCACTGCTTTTACTACCTTACCACTATTAGAAACATGCATTTCAACCATCACTCTGGTATACAATATACACCAGAGTGATGTCCTCATACACTGTATCAGTTTCTTTCATACTATTATTAATATTTAACTCTGCCTGAAACGTATGAACTATGTTACCTTCACCATTACACTTGCTACTGTCTCAATAGACTTCACCTGTTACTTCAGTCAGGTTTCCACCCTTGACATGCTTACCATTCAACTTGTTTATCCCTTCCAGTGTCCAGCCTAAAAAACAGGTTTCCATCCAGAGGCCAAGCTATTTTCTCCCTATGCTCAGCCAAAAAAAACTTTAACTTTAGAACTTTTTTGCCAAATAACTAATGAAAGGAATCATGGCATGTTGTATGCCAAATTAATCAGCATTTAATTCGGGATTTTCTGAAAATAAATTATTTAACGAAAAAGACGATATGTTTTATTTTAATAGGACTTTTTTTTAGAGTCATGTAGTTAAAAAATGCATCTGGCAATACAAATAAAAATATGTTTAAAAAAATAATAGACAGAAATGATTACCATGCACATGAATAGAATGACTATATATAGATATATTTTTTTGGTTTTAAGTAAATATTTCTCTCATTTTGTAATTTTTTTCTCAGTATCATACTGTGAGAAAATTCCAGTCTTTTAGCCAATTTTGCTGAGTCAGAAAAACAAGCCAACTTCAGAATTTTTTTTAAAAATTAACCAATCAACAGAAATAGGTCATGTTATATATCAAATTAAACAGAATTTTTCAGTGTGATATGGTGAAAAAAAGTTCGTGTTATACAATTAAGGCTTCCCTTTGGAAAACCTGATCAATAAAAATAGTTAAATTATATATTTATTGAAAGGAAATTTCCTCCTGAATAATTTAATATTCAACCTGAAATATGATTTCGATTTCTTTTAATGATTCTTTTCAGTGTCGTATATTTTAAACATGGCCAGTGTTATACAATGTGACTTGGACTTCTCACACATTCACGGGATTTTCTGAAATAGTTATGAAATAGAAAAAAAAACATCCTTGGCTGCTTTTTTTTTTTGCTAAACATTTTGAATTTTTTCTTTGGATGTTGAAGTTCGGTGATCTTGGCTAAGTGCAGAAAGGTTTGTGCACAAAAGCACCAGCCTATCCCGAAATTGCCCTCCCACATGACTGCTGATTTCCATAGCAAAGAAGTCTATTTTGCTTTCCTATCCAAGACATTCATTTTCAGAAAATGGTACAAGCCCAAAGTTTTTTTTACTAAAAAAAAAAGAAATAAAAGAAAAATTACGTAAAACCTAATGGGATGTTAAATAAAGTATCTGCAACAACTTTTAAGCTGGCCACCAATCTAGCATAACTTGGTAAGATCGATAAATCAGCTGATCGAAAGATCGCTAACTAATGGAAATCTACAGAAAATAATTTGCTTCCATGTCCAAGACCTCGTTTATTTTCAGAAAATGATACTAGATCAAAATTTTACTGGAAAAGTAATAAATAATAAAATTAAAATTAACACATAGCCTAATGTGATGTTAAAATATCCACAGGTTAATTAATGTGATGTTAAAATATCCACAGCAACAAGTTGTAGGCCAGCATACAATGTAGCATAACTATCAAAAATCAATACTTATTGATTAGCCAAAAGATTGCTAATTTCTGAAAATAAACTACTGAAATGGAAACTAAGGTTTAAATATAAAAACAAAACTACTAACTTTACAAAGGGTATCCAATATGCTGGACCAAAACTGTAAACAACACTTTAGCACATGCAATGGAGATTGCATTTGTTGGCCATCTGTGTCTTGTTTGGCTCAGCAAAGCATAATTAATAGGCAGCTGCAACCAGAATTTGTAAGAATTGTGTGTTTACTTCCAGTTTCGATTTAAGGTAGGAAAGATGCATAGAATGCTGGGGGAAAATGATAAAAATAAATTGGGAATACTGAAATAGGTTTATGACAGAAAAGAGTGTGAAATGGAGAAAAAAATGGTGGTATGTATTTTGTAATTACTTCCAAAATCTATCGTTTTTAAAAATAACAGTTTTATTTTATTTTTATTTTTTGTTAATTTTTAGGAGGTTTTCGAAAATTTAAGGAAAAATTTGTTGATAATACTTCAAATCAAACTTGAGAGCTTAAATCAGAAGGTTGCTTCAGCAAATAGGAATGTTAACAAGCAAATCGGCAACATCATTTAGTGCTTCTAAGAAATGGTAATCAGATGGCTTTAACAAATTATTTATATTATAGTTTAATAAAACATGCATCAAATTAGAAAAACAAAATATATTTTTGAAGCCTGAATTATATATTTTTATAAGATATATATATATAAATTACAACACCAATTTTTATTTTAAAAAAAGAATCAATATTTTTTGTTGTACTAGAAATAGATAAATATGTCCTCGGTCTCTCAATTCAGATTCTCCAAACATATGCAGACAACATGGACACTGGAAAGGTTAATGACATTATCACACACTTTAATCGTACTACTCTCAGCCGGCATTTGTCTCAGCTTTTGAATTTCACAGTTGGTGCTCTCCATTATAAAGTTTATATTGCCAATATCCTCTCCAAATTTTTTATTTTCCCCTGTCCTAATTTGTGCTTCAATGTCTTAAATGATGCCCACTGTTCTAAGCATTTTTTTTTTCAATTCTTACACCTCAAACTGTCAGAAAAGCAGTTCTTCATAGTTCTTAATGCTCAAAATGGCCAAAATTTGAGATGATCTAGTCTAAATAGTTCTATTTCTTTTTCTTTAGTACCCTGTAACCAGGGCCAGATCTGGGAGGCAGGTGTAAGAGAACCATGCCCCTGCCTCTCAGCAGCATTCTGAAAAACCCTTTCAGAATGCTAATAATGGTAATAGAGGAGAGAAATTATTAAACTTTTTTATTTTTCATGCATGTTTCAAGAAATGTTTAAAAACCTGTAAAATGGAGGAGGAGAATGTTATGATTCATTGGAAAACCAGTTCCTGCCTCCCCCCCTTCCTCATTTTTTGTTTCTAGATCTGGGCCTGCTTGTAACCTTTTTTTTTTCTGTCTTTGGTGTTGAAAGGTTAACTATCAGGTTTCTCGCAAAGGTTAACTATCAGGTTCGTGGCAAAGACACTGTCTTCATGAGACACAGAATTGTGTACTGCAGGTAGGAAAGTTCATAATATCAATTAGGGGACATCTTGCTCAGCAGTATGTAGCTCAGTGGTCAGAGCACCTGACATGTTATGAAGAGTTCAAGGATTCATATCCCACCTGGCTAAAGACAGTTTTCCTTCTAATGCGATATCAGCATTGGACTAAAAGTGAATACTCTCATGATAGTTGACAAAAATCATCAAATGGATTTCTTCCATTTATTAAGTGAATAGTCTTGACATTTTTCAAAATATATCAATGACAAAACGTTTACAGAACCGACTAAATTTCTTGCTGAAATAAAAAATTAATTTTTCCGTAGTTCAGAAATAATTCGCCTTTCTATTCATATGCATATATATATCATTTTTGTCTAATTTTTTTAAAATCTTATTTGCACTACCAGGTGCATTTTTTTGTACTTTATCTGACTGTAAAAAAACATATTAAAATAAAATTAGTTGCATTTTGTTTAAATGTTTTATTTTCAGAACATCCAAAAATAAATGCTGATTAATTTGGCATACAACATGCCTTATTCCTTTCATTAGTTATTTGATAAAAAAAAGTGTAAAGTTCACTTTTTTTTTTGACTGAACAGAGTTGAAAAAAAGCCTGGCCAGAGGGTATGATTCAGTTTTTCAGGCATGGAATGGTAAGAGTTTAGAAGAGGCTGATGCATTCTGCTATTTCAGGCCAACTCAAAAATATATTCATTACTTATCCATTTGCTGAGAAAATTCTGAAATTCAATTTTGTTATTCCCATTTGTGATAGGTGAAGTTTCAGTCTAAGGATGTGGTATATTCTTCATAGCATGAAAAATAGCTCATTTATTGTGGAGAAGTGAATTCTAACTTGGCTGTCTCAGTGATGCAGTGATATCACATTGGCTTGCAGTGACACTTCAGCTGCCATAGCCCAGTTTCAAATGTTGGGCTAACAGTGGTGTGGTCATTTATACTTCCATCCTTCAGATATGCCTCTAGATTTTTGGTTCTATGCACTAATTAAAAAAAAAATACCATTTTGAACAGTAATTTTTTAAATGTATTTATTCTTCTCTGTGATGCTACTTATATACTTTTAAACTAAACAATATGGGGTTGAAGCAATGAAATGCAGGTGATTGTGTGATCTTGTGAAATGCATGTTAAATAAGCCAGTGTAATAATTACATTTTCTTGGTAAATTGTACTTTCACTTTAGTGTCCTTATACTAATTTTTAGATCCCTGATAGTTATTATTTTCTTTAGATATTTTAGCTAAGTGTTTAAGAATGCCTTAAAATGCTGAATTTAAACAGAATTTAGTTAACTGTTGACCATTGCTTCATATACAGAATGTGACATCAGAACTAGAACTGTCATAGAGTGTTTCTAAATTGCTATTTTATTAATGAGTTGCCTGTTAAGTATAGTTATTCACTTTATGTTAAGAGTAGTAGTGTTATATATATTTATGTTTAATACTACTAGTTGTAAGCTTCTATTAAATTACCTTTGCTGAAAAAAAAATGAACTTAAGGCACAAGAGGATATATATTAAAGTTAATAATTTAATATTAAAGTTATTAAAGTTTGTATTAAAGTTAAATGACTTACATTGACAGTTATTTAACATTTCAAAATATAAATTTTCATTTCAAATAACTAGTTCCAAATTTTTGAAATTTAAGTTGTGCAATTCCATACTGAAATGTAAAAAAAATTCTATGTATACTGGTTGATATTTAACAGTTTAAGAAAATGATTTAGGAGTTAACAGCTAAGTAATGTTTCCCACTTTTATATATACAAGGTGAGGTCAAAAAGTAAGTTTACAAGGCATATAATCTGACAACTAAAAAGAATCTACACTGAAAGTGTAACGCTCCAAAGATTAATAACCTTTTAAAGTTTGGACCTTTTGTCTGATCCAATTTATTCAAATTTTGGATGGCTCTGTCAGGCACCAGGCAATAATAACTTGCCAAATAAAGTTGAAATTGGGTTCGTTAATGTATATCAGCAGGGGTTGCTTATCGAGTAAGAATTCAAAAATGATTGCTGTGTAATTAAAATTAAATCTGATCACAATATCAATTTATGTTGCTCAAGAGAAAAAATAGCAAATATTCAAAAGTTTCTAAAACAAACAAAGTTTATTTCCAAATATTCAACTGACCAAACTCAAAGTGAAAATCTCGACTACATCTCGAACAAAAATTCTGTCTACACTAATTCACAAAAACTCTGCTACTACATCTCTAATTCACAAAATGAATTAACATCCTCAAAATGATAAATATAACATAAATAAAGCAAAACTGGTTAAGAAAAAGTAAAAGTGAATGGGTGGACCAACGCAACTCCCCCTCCTAAAGGGAGTCAAAATTTGACAGATAGTTAGTGCGAAGATGGTGGGGTGGTTAATATCTGCGACTACAGAATATCTGGGATTTCCACATGTGACCATCGGACATGTGTACCAGGACTACATCAGAGCCTGCTATTGCTGGGGAAAATGTGCTGTGTTGGGACATTGATGTTCAAGATGGGTGTTGCCTGTCTTATATCAGAACAGATGGCCACAGTGCAGATGATAATGTCAACATTCAATGAAAGGGCAGCTACAAAAGTTTGCACAAAATGTACAATGGTATGACTGAACTATGGCAAGCTGAGCATCAGGTACCCTTTTAACAGCATATCACTGGGCTTTAACAGCATATCACTGGGTATGCAGGGTGAAGCAGCATTACCAATGGACCATGGGAGACTGGAAATTGATATCTTGGTCTGATGAATCAAGGAACTGCCCATGGCTATATTGACTTTCTTGCTGTCCACCTACACCCATTCTTGGCTATCTGTTTACCACAGCAGGTTGCCTTCTTTCAACAAGATAATACCCCATCTTATCACTCCCATTTAGTAAAGAACTGGTTAGAGGAGCATTCCAGTGAGTTCACAACCTTCAAAAAAAATCCAGAGAGAGAGAGATCCTCAAATGACCCTCTCACTCTCTGGATTTGAACCCTATTGAGCATCTGTGGGGCAAAGTGGAGCAATGCATTTGAGCTTAAAACCCACCACCAGCAAATCTTGGCACTTTATGGACAATTGCCCTGGAATCATAGGCTGCAATACCACCCAAACATTTCCAACACCTGATAGAGTCCATGCCACAATCTGTTGCTACTGTTATGAGGGTGTAAGGCAGACCACACATTATTAGATGGGTGTTTATAATAAATTATCCTTTCACTATTATGTTAGAGGGATTTGTTAATCATTGTTGGCACACTAATAAAATTTTGAAGTTAATCCTTCAAATTATTTGCATATTAAAAATATGCAAATGTTGGGCATATACAGATTTTTCCTACATTTGCCAGATAATTCCCTTGCTCATTGGAAAACCCATATGTTCCCTACAGGAGAGGTTCACAGATCATCAGACAGATGTAACCACACTATTAGCATGTGCATCCACTTGATACGGAACCATTGTCTGTGAGGTATTGAAGTAATGACCTCTCCTGTCCCCCCTGTAACTGAGACACTGGAATCGCCTTTCACAACGTGTGAAAAGCAGTTCTTAACAGCCCTAGCGTCACTACATAGTGTTTCTTTACCGAAGATGAAGTGCTGTCTTTGCTCCAAAAAGCTTCTGAGTTTGCACCTTTATTATCAAAACCATTAAAAGCCTTTAAGTTATTTAAATTATTTTCTGAGCAAAAAGGTCTTTTTAATTGTGTTTTTTAAACTGAAACATCCCAGACTACTCCATAAAGATGTTCTGCTTCTACACTACAATGCATGGCCAGACTCTATCGTGGCAGCCCGACAATGCAGCATTTCCAGTGGGAGATATTGGAGCATCCTATTTATAGCCTTGATCTGCCACTTAGTGATTACCATCTTTTTTCAGCATTAAAGGAGCATTTTAGAGGCCACATTTGGTCTCAAAAGGGATGACGATGTGGAAAAAGCAGTGAAGTGATGGCTCAATGAAAAGGATACAAACTTCTACTACAAGATTTAAAAAAAATCGTCCCACGATGTGATAGCTGAATCTTCGAAAAGACTATGTCAAAAAGTAGTGGGATGACAGTAGAATTACTATGCATTCTTCATATTAGGGTTTTTAATCAAAAATCTTGAATTATAATATATACCTTATGAACTTATTTCCTGACTGCCCTTTGTATCATGCCATTCATTTTATTATTGAAGTGTTTGCCATTTAAAATCAATTTGCTTTAATGTTGCCTTTGTAATGTAAAAATGCCTTTTGTAATAAAATTACTATTATGGTTTAAATAAAATTAAAAGAAGTATATTAAAAATTATTCCATGCTTTTCATTATTGTGATAGCATTGATGAATTCTTAGTGTTTTCCCTGAAAGCTCTTATATTTGGAGACAAGCTTACATCTAAACAAGCTGATGAATTAGTATGCTTTAAACTTTATATCCCACCCTGCATAAGACAATTTTTCTTCATTTTTAAGCTTTGTTTTATTTATTATACATATTAATATTTCATAATAATATAGTTATTTGATAAGTGCATTATGTTAGTTGATCAAATATTGAGCAGATAAACATCAGCAGCTGATAACTAAATTTTTTTGAAAAAATAATTATACAGATCACTTAATTAAATTTCTTGACATTAGTTTAACTGTTATATATGAAGCCACTCTTAGTTTCACTTCGATAGCAAATTTAGAGAAAATATTGTCTTGAGCCAGGTGGGATACGATCCCACTACCTCCTAATAACCTGTCAGGCCTGATGTGATCAGGAAGTCGTTGGTTTGTATCCACACAGTTCAAGACAATGTTTCTTCTAAATTTTATATAGACATGAAACTAAGTGTGATTGCATACATTTCTATTGATAGTTATACAGATTACTATAATTTATATAAATACAGTTTATATAATTTCTGATGTACTTATATAAACTTTCAAAGTCAGTTTACCTAACAAATTAATGATTAATTTGTTTCTTTAGTTGAACATCATAAAGTCACTCTTAAAATCAATGTCAAATTTAGAGGAAAAATTGTCTTATGCAGGGTGGGATGCAAACTTGCATGTTATCAGGATGCCATGGGTTCATATCCCACCCAACTTCAGAACTGTTTCCTCTAAATTTGATATTGATATTAAGGGTGACTTCATAACTTTTAATCAAAATCAGATATTAAGGGTTACTTCATAACTTTTAATCAAAATCAGATTCAGACAGTTTTACCTATATGAAATTTATATAGCTTCGATGTTTTTTTGCCTCACTGTTTAATTGCATCTTTTATTAATTGCATGTATATAACAAATAGATTTGAGAGTAAGTAAAAACTTGCCTTCGTACTATATGTTTGTTAATTAAAAAAAAAAACAGTTATTATTCTTTGCTTTTCAGAAACAAGATAGACCACATAAACAATATATTGTATGAGAACAGTGGTCTTCACCATTTTTAAGCTTTGTTCCATAATGACAGAATAAAAGCACAATTTACAGTAATTTAAAATCATGCAGCCAAAGCAACAATTACTTTGTCACAAAACTAAATATAGTTTATTTAAATTTCTTTCAAGATTTTTTATGTTAAAAAAATGTTGAAGAAACAAGACAATGTTAAAATTTGTTAGAATTTAATAATACTTAATTAAATTCTTTATTTTTTTTATTTAATTAACTTTATTTTGCATTTTTGTTACTACAGTTCATATTTGTTTATCCATACTATAACATCTATCTTGCACATATGCATAGTAAAAAGAAGTAAAGTGCACACAGTAATAGAATGAAGTAAATTTTTCTTAAACTTTTCAAGTTAAATATTTCTCTTGCTAATAGAATCTCAACTAATTTTTAGTACCTAAAAGTACTTAAACGAAATCATCCTCCTCCTCCTCAGAGTAGACATGGACTCCTCCGTATAACATCCTCCATTGCCATGGACTACGGAGATTCAACCAGACCGTGCAGTTTAATTCTCCAAGCATATCTGCCCTGAGCTACATCTGCTGCATCTGGCCACTGCACGCCAATTCTAACAAGGTCATGTTTGACATTGTCTGCCAACCGCACCCTAGGTCTCCCCCTCTTTCTGAGGCCTTTAGGCACACTGTTCATAACCTTATTTTCCAATCTATAATTATCCATACGAGCAACATGGCCAAACCAATGGAGTCTCTCTCTCTGCACAATATGCTGCTTAAAGGAGGTTGCTGACTCCTTTGTCGAACCTCATCATTAAAATGGTGAGTGGTTCAAAGTTTAACCACCTAATTCCCAAGATACTGTGTAAGCATCTAGAATCAAAAGCATCTAGTTTCCTGTTATCTTGTTTACAAAGCATCCAAGTTTCACTACCATAACTAACCCTAGAAAGAACCAAACTATTATACAGTCTAATTTTAGTCTTTAGGTGTATACGCCTATTTCTCCACACTCTCCATAGATTCTTAAAAGTCCTGGCAGCAATCTCTATTCGTCTGTTAATCTCATGCCTTACATCACCAGTATCTGTTACATAACTTCCAAGATAATTTAACTGAATCACAGCCTGCCTGACCAATTTTCATCATTTTAGTTTTCTCTTTGTTTATAACCAAACCTACTCTACTACCAGTCTAATCAACAGCTCGAATGAAAGGGTTCATCTCATCAACATCATTTGCCAAAAGGGCTAAATCATCAGCATAATCTAAATCAGAAATTTTCGTATCTCCAGACCATTTAAGGCCAAAATCTTTCCATTGCAGTGAATTTCGCGTAACATAATCAATAACCAAACTAAAGAGAAATGGAGACAAAATGCACTCTTGTCAAAGACCAGAAGTAATGCTAAACCAATTGCTACAAGTCTTACCAACTCTCACATACAACTCAGTGTTATTATAGAGAGCTTTCATTATGTTAACTAACTTATCTGGTATATCAATGATCTCACAATCATCCACAAATTATGACGATCAACAGAGTCGAAAGCCTTTTTGAAATCAACAAAGCTAGTAACCAAAAGTTTCTGAAACTCTAAACATTTCTCAAGAATCTGCCTAAGTGAAAATATCTGATCCACACATCCCCTACCACTTCTGAATCCACACTGCCCATCAACCAGATTCTTAATTCTATTAAACACAATCATGCAAAGAACTTTACCTGGAACAGAGAGTAGGCTGATACCCCTATAGTTATCACAAGAACTGTGATAACCTTTTAAAAAAATATGGATAATAAGAGCTCTGGTAAAATCCATAGGAACCATGCCTTTATCATAAAAGATATTCAAAATTTCAGTCAACAAAGTGGTAACTGAAACATTTCCAGCTCTAAGCATTTCTGTAGTAATTTCATTTACCCCCAGGGAATTTATGTAGTTTAAGTTTAGAAATAGCCAAAATAACTTCAGATTGTGTTATAGGGCCAATATTAAAGCCAGTAATGCATCTATCATTACAAACAATGGGAGTAGAACTAACCACATTGTTTAGAACATTACTGAAATGCTCAGCCCACTTTTCCATGACAGAATCCCCACCTAAATCCTTACCTTGTTTATACTTCAATCCCTGTATACCTGTCTGTTTTCTACCATGCAAAACATTAACTATTTGGTACAGCTCTCATATATATTAAATTAAGCTTTTATAATGATGGGAAAAATTGCTGCAATACAAACAGAAATTGAGGGTGGCCTTTCACTTTGTTTATTCTACAAATGTATAAAGTATTTCAGTAGCAATTATAAATAGACAAATATCTTTTTTTAACAATTTATTCAACAACAGCAAAAAGAAATATACATTTGCATTGTATTTGCTCTTACATATCATATAAAGTTTATAAGATCTCGAACGAAAAAAAGAAGCAAAATTCTGAGCACTAATATTACATAACTCCCACTCGAGAAAATACTCGTGTGAGAGCAGTGAAGAGAACGAGCATTTGTGCAATTTGCAAAAATTCCGATTATCCACAGGAAGCATTTTAATTTCAAGATTAATAAGTTTTGTACTTGTACATGTATCTTGTACATGTATTTTGTACTTGTATATCTCAAGTTCCAGTGAAGGTATAATTGACTTATATCTGAATTAGTTAAGATTTACATGTTTGTTGTACTTATGGTTCCAACATTTTTACCATTTGAAATTTTCCATTTTCCCAGTTTGCCCATGAAAAGGAATCTTGACCCCATAACTATATTTCTTTCAAGTAAAACACATTGTTTCTTGAAAAATTGAGTTGAAAAAAATTGGATATTCTGATTGGAATTTGTAATCCTCTGTTAATTATTTTTTGATGTGATAATATGTATGAATGCCATACTTTTAGGCACTTCTCAGGATCTAGATAAAATGTCAAAAGAAAAAGACTAATATGAGAGCATCTTATCAGGGATCACAATAATTATACTGGCAGAGGCCATTCATATTTCTTGAAAAATAGTTTTCAGATTTGTTTTAGTGTATGAAAATAAAAAAAAATAACTTTGGCAAAGTGCTGTAATAGAAGAAAGCCCATCTGTCTTATTTCCAAAGTCTGTTTATTCATTCAGTAAGTATAGAAATTAATTTTACATTGCCAAATGTTTATGAATGCCATATCAATGTGCACTCTCTGGATTTAGAGCTTATGGGAACTTGTCATTGTGGGACCAGAGGGCATGTTGTGGCAGAGTACCAATATATCATAATGGAAAATCTTTGTGAGAGTAAATAACTTCAGAAAAATGCTGCAGTAGTAGGAAGACCACCTCTTATTGCTGGGATTGCTGACAATTGTATCAAATGCATTATATGTAAAATTCAATGTTAGGCATGCCTAGCCAGTAAATAAATTATTTGTAAGAAGTTCCACAATTTTGGATAGGGGTGCACAAAAAGAGAGTACATGGGGGAATAAACAGCTGTATTTTCTTTTAAATAGTGAGGAAAATATTTTTGGAATTAAACTACATGTGGGAATATATTGGTATTTAATTACTTTTGGCCATTAAAATATTTTAAGAAACCTTTAAATGGAGTTCATCTGTCATATGAAGAGCACTGAGAAATATATAATTTTAGGTAATATTTATTTAGGCAGCTTGTTATTAAACAGTTTATGCCATATTATCTTAGCACTTTTGTGTGACTCTAATGTAGCTACACATCTTCAGAGACATATCTTAGGCAATTAAACACATTAGCTAATATTTTGGTGATTCTATACTAACAACAATAAATTTGGGATCTATTATTACACATCGCAGTATATGTATATAACAATTTTGACTCTGGATCTTAAAGAGCCTTTTCCTCTTCAATATGCATAAAAAATGGTGTGCAGTGTTTCTTTTGATGTTGTCCAGATGTTTGATTTCACCTTGAACCACTGAGTGTAGGGCTAGGGCTTGGGGATCAATGTGTCCATCTCACGGCCATACATTGGCTGCTGCTCATTGTCGTTGAGTTGGCAGTCACGCTGCTGTCACCTCCTTCAGGTATCTGTTTCTTGTTAACCATGGATTACACATGGTTTTCCATGCTTTATTTCATAAAATAAAAACTTCTTACTTTTTGCATCATCTAAACAGATCTCTTTGGATCTTCTTTATTCAGCCACAAAATTATAGGAATAATCCTTATACAAAGAGATCACTGTTCACTAATTCCACTATTGTTGTTACTTGATAGCCTTTATTATGCATGTGCACCACATGGCTTGCCCCTGGCATGTGAGCTGTTTGTTTATATGTGTTGGATGGAGCTATTTCGCTGTGTGGGGGTTCTCTGCTTCTTGCAGGATCAGCCATCAGGCTGCTGGAGGAAGGGGTGCATCTACATTACAGACAAACATTTCCAGCTCTAAGTAATTATATACTAACAACAATAAATTTTTACTATAGTAAATTTCTATACTTTCTCTGGTTAGGGTTTGTTCTTTGGTGGCGGGATTGGCTATTAAGTATGCTTGATTGAAAAGCGGTTCGACCTTTCCTTCTAGTGTTAATTTCGATAATCCTGTGCTGGGTTTTGATTTCATAAATCTAATTTATGTTTGTAGATCCTTTGTTTTAGAGTACAAGTTTGTACATCCAATATATAAGGTTGGAGTCTGATTTCCTGAAAGGGGTTTATACACCACTTCTTTCTGTATGTGGTATAGGATCTCGATCTGATTTTATCTTTTTTAATATGTTTGGTTGTGATCTGTAGGGAATGTTTAATTGGGATTTCTTGCCAAGGTTTCTTATGAAAAAGAACAAATTTTGTGAATATTTTACTGCTGTTGTGAATTTAAGCTCTTTCTTAGGTTCTGCTTGTATGTTAGAGTTTTCTATTTTATTTCTGGTGATCTTGTAGATTTTATTAATAGTTCTGTTGGTGTATCCTTCTTCTCTTACTGTATGAAAAATGTAGTCAATCTCTGATTTTAGGATCTGGCTTGGAAATATATTTTTAATTGCCCGATAAAAGGCAGATCGAAAAGCTGCTATATTATGTTTGTAGACAATATGAATCCGCTGGGATGAAGGTTGGGATGAATGTAGGTTTTCTCTAAACACTGGTTTCTAATGTATAGTTGGGTCCTCTTGTGATAAGAATGTCTAGAAATGCTATGCAGTGGTCGAGCTCCTGTTCTTTCTGGAATTTTATAGTTAGGTAACATCCATTCAGGTTCTTAAGGAACTCTGAAAATGATGCTTCATTGGCATTTCAGAAGATGAGGACATCATTTGTCACCATTGCCATAGGGTAATTTTGTTTCAAGTTTTGCTAACTATACTCTCTTCTAGGGATTTTAAGATTATGTCTGAAATGAGGCATGAAAGTGGGGATCCTATAGGGGCCATTTTTTTTATATGTAGACAAGGTATGGAAAACTGAAAAGGGGCTGCATTCAAGTCTGTTTATTTTTCCTGTCAGTTTTAGATTAAATCAGGAGAATGATTTAGCCTTCGTTTATCATATGCTTTTAACTTTGGTTGTTGGTTATTAATTTTTTTTTTTACAATTTTAGTGCATTATAGCCTGAGTTGCTGATGCACATAAAATCTCAACCAACCAACCATGATTATAGACAAATGAGAGAAGAGGAAAAGTGTGGCCTAAAATGTCTGCATACTTCTGTTGTAAAGTATAAAAATAGTTGTGTATTTCTGTTGTAAGGCATAAAGATGACTAGTATTACTTGTATGATTTTTAAATGCAAAAATATGCCCAATGATATTGTCCCCTTTGAAGTGTGCAAAACGTAGTCTGACACCTTTTGAGTCCTTCAAATAATGAATGCTTAGGAAAGTTAGAGTGGCTACTTCAACAGTTTATAGAATGCAGGCAAATTCCGTAATGGAATGGGAATCTTCTCTATGTACTTGGTTTTGTGACTCCTCTAGAAAGCAAGATAATGGCCAATAATGTTAACTAATGAACTAGAGCAGTGTCCTGGCAGATTACATCCATCAGATAATAAAACACACCTACCCAGATCCAGAAAGTCTAAATATGGCTTTTGCCATCACCTATGGTGACCTGCTCATTCTTAGTTCCAGCTAGCACATAAAAATGATTGTAGCTTTATAATTAATGTCCACAATATCAACTTCATGCCAAATGTATTATGTGAAAAAATAATTAATTTGTATTCAACTCGAAGAGATTAACCCTTTGCCCCTCATGGATATGGCAACTTAGTGGACTTTACATGTTATATTCTTCTCAGTGCTATTATTATTTTATTTGCACTTTTATCACATAACAAATCCTTTAGTTCTAAAAGGTAATTGAAAGAATGATGATATCTTAAAAAAAAATTTGGATAGCAACCATTTTTGTGTAATGATTTTCTGCTTTCTGATCACAAATCTGATTATTATTCGGCATTTAATTATAAGTTGAAGTATTTTCCTAATCCTGCTCACATTTTCTTCCTTTTCAATTATACAGTGCATCATTTAACATTTTGTCATATGACAACCTCAAGTTTTCCTAATCTTATTTGCTAATTTCTATTGATCACAGTAAAACAATACAAAACTTGCAGAACTTCAGATGTTCTTTTTAACCCCCTATATTCATAGTAGAACATTTACAGAAATAGCATTATTTTTAGTGCCAATGCTTTTGACTTTAGATCCACAGATAGAGTGATAATGAGATGTCCCAGAAATGTGTGTAATATTTTGATATGCAACTAAACTAAAAAAGCAGTCATGATCTTCTATCTTATGTGGCATGCTTGATAATTTCAGTAGATCACCGTGAATGTATCTTGACATATTACCACACCAATTCAAGTAGTTTTGCCACCATATGATGAATGATTCCATGTCCAGTTTGTAAAACTTTCAATGTCTAGTTCAATAGCTGGGCATATATGGGTTGCTTTACTGCATCGTCAGTGAAATATTTGTAGTCTGCAAATGTTTTCTTTTTTTTCAGTTTTAAGTGGAGAGGACGTAGAGGACTAAGCACCTCCAGTTCATAACACTGTAACCACAGATAACTATGGCCAATAATATTGGTACCACATTATCATACAGCAAAATGACACCTTTCTTCAAATCTTCAATGTTTCTTGCAGATGTCCAATGTTAACATGACAAGCATTCCAAATATCATTCACCATGTGTGATGCATCCTTAAAACAGGAAACCAATAAAGAGAATGCTTTGACAATGCCAGAACACAGTTGCAATTCCTCTTCTGACAGATGTCTTGACATTTGTTGTTGTTTTTTTATAGGGAAAAGTTGGCATGTTTCCACATAATGGATTCCCATTCTTTTCCTCTCTTTTCTTCATCTCTCTTTTTTCCAACTTCTCTTTTCTGTAGCATTGTAGGTCATCATGCAGGTGGTTGTGTGCAACTCCCTAAGTTGCCTGGGAATTAACTGTTGCACACAATTTCTGAAAACCAAATCTGATGTCCACAATTCGATACGGTTTGTATTGGCATGTTCATGACCATGTCCAGGAATCAATCTTTACCCTTCTGTTTGCAAGAATCGGTTGTTCAGTGTGTCAAATCTTGTGCATGTGCATGGTTGTCTACATCTCTATCTATCTGTGTGGCTGTTTTTACTGTTGTTAAATTTGTTACACTAAAAACAACTATTTCTATTGACATAACCATGGAATTATACACAGCTTGCAGTTGATGATGAATTTCTGTATATGTTGTCCCTCTGACTCTTAAGAAATTACTCTTTGCATTTCTTGCTTTGTCCATGTTTAAAGGAACAGCCATTTTCATTTACTTCTTGGATGTACACATGAACATGTTGAACTATCCTGTAGTGCTTTTTCAAAATAATATATAAATGCATTTGTTGAAATGTAATTGTGTTGAAATAAATGCCATATCTGAATAAACTCTGTTACCTTATTTATGAAACATCATTCATGCTAAACAAGTATACAAGATTATAGAAAGAGTTAAGATAAACATATCTCTTGATATAATTTGATGAATATAATGGATTAATGATAATGACAAACTTCATTCTAAAGATAAACTTTGCTCTTGTGTATTTCATAAAACCAGTAGCTTCAAATATTTTGGTTGGGGTTAGCTAGGAAATGGTGAAGGCCTCTGTCAGTAGTTTCTTTTATAACTGTATTCTGTTTAGTTTGTTATGTTTTAGGAGGCAGATGAGCTCAAAGATGATATGAACAGACCTGTTTTGTAATAGAATTTTGCTATGTTCATTGTTACTAAACTGTATATGTATCGCACAAAAGCTCCAGCTCGCCAGCTGGCCTCCTCTTCAGCTCTGGCATCTATTGCTACAGGATTACGTAAGTACCAGTCTTATATTATACTTTCTGAATAAATTAATACAGATTTCTGTTTGTGTATTAGATTTTTAAAATAAACTAAATTAATTGGGCATTAAATATTAGCACAGTTAAAACCCACTTCATATCATGAAATGCACATGTGTTAGAATATATTTAGTCATCTACTCTTACGTTTCATCTGTTGTTTCTTGCTTAAGTTTTCAAAATAATGTCATATTAGTTTGATAAAATCTTTCATTCTGATTTGGGAAATAATGACACTGTTCAACTTTAATTTTGTTTCTTTGATGAAATAAATGAACCATATCTATTTTTTTAATGCTGATTGTCAAAAGGAATATGCAATTTTTTATCACCAGCCATTTTCAGAAAATTAAACTAATAATATATGAGCTAAAAAAGAAAGTTTTATTGTACACAATTTTTTATGTGTGCAGCCACTTCTTGTATCATCTTTAATCCTTTCACTAGAATAATGTTTGAGATTTTAGATGAACACATCTAAACAATGTTATTCCTTCCTCTTCACTACATCCTACCTGCAGTTTGGGTTGTTATGGTAGTGAAAGGGTTAAAGTTGTTTACATCTTCTAAATTCTAAATACCACCAACAAACTATAGTGGTAGAAGGAATGATGCAATGCTACATTGCATCATCTCATTGCAACTAAACTCAGTTGGTTAACTTACAAACTAATACAGTTATGGTCATGAATTATAATGACTTTATCTTTTAGGTGAATTATTTTGGTTTTTAACAAAGTTTAATATCAATATGTCTTGTGGGTTTGTAAGAACCTCGATAGTTTTTGCTACAAACACTGTGGCAAGAAATTAATGAGACTGAAATAAAAATATACAGTACAAGTATCATTCTGGGAGATGTCGTTACAGATATATTGAAGTGTGACTGGAAGTTATGTTCACAGCACACATTTCGATCGTTTAACCCTTACAGTGTCGGGTTTCTGAAACTGAACTCACTGTGATGGCTGGATTTATTTTAAAGTGTTTACAGAAAATAAGATAAACAACTTAAAACCTCATCTTGAAGTAACTAATGAATGGAAATATAGCATGTTATATACCAAAAGAAAGAGCATTTAATTGTGCTTAATAAAATAGCAAAAATTCTAAGAAAAAAATGGGTAAAATGTTTTAAGCATTTTTTTTAAACATTACAAAATTTTACTGCAATTTTTCCACTTTATCTTTAGTAAAATTTCAAATATATATATATTCCCCACTTTTATCTCGTTTTCAAAGAAAACGAGATAATATTAGTTTCTCTTTGTCACCTGTCTGTCTGTCTGTAGACATCGAAATTTTTTTTTTTTACAGAGATAAATTAAAAATTCTTGTGTTGGATAGGTATTGATGAAATATTTTGATATGCAGTTTCCAAGTATCTCCAAAGCTATAATTACACCCTCTAGTGATGGAAAAAGTTGAAAATTCCAAAATTTCAAACGAATATTGCAAATGATATATTTATGCTAGAAATTTGAAATTTTGCTGGTGGAATGTGAAGGTCACAAAGTTCCCATTGCCAACAATGAGTTGACCCCTTAGACCCAGAAAGGGTGGCTTTTTTTTTCCCACCCCCTCTTGCATCCTTTTCCACCAAAACTGAAAATTTCTAGCTTAAATACATATTTTCTGCAAATTATAGTAGTATGGAAAGTCACAAAGTTTCCATTGCCAACAATGAATTGAAAATCACCTGTAGTTATAGTAATATCACCCATACTACTATAACTATGGGTGATATTTTAACTGTCAATTTATTTTGCGTGAAAATTAAATGTATTCAGTTGAAAGATTTGTGTGTGTTTTAACTTTCAAATGCCTTTAAAATCATCAGCTATGCTCATAAATTAAGGCCTGCTACTAGTGACATTAAAGGGAAAAGTTGGCCAGATTTGGATGTAAAGTAACAACAAGAAACATCTATGGTAGCAACTATAAGATCTGTGTAACTATAAGATCCTGTGATAAGAACAAGACTCAGCCACAATATGAAAGTCAACAGCTTCTAGTGTATTGTAAACTATTGGGACCGAGTTTCTCCATGAAAGTGTTGAGTGTATCAGCCAAGTCTATAAAATATCTACTGCACAGGATATGAAAACGAGCAAGTACAGCATGCAAGTACAGCCTATGTTAGTATGTATAAGAACTTATGAAATACTCGAACTAGTAGCAAAGGACAACACTTTGTGCTTCCTCTATAGAAGTCCATATGTATTTCGATAATAAGCTAGTACTAGTACACATTGTAATTTACAATGAGGTATATAAGAATGAGCTGTTGAGCAATAAACATTTGAATACCCCCTTTTTAAAACAGTGTAGCTTGTGATTAAATTTTATTTTTAATAACATATCACTGTGTAGTTAACTTCAATTAATTTACACTAGTTTCCATAAATTAGGGAAAACTCAGAAAAATTATGATAAGCAAAAAACTATATGAATGATTTTAATGAAAGTTGATGGGAAAATGAATTACAGTGCAAGTATCAGAATGGCATAAAATATTTTACACTAGAAACATTTTTCATCAAAAAATAACACAGGAACTTGTCCAAAAATGAGGAGTCAGAATGCATTGTGCAAAGTTCTTTAATAAGGGGTGTGTCACCCCTTACAGCAATGAAGGTATGATAGCAATGTTCCATGTTGTTTATGATGTTGTGAATCATGTCAGTAGGGAGTAACGACCATTTTCCTTTAAAGCAGTAATCAACTCCACCTTTGTTTCAGGTGGCTGGTTGAGGGCAGCAACACGTCCCCATAGAGCATCCTACACTTGCTCAATTGGATTTAGGTCGGGAGATCGAGCTGGCCACTCCATGCACATAATGGTCTCCTCTTGAAGGTATTGCTCCACTAGTTGAGCTCTGTGTGGACAAGCGTTATCATCTTATAAGATGAATGTTTCACCTATTGCACCAGCGAAAGGACATACATAGGGGTCCAGGATGTCATCTCTATACATTTGAGCATTGAGGTTCCCACTCATCAACACATAGAGGTCTATGTGTCCACCTAAGGAAATGCCACCCCCAAACACACAAACTACCTCTACCATAACTGTCTCTTTGACAGATGTTACTGGGATGATAGTGGGTATCTTGTTCTCTCCATATCAAACAATATCCGGAATCACTCTGTAAGCAATATCTGGGCTCATTTGTGGAGAGTACGGACTTCCATTGCTCTTCTGTCCAGTTAACATGCATGCATGCCCAATTCAACCTCTCTCTCCTGTGATGTGAGGGGTATACAAATTACTTGGCTTCTAGCATACAAACCTCCTTCATGAAGCCTTCTATGCATAGTAGAAGTTGATACAACCCTCCCAGTGGCTGCTGCAAGAGAGGAATGTAGCCGAGAGGGAGTAGACATCCTGCTCCTTCATGCTATTAATCACAGATATCGGTTTTGTACAATGGTTGTAACTCTAGTCCTTTCTCGGCTAAACCTCCAAGATGTGGAATCCGTGCTAATAAATTGATTCCACAGTCTATGGACCACAGAAGGACTCACATTAAGCCATCGTGCCACGTCTGACTGACTTTGGCCTGCTTCGAGCCATCCACTGCAGTTCGTTTGGCAAATGATGTCTCGAGGTCATTCCGGCAAAATGGCTATTCGAATTTCTTTACTCACATTTACACTCCAAACACCTGTTTTTATGCCACTATCCGATTATGCAAATTGACACAACCTAGACTAATCACTCAGGATTACTTTACTGGTTACATGAACATGTTTGGTGAGGATTGCACAATTTTTTGGCAAATTATCACGATTTTTCTCATTTTTGCTTATTTTATGGAAACCAGTGTATTATAAAACGTTTTAAAGTAGAGTTAACAGTCATTGGTATTTTAAGGTTATATTTGAATCTTATATGCTGTACTACATATGCGAAAGTCGCTATGAATGGTAGGGGTATGGTGTAGTAAAGGTGAGGATAAATTAGGGATATTACAAATTTGTGCTTGGATTGGTTATGAGAATTGGTTAATTTTATATTTAACCTTTTTTGATTTTTCATATTTCATTTTTATGTGATATCCAGTTTGATTTCATTGAGTTGCTAATAATTCTGATTTATAGCAATAGTGATAAGTGCATTGAAAACAGGTGTTGAAAGCTGCTATTATTATGGATGTGGGTAATTTGAATCAGCTAGAATGAAGTTTGCATATATAGGTTATGGTAAAATATATTGTTGTATAAGTATATCCAAATAAGTAATTCATTATTTTCTTCAGGTTTGTGAAAGATGTTATTGAAAGCATCTTAAGTTTTTTTTTTTTGAGGTATGATGCCAAAAGATCGAAATGTCATAAATATATATAAAATGTTGGTTTATATTTACATCTGGTGAAGGTGGTGGTCTCAACATGGTGTATGACAGCATCAGTCCCAAGTCCAGAAATGAGGGAACCCATTAAGATGCCTTCCATATAGACTCACACCCAATCACTGATACACAGCCAGTTAGTAGTAGAGGTTGTCTGGTCAAGTGATTCATGTACACTAAAGTACTCTGGAACGGTGGGCCTGGTAATTTCCAACCAAGTAGATTTGAGTCACATCACCACATGGAGTGTTTGGGTACAGCAATACAACATCAATTGCGTGAAGTGCAATATCCAGGGATGCCAGAATTCTTTTAATTAAGTCGACCACTTGATGTATCAGTTTACTTGTATATGTTCTGATATAGGGAAATATGGTGGGAAAAAAAATGAAACAAAATTCTCTCAAGGTTGTAAGTTGGGATCATCCATTTGGAAACATGGGGTTATCTATTTGGAAATAAGTAGCTGAAGTAGATAGCCAGATTTATGGAATTTTCTTTCAGTAAAGAGTTGTGATATTGCTGGGTACATAGGAGCCACATAAGCTTTGACCAGTATGGTAGGTAAAAAAGGGTCATTACATAATTTATTTAACTTTATTAAATTAGTGGGTATGAGGTATCCTGTTAGCTGCATGCATTTTAGATCAATTAATGTTGCATTGATTTTATCATCATATCAATTTTATTAAGTAAGACTTTGTTCTCTTTCGTCAGATGAAATTATTTTAAGATGGGGGGAAAGTTTAAAATTAAAATTCTATAAAGAGCTTAATTTTAAATCCTTTAGACCTTTAATATCTTGGTTATATTAATTATATTTTTTATTTTGCTCTGTAAACTTGATAGTTTACTATAATTTAAATCTAACCTTGTATTTTTCCAGAGTGGGGACGCTATTAATTATTTGTTCTAATTGAGGTATAATTTGGGGTAGTGGTGATAATGATACCATATGTGCATACTTAGATCTATGGGTTAAGATTTTGCTTTGGTCTTCATTTAAAGTCAGGTGTGATAAGTTAATAAATCTAATTTGAAATATAATAATTCCATTAATAATATTTATGTTAGAAATATTTTTATCCTGTGATACTTTATTATAAGGTTTAGTTAAAAGATTTAATCTTCTAGTTTTTTATTTTAGTTATCCAGTTTATTTTTTATGAAATTTTTGGGCTTTCCTATTCATAATTAGAAATAAATTCTTTTTATCCAATTCTTTTATAGTTAGCTCCTTAGTTACTTCCAGATATTCAATGTAGGATTTACATTCAGTATTGATTATATCAGATCATTATTTCGGATAGTGGCCAAACCATTTTGAAATAGTGTACTGCAGATAAAGTGTAGGTTTGAAAGGAGTGTTTTGTAATGCTGCTTTCTCTACATGCCTCATAACCATAGTGACCATGAGTCCAGGAAGGAAAAAAAAGGGATTTTCTGGATCTACTTAATCCAAAACATGTCAGAAGGTTTAGCAAGCACATATTAGTTGTTAAAACTTAAGTAAGAAATCGCTAAAAAAAAATAATGCCATTCAGAACATGAAGTGCAGCTGTTTATTCTTTAGAGTGAACATACACATGAAACGTTTCAAATCTAAATCATATATTTGTTGCTTCGTGCTGATATCATGTTTGTAACGAACATATCAATGAAATATCCTTCCCTTCATCAGATATGTTCATTGAATGATAAAAATAATTTTGATCTCTTCACCATCAGCAGTTATCCCTACAATATGCATCTAAATTGCGATCCCTGCTGGCCATCCGACTAGGGACTGAGTTTTCAGTTTCAAGTGGGCAATGCTTTACCCTAATCACCCGACTGCCATTCATCCTTTCGGTTTGTGTGTCCAAGGCTGCCTCAGAGACATCAACACCAGTCTCAATAGCATCACACAGTCAACAGCTGAGTCACTTCCACCATGGCTTGCTGTTTCCCCTTCCTGTGATTTTTCCCTATGTAGGGAAGGCCTTGCACCCAACTGTGTGTACTGGCAACTCTTTGCCAGCCACCATGCTGGGTACCTAGACTTCTTGCCTGTCTTCACAGATGGCTCAAAGTTTGGCACATCAGTGGGATCAGCCGTGGTCTTCTGTGATGTAATCGCTACAGACCATATCCTACTGTAGTGTTCCATTTTCACTACGAGTTGTATGCTGTTAGTCTCACCTTGAACCAGATGACAGCTAACTATTATTGTCAGTGTGTACTTGCTCAGCTCCACTTAGGTCATTTACTTATTACTCATTTTCTTCTAAGGCAGACAATGAGCCTAAGTGCAAGTTTGCAACACCATTTTAACTTGTTTTTTTATTTGCAACATATAGGACAGAGATGAATCCTAGAAGGCATTCCTAGCTTTTACAAGGACTTCTCATATAAGGACATGCCCTACTAAGACCAAAGTCATTGTTGACCACTGCCTCAGTTAGAGCTAACACAGCACACGAAGTTTGTCTTGCTGGAACAACTGCTAGTTCCCTAAGCACTGTTAGTTAAGGCTATCAAACACATTTTAATTGACTGTCTCACTTTTAGCTGTGAACAATATCTGTATTTTAATTTTCACAATTTTACATCTGATCTCTTACACTCGGGCACCTTTTATCGGATTATTCATTTTTACCCCCTGTTTTCATAATTTTAAGGTATATTGCCAGATTATATTACCAAATTGTAATTTAACTGTTTTGTTATTTATATTCTGTTCAACCTTGGTCTTTTACACCTAGGTTGGTTTTACCTTTTGTGTCTATATATTTATTGTTTTACACCTATTTTAATTTTTTATAGGTCTATTGGTTTTTATTTTATTTTTCACTGTATTAAATTTTAACTATGATTGTGGGTTACATGTCTTTTGCCCTCTTATTATCCCATTTGATGCATTATAGCCATAAAACCCCAAACAACCAAACTAAACCATTGAGTTCATTTTACTTTACAAAGTCTAATACTCTCCCTTGACACAATGCCATTGCTACTTCATAATATGTATTGTATCTACATGCACTGGTGATCAAAAGTTAACTTGCAATGCCATGTTGTGTCGATGAGAAGATAATTTCAAAGCTAAAACTTCTAAACTGGGTTTTCTTTGTAAAATAATGACTGAAGATGAATCTCAGTCAAATTTATACAAATCTTGACTTTAAGCAATAAAAGCTAAGTATTTAAAGATTTAATTTAGATATTCTCATCTTGCAAGAGACCAGATGAACAGATAAAGTCAGATTCATAAAAATAATCTTAAATTTCTCTTTTCATTGAGGGAAGATAATAAGCATTTCCAAGGCATAGGTTAGCTTCTCAGCAGACACACTAGGGATGCTTTTCTAGTACATGAGTGAATTAATGAAAGGTTTCTTACAGCTAAATTTCAGAAAAGCTTTGAAAACTGTAATGTTATCTGTTGTTATGCCCTTACTGATGATGCCAATGAGGATGAGAAAGATAGGTTTTACAGACAACTTCAAGATATTTTGAATTCTGTCAAAAAGGGAGATATTACCCTTGTTCTAGGCCAGTGGTGACAAACCTTTTTATGTGCGTATGCCAAAAATTTACAAATAATATTTATCGAATTGCTGACGTGACGGGCAGTTTTTAATAGAGGAAAAAAAATTAATAAAAAATTAATTATGCAGAATTTTATTGAGGCAAGTTTAAAAATTAACATATAATTTCATAAAGGTGTACTCACAACTTGTCATAAAGTTTGTCATATAAAAATAAAAATCAGTTATTTATTAATGAGATTTTTGCTGTTGTACATTGGATGCCAAATGCTTTATATCAGGTTCATATTTCATCACTTTTAGTAATAAACACGCCAAACTAGATTCATCAGTCATTCTATTTCTTAAACTGTCTTTTATAAAATTCATTTCGGAAAATAATGACTCACAAGCATACGTAGAGGAGAAAATTGATAATATAGCCATCCCTAGTTTTTTTTAGACAACTAAAGGTTTCAGGAATGGCATTCCAAGTTCTCACTATTTCCTCATCTGCATTTTTTTATATTCGCCCAATCCCACTCAGTTCAAGACAATTTTTCCTCTACACCCATCTTCATCCTATTATTTAAAAACAGCTTGATAGTGAATAGATATTCATTAAACCAATGATGAGCTATGAATTCATATGTCTAAAACCATTGCACATACCTCAATAAATCTTTTCTGTCCTTCAAAGTACTCCCTCTCAATATCTAAGCAAAATTGCAGATGTCTATGCCAATTCTGGAACACTTGGAGCTACTCAATTAGTCCATTATTTGAGTGTTAAGGCACTGGAGTTTATTTCAGAAAGAAAGAACTGCAGGAATGTCCTTAATCAATACTCTACTAGTCTAATAGAAAGAATTGCAGTGAGCTTAATAAACATGCAAAAGATAAGTTAGCTGCTGATAAGAATCTTTGGCTCGATGGCATGGCTGACAAAGCTTGAGGAAGCAGTTAGACAACGCAACAGCAGAGAGCTGTACCAGATAGTTAATGTTTTGCATAGTAGAAAACAGACAGGTATACAGGGATTGAAGTATAAACAAGGTAAGGTTTTAAAAGGTGGGGATTCTGTCATGGCTAGATGGACTGAGCATTTCAATAATGTTCTAAACAATGTGGTTAGTTCTACTCCCATTGTTTGTAATGATAGATGCATTACTAGCTTTAATGTTGGCCCTATAACACAATCTGAAGTTATTTTGGCTATTTCTAAACTTAAACTACATAAATCCTCCGGGGTAAATGAAATTACTACGGAAATGCTTAGAGCTGGGAATGTTTCAGTTACCACTTTGTTGACTGAAATTTTGAATATCTTTTATGATAAAGGCATGGTTCCTATGGATTTTACCAGAGCTCTTATCCATATTTTTTTTTAAAAGGTTATCGCAGTTCTTGTGATAACTATAGGGGTATTAGCCTACTTTCTGTTCCAGGTAAAGTTCTTTGCATGATTGTGTTTAATAGAATTACGAATCTGGTTGATGGGCAGTGTGGATTCAGAAGTGGTAGGGGATGTGTAGATCAGATATTTTCACTCAGGCAGATTCTTGAGAAATGTTTAGAGTTTTAGAAAACTTTGGTTGTTAGCTTTGTTGATTTCAAAAAGGCTTTCGACTCTGCTGATCATCATAATTTGTGGATGATTGTGAGATCATTGATATACCAGAGAAGTTAGTTAACATAATGAAAGCTCTCTATAATAACACTGAGTTGTTTTTTGAGAGTTGGTAAGACTTGTAGCAATTGGTTTAGCATTACTTCTGGTGTTCGACAAGGGTGCATTTTGTCTTCTTTTCTCTTTAGTTTGGTTATTGATTATGTTATGCGAAATTCACTGCAAGGGAAAGATTTTGGCCTTAAATGGTCTGGAGATACCAAAATTTCTGATTTAGATGCTGATGATTTAGCCCTTTTGGCAAATGATGTTGATGAGATGAACTCTTTCATTCGAGCTGTTGATTAGACTGGTAATAGAGTAGGTTTGGTTATAAACAAAGAGAAAACTAAACTGATGAAAATTGGTCAGGCAGGCTGTGATTCAGTTAAATTATCTTGGAAGCTATGTAACCGATACTGGTGATGTAAGGCATGAGATTAACAGACGAATAGGGATTGCTGCCGAATGGGGATTGCTGCCGGGACTTTTAAGAATCTATAGAGAGTGTGGAGAAATAGGCATATACACCTAAAGACTAAAATTAGACTGTATAATAGTTTGGTTCTTTCTAGGTTAGTTATGGTAGTGAAACTTGGATGCTTTTTAAACAAGATAACAGGAAACTAGATGCTTACGCAGTATCTTGGGTATTAGGTGGTTCAACTTTGTAACTAATGATGAGGTTAGGCAATGGAGTTGGGTGCTCTCCTTTGAGCAGCATATTGTGTAGAGAGAGACACCATTATTTTGCCCATGTCCCCCATATGAATAATTATAGATTAACGAATAGGGTTATTAATAGTGTGCCTAAAAGCCTCAGAAAGATGGGAAGACCTAGGATATGGTGGGCACATAATGTCAAATAGGACCTTGCAATGGTCAGATGTAGCTCAGTACAGATGTGCTTGGAGAACTAAATTGCATGATCTGGTTGGACCTCTGTAGCCCATGGCTGCTTTAGGATGATGATGATGAAAACCATGTAAAACTGCAAAATATACTAATATGAACAAAAAAAACTGTAACCACACTTTTATAATAGTGATCTAGAATCTCCAACAAAAAAAAATATATAACTTATGAAAACCACCCTCACTTCTAATTGAACCAGCTGGTTGAATCTAACCTAAACAAGTTAATTCGCCAGAGTTGTCAGCCCGCTATTGGGGCTAAGGCTAAAGGTAAAAGCACCAACTGTTGAGTAATGAATTGAAAAGATTAGCATTATTTAGAATCTCTGAAATGCCTGTTTTTAATATATATAAGTGTGTGGGAGAGCCATACCCTGTGCACGTTAAAGAACACACTGAATGGCCTTGAAGGGAGACTACCATCTTTCTCTCAACAGCTGTTCCAGTGGGTCCCCTCCCCCAATCTTCTCTGAGCCTTCGGGGTCAATGTGACCTGGGCATTTAGCCCCAGGTGTGCAAAAAAGTGCTGCTCAGAGGCAGCGCTGGATTAACCATTAAGCAAAATAAGCTCGTGTTTAGGGCACCAAGGAAAGGGAGACACCACAGTTTTTTCCCCTAACTATCATACCCTTAACTCTCAACTCTTTCTTTAACTCGACTTTAGTCGATTTTTTATAATTGTCTTTTATCTGCCTTGTTGAACTTTAATCTGAATTTCATTGGTATGGTGAGTGACTAAAGTTTCATCAGTAAGTATCTTCGACACTTATTGAGTCTTAATGTCTTATCAATAAAACAGTGGAAGGGCTGAGGGGGGCACCATTGTTGGGCATCAGTTGACCTTAATCCAGCCCTGCTCAGAGGTAAAAAAACCCAACCAAGCCATGGGGTATGCAGGTCCAACCAGACCGTGCAATTTAGTTTTCCAAATATATCTGTCCTGAGCTACATCTACTGCTTCTAGCCACTGCACACCAGTTCTAACGAGGTATGTTTTTACATTGTCTGAACACTGCATCCTAAATCTCCCGCTCTTTCACAGGCCTTTATGTACACTATTCATAACCCTACTCACTAATCTATAATTATCCATATGGCCAACATGGCCAAACCAATGGAGCCTCTCTCTGCACAATATACGTCTCAAAGGACATTGCTGATTCCTTTGCCTAACCTTGTCATTACTTTCAAAGTTGAACCACCTAATGCCAAAGATACTGCATAAATATCTAGAATCAAAAGCATCAAGTTTCCTATTATATTGTTTAGAAAGCATTCAAATTTCACCACCATAATTAACCTAGAAAGAACTAAACTATTATACAGTCTAATTTTAGTCTTCAGGTCACCTATTTTTTTCACCTATTTCGCCTGATAATCTCATGGTTCATATGGATTTTACCAGAGCTATTATTATCCCTATTTTTTTTTAAAAAAAAAAAGGTGATCGCAGTTCTTGTGATAACCATCACCAGTATCTACACTGCTCACAAAAATTAGGGGATATTTCAAAATGAATATGAAGTGATAAAAAAAAGAAGCATTTGAATTGTTTTTATTAAACAAGAACATCAGAAAAGCAAACGACAAGTCAAAGAAAGTTGTTTGATTATGCAAATGAGATGCAAAACCAACTTTGATGTCATTGGTGAAAATGCACTTTATAAAAGGCTGAAAGTACTGGAATATCTGCACATTCCCTGATCTTGAAAGTGCACATCCTGCAATTTCCCAGTCCTTGCAATGCCCCTGCAACATGATTTGCCTGAATGCGAAGCCTGGAGAGCCATAGGATGTATTGAAGCTGGTCAAACACAGACGACAGTGGCAACAGCACTTGGAACATCCCAAAGCAAGATTAGCAGACTGTGGAATCACTTTCAAGAGACTGGCACAGTACGAAGAAAGCGAGTGCAGGGTCACCCATCTGCCACAACAGCAAGAGATGACCACTACTTGACCTTATTGGCAAGAAGGAACAGGCGCGGCAATGCAACAGAGCTGCGGGGACAGTTTCTTGCTGCCACTAGACGATGGATAAGCACCCAGACCATACGAAATCGGCTCCATCATGTTGGACTGCATGCCCAGTGACCAAGGTATGCATTCCGTTATCTGCTGAACACCGTAGAACCCATAGAAGGTGGGCTGATGAGCATCGTCATTGGACCCATGATGAGTGGTCAACTGTCCTCTTCTCTGATGAGTCATGGTTCAGTCTGCAGCCTGACAATCATTGTGTCCTGATCTGGCATGAATGAGGAACACGGGAGAATCCAAGTTTCATGCGAGAAAGGGACTCCTTCGGTGGTGGTGAAATCATGGTGTGGGCATTGGTGGTCATACCAACCTCCACGTCATCAGAAACGGATTGCTGACTGCTGTCAAATATCGAGATGAGGTCCTGCACCCTATAGTGTTACCCTATGTAGGAGCAATTGGAAACAACTTTCTTTTCATGGACGATAATGCAAGGCCCCACCGTGCGCATCTCGTCAACAACATGATTCAGGAGGCAAGAATCGAACGCATGGAATGGCCTTCATGTTCTCCAGACCTGAACCCCATTGAACATGCTTGGGATGCACTGGGAAGACATCTGGCAAACCGTCCAATGCCTTCCACAACACTTCTGGAGCTGGAAGTTGCCCTGGAGCAAGAGTGGCAGAGGATCCCTCAAGAACTGCTGGACATTCTGATCCTGTCCATGCCCCTTTGTTGTCAGTGTGTTTTGGCAGTCTTGGGTGACCATACACCCTTCTGAACAGTCTATGTGGGGCACTCTCGTCCAGTTTGACATGCTTCTGTTCACCCCCACTAATATGTCATTTTCTTCTCAATCACGACAATTGAGTTTGCATTTCATTTGCATAATCGAACAACTTTCTTTGACTTGTCGTTTGCTCTTCTGATGTTCTTGTTTAATAAAAAAAAATTCAAATGCTTCTTTTTTTTTATCGCTTCATATTCATTTTGAAATATCCCCTAATTTTTGTGAGCAGTGAATTACATAGCTCCCATGATAATTGAACTCTGACACCTCCTCAAGGCTGCAACCATTCAGATTAACTGAATTGCAGCCTGCCTGACCAATTTTTATCACTTTAGTTTTCTCTGTGTTTATAACCGTACCTAGTCTACTGCCAGTCTCGTCAGCAGCTTGAATGAAAGAGTTCATTTCATCAACATCATTTGCAAAAAGGGCTGAATCATCAGCATAATCTAAATCAGAAATTTTCATATCTCCAGCCCATTTAAGGCCAAAATCTTTCCCTTGAAGTGAATTTTGCATACCATAATCAATAACCAAACTGAAGAGAAAAGGAGACAAAATGCACCCTTGTCGAACACCAGAAGTAATGCTAAACCAATTGCTACAAGCCTTACCAACTCTCACACATGACTCAGTGTTATTATAGAGAGCTTTCATTATGTTAACTAACTTGTCTTGTATGCCATATGATCTCACAATCGTCAGAGTCAAAAGCGTTTTTGAAATCAATGAAGCTAGCAATCAAAGGTTTCTGAAACTCTGAACATTTCTCAAGAATCTGCTTGAGTGAAAATATCTGATCTACACATCCCCTACTACTTCTGAATCCACATTACTCATCATACAGTGGGTACAGAGGGTGGCTCAGTCGGTAGCGTGCCAGACTCGTAATCTGTAGTTCCCAGGTTCGAGTCCCAGCTTGGTCAGCGTTGAGATTTATCTCCACAAAATTCCCCACCCTGCCCACGGTCAGTAGGGGACACCGATGGGCTTGGAAAGGCCACCGTCCATCGGATGGGACGTTAAGCCGTGGCCCCGTGTGTGGGAGAGCCATACCCTGTGCACGTTAAAGAACACGCTGGATGGCCTTGACGGGAGGCTACCATCTGTCTCCCAACAACTGTTCCAGTGGGTCCCCTCCCCCAACCTTCTCTGAGCCTTCAGGGTCCATGTGACCTGGCCATTTAGCCCATGGTGTGCAAAAAAAGTGCTGCTCAGAGGTAAAACAACAACAACAACAACAACAACTCATCATACAATTGTCCATCAACCATATTCTTAAGCACAATTGTGCAAAGTACTTTACCTGGAACAGAAAGTAGGCTGATCCCCTATGGTTATCACAAGAACTGCGATCATTTTTTTTAAAAAAAACTAGGGATAATAATAGCTATGGTAAAATCCATAGGAACCATGCCTTTATCATAAAAGATATTCAAAATTTCAGGCATCCGTGTGGTAACCTAAACATTTCCATAGTAATTTCATCTACCCCTGGGGATTTATGTAGTTTAAGTTTAGAAATAGCCAAAATAATTTCAGGCTGTGTTATAGGGCCAACTTTATCATCATTACAAACAATGGGAGTATAATTAGTCACGTTGTTTAGAACATTACTAAAATGCTCAGCCCACTTAGCCATGACAGAATCCTCACCTTCAGAAACCTTATCTTGTTTATTTTTCAATCCCTGTATACTTATCTGTTTTTTGCCACACAAAACATTAACTATCTGGTACAGCTCTCTGCTGTTGTGTTTTTTAGCTGCTTCCTCTGCTTTGTCAGCGAAGCCATCAAACGAAAGATTCTTATCAGCAGCTTACTGATCCTTTACATGTTTATTGAGCTCTCTGTAATACTTTCTATTAGGACTAGTATGGCATTGATTAAGGACATTCCTGCAGTTCTCTATGAAATAAACTCAAGTGCTTATCACTCAAATAATCTTGCCTCCTCATTTAGTTTCAAGAAAGTCCTGTTTAAAACGATCCCATTCTTCCTCAACTTCAGTAGTAAGCAAACCATGACTGTCATAATGACTAAATAACCTATCACGGTAAGCTTTAGCTATAACTGGGTCTTTCAGAGCTTCGGTATTAAAGGTAAATTTTTTAACCCTAGCACAACACTTTTTAAGTTTAAGTTTGCAGGACACTTTTAACAAGATAATGGTCAGATCAAATTTCAGCTCCCCTATATGACCTGGTATTCCTAACAGAACTAGCTCATTTGCTGTTAATTAATATATAATCAATCATATTCTTATGCAGCCCATCTGGTGAAACCCGTGTATACTTCTATATGTCACAGTTTTTGTAATAAGTGTTAGTTATTCTCAAACCACTAAGTTTACTTACCTGTAGGAGGCCATTGCAGCGCTTACCAGAGGATTGCCATTGCAGCTACCAATACCAAAAGGCCTATCACCCCTGCTGAAAGATCAGAGTCAGTACCAACTTTGGCATTGAAGCTACCTAGAACAAGGATAATAACTCCCTTTTTGAAAGAATTTAAAATATCCTGAAGTTGTCCATAAAAACCTATCCTTTTCATCCTCAGTGAGGGCATAACAGCAGATAGCTTCAAGTGTTTAATGCTTATCTGAAAATTTTCTGTAAGAAACCTTTCATTAATGCACTCCTATCCTAGAAGAGCACAACTAGCATGTCTGCTGAGGAGTAGACCTATGTCTTGGAGATGCTTATCATCTTTAAGTACACAATTAAAAGGACCTTCTTGCTCAGAAATTAATTAAAAATAACTCAAAATTCTCTATCATTGAGCAATAAAATTTTGAAATTTATCCTTCAAACTATTTAAATGTTAAAAGTTTTTAGGAGAAAACTCAGAAGCTTTTCAGAGCAAAGACAGCACTCCGTCTTCAGTGAAGTGATGCTGTGTGGCGACATTAGGTCTGTTTCGACCTACCTATATCCCCTCTGTCACACATGTAGACTCGTGCACCCCATGGGCGTACAAAATTGCAGCCTTCCGTTGCCTCACACATAGGGCCTTCGCTTTGTCTTCAAACGAGCTGCTGCTTGAAAATGAAATTCAATACATCCATTCCATTGCTGCTTCCCATGGCTACAACTCAACAACAATAGGCAAATTAATCAGTAAGTGTAGAAACAAAAACAGAAGAGATTTGGCTCTCCTCCCAATCACCAACCCCAAACTTACAACTTTTGCCAGACCTATTTCTTAAATTCTTGTACTATGTGAATCAGTCCGCAAATTACTCAGAGCCCAAAATATTAAAATTGTTTTCAGCCCAGCTCTAAATTCGAAGAATTAATCAAAAGGGACAGGGATAAATTTAGCCTACTTCAAAAATTGGGTGTATACCAATTTTCTCTACATTTGCTAGATAATTCCATTGT
Organism: Ryuthela nishihirai; assembly: GCA_038380435.1. NCBI lineage: Eukaryota > Metazoa > Arthropoda > Arachnida > Araneae > Heptathelidae > Ryuthela > Ryuthela nishihirai. The sequence continues at coordinate 82,697,155 of JAWZYU010000011.1, read as the reverse complement.
TTACTACATCAGCAAAACCATACGCTCTTTACAGAGAGGTTTGTAGAGCACCAAACTGGTGTCAGCCAAAAGAAGCTAACGACAGCCATCGCCACCGAGCTAGCAGTACAACACATGGCAATAACAGACTGGGACCACGCCACACTGCTTGCACATGCGTCTACTTTCTACAGAACCATAGTCTATGAGGCTATTGAAGTAATGACCTTGTCCATCTGTTCCTGCAACCAAGACACTGGAATCACCCTTCACGGCATGTGGAAAGAAGCTCTTTGTCTAAACAGATCTAATGTCACTATATAGCATCACTTCACTGTCAACTCATAATAAATAGGCACTTTAGTATCTATTTAAATTTTAGAGGAAAAATTGTCTTGAGCCGGGTGGGATATAAACCCACGACCTCCTGATAACATGTCAGGTGCTCTGGACCACTGAGCTACTGACCGCCGATCAAGATCTCCTCTAACTAGCGTTATGAACATTCTTTTTATGTTTCATATAAGCGCTGTTCATGCAATATTTCTAGCCACAAGCAGCATTTATATTAGCCAATAGATGGAAGCATATACTTGTCGTCGTGACCCGTCAAAATAGCTCAAGACAAAACAGCCCCGACAAAATAGCCTGTTCTAAAATAGCCCAAGACTAAATAGCCCCAGAGAAATAGCTTAGTCTATTTAAATTCTAACTTTCGCATTTTAAAAATTGTATACAGACATATAAATAAAAATTCTAAATGTGGTTTTGTAATTCTTTACAAATCTTTAAGGTTTGTGTTCCTTGCCACATTCTTTACAAAAATTACATTTCAAGGTTATGTGAAATGCCACGAAGAAAGTCCATATGTTCCATAGTTGCATAATTTTCCACTAATGCTTTCAGGCGTCGATTCAGTTGCACATATTTAGTTTTGCTAGCATCTAGGTTGCAAATACCTGCAGCAAGACGGGTTAAGCGGATTTCTACCATATCCTGCTCTTTTCGGAAATGGTCGATGAGTTTGTAGACGGATGGATGATGGCAATCTACAGTTTGCTGGAATGCCCTATGCCACCCTTCTACCGAATTATTTGTCCTCGGAAGACCATTGACAATGCGCTCATGAACATTCCATATATGTATTGCAAATCGTGGTTGTGCTTGGCGATTGCGTCTTATTCGTCCTATATATGTATCTTCCCAGTAATCGATAATGGGGTCTAGTTCGTTTGGGCATTTTTCAATTAATTCTTCAAATACTCCTATAACATCATGTACCGGTACAAAACTCAACGCAAACAACATTTTTATATAAGCACGCACATTTTCATTATTTACATAAAGTTCCGCTAAATTCAGTTCTTGCACTTTTCGCCATAAGCACTGTCCCAAATGAAACAAACAGCCAACAACTTCTGTGTTATTAAAAACTTGTTGCACGGCGTTTTGAACCGCTTTCTCGTAATCACTTACACTTGTTGGATATAAAGTTTCCTTCAACTGTAATAGTTTCTGAAATACGCGAACATATATTGCTTCACTTTTATTTCTTAACAATACATATATCAGTGGAATACAACACTTTTCTATTAGTCCGTGTATCGTGAATAATTGAAAAAACAGTTCAGGTGATACTTTAAACGTGCCATCAACAAACCAATGATGATTCTGCTCCAATATTCTCAAATTTTCCTCAGTGCCGAACATTAGAATTCGATCAGGATCGTTTTCTCCAGAATCGTACAGAATAAAATTTTCGTTTCTTGTGGTACTTTGAAGATGAACTGGAATTGCAATATTGGCAACACTTGCAGGATTTGGATATGGAAGATTCGTTTTTTTTCGTATACGTTCTATTGCTCTCTGGGAGGCAATATAATTTGGAAGCTGAATCGATGCTTCCAAAGATATTCCACTTGTGCAGGCTTGATATATTTGCCTAGGCTTCTCCACAGCACTCTGTGCTCTATGTTTCATTTCAGAAACGCATTTCAATGCCTGATTTTTAGCTGGATTTGGCGCATGGTTGTGTTCCGTCACGACCCGGAAGTCAGCACCCAATGTTCTTAGACGCCCTTTACAAGTCGGAACTACACACCTCCACGATGTACTTTCATCCCGGTTTTCCCTAGCCTTGCGATATCGATGACCATCTTTCAGCAGCAGATCTTTCCCTTTTTGCGACGAGATTTTCTCCATTTTTCTTGCAAAACACAAATAATAACGGATTATCAGTTAATATCTGTTAAATAGTTCTATATTATATCAATAAAAAAACGCATCCGGTAAAATAGATATTAAAATAACTTGCTTATTTCCGTTAGAGATCTCTTGCAATGACTCCCGCAAGACACACGTGCGCCACGTGCGAACAAAAAATTAAAACTAGAAGCTAAACTAGAAGCATTGGTTTTAATACTAAAACTAAATCACATGGCTCCGCCTACCGGTGAGCTATGTGCCTGTCACGTGACTCATTTGTTACTATAATATTTCTAATTATAGATGCACTCAACGCAACTTGTTGCAAAGTTACCTTCATTTTACCAAAGTATAGGAAGACATATCACGCGCATTTTCCGACGCGCAAGTTGGATTTTTACTTTGAATTTTAAATAGGCTAAGCTATTTCTTCGGGGCTATTTTAGAATAGGCTATTTTGTCGGGGCTATTTAGTCTTGGGCTATTTTAGAATAGGCTATTTTGTCGGGGCTATTTAGTCTTGGGCTATTTTGACGGGGTACCACTTGTCGTATATGCTTCCATCTATAGGAGATCTTGATCAGCGGCCTGTAGCTCAGTGGTCCAGAGCACCTGACATGTTATCAGGAGGTCGTGGGTTTGTATCCCACCCGGCTCAAGACAATTTTTCCTCTAAAATTTAAATTGACGCTAAAGTGCCTATTTATTTTGAGTTGATTCGAAATATGTCGAGTCTATTTCATTAATTATTTATATCTGCATACATGTTGTACATGCTTCCATCTATTGGCTAATATAAATGCTGCTTGTGGCTAGAAATATTGCCTGAACAGCGCTTATATGAAACATAAAAGGAATGTTCATAGCACTAGTTAGAGGAGATCTTGATCGGTGGCCGGTAGCTCTGGTCCAGAGCACCTGACATGTTATCAGGAGATCGTGGGTTCATATCCCAACCGGCTCAAGACAATTTTTCCTCTAAAATTTAAATCAATGCTAAAGTGCCTATTTATTATGAGTTGATTTGAAATACGTCGAGCCTATTTCATTAAATTATTTATATCACTTCACTAAAGATGGAGCGCTGTCTTTGCTCTGAAAAGCTTCTGAGTTTTCACCTAAAAACTTTTAACATGCAAATAGTTTGAAGGATAAAGTTTAAAATTTTATTGCTCAATGACAGAGAATTTAAGTTATTTTTAACTTATTATCTTCCCTCCCTGAAAAGGGAAATTTAAGTTTTGTTTAAGAATCTGACCTGTATCTGTCCATCTGGTCTCTTGCAAGCCTAGAATATCTAAATTATAATAGTGGAATTCTTGTGTGAGGACATCAAGAAAATAAACTCTGTGCAGAGTCCTCACATTCCAACTACCTACGAGCGAAAATGGTTAGTGGGATATTTAAAGAAACTATGTTTATAGTGAAAGGGAATGCCGACAATATCAAACAGCCGTGACCCGTCAAAATAGCTCAAGACAAAACAGCCCCGACAAAATAGCCTGTTCTAAAATAACCCAAGACTAAATAGCCCCGGAGAAATAGCTTAGCCTATTTAAATTCTAAATTTCGCATTTTAAAAATTGTATACAGACATATAAATAAAAATTCTAAATATGGTTTGGTAATTCTTTACAAGTCTTTAAGGTTTGTGTTCCTTGCCATGTTCTTTACAAAAATTACATTTCAAGGTTATGTGAAATGCCACGAAGAAAGTCCATATGTTCCATAGTTGCATAATTTTCCACTAATGCTTCCAGGCGTCGATTCAGTTGCACATATTTAGTTTTGCTAGCATCTAGGTTGCAAATACCTGCAGCAAGACGGGTTAAGCGGATTTCTACCATATCCTGCTCTTTTCGGAAATGGTCGATGAGTTTGTAGACGGATGGATGATGGCAATCTACAGTTTGCTGGAATGCCCTATGCCACCCTTCTACCGAATTATTTCTCCTCGGAAGACCATTGACAACGCACTCATGAACATTCCATGTATGTATTGCAAATCGTGATTGTGCTCGGCGATTGCGTCTTATTCGTCCTATATATGTATCTTCCCAGTAATCGATAATGGGGTCTAGTTCGTTTGGGCATTTTTCAATTAATTCTTCAAATACTCCTATAACATCATGTACCGGTACAAAACTCAACGCAAACAACATTTTTATATAAGCACGCACATTTTCATTATTTACATAAAGTTCCGCTAAATTCAGTTCTTGCACTTTTCGCCATAAGCACTGTCCCAAATGAAGCAAACAGCCAACAACTTCTGTGTTATTAAAAACTTGTTGCACGGCGTTTTGAACCGCTTTCTCGTAATCACTTAACACACTTGTTGGATTTAAAGTTTCCTTCAACTGTAATAGTTTCTGAAATACGCGAACATATATTGCTTCACTTTTATTTCTTAACAATACATATATCAGTGGAATACAACACTTTTCTATTAGTCCGTGTATCGTGAATAATTGAAAAAACAGTTCAGGTGATACTTTAAACGTGCCATCAACAAACCAATGATGATTCTGTTCCAATATTCTCAAATTTTCCTCAGTGCCGAACATTAGAATTCGATCAGGATCGTTTTCTCCAGAATCCCACAGAATAAAATTTTCGTTTCTTGTGGTACTTTGAAGATGAACTGGAATTGCAATATTGGCAACACTTGCAGGATTTGGATATGGAAGATTCGTTTTTTTTCGTATACGTTCTATTGCTCTCTGGGAGGCAATATAATTTGGAAGCTGAATCGATGCTTCCAAAGATATTCCACTTGTGCAGGCTTGATATATTTGCCTAGGCTTCTCCACAGCACTCTGTGCTCTATGTTTCATTTCAGAAACGCATTTCAATGTCTGATTTTTAGCTGGATTTGGCGCATGGTTGTGTTCCGTCACGACTCGGAAGTCAGCACCCAATGTTCTTAGACGCCCTTTACAAGTCGGAACTACACACCTCCACGATGTACTTTCATCCCGGTTTTCCCTAGCCTTGCGATATCGATGACCATCTTTCAGCAGCAGATCTCTTCCTTTTTGCGACGAGATTTTCTCCATTTTTCTTGCAAAACACAAATAATAACGGATTATCAGTTAATATCTATTAAATAGTTCTATATTATATCAATAAATAAACGCATCCGGTAAAATAGATATTAAAATAACTTACTTATTTCCGTTAGAGATCTCTTGCAATGACTCCCGCAAGACACACGTGCGCCACGTGCGAACAAAAAACTAAAACTAGAAGCTAAACTAGAAGCATTGGTTTTAATACAAAAACTAAATCACATGGCTCCGCCTACCGGTGAGCCATGTGCCTGTCACGTGACTCATTTGTTACTATAATATTTCTAATTATAGATGCACTCAACGCAACTTGTTGCAAAGTTACCTTCATTTTACCAAAGTACAGGAAGACATATTACGCGCGTTTTCCGACGCGCAAGTTAGATTTTTACTTTGGATTTTAAATAGGCTAAGCTATTTCTTCGGGGCTATTTAGTCTTGGGCTATTTTAGAATAGGCTATTTTGTCGGGGCTATTTAGTCTTGGGCTATATTAGAATAGGCTATTTTGTCGGGGCTATTTAGTCTTGGGCTATTTTGACGGGGTACCCAAACAGCTCCTAATTGTAGGCATGGGGCAAAGACCTGTACCCTAACTACTAAAGACTGTAGCTCATCAACCAGATAAAATTGTTTAAAAGAACCAATGTTGTGCATGCCTGGTTTAGATTGTCAGCATTGAGATCCTTTAAAGTTGCCACAGAAGTCCAAATCTGTAGGGGGCGGGAGTGGCTCAGTCGGTAGCGCGCCAGGCTCGTAATCTGTAGTTCCCAGGTTCGAGTCCCAGCTGGGTCAGCGTTGAGATTTATCTCCGCAAAATTCCCCGCCCTGCCCACGGTCAGTAGGGGACACCGATGGGCTTGGAAAGGCCGCCGTCCGTCGGATGGGACGTTAAGCCGTGGTCCCGTGTGCGGGAGAGCCATACTCTGTGCACGTTAAAGAACACGCTGGATGGCCTTGACGGGAGGCTACCATCTGTCTCCCAACAGCTGTTTCAGTGGGTCCCCTCCCCCAACCTTCTCTGAGCCTTCGGGGTCCATGTGACCTGGCCATTTAGCCCATGGTGTGCAAAAAAGTGCCGCTCAGAGGTAAAACAACCCAACCCAAATCTGTAGACCAAATCATTGGACTAAACCATAGATTCCCAACGGGGGCGGTAGCGGATCCAGAGGCAAATGGGGGGGGGGGGCGTTGAGGCAGTCAAGAGGGGCGGTCAAATAAATAAATAAATTTAATGGAATTTTCTGTGACAACCTTTTTATCTCTTCTATTCTGTGGTGTCTTTCTGGTGATTCTGGTCATCCACTACCTCATCCATCATGTACAGCTTTTCAACTACAGCTTGGACAATAAGTTCCCTGGTACCGCCTACTAGCGTACTGGTACGTCTGAAGTCGACTGAGATGCTCTCAAAAGTTCTCATCGAGATCACAGATTGGGTATAAGCTTCAATATGTTTTCCAATTCCAAGTCGCTTTGAGTATGCTTTATGGTATGTAGTTACAATACCATCCCACGTCAGAACATAAGGTATAATATTAACATTACACTTGTGAATTAGGCTCAACTCATTAGCCAGCAGATCATACTTCCTCTTCTTTTCAATCTTTACTGTCTGCAGGTTATCCTGATAGGCAAATCAACCTTGATGCAATAATAATATAATAATAATAAATTTATTATATTTAATATTTTTTTATAATTATTTTTTAATATAATAAAATACTTTGAAAATACCTGTTTTCATGAATAAATATTTTATCTAGCTATGTAGATTATATTATTGTTATCGCGTTAATAAGCATTTTTAAATTAGCATTAGGTATACCTATACCTAATTTGTTTTAGTTTAGAATAAATTGACGGTGACAAGTCCTTGCAAGTTGGTAGGCAAACACGCGGTTCATGCAATTTAACATGTTTCGACAAGAATATGGGAGCTTGAAATGACTTGTTTATGGAGCAAGTGCGCCGGCATCGCAAACATACAAGTTAATGCGTGCACAAAATCAAATCTATAAAAGCGATAGCTCTAGGAATGTTTTATTATTTTTATGTGCTTCGCCGTGATAAATAGTCGTGAGTGATAAGTGTTAGAAATCATTATAAACATTATTTTTATAACTATCTATAAATCTGTTGAGAAGTTAATTTGTATTTGAAAATGTCTGAATCTACATCTAAAAAGAAATGCCGGCAGTACAGTATTGAGTATTTGAAATATGGATTTACGTACTCTCTTACAAACCGACTGATACCAGAGTTGAGAAAATGTATCTGGCAACTAGTATTTAATATAGTTTAAGGATCTGGCAACATTCGTTTTCCGAATTGCCTCTCCGAAGGACATTAAAAAGCTCCGACTGATATTAGAGTTGAGAAAATGTATCTGGCAACTAGTATTTAAAATAGTTTAAGGATCTGGCAACATTCGTTTTCCGAATTGCCTCTGAAAAGCTCCGACTGATATCAGAGTTGAGAAAATGTATCTGGCAACTAGTATTTAAAATAGTTTAAGGATCTGGCAACATTTCCATAATAATAATAATTTTTATAATAACAGAGGATATCTATTATTCTAGGGAGAAATATCATTGATTAGACCATAGATTCCCAACGGGGGCGATACCGCCCCCCAGTGGGCGCTGGAGCCTTCCATGGGGGCGGTAGCGGATCCAGAGGCAAATGGGGGGGGGGGCGTTGAGGCAGTCAAGAGGGGCGGTCAAATAAATAAATAAATTTAATGGAATTTTCTGTGACAACCTTTTCATCTCTTCTATTCTGTGGTGTCTTCCTGGTGATTCTGGTCATCCACTACTTCATCCGTCATGTACAGCTTTTCAACTGCAGCTTGGACAATAAGTTCCCTGCTACCGCCTACTAGCGTACTGGTATGTCTGAAGTCGACTGAGATGCTCTCAAAATCACATCTGTGATCTCTTCAAGAATCACAGATTGGATATAAGAGCTTCAGTATGTTTTCCCACTCCAAGTCGCTTTGAGTATGCTTTATGGTACGTAGTTACAATACCATCCCACGTCAGAACGTAAGGTATAATATTAACATTACACTTGTGAATTAGGCTCAACTCATTAGCCAGCAGATCATACTTCCTCTTCTTTTCAACCTCTACTGTCTGCAGGTTATCCTGAGATGTTATACCTACTTCAATAATTGTAATCTCATTCAATACCTTAACATGCACTACTATATCAGGCTTATTATGTTGGACATGTGTGTCCGTCCTGATAGGCAAATCAACCTTCATGCAATAATAATAATAAATTTATTATATTTAATATTTTTTTATAATTATTTTTTAATATAATAAAATACTTTAAAAATACCTATTTTCATGAATAAATATTTTATCTAGCTATATAAATTATCTTATTGTTATCGCGTTAATAAGCATTTTTAAATTAGCATTAGGTATACCTATACCTAATTTGTTTTAGTTTAGAATAGATTAACGGTGACAAGTCCTTGCAAGTTGGTAGGCAAACACGGGGTTCATACAATTTAACATGTTTCGACAAGAATATGGGAGCTTGAAATGACTTGTTTACGGAGCAAGTGTGCCGGCATCGCAAACATACAAGTTAATGCGTGCACAAAATCAAATCTATAAAAGCGAAAGCTCTAGGAATGTTTTATTATTTTTATGTGCTTCGCCGTGATAAATAGTCGTGAGTGATAAGTGTTAGAAGTCATTATTAACATTATTTTTATAACTATCTATAAATCTGTTGAGAAATTAATTTGTATTTGAAAATGTCTGAATCTACATCTAAAAAGAAATGCCGGCAGTACAGTATTGAGTATTTGAAATATGGATTTATGTACTCTCCTACAAACCAATCATTACCTATGTGTTTAATTTGCCGAAAAGTTTTTTCGAATGAAGCTATGAAACCTTCTAGGCTACAAGAGCATTTAAATTAAATTGCATGCTGATACGAAGAACAAAGATTTATCCTATTTTCAAGAACTGGAAAAGCAATATTTAAAACAGCCAATTATGTCAAACCTTTTTGCGTCGTCTTCTAAACAAGATGATGATAGACGCCTCATATAATGTTTCATTGTTAATCGCAAAAGCAGGAAAACCATACACAATTGGCGAGAAATTAATTTTGCTGGCAGTCAAAGAGATATTAAAAACTGTTCTTCATCTTAAGACACCATCAGATATCATCAAAAAAATTCCTCTCAGTAATAATTCAGTGCAAAGAAGAATAGATGAAATGGCAAAAGACATTGAAATATCATTATGTGATTACTTAAAGACTTGCAAATTTTCCATTCAACTCGATGAATCAACTCTACCAAATAACGAAGCTCTACTCTTATCATATGTACGATTTATAAAAGAAGAAAAAATTCATGAAGAGTTATTATTTGCTAAAAATTTGGAATCTGATACAAAGGGAGAATCTATATTTAATACCATGCAAAAGTTTTTTCAAGAGAAAGAAATTCCTATTTGCAATATTTTGTCTGCTGCTACTGATGGTGCTCCAGCAATGACAGGGCGTCATAAGGGTTTCATAGTGCATTTGAAACAAGCAGTACCAAATGTACTCGCTGTACATTGTATTATTCATCGTCAGCATTTGGTTGCAAAAAATTTGAATGAACGTCTGCATACGTCGCTCCATTACGTTATTAAAGCAATCAATAAGATTAGAAGCAATTCATTGAATGACCGATTATTTGGTAAGCTTTGTAATGAAAATGATGAAGATTACAATCGCTTGCTGCTGCACACAGAAGTACCTTGGCTCTCTAAAGGTTCTAATCTAAAGGCTTCTAATCTTATTGATTGCTTTAATAACGTAATGGAGCGACATATGCAGACGTTCATTCAAATTTTTTGCAACCAAATGATCGCCTGAATCGTTTTTTCAATCTATTTGACTCAGTACTGGACTTTCTTGAAGACAGAGATGAAAAATTGCGCGAAAACCTGATTACGTCAAAAAATGATATCGCTTATTTGACAGACCTGTTTAAAATATTTAATCAAGTTAATTTACAATTGCAAGGTGATGAGTTGAATTTAATTAAAACAAAAAACATCATAGCTGCTTTTGCGGGAAAACTTCTTCTATTCAAAGAAATCTACTTTCCCACATTATCAGCAGTCTCTGCAAAACTGGAAGATTTACTTACTTACTGCCAACACTTGGAAGTTCTTCATGTTGATTTTATGGAGCGTTTCCAAGATATTTTAAACATGAATATACCGAGTTGGGTTTTAGATCCTTTCGCAAACACAGATACTGAAGAATCATCAAATTTGGAAGAGGAACTCTTAGAACTCACGACTAACGAAGACCTCAAAGTAAAATTCAAACATGGATACCAAGAGTTCTGGCTTCAAAAATCAATACCAGTTATCTACCCTGGATTGTGGGCAATAGTACAGAAGTTTTTAATCGCATTTCTTTCGTCCTATATAGCTGAGCGTGGATTCACTGCAGTAGCTAATTTACTGTCAAAGAGGAACAGACTACACCACTGAACGTGGCGATCTGCGATTGATGTTAACGAAATTGGAACCCGACATTAACAAATTGTTAACACTCCACCAGCCTCAACCATCTCATTAATTTTTTTTATTTATTATTAATTTTGTGTTTATCTCATTATTTTTTAATTTCTTATTGATTCTGTGTTTATTTTTAAAATTTTAATAAACAATTTTATTGTACATTTGGTTGTCGTTTTATTAATTTCTGCTTTATGATTTTTAATAGATAAATAAACAGATAAATTAGGTACAGATAATATGCAACAATATTTTAATATTTCATATAAAATTAACTATTATGGACTAGGGGGGCGTTGAAATTTTTGTTCTCTTCTAAAGGGGGCGATGGTCCAGAAAAGGTTGGGATCACTGGACTAAACTGATATGATAGCCTTTCTCTTTCATTCCCCTTCGGGATAGAGAGAATATCTGTCTGAAAGGTACTAATAGTCTGCACCAGAAAATGTAGAGTTGAAATTGACGTGCTCTGCCTGACCACTTCTGTGTATCATCACAGAGGAATAATGTATATACAGCTTTCCTTTCAGTTATGCCTAGCTACTATTTGCAGGCTGAAAGAAACATGTCAGCAGTGGGATCATGAAGTATATATTTGTTAATAATATCTATATTGTATCATCGAAGCCATCCTGTGGCTGAGTGGTTAGCGCTCTTGGCCACTGATCAAAGGGACCTGGGTTCGAGACCGGATAAAGCATTGATGTTTGCATTGCTTTTCTGCTGGGGTCTCACCTACCTCACAGATCTTTTACTACGGCATATTAAACTGACTGGCTCCTGTCCGACTTCTGTGGCAAGCAGCTGCTTGACAGTGTATTTATTTATTATTTATTATATTATGAAAAATTTGTATATTTGTCCTACTGTGAAGAATGTCATATATGCAGAAACAGATATATGTTGCCTTATGAAGGGGAATGTACCAAGACACTAACAATAGAGATAACTTTCAAAGTTGTGTTATATACTAAATGAAAAGGTACTTTGTACACTTAGAAATAATGTAATCTAGCTGTTTTTAAGAATTGACTAGTAAAATCCTGTTATTCATTATTTCATGATTTCATTCCTCAATTAAGATGTTTTTCACCATTGAGAACTTGTTGATCAGAATGTTATGTAACAAAAAGTTCAAACACTTTTTTCTGTTTGCATTTGGTACTAAAAGATGGTCAGTTATTAGTTTAGCCATGAGTATGATTGTTCCATTTGTTTACTAAGTGAATTATTCAAATTTTATTTCTTGTAAAATAATTGTTATATCTATTAATTAAGCTCATGTTGCGTCGATTTGGTTAATTTAAACCCACTACACAGTATTATCCATTAAACAGGACTGCAACTTTGCAACTATAGCTTTAATTAGGAAACTGTCAGTCTTAATATTTTAAAAAGTGTTAAAGGGTGATTTTTGTTAGAAGAATAAGGAAATTAACATAGTATATTGGTTTTTGCCATTTAACTGGTTTAGGAACTTTAAAATTCTAAATACACAACAGAGACAAATTTAGCCTATTTCAAAAATCAGGCGTATACCGATTTCCTCGTCATTTGCTGGTAATTCTGTTGTCTACTAATCAGAAAAACCATATGAGTTCACAGAACATCAACAGATGTCAGCCAAAACAAGCTAACGATGGCCACTGCCAAGCTAGCAGTGCAACATGTGGCAACAATAGATTGGGACCATACCACACTGTTTGCACATACATCCACTTTCTACGGAACCATAGTCTGCGAGGCTATTGAAATAATGACCTTTCCCTGTCCTCACCTGCAACCGTTACACTGGAGTCGCCCTTCACAACATGTGTAAAGAAGCTCTTAAACAGCCCTAACATCACCACATAATGTCGCTTCACTGAAGACAGAGTGCTGTCCTTGCTCCGAAAAGTTTTTGAGTTTTCTCCTAAAAACTTTTAACATGCAAATAGTTTGAAGGATAAACTTTAATATTTTATTGCTCAATGACAGAGAATTTAAAGTTATTTTTAAATAAAATTCTGCAGAACCCAAATCTATAAATTATTATTGATTGTATTGTTAGCATATCTTAATTATTTCAATTTAATTATTATTTGCATAGTATTTAAATGACTTGGAAAGTGTGTAAAAGCTTTTAAATGTTAGTTAAGGAACATTAACATATGTAATGGGAACTGTTGGGACTTCTGGCCAAGGAATCGAATTTGATATTGGGATTCCAATACATTAAGGGTTAAGAATTAATGTCATGAATTCCACTAATCTGTTTAAGCATGGTCAAGAGTGAATGACTCAATTTCTTTTGATTCAGAATATTGCCACATGGTTTGAGTCTGCTGTGTCACATTGTTTATCTTAAACAGTTTTTAATATAATTTGTTGAAATTTTGGCCTCTTCTACTATCACTGGCATAGTTAGAAATATTTTCAGAGCAATTGCAGTGTTTCAAAATATTCTTTCAAACTAACAAAGCTGCCAACTTCTCAAAAATTTTTCAAATTTTCTCTGAATTATGATTTTTAATCCAAAAATCCGAATTTTGGGAGGGGTCAGTTTTACCCTTATGAAAATCTGCCCCCAAATTTTGCAGTATTTTTGCCCTTTTCTTAAAAGGAAAGAATTGTTTGTGACATAGCTCTTTTATTTTACTGAAGGTGCAGCTGTGTCCCCACTCCCTAATCTGTGCTTGCTTGTGGGCTCGCCTGCACACAATTGAGAGGATATTTGTTAAACTTCAGCTCACCATTTCCAGGCAGAACACATGGCAAAGTCCACACATAAATTCTTTTTTTATAGAGTTGAAGACGGTTGTATATAAATGGGTTTTATGGAGCCTATCCCCAATTATCCGGGGCGAAAAAAGGAGTGCAATAACATTTGTTTCTATTTTCTCTGTATTGTAATGCTAACTTTTGTAATATATTGATTCACTACTATTATTGAACAGTGGATGATGCCTATATATTGGTTATGAACACTTAAAGTGTAAGATTTCTGAAACTCAGTTTCACTCTGTTGGCCAAGTTAATTTTTAAGTGTTTTCAGAAAATGTAGTGCCTAAATTTAGAACCTCATTCATGAAGTAACTAATGAAGGAAAACATGTATTATATCAAAAGAAGCATTTAATTGTGAATAATAAAAAGGCAAAAATTCAAAGTAAAAAAAAAAAAATTAAAATTTTAAATGTTTTTTTTTAAATATTGCAAAAAAATTCGTTTTTTTTTTTGCAATATTTAATACAAAATTTAATCTATTAATATTTAAACAAAATTTAATACAAAATTTAATCTATTAATATTTAAATCATTTATTACTTTTTTCTATTTTTTTTAGTCATTTATACAAATAATGCATATATTTAGATTTTTAGCTATCAGTAGTGTCATAAAAAATAATTCAATTTTGCAACAAGATAATTTAAATAAAAAGTGAATATATCTAAAAACAGGTAAAAAAACTGCAAAAAATGAATAAAAACATTTCACAGCATTAAAAATTTTACTGAAACATTGAAATTGAGGGGGTGGCACACCAGGCTCGTAATCTGCAGTTCCCAGGTTCAAGTCCTGCATGGGCCAGCTTTGAAATTTATATCCACATAATTTTATCTCGCACTGATGGGCTTGGGAAGGCTTTTGTCTGTTGGATGGGATGGTTATGTCTGCAGGAGAGCCATACCCTGAACACATTAAAGAACATACTGGATGCTATTGACGGAAGGCTACCATGTCTCCCAACAGTTGTCCAATGGGTCCCCTATCCCCCAACCTTCTCTGAACCCTCAGGGTCCTTTGATCTGACCATTTAGCCCATTGCGTGCAAAAAAGTGCCACTCAGAGGTAAAACAAGTCAACCATTATTTGCATAGGTGTGACTTAGTTGGTAGCATGCCAGCTTGTAATCTGCCATTCCCAGGTTTGAATCCCACCTAGGTCAGTGTTGAGATTTATCTCTGCAAAACTTCCTGCCTTGCTCTGGGTCAGTAGGGGAACACTGATGGGCTTGGAAAGGCCACTGCCCATCAGATGGAATGTTAAGCTATGTACATTAAGCCATTAAAGTGTGCACATTAAAGAATATGCTGGATGGCATTGATGGGAGGCTGCCATCTGTCTCCTAACAGTGTCCAGTGGGTTCCCTCACCCCAACCTTCTCTGAGTCCTTGTGACTTGGCCATTTAGCCCAAAAAATTGAGAGTGAATCATTTTAGTATGATGCTGCATAACTACTGTAGAAAAGTTCGAATAAAAAAATTTGGTTAAAATCTCCATTTCCAAGTGTTAATTAGTGTATTTAGTTAAAATGTAATTAAAAGTGTTGCTAAAATAAGTTCTGCCTTTTAAAAATCTGGCTTTTAAGGTAATTGCTTAATATTACTACTCTTCTGATACCTGCCATTTGAGATCACCAACTATTTTTTCGTTTTAAATTGTTCTTTATAATGCAGTCTGTTCCCCCCCCCCCCTTTTACCAACTCTTCTTTTGCCTGAAACCTATTTCAGTATTCTTAGAATTATTTTTGTGATTTATCCCACCATTCTATGTCACAATTGCAATCGAAAATATATCTAAAAAGAGCTTTAAGCAGAGCTTGTTGTTCAAGTCTGCCTGCAGCATAAATTAGGCCACAACAAAAGCAAGATGCAGGTACTACTAATTGCTGACACGGGTATGCCAACCATGTGTTAGGTCTACACAGTGGATTGTTTACAGCAGGGGTTCTCAACGTGGGGTATGCTGTGAGATCTCAAAAGTCGCTAGATCTAGTAACAAAATCACTAAGTTGGCAACACTACTGTGCAAAAATGTCATTTTTTGTGTTTATCAATATATGTAATTTATGAATACAAAATTTAATGTATATATATATATGTTTTATTTTATTCCCATTGTTATACTATAACTATAGTTTTATCTATCTGTATAAGGGGTATACCAGTTACATACACATTTCCAGGGGGTACATGAAGCATAAAAGGTTGAGAACCACTGGTTTACAGCATTACCCTCATACTTTGGATATCAACTATATTCATCCAGTTAGTATTTATACTTTTATAATTAAATATTCATTTTCACTTCTGTAAATTTATTTTGATTTTATTTCCGTAGATTGGAGATTTTTTGGTTGATCGATTATCATCAATCTACACAATTAAAAGGACCTACTTGCTCAGAAGTTAATTAAAAATAACCGAAATTCTTTGCCGTTGAGCAATAAAGTTTTAAAGGTTTTCCATTAAACTATTTGCATATTAAATGTTTTTAGGAGAAAACTCAAAGGCTTTTTGGAGCAAGTGCAGTGCTTGTCTTCAGTGAAGTGACACCATATGGTGATGTTAGGGCTGTTTAAAGCTTCTTTCCACATGTCGTGAAGGGCAGTTGCAGCTGGGGATGGATGAGGTCATTATTTCAATAGCCTCATGGACTATGGTTCCGTAGAAAATGGATGCACGTGTGGCAGTAGTGTTTCTGTAGAAAGTACAAATAGTGTGGGTGTTCTCAGTCTATGGTTGCTGCATGTTGTACTGCTAGCTCGGCAGCGGCCTTCATTAGCTTGTTTTGACTGATGTTTGTTTGATGCTTTCTGAACCACTCTTGTAGAGAGTGTATGGTTTTTCCAATGTTGTAGATAATGGAATTATCCAGGAAATGTAGGGGAAATCTGTATATGCCCGTTTTTGAAGTAACCTAAATTTGTTTGTGCCCTTTTGATAATTTTCTTCAGATTTGAAACGGCTGAAAACAATTTTGATATTTTGGGCTCTGAGTAATTTGTGGACTGATTTGCATAGGACAAAAACATAAGATATAGATCCGGCAAAGGTTGTCATTTCTATATTTATTGATTAGCTTTTCTATGGTTGTTGGGTGGAAGCCATGGGACGCAGCAATGGAATAGATATTTTAAATTTCTTTTTTAAGCAACTGCTTGTTTGATGATACAGTGAAGACCCTGTGGATGAGGGAACGGAAAGCTGCAATTTTGTACACCCATGGGGTGCATGAGTCCACATGTATGACAAAAGGAACATAGGTAGGCTTTCAGTATACTGACATTCTCAAGGCTCCTGCATCATCTTTTTTAATGAAAACATCTAAATAGGGATGACACTGTTATTTTCCTCCTCCTTCGTAAAACATATTGTAGAATAGATATTGTTGGCAGAATCAATGAGGCAGTTTAATTGCTCGTTGCTGCCATTCCAAATTAAAAATATACCGACATACTGACACCAGAATATGGGTAAAATTGCTGCTGAGTTGAATAATTCTGTATCGAGATCTTGAAGGACAATCACGGACAGTATTCCAGAAAGGAGTGAACCCATGGGGACCTCTGAATCCTGCTTGTAGATTTGGTTACCGAACTGGAAATAATTGTTTTCACTGACAAGTTTTAGAGCCTCATGAATGGTGTTGATTTCAGGAAGGGAAAATTTTTACACTTCAATAATTTTTGTCCAAAATAACATGACAGTATCAAAAACTGGAGCCTATGGAATAAGGAGACTACGTCAAGTGGAATTGGAATGGACAGATCCTTGAGTCTGTTGAGAAATTCTGCTGTCAACTTTATAGAAAATGTGTGATCACAAATAAAAAAAATAAATAAATACCCCCTCAAGCAGCTGCTTGCCACAGAGGTCTGACAGGAGCCTGTCAGTTTATATGCCACAGTAGGAGATCTGAGAGGATGGCAGGACCTCAGCAGAAAAACGACACACACATCCATGCCTAAATCCGGGGCTCGAACCCAGGTCCCTTAGATCAGTAGCCAAGCGTGCTAACCACTCGGCCACGGGAGCTGGACACAAACTCTTTTCAAAAAAGAAAGTTGGGGATAAACTTTTGCACACTAATGGTTGAATGGGGTAATTATCTTAGTGCACTTTGCACTGGGCAAACATTCATGGTGCCTGACAGTTGAATGGCACTGCATTCTTCTTGAGATCCTTGGGGAGCCACCTGTTGTTTTTTAGCCTGCAAATTTTGTTTTTGATGTTAGTGGTGGGTTCAGCATTTAGACTGGTACAGTGGGAGCTATTTTATAAAGTTCAAAACTTTGGCATCGTAGTTATTTTGTCCATTATAATAAACTGACATGTTTTGTCAGCTAATGTAATAACAATGTCAGGGGTGTTTCTTACATATTTTAAGGTCTGAAAATATTCATATGAGAAATTTCTTTCTGAGTAGGGCAGAGGTTTTTGTTGGGAGTTCATGAATTTCAAGACTTTATCTCATAGCATTAATTTTATGGTCTTTGAGATGTCTGCTTGCATTGTTGATATTATTTTCAATTTTGGCAATGATCTCCTCCATTTTTCTATGGAATGGACTGAATTTAGGGCCATGTTCCAGAGCAGCCAGTTCATTATGGAGAAAGTTTTTGTTGGACAGATTAATAACAGGAAGGGGTTTGAAAACAGGGCAAAAAAGGCTTATTTGATGTTTGAGTGATCCACTGGATCATTTTAAGATGTTTCCATCTGGAGCATCTTAAATGTCTGGAACAATCCACCTGCAACCAAGACACTGGAATTGCCCTTCACGACATGTGGAATGAAGCTCTAACAGCCCTAATGTCACTGTATAGTATGTCACTTGAATTAAAATGGAGCACTGCCCTTGCTCCGAAAAGCTTCTGAGTTTTCTCCTAAAAGCTTTTAACATGCAAAGAGTTTGAAGGATAAACTTTAAAACTTTATTGTTCAATGACAGAGAATTTTAAGTTATTTTTAAATCATCAATCTTTTGGAATTATACTATATTGTTGGCCAGGTTACAACTTGTTGCTGTGGATATTTTATTTAACATTGCATTAGATTATATGTTAATTTTCCTTTTATTATTTCTTTGTACCAGACAAAAAACTGTGCTGAAATTTTATGTGGTCTTATATACACAAGCAAAAAAGGATTTCCTTGGAATGGAATTCAACCCTTCTTTGGGAATGTAATTGTGGCAAGACCCTTGCTCCTCTACTTCCTCACTTGCCCTTATATTGATAGTATTTTAATCCCCCCCCCCACCTCCATGGATTTCTTTTTTTACTTTTAAGTTCTTAAGTTTATATTGAATGATTTTAACACTGAAAGTGTCAGGTTTCTGAAACAGAATTCATTCTGGTGGTCATGTTTATTTTGAAGTGCTTTCAGAAAATAAAGTACCACTTTAAAAACATTTTCTGGGATAACTAAATAAGTGAAAAATGCCATGTTATATACCAAATTGAAGAGCATTTAATGCAAATACAAATATTAATGAAATATTTCAGTGAAATGTAAACTTTTAATTTTAATAATGGTATTTTTTTAAATGCAGTAAAATGATTTTTTTATTGTTGACCTTTTTTTCATCAAACTATTAATGAAGAAACCTATAAATTTTTTTATATGGAATGAAAGGGCCTTTAATTCTGAATAAAATAACAACAGCAAAATTACCTGAAACAAAAGTCATCGCATTCCTTGCACTCAAAAGCATTTAAGTGGTGTGTATTTTGTGCTATGCACACTACACATTTTTGCAAGGCTGTTTCTTCTGCTGAGTCCAGGGTTCATACAAGAAAAATATCTAGCAGTTAGGCATACAAATGAAGGTTGAATACTGGGTCGACCTGATCTTGAAATCTGATAAGGTTATCATCCTGTAACAGTTACTTTACAAGAATTGTCTGAATTTGTAGTGACTGATGCAAGGGTTTTGCTGCTTAAGTAATAGATATGCATTGACAATAGCTTTATACACTGAAGTGCCATTGAATTAAGGATAGGAGACATTATCCAAATTCAGTACTGCATGTCCCACATTTGCGTGCATACGTGACTGAAACTCTGATCATATATAGCTGTCAGCTTTGTCTTCTCCAAGCATTCGCCATGAGAAGTGTAATGGGAAAGGCATGGGATTTAGATGTATTTGACAGAGGGCAAATCGTAGGTGCCCAATGCATGGGACACTCGATCTCCGAAATTGTCAGCGAACTTGGATTTTCTCTTACGGCAATTTCAAGAGTGTTCTGGGAATATGAAAATTGCGGCAAAAAAACAAGCACCCAGACAAACTGCAAAGGACAACCAGCATTTGAATGATTGTGGGCTTCGCCATCTGACCCACATCATACAGACTAATAGGGGCCAGACATTATCTGAAATCACCTCCCATCTGAACATGGGTTCCAACAGGGAAGTCAGTGGATGGACTGTGCAACGCTCACTTCATCTTCTCGGCTTCAGGAACTGCCGACCTATGAGAGTCTCACTTCTAATGGCACGACACCGAGCTCAATGCCTTGCCTGGGCTTAAGAACATCTAAACTGGACCATCAAAAATTGGCAACGGATAGCCTGGAGTGATTAATCCCAATTTAAACTTCATCATGCCGATGAAAGACTGAAGGTATGGTGCCAACTCCATTAAGCCATGGTTCCCCATGTCAGGTTGGAACAGTACAAGCTGGTGGTGGCTCAGTGATGACCTGGGGTGTTTTCAGTTGGATATCTGTGGGACCTTTGGTACATGTACTGATGACTCTGAATGCATCCCGATATGTAGAACTCATGGCTGACCATTTGCACCCATTTATGGTCATCATGCATCCCAATGGAGATGGCGTCTACCAGCAAGACACTTTTTCATCTCACAGGTCCAGGTTGGCTGCTGCATGGTTGCAGGAGCATTTTGCTGACTTTGAAATAATGAATTGGCCACCTACCTAGAAGCCAGATTTAAATCCCATCGAAAATCTTTGGGATACCACCGAGCGGAGTGTTCGGGCCTGTGTCCCATCAGTGATTACCTTGACATAATTGTGGACAGCTCTGAAGGATGCATGGGTCGCCATACCTGTGGAACATTTTTGCAAGCTTGTGGAGTCCTTACCTCATCGTGTGGTGGCCATTATCAGGGCCAGAGGGGATCCAACACATTACTAGGTTGCTATCCCTAATTCAATGGTGCTTCAGTGTATGCTGCTAGCCATTAAAAGTGCAACACCAGGAAGAACTCATCAGATTGTCCCAAAATATGCAAGATGGGTAGCCCATGGGAGAACATGTAAATGATTCAAAGTGCACACATACACACATCATGTTTGACAGTAATGCCCCCTGGAAGTGGTATAAGAGGAGATGTGGTATAAGAAGAGCCAGTGTAAAGCACTAGTATAAAGCACCAGTGTAAAGCACTAGTAAAGCAATCGTAGGTGCCCAATTGTGTTTGCACTAGTAAAGCAATCGTAGGTGCCCAATTGTGTTTGCTCACAGTTCTTGCACACTAATGGATCAAGTATGCCCCATCAAAGAACATGGCATCCATACGACCAGATATCTGACTTTGATCGAACGAGAATTGTGGAATTACGGGAAGGTGGATTGTTCTATCAAGACATTGGTGTTCGTGTTGGATGGAATACTGCCACAGTGATGAGAATATGGCGTCAGTGGGTAGAGGAGGAACAAACTCACTGACATGAGGTCACACAAACGAACAAGAGGACAGATATCTAATGCACATGGTTATGAATGATCGTACAGCCACATCAAACATCTTAGCTCAACAATTAGGGTGTGTTGCACATCAACCGGTGTCCGCACATACAGTTAGATGTCACCTGCAGCATCGGGACATCTTTACTAGGCAGTCATTGCTTTGGCTGCCATTGACTCTACAACACAGGTGTATGAGACTGCAATGGTGCCAAGAATGTCGCGCATGGATGTGCGAATGGCATCACATCGTCTTTTCAGACGAATCCCGCATCAGTATGCAGCACCATGATGGACAAATCTGTATCTGGCGATGCCACTGGACTCCACTCATGCATGTGCCTCGTACACATTACCAGTACTTTGAACAGCCAGCATTACATCACTGAGGTGTTGGAGCCTGTGGTCCTACCTTATCTTCAGGGACTCTCTGGTTGAACATGTGTGGTCCATGATCTCACAACACCAGACACCAGCATCTGCTACAACAGATGAACTTTGGCTATGCATCGAAACTGTATGGACTGACATTCCCCAAACACACATTCGGCATCTCATCCTCTCAATGCCAGACTGTTTAGCAGTGGTTATTGCCGCTCATGTTGGCTACACAAGATACTGATTTCTTTGTGTTCCACATGTCTAACCGAGTTGTATTTGTAGTCATTTGATCCTTGTAACATAAGCTATGTATTCACTAAATATGGTTTTGATATCTCTTGTCTTTTCTGGTGTTGCACTTTTAATGGCCAGCAGTGTATATTAATCAGAAGGAAATTTCTTCCCAAATAATATAATATTTACCTGAAACATTATTTTCATTTCTTTTAGTGATTCTTTTTAGTATATGGTATATATTTTAAAACAGGGGCCAGTCTTTCCTGGTGTTGCACTTTTAATGGCCAGCCGTGTATATACAAGGTGGAAAAATATTTTTTACCACCATTAAAGCTCTTGTGCTTTAATGGATAACATTATAAATATTGATCAGAATGATCAACACCTCCTGTTTCACTTGAGTAGTATTTGTAGAGTTGTATTTGACAACACATTTTTGTTTAAATGGTCTCACTTATAGTTCCATTCTTTTGCATAACATTTGCCATTTCAACGTTGTGAAAGGAGCTGAGGAACAAAACTTCTCTCTTGTCGTGCCACTTTGAAACCAAAAGAGGGCCTTTTCTAAATGAAAATGTGCCTCCTTTCTTCAATCTCTTTTTTTATCTCAGCTTTAGGCAAACCATTACTGTTTGGCATTACTGTACCTGTTGCATGAGTTTTCATTGCATATAATGCCCATTATGTGCAATGCATTATATGCAATTTCTCCAACTACAAGTCTGGAGGAGAATACCAGCGGTCCATATACATATGGAACATATACCTGGTTGAGTAAACTGTCCATCAATTTTAGAACTCAGCATGTGCATGTCCAGTGCTGCTGGATTGCAACTGAACAGTACTTCCAGTATACATAATAGCATTTCAGGCATATGGCAAATTTTTCTGGCTTCTGTGGATTGTACACTCTAATAAAAATTCAACCTTTTAAGCCAATTACTGCTTCAAAGGTAGAATTATATTTTATAAAGGTAGAATACATATTTCTCTCTTTGGAATATAGGCTGCTTTGAAGTGCTGTGTAATATCAGGAAGGAAATTTTTAAGTTTTAGCTGAAGGATTATATCCAGGTTTACCTCTGTTCGGCTTCACAATGCTGTTATCACTGAGATGCAGACATTGGGGTAACAGAGAAAATCTGTGCTTGGAAATGAATGCTTGGAAAGAATGGAGTGTGGGTGAGAAGATCAGTCGACCAGTATTCTGCTACAGACTGCTATCTAATAAGGCCCATATTAAATAAAGTTAAGCACTAGAGCTTAAAAAGCTTTTCATTTTAGCAGCTGTTGTGAGTTTTCCACTGAATCCAGTTATTCTTGCCAAGAGACTTCCAAAATGAACTTCATGCTGCTGAAGTAAACCCTGATCATAAACATTAGTTTGTTCTGCAGTCTTCTCAAATGTTCCATCAGTTAAAAATATTTTGATAAAATCTAAGGGAGTTTAGCTTTCCCAATGTCAGGACCAGTTTTGGCTGTAAATTCATGATGTACTGTAAAAACCAAACATTCTTCTTTAGAAAGCTTTTTCCAGCATCCTAATGGAATAGGCTCTATATCATCACTCCAATCTACTGATCCTGAATCATTAGAAAAACCAAAAAAACTTCTTCCCCATCATAATCTTGAAAAAACTTCTTTTTTTGTAGTATTCTGATGAAGTTGAAGGTCCTATGTGAAATTATGACCTGGAAGATAAATGTTTGCCTTCTTTTGGTGGAAAACCAAGAAATTCTTCATCATCAGAATTAATCAAATGTTTCTCGAAAAAATCCTGATTCTCTGGAGTTACATTTGTGAACCTTAATTTTTAAAGTACTTTCCAATATCAAAACATAGTGTAACAATCTATAATAGCACATCACTTTAATTCCAGAGAGAAAGTCTTGTCGGAAGATTTGGGGACCCAGTTCATCTTTCGCAACCCAGTCTTTCTTGGAATTGTAATAAAAACCATGTCTCATTACCTGTGACAATGTTGGGGTCACTAGGTTCAAACATTGCCAGCATATCCTTGCATAGGTTGACTTTAATCCATTTTAGTGTTCTGTCAGTTTGTGATGTACACATTTGGCAGAGATTTTTCAGAACTTTAAATGCTGATGAATAATTGTTTCCACACTGCCAATCGATACACTGACATCTAAATTTATTATCTGAATCGTGATGTATGTATTTTCCTTAATGAGTTCTCAAAGAGCAGCGATGGTTCTCTCATTCACGGCTTCCTTCATTCTTCCTGCACGAGGGAGGTCATTGAAACTCTGTTGTTCATCTCTGAATTTGCGTATCCATAACAATGCCATATTAACAGGTATGATTCCCATATACTTGTGATAAATTGACATGAATTTTTTTCACATTATCCCAAAGCTGCATCTTTGTAAAAATGTAAAAATCTTTTCAAACAACGCACAGATTTTGCAGACTGAACTTTACACCCCACCAGCGGAGAAAAATCATGATATAGCCTTTGTTTTTAACACATAATGACAAGTTTAGATAAACTTTCAAAGAAGTCATAGCACATTAACTTTGATGGAATGAGTGCAAATCTACAGATACGTCAAGAACTTTTTGAATGCCCTCCATAATGTTGCCATCGGGATAATGATGCCTTGGGTATTAATCAGCATACTCCCTAGCAGCACACAAGCCATTCTAATGAGCAGGAATGTGTCAAAGTACTCTTGAATAGAATACATGTTGCCGATCTCTGACATATGGACATGACCCATCCACAGTGTGACACCTCTATACCAGCCATGGAATCCACATCAACAGGAATCTAATTTGCATATAGCAGCTATATGCATTCTCTCAGAGAATGACACTGCAAATAATGTTGTGTGTTTTACAAACTCATTGATCATGGGTCCACCGGAATATTCTTTTGATTGTAAGCAGGTGTGAAGTTATCAATCTGTAGACTAATTTTACTCAGAAAAAATAGCTCTCACAGGCATAGTTCTTTGGACTATTTGATCTTCTCACAAAGAGGGATATCACCATGCAGATTTTATGCAGTTGTTCACAGACATCCTATGTGATGTTTGTTCTTTGGGAACTTTGTGCAAATTTAGTACATAAAATGATCATTCAACACTCACTTGAGTCACTGTAAGTGTAATGATGTTTCTTGTAATGTTGCAAAGCTCTTTCGTAAAATGTTCTTTTATCACCCAATTATTCAATTTAAATGCAAGAATAACATTTTTGATCAGGTTCTTCATAATAAGCAATCAATAATACAAGAAAGTTATTTGATTCTTTTAAATTATCAGAGATATTTATACCTTTTGTTTAAAAAAAAATTCAGTTTCTTCTTCTGTTGATCTAGGACAGAATTCTATTGGAATGTTTACATAATTAAGAATTCTGCAGCATGCCAAGTGTGGCTGATGTATTTCTTTGTAGTTCCTACTTGAACTTCTGTTAATACAACTATCTAGGAGAAAAAGAAAGAAAAACTATCAGTATTTTTAAATGTAATTACTAAATAATGGTTAAAACTGGTAATCAAAATTATTTATTTCATTTCCTTTTCCTTAAATATTTCAGTCCAATATCATCTGGTTTTTAGTCTGGTTTTAATGCTTAAAATTTCAGGTTCAGATTATCCGTGAACCTGCTTATATGCAAGTACATAGAGTAACAGTTGTTTTCATTCATATAAAAAAAGGGTATCATAGACTTTGGTTGTGGCTGCTGTAAGCCACCAACCATCTCCTGTGCCAAGCTTCAACTGTCAGCAGAGAAATATCTTTCTCAAAAAAAGCTGGAAAAACAGAGAGGCATTAGCAACAGCATCTGTTGCTAATGCCTCTCTGTATTCTAATGTTATTGTTTTTGCAGTATATCAATGATCTATCATTAATAATTAAATAAAAGTGTCATTAATAAACTGCTCTGATTTGTTTTGAATTTTTTCATGAATTTTGATATAAAATCTGAAAATCCAAATTGGGGTTTTCATTTTTGCCCCTTTTTTGAGAAATTTACTCTCAAATTTTGTCTCTGGTTCTGCATGACACAGTTTTTTTCCCCCTTTTTTCAAAAAACATTTAATTTCTTAGCAATTATACTGTATTAAAATAAGCTAAATAACAATTCTTGGGAACTTATTTAAGACATTGATGTTATATTCATTCTTATTGCTTCATAAGCAACTTCTACAGTATTATATTAAGCTATTTGCTTCTACTTAAGGATACCTTTTTAACTTACTGTAAAAAGTTCCAAAGTAATTAGTTAATTGTATATTACCATTACCCTTGTTGTTTCAGCCAGCTCAGACAGTTGTCTTTTTCTTTTGCTGGATATCTTGCACTCTGGAAATTCACTTCTTTTGTGGTTACTGCTGTGTAATTTCACCACTTGCTTCATTATTACTAGCAGATTATCTAGATGTTTGCAGACTACTGCATACCAGTCCTTTTAGCACAGGCTTGGTTGATGTCATTTCTTGATATACAACTTAATTTTAGATGGTATGGCCTTTACTGGCTCTAATTTCTGATTTGTCTAACTCCTCTAAGGAACGATTTAACTATTATTAAAAATATTGCCAGCTCAATCCTTCCAAAAGCACTAAACATCTTGCTCCTTTAAAAGATTCCTTGCAGAACTTGCAATGTGTTTCACTCCTTTCTATCTCGGAACTTCATCTGTCGTTGACTACAGTGTTCACAATGTTTAAATAGGAGTTTCCCTTGGGTGTCTGCCAAGTTGTTTGCACAGCAGATGATAGGTGTAGGATCTCATCTGGTGCAGATGGTATCAGCAGTTCAGGACCATGGGGCACACTGGCCCTATAGCAAATGGAGTGTTTTTAGAATAAACAATACACTGTTTTTTGCTTTATAACTGTCTACTGTAACTGAGCAAAAGTAGTAGTTTTTCCCCACACTTCCATACTTTTAAACATTCTTCAATATGTATGACATATTTTTTTTGGGGGGTAAGGGGGCATGACTTGTCTTTGTCACCTAATTTAATTCCAAAATATGCAAAATGCACATTTTTCACAAATTGTATAATATCTGTCTCTGGTTCTGCATGACACAGTTGCCATAAAATAATAATGCCTAAAAATATGTAAGGATGATTCACATGGAAAGATACCACCATTAAAAACTGATAGTACATGTTATAAACATTGACTTATTAACACTAGCCCAATAGAAATGCAAATAAACAGAAAGGGATAGGGAGCACCTCAACTTACTTGGACTGGTCAACTCCAAGTGTGTTTAGACCAGTGTTGGCAAATGAAAAATGTTTCGTTACAGCCAAAAACTTTAGTATCATTTTATGTTACGTTTTTCGTTGTAACAAAATATAAATTTCGTTATAATGTTACATTATTTCTAACTATTTTTAGTGCAAATGCAAAATAATGAAATATATGTTATCATTTTTATTATATATGTATGCAATAGCGTCATTCAATGGTTTGCATCAATTCAATCAATCCACTTGTTAAAAAGCAAATAAAAAAATTTTTAAATGAAACTTGTCAATATTAATAAGAATTATTAATGAACAAAATAAATACATATGTGTAAATAGACTTGTTGTGGTTACTTTTTCTGCTATTGATTCTTAAAACTTATATTTAAAAATAACAATAAAATTGCAATTAGGAGATCCAGTTATGAATAAATGGGATGACATTTTATGTATTCTAATAATGTATGTAAGCCATACAGTCGAAACAACTGAAGACAGGAGAGAAGCACATATCAGGATTTAGCTTCAGGGGATGGAGTTAGCATCAGAGAGGGTTTGAGAATTTAGTTTTGAGAGAGTCTGAAAATATAGTTTGGGAGTGGTGAGAATTTAGTTTCAGAGGGCGAGTCTGAGAATAAGAGGGTAATCCTAATTAATAATGAGTAGGGTGTCCTAATTACTAAAATATTCCATCAGGCGGGAAAGGTATATATACGTTTGCTGTAGACATAAAATATGTGGCTAAAATAAAAATTAGAAAGTCACCTTTTTTGGATTTCAAACTAAGAAGACAAGTTTGAGATTTTGCATAAGACAACTGAATTTTCAAGGGAGAGGCTCCCCCCCCCCCCCCCACCCCTGAATAACTGAAATATGCCAAATTTTTTGGAATTGTTCAGAATAAAATGGAGCATTATTAATAAAAATTTCTAATATAAGTATGCAATGGTAATTCTTAGTACTATAATGGTTTTTTGTGCACAAATTAATGTTTTTAAAACAAATTGGTAAAGACTCGAGGAAATTTTTTCCAAAAGTTCTCAGCAGAAAGACAGCCCTTCAGAAATATTAACATTATAATGCACAATTGATGAAAAAAAAATGAAATTCATTCAAAAATATTGATATTATTGCACAATCAATATTATTCTCTGTTTATTCATCATTATAAGCAAAATGTCTTCTAATAATTTTGAATACAAGTTATTTTTTTTTGTTAGAGAGAATCCATTTAAGCATAAAAAGAAAAAAATTCTCCCTGTAGATGCCTGAGTACTACTAGAATAATTCTTTGCAATGCTTTATCTTGATTTTTACAGTAGTGAAAAATGGTATTCTTTGTAGAAATTCTGTTTGCTCTCTCAAATTTGTTTTATGAAATTCAAATTTTATTTTCATTTGCCTCCAATTTTTGGGTTTTATCAAAATAGATTTCCAGCAAATCACTTGTTGAGTTGTTTTATGACACTGAACTATTTTTATCGATATTTTCCTCTATAAGAGCTCATATAAAGTAATTAAATGAATTTTCTCTGAAATATTCTTTTGGAATATTATTATTGGAATGAATATTATAATTCAAATAGAATAAAAAATAATGTAATGAATAAATATAAGTAAAGAAATTGAAAACATTACCTATTTAATTTTATGCAGATACATATCATCACTGCTCAATTGAAACATGAGAATTACCTCCTTTATTTTTCTCAACATATAACAAGGTGAGGTTTATTGTTAGCAGATTTGCAAACACACACAATGAAGATGTTTCGAGAGGGGAAGTCGAAGGTTTGGTGAGAAGATCAGAACCAAAATTTTTGACTATTGTCAATAAATTAATGGCCCCTTCCTCCAATTCTCTCTCCTATAACCAAATTATCCCACCTACATAATTCCTTTTCTAAATGTATGCTGATCACATGGAACTGTAATATACCTGGCATTTTTGCCCTATTGTAATTGCCCTGTTTGCCTTCTGCATGAATGGAGACTCTCCCTTTCTTTTCCACTGCAGCTCTTATCTGGCTATCATAGAGTATTTTCTCTAAGCACCAATTGCAACGAAAGTGGCTGAGACGGTGCTTCTCATATTCTTTTGGAATGTGCTAATGAAGGGATTCAATGATCATAAAAGTAAATTGTATATCTGTCTGTTTCAACAAAGTTTCTAAGTATATCTTACAAAGAAAAAATCTGAAATGTATCAAAACACAGAAACTGTGAAAATAATGAAGTAACAAAATTATTCTTTCCATTATTTGTTACATTTTATCGTTATAAATATTTTGAAATTCTGTTAACGTTTTTCATAACGTTATTCAAAAATTATTTCGTTATTGCATTTATTTCATTACATTACAATAATGTTTTCCAACACTGGTTTAAACATGTCTCAACATATCAGGCTATTAGTAAAACCATGTGTAATTTAAACATAATCAGACTTGAAAACAATGTGACAGACATCAAGGTGTATTTTCCTATATATTATATTATAAGCAAAATGACTGGTTGTTTGTAATAAAACCATATGTGATACATAAATATTGCCTTCATTTTCAAAATCAGCACAAAAATAGGTCCAAGAACACCATATATTTTGGAGACATCAAAAATCAAGCAGAGCAGTGTAATTGATATATTGCATAAATTGTGCCAAATACATTTTTGTTAGTTTGCATAATTGCTCCAGATTTTCATTCTTGCAAATCATAATTTTCATCATGTAAGGTAACAACCTTACATGATGTATCAACTTATCTCTTATCATATGTTATCTCTGATCAGGGCACTTGATTGAGAATACAGTTTTTATGAATGTGACTCTACATTGATCCATCAACTTAGGTTTGAAGACATACTGATACATAATAGAAATGTACTCGTCCACTAAATACTCGTTCCATGTTTTACTCTAAAAGTTGTAGAATTCTAAGGATAAGAAAGACAAAAATCAGAGAAGTAGTTTTTTATGCCACAGACAAGAAATGTTATGAAAGACAGTTTTAATGACATTTGGATTGAAACTGAATAAACAGAATGGAAATTTTGAAAGTAGTAAACAACATCCTAATGAACAACACCATATTCTGAAATTACACCTGTCTTGTGGAATAAATTCTTAAAGCTTATAAAGTAAATGAATACAAGATGGCTCTAAAATTATGTTCTTTATATTCGCACTTGAGACTTTTCCTGCCAAATGCTCACCAATTACTCATATGCAAATCTTCAAATGCTGCTTATAAATTTGAGGCATACACAAAAGAATATTTGGATGAGTTCCAAATGCTTTTTACAGTAATATTGCAATAAAATATGAACATGTTGTAAACTCTTGGGGAAATTTCATTTATATTTTTTTGCACTGGGTGGTCGAAACATTAAAAAACTAAATAAATGAATAAATAAATACCCCCTCAAGCAGCTGCTTGCCACAGAGGTCTGACAGTAGCCTGTCAGTTTATATGCCATAGTAAAAGGTCTGTGAGGATGGTAGGACCTCAGCAGAAAGACAACACAAAACATCCATGCCTTACCCGGGGCTCGAACCCAGGTCCCTTAGATCAGTATCCAAGCATGCTAACCACTCGCCCATGGGACGGCCACGATCGAAACATTATTAGGTTTATTTTTGTAATCAGCATATAAAAATAATATAGAAATTGTCAACTTTCATCAAAGAAACAAAAAAGTTTAATTTTTTGTTCAGTGTTATTTTCCACTTATTTCTGTTTTATGGAAACTCATATAATATGTGGGCATTAAAACATTGCAAGATATTATAATTTCAGTACTTTGTATTTTTTATGTTGCTGAATTTTTTTATATTTTTATTATTTTTTCAACTAGATTTAAAAAAAAATCTAGCCAGTCTGGTTTCAAATTCAGCATTATTATTTGAGGCAAAATTTTGATTCTGCAAGACTATAAGAAATGTGAATCGAAAAAAAAAAAAAGAAATTTGGTGTTTTTACTATTGATACTCATGACCATCAGCTTTTCCGGCAGAGGTGGCTCAGTCAGTAGTGCGACAGGCTTGTAATCTGCAGTTCACAGGTTTGAGTCCCAGCTGGGTCAGCATTGAGATTTATCTCCGCAAAATTCCCCTCTGCCCACAGTCAGTAAGGGACATTGATGGGCTTGGAAAAGCTACCGTCCGTCAAATGGGACGTTAAAGCGTGGTCCCGTGTGTTGGAGAGAGCCATACCCTGTGCACGTTAAAGAACATGCTGGATGGCCTTGATGGGAGGCTACCATCTGTCTCCAAACAGCCATTCTAGTGGGTCCCCTCCTGCAACCTTTTCTGAACCTTCGGGGTCCTTGTGACCTGGCCATTTAGCCTGTTATGTGCAAAAAAGTTCTGCTCAGAGGTAAAACAAACCCAACACTATGACCATCAGCTTTCTTTTAAACAAGCACAGCTTTGTAATAATTGCTCTTAATAAGGCCTGAGGATTTAAACTTTTTGATGGCTAAATTATAACGAATTATTTATAGAATTTGCTGGCAAACATTTGCTTGAAGATTTAAAACTAAACCATGTAACAGTTCAAAAATATGTAGATATGGAAATGAAAACTAATAGGACAAATTTAGTGTAGTATCAAGACAGTTTTGTCAGAAAGCACAAATTTCTCTAAAATTAAATAAATCATCTGTGATGGATTAGAGCAAAATTTCATTTTCATGTTGGTTAAACAAGGTGTCTAGTTTCAGTAAATCCAGAAAATGGCAAGAATATCATCATGCATCTCCATAATCTAAAGTAGTTTTCTTGTACACATCTATCATTATTATTAACCCTTACAGTGCCAAGTTTTCTTTTCTCAAAAAAT
The DNA here is from genome assembly GCA_038380435.1 of Ryuthela nishihirai. Taxonomy (NCBI): domain Eukaryota; kingdom Metazoa; phylum Arthropoda; class Arachnida; order Araneae; family Heptathelidae; genus Ryuthela; species Ryuthela nishihirai. The sequence goes on along the minus strand of JAWZYU010000011.1, from coordinate 82,665,168 downwards.
GCAACTCAACTTCTGAGCCCTCTTATGAAGCAACTGATAAATGAAATTTTTTATATTACATACTAAAAGACAAAATGTTTAATTCTGAACAAAAAATATTAAAATTAAGAGGGAAAAAAGTAGGTAAGTATAAAAAACAAATTGTAAGTTCATTTATAGTGATTATTGAAAACTGATTAATCAGCTTCCAACTCTTTAAGGGTTATAATAATAATTAATTTTTTTTATTACTGAATAGTAAGCAAATATTACTCAAAAATAGGATTTAGGAATATTTTGTGTTTTTTTTTTTTCATTGTGTCAAAACAGTTAATTCAAAGCTAGGGCCCCTCTCGGTGCAAGCTCCTGTCCATGGTGAGGGGACCAGCCTGTGAAGGTTCCATTACCTTCACAGTGTCCTGAACACTTGACCATGTGTTTGCCATGTGTGGAGACTCGTGTCCCTGGAAAGGAGGATCCTGGCAGTTGCTTGGGGGTCCCCGTCTTCCCTCCCCAGCTCATGACTGGTAAGGTCCCCTTTGGCTGTTTTGCCATTGGAGAGCCTGTGTGTCGTGGGTCTTGGCAGCGAATTCGGGGGCCACTGCTATATACTGCTTTGGCCTCTGCTTCAGGTAAACAGAAGGTCCTGAGGCGGTCCCCTCAGGATCAATTGGCTGGGGGGGGCAGGTCCTGCTAGGGTCAACTGTGCAGATCGGTGAGTAACTTTGCCCACATCCGGGTAACAGTTTGCAAGTTTCCCCACACATTCACTATTTTTATAGTTTTCTTTCTTTTGCAAGGCCAGTTCTCTCCTCACAATTTATTACTTTTTTTTTTCTTATTTTCTCTTGTGGAACTCAGATGAGTTTCTCAACATTTCTCTTTTTCTTTTCCTTTTGTTTCGTTGTGAGGGTTTGGCTCACTGGCTGTATGGGTATGGTGCCCGGGCAGCCCTGGCACCCGTTTGGGCGTCCCCTTGTTGGACTCCATGGTGGGTGAGGACAACCGGCACTGAATCCCAAAAACTAAACATGAGTCCTAAAAAAGATAAGTCTCCAGATCGCTAAAAGAGCTCAACATGAGCCTTTGTATATTTGCTATCATTGTCGCAGTCGTCTTTGTGTATTTCTCCGTCTCCAAGGTTTCTGATCATCCACTCTATGGGTGATCAGGTTCTTGGTGACATGTCCCCCTTTTTTATAAACAAGGGTTTGAAAGGTCTTGCAAGAGAACCGAAATCTGTCAAGAGAGAAAAGATCAAGCGCCTAAGATCTAGTGACTTGCAGGTGGAGACTGCTTGCTCCCAACATTTGGAGCTTCTTTTGAAAGTTACAGCTATTGGTGGGGTGGCAATCACCGTCACTTCACATAAAGACACTTCACATAAAGACGCTCAATTCCTCCCGGGGCATGATCTCTGAGTGGGGCCTCCTCAAGATTTCTGAGGAAGAAATCCTTTCAGAGCTTTCATCCCAGGGAGTGATAGCAGTCCACCAGGTTTCAACACGCTGTGATGGAAAGTTAGTACCCAGCCGGGTACTAATAATAACTTTCAATATGCCATACCTGCCTACTTCCATCAAGGCAGGGTACTTACATTGTGTTGGTATGACCATTTATACCAAACCCTCTGCATTGTTTTCAATGCCAGAGGTTTGGCCATGCCTGCACTGCATGCTGGGGCAAGCCTTTCTTGCTCGTTGTAGCAGTCAGGATCATCTTGAACCTGAAGTGGCTGGAGGAGAAAGAGGTACTACACCTAAAGACCCTCCATAACATCAGTTATCCAGAGGCGAGGAAGCTCGCTTCACTGCCTACCCCACCTGGCAAGGTCTCCTATGCCAGTTCAGTTGTCGGAAAGCCTGTCATTAAGATGGCGTCTGTAGTGGTGCAGACCAACATCAGTGTCTCACCTACTGCCAAGTACCTCTTGACCCGGGCGATGCCGACATTAGTGTTGATCTCAACATCGACTCTGGTTTCTATTCCTGCATCTGTGCCTTCCACCTCTGGAAGGTCTCCTCCACCCTGCCCACAGACAGCAAGACCTTCCAAGCCCAAAAAGAAAATTTTAACACCTCGTTCTGCAGTCTCTGATCCATGTCACTTGAATGACTCCGAGGACATGGATACAGACCACCCCATTTTTCCAAAACCATTGCTGCTGACGGTTAAAATAAATCGAAAGTCATCTGCCACTATTTCCAAGACCTAAGATGGCCATACTTCTACAATGGAACTATTGTGGATTCCAGATGAATATTGACGACATTAAGGACCTCCTGAGGGCACATGAACCCATCTACCTGTGCCTGCATGAGACATACTTGCAGACAGCCAACGATCCCACTGCGGGGGGTGTCGCCATCCTTGTGAACAACCATTTGCCATCCCAGGTCATTCCGCTCACCACCGACTTAGAGGCGGTTGCCATCTGCCTCTTTGTGGGATTTTTGTTGACTGTCTGTTCTGTCTATCTACCACCCTGAAGCATTGTTTTACGGGATGACCATGATGACCTCATCTCGCAGCTGCCGTCTCCCTTTCTCCTCATGGGGGACTTCAATGGACACAGTCCACTCTGGGGCAGTGCTGACACCAATGGAAGGGGTGGGGTCCTGGAGCAGTGGCTCCTGATCCATCACTCTCTCTGTTGAACACTGGTGTCTATACATACTTCCACTCCCCAACCCGCACATTCACTGCCATTGATCTCGCTATCTGCTCCGCCTCGATCCTTCCAATCTTTACATGGAAGGTCGAGGACAATCCATATGGAAGTGATCACCATCTCCCATGGAGGGTCTTGCAGCCCTTCATGTGTATCCCGGTGGAGGCTTGATCGGCCTGACTGGAGTGGCTTCGAGCTCTTGTCTGAGCTTAATGGGCACTCTGTCAGTCAGGAGCCAATCAATGTTGCTCTTGTCTCAGCTCATTGAGCACTCTGTCAGTCAGGAGCCAATCAATGTTGCAGTGGCAGAGATGATGGACTGCATTGTCCATGCAGCTGCCTGTACTATTCCTCAGACCTCGGCTAGGTTTCCACAGTTCCCAAAACCGTGGTGGAATCCTGATTGCACCACAGCTCGTAAGGCTCAGAACAAGGCTTCAGGGGTGTTTTGGAGATATCCAACATCCCCCAACCTTGAAGCATTCAAAAGCGCCAGGGCAAAAACCCATTTCATCTGGCACCAGAGCCAGAAGGAATCCTGGAAATAACATCATCAAATATACATCATCTATCACCTACACGACCAGTTCTAAGGTTGTGTGGGATAAGATCTGGAAGATGGGTGGGAAGTACATGTCCCACTCATTATCGATTCTGGAGCACAATGGACAGGCAATTGCTGATCCTCGAGCAATTGCGAACACTCTGGAGGAATCATTCTCCTCCATCTCTTCTTTATCCTCCTATTCCCCCGAGTTTCTGGCCCAGAACAGCAAGGCTAAATGCTCTCTGCTGTCCATCCATTCGAATGGCCTGGAGTCTTACAACAGGCCATTCACAGTGGAGGAGTTTCACCTTGCTCTGCACACCTCTTGTGCATCTGCTATCGGGCCAGACAATGTTAATTATGCAATGCTCTAACATCTGTCACCATTGAGTAAGGATCAACTGCTCCAACTCTTCAACAGCATTTTCATCGAGGAGCAGTTTCGGACTCCTGGTGGGAGGCTATTGTTCTGGCCTACCCCAAGCCAGGCAAAGATCTGAAGATTCCTTCAAATTATTATCCAATTGTATTGATGAGCTCCATCTGCAGGGTTTTGGAAAGAATGGTAAATACCAGACTGGCCTGGTATTTGTAACATCATGGCCTTTTTTCCAATACCCAGTGTGGCTTTTGCAGGCACAGGTCTACTTTAGACCATCTGATCCACCTCAAATCGACGATCAGGAATTCGTTTTTACGGTGAGAGCACCTGTGTCAATTTTCTTTGACATCGAAAAAAGTCTATGACACAGCATGGAGATTCGGCTTGCAGAGTCACTTGCCGATCTTTATTGCAAATTTTTTATTATCTTGTAATTTTCGAGTTTGTATCAGCAACACTCTGTCGTGTCCTTTCCCCCCAAGAACAGGGGGTGCCAAAAGGCTGCATCCTGAGTGTTACACTTTTCGCTGTCAAGATAAATTCCATTCCACGGCAACTTCCTCCAATTGTAGGCAGTGCCCTCTATGTTGGCAACTTTACCATCTTTTACTCATCGTCCAGCATGAAGGTCATTGAACAACTGCCCTGAACAATCTCTCAGTTTGGGTGACGGCCAATGGGTTTCGGTTCTCCCCAGAGAAGACCGCTTTTGTGCAGTTTTGCTGCAAGCGTAATCTTCATCTGGATCCCCTTGGATCCCGATCGGGGGTAACATCATTCCAGTTGTGGCGGAGACCAAATTTCTCAGACATTTAACATTAACTCCAGTCTCGATAGCATCTCACAGTCGACAGCCAAGCCACTTCCACCGTGGCTCGCTGTTTCCCCTTCCTGTGATTTCTCGCTTTGCAGGATGGGGGAAGGCCTGTACACCTGACTGTGTGTATCAGCAACTCTTTACCAGCCATCATGCTGAGCACCCAGACTTCTTGCCTACCTTCACAGATGGCTCAAAGTCCGGTACATCTGTGGGGCGGGGGTGGCTCAGTCAGCGCCAGGCTCGTAATCTGTAGTTCCCAGCGCGCCAGGCTCTTAATCTGTAGTTCCCAGGTTCGAGTCCCAGCTGGGTCAGCGTTGAGATTTATCTCCGCAAAATTCCCCGCCCTACCCACGGTCAGTAGGGGACACCGATGGGCTTGGAAAGGCCGCCGTCCGTCGGATGGGATGTTAAGCCGTGACCCCGTGTGCGGGAGAGCCATACCCTGTGCACGTTAAAGAACACGCTGGATGGCCTTGACGGGAGGCTACCATCTGTCTCCCAACAGCTGTTCCAGTGGGTCCCCTCCCCCAACCTTCGCTGAGCCTTCGGGGTCCATGTGACCTGGCCATTTAGCCCATGGTGTGCAAAAAAGTGCCGCTCAGAGGTAAAACAACCCAACCCGGTACATCTGTGGGATCAGTCATGGTCTGCTGTGTTGTAATCATTGTAGACCAGATCCCGCAGCAGTGTTCCATCTTCACTGCAGAGTTGCATGCTATCAGCCTTGCCTTGGACCACATAGCAGCTAAGTGTCATCATCAGTGTGTCCTCTACACTGACTCACTTACCTTGCTACAGGCTTTGATGTCGGTGAGGCATCAGCCTCAACCTATTCTCTCCAAGATCCGCCAGCAGCTTCATTGTCTGGCAGCCACAACCAAGATTTTCTTCTGTTGGGTGCTCGGTCACATCGGGATCCGGAGCAATGACTTGCAGCCATGCCCCTATCCGACTCTTCGCTGCTGATTTCACATTTGGACTTTCCGGCAGCGGTTTTTCATCAAACTCTGGGCACAGTGGCAGAGATCTTGGTCTGAACAAGTTGGCAACAAGCTTTTGTAGAGCCCTTTATCAAATCGTGGCAGTCTTCGCAGGAATTGCAAGGAGGAAGTGTATTTGCTCGACTCCGCTTAGGTCATTCATTTACTACACATTTCTTTCTTTGGATGAACGACAAACCTAAGTGCGAGTTTTGTGACACTTTTTAACCGTTAAGCATATTTTAATCTCTTGTCCAGCTTTTAACCTTGAATATCGTTTATATTTTGCCTTCTACACTTTTACGGCCGAGCCTCTTACACTCGTCCATGTTTTATCTGATGACTCTTTTTTACCATCTGTCTTTGCCTTTTTACGTTTTACAGATTATTTTAACAGGCTTTTATCTTTTTCTACTTTTGTCTTTATTTCTTTAAACTTTTACTGTTTTTCTGTTTATTTTAACTTTGGTTGTGAGTCGAACATCTTTTAGCTCTTTTTTTTTTGTCTATGTTTGGCTCAATATAGCCCTCTTCGCTCTTGCATCGTAAAACCCCAAACAACCAACCAACCATTCGAAACTAGGGAGATTTGACTATATTTTCCCATTCACACAACATGGGAATTTCCCAATGCTTTCAATAATTTAGTGCAGTTTGTTTATTCCTGGGGTTAAAAAAAAGCAAGTAAAAAAGTGCTTAAATTTCAGTTGAATAACACTGGGCAACAAATTTTCATAAAAGTCATACCTCTGAGATAAATCCATTTTTTAAAGATTTCAAGGTGCTCAACACAAATATGACAATGAAAATGCAAAATTGGGTACGATTTCTGAGAAATCTGCAATATTTTCTTATATAATAGAGTAATACATACATATGACATGGATCGGTAAAACACCACTTCTACTTCCAACGTCGCTTTGCCCATCACTTGTACTGCTGCTCAGGATCATCTCTGGTGAGCGTCTAACAGTAGTCAGCCAACATTGAAGTGGACCAGTTTCCCTGGTATCATTTCTCCATCGTTGCAATGTCCTGGTGAAAACGTTCACCATACTCATCACTAACCGTGCCACAGTTGTCTGGAAAGAAATCTAAGTGGGAATGGAGAAAGTGGATCTTTAAGAACATATTGCAGTCAAGACAACATGTCCTTAACCAGTTTCTTGTAGTTGTCTGCTCTGACATTCCCGAGGAATTAACTTGACATCAGGCAAAATGCATCCCAAGCCTTTTTCTTGTCACCCTGAAGCAAGTTGTTGAACATTTGGTTTCTGAACAGCTCACGGATCTGAGGACCCACAAAATTCCCTCTTTAATTTTCGCTTTGCTGTGTCAAGGTAATTTGTCAGCTAAGTATTTGAAAGCTGATGCAGTCTGGTCCATGGCTTTTACAAAGTTTTTCATCACACCGAGTTTGATGTGTAGGGAAGGTAACAGGATTTTGTGCATTTCTGCCACTTCTGGGAGTTCTACATTCTTCTCTCCGACCTTCAGAGATTTTTTCTGAGGCCAGTTTCTCTTCACTTAATGTAAAGGCTTTACTTAGCTGTCCCATTCACATAAGAAACAGTAGTACTTCATATATCCCAGCTGCAGACCCATCAACAGAGCCACAACCTTCAAGTCACAACAGAGATGCCAGCCATACTTGCTGTATTGAAGACAGTTCAACAGCTGTTTTAGGCTGTCATAGTTTTCTTTTATGTAGACAGCATATCTGACCAGAATGGATGGAAGTTGATTTCCATTATGCAGCAACACCGCCTTGAGACTTAATTTTGAGAGGAGTCTATGAATATTCACTGTTCTTGAGGGTCATGTTTGATTCCGAGGGCATTCATCAGACCATCTACATCGGAGCAGAACACAAGGTCATCTTCCTTTCTGAAGTATGACGCAGACTGCTCATGACGAGTTCAAAACGAAGTCACTCAGACATTTTCCTTGAGAAGATTCCATTGTTTAAGTCTTGATCCAAGTAACTCTGCTTTGGCCTTGGACAGCTACAGATTGCAAACAAGATCATTCATTTCTTCTTCGGTGAGAATGTGTGTTGCAGATGATGCACCACAGCAGAGGTGTGAATCATCATTAGAAGTATCTGGCAACACAATAACACACATCTGGCAACACAAATAAAAATTTCTTTAAAAAACACTAATAAGCAGAAATGATTATAATGCACATGAATAGAAAGGCTATTTATGAAATAATAAGCTGGAAAAAAAATTGGTTTTGCCATAAATGGGATTCGAACCCACGTCTCCTGGAAACATCCAATTTTTTTCAGCTTATTTCATGAATTCCATGTCTACAGGACACATCCTGTAATTCTTTACTACTGAAGACTATTTTTAAATAAAAAATAATAATATTTTTGCTAAAGTCAACATTTCTTCTGTTTTATAATTATTTTTCTCTGTAAAATTCCAGGTTTGTTGCAGAGTCCAATAGATAAGTCTGTTTTAGAATATTTTTAATAAACAACTGATCAACAGAAATAGGTCATGTTATATACCAAATTAAAGAGAATTTAATTCTGAATTTTACTGAAGTAAAAAATATGAACTCTTTAGTAACATATTAATTTCAATGACACTTTTTACAGTAGTGTACTGAAAAAATAAGCACATATTTCATAATTATTTCCAAAATCTCCCATTTTTTAAAAATAGCAGTTTTTTATTAATTTTTATGTGATTTTTGAAAATTTAAGTAGAAATATTTTGATAATAGTTCAAATCAAACTTGTGAGCTTAAATCAGGTGATTGCTTCAATGCAGAGTAATGTTAACAAACAAATCAGCAATACCGTATAGTGCTCCTAAAATATGGCAATCAGATGGCTTTATTGAATTATTTATATTGTAACTTAATAAAATATGCATCAAATAAATAAGAAAATGTTATTTTCCAAGCTTGAATTATGTATTTTTAAAAGTACCACACTCTCCTTTCTCATCACTGATCCCCATTCCAACCTGCATTAATGCACATACCCCCAAACCCTTAAGAAACTACCATAATGCATACTAAAAATCTGCGATTAAAATACCCCCCCCCCCACACACACACACACACACACACAAACAAATCCCAAAGCCCTACCAATATGAAATCCATTATTCATGTCCTCACTAACAATTATTTTTAACCCCACAATTTAGTTTACGAAATTTATAAAGTTAATAAAAATATCCTACTCATTATGCTCAACCACATGAAACCAATATATGTACGAAAATTTTCAAATAGCAATTTATTTTTTTGAAAACGAAGTTTCATGTGTTGTACAAAAAACGTCTATAGACGTCCTTGACACTGGTAGGGTTAAGAAATGGGGGAAAAAAGGATCGGATAGGTTCTGTTATAATGACTATTCATTTTCTTTGAATCATTCATTTGTTTGCACCATTAGATGGTGAAAAGTTATAAAATAACTATTTCATTCTGTTTGAAAAATGTTCCATATTCAACAACAGTGGTATATTATTCTTGTATTTTATAAATAATTAAAAATAATGAAATAAACTCGACTATTCAGTATCTACTAATAAATCAGCACTTTGATATCGATTCAAATTTTAGAGGAAAAATTGTCTTGAACTGGGTGGGATATGAGCCCACGACCTCCTGATAACATGTCAGGTGCTCTGGATCTCTGAGCAACCGGCCGCCGATCAAAATCTTCTCTAATTAACGCTATGAACATTTCTATTATGTCACATATAGGTGCTGTTCAGGCAATTTTAGCCACAAGCAGCTTTCTATTTGCCAGATAGATGAAAAGCATCTTACAAGTATACTAATGATAAATAATGAAATAAACTTGACTATTCAATATCTACTAATGATAAATCAGCACTTTGATGTCGATTCAAAATTTAATGGCAAAATTTAATTCCCTTGGCAAATAGAAAGCCGCTTGTGGCTAAAATTGTCTGAAGAGCGCTTCTATGTGACATAATAGAAATGTTCATAGTGTTAATTAGAGGAAATCTACATTGGTGACTGGTTGCTCAGTGATCCAGAGCACTTGACATGTTATCGGGAGGTCATGGGTTCATATCCCACTCAGCTCAAGACAATTTTTCCTCTCAAATTTGAACCGATGTCAAAATGCTGATTTATTAGTAGATCTTGAATTTTAAATTATATATTATGTTTAATTTCAGTTTCCTTTTTAAGGTTAATGAAGCCAAATCCTGTGCACTATTTTCTAATAATAACAATGTTTAGTGTTCTTTCATTTTGCATAACATCACACAGGTGTAATGGTTAACATAACACACAAATGCAATACTTAACATACAGTGTAGTGCAGGGTTGGCCAAATATTTTGTTCAGTGGGTGCATAAGATGTGTTAATCTTTTGGCAGAACAGCTCTATGAAGAATGGAATAAGAAATAGAGGGGAAATATAATTTCATTCTGTAATTTATAATAGTTGGGTTGGGTTGTTTTACCTCTGAGTGGCACTTTTTTGCACACAATAGGCTAAATGACCAAGTAATAAGAATCTCGAGGGTTCAGAGAGGGTTGGGAACAGCTGTTGGGAGACAGGTGGTAGCTTCCTGTCGAGGCTATCTAGCATGTTCTTTAATGTGCATGTAATATGGCTCTCCCACACACAAGGCCATGACTTAACATCCTATCCAGTGGATAGTGGACTTTACAAGTCCATCAGTGTCCCCTACTGACCAAGGTTCCAACACTGGCCCAGGCGGGTCTTGAACCTGGGAACTGCAGATTACAAGCTTGGCACACTACCGAACTGAGCCATCCTTGCCCCATTTATAATAGTAATTTATATTACAAAAATTCTAGACTTTGTATTTATATAGGTATCTGTAGTGGTCTTTAGTAGCATGAGATCTTAGAAAGTATTATTGGTAAGATGATAATTAAACCAATCATTTTATAATTTGTAGAATTGGACCATTTGTATTGCACTACACGACTACAAAAGGCAAAAATCATGTTTTCATGCACACTTATATGAAAAGGAAAAAAAATTACTTCTGAAAGCTAGAATTTCTTTTCATATTAATCATGTTTCATTTTATAGTTTTCATTTTCATGAAAGCTTTTCTGTCACAACAAAATGGATCTGTGGGCAAAATATATATATATTTATTTTTTATGCCAACCTCTGGTTTAATGGATTGCATGTATGCTAGCAGGTTATGTGATCTTGTGATTTTCCTGAACAAAATTTATTAGATTCAGAAATTAATACAAACTAATATCTGAAAGATAAGAAAAAGTCTTAAATTCAGTGGTGGCAACAGAGGTTAGGTTACAAAATAAGTGATTTTTAAAAATCATTGCAGCAGCAAATTTACTGCTTTGTGTGTTATTACACAAAGCAGTAAATACATTATCAGCAAACAGGCAGGTGCACAGATCTTTGCTTTTATATTAATAAATATTTCAAATCTAATATGTCCCACCAGAACATATCAATGTCAACATGTCAACAATTATAGTTAGTAGTAGATCTATCATGTCAAAAAACATCCATATGCATATCCTATTAGTTAGTAAAATTAAAACAACATTTTTTATTTATTTAAAGCCTTTAAAAATACTCCTTTGTTTTTATAAATTTTTCACTAAAATATGTGAATTGCCTTATATATTTGAAAGTATAATTTTTGCACTTGAAATTGAAGTTTCTAAATGTATGATGTTAATTTCTCAGCAATTGTGTTACTTAGGTGGTCTGGCCAGTTATGGGAGCCACAGTGAAGCAAGTGGAACAGAGGATGAGGACACTTCTGATTCTGATGAAGAATTGTATAGGAGAATTAGAGAAAAAAGACGACACTTTGCTGACAAAGAGAAAAAGATAATAGCTGAACTGGATAAGATTGAAGCAGAAGAAAGGGAAAAAAAAGAGCAAGGAAAACTGAAATCAGGTAAGATTATACCTCAATTGCTCATAAGTAATTTAACCCTTCCAATTCCCCTGACAAACATAGACGTTGGCAGAATCCAAAATGAGAGGCTCATAATGAACATAGACTTCTTATGTACAGCAAAAAAATTAGTTTTTTTTTTAAATAAAAATTGTCATTTAAAAAATTTCTTATATATATCTTTTAAAAAAAATTTCAAATTTGAAAAATAATATTTTCTCATTTTCATTTGATGCATATTTTATTAAACTGCAGTATAAATACTTTGTTAAAGCCATCTGATTGCCATTTCTTTGAAGTGCTATACAGCACTGCCAGTTTGTTTGCCAATGTTACTCTATGCAAAGCAACCAACAGATTTAAGCTCACAAGTTTGATTTCAGCTATTATCAGCCAATTTTTCCTTCAAGTTTCGAAAATGTCTTGAAAATTAAAAAAAAACTGCTATTTTTAAAAATGAAAGATTTTGGAATACTTCTGCCTCCCCTATCCTCTGTTTAACTAATACTAGATTCTGATTAAACTAATACTAGAATCATTTTTATCATTTATCCCAGCATTCTACACACTTTTCAGATCAAAACTATAACTGAAAAAATTTTCATAGAAAGCTTCTTGAAGATTGGCTGCAATGCATAGTGTCATGGTAGAAAGGAGGAGGGTCACAGTCATTCTAATTGCTGGCTCATACATGCAAATGTGGGGAGAGCCATATGCTAAGTGGCTGCATGGCATATTGTTTACATGGATTAAATGGATATACACATTCTTCATGAAGTTAGTATTTCGTTTCCTTTTATAATTAAACCTTAGTTTCCATTTCTGTGGATTTTATTTCCGTAAATTATCGATCTTTCAGTCTAACGATAATTATCAATTTTCCATAGTTATGCTACATCAGATGGCCAGCTATGCTAACTTGTAGATATTTTATTTAACATTACATTAGATTATGTGTTATTTTTTCTTTGATTATTTCATTTTCCAGCAAAAAAACTTTTATCTTGTATCATTTTCTGAAAACCAATGTTTTGGATACAAAAGTAATAAAAAAAAAAAGGATTTCCTCAGCATGGAAATCGGTCTTTATGTGAGAGGGTAATTTTGAAAAGGGTCTCTCCCTCCCATCTAAACTCGCTGAGGACAATTTTACTCCCCCCCCCCCCCCCCAATTATCTTGGCTGTGTCACTCTGATGTCATAACTTTTTTTTCTTTGCTTTTGTACACTAACTTTTGGGCACTTAGCCAAAATCCCTAAAATTGTACACCCGAAGAAAAAAAAATCATAATAATTAGTAAAAGAAAAAGCCATGTTCCTCCATTTTATAAACAGGGCTGAAAATACCATTAATGTGAGAGCATTCCAATCTCTTTGTATAAGGATGGCCTGGTAGCTAGCCTGGAAGGAGAGCTGTGTACCAATCCCCAGTGATAATGCACAGAACTGGCTAGGTCTAGCACCTAATATCTGCCCCCGAATATTTAGCAATAACAATGCCAGCCACAAAAATTGACTTCAGAAATTAATTAAAACTTAGTAATAAGTATTGTATCAAAGTGTTTAATAAAATAAATTAGTATTTTAGAACTTTGTGCAAAGAATTCTTTCACTATTCTTCAGTTTTGTATGAGATTCTTAAGACTGGCATTGCTGTTGTTAAATATTCAAACTTCCATAACTCATTAAATACTGAACGAATATTGTTGAAAATCGAGATATTGATTCTTTGATTGAGATCGTTATCTGCAATCACATTTTTCAAATGAAAAGCTTATTTTAGAAGTTATAGAGCTTTGACATTATCTTTCCATTGGCTTAACATAGGGATTTTTCTTAATTTATGGAAACCAATGTAGGTTTATTGAGAGAGGTAGGGCCAACAATATCAAACAGCCCCTGATCACAGGCATGGGGCAAAGACCTGTCCCTCTGCCATTAAAAGCTGAAGTCACCAATGCTGGTAGGAACTCCTGGCACCACCTTTTCAACTGAACCTTTTCAAGAGTCATATGGCCTGCCTGAGACACATTACTCCAGTTTAGGATTGACGATGCCCAACTAGCTAAGTGATGGTTCAGGTACCTGTGATGGCCTCTGATCAGGATTATCCACCAGCTGATATAAGGTGTCCTGTGCCTCTGTTCACTTAGGACTGGTATCCTAGAAACAAACAGAAAACACAGTGGCAGACTCCCTCAACAGAGGCCCACCAGTGCAGCAAGTCTGGGATCAATAATCAAGCTTAAATCCATAAACCAGTGCAGTCTAGTGTGTATAAATGGTCAACACTAGGACCCTATGATGTTGACCACTCCTCAGCAGGGTTGAAAAAAAAAGGAAATGGGTCCATAGATTCTAACGCTCCAAAGAACTAATAACTTTTAAAGTTTTGGACCTTTTTTCTGATCCAATTTATTCAAACTCTGGATAGCTTAAATCGGGCACAGGCAATAATAACTTGCCAAATAAGTTGAAATAGGATTCGAATATATACCAGCAGGCATTACTTAGTGAGTAAGAATTCAAAAAATGATTATCAAGCTAAATTTTAAATACAATCAAAAACTATCAACTAACATTGCTCAAGAGAAAAAAATAGCAAAGATTCAAAAGTTTCTATAACAAACAAAATTTATTTCCAAACTTTTAACTCTCCAACATCAAATGAAAATGTCGACTACATCTCGCTTCTAACTTCATTCTACTCTAACTTCTTCTCTAACTACTCACATACTTCTAACTCTATGACCTAATGTCACTGTTATATCGGCGTTGTACAAAAGTCCGCATGTGTCATGTTGCACTCCAGGAAAGTCATTTACATAAACTGACGAGCACGCAAGCTATGATGCAAGAGAGGGCGTGTCCTTGAACAACCGCTTTAGTGGTTAACAGTTTGCGCATGCACAACTCATGCAGCTCGGATGGAGATCAGAACAGTCCACCAGAAAGGAAATAAAAATCCCCGAACTGATGAATGTAACATAAATAAAGCAAAACTGGTTAAGGAAAAGTAAAAGTGAATGAGTGGACCATCACAAGATGACCAGATCAGTAGGCCACACTGAACTGGTAGCCCTCCCCTTCCATTCCCTTCCAAAAGAGAATATCTCTTTTGAAAGCTACTAACGACCTGCACCACGAGAAGGCAAGGGCAGATATTAGATGCTAGACCTGGCCAGTTCTGTGCATCATCACTGGGGATTGGTACACAGCTCCCCTTCCAGGCTAGCTACCAGGCCATCATTATACAAAGAGATTGGAATGCTCTCACATTAATAGTATTTTCAGCCCTGTTTATAAAATGGAGGAACATGGCTTTTTTTTTTTACTAATTATTATGATTTTTTTTTTCTTCGGGTGTACAATTTTAGGGATTTTGGCTAAGTGCCAAAAGTTAGTGTACAAAAGCAAAGAAAAAAAAGTTGTAACATCAGAGTGACACAGCCAAGATAATTGGGGGGGGGGGGAGTAAAATTGTCCTCATGTGAGAACATGAGGACTGATTTCCATGCTGAAGAAATCTTTTTTTCTTTTTATTACTTTTGTATCCAAAACATTCATTTTCAGAAAATGATACAAAAGTTTTTGCTGGAAAATGAAGAAATAATCAAAGAAAAAATAACACATAATCTAATGTGATGCTAAATAAAATATCTACAACAAGTTGCAAACTGGCCATCTGATGTAGCATAACTATGAAAAATTGATAATTATTGTTAGACCGAAAGATCGATAATTTATGGAAATAAAATCCACAGAAATGGAAACTAAGATTTAATTATAAAAGGAAATGAAATACTAACTTTATGAAGAGAGTGTATATCCATTTAATCCATGTAAACAATATGCCATGCAGCCACTTAGCATATGGCTCTCTATATCATATTGTTTACATGGATTAAATGGATATGCACTCCCTTCATAAAGTTAGTATTTAGTTTCCTTTTATAATTAAACCTTGGTTTCCATTTCTGTGGATTTTATTTCCATAAATTATTGATCTTTTGGTCTAACAATAATTTTCAGTTTTTCAGAGTTATGCTACATCAGATGGCCAGCTTACAACTTGTTGTAGATAATCTAAATGCGATGCTAAATAAAATATGTATTAGTTTTTCTTTGATTATTTCTTCATTTTCCGGTAAAAAAAAACTTTCATTTGTTATCATTTTCTGAAAATGAATGTCTTGGATATGGAAGGAAAATAGACTTCTTGCTATGAAAATTAGACATCATATGGGATGGTAATTTTGGGAAGGCTTCCCCTCCACTAAACTCGATGTGAATGTTTCACCCTTCCTTTAGAAAAATGTAATTTTTTTTTCTAATTATGAGTTTTTATATGTATGTTGAATGGTTTTAACGGACCCCCTTCCTCCTCAGTATCTTGGTTATGCCACACAGATGATATAACGCTGTTTCTTTTTTGCTTTGGTGTGCAAACTTTTCTGCACTTAACCAAAATCGCCAAACTGCAACACCCAAAGAAAAAAAGAACAAAATGTATAGTAAATAAAGCAGCCAAAAAAGTTTTTTTTTTTATTTGATAGCCAATTCAGAAAATTCTGTGAATGTGAGAAGTCCTAATCACTTTGTATAACATTGGCCATTTTTAAAATTTCATCCTCCTTCTCAAGCAGCCATGGGTTATGGAGGTCCAACCAGACTGCACAATTTAGTTCTCCAAGCATACCTGTCCTGAGCTACTTCTGCTGCATCTGTCCACTGCACACCAATTACAAGGTCCTGTTTGACATTGTCTGCCCACCACATCCTAGGTCTTCCCCTCTTTCTGAGACCTTTAGCACACTTTTCGTAATCTTATTTGCAAATCTATAATTATCTATATGGACAACATGGCCAAGCCAACCGAGTCTCTCTCTGTACAATATGCTGCTCAAAGGAGGTTGCTAACTTCTTTGCCTAAGCTGATCATTACTTACAAAGTTGAACCACCTAATACCCAAGATATTGCATAAGCATCTAGAATCAGAAGCATCAAATTTCCTGTTATCTTGTTCACAAAGCATTCAAGTTTCACTACCATAACTAATCCTAGAAATAACCAAACTATTATACACTCTAATTTTAGTCTGTAGGTGTATATGCCTATTTCACCACATTCGCCATAGATTCTTAGAAGTTCAGACAGCAATCACTAGTCAACTGTTAATCTCACACTGCCACACATCACCAGTATATGTTACATAGCTCCTAAGATAATACTAACACCTGCTCAACAGTGGAGCTATTCAGATTAACTGAATCACAGCCTGCCTGACCAATTTTCATCACTTCAGTTTTCTCTCTGTTTATAACAAAATCTACTCTACTACCATTCTAATCAACAGCTCGAATGAAAGAGTTGATCTCATCAACATCATTTGCTAAAAGGGCTAAATCATCAACATAATCTAAATCACACATTTTCATATCTCTAGACCATTTAAGCCAAAAATTTTTCCGTTGCAGTGACATAATCAATAGCCAAACTAAAGAGAAAAGGACACACACGAATCACATACAACTGAGTGTTATTATAGAGAGCTTTCATTGTGTTAACTAACTTGTCTTTTATGCCATATGATCTCACAGTCAACCACAAATTATGACGATCAACAGAGTCGAAAGCCTTTTTGAAATCAACAAAGCTAGCAACCAACGGTTTCTGAAACTCTAAACATTTCTCAAGAATCTGCCTAAGTGAAAATATCTGATCTACACATCCCCTACCACTTCTGAATCCACATTGCTCATCACGCAATTGCCTGTCAACCAGATTCTTAATTCTATTAAGCACAATCATGTAAAGAATTTTCCCTGGAACAGAGAGTACACTGATACACCTATAGTTATCACAAGAACTGCGATCACCTTTTTTTAAAATAGAGATAATAATAGCTGTAGTAAAATCGGTAGGAACCATGCCTTTAACATAAAAGATATTCAAAATTTCAGTCATCCACGTTGTAACCGAAACATTCCCTGCTTTCAGCATTTCTGTAGTAATTTAATATGCCCCTGCAAATTTGTGTAGTTTAAGTTTAGAAATAGCCAAAATAACTTCAGATTGTGTTATAGGGCCTTGGTTAAAACCATTAATGCATCTATCATCATTACAAACAGGGGAGTAGATACTAACCACATTATACGATACACATTCCCACATTCCGAAATCAAACTAATAGGAGTAGAACTAACCACATTGTTTACAACATCTTCGAAATGCTCACCCACCTAAATCTGATACAGCTCTCTGCTGTTGTGCTGTATAACAGCTTCCTTGGCTTTGTCAGCCAAGCCATCAAGCCAAAGATTCTTATCAACACCTAACTGATCCTTTACATGTTTATTAAGCTCTCTGTAATACTTTCTATTAGGTCTAATAGGGTATTGATTAAGGACATTCCTGCAGTTCTCTCTTTCTGAAATAAGCTCAAGTGCCTTATCACTCAAATAATTGCCTCCTCTTCTCCTTTTTCCTAAAATAGTACTGTTAGTTTCCAAAAAAGCCTGTTTAAAATGGTCCCATTCTTTCTCAACTACAGTAGTAAGCAAACCATAACTGTCATAATGACTAAGTAATCTATGATGGTAAGCTTTAGCTATAACTGAATCTTTTAGAGCTTTAGAATTAAAGTAAATTTTTTAACCTTAGCACAACACTTGTTAACCCTTCCAGTGTCCAAGCTGAAAAACAGGTTTCCATCCAGGGCCAAGCTATTTTTTCACTAAAAAAAGGCCAAAAAAACCCCTTTAGAACTTTTTTTGCCAAACAATTAATGAAAGGAATTATGGCATGTTCTGTACCAAATTAATCAACATTTAATTCTGGATTTTCTGAAAATCAAGTGTTTAACAAAAAAGATGATATGTTTTATTTTAATAGGACTTTTTTAGAGTTTATCAGAAAGAATTATTTATCGGAAGGAAATTGTCTCCCGAATAATATAATATTCAACCTGAAATATGATTTTCATTTCTTTTAATGATTCTGTTTAGTATCGTATATTTTAAACACGGCCAGTGTTATACATCGTGACTTGGCCTTCTCACATTCATGGAATTTTCTAAACTGGTTATGAAATATTAAAAAAAATTCCTTGGCTACTTTTTTTTACTAAACATTATGAATTTTTTCTTTGGGTGTTGAAGTTTGGCGATCTTCGCTGAAATTGTCCTCCCAAATGATAGCCGATTTCCGTAGCAAGGAAGTCTATTTTGCTTTCGTATCCAAGACATTCAATTTCAGAAAACGATATGAGCTCAAAGTTTTTTTTATTAGAAAAACAAGAAATAATAAAAGAAAAATTACATATAACCTAATGGGATGTTAAAAAAAATATCCACAACAACTTTTAAGCCAGCCTCCAATCTAGCATAACTTGGAAAATTGATAATCAGCCGATCAAAAGATCGATAAATCAGCCAATTGAAGATTGCTAACTAACAGAAGTACCTCATTTATTTTCAGAAAATGATACTATATCACAGTTTTACTGGAAAAGTAATAATAAAATAAAAATGAACATATAGCCTAATGTGATGTTAAAATATCCACAGCAACAAGTTGTATCCCGGCCATATGATATAACATAACTATGAAAAAAATCAATACTTATCAATCGGCCAAAAGATCGCTAATTTCCGAAAATAAATCTACTGAAATGAAAACTAAACTAAGGTTTAAATATAAAACAATGCTAACTTTACAAAGAGTATCCAATATGCTGCACCACACAGAACGGAGATAGCATGTGTCAGCCATCTGTGTCTTGTTGAACTCGGTGAAGCATAACTAATTAAATGCAAGTGCAACCAGAATTTCTAAGAAGGATGTGTTTATTTTCAGTTTTGATTTGAAGGATGCTTGGAGAAATGATAAAAATAACTTGAGAATACTGAAATAGGTTTATCATAGAAAATCATGTGAAACGGAAAAAAAAAAAATTGCGGCAGGTATTTTGTAATTACTTCCAAAAATCTGTCATTTTAAAGAATAGTTTTTTTTTTGTTATTTTTAGGAATTTTTTGAAAATTTAAGTAAAAATTTGTTGATTATAGTTCAAATCAAACTTGTGAGCTTAAATCAGAATGTTGCTCAGCAAATAGGAACGTTAACAAGCAAATCAGCAATATCATTTAGTGCTTCTAAGAAATGGCAATCAGATGGCTTCATAAAATAATTTATATTGTAGTTTAATTAAAATATGCATCAAATTAAAGACAAAATATTATTTTTGAAGCCTGAATTATATATTATATATATAAAAAAAATTACAACGGCAATTTTTATTTTTTAAAAATTCTTGGCCTCTCAATTCAGATTCTCCAAACATATGCAGATATTGTGGACACTGGAAGGATTAAGTTTAAGCTGCAAGACACTTTTAACAAGGTAATGGTCAGATGTTAGTAACTTTCAAAAGAGATACTCTCTTGTGGAAGTGAACGGAAGGGGAGGGCTGACAGATTAGTGTGGCCTATTGATCTGGACAAATATGGCTACTTTTCTTTTTTTTCTACCCTGCTGAGGAGTGGTCAACCACACAGGGTCCTGGTGCTGACCATATAAACCTACTGGACTGGACAGATATATGGCTCTGAGCTTGATTATGGATCCTGATTTTGCTGCACTGGTGGGCTTCTGTGGAGGGAAAATCTTCCGCTGTGTTTTCTGTTTGTTTGTGGGTTGACAGCCCCAAGTGAATAGATTCACAGGATATGTTTATCAGCTATTGGCATCGTCAAATTCTACGTTGGAGGAAATCTTCCAGTGTTGATGGCTTCAACCTTTTTTAGTGGTGGGGGAATAGGTCTTTGCCCCATGTCTGCGATTATGGGGCTGTTTGGTATTGTTGGCATTCCCTCTCTCAATAAACATAGTTTCTTTAAACATTCCACTAACCATTTTCTCTCCATAGGTAGTTGGAATGCGAGGACTCTGCACAGAGCCTTTTCTCTTGATGTCCTCACACAAGAATTCCACCGTTATAATTTAGATATTCTCGGCTTGCAAGAGACCAGATGGACAGATAAAGGTCAGATCCTTAAAAATAATCTTAAATTTCTCTTTTCAGGAAGGGACGACAATAAGCATCACCAAGGCGTGGGTCTGCTTCTCAGCAGACACACTAGTGATGCTCTTCTAGGATACCAGTGCATTAATGAAAGGTTTCTTACAGCAAAATTTCAGACAAGCATTAAAGACTTGAATGTTATCTGCTGTTATGCCCCCACTGAGGATGCCGATGAGGATGAGAAGGATAGGTTTTATGAACAACTTCAGGATATTTTGAATTCTGTCAAGAAAGGAGATATTACCCTTGTTCTAGGTGACTTCAATGCCAAAGTTGGTACTGACTCTGACCTGTGGGGAGGAGTAATAGGCCCTTTTGGTATTGGTAGCTTCAATGGCAATGGGCAACGTCTCCTACAGGTAAGTGAATTCAGTGGTTTCAGAATAGCTAACATTTATTACAAACACCTTGACATACATAAGTACACATGGGTTTTACCTGATGGGCTGCATAAGAATATGATTGATTACATATTAATTAACAGCAAAATTGCTAGTTCTGTTAGGAATACCAGGGCATATAGGGGAGCTGAAATTGAATCTGACCATTACCTTGTTAAAAGTGTGTTGCAACTTAAACTTAAAAAGTGTTGTGCTAGGGTTAAAAAATTTACTTTTAAAACTGAAGCTCTGAAAGATCCAGTTATAGCCAAAGCTTACCATGATAGGTTACTTAGTCATTATGACAGTCATGGTTTGCTTACTACTGAAGTTGAGGAAGAATGGGATCATTTTAAACAGGCTTTTTTGGACACTAACAGTATTCTTTTAGGAAAAAAGGAGCAGAAGAGGCAAAATTATCTGAGTGATAAGGCACTTGAGCTTATTTCGGAAAGAAAGAACTGCAGGAATACCCTTAATCAATACCCTACTAGTCCTAATAGAAAGCATTACAGAGACCTTAATTAACTTGTAAAGGATCAGTTAGCTGCTGATAAGAATCTTTGGCTTGATGGTTTGGCTGACAAAGCCGAGGAAGCAGTTAGACAGCACAACAGCAGAGAGCTGTACCAGATAGTTAATGTTTTGTGTGGTAGAAAACGGACAGGCATACAAGGATTGAAGGATAAACAGGTAAGGTTATAGAAGGGGAGGATTCTGTCATGGCTAGGTGGGCTGAGCATTTCAGTGATGTTCTAAACTGTAGTTAGTTCTACTCCCACTGTTTGCAATGATGATAGATGCATTGGTGGCTTTAATGTTGGCCCTATAACACAATCTGAAGTTATTTTGGCTGTTTCTAAATTTAAAGTTCATAAATCCCCAGGATTAGATGAAATTACTACGGAAATGCTTAGAGCTGGAAATGTTTCGGTTACCACTTGGATAACTGAAATTCTGAATATCTTTTATGATAAAGGCATGGTTCCTAAGGATTTTACCAGAGCTATTGTTATCCCTATTTTAAAAAAAGGTGATCGCAGTTCTTGTGATAACTATAGGGGTATCAGCCTACTCTCTGTTCCAGGTAAAGTTCTTTCCATGATTGTGCTTAATAGAATTAAGAATCTGGTTGACAGGCAATTGCGTGATGAGCAATGTGGATTCAGAAGTGGTAGGGGATATGTGGATCAGATATTTTCACTTAGGCAGATTCTTGAGAAATGTTTAGAGTTTCAGAAACCTTTGGTTGCTAGCTTTGTTGATTTCAAAAAGGCTTTCGACTCTGTTGATCGTCATAATTTGTGGTTGATTGTGAGATCATATGGTATACCAGACAAGTTAGTTAACATTATGAAAGCTATCTATAATAACACTGAGTCGTGTGTGAGAGTTGGTAAGGCTTGTAGCAATTGGTTTAGCATTACTTCTGGTGTTCGACAAGGGTGCATTTTGTCTCCTTTTCTCTTTAGCTTGGTTATTGATTATGTTATGCGAAATTCACTTCAAGGGAAAGATTTTGGCCTTAAATGGGCTGGAGATACGAAAATTTCTGATTTTGATTATTCTGATGATTTAGCCCTTTTGGCAAATGATGTTGATGAGATGAACTCTTTCATTCGAGCTGTTGATGAGACTGGTAGTAGAGTAGGTTTGGTTATAAACAGAGGGAAAACTAAAGTGATGAAAATTGGTCAGGCAGGTTGTGATGCAGTTCATCTGAATGGTTGCAGTCTTGAGCAGGTGTCACAGTTTAATTACCTTGGGAGCTATGTAACAGATAATGGTGATGTGCGGCATGAGATTAACAGACGAATAGGGATTGCTGCCGGGACTTTTAAGAACCTATGGAGAGTGTGGAGAAATAGGCGTATACACCTAAAGACTAAAATTAGACTGTATAATAGTTTGGTTCTTTCTAGGGTTAGTTATGGTAGTGAAACTTGGACACTTTGTAAACAAGATAACAGGAAACTAGATGCTTTTGATTCCAGATGCTTACGCAGTATCTTGGGCATTAGGTGGTTCAACTTTGTAACTAATGATGAGGTTAGGCAAGGGAGTTTGCAACCTCCTTTAAGCAGCATATTGTGCAGAGAGAGACTCCGTTGGTTTGGCCATGTTGCCCGTATGAATAATTATAGATTGGCGAATAGGGTTATGAACAGTGTGCCTAAAGGCCTCAGAAAGAAGGGGAGACCTAGGATGCGGTGGGCAGACAATGTCAAACAGGACCTTGTTAGAATTGGTGTGCAGTGGCCAGATGCAGTAGATGTAGCTCAGGATAGACTTGCTTGGAGAACTAAATTGCATGGTCTGGTTGGACCTCCGTAGCCCATGGCTGCTTGAGGATGATGATGATGATGATGAGGGGATGTGTGGATCAGATAGTTTAACTTATGCAGATTCTTGAGAAATGTTTAGAGTTTCAGAAACCTTTGGTTGCTAGCTTTGTTGATTTCAAAAAGGCTTTCGACTCTGTTGATCGTCATAATTTGTGGTTGATTGTGAGATCATATGGTATACCTGACAAGTTAGTTAACATAATGAAAGCTCTCTATAATAACACTGAGTTGTGTGTGAGAGTTGGTTAGGCTTGTAGCAATTGGTTTAGCATTACTTCTGGTGTTCGACAAGGGTGCATTTTGTCTCCTTTTCTCTTTAGCTTGGTTATTGATTATGTTATGCAAAATTCACTTCTAGGGAAAGATTTTGGCCTTAAATGGGCTGGAGATACGAAAATTTCTGATTTATATTATGCTGATGATTTAGCCCTTTTGGCAAATGATGTTGATGAGATGAACTCTTTCATTCGAGCTGTTGATGAGACTGGTATTCGAGTAGGTTTGGTTATAAACAGAGAGAAAACTAAAGTGATGAAAATTGGTCAGGCAGGTGTTAATCTGAATGGTTGCAGTCTTGAGCAGGTGTCACAGTTTAATTATCTTGGGAGCTATGTAGCAAATAATGGTGATGTGCGGCATGCGATTAACAGACGCATAGGGATTTCTGCCGGGACTTTTAAGAATCTATGGAGAGTGTGGAGAAATAGGCGTATACACCTGAAGACTAAAATTAGACTGTATAATAGTTTGGTTCTTTCTAGGGTTAGTTATGGTAGTGAAACTTGGACGCTGTGTAAACAAGATAACAGGAAACTAGATGCTTTTGATTCCAGATGCTTACACCGTATCTTTGGCATTAGGTGGTTAAACTTTGTAACTAATGATGAGATTAGGCAAAGGAGTTTGCAACCTCCTTTAAGCAGCATATTGTGCAGAGAGAGACTCTGTTGGTTTGGCCATGTTGCCCGTATGAATAATTATAGATTGGTTAATTGGGTTATGAACAATGTGCCTAAAGGCCTCAGAAAGAGTGGGAGACCTTGGATGCAGTGGGCAGACAATGTCAAACAGGACCTTGTTAGAATTGGTGTGCAGTGGCCAGATGCAGTAGATGTAGCTCAGGACAGACTTGCAGAACCAAATTGCACTGTCTGGTTGGACCTCCATAGCCCATGGCTGCTTGAGGATGATGATGATACTTTAGTATACATATATACTATTTTTGAACTCACAGTAAGTTTCCATATCTTTGAATTCATATCAATATGATTGATTATATATTAAGTACCTGGAAGACCGAGCTTTGCTCGTTAAAGGTGGACTGAGTGATAAACTTGCTTACATACAAAATTTTATATATTACCATGTTATTTCCAAAGATTGTAATACTAGGTCAAAATCATCCAGACTAATAATGTAAGACAAATCAGAGACAAACTAAGAATCGATATTGAAACAAAGATGAACGATCATTATTATTATTATTATTTCCATTATAGTAAGAACTATTGTGAAACAAAATTTTATTCTTTTCTGAACATACCAGGGTATTATTATTTTATTCTTCAAATACAAAAAAGATCCACCAGGCTTGGGAAAAGGGGGTATCCTCAACCCCCTAAATTATTTTCTTAAAGTCAAGACCTAGCTAAATTGCTTTCTCGCACCCAAAAATGGTAGATTCACCCCCATTTCATCAATATCCTTAGGCCTTTTTTCAAGATAAAAGTTACATACAAATATACAAGAATTGTTCACTTCAGAGTATAGGATTAGCAGCAAATGGGCTAGTTCTTTTAGGAATACCAGGCCATATAGGTGAGTTGAAATTGGATCTGACCACTACCTTGTTAAAAGTGTCTTGCAATTAAACTTAGAAGTGTTGTGCTATGGTTAAAAAAGTTACCTTTGAAGCTCTGAAAGACCCAGTAATAGCCAAAGTTTACCATGATAGGTTGTTTAGTCATTATGATAGTCATGGTTTACTTACTGTTGAAGTTGAGGAAGAATGGACCATTTTAAACAGGCTTTTTTTTTTAACTAAGAGTATGCCTTTGGGTAAAAGGAGGAGACAAAATTATTTGAGTGATAAGGCATTTGAGGTTATTTCAGAAAGAAAGAACTGCAAGAATGTCCTTAATCAGTACCCTATTATATCAGATATATCATATACATTACCTTAATCAGTCCTTATAGAAAGCATTATAGAGAGCTTAATAAACGTGTAAAGGATCAGTGGAAGAAGAATCTTTGGCATCATGGCTTGGCTGACAAAGCCGAGGAAGCAATTAGACACCACAATAGCAGTTAGTTAATATTTTGTGTGGTAGAAAATGGACAGGTATACAGGAATTGAAGGATAAACAAGGTAAGGTTATAGAAGATGAGGAATCTGTCATGACTTTGTGGGCTGAGCATTTCTGTGATGTTCTAAACAATGTGGTTAGTTCTACTCCCATTGTTTGTAATGATGATAGATGCATTACTGGCTTTAATGTTGGCCCTATAATACAGTCTGAAGTTATTTTGGCTATTTCTAAACTTAAATTACATAAGTCCCCAGGGGTAGACGAAATTACTACGGAAATGCTTAGAGCTGGGAATGTTTCGGTTACCACATGGATGACTGAAATTCTGAATATCTTTTATGATAAAGGCATGGTTCCTAAGGGTTTTACAGAGCTATTGTTATTCCTATTTTCAAAAAAGGTGATCACAGTTATTGTGATAACTATAGGGGTATCAGCCTACTCTCTATTCCAGGTAAAGTTCTTTCCATGATTGTGCTTAATAGAATTAAGAATCTGGTTGACAGGTAATTGCGTGATGAGCAATGTGGATTCAGAAGTGGTAGGGAATGTGTAGATCAGATATTTTCACTTAGACAGATTCTTGAGAAATGTTTAGAGTGTCAGAAATCTTTGGTTGCTAGCTTTGTTGATTTCGAAAAGGCTTTCAACTCTGTTGATCGTCATAATTTGTGGTTGATTGTGAGATCATATGGTATACCAGGCAAGTTAGTTAATATAATGAAAGCTCTCTATAATAACACTGAGTCGTGTGTGAGAGTTGCTGGTTATTGATTATGTTATGCAGAATTCACTGAAAGGAGAATAAATTTTGGGCTTAAATTGTCTTGAGATCTGAAAATTTCTGATTTAGATTATGCTGATGATTTGACCCTTTTGTCAAATGATGTTGATGAGATGAATTCTTTCATTAGAGCTATTGATGAGACTGATAGTAGAGTTGGTTTGGTGATAAACGGAGAGGAAAGTATTAGTCAAGCAGGTTGTGGTTCAGTTAATTTGAATGGTTGCACCCTTGAGCAACCATTAAAATTAACTGAATATATAAAGTGTGTTAGTTTAACTATTTTGGCATCTATGTAACTGGTCTTGTGTGGTATAAGATAAACAGAAGAATAGGAATTGCTGCTTGCACTTTTAAGACAGATTATCTGTTTTTATATATTGTTGGTGCTCTGCGATTCTTTGCTCGTACTTTCTGAACAATTTGTCTCTATATTGATTTTTTCCTTCTAATTCGTTGTCTGGGTCTGGAGTTTCAATGTTATAAAATTTCCTTGTGTGAGGGTGTTTTTCTGCCATTTCTAATTTTTTATTTTCCTATTAGTTATTGGATATGTATTTTACCTTCATATTTGGCTAGTATATTTTTTACAGTTTGCAATACCCGAGGGATATATGGTTAATTGTAGGCATATTGCAGTTTGTCTGTTTGTTGTGCTGGAATTGGCTGGAAATTCTGTTGCACTTTATACTTGCCAATTTTCGTATTTTATTTATGAAATCATTGGATATACAGCTGTATTCCCTATTTCATATATAAGTTGTAATTCGATTTTTTATATGAATTTATGAGATGAATATTCGTATGCTCATGTAAAGTACGCTCTTAATGCATATTTTTTTATAATTAATAGGATGGGCTGGTGTATAATGAATGACATTAGGTATAAATGTAGGTTTCCAACATACTGCTGTAATGCATTTTACTGATTTCCAAGTAATATGTCCAAATAAGGAAATTTTTCATTTGTTTTATAATGTATGAATTTTATGGTTGGCATTATATTATTAAATATTTTTCTTAGTTTTTTTAATTTTAAAGGGTGATCCTAAAAAAATAAGTACATCATCTACATAATGGAGATAGAATGATGGTTTAAATTTTTCTTTTTGCAATGCTTTTTCCTGTACATGCCTCATGACAACGTCAGCCATGAGCCCAGACAGAGATGATCCCATGACTCTCTCTCTGGACCCATGTCCACTTGTTAACCATGAACAAGTTTGTATTGATGGTTAGATCCAGTCCCTCATGTACACTAAAGTGCTTTTGGCCCTGGCCACTTTCAACCATTCAGCTTTAAGCCACATTGCTGCATCAAGAATGGTTTATTTGGATACAGCAATACAACATCTAAAGAATGATTGATCATGGTATCCTGAACAGGTATCTGTTGTATGATTTTAATGGCATCATAGCAGGATATTAAAATATATTATGTGAGGAGAAAGAAAGAGCTGAAGAAGTTGAACAATGTTTCTAAGTAGTATTATATACAATATTAATTGTAAAAAATGATTTCAAAGTGAATGTAAAAATGATATTTTGTTGATTTAGATATGACAAATTATTAATGCTAAATTTGAAATTTGGGGGGGGGGGTTGTTTTAGGTTTTTTTTTTTTTGGTGGGGTAGTGTCCCAGGTGGCCTAATGGACTGGGTGTTTGTCCTGATTTTGGGATTTTTCTTGAGATATTTCAACCTGTTAGCCTGAAACTAGAGGGTGGATTGCTCTGAGTATTGGGTAAAACATTTTCATAAATAACTTGTCCTTGTTCCAGCAGCTGCTTGACCAAATGGATGCAAATTAGTAGTGACTTGTTCTCTGACTGGATTCTGAGCAAAATATATGCATTGACAATAGCATTGACAATAGAAAAATAATTTTTTCCACCATTTCATGCATCTGTGTTTAAGTGGGTAATAACGCAGAAGTAGATCAGAGTGATTAACACTTCCCATTTGGGAATTGCCATCTAGGACACAATTTGTATTGTTTCTTCAAATGGGTGGGGAGGAGGGTCATGTCTTTGCTGAACCTCTGTCATTTAAGCATCATGAAAGGAAGTGAGCATGATTACATGCCTTTTATCATTTCACTTCAAAACTAAAAGGAAACTTTTTCTGAATGAAATCATCCCTTTCGCATTTTTTCAACTAACTGCCCTTTAGATAGGCTTTTCATTATAGTACTGTGGCATTGCTTTCTTGTGACTGGTCAGATCTTTCCTAGTATACACTATAATATCCTAAGCATATGCAGTGATGCTGTCACACAGAACATACAATTTTATGCCAAGTTTTTCTGGTTTAGTGGGTTATATCCTCTAAAATATATTCTGCCTTTATAACCAATTATTGCTTCATCAATACATAGTTCCCTACTTGGAATCTAAGCTGTTTTGAACTGCTGAATAGTATCTGGAAAAATCCTGCCTAATTTAGCTAAAGGGTTGCATACAGGTTCACCTTTTTTCACTTCACAATGCTATTATCAGTGAAATCTAGGCACTATAGCAACAGCTGGAATCTGTTTCTTGACATTACCTTTGAGCAAAATGGAATGTACACAACTAAATCTCTAGATCAATATACTAAAGATTGTTTTCTAACTAGTCCAGTTGTGATTACTAAAGCTAAAAAAAAATTTCTATGGTTGGTTTTCTAGAAATTGTTTAGCTGCGCTGAGAGATGTCCTAGAGCAGTTTCTTGCTCAACAATCAAGGTTTGACTATACATATTTGTTTGCTCTGCTATATTTTCATCAGAAATAAAAATTAAAAGAAAAATCTAATGCAGTTTTCACTTACAATTTTTACCAGTTCTACCATGTTTTATTGGCAGAGCCGAGCATTCTGCATCTGTCACCTCAGCCCATGTCTCATAGAGGTTGGATGTGGGAGGTTGAAAAATAGTTTCTTCATAATCACTTGAGCTTTCACTTGAGGAGGCAAAAAAATCGACCTCTCAAGTGAAAGTTCTTCACTGACCTCATCTTCCCCCTCAGAATCCAAAAATCTTTCTTCAATATCTCTTAAATTAATTACATTAGCACCTTCTTATTTTCTCTTCAAGAAGATCACTTATTTCAAGTCTAATGCAGGAAATCCAAAAAATTCACAGTCTGAATCAGCAAAAAACTTCAAAAAACAGTTTTGATTTTTAGAATCAACTCAATCTAAAAATTTTCTGGTACATTTGCCAAAGCCATTGAATTTAATTTTAAAAAGTGATATAAGTTTCACAAACAATATATGTCAAAAACACTTCTGATGCAAAGTATCCAACAACAATCAGCGTTGAGATTTATCTCCACAAAACTCTCCACCCTGCCCACAGTCAGTAGTGGACACTGATGGGCTTGGAAAGGCCATCGTCCGTTGGATGGGACGTTAAGCTGTGGCCCCGTGTGTGGGAGAGCCATACCCTGTGCACGTTAAAGAACACACTGGATGGCCTTGATGGGAGGCTACCATCTGCCTCCCAACAGCTGTTCCAATGGGTCCCCTCCCCCAACCTTCTCAGAGCCTTCGGGGTCCTTGTAACCTGGCCATTTAGCCCATGGTGTGCAAAAAGGTGCCACTCAGAGGTAAAACAACCAACCCAAAATCCAACAACAAAGCAGTAGCATTTCACAAATCAGATTGCTTGTTGTTATGATGCTGCTACAGCTGCCATACTTGTGTCTGATTATAGTGGACAACTGTATTGTCTACTGTGAACAGGAGTTCTGTGAACTAAACAGATTTTGTTTCCAATTTCAAGGGATTATGCAGTGAATGATGAGACAAAGGATAAAATTAACATAGAAATATTGAAATAGTTTAATGTGAAAAAGAGAGAGTAAAACAGGGGGAATACTGCCCCCACTTATTTTTATTTTCTATATACTTTTTTTATTTTAGGCATTGCATGATTGAGTACAAAATGCTCCAATTTTAAAAAGAAAGGTTTTTAGTTAATTTTTGGGAGAATTTTGGAATTCTGAGGAAAAATGTGTTTAGAATAGTTAAAATTAACCTTAGAATAGTTAAAATTAACCTTGTGAGCTGAGATGGGAGGTGCTCAAAATGTAGAAACGAAAACAAACAAAACAGTAATATTGCATTTTACATCTATGGAATGGCAATCAGAGAGCTGAAAGAAATTATTTTTATGGCATTACGCTAAAATATGGAAAAGGTAAATATGATTTTTCAAGTTTAAATTATGTACTTTTATGAGATGCAGGTAAAAAAATTTCAAATAGGAATTTCTATTAAATCATTAATTCTTCCAGGGTCCTGCCTAAAAAAACTGGTTTTCATCCAGAGGCCTAACTATTTTTTCACTGTGATCAGCCAAAAAAATTTACTAGAACTTTTTTTGCCAAATAACTAATGAAAGAAATTCTGACATCTTATATGACAAATTGATCAGTATTTAATTCTGGATTTTCTGAAAATAAAATATTTTCCAAAAAAAGAAGACTTGGTATTAAGTACACTATATAGCTGTTTAGCATTAAAAAATATTTTTTTTTTTTTCATTTCTTTAATATTGTGTCTTGTGATATTAGAATTTGCTGTCCTTAATGGATTAGAGTTGTACAGTAGCACTAGGAGTCAATGTAATGAATTTACTATATTTAGTAGTAGGTCAACAATTCTTGTTTGTTCCACATCCATCGATTTACATCTGGGTGTTATGGTCAGGGAAAGTCCTTTGGATGTCTTGAGTTTAATTGTACCAGGAACACACATAGAAGTTCTATTTTATAAACACGATAAATGACATAAAGGAGGTAAAAAAGTAAAAAAAAAATTCTTAGAAGGCACCAAAAATTATAAACTTTTAATGGCCCAACTTTAGTTTTGTGACATCAATCTTCACTTTTTCAAAGGCATGATAGTTGCAGCAGGCACACAGCAAAGTTTATTGCATCCCACGTGCATTATGGGGGAGACTTGTTTCATTTTAATAGAGCTTTTATAAAAGACTAGTAAAATAAAATCATCCGGTAATGAAAATAAAAATTTATTTAATAAAAATAGACAGAAATAGTTATAATGCACATGAATAGAAAGGTTATTTATTTCTGAATATCAAAAAAAAAATACTTGAAATAAGAAAATTATTCCATTTTTGTAATCTTTTTTTCTTGGTACCATACTTTGAGAAAACTCTTTTCTTTTTTTTTGCCAACTGTGCTGAGTCATATCAATATGTCAGCTTTGGAATTTTTTTAAAAATAACCAATCATCTGAAATACATCATGTTATATATAACAAATTTATAAACATATTGATTTTAATAAGACTTTTTTCTCGTCATATATAGTGAAAAAATAAATGAGACTATGCAATTAAGGCTTAATTTTGGAAAACTTGATGAATAGAAACAGTTGAATTATATACTACTTGATGAATAAAAACAGTTAAATTATATACTACTTGATGAATAAAAACAGTTTTATATACTAATCAAAAGGAAACTTCTTCCCAAATACTATAACATTTACCTGAAACATTTTTATTTCTTTTAAGGATCCTTTTCAGTGTTGTACAGTACTGTGCGAATTAGTTGGGACAAGCGAAGCCTGGAGAACCTCTTCGATCCTGCCACATCCAGCAATCCCCCAAATACCCACCCAAGGTCATATATTTTGGGGATGTTTTACAGCTTCAGGGCCACAGACACTTCACCCCATTGAAGGAATGATGGACATCAAAAAGTTCATAGGCGTTCTGGAGGCGAAAATGGTTCCCAACACTGCAGAAGCTGGTTTTTTTTTTTTTTTAAAGAATATAATTTTTATTCATAAGAGTAAAGAATACAAATACATTTACAATTTGACTCGCAAAGCTAAATAGCTTATCTGCAGGAAAATGAATAAATTATACTAAACATAGGTCATTCAGCCACAAAAATGGTGTACATCAAATAAATCCACAAAACACAACACATAATAATCAGCTAACTAGAAAATACCAAATAATTTTTAATTCCATTTTAAGTCTTCTAAAAGAATCTATATTTAGTAATTCTTTTGGAATAGCATAAAATATAAGTGGTACTTGATATTCGGAGGTATGTTTCCCTTAAATATTTCGAAAATTTGGCAATTTGTAAAAACCTTGGCTTCCTAACGGCAATGGGTTATTTCAACAGGATCTGGCTCCATGCCACAAGACTTAGTTTTTAGGCTAAGCTTGCTAAGAGCTTCTTTACCCAGCAACATTTGAATGTATTGGAGTGGCCAGGAAATTCACCCAATCTAAACCCCATTGAAAATTTGTGGGCCATTATTAAAGCACACATATCTAAGATGGATTGCACGACGAAAACCAAAATGATAGAAAGTGTCATGAAAGTGTGGTACCACGACCCTGAAGTGAAGGAGATGTGTGGAAAGCTAGTGGCATCAATGGTTGAGAGGGTGAAAGAGGTAATTAAAGCTAAGGGGGTCACATTCACTATTAACTACACTATTAAATAAATATTTTAGTTGTGTCTGCTATTTTTTACTAAACATTATGATTTTTTTTTTCTAGAGTGTTGAATTTTAGGAATTTTGGCTAAATGCTGAAAAGTTAGTGAACCAAAGAAAAAAACAACCATATATTGTCAGAGTGGCACAGCCAAAATACTATACGGAAATAAAGTAAATCCACAGA
Source organism: Ryuthela nishihirai (assembly GCA_038380435.1). Lineage (NCBI taxonomy): Eukaryota > Metazoa > Arthropoda > Arachnida > Araneae > Heptathelidae > Ryuthela > Ryuthela nishihirai. Next base: position 82,632,306 of record JAWZYU010000011.1, on the reverse strand, counting down.
AATGAAAACTCAGGTTTAATTGTAAAAGGAAACGAAATACTACTTTTTAAAATCATTCATTATAAAGATAAAAACTCTTATATTTTTAATGAAATTTTGCCAAGGAAGGGGGGGGGGGGGGGGATTGACCTCCAGAAATTTATCTCCCACATGAGGACTGATTTCTGTGTGAATGAAGGTTTTTTTTTTTTGCTTTCCTATCCAAGACCTCGTTCATTTTCAGAAAAAAAATACAATATCAAAAATTTTTTGCTGGAAAATGAAGAAATAATAATAAAAAAAAACATATAACCTAATGATACATTAAATAAAATATCCACAGCAACAAGTTATAAGCTGTCTGTCCAATATAGCATAACTCTGAAAAATCAATAATTATCAGTCAACCAAAAGTTTGATAACTTACAGAAATAAAGTAAATCCACAGAAATGAAAACTCAGGTTTAATTTTAGAAGGAAACGAAATACTAACTTTATGAAGAGAGTGTATATCCTACTTAAATTATCAATGTAAACAACTTGCACTTAACATTTAGCAGATGGCTCCCCCACTGCTGCACATGTGTGTGAGTAAGCAATTAGAACACCTGCTACTTCCCCTCCTGTAACACTCCAAAAGATTGTTAAACTTTTTCTCTTTGGACCTTTTGACTGATCCAAATTAAATTAAAACTCCGGATAGCATATCGGGGCACCAGGCATTATTAATTTGCCAAATAAAAGTTAAATGAGGGTTCTTTAGGTATATGGGCATTACTTATCACAAAGAATTCAGAAGATTATCGAATTTTTTAAATTATATTTTAATCAAAATCAATTAACATTGCTTTAGAAAAAATAGCAAAATCAAAATATTTATATAACAAACAAAGTTTATTTCCAAAAAAATTCACGACTCGTCATATAAACGGGAATATAAAAGTAGTCTGAGGAAATAAAAATTCATTTAAACATCTCCAAAACTGACGAACTTTCTCAGTTAGCATCGTTCTCATTCTCCACTATGATTACTATCATCACTACCTTCCTATTAACTCTTTCATCACTGTCTGACTTAGTGACCTAACATCACTTAGTATTACATGCAGCATACAACTGACACGTGTTGCACGCTGGGAAAAAATATTTGCACAATCTTACAATCACACGCTAGCTATGATGCAAGTGTCCTTACCATGCGTATTAGCAGCTGTCAATCAAAAGTTGGAGTTGTGCATGCACAATTCCTTTAGCAGATCGGAATGAGGAAAAAATGATGACCAACTAAAAATAATTCCCAAAATGATAAATATAATGTAAAAAAGTAAAACTGGTAAGGAAAAGTAAAAGTGGATGAGTGGACCATCACACTCCTACTGTGTGTTGATCCAGTTTTTAAGTTCTATGAAACTTTTTTTAGTTGCAGTTTTGATCTTAAGAGTTGAAAAGATGTATAGAATGCAGGGATAATTGATAAAAATAATTCTAGTAATAGTGTTCATATAACAAATGTTCACAATGCTAATTACAAATAAATTTAATTTCACAAAAATCACTGTTAAAAGTTAAAGTTGTTCTCAGATACTTTTTACAAAGTACATCATTTTTAACATTTTTACGCTAGGTAAAAGAACCAAGTATTTACTTTTTATAGTGTTTCTTATGTTAATCTATCTTATTTAAGCCAAGTGTCACTGTTACTTGCTGCTGTTGTGTAGTGACTGGCCCACTGTCTTGGGGTATGTTATTCAGGCATCTGGTGTTCCTTGTGTGCACACATTTAAATAAAAAATAAATAAATACCCCCTCAAGCAGCTGCTTGCCACAGAGGTCTGACAGGAGCCTGTCAGTTTAATACACCATAGTAGAAGGTCTGTGAGGATGGCGGGATCTCAGCAGAAAAACGACACGTACATCCATGCCTTACCCAGGGCCCGAACCCAGGTCTCGTAGATCAGTAGCCAAGCGTGCTAACCACTCGGCCACGGGACGGCGCATTTACCATTTTTGAAAATGCCAGTCTTGCTAACTTAGATGGTATTTCTTCCCATGAAGGTACCAGTTCATCTTTGCTTATACAGATTTTTCGCTGGCTTATTGAGACTTCCTTGAGTGAAACCCAGTTTGCAAAACGTATTCAACTGATGTTATGAGTTGTCTGAGAACATACTTCAGTTTTTCTGCTCTTCACTTTGTTACTTTTAAAATAACCATTGATTAAAAGCATAAATTAAAAACAAGAACTTTCCCGGACACATTTCCCTCATCAACCAATGGCATCATCAGCGGTTGATGTAGCAGCAGTTATAGTGTCAGCACTCTGATGGTACTGCAGGGGCTCCTCCTTCCAATGATGTAGCAGTAGGTTTAGGAATAACTAACACACACAAACATATAAACACTGGGACATTTATAAATATATGTTGGTTTCTCTTGATAGGTTGCATAAAAAAATGATCCACCTGCATATTCCATGCAGGTGGAAGTGGGATAATTTCTGTATTACATAGGGTTTTTTAAAATTTATGAAAATATTTTCAAGATAATTTAACTGAAACTTAGTGGAGGGAGACAACTATTAACTTTGGTGTAATCTTTGTTATCAGTAATTTATGTTCTAGGATAGTCCATGTTATAATGCAGTTTCTTATTAGCAGACATTAAGAAATAAATAGGAAAAACTGCATTAACATGATTATATTAGAACATAAATTACCGATAACAAAGATTACACAAAAGTTAATATCCCCCCCCCCCCCCAATTAAGTTTCTGTTAAATTATCTTGAAAATTTTTTCTTATAAATTTGAAAAAAGAGAGCCTATGTAATACAGAAATTAACCCCCTTCCACCTGCATGGAATCTCCTACTACGCCATTGGAAGGAGGAGCCCCTGCAGTACCGTCAGAGGGCTGATACTATAACTGCTGCTACATCAACTGCTGATGATGAGACGTTGGTTGATGAGGTAAATGCATCCAGGAAATTTCCTATTTTTAACTTATGCTTTTAATTAATGGTTATTTTAAGAGTAACAAAGTGAAGAGCAGAGAAACTGAAGTGTGTTCCCAGACAACTTATAACATCAGTTGAATCTAGTGCATGGTAAATTTCTTTTTTAATGATTATTTTGTGGTATGTAACTACACTTTTTTTTATTGCATTTCAGTATTGCAGATATATTTTGGTCACCCACAGAGCTTCATTATGCTAAGATTTCACTGTAGTAAAAATAAATAATAGCTGCATCCATACTGGTGGGCATGCAACCAGACACCATTAGAGAAATGCATGCATTTCTTCTTGGTGTGCTGATATCTAATTTCTATGCAAACTTTTGGAACAGTTTTATCTTTGTTTTGACAGATTTCAGTCCCTGTAAGTCCACAGATACTTTACTGAAAGGTCCCAAATTTCATACACAGATTTCTGCCTATGTGATTCCGGTTTAGGTTTAAAATTTATGTACTTACCTATGATGGGACAGGGTTCACCACTTCAAATGGCTTTGTGAATATTGGGGAACTGGCAGTGGTGGGTGATGCTGGTATTACCATGGCGTTCTCAGCTGTCAGTTGTGAACAAAAATGTTATCAAAAGACAAATATGCTGAACAAATTAGCATAAAAAAGCTACATCCAAAGTGTGCCTTTTGTTATCATTTTTTTTAAATAACTCATTTACTTTTGAATGCATATAGGTTTGACACTTTAATGAAGCAGGACCATAGGCACTGGCTGGGCAATCAAAGCCTAAACATTATGCCCAGGAGACACATCACAATGGCAGCCAATAGAATTTGATAGCCCTTTTACCAACCTCTTCCTATATAGGACCACTAAGCCAATTTTACTTCTCAGGCCATCTATTGGTTTATTCGTTTTTTGCAATTTATTGGTCTGGTTTGTTGAGGTCTTGTTCGTGATATATTCTGATAATAGATACATGAAGTGGTATTTTATAGCACAAGAGAAAGAAGCTATATTGTGCCAAACTAGAGGATAATATGGTAAATTACTAAAAAGCTATTTAAATTTGTATATTTGATAATGTGGTTAATTAAAAGGTGCATTGTATTAGTTTTGTAATTTATTTACTTAGAAACTTTGATTTATAAATATAACAATATTAATTCTTACAGAAACCGAGAATATAGGTGAAGAGACAGAAAAAATGTCACCAGTCATTAAACCAGCTTTTATCATGCCTAGCCCAGAACATGATGAAAAGACAAATGCAGAAATTGAGATAAAATGCACTGATGTGAAACAGCTCATTGAAGAAGATCCTTCTAGTGTTACAATAGCTACACCACTTCCACTATCACCACTCCACTTATCACCACTACTACAATCATCAGTACTGTTCGAAAAAACAACAAACACTATCAAAAATGTAATAGAAGATGTGGACACACCTGAGAAAGAACAAATGGAAGAGGAAACAGCAGAAAACGCACCTCTTAAAACTAGTTCTGATTCTGAAAGTGATAGTTCATCTAGTGAGTCAGATAGTACCGAAGAAGAAAGTGGTGAGCAATCAGAGGGAGTTAAAGATGAGAATAAAATTGGGAATAAAGAGGAACAGGGAAGTAATATTAAGAAACTGAAAATAGAGAGGGAAGTAAAAAAGAAATTGAAAAGATGTAGACAAAGTGTTAGTCCAGAAAAGGAAATCAGCAAACCAAGACGTAACATAAGTCAAGGCAGTGATAGAAGTAAGGATAGTGATAGTTCTAGCAAATATGTCAAAAGCCACACTAATCACAAAAGACAGAAACACAGAAGTAGAAGTAAAAAAAGAGGTAAAGGTAGAAATCACAAAAAGCACCAAAGTAGCAGTAGTTCTAGCAGCAGCAGTCACAGGAAAAGGGCAGCCAAACAAAGCAGAAATGAGAGTAGACATGAACACAATGCACGGAGGAGAAGCTGGAGCTATGATCGCCATAGAAAATTCGAAAATCTTAGTCATAATAGAGACAGAAGTCGAAGTAGGAGTGGCAGTTTTTCTAGACACAGACATAGTAATAGTAGAAGTACAAGTCGAAGCAGATATCATAGAAATTCCATTAGAGCTAGGCATAAAGATAAAAGTAGGTTGTTTGGAAGAACTGAAAAAAGAAAAGTGAAGCCTGACAAGCATTATTTACCAAGATCTGAGAGTCCCAGCCCTGTTAAGTATAAACGGAAAAAGAAAGACAACAGATGGAGCCATTCAAGGAGCCGCTCCAGAACTCCAAGAAAATATAGAACAAGTAGGTCTACTAGTTCTGAAAGTGGAAGCTCGGGTAAGAAGTCAAGCATCAGACATTGGAATAGGTGACACTACACAAGGTTGTATGATTTTCTTTAAAACATAATTTAACAATTCAAACTAAATTATACACATTGTTTTGCTTTTCTTAATATATAATAATTTTTAATTTGCTAAGCTTAATAAAAACCCTTCTTGTTTGCAGGCTGAAAAACTTAAATGAACTTGAATGCTCAAGTATTTACTGTGCTCAGCATAAAAAATATAATAAAATAAATTAAAAAAAATAAATACCCCCTCAAGCAGCTGCTTGCCACAGAGGTCTGACAGGAGCCTGTCAGTTTATATGCCACAGTAGGAGATCTGAGAGGATGGCAGGACCTCAGCAGAAAAATGACACACACATCCATGCCTAATCTGGGGCTCGAACCCAGGTCCCTTAGATCAGTAGCCAAGCGTGCTAACCACTCGGCCAAGGGACGGCTGAAAAAAAAATATATATATATAACTTTAGTATAACTTTTTTTTTGCTGAGTTAATTACTTAGCAAAAAAGTTCTAAAATGAATTTTATGAACAGAAATAGATTTGGTTATATATCAAATTAAACATAATTTAATTTTGAATTTTATTAAAGGAAATTTTTAAACAAAATGTGAAATGTGTCAATTTAAAAAATATTTTTCAGCATGATACAGTAAATAATAAAAAAAAAAAGATGTAGGAAAGCAATTAACACTTAATTCTAAAAAATCTGATGAACAAAAATATTTTTTTAATATTTCTTTCAGAATATATGATTTTAAAAAATTCTGAAGGAGAAATGTCTTTGTTTTTTGCAATTTTTCTCTGTGTGTAGAGTTTAAAACAGAGGGCAAAATTGCACAAGGTTGTTTTGTTCATGGGATCATGTTTATGGCAGTAGATAGCACAAAATAATTTGCTGGTATTTTTTTGCAAGTATTGGTTCATCCAGTTGCATGCCATGATCCTTTCCCAGGTTCAAGTACTCAACTGTGTCAGCATTGAGATTTATCTTTATTATCCCCCACCCTGTCACTGCCAAAAAAGGAGACATTGTTGCGCTACAAAATCATCATAATCAAATGTTCATCAGATGGGACATTAAATTGTGATCTTATGTGCAGGAGAGCCATACCCTGTGAATCTTAAAAGAACATAGTAAATGACCTTTATGGAAGGCTTCCATTTGTCTCCTAACAGTTGTCCAATGGTCCCCTTCCCCAACTTTTCTGAGCCCTTGGGGTCCTTATAACCTGGCCAATTTGCCAACTGTTGGCAAAAAAAGGGATGGTCATAAGTCTCCAGTCTGCAGGAAAATATGAAGGATTTTTCCCTGTAAAGCATATAAAAACACTGAAAGGGAATTTCCTATTTTGTTTTGTTTTCAAGGCAAGGGCATGGCTATGGGGGGATGGGGAGAGACTCTCTCCCAAAGTAAATCGGAGTTGGCAAAATTCGAAGCAGTTTCTAAAATCCAGGTGAGTTGTGAAAATTTAGATTTTTTTTTTGTAAAATTAAGGTAAGTTAGCAAAATCTAGGCAACTTGGCAAAATTCGAAGCCACTTTGTAAAATATAGCAAAATCTTGGGAAACTGGTAAAAATGGGACAACTTGGCAAAATTTGGGTGAGATGTAAAAATTGGGATTTTTTTCCTGTAAAATTATGGTGAGTTGGATAAATTGAGGCAACTTAATAAAATCTAGGGCAGTTGGCAAAATTTTAATCCACTTGGTAAAATGCAGACGAGTTGTGAAAATTGGAATTGGTTTTGTAAAAATACGGAGAGTTGGCAAAATTCAAAGTTGGCAAAATTCCAGTGAGATGAAACTTTTTTCTTTTTTCTGTGAAATTATGACAAGTTAGCAAAAACTAGAGTATTTGGCAAAATTTGGAACCTCTTGGTAAAATGCAGGCAAGTTGTCAAAATTTTGCTTGGGTTTTTTCTGTAAATTTATGGCCAGTTGGCAAAATCAAGGCAACTTTGCAAAATTCGAAGCCACTTGGTAAAATGCAGGTGAGTTGTGAAAATTGATATTATTTTTGTGAAATTAAGGATACTTGGTGAAATCGATAACTCTTGTCAAAATCTAGGAAACTTGACAAAATTCAAAGTGACTTAGTAAAAGTCAGGTGAGATATAAAAATTGTGTTTTTTCGGTAAAAATATGGCAAGTTGGTAAAAACTATGGTATTTGACAAAATTTGAAGTCACTTGATAAAAATGCAGGTAAGTTGTGTAAATTTGGCTTGTTTTTGTGCAGTTAAGGAGAGTTTGCAAAATTCGAATTGACTTTGATTCAGTGAATATGTAAAAATTTGGGTTTTTTTTCTGTAAAATTACACCAAGTTGGCAAAGATTGAGCTACTTTGCAAAATTCGAAGCCACTTGGTAAAATGCAGGTAAGTTGTGAAAATTGGGATTGATTTTGTGAAATTAAGGAGAGAGTGGGAAAATTGAGAACACAGTTCTGTGATGACAGGTGAGATGTAAAAATAGTTTTTTTTTTATGAAACCATTACATGGTTGCAGAATCAGGGAACTTATCCCCTGCATCTATCCGCAAATGAAGGAATTCTGTAAAATTTACTTCATTACATGTTTCATTACTATTATTCAATAAATGGCTATCATCCTTATGCCTATGAAAATGTATGTTTTGGTGGGCTAAAAAAATTATAATTTGTATTATGGGCCTAAGTCTATTTCGATTTTCCTCTACTTGTTTTGCTCAAATAGCATCTAACATATATCTTACATCTTTATTAGAATCCTCATAACACTTTTAAAAAATTTCAGCATTCAAAACTGCCTCCTGGTGATATGTATATAAATTGTGAATATTTAAAATTACATCTTTACCTACTAATTTAGGAAATTTTGTAACTGGTTTAGCCACTAACATTTGCAAGATATACCTATGCCTTATTTCTTCTTCCAGTTGTTGCAAAAAGAGCACAATATTTGCAGTAAACTTCCTTTTCTAAATCTGAATACGTAATTCAGAAATCTTTAGCTAGCTGCTGATGACTGAAATAGCATTTCATTGTGTTTCCTTATTCTGAATGTAAATAATGCATAGTTATTCTGAAAAATAATAATGCATAGTTTTTATCAGGAATCCAGGTATTCTTAATAAAATTATCTTTTACAAAATCACTGAGCATCTTAGCCATATTGACATCATTCACAATATTGTATATATTTACAATTCAAGTATCTTTTTTGCATTGGTTTTCCTCTACCTCAGATGCATTATTGTGGAGGTTCAACAATTGAAGTTATGATCTGTGATAATTCATCACCATCTGCAGATGTTGCAATTAACATATTATTGTATATTCAATATATTATCAATTCATATAACACTGGGCAACAAATTTTCATAAAAGTCATGCCTCTGAGATAAAAGTAGCCATTTCTTAAAGATTTCAAGGTGCTGAACATGAATATGACAATGAAAATGCAAAATTGATTACGATTTCACAGAAATCCGCAATAGTTTCATATATAATAGAGTAATACATGCATATGACATGTATTAGTAAAACTCCGCTTCTACTTCCGACGTTGCTTTGCCCATCGCTTGTACAGCTGCTCAAGATCATCTCTGGTGAGCGTCCAACAGTAGTCAGCCAATATTGAAGTGGACCAGTTTCCCTGGTATTATTTCTCCATCGTTGCAATGTCTTGGTGAAAACATTTACCATGCTAATCACTAACCACAGTGCAGTTATCGGGGAAGAAATCTAAGGGAGAATGGGGAAAGTGGATCTTTAAGGACATATTGCATCCAAGTTTGAGATAAAGAGACAACATGTCCTTAACCAGTTTCTTGTAGTTGTCTGCCCTGACATTCTCGAGGAATTTAGTTGACACCAGACGAAATGCATCCCAAGCCTTTTTCTCATCACCCTGAAGCAGGTTGTCGAACATCTGGTCTCTGAGCAGCTCGCGGATCTGAGGACCCACAAAAATTCCCTCTTTAATTTTCACTTTGCTGAGTCGAGGGAATTTGTCAGCCAAGTACACCCAATTCTGTTTTTACATGGTAGATAGGTTCCCCAAAAAAAACCGTTTAATTAAAATACAGTGCATATGAAAAAATAAAAGATTGGTTCCACATGTGAAAACCCAATGCAAATATTAAGTTGTTTTCAAACAAATCATGTCAAAATCTTTAATTAAATCTTTACTTGATTTTTATTCATTTAAACACATTTTTTTATTTTATAAACTTATAAAGATAATTGTATGTACATATATAAAGTAAATTATCTCTCATAAGGAAAATATGTCACTAATTCAAGAATACAAAAGTGCAAAAAAATATGACTTAATAAGCTTAGTAACTAGATTTTATTCGTTGTCACTTTCGGACAATAGATGCATTCGTTTGCGTAAGACTGGAATTAGATTACTTTCATCGCTTGAAACATTTTGGCTATCGTGTTCATACTCCAATGGTTAAATGCTCTCTGTGGCATGGGGAACCAAATTATCACTTGTTTCCGGTGATTCTGAAATTTGATTAGTTTTGACAACAAACTCTGTAATTGATCGTTGAGATCCTGCTTTGACTAGATCTTTGTATTATTCTTAATAACGTGCCATACATGACTGCAATTCACGTTTAACACTAAACTTACTGACACTTCATGTATACCTATTCCTACCGTGACCAGTCAAATGATTGGTCCTTAAAAAATATATTTTTTACAATTGAATGCAGATAATAATCAGTTTGGTGCTGAATTAAATTATAAATGAAACAACTTTCACAAAATGAAAAAACAATTTTTTTTTCAATTCAATTATAAACGTGAAAAGAAAATGAAAAGTGAACAGTACTTCTATTGTTTCTTGCATTTATAAATAAATAATGCATATCTTATTCATCTTCAATGCATTTTTTTTTTCAAATTATTGAGTTCTGAAATGTACATTTGCTGCATACATATTTTTTTGCATTTCAAACAGATTTTCGTAGTTTTGTTGTCTTTGCAATATCTTACTTGGCAAGTTTTTCGTACATGTGAAACTGAACTTATATTTGTTGATGTTTTTGGCATATTTAATTTTTTTTCCTGCAATTCTTGATATTCAGTGGCAAGTTCTTCAGCTAACTGGAATAAAAATTCCTGACTTGAGATTTTTTCCCCTGTTCTTTTTTTATATAAAACCCTTGCATTTATTCCAGCTAGGTCAAGAATATTGAAAAATACTTGGAGAGGCCATCTCCAAAATTTCGATTTCATCCTGTATTTTCTTGCCATTTGATCCGTCACATCTACACCGAATTTTGTGCTATTATAAAATCTAATCGTTTCCAATATATGCTTATCACTTTTTTCAGTGTCTATTGAGTTATGCATTGAACTTAGTAGAACCACTTTTTTATTTAGTTTACTTTTATAAATTGTTAGAGTAATATTACCTGATTTATATAGTTTTGTTGTAAAGCGTGCCATATTATCTTTCACTTATTTGGCAAGTTTTGGCAATTCTCACTTGTTTCCTCGAATGGTTCCAACAGTAGTGGTTCTTTTTGCTAGCAGTTTTGTGGCTAATGATATGCTCGTAAAAAAAATTATCAGTGGTTAAGTTCCTTCCACACCCTGTGAATGGTTCTATTAGCTTGACGACAATGAACTCCCCAAGTGGACCTGAAGATTCTCTTTTCCCATCCTTTCCCAAATATGGAAAACCATTTATTACGTACTTGCTATTGACATCAGATGCTAACCAATTTGATTCCAAACTTATCTGGTTTGTTCGGCATATATTGTGTAAATCTACACCTAGCCTTGGACAGAAACAACTGCTCATCAACAGTCAGATATGCACCTGATTTGTAACAATTTTGGCTATTCTCAATGAATCGGCCCCATATTTCAAATATCAAAGCAAATTTATTGGTTTGTAAATGCTGGCTTCGTTCGCTTTTCTTATCAAATCGTATAAACCTCATAATTTCACTAAATACATTCCTGCTCTTGGTTTTTGTAAAAAATGCAGGACCCCATTTCTTATTCCATAAGTATGAGATGTCTAAATTTTTTTCCTCATATGTGCCGCAAGCATACAGCAGAGCAACAAATGCATCTAATTTTGCCGCATTTAGTTCCCATATAGTCCCCAACACTCTAAATGCTTCTGCTTCAGTGCACCTTCTTATATGTTCCATCATACGGTGGTCAGTAATCAAAGAAAATGCAGTCTTTACTTTCCCTTTCATAATATGTCGTTTAGCATATCCTGTTGGACCTGATACTGCCCTAAAAATATTATGAACTGCTGCTCTTCCAGGTTTTTGAACCTTCTTCTGTTTCTTCCCAAACTGCCCCATCAGCAGCAGTTTCAATGCATTGGTCCTCTATATCACTCACTTTCGGAACTCAATAAAATATCTCCTTCTCTTTTGCCTTCTACGTTTGTACAAAATATTCTCCTCTTCATTATCCATGTCTGAGGACTCATATTCATTGGTTGTGTCAAATAGGTCATCATCTTTTTCCATGTTATCTTCAGTTTCAGAAAGTTCCTGTCCATCGAATTCCGAACACTCTTCATCTATGTTATTTATTTTTTCTAATAACGTCATATTTTTTTAATGTCTTGACATTTTTAGGATAAATATTCGCAACAGAATAATGCAGTAAAGACGAAATATAAAACTTATGTCTAAGTATTTTTGGTTCACTTTTTCTTAGTTAGAAATAGCACTTATAACTTGAAATGGTCAAAATAATAATCGATTCTTATTTCAAAATGCAGTAAGCGCTTTATAACTTTTATACTGTGATGCTCTCTCCTGGAGTTATAAGATTGTACTGTGTCACCCAACTTTGCGGTCTGCGCACACTTTTGCCATGTATCATTGTTATCAATGTATGCACATGTGTAGCAATTGCTTGATTGCGGCTCCTTCAGATCATGTATCAAAGACTCATTCCGCTTTCAGTTGAAGTCATGCCACACTTTGGTAGCCATTCATTTATACCGACTTTTTAGAATTGAGTTTCCAGGCTAAATAACAGAAATCTTTCAACTGGTCGCAGTTGGTAGGACAGGCTATGTATATTTCTCGAAAAAAAGACAATAGCAGGAGGTGTAAATACTGAAAAAATCGTATGTATATTATAAGAAAAGTCATAAAGTTAAATAGCAATGTAATAACGTTATATGTGGGAAATTGTACGCAAAAGTTTAAAAAGGTCGATTTGACCGGTCGTGGTAGGTTTAGTGTTAAACTGCTCAGCTCATTTGACAATGGTATCATGTGTAAGAAAATAACTTTCCAATTTACTAGCTTATTCCTTATTTACTAGCTTTGAAACCCTTCTTTAATTAAACCTGCAGTGAATGGAACCTCTTCATCACCATCACTTTTTTCTTTTTCATCAAAAGTCTCAAGGACATCTATTATTTCATCTTCGCTAAGAACTTTATCAACCAGCAATTCATCAATATCTGCACAGGATAAATCGTCGAATCCTTCTCCACCAACTGCATGTGCTAAAGTGATGATATTAGGATATTCAGTCTTATTTGGGAGTACAGGATCTTTGTTTTTTACACATTCTGGCCAAATAGCTTTCCAGCATGCATTTAAAGTTGATGGTTTTAATTCTGGTAACGTCAATCCATCATGTCGGATACAATCTAAAATAGAAAATTTCTTCCATACATCAATAACTGTTAGTGTTTTATCCTTATCTAGTTTATCCAAAATGTATTCGAATGTTTATCTTATGTACTAAGTTTTAAATGTGGCAATTATACCTTGTCTAGTGGTTGAATTAAGGATGTCATATTAGGTGGCAGAAAGCAAAATTGCACATTTGGGTGTTCCAAAACAGAATGGCCAGGTGCATTGTCTATAATCAATAGAACTTTAAATTCGAGATATCCTTTTCTTTAAATAGTTTTTAACTTCTGGAACAAAACATTTATGGAACCATTCATTAAAAATTTCTTTTGTAGCCCAGGTTTGTTCGATTGATGAGCAGCGGTTTTATAACGTGTGATCTCCTGAAGCATTGCTGCAAAATAGAAAGACACGATCCTTAGCTGTTTTGAAGCCACCAACAGTTTTTTACGATTTTGCTACACAGGTTCTACTCGGCATTTTTTTTTTCTAAAAAAGACCAGTTTCATTTGCATTCCAAACTGGATCAGGAGTGTATCCACCATCTTCGATGATTTGGGCCAATTTTGGACAAAATGCTTTAGCAGCTGGCTCATCTGCAGATGCAACTTCATCTTTTATCTTTACATCTTTGAAGAAATCCTGCAAGCCAACCTGTACTTGCAGAAAATTCATAATTTTTGTTTAACTGAGCTGATGTGGTTGGTTCCATTTCTAGTATCTGCTTATTTATTCATAATGTCATCTGTTTAATGGTATTTCCATCTATAGGTATTCTTTTTTGCGAGTTATCTTCTATCCACATTACTAGTGCCTTTTCCATCTTCACTTTTACAATATCTCTCGTGTACGATGACGATTTAGTGCTCAATTTTGTTCCAGAAAGCACAGATTTTCTAATAGCATCTTCATTTTTCTTGATGGTTTTTTATGGTAGCATCATTTAAACCAAAATATTTACCTATGGATGTTGAACCTTTTCCTGTTGCAAGACGATCTAAAATTTGGATCTTAGTATCCAAAGAAATAGCTTTCCTTTTCTGCTTTTGTATAGTTGAATTATCTAACATCATGGTAAGGCTTACGAAAAATATTTGAATTGTAGTTAATAAATCATATGATGAAAAATTGTAAATTACCTATCAGCAAAATTTAATAAATTTATATTATGCATACAAAACTACAAAAAACTTTTTTTTTTTTTTTCGATTTTTCTATTAAACCTCTAAACACTTCTAACTTTAAACACGAAATAAGAGAGACCAAGACTAACATATGTATTAAAGATAAAATTGTGAGGAATTCCCGGAACTCAATTTGCCACTTTATTCCGAATGAAGTAGGCTTTGTACAATTTTTCCACAAAATAGAGAAAACTTGTTGTGTAGTTATGTTAGTGTAGTTTTTATTTTGGAGATTTTAGTGCACAAATGTGTATTTATAATACATTTTCAAAGTTAAAACTATTTCAGAAAATGTGACCATAAAAGCGGCATCTTTGTTATAAATGTAAATTCTAGGAATTTTTTCATGAATAGGAATATTTTTTCAGAATTAAATTGAAAGGGAGATTTTTAAAAAGGCGCCATTTGAACCATGTTAGATCAAAATAAATCATGTAAACAGAGAATTGGAATTTTTTTCTAAACTGTGTTAAATCGAAATCATGTAAAAAAAAAAATCCATGTAAAAACAGAATTGGGTGTACTTGAAAGCTGATGCAGTTTGATCCATGGCTTTTATGAAGTTTTTCATCACACCGAGTTTGATGTGTATGGGTGGTGGTAGCAGGATTTTGTGCATTTCTGCCAGTGCTGGGTGTCCCATATTCTTCTCTCCAACCTTCAGAGATTTCCTCTGAAGCCAGTTTTTCTTCACGTAGTGTAAAATCTTTGCTCGGCTGTCCTATTCACATAAGAAACAGCAGTACTTTTTATATATCCCAGTTGCAGACCATCAACAGAGCCACTACCTTCAAGTCACAACAGAGATGCCAGCCATACTTGCTGTATTAAAGACAGTTCAACAGCTGTTTTAGGTTGTCGTGGGTTTCTTTTATGTAGACAGTGTGTCTGACCAGAATGAATGGAAGTCGATTTCCATTATGCAGCAACACCTCCTTGAGACTCAATTTTGAGAAGTCTATGAATAGTTGTCATTCTTGAGGGTCATGTTTGATTCTGAGGGCATTCATCAGGCCATCTACGTCAGAGCAGAACACAAGGTCATCTTCCTTCTGACGTAAGGCACAAACTACTCATGATGAGTTGGAAACGAAGTCACTCAGACATTTTCCTTGAGAATATTCTATTGTTTAAGTCTTGATCCAAGTAACTCTGCCTTGGCCAGTTCTAGATCGCAAACAAGATCGTTCATTGGCTATTGTCCACTTCTTTTTTCTTGTGATGCCTCCAGAAACAGGTGGAACCATGCAGAAGTAGCAGTCATTTGTGTGATTACTTGGTTCTCTCCAAACCGTAGGAACAGCATCGCCACTTTTTTGCATTTCAGCCACTTTGGAAGATTCCTTTGGGAGTCGCTCAAAAGACTTGCTTACCCTACAAGACATCACTTACAACTAACGATTGCATCATCTTTTTCTGCAATCGTAAAGCCACGATGTCATGACTCAACTACATTGCATCAGACAATGATGCAATACCTCTGGGGGTTGTGTGTATGGTGAGCTGATGCAATACAACACAATATTTTGCAATCTGAAGTTTGAAATACAGCATTGCGAAATGGTTACCTATGTACTCAATGCAGACCGAGACGTTTATACATGACCATCTCTGCCTCTCCTAAATAAGGGCCAGTCAACAAATTTTATTGTCATTTTCGTGTTCAGCACCTCGAAATTATTAAAGATTGGCTATTTTCATTTCAAAGCCTTTTTGTGTGTTGTCCAGTGTAATTCAACATAATTTGAATTTTTTAATTAGTTGAAAATATGCATCAATTTTTTTTCTAGTGCTTTTGCTCATTTTTGCTATAAGTATTGGGGTGTTAAATTATTCTCTTTTGTAACTTTATTTCCTTAACCAAAAACCAAAAAAAAAAGCATTTACAATAAGACCAAATTATGGATTAGGTCAAATTTCAGGGTAGTAGTAACATGGCAGTCATGGCTACACTAGTCACTAATGCTAACTGATAATAATATGGGCGTCTTACCCTATTCCTGCCTCCATGTGGATGGTGCCAAGGCCAGGTTCAACAATGATAGGAGATTGATATTTCACACTAGTGGAAAAAAAGACAGAGACAGCATTAGTTTTGCAGTCTTAGAACACTCTGGCATGTGTCTGGGGAGAGGTGGGTTCAAATCTTGCATGTCTGCAAAACTTTTTTTCAACAAAACTGGACTTAATAATTAAAACTTGCATTATTTAGGAGCTTTGTAATATCTATTTCACACATATATAAATAAAAATGTAACTTCAAACTTTAAAACTTTCATTTTTTTATGGTACGAACGATGGAGTTTATCATTCATGGCTGATTTGTGAACTACATTTCAAGGTCATGGCAGCATAATGCTTAATAATGTTATCACCAATTTGAACCTTAATTTCATGTAATGTTTCTACAACATTTTTAATATTATATTTTAAGTTATATTAACACAGCTAACATGATAAATACTTTAATAAAGTCACGATAAGTGCTGTTACATTTAGTTCTGTTTATAAGCTTTCCTATCTCAAGTTATGAGAAGTGCAATAGTATTATTACAAATAGTTCGAATGACCCTTAGTTATATTGTATTAACTAATTACTAAACTTACAGACAAGTCATATATATAGTTTTAAACAGGTTGTCAAAATATAATAGACGTATAAGTATAACAAAATTAGTTACCACTGCTTGATGGCTGGTACATCTGCATTAAGAATGTTCATCGTGTGATCAGCTGAAGGCAGTTGACATCACATTGTTAACAATTCTCTGCTACCAGTACTTGTAAAACATATAGTTGTTGTGGATGTTATCTTATACTTAGTTGTATGCTGTTAATACATGCTCAATGTGAGGTTGTAAAATATTGCATAGTTGTGATGACATTGCACTCCATTATATTAACCATATGCCTGATGCAGTCTATTGTTAGGTAGACACATATTACTACTGCTGACAATAGGTAGTATTAACAACTGTCTGTAGGAGTAACACTTTCATCATCAGATACAATAGATATTGTTCATAACTAATGCATTAAGTTGAGTAGTCAGCTTATTTTGATGTTATATTCACTAAACAGCTTATATCTCAGATAGTCATTGGCACTTAATCTTGTTGATTCCACTGTTGCACTTTCTCAATTCTTAAGATTAGAGTAGTTCTATTAAACATTCTAAAATAGTCAAAAAAAAAGTCTGACTTAAAATTCGTTAAAAGTTATAAGTGTGTGAGGACATCAAGAGAAAAAGCTCTGTGCAGAGTCCTCACATACCAACTACCTATGGAGAGAAAATGGTTACTGGGATGTTTAAAGAAACTATGTTATTATTTATTATATTTCTATCCTAGAAGAGCATCACTAGCGTGTCTGCTGAGAAGCAGACCCACGCCTTGGTGATGCTTATTGTCATCCCTCCCTGAAAAGAGAAATTTAAGATTATTTTTAAGAATCTGACCTTTATCTGTCCATCTGGTCTCTTGCAAGCCAAGAATATCTAAATTATAATGGTGGAATTCTTGTGTGAGGACATCAAGAGAAAAAGCTCTGTGCAGAGTCCTCACATACCAACTACCTATGGAGAGAAAATGGTTACTGGGATGTTTAAAGAAACTATGTTTATTGAGAGAGGGAATGCCGACAATATCAAACAGCCCCCTAATTGCAGACATGGGGCAAAGATCCGTTCCCCCACTACTAAAGGCTGAAGCCATCTACACTGGAAGATTTCCTCCAACGTAGAATTTGACGATGCCAATAGAAGCAAAGAGTTCAGGTGCCTGCGATGACTTCTGCTCAGGATTATCCACCAGCTGATAAACATATCCTGTGAATCTATTCACTTGGGGCTGTCAACCCACAAACAAACAGAAAACACAGCGGAAGATTTTCCCTCCACAGAAGCCCACCAGTGCAGCAAAATCAGGATCCATAATCAAGCTCAGAGTCATATATCTGTCCAGTCCAGTAGGTTTATATGGTCAGCACCAGGACCCTGTGTGGTTGACCACTCCTCAGCAGGGTAGAAAAAAAAGAAAAGTAGCCATAGTTATCCAGATCAGTAGGTCACACTAATCTGGCAGCCCTCCCCTTCCCTTCACTTCCACAAGAGAGTATCTCTTTTGAAAGTTACTAACGGTCCACACCACGAGAAGGCGGGGTCGGACATTAGGTGCTAGGCCTGGCCGGTTCTATGCATCGTCACAGGGGATTGGTGCATAGCTCTCCTTCCAGTGACTACCTAGCTACCATTTACAGACCACAGAGAGCTCTAGCAAGCTGAAATGCTTAACTAAAGTCTACCTAGCTGTACTTTCAATCAAAAGAAATCAGATATCCCACGAATATATTTTTAATTGCAAGATTTTAGTGATTTATATAAAAGTGCACCAGTATATATTTTTGTTTCATTTTAGTATATTTATTTTTGATGTTTCTACATTTATTACTATTTTGATGTTTCTATATTATCCTTCTCAATTATAGGATATAAGCTCACTGGACAAAAAATTAATCACCCCTGGCTGAATGTCACCTAATTGCGCATAATGCCTAAGTGCAACCAAAGAACAGCTGAAATCTTGTCTGGCATGGATGCCACCAGTGTGCGTATGTAGTGCACATCAATATTCATCCACTCTTCCAGCAGCAAATGCTGCAGTTCGAGTGAGATTGGCCGGATGGCTCTTCATTCATTGCCCCAAATAGTCCCACAAGTTTTCTATGGGCTTTCAAATCCGGAGATTTGGAGGGCCAGTTAAGATGTTCGAAGGTTTCAGAATTCTATCGTACCAATCCAACACACTTCGAGCTCTGTGCACATGACAATTGTTGTCTTGGAAGACTGGGATATCTTCTGGTGTTCACTGTGGAGATGCTGCACAAAAGGCAACATGTGGTCATCCAATAGCTCCATATAGCCCTTCTGGTTCAAGTGTGACATCACCGCAACCAAAGGACCCATTTCCTCATATGTGAAACTCCCCAGAACATCACAGAGCCTCCTCCATCTTGAATAGAACTTTGCACACAGTCTGCATGGAGGGCTTCATGCGGCATACAATGTATCTGTCGCCTCATATCATTCGAGTACAAGCAAAAATGTGATTCATCCAATCAGATCACATGCTTCCAGAAATTAACAGTCCAATCTTTATGGCGCTGCACCCACTGTAGCCATGCAGCCTTGTGCAGAGTTGTTAACATGGGTCTCTTCCGCGATACTCCACTCCAGATATCCATGCCATGCAGTTCCCTTTGGAGTGTTCGTTCAGAAACAGCTTGTTGTAGGCCTGCATTGACTGACTGCAGCAATTCCTGCCTCATTGCAAAGCAGTTTGCCTTAACAGTGCGTGACACACTGCAGCAGTTCCTATTGGTTAGCACAATCTTTCTGCTACAGTTCTGGCGACGATTACCGGTGGACTGCGATGTACGCCACTGCTGGAAGACCCTTTGGACAGTACATTTCGACACACTTGCAAAGGCAACAGCTTCTACACTATGCCCTTTGGCTCAGTCAAACACAATAACAACTTTTTGCCACTCATTCACATCTTTGGCGCAACCCATGATTGATGGAGCGACAAACACACACATGCACACAACCACTTCTTGTCACTGTATGAACCCTGTAGCACACAGCACAGCTATAGGACGCTTTTTTTACTGGTGCGCCCTCTGTTGCTGTCAAACAGGCATAACCTTATTACGGCGGGAGATGACTAATTTTTTTGCCTGGTGAGCTTATTATATTATTCAAAATGTAATGACAAAGTTTCCACCAAATGCACAAAGCACACCTGATAGGCTTGCTTGCATATCCTGCACTGTACAGAACCTGTTCGAAAGGTAAGCCATCATTCACACTGTACCATAGTAGGAGAGTAGACAAAACAAAATCACATCAATATCAGACTCCAGCCAGAGTGCTCTAAGACAGACTCCAGCCAGCTCAATATCAGACTCCAGCCAGAAGTTCACGAAGCTGGAACAACACAGTTGGTTCAAGATTGAAGTAGCACAGGACTGTAATGCGAGAGATTGTTGGCATTGTAACACTCAAAAGATTATTAACTTTTCAAGTTGGACCTTTTGTCTTATCCAAATTTATTCAAAATTCCAGATTGCTTGTCAGGCACCAGGCAATATTAACTTGCCAAATAAAGTTCAAAATAGGGTTCATTTTGTATATCTAGTGTTACTTATCGAGTAAGAATTCAAAAATGATTGTCAAGTTTAATTAAAGTTTAAATCTAATTAAAAATCAATTAACATTGCTCAAGAGAAAAATAGCAAAAGTCAAAATTTTTAAAACAAAGTTTATTTCCAAAAAATTCAGTTGGTGAATGCAAAAACGTTGGAGTACTAACAACTCCTTCTATCTACACATACTGATTCGACATACTCCACCTACTACTTCAACATACTTCAACTCCCACTAACAATACTGACAATTCCAATTCTATACTCAACTTCCACTATTACTAACAATTCCAATTCTGTACCCTGTGACCTAACATCACTTAGTTAGAACATGCGGCGTACAAATCTGGCAAGTTTCTGTTGCACGCTGGTCGTGCATGCCCAACACCTATAACTCAAAAGTAAGAATTGTGATGAGCCCAAAAATGAAATAATCCCCAAAATGATAAATATAACGTAAATAAAGTAAAACTGGTTAAGTAAAAGTGAATGGGTGGACCATCACAACTCCCCCTCCCAAAAGGGAGTCAAAATTTGATCTAACAGATTTTGATGAGCAAATTTAGAATAAAAGGACACTTCTCACATCATTTACACATCGCTGAACATAAAATAAAGTAAAAGCCGGGTGGGATACGAACCCACGACTTCCTGATAACATGTCGGGTGCTCTGGACCACTGAGCTACTGGCTGCCAATCAAGATAAATAATAAATAAACTCGACATATGTTGAGTTTATTATTTATCAACAGTATACTTGTAAGAAATACTTTCCATCTATGTGTCATTGTCTGTCTCTTGTGGCGAAATTGCCGAAACAGTCCTGCATATGATGTAATGTAGGTTGAAAATGTTCATATCATCAATGCCAGTAGCTCAGTGGTCCAGAGCACCTGACGTGTTATCAGGAGGTCGTGGGTTCGTATCCCACCCAGCTCAAGACAATTTTTCCTCTAATATTTGAATCGACTTCAAAGTGGTAATTTATTAGTAGATTAGTGATGTTCTCCTCCACCATGCAGTGCTTCAGGGCCAAGCTGTGAATGTGGGGTGTACTGCTGATGGTTTCTTGTGCATCATCTGCATCCAGCTGTGTGAAAAACGTTGACACTTCATCACAGGGGATCCATTATTTCTGATCCACAACAATGGCCATTGTCATGTGGCCCAACCTGTGAAGAGGTTTTTGGCACGGTAGCAATGGAAAACCTTGGAACATTCACTATACACCCAGACATGAGTCCTTGTGACTTTAACCTGTTTCCTAAGGTGAAAAAACCTCTCCAAAGACATCAGTTTCACAGTCTGGATGAGGTGTTGCATAGCTATATGGTGGTCCATCACAGTGATCAACAGAAATAATCTGCTGATGCCATTTGCCTGCTCCCACAGATTTAGAATAGAGTTACTAACTATTATTATAAGTTGCTTAATTTTGTGTGGAAATAAAGTGTTACAACCCTTGTATTTTTATCTTCCCTTATGATTATCTATCATTTTTTCTGTATCTAATTTTTTATCTTTAGATTCTATTTCTTTTAGTCATAGTTCCTTTCCATTCTAATTTGCATATTCAAGTCACCTACTTGGTTAGGGTTGGCATATTCTGCTGAGACTGCCCTATTCGTGCTGCAAATGCCGATTTCACTTAACCCTTCCAGTGTCCAGGACGTCTGTATATGTTCACAGAATTTGAAATGAGTGGCCAAGGATGTATATATCCGTTTTTAGTACTAAAAAAATCAATTTTTTTTAAAGGAAAATTACCTTTTTAAATTTTTTTATACATTGTCATAAAAATATATAATTCAGGCTTATAAATAATATTTTCTTTTTTCATTTGATGCATATTTTATTAAACTGTGATAAATAATTTGTTAAAGCCATCTGATTGCCATTTCTTAGAAGCAAAATATAAGGTATTGCCAATTTGTTTGTTAAGATTACTCTATGCTGAAGCAATCCCCTAATTTAAGCTCAGAAGTTTGATTTGAACTATTATCAACAAATTTTTCCTTAAAGTTTCTAAAATCTCTCGGTAATTAACAAAAAATTTCTATTTTTAAAAATGGAAGATTTTGGAAGTAATTATGAAATATGTGCCTGTTTTTTTGTGTACCACTGTAAAAAGTGTTATTAAAACTAATATGTTACTACAATATTCAAATTTTTTACTTTAATAAAATTCAGAATTAATTCTCTTTAATTTGGCGTATAACATGAACTATTTCTGTTGATTAGTTATTTATTAAAAATATTCTAAAGTTGACTTGTTTATTGGACTCTGCAATAAGCTCAACTTTTCTCAAAGTATGGTACGGAGAAAAAAAAATTACAAAACAGAATAAATGTTTACTTTAATAATAATAATATTCCCTCAAGCAGCTGCTTGCCACAGAAGTCTTACAGGAGCCTGTCAGTTTATACACCACAGTAGAAAGTCTGAGAGGATAGTGGGACCTCAAGCAGAAAAACATCATAAATGTCCATGACTTAAACAAGAAAATTATTTTTTTACTTATTCAGAAATAAAAAATAATCTAAAGTTGACTTGGTTATCTGATTCAGCACAATGGGCTAAAAGCCTGGAATTGTTTTCATAGTTATGGTACCCAGAAAAAAAATTAGAAAACAAGAGAAATATTTACTTGAAACCAAAAAAAAAAATTTTTCGTTATTCAGAAATAAATCATTTCTATCCATTAGATTTTTAAATAAATTTTTATATGTGTTGCCAGATGCATTTTTTTTACTTACTGACTTTGAAAAAGTCCCATTAAAATAAAACTTGTCTTCTTTTTATTAAATATTTTATTTTCAGAAAATCCAGAATTGAATGCTGATTAATTTGGCATATAACATGCCATAATTCCTTTCATTAGTTAGCAGAAAAGTTCTAAATTTGAAAAAAAAATTTGGCTGAGCATAGGGAGAAAATAGCTTGACCTCTGGATGGAAACCAGTTTTTCTGGCTGGCCACTGGAAAGGTTAAATCCATAATCTTCGCCCTACTGCTATCACCTGAACCTAATTCTGCCTTTCTCCAAAATCATCACAATTATTATTAGCCATTTTACTCTTGGCTTTAAGACTGGTTTCCATACACAATTAACTTTACTTAACCAACTACTGGAAAAATATTAAGTAATGCAAGATATATTTATCACTTTTCAATTGCATTGTTGATTGCTCGTAGCTCTGCCACCACCCGCAGCACTATCCTCTGTGCAGGATTCATATTCTCATGAACTTCAGGAAATCTTTCCTCGCTGTCTTACAGGGGTCGACCACTTCAGTTCTGAATGTAGAAACAGAAGTGAAATGTCGGTTCTTGTAACTCTGACATTCATAGCTCTCATGGACATCTATTTTTCTACAGGTCCGTTGATATCCTGTCAGTTCTGACAATTTGTGGGTACTCTCGGCATTATGTTTAGTTTGATTCATCCCAATGCAAACTTCATGCACAGCTCCAATGAAATGCCCTTAGTCATCCCAGTTATTACTAACAAAGATGCCATTTGAATGACACTGAACATTCATAGTTCCACCTTGTACCCTCCAACACAGAAGGCAAATACTCACCAGCAAGTCACATAAACTAACAGTCGAAAGGCAGATGACATTGACTGAATGCTTATGTACTGCACTGGACTTATAGTGACACCAGCTCTCATAATCTGTCTGGGAGCCTTTTGGTCTCAAGCAAAAGTACCCTCCTAGCTTTGGTGTCATATATATATATCTAAAAGTAAGATAATTACCCTAATCCACTTTCATGCAAGTCAAGGCTTCCGAATTACCAGATACTTCCACCTATTGGTCCATCTGGTTGGTGCCATGGCTTCGGATCCAACTATGAGGATGTAGGTATGATCCTGACAGTAAGTAAACAGAAAAAACTCAGGTATTTAGTAATTGCCTACAGAATTCTCTGATTTTAAAAAGAAAATTTTTTGTTAATTTTGGAGAATTTCAAAATTTTTGGAAAATGTATCTTGACAATAATTTAAATTAAATTCATGAACTTGAATCGGAGGGTTGCTTGACAAAAGAGAAAAGAAATAGAATTGTATTAGTGTATATCACATCTATGGAATGGCAATCAGAGAGCTAGAAGAAATTATTATATCATACCATAATAAAATGTGCACAAAATGAAAAAAAAGTGATTTTTCACATTTTAGTTATCTATTTTTATGAGATATAAGTTAAAAATATCAAATGGAAAGTTCTGTTTGTTTTTTTTCAATTGAAGTTTTATTTGTTGTGCTAATGAAGCTGACCAACATCTCTACTCACAATATATGGAAATTTGACTTGTGCTACAGCACCGATGTCTCTGGAAGATTTAAAGTTAAAACAAGCAATGATTAATGTTGTTTTTTGGTAGTAGATATGTATCTTTTACTGCTACTGCAGTAAGTTTATATATCAACTAAGGCATATCTTTTTAATGAAGCTAACTATATTTTATTTTGTTTAATAAAACATTTCTTTTATTACAGGAATCGTTTATTGCTTTGAAATATCTGTGATGGAAGAATGAAACTACAATTTGTAAATGATCGAAAATTGCTGAATGTACAGGATTTTCATTAAATGTAATTGTGAATATTTCATATTTTCATTTCACTTAACTCTGGTATGTAATAAGTGTTAATAATAATATTTCTATATTGCCTCTTTTTACTTTTGGGAAGTTGCCCATCAATATTTTGGTAATATAAAGTATTAACTTAAAGTATAAATCATTTGCTGTATCAGAAAATAGGTACAATCATGTTGCATGAAATATTTAAAATGGAAGTATAAATATTTAAATAATGCACACTCCGATTCAACCTAAACTCTAAGTTACTTGAAACATTGGTCATATATGCAGGGGAGTACAAGAGGCTTCCATCTGTCTCCTAATGGCTGTACAGTGGATCCTCCTCCCCAATCTTTTGGGTCCATGTGACTCCAATCATTTAGTTTTATGGGCAAAAAGTGCTACTCAGAGTTAAAACAATCCATTTTAAAACATGTACAGAACTTGCAGCCTTGAAATTATAAATGTAATTAAATATGGAGATAAGTCAGAAATTAGGATTCCCGTTTTGTTCTCCACCAGACAAATATCTGAGGCTGTGCCACCACCAAATGTTAGTGCCACTAAATGGCAGCATCATCACTGTTAGATCCCATGGTGGGAGTTACAGTGACTACAGAAGTATATAAAGTTGGAAATCCTAGCAGTAATTCAATTTTTGTGGGCACAAAAAACCAGTGACAGTTTGTGGTTTTGTATGATTTGAATGTACTGTCAGTACAATGTGTATACATTGAGTGTTTCTGTTACACGATGGTCACTCCAAGATGACTCTCTCTGCACCTGGCAATGGACAACTGTTTAGCACCCACCATATAGTCCCGACCTGGCCGTGTCAAATTTTCACTTGTTTGGGAAGTTGAAGAAGTATCTCTAAGAATGGCACCAACAAAAAGGAAGTCACAAAGAGGCTTCATGAGCATGGTGTATCCTATTATTGGAGATTTGAGAAGTTGATTGACCATTACAAGTGGCTCAACACGTTGCAAAAATAATGAACATCTGGAGACATAGTCTGTAAATTGTCTTCAGTGGAAGTACCTGCCCTCCACAGAAATTGAATAGATGACCTCTCTTTCTGACTTATCCTCATATATTATGCAATCTCATGTACAATGCGTCTTATGCAATCAGTGCATAAGACGTTGAGGGAACATTGCAAAGTGCCCTTTTGATGTGCAGGGGGTTACTGTTATTAATGGTGTGTTTTATAATGTTATTTAGTATTTGGTTTAACA
This sequence comes from Ryuthela nishihirai, assembly GCA_038380435.1. Classification (NCBI taxonomy): domain Eukaryota; kingdom Metazoa; phylum Arthropoda; class Arachnida; order Araneae; family Heptathelidae; genus Ryuthela; species Ryuthela nishihirai. The sequence continues at coordinate 82,606,181 of JAWZYU010000011.1, read as the reverse complement.
CCTAAAATATATTGTTGAAGCAAATCATGTAATAGCTTGTTCATTGGAATACTGTAGTTTACTCCTTTTTTTTTTATCAAAGTTGTAAATTAAAGAAATATAATTAAAATAATAACAATATATAATAAAACATACTCTTCAAAATGGAAAAAAATTCTTTTTTTTTTTTCCCCCTATACTTTGTAGTTCAGCAGAAATATATGTTGTTTTAAATGTATGTAGCGCAACTTCTGGCCAACACTCATTCATGAGATAGGAAAAACGTGATATAACTCGCATCCAAAAAGGTTTTGATGCAGCCATGGCCAAAAAAAAGTGGAAAATGAGGCTTTGGTGATATCAAGAGAGGCATGAGTGGACTGTATAGGACAGAAAGAGGTTATGTAGTCAGATTGATTATGATATACTCTCTTTTGTACAGATTTGAAAAGCATGAGGAAATGGACTTGTATCACCACCACTATATGTAACCCTCCACTGTACAGGTTACATGAGAGAGAGTCATTATTTAGTCTTTCGGAATAAGTCTGGCCAAGTTGAATATGATTACTACCATTTAGTTTCAAGAAAATTTGTAAATCCAAATATTTAAAAAAATTCCATCAGTTATAACAAATGGCTAAAATTTTAATAATAACACTAATGTTATATGCTTCACAACCTTAATAAGCGTTGCTTCATATCAGGAGGGAAGATTAAAGCATCTTAATAAGAACTTTGTGTAGTATCGACTACACAACCCAACTTCTCTTGCAACTGAACATAAGGGGGCTAGTGACAGAATGGCTTTTCACATTTTGGGCATTTAATTCTACATTTTTTAAAAATAAAATATTTGACAAAAGTGAGAAGTATATTAATGATAACGAATTATAATATTATCAGTGATATATATCAGGCTTTATGGACTGTTTCATATTACAGTTTTGTTAAAATGCATCGGATGAATCATTTGGATGATGGACACAGGTGAAGTGCCATCAGACTCGTGGAAGCTGGACATTCGCATATAGAGGTTGCCAGTTTCATGAAAGCGTTAGAAAATGTAATTTCCAGACTCTGAGGCGTTTTCAAGACTCTGGGACATGCTATAGGAAAACGAGCCAGAATAGGCTCAGGACAACAATAATTCAAAGTGATCTAACTACAAAATGCAATAGAATGATGTCAGCACACCAACTTGCAACGGAGTTGTCAGCTGCCATAGGATGGACAGTGTCCAGAGTTGTCTCGATGACTTCATGAAAGAGGGTTATATGTTAGAAGGCCTGTAGGGTGTATACTACCTAACCCACAGTTCATTGGAGGAAATGGCAGCATCTCAAATGGATCAATGGGGACATGTTCTCTAGATGAATCACAATGTAGCATGATTCTCGATACCAGTGCATCTGTAGAGAGTGTGGGATACATTATCATACCCTGAATATCATGAAAAGGGAGCATTATAATGGGGGTGATATGTTGGTATGAGGATGCAGGTCAATGGCTGCACTGACGTGTGTCTTCTCAGGAGGGACTCTAAATGCCCTGAGATACAGAGATGGGCTCCTAGAGCCATGTGATGCTTTTTAGAAGTGCCATTGGGTCCGAATTCAGTTTTATGGAAATCAGATTAAAAGCCAGTCTGGTAGTGTGATTTGCTGAAATGACGAAATTTTTTTTCAGAAATAGTCAAGGAAAATTAATTCAAAAATATTTTCTTTCGCCGGCGTTTTTCGGTTTCACCAAGGTAAATTTCCAGTTAATCATTTGTTGAGTCGTTTGTTGACACTAAACTGTATTTATCGATGCTTTTCTGTAGAAGAGATTTGCTGTGTTTTTGAATGTACTGATGCAAATTAATTGAATGAGTTTCGCTGGAAGAGACTTCAAATAATATACAAATAAATATAAGTAAAGAAATTGAAAATATTACTTATTTAAATTTATGCAGTCTGGTCGTAAAGGTGTTACAGAGAAATGCAAGACATGCTTCGTCACTGCTCGATAGACACGAAAATTACCTCTATGTTTTTTCAACATAACGCCGAATAGCCAAAATATTATGACCAGGGTGTCTTTCTGCAAATCGAAACAACTGCAGGTAAACGACGGAGCATGTGAAGGTCATGAAAGAGTATAAACACCTGATACTGAGCACTGTTTTACTCTTCAGATGGGAAAGACAAGACTTAAATGAGTTTGACAAAGGCTAAATTGTAATGCCCAGATAACAGATTTCCAAGACGACAATGCTTGTGGAGTGCTCATGGTTAGCTGTGCTTAGTATCTTCAAAAAGTGGTCTGAGGAGGGAAAATCCATAAACTGCCGGCAAAGTATGGTCCAAACACGGCTCATCGATGCTAGAGGTGAGCGCCCGCAATTTGAATGCTGGTAATGGGAGTAATGTGTCACAACACAGTACGTCGAACCTGCTGAAATGGGACTGCATAGCCACAGGCGACTCTGCGTGCCCATGCTAACCTCGTTCATCGTCGAAAGCACCTACAATGGTCACGTGAACATCAAAACGACCTTGAATGATTGAAAGAAGGTCATCTGGTTCAATGAATCTCGTTTCCTGTAGCACCATGTAGATCTCTGGATATATGTGCATCGCTTACCTGGGGAAGTGTTGGCATCAGGATGCACTGTGGGACGAAAACAAGCCGGTGGAGGAAGTGTAATTCTTTGAGCATTGTTCTGCTGGGAAACCCTGGATCCAGTTATTCATGGGCAGGAAACTGACATCTACCACCTACCTAAACATCAGTGCAGACCAGGTATATCCCTCTACTAGTGCCTTTCAACAGAATAATGCGCTATGCCACACTATCTAGATTGTTCGAGAATAGTTTGCAGAGCATGAGCAAGACTCCAAGGTATTGCCCTGGTTTTCAAATCCCCTAGACATCAAGCACCTGTAATTTGTGTTGGAATAGCATATTCAATCTGCGGTGGCACAACCATGTAACTTAAAAGAGAAAGGATCTGCTGGTAACGTGTTGGTACCAGATACCACAAGACACCTTTAGAAATCTTGTAGCATCCATGCCTCTCTGGGTAAGAGCTATTTTGGTGGCATGCGGAGTACCAACATCATATTAGGCAGGTGGTCATAATGTTATGGCTCTTTGATGTATAATGACTGCGTAAAGCTAAGAGAAACCTTATTTGCAAAATAGATTGATTTAAATGTTAAATATTTTCCTAGCATAGTAAAACTTGAAATGTTCTTTGAGGCCTCACTGCATAAGTGCTGGTTTGGCGGCACATGGAGGACCAACATCATATTGGGCAAGTGTTCATAATGTTTTGACTCTTCGGTGTATGTACAAGGCTAGGTTGATTGTTAAGAGATTTGCAAACATGCACAATGGAAACGTTTTTTTTTTTTTCGTGGTTAGCACGCTAGCCCCTGGTTTGGCCATGTTGCCCGTATAGATAATTATAGATTGGCGAATAGGGTTATGAACAGTGTGCCTAGAGGCCTCAGAAGGAGGGGGAGACCTAGGATGCGATGGGCTGACAATGTTGAACAGGACCTTGTTAGAATTGGTGTGCAGTGGCCGGATGCAGCAGATGTAGCTCAGGACAGATATGCTTGGAGAATTAAACTGCATCTGGTTGGACCTCCGTAGCCCATGGCTGCTTGATGATGATGACGCTAGCCTACTGATCTACGGGACCTGGGTTCGAGCCCCAGGTAAGACATGGACGTGTGTTTTGTTTTTCTGTTGTCCCGCCATCCTCACAGACACGTATAAACTGACTGGCTCTTGTCAGACCTCTCTGGCAAGCAGTTGCTTGAGGGGGAATTTATTTTTTTTAATGGGAAACACCGAAAATTTCGATTATTGTCAAAAGGTTAATAGCCTTTTTCTTCCGATTCCATATACTATACCCAAATTATCCCACCTACACAGTTCTTTTTCTAAGTGTTTAAGCGGATCACAGGAAATTAATTGTAATGCACCTGGGATTATTGTAATTGCCCTGTTTTCCTTTTGCATGAATGTAGAGTCACCCTTTTCCATTGCATCTCTTATCTGGCTATCACAAAGCACTTTTTCTTGGCGCCATTTACGACGAAGGTGGCTGAGACAGCTGCTTCCCAAATTCAGAATGTTCCAATGAAGGGCTTTGTTCGGGGTTCATAAAAGTAAATTGTATATCTGTCTATTTCACACAAGTTTCTAAGTATGTGATAAAGGAAAATTCTGAAATGTATCAAAGTAGTAACGAAATAATTTTTTCCGTTATTTGTTACGTTTTATCGTTATAAATATTTTGAAATTCCATAACGTTATTCAAAAATCATTTTGTTACGTTATGCATAGCGTTTTCCAACATTGATTAAAACACATAGAAAATCCACATTCAATAAGTTATCTATTGGTTAACTCGCTCTAGGACAAGAAAAAAAAAATTTAAATTTTATGCACTTAGAACCTTCTAACAATGTAAATTAAAGCAATCAAATCAAAAATAATTTTTCATTTATATCTTAAAACGGAGAATAGCCAAATCTTAGTACAGGGATTTATCAAAATAATGGAAACGAACTATTTGTGGAGAACATTTTATTAATATGCTGTAGGCCCACCACGGTCGTTCAGAACAGACGCAATTCTACGTGATATAGATTTGTACAAGTGTATAAGTAATGGAATATGGGACTATTCCTGTAAAATATGGCCCAACTGTGCCAATGATGCTGGAGGTGGAAATTGTCACTCCAGATATTCCCACAAATGTTCAATAATATTGAGGTTTTAAGATTGACAGTGTACCTCGTGCTCTGTAAACCACAATTTCGCGCAATGCACGGGTGCATTGTCTGCTTGAAACCAGGGATGATCATTAGGGAACAGTGCCCGCAACATTGGGTGCAAGTGGTCCCCAAGAATGGATTCGTACTTTGCGGATGTGACAAGACCCTGCAGAATAACATAGCCCTAAGGAATGCAATGATATGCCACCCCAGAGCATCAGGGATCCTTCTCCATGCTTTAGAGCCTTGGTAGTACATTTCTGAATTTTTTCGCCAGTCGTACACTCTTACCAGTGGTGGGAAACAATGTGTGGCATGATTCGTCAGACTAGATCAGTGTCTCGCAAACTGTGTGCCGCCAGAGATTTTCAAATTGACACTAGATATTCCAAAGATTTCATTTTGACTTGACTTGTGTTATCGACGTGCTTTAATAGAAATCTTTCAGATTTTATCAACTGGGATCTTGTAAGTATTTATCAAGCTTTTTCCAAATTTTGGTATTAATTTTTGATTATTTCAAGCCATAGAATGGACAAATATTTAAAACAAACACTGAGTTATGAATTAAAGGACGAGAGCAAATCTTCAAGTAAAACCAGGCTGATGACTTCAACAAAGCGCAAATATAATGACGATTTTATAGAGTTTGCTTTTTTAGGTGTGCCGCGGAAAAAAAAATTAGATTCAGCGTGCAGGAGAGTAAAAAAGTTTGTGAGACACTGGACTAGATGATATGTTGCCAGTCTAACATTCCAGTTTTTATTTGTTTTGCACGTTTTGTGCATTGATGTTGGTAATCAGAGGTTTGTGGATTGCAGCAGGGCTATAAGTACTGGCACGATGAAGTTCCTGACGAACTGTTATGACGGAAACGGGATCATTCCGACTGGTGTTGAACTCTGCTGCTATTTGCGGTACCGTGGTCTGGTGCTATCATTGCATAATCTGTGCCAACGTTCGCCTACCCTGTCTGACAGCTTCGTGTGGCGGTCCACAATTTGCACGTTTGCAGACAACGCCCATTCCTTTTTGATAGGTAGTCAATCTTCGTGTTACACCTACTATATCCGCCGTTCTGGTTATTGAAGCTCGTGCAAGATGTACCAATGATCATCCCTTTTTTCAGGTTACAGATCTCACTTCCGACAATTACACCACAACAGCTGTTTCACCTGTGCCTGTGGCACTGCTATGTGATAGCCGCCATCGTACTTCTCCCCTTTACGTACCTCGCATCGCGGGTGACATCATCCCTGTTTCATTGCATGTAATCGCCTTCCCATTATTTTGATAGAACCCCTGTATCTCTTAAAATAAGAAAAAGTTGCATTTTTCCACCCCCATGTGAGTAAGGGAACAATCAGCAAAGAGGTTTAATGTCTACGGACAGCGAGACGACAAAGGGAAAACTCATTTTTTTTAGCGAGCTAAGAAGGGGGAGATATGTTTCTCGTATCATTTTCTGAAAATGTTTCAGGAAACTATTTCCATTTTGATAATGTCATTAATGATTTTGCTAACAAAGGCAAGAGAAAATGAAAAAGTATTTACTCTTTTTAGTGCAAAGATTTATTTCATGATTAAGAATAATTTTTACAAATCTAAAGCAACATTCCCCGCCTGCCCGCGGTCAGTAGAGGACACCGATGTGCTTGGAAAGACCGCCGTCCGTCGGTTGGGACGTTAAGCCGTGGCCCCGTGTGCGGGAGAACCATACCCTGTGCACTTTAAAGAACACGTTGGATGGCCTTCACGGGAGGCTACCATCTGAGCGAATGCTGCAAGTGATCTGTGTATTGTAGAAATTTGGAATTTCGGTGATAGAATGACGAGATGTTCCACTGACAGACTTCCTTTTCTCGGAGGACTGTTGGAAAAGCAGCTTTTTAAACGAGAAATAAAAAGCAAAATAAAATATTGCTCATTCAAATATTGCATCAGTGGAAGACAGATGAATGACTTTCATCTGTCTTCCACTGATGGCTACGCTCACTGGAATCTATCGCTCGCTTGCATCTCCTACTCCGCTACGACTCTCACTTGGAACGCCCCTACTACTAGTTACGCTGAAATCTCAGATACGCTCCACTGGAAACGCCGCTTTTCTCACGCGTAGAACATAGTGGGGTTTATGATGCTGCAGGCAACTCAATGCCCATTATCAGCATCGGTGATATGGCCCTAGAGGACATGGCTAAGATTAACATATTTAAGAATTAAACCGATAAGAGTGGACTACGAGAGACAGTACATGAAGAATGTGTGGTTCAAGGGAGCTAAATCGGTAAGCTGTCTTAAGAGAAAGTCATCAATTTGGGCCTCTTGAACTTGCTTAGAACTTCGGGATTATAATTCAACAGGGAGGATTTGATCTCGTGTTTTTTTTTTTCACAATCTCGGTGATGAATCTTTTCGGGAGATCCATCATGTGTGTGTATGCTCGAAATCCCTGTGTATTTGTAGGTTTGTGACAAGCCAGATGGCACCGAGCATTGATCAAATGCATTTCTTTTGGAATATTTAGATTTACGGATATTCATAATTGTGGTGTTGGTTCAGATGGGAGAGGCATAAGTAATGATCCAGATGACTGTGTGATAAAGTAGCAACTTATGATCCGCTGACAGGACCGAGTTTCGACCTGTCAGGGGACCAAGCTGGGATGGAATATGTAGATCCCCAGATCCCACTTTAGCTTATGGTGTAATGCCAAAGTATTTGACAGATTTCTGCCACTCGATAGTGTTGAGTATGTGTGTTAAATACTGGTTCTCCAAGCAAGTCTATCCTGAGCTACATCTACTGCATCTGGCCACTGCACACCAATTCTAACAAGGTCCTGTTTGTCATTGTCTGCCCACCGCATCCTAGGTCTCCCCTTCTTTCTGAGGCCTTTAGGCACACTGTTCATAACCCTATTCGCCAATCTATAATTATTCATACGGGCAACATGGCCAAACCAACGGAGTCTTTCTCTGCACAATATGCTGCTTAAAGGAAGTTGCAAACTCCTTTGCCTAACCTCATCATTAGTTACAAAGTTGAACCACCTAATTCCCAATATACTGCATAAGCATCTGGAATCAAAAGCATCTAGTTTCCTGTTATCTTGTTTACAAAGTGTCCAAGTTTCACTACCATAACTAACCCTAGAAAGAACCAAACTATTATACAGTCTAATTTTAGTCTTTAGGTGTATACGCCTATTTCTCCACACTCTCCATAGATATTTAAAAGTCCCGGCAGCAATCCCTATTCGCCTGTTAATCTCATTCCGCACATCACCATTATTTGCTACATAGCTCCCAAGATAATTAAACTGTGACACCTGCTCAAGACTGCAACCATTCAGATTAACACCTGCCTGACCAATTTTCATCACTTTAGTTTTCTCTCTGTTTATAACCAAACCTACTCGAATACCAGTCTCATCAACAGCTCGAATGAAAGAGTTCATCTCATCAACATCATTTGCCAAAAGGGCTAAATAATCAGCATAATCTAAATCAGAAATTTTCGTATCTCCAGCCCATTTAAGGCCAAAATCTTTCCGTTGAAGTGAATTTCGCATAACATAATCAATAACCAAGCTAAAGAGAAAAGGAGACAAAATGCACCTTGTCGAACACCAGAAGTAATGCTAAACCAATTGCTACAAGCCTTACCAACTCACACACGACTCAGTGTTATTATAGAGAGCTTTCATTATGTTAACTAACTTGTCTGGTATACCATATGATTTCACAATCAACCACAAATTTTGACGATCAACAGAGTCTAAAGCCTTTTTGAAATCAACAAAGCTAGCAACCAAAGGTTTCTGAAACTCTAAACATTTCTCAAGAATCTGCCTAAGTGAAAATATCTGATCCACACATCCCCTACCACTTCTGAATCCACATTGTTCATCACGCAATTGACTGTCAACCAGATTCTTAATTCTATTAAGCACAATCGTGGAAAGAACTTTACCTGGAACAGAGAGTAGGCTGATACCCCTATAGTTATCACAAGAACTGCGATCACCTTCTTTGAAAATAGGGATAACAATAGCTCTGGTAAAATCCTTAGGAACCATGCCTTTATCATAAAAGATATTCAGAATTTCAGTCATCCAAGTGGTAACCGAAACATTCCCAGCTCTAAGCATTTCGGTAGTAATTTCATCTACCCCTGGGGATTTATGTAGTTTAAGTTTAGAAAAAGCCAAAATTGCTTGGAGAACTAAATTGCATGGTCTGGTTGGTCCTCCGTAGCCCATGGCTGCTTGAGGTGGAGGATGATGATACTGGTGGAAAGTGAAAAAAGAACACCCAGAAGGAATTCCTTTGGGAACGTCATGTGTTAAGGGCATCGGAAACTGATCCAAGATTCACAGTCATTGGATGAAACAATGACGCCACTGAGGATAACAACATGCAAATGTAAGCAGCGCCTATTTAAGGACTAGGACGTGAAGAAAGAAGTTATTTGTCTTGTTCAGTGCTCTTTGAAGAAGCTAGCATGTCTGGACGATGTAGGCGTGCAACTTTTGTTCAGTTAGCAGAGTTTGAGAGGTCGTATAATGGGTCTTTGAGAAGAAAATTGGTCTTTTCGTCAAATTGCACACCGCATTAGACGAGAGGTATCGGCAGTGGCGCGATGTTGGCGTTGATGGTCAGAAGAGCATTTGAACACTCGCAGACGTGGTTTCAGACAATACAGAGCTATGGACGCACGAGAGGATCGGCCTATCAAGAGGGTAGTGGTGGCCGAGTGGACAACTAATGGCATCACAAATTCGATCCTCTCATACCAAGGGTGTCTATAAGAATGATACGCAATCATCTTTTGGAAGCAGGGGTATGGGTACGCATCATCACTGTCGAGCACATTTTGCAGTGGTGTCAAGAACGAGTTCGTTGGAGGGATGAATGGCAGTCTGGTCTTCATTGATGAAAGCCGATTTTGCTTAGGAGCGTCTGATGGAGGTTTACGCAGCCATAGACGACAAGGTGAGTGATTTTTTTCCATAGTGTATCCGCCAGTGACACACAGGGCCAATGCCAGCATCGTGGTGTGGGGAGCGATTAGCTATCACTCGTACATGTATGGTATTTGTACAGGGTACATTGAATAGCAATACGTACATCAGGGAGTAGTAGCATAAATGAGAGTTCTGGGCCAGTAAATGGCTCAAAAGAATTCTGTGAAAATCTATGGGAAAAGTTATGGGGGATGAGGTAAAAAGTATGTTTCTTGTGGTTCTTTGTGAAAATATGTGTAAAAATTAGAAGAAACGGGGGTGTTTTTTAGCCTGTAAAAAACTAAGGTCTTTTTTAAAGATGAGGTTTAACTAATTTGTGAATTAGTTTAAATGCATTAGTTTGAAATGAGATATTTTTTTATGAGATAAAAAATGATGTTGCTTTTTGAGTTATCGTACACTTACTGGATTATTCGGTTGTAAAAGTCACGAAAATCGGTGTTGTGGTTTTTTCTGAAAATATGTGTGAAAATCAGAAAAAAACCGAGTGTTTCATGTGAAAAAAGTAATTTAAGTTTTTTGGGCAGACGAGATTTAAACTAATTTTCAGAAAAAATGAGGTGTGCGTGAAAGAGATAAAAAACGATGCGGTTTGTTATCATACACCCCACTGGATTATTTGGTTGTAAAAAGCCAGGTAAATCGGAGAATTTAACAAAGTCAGACAGTTTTGAGAAATTTGTTTGAAACATATGACAAAATCGACAGGTAAAATGACGTTTTCGGGGGGTCTGATGAAAAGATAGACTTTGAATATCTGTGAATGTATGAAGAGAGGGTATTAGATGAAAAAAAAATTTGGAAGTGAAAAGTGATTTAGGTTAATTTTTTAAACAATTAGAAAGAATTTGAACTGAAGAGTGATGTAGGTTAGAATAATTTTGAGAATGTATGAAGTTTGTAAAGAGAGAGAAGAGTTTTATGTTATCGTGATAAACAGAAATCAGTCTCGATCTCCTCAAATAAACAATGGGCTCCAGATTTAATTTCATTGAACTAAATCTCTTATTCACTGAACCTCAGAATTAAAGTGAAGCTGAAAAAATACTGGTTCGGGAACAAACATATTTTTTTTAAACGTGCAAATATGTGTAGATTTCGAAATGATTGTATATAAATATTTTTTTTTATCCAACAACTAAAAGTTTTTTCCCTAGTGGTTGTAAAGTTGCTTTTCGTTTTGAGACAATTATGAAATATACGTGATATAATTCATTTGGCGGTCTATTTAATTTAAACCGTATTTCGATATCAGCAGTTGCTGATAATTCATATAGACCTAATTGGTATTTGCTGACATCAAAATGGAATATCGGATACAGTTTCATAAAATCTTGGTAACTGACTTGTGTACCGAAATCGATATCCATATTTTTTGCAGCTAAAAAGCTGTTGTAAACTCGCGCATAGTCTAAAGTGTTGGGTTCAAAGTTGCACTCGAATTCCTGTTCGGGAAACTGTTCGCTATTCACTCTGATCAGAATCAATTCTAGTAACGTGATCAAACACGATATTGTTTCTTGTTTGATTATTTAATCGGTTAGACTTTTGTAAGACGACATAAAGATGGACAGGTTTATTTTGAGTTATAGTAACCCGCCAACTGACATGAGAATCAATTCTAGTATCAGATTTGTACAATTTGCACGATTCCCAAAAGATTTCATGTGGATTGCCGCTTGCTAACTGAGATTCTAGTTTTGTAAGTACTTGTATTGATGGTTCCACTTTTGGAATAAACCAAGATAGTGAGATATTTCAAACTTAAACAACGGAGCCCCATCTCTCTGAATAATGTCAATGTCATCATTTTTTTCTAATTTTATGGTATCTTTTACACTGTGAAACACTTTATCCACGTCTCGGCAGAATCCAAACAGCCGATTCAATGGTAAGAATAAACTTACATTTTAACTATTTTTCGTAATTTCATATCTGTCCGAGAATCCTTGGTTGAATTCAGGATTTTCCTTCAACGCTTGTGCAAAATCCTTTATCTTATTATTTGTGTCCAGTTTATCTTGGCCTCCGTCGTACAAATACATATTCATTTTCGAACTGTTTGCGGTATCTTTGGACCACATCATACTTGTGGCAGCACTGTGTGAAAAGTCTTCAGTAAAATCAATTAAATTGTGAAAGGTGGTCGTCACTCCTGGCAATTCAATGTCTTCCAGTTCTGTTTTCTATATAATATTGAGTTCGAATCTTGGTTTTAACATTGATAGTTATGATTTATCAAGTTCTCTAATCTGATGAAAGAATAATTGGTCTGAAACCGTTTTCTAGCCGACAAAGTAGGTCAAACCCCTCTTAACTTTGCAGCTCCATAACCCTGCTTCTAATAGAACAAAAGAACTCGAACTAATTTCTTTAGATTGTATTCGGTAAGCACTATACGTTAAATGTATTTGAAGCGTTCTCGACCCATTAGTTTTTGTTTTATAGATTCGACACTTTAGGAATTTGTCGAATTATAACGTCCATTCTAATTGAGCTAGGATCTTGGTTTTAACATTGATAGTTATGATTTACCAAATTCTATAATCTGACAAAAGAATAATAAGTCTGAAACCATTTCTATATATACATACATACATACATACATACATACATACATTTGACTTTAGCTAAATAAACTGCTGAGATATTTAATATTTTGTCGCTTGTAACAAGTTGTTATAAACAGTTTATTACTCTTAATTTTATTATAAATGGTTTCAGACCATAGGGTTTCACAGAAATTGAGTCGAGATCACTTAAATTTGAATCTATCTGGCTCCTCTTCTAATTGAGAGAAATATTAGATTTAAACACTGATTATTAACATTTCTAAAGAATAACAAACTGGTGCAGTTTTCAAAATGTTTTACTAGTACTTAATTTTTTTAACATTTGTTTTCAGTTCAATGTTTTGTAAATGGTATTGACTCTTTACATATCTGAGATTCGAAAATTTCCAAAAGCATAAGTCTGAATTCTATTGATATGTCGTTTTGTGTATTCTTGATATAAAGCATTGTTTTTTTATTTGGTATGTATATCATGTTGTTCCGATCGAAATTCTGTTTGTTGAGTATATAGGATTTTTTCATCAAATAGCCATTGCCGATAATCTTCCTGATTAAATTCATTTTTTACTCCATTAGCTGCTTTTTTGGGAATTGGAGCATCTATAGAATGCAATTTTGGACGTAACGCAACAACCTCTGATTGGAAGACCTTTTAATTCGTCTTTAAATTTTCCTGGAACCATTTTATTTGATTCACTGTATAATGCATGTTTTATAGGGTAATTTGAGAAATCAAAGTAGTCTGAGTTAAATTTCTCGTATATGTCATCTGTCTGGATATCAACACAGAAGGAATCAGTATCGGTAAATAACAATTGTGCATTAAATTTTGGTTTCAGAAAATTGTAGAAGAAATTATACATGTGTAATTTACTCAACTCCAAAATCGTTACACCAATGTAATATGGTTTATCTAATATAATATTTTTCTTTTTCATATGGAGAATTACAAAATTTTCTGCAAGTTTAACACAAGAAACGTACCTACGATTTGCAATTAATTTTTTAAGCTTTTCTTCAGTATTCACAATGTGGAATTTTATTCTCTTTCTCTTATTTTCTAAACATTTGCCATATATAGCATTGTTCATCAGTTTGAAAAAGTCTTTTTCAAGATTATTTATGGCATTAATTCGTTTTGTTGTATTAAAATCTAGGTAAGATTTCCGCCATGGTTTTTGATCAAATTCCAAAATTTTATGCACCTGTTTCACCCTTAATCCCAGTTCCACACAGAGTTTAAGTAACCTATAGTGAACGACATAATTTTGCTTCTCGAACAGATTTGGAATCAAGAAAAACACATTACTATTAGAGAGTTTCAATTTTTCAGGAGCCAAGCGGAAATCATTTTGTAAATCATGTAGGTGTGCCGAATATTCTAGATCAACTTCGAAGAAATTACCTTTTTTGCTATCGTCTGGAATATTAAACAAGTCAATATCATTTACCCATTTGAAATTACCAGTTGGAAGAAGTTGAGACATTGTCCAGCCATATAAATTATTTGCATCAAAGTACATGATATAGTTTTGTGGTTTATTTCTCTCTTATGGATCTACTAAAGGATTATTGGCCTGTGCAAATCTCTTAGACACTAAAGATATTCCTTATCCCACTAATCATATTCCTTCTTCTATGAAAAAATATATATCACCTTTTATCAATTCCAGCTCAATTTCTGTCATTTTTAAAAAGGCAGCATAGGATAAGCCAGAATAGCTAAAATAATGGCAAGGATTGAGTTGGCAATTATTCACACACGGATTCCTGTAGTTTTCAAATATATCTCCTAGCAGTAATACGTCAGTGATCATGTACAGATCGTGATATTCCTCGAAGGTAGCAATAGAAAAGGCTTTCCACAAAATTTCAGCTCTTTCGTATTGTTCGTTTTTTGGAAAATTCTCTTTGGATGGAAGTGACGTTTGCAAAAACTGAGCACTCTGTTGCAAGTACTCATATGGAAAACTTCCTTTGCTTTTCAAAAATTCTTTCTGTGAGTCATTCAGATTATGTTGTCTGCAGTATTGACTTAGGATGTAGAAATTTTCCACATTTTTCGACAGTGAATCCAGTGAAGAACTGAGGAACATGAATGAATCAACAAATTTAATTTGACCGAATATAATGCATGTATATTTTTCTGTAGTTTGAGGACTACAAGAAATTTTCTTGTTATCTTTAAATTTCCACAAATCATTTACTACAAAGTGTCCATCAAATCCTTTGAGACTATGAAACAACACTGGTATTTCAGGTGAGAATTTGTATTGAAGATTACATTTGTTGTGAACAGCACCTCTGTATTTTCCAATTAAGTGATCGTGGTCCCTTACTCTATCTGTTCCTAGAATTTTCCCACAAATATTACAATATTTTGCTCCAGTAAAAATTTGCCAATCAAAATCAGTCATCTTAACAGTTCATTTCTTCAAATCATTGATTAAATTTTCGGCTTCGATCATTTCACTCAAAAATTGCTCTGTTACATTTTTCCTTCTGTACATTCTGGTTTTGATCAGATCTGATTACCTTTCAGTCCAACTATAATATATGAAAATTCTGACGGTACTAAATACTTGGTTCGCACCCTACATGGATTATTCTCTGTTCTTCTACATTTCGAAAAGCATTCGAAGTCTGCACAAATCACATATGGGTGGTTCAAACCGTTTTTAATTGTATGGAATTTCGTACTATTCGCTTCGGGAAACTTGATAGTTTGTAAAGTGTTTGATTTGTAAATATCTACGTGATTCTTTAATAAATCGTCGCGAGTGAAATTGTGAAGACAGTATGGGCAGTGATAGGATTTACCATTATGTCTTGAAAGGTATGCTGTAACACTACTAATATTTTTAATCCAACAAGAGTGAGAATTACTGCCGTCTTTTAAAAGTAAAAGTTGTATTGGGTTCTTTAACAGGAATAGTGAAAATATATAACGTATGTGAAAATATATAACGAAATATATAGTGAAAATATATAACGTAATAAAAATAAGTGAAATATATAACGTATGCAAACCATTTTTCTTAGAATTAAAAACATTTATAGAAAGATTATTTAAAACCTCGAACTTCGGGATTTGATCGAGAGTTACTGGATAAGTCAATGAAGATGTGTCTAAGACGTTTTCAAATATTTTATATTTTTCCACACGTTGCGGATTGTCTTTAGCAGGATGTAGAGCTGATAATATTGACCACAAGAATCTTTTGTTGTCGTAGTTTTTAACATTCGCTATTCCTTTTGTAGATTTCAAATGTTCTGGTAAATTTACGAAAGCAGATGCTCCAACTGCATTATAGTGAGATATTTGAATTTCCATAGAAATTATTTTGTTAAACACCCATCCACTTCCCTTTTGTATAAAACTTTCAAAGTCGTTATCAATTTTTCTCATAAGCATTTTTTAGTAATTCATTGAGATAGGTAGGCAAACTGATTATTTCGGTACATGTCGAAAAATGTGCACATATTTCTTTCTGTCCTTCAGGATCGGTCTGCTTTTTAAATTTTATTTGTAATATGAATCTAACTTTTAGAGGCTGACTGAGTTTATTCTTAATTATACGTTTCCATTTATTGTTATTTTTCTCCAGGAAACTTTTTATGTCTTCTCTGACATTAATGTTTATCAATTTTATATGTGCGAAACGTTTTCCGAAAAGCACTGCTTTTATTTATATGATATTGATTCAGATGATGATTGTAATTGTCTTTTCTGTTAAAGCTGGAATTGCAAAATTCGCATTTTTCAAATGTGCGAGAAGTGCATGCAGTTTTCATATGACGGTTCATATTCGATTTGCGAATAGATATCCCACATTTGGTACATTGAATGGTTGCGCTTATCTTTGAGTTAGCAGTTATACCCTCTATATTAGGTAAAAATCATGGTCCGATAATGCAAAAAATTGAAATTTTTTTGCATTATCGGAAGTTGAAATAGACATGAATGTAGTGTGTTCCAAGAGTAAATTTCTAAACAATATCAATGTTATTGAAAGAGTGCGAGAAGTGCATGCAGTTTTCTTATGACGTTCATATTAGTTTTGCTAATAGATTTTCTACAGTTGGAACATTGAATAGTTGCCCTCATCTTTGAGTTAGGTCCGATTATGCAAAAAATCGAATATTTCTAAACAATACCGATGTTATGGAACATAATCTTGTGTTCCTTTTTGTCAATAATATTAATTTTTAGCAAAATATCCAAAATTTCGACAATTTCATTTACTACTTCTATACTGGTGTTTCCAGCTCGTTTACTGGCAATCAAAAATTGATAATTTTTTCGTCGAAACTCTTGTATAGTGCAGAACCAAACTGTTGACTTTCTATCACTGTCAGCATTATTTTAATCGACTTTAAATATTTCTAAGTGTCTCAAAGTGATTATCGATGATTCGATATTTCTCAGTAGTTCTTCCATAGCGTTTGGTTTCTGAAGATGTCCGATTGTTTGGTAAATCATTTCTTTCCGCTCAGGAATGGGATTTCTCGCCTGTAAGATTTCACTCGGAAGTTTTAGTTTATATTGATTTAAAATTTCATCTTGCAAGTTAGAAATTGGATTATAAACGAATGTTTTTTCTGGCATCTCAGTGGGCTCTTCTGGCTCTAAAGTTTTCACTACATCTTGTATGTTCTTCATGGTTTCTTCACGCACAGTTTCCAGACCTTTTAACCGTTCGACCACTGGCTTATGAAATTCTTCGAGCGTTTCTTTAACTCGTTCCTCTCACAAAATAGTGTCTTCAATTTTCGACTTTGCAATAGCTGGCGGTTTCAAGATTTCATCTATAATACTGTGTAATTGCTTAAGATCCTTCATCTTTATTCATATACAATAAAGACATATACACAGTGATAAAAGTCCGAAACAAGACCTACAGGTACCTTTCTTCTTTCTTTTGGAACTGGATAGTGTCTAGCAAGTGAAACACTAATCTTGCTGCCCTTGTCAAATTTTTTGTTTACTGGAATAACAAAAAAAAAAAACTGCTGAAGTTGTGGTCTTACTACTTCAATGAATTTTTGATCGTCCAAGTTGATACTATAATTTATACTAAAAGAGAGATTTCTTGTGCAGCAGATTACCTTGCTTATATATCCATTAGAAATGCATAGATGGTAATTACCTTTGAAAATAGGTAGCGTTAGTAGGTCGAATTTTGTCTTTATCTGTATAATTGGATGAGACTACAATATGTCTTCTTTCACTTATTTATCACCATAGGCGAGGCAAATTACAGTATATTTTATCAACGTATAGTTTTGTAGCAGCATCATTGTTTAGAATTCTGGTGCCAAGATTCGTAATTCGCAGACCTCTGTGGCAAGCAGCTGCTTGAGGGGGTATTTATTTATTTTTTTATTGTTTGCATTAAAGACATCCTCGCCAGTTAATGCGACTTTTTCCAAATATCCTTTAGTTACAGCAGCAGAATCAGACTCTGGATCGACAATATCAAGGATATGTTTTTTTTTTCTGCATTGAAATTATGCCCGTCGAATGCAATGCTTCGTGGAACGTAAAGCCGATCTTTATTTCTCACCAATGTATTCGTTGGACTATATTGAACAGTGGTCAAGTTGTCAACGTAGTGTTTTGTAGTGGCATTGGATGAATCGATCGGTTCTGCAAGATTTTTAATGCGTTTATTGCGTTAATTGTCATTATCATTGCAAATTTTTTTTTCCCATATATCGTTTTGTAACTACTCCAGAATCTGCATCCGGTTCAGTAACATTGATTATTTGTTTCGCGCATCGTAGCGATCGTTCGGAAAAATTAAAAAGTATTATTAACGTATTGAATGGTAGCAGCATCTCCATAGGTCTGCCTACATTCGATATTCTTTTAGTATTTGCGCCATAATTTCCCGTGTGATTCAGTATTATAGACTCTTGTTGCAGATATTGTTTTGTCACAGACAATATCCGAACTCTCTTCGAGGTTGGCAACATTTCTCAATTTTTTATTACTCATGTTGTAGTCCCTATGAGACAATTTAAAACCGACACCTGGAATTTCCGCTGGTCCTCTTTCGGAACCTTTTCAGAGCTGATGACGCCAAACTTTCTCAAGTAACTCGCCTTTATTTACCAAAATTTTTTCTGTACTTGAGAGATATGTGAGTAGTATAGTAAATGAGAGTTCCCATGTTAACCAATGGGACACTTTTGGGGGGTTCAGCATTGACGTCGTGTTTGGAAAGACATTCTGTGTGAAAGACAGGACACGAGTGGGTTTTGTTGGGAAAATGTTGCAGTTATCAACACTTCACTGAATTATTGGGCTCTTGGGGTGTAAAAATTGGTAAAATAGGGGAAATCAAGAAAAGCGAGACAGTTCGGGAAATTAGTTTAAAAAATATGACAGTTGAAAAGCAATAGGTAAAATGAGGTTTTCGAGAGCTGCAGGAGAAAAATAGGACGGAAAAAATAGATTTTTGGGTGCTATCTGTGAATGTATGGATTTTTTACGTTCCAGTAAGGATGAGTAGATATGAGAAAAAGCCCCCCTGTTGTCAGTCAAGAGGGTCGATCTCATTTTCCCCCATCCACAGGGTCTATTGCAGCATCAATGTAGGCTGTTGTTTTCAGTATACATTGCAGAGGGGGGGGGGGGGTCACCGACTTCAGGCATGAGGTCTGCCGAAATTATTATTAATAACTGCTGATAATCTCTTCGTGGGGAAGGCTACTGCTCCAAACATATTTGCGTTGCTGTCACACTGGGTGCTGACTGAAGCTCTATTAGACACCTCTTTATATCAATTAATAAAGACTTAAAAACACTCAGGCATTGAGGAAAAAAAGCTGAATTCATATGGGGGAGTTTCTAAACTCTTCATTTCTTTCTCTCCTTGCTTCTCTCCAATTGCATCTAGTCTCTTTATACACACTTATTTCTTGCACAGAACTGTGAAAGCGATGCTTTGCATATGATAGCGATGCTCCCTGTTCAAATCTGCAATATGACGTAATGAACGTATTCTGAGAGACTTCTTGTTGACGCTAATGCAAATGCAATCTTGTTTGGCTCTGAGCAATGGTTGAGTCACTCGGTTCAAAAAGGAGATAAAGATATAAAAGTAATATTGGGATGTTTCTCTTCGCAATGCAACTCCATTCGTGATTACTCAATTGTGGGTTATTGCCATCATAAGCGTGATGCTTGCTTAGTATTCGTCCGAATCATTTTCTGCAAAACTTGACTTATTTTACCAGTGCCCCGAAATAACTCCACGACCCGACCTCTTCCGGTGTAGCAGCATATATCTGCAATAAGGATCTCGGTTGGCTTAACATTCATGATTTCTAAAAAAAAAAAAGTATTGTTGGATAAAGTGTTGGGGAACTTTAGTTTTTGGTAGAAAGTCTATTATTAGTGGTAAGTGGATTATTAAACTGTTTTATTAGACCATTTAATATTTTTTACACATTCTTTACAGATTTTTTATGTTTTTCAGTTGATTGTTTTATAAATGGTATCTGTCTTGTCATACATATCTGAAATTCGAAAATTCCTAAAGGCATACGTTTTAATGCCTTCTGTATCAATTATTCTTTTCGTATAATCATGAGAAATCCAATCTTTATAATTTCAAACACTTCCATATCGTGTTGAAGAGATCGAAATTCTATTTGTTTGGTACTAAAATTCTTTTCTGAAAGAGACAGTGGTGATAATTTTCGTGAGTAAATTAATTTTTAACACCATTCGCTGATTTCTTGGAAAACGGGCCATCAATTGAATATAATATTGAAAGTCTCGTAATTCGAACTGTTGTGCTAAATAAAATAGAATCATTGCGCCGTTTCGTTTCTTGTGCTCGAAGAGTGTTTTTGTAAATGCTTGTTCTTCCCTTGCCCCATTTCCTGTGCTCGAAGCTGCGGCTTGATAAAAAAAAAGACTGATAAAGAAAGACCGATTTTGATAGTATTTCTTTTTTAGCCTCTCGGCTCACAAACAAAACTCGGGGTTTGACTGTCAACGCTTCTTGCACTTTTTTCAACAAAAAGCTTCTTCACAGGGTCAGCAGATGTTTCCATAGCCTTTTCAACAGTGGGTCAGTACTTTTCGGAGGTGTCTTTCAATTCTGCTGGTCAGTCTGATTTCCTGGGAGGAGACAAAAAAAAGTGTCGTTATCATAATACATGGAACATTTTTTTTAGGTATGCACGCAACTTCTAAGTGTTCAAGAAATGTCTTGAAGAGAGGACTCTTAGGGTGAGAATTGGGGGAAAATCGATAGGGGTTTTTTCTGAAAATTACTCAGAGGAGGATTTTTGAAGGTGTCGAGGAATAGTTAAGTTCCGAGTTGATTCGTTCCTATTGGGATCATCAGGTGGACTGAGACTCACTCAGTCAAGCGCCGATGTAAGAAAAAGGGCATTGAGTGGGTTGGCACATTGAGTGGCGAAAGTCGTTATTTAACAAGGTCAATGTAAGAATACTCACTTAGTTCTTCCGCTCGCTCGTTCCCTTGACAGCATCCAGGCCTCGTCTCTTCAGAGTTGTGTGAATAAAAAAAAAGTGCGTGCATTTTTCAATGGCGACGGGGTGAGGGGGCTAAAATAATCAGACATTCCAGGTTCGAATTCCGAACCTTGGGCAAGGTTCTTCTTCTTTTACTTCAGGTATCGCATTTTTAATATTCTGGCATGGGAGAAAGAATCTTACGATCGTTTGGTCTTAGTACGAAAAGCATTTCTCACATTGACGTTTCAGAGAGAAGCATTATTGAGAAGAGTTAATGAATTAGTTATGAATAACCTACCTTTAGGGCCATTAAGAGGGAAAAGTGTCAAACAGGATCGGTCGAAAGGTTGCATCTTTCCATTACACTTTTCTCCAGAATCATTGGCAGTCTTCACTTGGACTGAAAGAAACGTTGCACTGAAAAAAAAACAGTTCTTTTACATAAAAGCTTAAGAGTTAATGAATGAATGATTAGTTATTACCTTTAGGTCCAGCTCAGGGGATCCGAGGATTGAGTTGATCAGCACAATAATTAATCGATGATCCGAATAGGTTGTTCCTGAAAGAAAAACAGTTTGAATAAGAGCTTGACAAACCTCAGGGATGAACTTCGGATCGATAGTTTCACAAAGAGATTACAGTCTATCTGTAGTTTTCAGCCCTGAAAATAAATAGAAAGTTAGTACGTCCGGATACGCTGAAAAAATATTATTAACATTATTAACATTATGCTGAAAAACAGTTCTTAGAATTAAGATGCATGCATTTCAGTAGAGACAGCTCAGGGTTGCCTTTCAGTAGACACATTTCAGGGTTATGAAATCCAACGAGGAATCTTTTCGCTTATGGGCTGAAAGAGAAAAAAAGAGAAATTAATTAAACCAGAAGAGAGTTACTGGGCAGACATAATTATTGTCTAATTATTTCGTTCGTCTCAAAGCAGGAGTTTTGTCTGTTCGGCAGACTGTTAAATCCAGGTCTTTTTGGGCCAAAATTTTTAACAAACGTCGAGGCATTTCTCGAAAAGCTCTTGCCAACGTCCTTTCTCGATCTTGACGACGGCGTGGACCATGGACTAAAATGGGACTGTAGTAATGATCTGGGATTTATTAAATAGGTCTTCTGAAAAAAAAGTAAGGGACTTTTTCTATGTTAGTTAACTACTCTCTTTTTTCTTTCTAAATGGGCTTCTGAAAAATTTATTCAAGTGCGCACAGGTTCCATATCCAGATTTTTAAATAATGAAAGATTTTTTTAAGCCATGTGAAAATGACTCTTCTGTGCCAATCTTCTACGATTTACTAAGTGCTACTGACTGTGAATTTAAAAATTGATCTGGGAATAAGATGAGAAATATGTCATAAATGAAAAGATCCACCTCCAAAAATCCCCCTTTACGTAATATTTAAAAAGTAAATAAATAAAAGGTAAAGGACTTCTTTTATTTATGATATTTCTTAAAAAACAATATGGTGGACTGGTTACAAGGACGGAAAACGGGTCTGAATCCAGCCAAGTTCTAGTGCACCGAAAAAATTTATTCAGCGTGCTTTTTTAATGATTTTTGTTCCTGAGCATGTGAAAAGGTCAAGGACCACGGACGCGAGCAGAAGTGATTACAGGATAGGGGGATGACAAACTTGGGATAAGAATCAGAGGGCAGAAGTGATCATAGGATAGGGGGACGACAAACTTGGGAGAGGAGTCAGAGAGCATGGCTGCCAAGTCGCTTGTCTTTTCATCTGAGAGTAGCCACCGAAGCATCTTGAAGTGTTTTTGTGTTTTTGTGTTAAGTGTTTCAGATTCGACAATTACTGACACAGCTCTCACAACACGAAGAGACAAGCGACTTGGCTGCCACGCTCTTTGACTCCTACCTCAAGAAAGCCATCCCTTCTCCTCTGCTTCACGTCTCTCTAAAACATCATCTCTCTCGTTACAGACCCACAGACGTAAACGACCCGCTAAAGTAACGTCTCTTCTGTAATCGTGTTCATTCGGCACTCCAGTAAAAACTGGACTCCCGACATAATTCATAACTAATTCATTACTCTTAAGCTCGCTCCTCAGTAACGCTTCTTTGTAAAAGAATTGTTTTCTAAAACTGTTTCTTTCACTGCAAGTGAAGACTGCCAATGATTCTGGAGAAAATTGTGATGGAAAGATGCAACCTTTCGACGAATCCTGTTTGACACTTTTCCCTCTTAATGGCCCTAAAGGTAGGTTATTCATAACTAATTCATTAACTCTTCTCAATAATGCTTCTCTCTGAAACGTCAATAGTGAGAAAAGCTTTTCGTACTAAGAGCAAACGATCGTAAGATTCTTTCTCCCATGCCAGACCATTAAAAATACGATAAAAAAAATAAAATAAATAAATACACCCTCAAGCAGCTGCTTGCCACAGAGGTCTGACAGGAGCCTGTCAGTTTATATGCAAAAGTAAAAGATCCGAGAGGATGGCAGGACCTCAGCAGAAAAACAACACATACATCCATGCCTTACCCGGGGCTCGAACCCAGGTCCCATAGATCAGTAGCCAAGCGTACTAACCACTCGGCCACATACCTTAAGAAAAAGAAGAAGAATCCTGCCCAAGGTTCGGAATTCGAACCTGGAATGTCTGATTATTTTAGCCCCCCTCACCCCGTCGCCATTGAAAAATGGACGCACTTTTTTTTATTCACACAACTCTAAAAAGACGAGGCCTGTATGCTCTCAAGGGAACAAGCGAGCGGAAGGACTAAGTGAGTATTCTTACATTGACCTTGTTAAATAACGACTTTCGCCACTCAATGTGCCAACCCACTCAATGCCCTTTTTCTTACATCGGCGCTTGACTGAGTTAGTCTCAGACCACCTGATGATCCCAATAGGAACGAATCAACTCGGAATTTAACTATTCCTCGACACCTTCAAAAATCCTCCTCTGAGTAATTTTCAGAAAAAACCCCTATCGATTTTCCCCCAATTCTCACCCTAAGAGTCCTCTCTTCAAGACATTTCTTGAACACTTAAAAGTTGCGTGCATACATAAAAAAAATGTTCCATGTATTATGACAACAACACTTTTTTTTTTTCTCCTTCCAGGAAATCAGACTGACCAGCAGAATTGAAGACACCTCCGAAAAGTACTGACCCACTGTTGAAAAGGCTATGGAAACATCTGCTGACCCTGTGAAGAAGCTTTTTGTTGAAAAAAGTGCAAGAAGCTTTGACAGTCAAACTCCGAGTTTTGTTTGTGAGCCGAGAGGCTAATAAAAAAAATACTATCAAAATCGGTCTTTCTTTATCAGTCTCTTTTTTTATCAAGCCGCAGCTTCGAGCACAGGAAATGGGGCAAGGGAAGAACAAGCATTTACAAAAACAC
Source organism: Ryuthela nishihirai (assembly GCA_038380435.1). Lineage (NCBI taxonomy): Eukaryota > Metazoa > Arthropoda > Arachnida > Araneae > Heptathelidae > Ryuthela > Ryuthela nishihirai. The sequence goes on along the minus strand of JAWZYU010000011.1, from coordinate 82,581,952 downwards.
TCTAAGTAACCCTTCGCCGCCTCTTCGAGCACAAGAAACGAAACGGCGCAATGATTCTATTTTATTTAGCACAACAGTTCGAATTACGCGACTTTCAATACTACATTCAATTGATGGCCCGTTTTCCAAGAAATCAGCGAATGGTGTTAAAAATTAATTTACTCACGAAAATTATCGCCACTGTCTCTTTCAGAAAAGAATTTTAGTACCAAACAAATAGAATTTCGATCTCTTCAACACGATATGGAAGTGTTTGAAATTATAAAGATTGGATTTATCATGATTATACGAAAAGAATAATTGATACAGAAGGCATTAAAACGTATGCCTTTAGGAATTTTCGAATTTCAGATATGTATGACAAGATAGATACCATTTATAAAACAATCAACTGAAAAACATAAAAAATCTGTAAAGAATGTGTAAAAAATATTAAATTGTCTAATAAAACAGTTTAATAATCCACTTACCACTAATAATAGACTTTCTACCAAAAACTAAAGTTCCCCAACACTTTATCCAACAATACTTTTTTTTTTTAGAAATCATGAATGTTAAGCTAACCGAGATCCTTATTGCAGATATATGCTGCTACACCGGAAGAGGTCGGGTCGTGGAGTTATTTCGGGGCACTGGTAAAATAAGTCAAGTTTTGCAGAAAATGATTCGGACGAATACTAAGCAAGCATCACGCTTATGATGGCAATAACCCACAATTGAGTAATCACGAATGGAGTTGCATTGCGAAGAGAAACATCCCAATATTACTTTTATATCTTTATCTCCTTTTTGAACCGAGTGACTCAACCATTGCTCAGAGCCAAACAAGATTGCATTTGCATTAGCGTCAACAAGAAGTCTCTCAGAATACGTTCATTACGTCATATTGCAGATTTGAACAGGGAGCATCGCTATCATATGCAAAGCATCGCTTTCACAGTTCTGTGCAAGAAATAAGTGTGTATAAAGAGACTAGATGCAATTGGAGAGAAGCAAGGAGAGAAAGAAATGAAGAGTTTAGAAACTCCCCCATATGAATTCAGCTTTTTTTCCTCAATGCCTGAGTGTTTTTAAGTCTTTATTAATTGATATAAAGAGGTGTCTAATAGAGCTTCAGTCAGCACCCAGTGTGACAGCAACGCAAATATGTTTGGAGCAGTAGCCTTCCCCACGAAGAGATTATCAGCAGTTATTAATAATATTTTCGGCAGACCTCATGCCTGAAGTCGGTGACCCCCCCCCCCCCTCTGCAATGTATACTGAAAACAACAGCCTACATTGATGCTGCAATAGACCCTGTGGATGGGGAAAAAATGAGATCGACCCTCTTGACTGACAACAGGGGGGCTTTTTCTCATATCTACTCATCCTTACTGGAACGTAAAAAATCCATACATTCCCAGATAGCACCCAAAAATCTATTTTTTCCGTCCTATTTTTCTCCTGCAGCTCTGGAAAACCTCATTTTACCTGTTGTTTTTCAACTGTCATATTTTTTAAACTAATTTCCCGAACTGTCTCGCTTTTCTCGACTTCTCCTATTTTACCAATTTTTACACCCCAAGAGCCCAATAATTCAATGAAGTGTTGATAACTGCAACATTTTCCCAACAAAACCCACTCGTGTCCTGTCTTTCAAACAGAACGTCTTTCCAAAACCACGTCAACGCTCATCTCCCCAAAAGTGTCCCATAGGTTAACATGAGATCCCCTATACTTTAACATTGATTCATGTTATCCTCTCAGGACTCTCATTTACTATACTACTCATGTTGTTGGTTTTTTTATCGATTAATAAGAAATCGTGTGGTTTTGAAACTGCATATGAATAAAACTGCATAAAAATATCTTTCCTGATTTCTGTTTCATGATCCACTTGTATCTGCTACATTTCTCTTGTTCTGCATATTTAAGAATATAAAATAATTACACTGTAGTCGAAAAATAACTCTGCGTCAGGTAAATCAGTGATATGTTCTTTTTCCTTCCTCTGACGAATAATTCTTGGATGAGTTTTTGATTTCTTTCCGTTACGAAATCGTCGAAAACAATTAAATTTTGCATGTCGGGATCCAGTTCGTTGGCCTTGACATACCGATTCTTTACTGGAAGAGAAAGTTGCAATTGATATTTTTTCGCCAAATGTTTTCTCCAAAATTTCGTGCAAATCATCGAATATTTCTTGCAAAAACTGATATTTCGGCTTGGTTTAATCTTTGGCATAAAAAAAGATTTTATTTTAGTAGAAATGTTTAAATATTGAATTCAACAAATGTTTCGTCTTCCCTGAGTCCGATGGTCCACAGATTAAAAGTCTAAAAGGTCAGACAGGTGCTAATACATTTCTGTTCAAGAATTTTTCATCTTCTTCAAAGTCAAAATTTTGAATCTCCATTTGCTTTATTTAAAATGGTCATCTGCTTTGACCCAAGAATTAAATGTATTATCATAACCAAACCATTTAACATAATGCTTTTTTTTTTTTTATTATTCTTCACTCTAGTTTTCAGAATGGTTTCAACTTTATAAATGTCATCTTGCTTTTCGTAACTCGCCATTTCTTGGGTGTAAAAATTACCAATGATTGGTTCTCCTTTCAGATCCTTGATCTTATATGTTATGGTATCTGTATTCCGAACTTAAGCAATTTCAAAAATCTCTTCTGTAAAATTCGGCAGATAACCTTTTTAAACGGTGTCTTGTACTTGGCGATTCTCACTCTGTCGCCAATTTTAAATTTTGGTGTTGTAATAGATCTAATTCTTTTACCAAACAGATTAAAATACACAATATCTATGTTTTTCTGCAAGCTTGCTTATTCTGGGGTCTGTGATAAGAAGTATTGTAATTCTTAACGAATTTTGGTAGAACATCGATCGATTTTCTAGTGTTATTTGCAGTGAAATATTTCCACATTTTTGTCTTTAGAATCCTATTAAATCTTTCCACAATTTGAGCTAGTCTCATTTTCAGTGGCAAACCAAGGACACCTCGTTGGTTACACAGTGCTTGAGTTTCTTTATTGATAAACTCAGTTCCCTTATCCGTTTATAACTTGAATGGCTTACGTTGTTTAAAAATTACGACAAATTCTTTGGTAATATCACTACCCGTTTTCTCTTTAATAAGTATTGCCCAGGCGAATTTGCTAAAAATGTCAATCACAGTTAAAATGTAATTCATTTGGTTATTTGAAATTTAAATTTCTGCATATCGATTAACTCACTCTGCCACTGGTGGTCTACATTCGAGACATAAACCGGTCTGGTTTGGAATTTTTTATAGATGGGTTTGTGTAACGTGTACATATCTTGTTGTTGAAGAAATATTTTTAACTCTTTTTCCTTCAATCCAGTTTTGCGCATGAGATCTTTTATACCGATCTTTTTTTACAACGTTAGAATGAAAGTAACCGATCAGAATAATAAAGTAATTGACTTGAACAAAGAAAACGTGACTTACATGTTACACATCAGAACCAAATAAAGATGAAGATACCAAGAAATCGAATTAAAATATTTTATACAATACAGTCGCCTATCGTTCGGGAAAACGAGAAAATATTCCCTAAAAGCAGAAATATTCTTAATCAGTTAATTTACGGAAATGACCTAAAAATCATAAAGTCATAAAATAAGTATAGGACGGACGTTGAAGCTTCTTATTTGAATTTGTTCGAAGATGCAATAGACGATATTCAACGACAAAATACGAATACTTGGAATATCGAGAAACCAATGTGAATGTTAAAAATCTCGAAAAAATATCAAATATTTACCAAAGATTTGGACGTTTTTCTACATCCGCACAATAGTTATATACACGTCAGAAGCAAAATACTGAAATCAGATGGGATTTAAGCAAAATACTGAAATCAAATACTGAAATCAGATGATATCGGCGGCAATGATGTAGTCACTAACGGGTAGAACATTTTTAAGAGTGCTCAATATTATATAGAAAACAGAACTGGAAGACATTGAATTGCCAGGAGTGACGACCACCTTTCACAATTTAATTGATTTTACTGAAGACTTTTCACACAGTGCTGCCACAAGTATGATGTGGTCCAAAGATACCGCAAACAGTTCGAAAATGAATATGTATTTGTACGACGGAGGCCAAGATAAACTGGACACAAATAATAAGATAAAGGATTTTGCACAAGCGTTGAAGGAAAATCCTGAATTCAATCAAGGATTCTCGGACAGATATGAAATTACGAAAAATAGTTAAAATGTAAGTTTATTCTTACCATTGAATCGGCTGTTTGGATTCTGCCGAGACGTGGATAAAGTGTTTCACAGTGTAAAAGATACCATAAAATTAGAAAAAAATGATGACATTGACATTATTCAGAGAGATGGGGCTCCGTTGTTTAAGTTTGAAATATCTCACTATCTTGGTTTATTCCAAAAGTGGAACCATCAATACAAGTACTTACAAAACTAGAATCTCAGTTAGCAAGCGGCAATCCACATGAAATCTTTTGGGAATCGTGCAAATTGTACAAATCTGATACTAGAATTGATTCTCATGTCAGTTGGCGGGTTACTATAACTCAAAATAAACCTGTCCATCTTTATGTCGTCTTACAAAAGTCTAACCGATTGAATAATCAAACAAGAAACAATATCGTGTTTGATCACGTTACTAGAATCGATTCACATCAGAGTGAATAGCGAACAGTTTCCCGAACAAGAATTCGAGTGCAACTTTGAACTCAACACTTTAGACTATGCGCGAGTTTACAACAGCTTTTTAGCTGCAAAAAATATGGATATCGATTTCGGTACACAAGTCAGTTACCAAGATTTTATGAAACTGTAACCGATATTCCATTTTGATGTCAGCAAATACCAATTAGGTCTATATGAATTATCAGCAACTGCTGATATCGAAATACAGTTTAAATTAAATAGACCGCCAAATGAATTATATCACGTATATTTCATAATTGTCTCAGAACGAAAAGCAACTTTACAACCACTAGGGAAAAAACTTTTAGTTGTTGGATAAAAAAAAATATTTATATACAATCATTTCGAAATCTACACATATTTGCACGTTTAAAAAAAATATGTTTGTTCCCGAACCAGTATTTTTTCAGCTTCACTTTAATTCTGAGGTTCAGTGAATAAGAGATTTAGTTCAATGAAATTAAATCTGGAGCCCATTGTTCATTTGAGGAGATCGAGACTGATTTCTGTTTATCACGATAACATAAAACTCTTCTCTCTCTTTACAAACTTCATACATTCTCAAAATTATTCTAACCTACATCACTCTTCAGTTCAAATTCTTTCTAATTGTTTAAAAAATTAACCTAAATCACTTTTCACTTCCAAATTTTTTTTTCATCTAATACCCTCTCTTCATACATTCACAGATATTCAAAGTCTATCTTTTCATCAGACCCCCCGAAAACGTCATTTTACCTGTCGATTTTGTCATATGTTTCAAACAAATTTCTCAAAACTGTCTGACTTCGTTAAATTCTCCGATTTACCTGGCTTTTTACAACCAAATAATCCAGTGGGGTGTATGATAACAAACCGCATCGTTTTTTATCTCTTTCACGCACACCTCATTTTTTCTGAAAATTAGTTTAAATCTCGTCTGCCCAAAAAACTTATATTACTTTTTTCACATGAAACACGCGGTTTTTTTCTGATTTTCATACATATTTTCAGAAAAAACCACAACACCGATTTTCGTGACTTTTACAACCGAATAATCCAGTAAGTGTACGATAACTCAAAAAACATCATTTTTTATCTCAAAAAAATATCTCATTTCAAACTAATCCATTTAAACTAATTCACAAATTAGTTAAACCTCATCTTTAAAAAAAGAACTTAGTTTTTCACAGGCTAAAAAACACCCCCGTTTCTTCTAATTTTTACACATATTTTCACAAAGAACCACAAGAAACATACTTTTTACCTCATCCCCCATAACTTTTCCCATAGATTTTCACAGAATTCTTTTGAGCCATTTACTGGCCCAGAACTCTCATTTATGCTACTACTCCCTGATGTACGTATTGTTATTCAATGTACCCTGTACAAATACCATACATGTACGAGTGATAGCTAATCGCTCCCCACACCACGATGCTGGCATTGGCCCTGTGTGTCACTGGCGGATACACTATGGAAAAAAACCACTCACCTTGTCGTCTATGGCTGCGTAAACCTCCATCAGACGCTCCTAAGCAAAATCGGCTTTCATCAATGAAGACCAGACTGCCATTCATCCCTCCAACGAACTCGTTCTTGATACCACTGCAAATGTGCTCGACAGTGATGATGCGTACCCATACCCCTGCTTCCAAAAGATGATTGCGTATCATTCTTGTAGACATCCTTGGTATGAGAGGATCGATTTTGTGATGCCATTAGTCGTCCACTCGGCCACCACTTCCCTCCTGATAGGCCGATCCTCTCGTGCGTCCATAGCTCTGTATTGCCTGAAACCACGTCTGCGAGTGTTCAAATGCTCTTCTGACCATCAACGCCAACATCGTGCCACTGCCGATACCTCTCGTCTAATGCGGTGTGGAATTTGAGGAAAAGACCAATTTTCTTCTCAAAGACCCATTATACGACCTCTCAAACTCTGCTAACTGAACAAATGTTGCACGTCTACATCGTCCAGACATGCTAGCTTCTTCAAAGAGCACTGAACAAGACAAATAACTTCTTTCTTCACGTCCTAGTCCTTAAATAGGCGCTGCTTACATTTGCATGTTGTTATCCTCAGTGGCGTCATTGTTTCATCCAATGACTGTGAATCTTGGATCAGTTTCTGATGCCCTTAACACATGACGTTCCCAAAGGAATTCCTTCTGGATGTTCTTTTTTCACTATCCACCAGTATATAACACACATACTCAACACTATCAAGTGGCAGAAATCTGTCAAATACCTTGGCATTACACCATAAACTAAAGTGGGATCTGGGGATCTACATATTCCATCCCAGCTTAGTCCCCTGACAGGTCGAAACTCGGTCCTGTCAGCGGATCATAAGTTGCTACTTTATCACACAGTCATCTGGATCATTACTTATGCCTCTCCCATCTGAACCAACACCACAATTATGAATATCCGTAAATCTAAATATTCCAAAACAAATGCATTTGATCAATGCTCGGTGCCATCTGGCTTGTCACAAACCTACAAATACACAGGAATTTCGAGCATACACACACACATGATGGATCTCCCGAAAAGATTCATCACCGAGGTTGTGAAAAAAAAACACGAGATCAAATCCTCCCTGTTGAATTATAATCCCGAAGTTCTAAGCAAGTTCAAGAGGCCCAAATGGATGACTTTCTCTCAAGACAGCTTACCGATTTAGCTCCCTTGAACCACACATTCTTCATGTACTGTCTCTCGTAGTCCACTCTTATCGGTTTAATTCTTAAATATGTTAATCTTAAGCCATGTCCTCTAGGGCCATATCACCGATGCTGATAATGGGCATTGAGTTGCCTGCAGCATCATAAACCCCACTATGTGTTACGCGTGAGAAAAGCGGCGTTTCCAGTGGAGCGTATCTGAGATTTCAGCGTAATTAGTAGTAGGGGCGTTTCAAGTGAGAGTCGTAGTAGCGAGTAGGAGATGCAAGCGAGCGATAGATTCCAGTGAGCGTAGCCATCAGTGGAAGACAGATGAAAGTCATTAGTTACGCAATGAGCAATATTTTATTAGTAATTACGCAACATAAATATATTTTGCTTTTATTTCTCATGTTTAAAAAGCTGCTTTTTCTAACAGTCCTCCGAGAAAAGGAAGTCTGTCAGTGGAACATCTCGTCATTCTATCACCGAAATTCCAAATTTCTACCATACACAGATCACTTGCAGCATTCGCTCAAGTTTTGCCGTTTTCATATTTAGTGATCTCTAATGATGTAAATCAAAACTCCTTAAGTATTTGCGAAAATGCGAATTACATTTTGTTAATACCAGGCCAAGATCTAGAAAAAAAAAGGGTTGGGAAAGAAACTGGATTCACATTTCCCCATTCATTTATACAGCTCCTTAAAATGTTTTTGAAAAATCCATAAGTTTAATAATTTTTTGCCTCTATTTTCTTTACCAGATTCTTAGAGGGGGGAGGGTTGCGCCCTCTTTCCGATCCGGCCAAATTAAAAAGTTTTTTTACCAAATTAAAAAGTTTTTTGAAAACGAGATAAAAATTAAAAAGATGGGGGTTTTTTATAGAAAAATTTAAAGTTATGGTATAAAAATAAGTTTTAGATTTGTAAAAATTATTCTTAATCATGAAATAAATCTTTGCACTAAAAAGAGTACATACTTTTTTATTTCTCAATTTCTCTTGCCTTTGTTAGCAAAATCATTAATGACATTATCAAAATGAAAATTTTGAAACATTTTGAGAAAATGATACGAGAAACATATCTCCCCCTTCTTAGCTTGCTAAAAAAACGAGTTTTCCCTTTGTCGTCTCGCTATCCGTAGACATTAAACCTCTTTGCTGATTGTTCCCTTACTCACATGGGGGTGGAAAAATGCAACTTTTTTTTATTTTAAGAGATACAGGGGTTCTATCAAAATAATGGGAAGGCGACTACATGCAATGAAACAGGGATGATGTCACCCGCGATGCGAGGTACGTAAAGGGGAGAAGTACGATGGCGGCTATCACATAGCAGTGCCACAGGCACAGGTGAAACAGCTGTTGTGGTGTAATTGTCGGAAGTGAGATCTGTAACCTGAAAAAAGGGATGATCATTGGTACATCTTGCACGAGCTTCAATAACCAGAACGGCGGATATAGTAGGTGTAACACGAAGATTGACTACCTATCAAAAAGGAATGGGCGTTGTCTGCAAACGTGCAAATTGTGGACCGCCACACGAAGCTGTCAGACAGGGTAGGCGAACGTTGGCACAGATTATGCAATGATAGCACCAGACCACGGTACCGCAAATAGCAGCAGAGTTCAACACCAGTCGGAATGATCCCGTTTCCGTCATAACAGTTCGTCAGGAACTTCATCGTGCCAGTACTTATAGCCCTGCTGCAATCCACAAACCTCTGATTACCAACATCAATGCACAAAACGTGCAAAACAAATAAAAACTGGAATGTTAGACTGGCAACATATCATCTAGTCCAGTGTCTCACAAACTTTTTTACTCTCCTGCACGCTGAATCTAATTTTTTTTTCCGCGGCACACCTAAAAAAGCAAACTCTATAAAATCGTCATTATATTTGCGCTTTGTTGAAGTCATCAGCCTGGTTTTACTTGAAGATTTGCTCTCGTCCTTTAATTCATAACTCAGTGTTTGCTTTAAATATTTGTCCATTCTATGGCTTGAAATAATCAAAAATTAATACCAAAATTTGGAAAAAGCTTGATAAATACTTACAAGATCCCAGTTGATAAAATCTGAAAGATTTCTATTAAAGCACGTCGATAACACAAGTCAAGTCAAAATGAAATCTTTGGAATATCTAGTGTCAATTTGAAAATCTCTGGCGGCACACAGTTTGCGAGACACTGATCTAGTCTGACGAATCATGCCACACATTGTTTCCCACCACTGGTAAGAGTGTACGACTGGCGAAAAAATTCAGAAATGTACTACCAAGGCTCTAAAGCATGGAGAAGGATCCCTGATGCTCTGGGGTGGCATATCATTGCATTCCTTAGGGCTATGTTATTCTGCAGGGTCTTGTCACATCCGCAAAGTACGAATCCATTCTTGGGGACCACTTGCACCCAATGTTGCGAGCACTGTTCCCTAATGATCATCCCTGGTTTCAAGCAGACAATGCACCCGTGCATTGCGCGAAATTGTGGTTTACAGAGCACGAGGTACACTGTCAATCTTAAAACCTCAATATTATTGAACATTTGTGGGAATATCTGGAGTGACAATTTCCACCTCCAGCATCATTGGCACAGTTGGGCCATATTTTACAGGAATAGTCCCATATTCCATTACTTATACACTTGTACAAATCTATATCACGTAGAATTGCGTCTGTTCTGAACGACCGTGGTGGGCCTACAGCATATTAATAAAATGTTCTCCACAAATAGTTCGTTTCCATTATTTTGATAAATCCCTGTACTAAGATTTGGCTATTCTCCGTTTTAAGATATAAATGAAAAATTATTTTTGATTTGATTGCTTTAATTTACATTGTTAGAGGGTTCTAAGTGCATAAAATTTAAAACTTTTAACTAACATTTCTTGTCCTAGAGCGAGTTAACCAATAGATAACTTATTGAATGTGGATTTTCTATATGTTTTAATCAATGTTGGAAAACGCTATGTATAACGTAACGAAATGATTTTTGAATAACGTTAATGGAATTTCAAAATGTTTATAACGATAAAACGTAACAAATGACGGAAAAAATTATTTCGTTACTATTTTGATGCATTTCAGAATTTTCCTTTACCACATACTTAGAAACTTGTGTGAAATAGACAGATATACAATTTACTTTTATGAACCCCGAACAAAGCCCTTCATTGGCACATTCTGAACTTGGAAAAATTTCATTACGAAAAATAGTTAAAATGTAAGTTTATTCTTACCACTTAATCGGCTGTTTGGATTCTGCCGAGACGTGGATAAAGTGTTTCGCGGTGTAAAACATACCATAAAATTAGAAAAAAATGATGACAATGACATTATTCAGAGAGATCCTTCAAACAATTTTCATGTTAAAAGTTTTTAGAAGAAAACTCGGAAGCTTTCCGGAGCAATGACAGTGCTCCTTCAGTGAGGTGACACTATGTGGTGACTCACAAAGTGTCCATCTTCATTGTGTAATTCATTGTGTAAACTTAGTAGTGACATAAGGTATTGTCATAATGTCCATCTTAACTGATGAAGTCTCTGTGACTCACAAAGTGTCCATCTTCATTCACCTTTTCACATAGTGTCACTTCACTGAAGGAGCACTCTCCTTGCTCTGAAAACTTCTGAGTTTTCTCCTAAAACCTTTTAACATGCAATTAGTTTTGAGCAAAAACCTAAAACATTTATTGCTAAATGACAAAGAATTTTAATTTATTTAATTTCTGAGCAAGAAGGTCTTTTTTAATTGTGTATTTAAAGAGTGTTATTTAGTCCTCCAAATATCATTTGGCCACTGCAGATTAATTTTAATGAGGTTAGTTTGAAACTGCCCACCTCATTGTAATCTAAGGTATTTAGGTACACTTCATTATCGTATATGCAAATCTACAGTTATGTATGTGGGCAACATAGCTGAACAAATGACCAACAACTGAACTTGTACACTGCTGCTCTAAGGGATTTCTGACTAGCATCATCTTTGCTTAGTTCAAACTAACTAATGCCCAAGATATTGTGTTATAAACATGTAGTATCAAGTTTCAGTTTACCTTGCTTAAAGAGGGTCCAGGTTTCACTAACATAGCAAATTTTTAGAAAGGACCAGACTATTATGTAACCTAATTTTAGTCTGTAATCTTGTAATTAAACTACAGTTGTAATAATAATTGAGTTTTTTCAACTTAGTAAGACTTGAATCAATAACCTCTTAGTTACATACCATGTGCTCTAGAAATTGAGCTATTGACACCCAAATTAATCATAAGTCGGAAAAATCAAAATTAAAGCTATCATATTTGTTTCTTTTTATAAATTTCTTATTTAAAAGTGATTATGAGGACTGTTTGATTCCTGAGAATCTACATTTAAGGTATGTTGTCTAATTTAATATATGAAAAGTAACAAAGTATGCAAATTTAAAATTCAGAACCCACTGCATATAAATGTATTTATTGTTTATGAAAGTATTTTCTTTGGATTTAAATTCAATGAGAAACTTTATGTGAGAAATCAATTTTTTTTCCTCAATTGACTTTTATGTCTAATAAACCTCCCAGTATATATATTTGTTTAATAATATTTTGTTTTCAAATTAGTAGAGTATATATGATATTTCAGTATTAATTGTAGCATAAAGTAGATATTGGTATTAAAGATATTTCCATTTCAATCTGGAATTGCATAATGTAGTCCTTTCAAATCCCATAGAGAAAATGGTGTGATTATTTATATTCTGAATAAGATTTATATTTAAATTGACTCTACTTTTATTTTAATGTAGTTTTGGATTTTTTTTTATTTATAACAGTTTATAAATAAGGCTTTTAAGGTGACAAATTTTTGAAGATTTAATAATAAATTCAGTAAAATAGGTTTATGCATTTAAAATGAAAATTCAGTACACTCATAATAGTGGGTGTCATAACTTATTAACATTTTTTGTGGAGTTGAATCATTACTATTGTGAGAAATCAATGGGAAGCATTTTAATGTAGGTGTGTTATACATGATTTCTCCACCAAAGTTTAATGTGTTTTTAAAATCTACCATTTTGGCTCCTACACTATGGCTATATTTAGTTTTGTTATGCAATTTTTTTTCTTTTGTGGAATCAGAATTTTTTTAAACATAAAACTGAATTTTCTGAATCTTAAAAATGTGATTTTTTGCAGTTTAAATGCTGCTATTGCATATAACTTTTATGTTTTATCCATAAATTGTTTTCTACTATTATCAGCGCAGTATAAATAAACTTTCAAAATCTTGAAATTGTTTGTTATTGTCATATTGAACGAAATACATAAATAGTTCTGCTATATAGTAATTCCGTATGGAAATATTCATTGCATTTAAAAAAAAAGCAATATAAACTCCAAATAGCTTAAACAGGCTTTCTTTTAGTCGTAAAAAAAAATCTTCCCGTATATAACGCACAGTAAAACTGAGTATAGCACGTGAAAAGTAGGCTTGAATGCAGCGGCAGACGATTTGATTTGGAAGCAACAACATGGCTACCGCCCTGCTGCGTCAGCATCATGACCTTCGACAGGGCGCGTTAGGGCGTCTCCTCTCATTCATACCCCCGTGTCATCAACCAACGAGATAGAATATATAGAGTGAGAACCGTTGTGTTACAGCGCCCCCAGTCTGAAGCTAAAGTAAGCTCATTAATGCCCACCCACTACATGGCCACCAGCATGTAAAGTATAGGCAAACATGTAGCAAGCGCTTTTTCTTAGTATTGCGTTTACATGCCTTAATAAACAAAGGAGTTTCTATTTTCATTAAATTGTAGTATCAAACAAAATATTTACTTTCAAAAAGGTATGGAAATAAGCGATCTTTTAACTGACATTTTTTCTTTTTTATTAAAAACAATATTGTAGGCTATTAAAAGTTCAACTAACATGACTGATTGGATTTTATTCTAAGAACGAAAACTTACTTAATTTTCAAAACAACAAAATATTTAACTACTTAGGCTTAGTATGTTAATGCTCATACTTAACATTACGGCGGCCATGTAAAGGGTGGGCAAAACGTCGTTCAAATTGCTTGAACTTTTGGAACCGGTTGCGCACTCTACCTACTTTATCTCGTTATGGTCAACTGGGCGACGGTTAATTGGGCAATCATCATTTAGGCGACAGAAACTTAAAAAATTTTGCACATTTAGAAGACTATTTGGCAGATTTTTTGTAAATATTGGTAAAATATATATAAATACAAATATGGTTAACACTTATGAGGTATGAGTTATAAGTTATGAAATGAACTATGAGTTATTTGTTTTTTCCACATAATTAAAAAAAAACTAAAACTAATCCAGACCTAAGCTTCCCTGCGTGAATTTGCCTCCTATATTTTAATTTTCGATAAATTAAAATTTTTTTATTTTTTCGAAGAATTGATTATTCGAAAAACTTGCTTTCAAAGAACTGGTTTTCGAAGAATTTGTTGCGAATAACTTACCATGAAATTAAAATAAGTATGTATAAGAGCAAATCATTTTCAAAAATGAGTTACAAGTATTTCCAAGTTTTATTGTGTAAGGTCTCTTCTTTGGAATTTATCATTTGTGCATTTGGTGCAGTTTGTGAGGTTATTTAGTTCAATAAGCATTCGCAAGATGTTTTGACTTTTATTAAACAATTAAGACTAGTTGTTTTTTATTACATCGTTTCCAATATTTGTGTCAACGTTACAGTTACAACGTGCAAAGAACAACTGTAAATAAATAAAAGGTATGTATTCAGAATTTATAACCTTAATGTATACTAATTTTTTTGGGGACTATTGTTTTTTTAACACTTGGCATATTTATAAGTAACATGAAGCAAATTTTATATGTAACATTTAATTAATTTAAATAAATTTTAAACTCTTGATTATCTGTCAAATGAAACAAATTGCTAAGTACAATTATTATTATGAATCTTTTGTGTCCCAACAAGTGAAAAATAGAACTGAAAAAATTCTTAATTATGTCAATAGTGAAAAGTTTTTTTTAATATTATTTTTATTTTTATATTTATATTTTTTGTTTCTGTTCTTCAGAAATGGATAATTCAAGAATATTAAGTCAAAGAGACAAGGAAAAATATGCTTGGAATGGGTATCTTTATTAAAGACAAGATTAATAAGGAAGGTTCGATTCAATTTTGGCGTTGTGAAAATAAAAACAAAGGAAGCAAAGGAAGAATCTCGACAAGTGTCAGTGATGGATCATTAATATCTGAAAAACGGGAACACACATGTAACAGTTCTGAAAAGCAGCCAGAGTAATAACGCAAGAAGTTAGCACAGCAGTCAAAAAATTAGTGGATACGCCAATGAGCAATCCATCACAAATCAGAACTCAAGTTCTAGAAAATGTTTTTTAAGCACTAAACAAAACTAACACTAAAAAAACACTAATAGACTTAAACGATTATAATGCACATGAATAGAAAGGCTATTTATTTCTGAAAAATAATAAAAAAATTTTTCGTGTTTAGAGTAAAAATTTCTTCCATTTTGTAATTTTTTCCCCATACCATACTTTGAGAAAAGTCCAGTCTTGTTGCAAATTTCATATTTGATCTATTATGTCCCCAGTTGTCTGGTGCCCACTTTGATATCGCCCATATAACCATCGCCCATTCGACATCGTCTAATTGCATTTGTTCAAAAAAATGCATTTGTTCTGTAAATCCCGCTATAAGGAGGAGATAAAAGAAATATCGAAATTTAAGAGTCTTATTAAAAGCAACTGATATGATATGTACTATAATGAAAGTAAACTTCAGAGTTTTTTCTCCTCAATTCTTATATTTGTATTTTAACTAAGAGAATGCAATAGAAACAGAAACATTATCCGGTTTTATGTAGTGATTTATTTTTTATAAGTGAAACTGGCCAGAAAAAAACATTCCACATTTCTTAAGGTACATATATTAGGTATTTAAAAATTATAAATGTATATATCATGAATGGCAAATACTTATGTTGAAGATTAATTCAGAATCTGTTCTAGAAATCACTTTTCATTGGTAATGACTAGTTTTTTCCATATAAAAATTGCATATATGTTTGAAGTACAATTTAAAAAAGAATATTGACATAACCTTAATTTCCAAGTCAAAAGAAAAAGAAATGGTAGAATTAGATAGTATATATAGCTGTCACTGGGCAAATATTTAAACTACTAAGATTACAAAAAATAAAGCAGCTTGAAAGAATTACATCACTGAAAAAAAAGTCATATATTTAATACTATACTCAATTAAAAAGACCTTGCTCCTTACTCGAAATTAATTATAATAAGTAAAATTCTCTGTCGTTAAGCAATCAAATTTTTAAGTCTATCCTTCAACCTATTTGCATGTTAAAAATTTTTATGAGAAAATTCAGCAGCTTTTCAGAGCAAGGACTTCCTAAAGTTGGAGCGCTATCCTTGTTCCGAAAAGTTTCCATTTTTTTCTCCAAAAAATTTTAGCATCCAAAAAATTAAACATAGTTTGAATGATAAACTAAACTTTTTTTGCTCAACAGAGAATTTTATTTGATACTACATACTATAGGGCCAATTAACAAATTTCAAAATTTGTAAAAGTGTGTAATATCACAATCAGTGGTGTATGTTGGTGAAATGTCCAAGGCATTAAAGTTGCAATATTCAGTTTTAGGTTGAAGCATGTATGATAACTTTGAGACTGTGCAGTTGATGCAGCAACAGTTCTCACAGTTCAATGAGATATCAGTTACTCCTCAACTAATGATCTATAAAATCACTGGTTGATTTTAAATTGATAGTGAAATCAACCAATGATATATGGGTATTACTGATACATAGATGAAATTCTCAGTTGTTATACTGCATAATGTACTATAATGACCATATACCACAAGCAGAAAAATTATCTTTATAGCATTTACTTGCTACAGAAATCTGATACAGCCTGCCATTATAAGCTGCAGATCTCTTTGAGAAAAACAATATCTCAGCCATAATACCTGATAAAAGAAAATTCCATATACTCTCCATGGCTCAGAATTTGGTCACTGTATTCCATAGCCAGGTACACTAATCATTGGGGATTATCTTTCAAATGTTACGTGCAAATTACTTCTTAATTTAATTTAATTAATTAATTAATTAATTAATTAAATTTAATTATTTAATGCAAATTACTTCTTAAATGGTTGAACAAAATATGCTCATTTAAAATTCAGATTTATTGTTGCTGATAATTCTCATTGAAAATATCGTCACACTATGAATCATGCAGAATTTTTAAATCTTAAATTTGTTTTTTGTTTCAAGTAGAGCTATTGACCAGTAATGAAATAAAAATATATGAGATAAAATGTATGTGAGAAGTGGTATGGAAAAGTAATTTTAAATGATATAAGCATTTCATATCATTATCTGTATCTATTTCACTAAATAAAATAGCTCAAAGATAAAGCCAACTTGAACCCAGAGAACTTATCAGTAGATTAAAAGTAGACTATTCGTCAAAGGTTGAACAACAAACCAAATAAGAAATGAATTCAAATATATACCACTAATGGGCATCTTTAATATTTTACAGCAATATAGTAATTTTTCTCTTCTTTGAATGACTTTGCAATAATTGATCAACAGAATGTTACAAAACACGTTTAGTGCTTTCTCGGTAAGTTTTATTAATATTGATTCACAGGTGCAAAAATCATCTAAATTTAAGCACTGAGATTCAATGCTCTCCAAACATAAAGTTTTTAAAATGAAATGCTGATTTTTTGAACATATAAATTTATTTTAAAATTCTTCACTTATTATTGCTTGGAAAATTTGGAATGCTGTAATACTTAAATTTACAAGCAAATCTTTTGGCCATTTCAGACCACCTCTGCTGTTTTCAAGCAAATATTTGATATTACATGTGAAGAATTAATCTCAAAAGCAGTTTCATATATTAAGAGAATTTCACAATTTGCACATATTAAAGTCTTACCTAATGGATATGCTACATAGCCACTGATAATATATATCTGTTTAGTCTCATCTGCTCAATATCTGTTTAGTCTCATCTGTTCAATATCTGTTTAGTCTCATCTGTAACATATACAGTTTCAGACTCCTCAATAACATGTTCAAAATCTTTATCAATGTCAGTACTCATTTGGTCACAAAAGGCAATTTCAGGACAATTTCCAATAAATTCTTTTAATGTGAACTCACCCTTTTTAGTTGAATATAGCTTTATCAAGCCAAAAAGTTCAAGTTTCTTTTCAGATTCTAAGATTTAAGTCACTGATACATTATATTTTGCACCACTCATTTGCTGATAGTGACTGAATATATTCTCTAAGTTAGCAGTTTGAAATTTTCCTAAAAGTATATATTTAGGTTTGAAAACTGTAAACATATACGAGCATAATTTTAGCAGTGTTTCTGTGGTGTCTTTAAGGCAAAAAATGTTTCTTTTGTTAATTTTTCAAACTGCTTAGAAGTAGAAGAACCAGGAACTACAATGGCTTTCCACTTTTCGAACCATGAGGAAAATTTTTCAAAGTACTTCAAGACATTGTAATGGTCGTTTTTAATGGGATCACAGAATGGGTCAAGAAGATTTTTTTCCTTGTAAGGATGTTTAAAATTTATTATTTTCCACCGCTTACAAATGATATCAAGAATTTAATGGTGCCAGAAAAACAGATTTTATATTGAGAAGCAAACTGTGAAAGGGCAATAGAAGTTTGATCATTAAACAGGCAAGTGGCCAAATTAACATTTTGTTTCTCAAAGGATGGGGGGAATAGAACTTTTCTATTAAATTATATATTTTTTATGTGTGACACACTAGCCCTTAGCACTAAATTTTGATTATGAAATGAAGGAACATAAATGATTGCTCATTATCAAGTTGCCTGAACCAGTTGTTTCATATAGACTTCATCAAATGCACTGTGTCAAACAAGAAAAATATTTGGTGATCCTTATCAAATTGGTTAGGTATGCTACATTTCAGTTCTCCTCCACACATAATTTCAAACATGCTTCTATTTATACGGTTATTGTCTGATATTAGAGATATTACAGTATAACCTGCATCAGCTAAAGCCTTTAGCACCTTCATTGTGATTTCATACAGTAAATTAGATGTAAGATTTTTTACACAATGCAAAGAAACTACATCTTTGTTTTTTGAAAAAATAGACAGAATCATAAAAGCTTGAACAGTTTTGGCACATAAACTTTCATATTCAGAGAAACCTTCTGTCGCACCTTTCTTCAAACTTACTCTAGGATTAACATATACCTATTTCATCCAAAAGAACAATAATCACACTTTCATGTTGCTGCAGCAAAGAAGCCTTTTCTCTTAAAAATTTCATATGTGAATTATGTAAGCCAGACTGTTCAGTACCAAGGCCATAACAAAGTCGTCTCAAATGAATTGGATGAGGAAGAGACAATATGCCAGATTTTCGTAACCAAAATAGTTAACAAATGCAGCTGTTCACAAAGAAAATTTAACAATGTTTCCCCCTCAGCCCCACTATCTTGAAATGCATCCTTGGCATTCAGAAATAATGCTTCTTCCAAGTTTCAATTTGTTGTCCAATGGAATAGACTGAAAATTGAAAGAACTTAAATGGCTTATTAAGGCATTAAAACATCCATTAATTAACTTTCAGTTCTTCACCTAGAACCCACTTAAATTGAGGTAGGTAGGTTAAACTTGTGCAATTTCTGGCCTTACTGTAAGGCCTCCCCATACTATGGGGCCTATTCAAACAGGCCCCCTAATATGGTTTGGGGTAAAAATTTTGATCAATAAGAAAATATGAGAACTGAGAAAATTAATGTACCTGTAATAAGTTTTGTGAATTTAAAGTGGGAAGAATTTAGAATTCGTCACATCCCAATCGAAAGCTGTATGGAATAGTAGAATCTCTAAGCTCAATGAGCAAAGAGGGAAAAGCCAAACGGCAGAGAAGAATAAAGTGACTTACCCATCAAAATCAAAACGAGTAAGTCATAACACTGTATGTAATAGAAAGTAAAAGAATAGAAAAGAATAAAAAATTAAATTTAGAAATTAAAAATAAATGGCCACGTACAGTGGAGAGAAATGAAAGGCCTAAATGAAGAATCACAGATAAGTTTGCCTAATCGAAGAAAGTATTCAATTTGGACCGGATTCAGAGAGAAAAAGTCTCAGCCAATCAGAAGAGAGAAATTTTGGGATTGGCTGAGAAGGAAAAAAGATGGAAGACAGAAAAGTTACAATACTAAATGCAATTGTTAACGTTAAATATCATAATTACAACAAGAAAAACTCTATTTCAACTAGAAATAAAGTAAATATATAAAATAACAGTTAACTTAAAGTGGAAAGGCTCACAATAAGTTTAAATAACATTTACAACACAGTTCAAATAATCCCAGACACTAAAAGAGTCTGGTAAATGGGAAGATTGTAGAGCATTGCGATAAATATTTCGATATTTAGCTTTTATTTTACCTTCTTCTGTAACTGTTTTCTCCATGGTGTGCAAAAAAGTGCCGCTCAGAGGTAAAAGAACCCAAAGAACTGTTTTCTTGAGTTTCAGGTAGGATTGTGCGATTTCCCACTCTGAATCTGCAGAATTAGGCCTGGCAATGAATTTAAGGACATCTAGAATGTCATCGAAAGTTTCCTGTGAGTCAATGTCAGCCAAAACACAATCTTCGCGATTTTCGGGAAGACTGTTATGAATGAATGACAATATCGCAAGACTGAGGTTAGCTTTTAATTGTACTTTAGGCACTTTTGGTAAAGGAAAGTCCACTACTGGAGCATTTTTACTGGAAGTAGGTGTGGACACAGGGGAGATGTTTTTCCTTTTCTGGGAAGACATCGAAGCAGATGTGTCAACCTGACATTTTACAGTAGCAGAGTTAGAAACAGGAACAATCACCGATTCAACTTTTTGAGTATCCGGTGGCTTAGGAACTGGTGTAGATTTAGAATTTAGGATCTTAGCAAAGAGTTCACAGTCCTTGACTAAGTGTTCTTGGGATTTACACCATTTACAGAGCTTGGTGATACCTCTATACCACACTGTAGCAGTGAAGCTGCCTACTTTGATGAAGTTTGGCAGAGGTTTAGACATTTGCATAGTAACAATTCTGGTACCAGTCCTAATAGACTCCAAGCCCGGTGAAGTGAAGAATTCATCTCTGCAGTCCAAAACTTTCCCAAAGGACTCTAGGACTGATGTAATATCACTATGTGAGATGAAAAAGGGAAGTTTGGAGATAAATACTGACCTGGTTGATAGCGCCAGTCGAGCAGAGGTAATCCAAATGTTATCCAGACAGAACTTTGTTGAAGAAGCAAAGCTGTCGGCACTAAATTCATTCTTGAAAGTAATCACTGTTGTAGCGTTGGTTAACTTCTGGGCAAAGTCAACATTTTCCGATCCATATTTTTCAGCAACATGCTGAATCAACTTGTTGAAGTTCACATTTGTATGGCGCACTTTGAAAGACCATGCTAGTCGTTCGTCGTTGAATGCATTGTTGACGTCCATGGCTGGCTGCCTGGCAACTTCAGGAGCGTTACGAAAACACGTCTGTTCACTTTGGAGGCCAAGGAGAGAGTTCTACTTAAATTGATTAATAGGCAGCACACACTAGAAACAGTTATTATTGGACATTGAGAAAAATTAATCTTGCAAATTGAAACAAACTCTTCACGGAAAACCTGAAAACCACACCGAGTTACACCTTTATCTACAATATCTTCTCTAAATGATGCAAAGCTTAAATATTACTACATTCCAACCACTTTTTAAACATTTCATCATCTGTTTTCATTTGTTCAGTTACACAGTCAACAGGATCTTTACGTTTGATACTAATCAGTTTGGTAAAATACGATGGTTGATTGGAGATGATTTTCGTGCAACTTTTAAAATTGTTCCATCATTTCTTGAAACAGAATCGAATGTTATAGCTAAACAATCATTAAAATGGTGAATGCAAACTAGAGGCCCTATATAGGTAGAGGTTAGCAATCTCAAAATTGAACGCCATGCTTTGTCGTCGCTCGGATTGTTTAGCTTGCATAGCTGAATGGTATTGCACGAATACTTGTGGATTCATGAAAAGGTAGGGTAATATTTTATATAGATTTCTGTGTTCATGATTGGAAGCACTTTAAAAAACGGCTGAAAAAAGAAAAGTAAATTTTACGGCTTTTTTTTTTCTTAAAAAAAAGAAGATAATTTTGTTTTGTTGTCTTCTCTGTCTGTAGACATCGAACTTTTTTGTTTATACAGATATATAAAAAATTCTTTTTGTATTGGATAGCAATTAACGATATATTACGATTTGCATTTTTCGAATCTCCCAAAAGTTATAACTGCGCCCTCTAACGGTGGAAAATTTTTAAAAATCCAAAATATCAAACGAATATTCCAAACGATGTAATTATGTTAGAAGTATAAAATTTTGGTGTTGAAATGTGAAGGTTACGAAGTTACCATTGGCAACAATCACTTGAGCCTTTAGACCCAGGGGGGAGGTGAATGCAACTTTTTTTTGTTTTAACAGAAAAATGTATGTTTTTAGGGATAAATTGAAAATTCTTTTTTGGGTTGGTCAAGTATTGATGAATTATTACAATTTTCATTTTGTGAATTTCCCAAGAGCTAAAACTGCGCCCTCTAACGGTGGAAAAAAATCGAAAAATATCAAATATTTAAAACGAATATTGCAAACGATGCAGTTATGCTAGAAATTTGAAATTTTGGTCCTGGAATGTGACAGTCTTGAAAATTTCATTGACAACAATGAGTTGACCTAAACCCAAGGTAGGGAAGAAACGGAACGGTTTCGTTTTAAGAGATAATTGGAAATATCTTTTTTAGTTCGTTACTAATGAAATGTAATTCGCATTTTCAAAGGTAGTTTTAATTTATGTCATTAGAAATCGCTAAATATCGGAACTGCAAAACTTTTAACGAATGTTTCAAGTGATCTCTTTATGGTAGAAATTTCAGCAAAATAAACAATTAATATTTTATTAGCACCTGTAATGTGCAAAAAAAATTTTCATTTATCTCTTAAAACAGAAAATTTGCATTTTACCAATGGGACAAATCATTACTATTTGGGTAAACCACTTGCTCATTACACTCTATGACCAAAAACTTAAGTTTCTAACAAAAATAGATCGTTTGCAATATTTATTTAAAGATTTAGTATTTTCCAGCTTCTTCCGCTGCTAGAGGTGGCCTTTCGAGTTTTTATTTACCGTCTTTAGCACTCTCTAACACTGGAAATTGCAGCTGATGGGGATTCGAAAATTGTAAATATTAATATTTTTGTGGGAAAAAAATTCGCCGACATACAGAAATCGAACTCACAGCTCTCCATAAATATGCCAGAACATTCTAACCTGTTGTAATAAAGCCAGCCTTTTCCACAAAAAACATTTATTAATTTATAGACGTTTAAACGTCTACAGGTAATGCTGAAATCATCAAATATTATTTAAATCATTAATATTTTGTTAGTGTCCGTAAAATAAAAAAAAACATTGTTTTGTTTATCTCTTTAAAAAAGTTACATTTTCGCACCCCCCTTTTGGCTAAGATGGAAAAACCTTGTTGCCGTTGTAAACTTTCTGAACATAACTCTCTACTTCCAAAATTTCAGATTTCCAGTGTAAATAGTTTGCTTGTAATATTCGTTTGAAATTTTAGCATTTTCCGTCTTTTCCCACCGCTAGAGGGCGCTATTAAAGCTATTGAAAATTTTCAAAATTGCTAATCACAATATTTGTTCGACACCTATCCAACCCAAAAAAGAATTTTCATTTAGCTCTAAAAGTAAAAAAAATTGATTGTCTATAGACAGACAGACAGGTGGAAAGACAGATGGACAGACAACAGAGAGACGGACAGACAGAGAACAAATACTGGCATAGGCAGACGACATAATGAAAACATTAGCTCATTTTTCAAACGAGCCTTAAAAGAAATTATTTGTTGGTTTTCAGTTAGCTCGTTTCACTTTTGCAGCCCTTAGCCGTCTTCTGATGGAGTTTCTCGGAAAAAAAATTTATTAATTTATTTCTTTAAGTGAAATTTTTACACCCAAATGCAGCGCAGTGAGGCATTAATAAAATGTGACAGCTTTTATAGACAAAAAAAGTGGTAGAAATGTATAAAACTATAACAACTGAGAAGTTTTAACTTCGTACATACACTAACTCATAGGCTTTCGTCTCACGGTACGACAAAACATGGCGTCCATAAACCACGTGACTTAACCAACCAATGGCAGGGAATCACCGAGATGGCGAGCCTCTGTTAACTAGGGATTGCCACAGGACAGTGTGGTATCACCCACACTTTTCAACATTCTTCTACATGGTCTATCAACAGTATTTAACAAGGACATTAATTGCTCCATCTTTGCTGATGACATAGTGCTCTGGACCAAAGGAAATGATACCCTCATTATACAAACAGCCCTACAAACAGCAGTCAACCAGGTCCTTGACTTTACAAACAAATGGGGACTAGCCATCTCTGCACCTAAATCTGCGGTCTTACCCATAACACATAAACAACCCCCCGCCAACTCACTCAGCATAATTATAAACAATCACGACACCCCCCTAATTAAACACTACAAATACTTAGGGCTAACTATAGACCGACAATTTAACTGGAAACAACACATCAGAAATACACAATCCACATGTAATGGAACTCTCAACATTCTCAAATCAATCACAAGAGATAGCTGGGGTGCAAGTGACAGATCCATGATCACCCTTATTAAAACATTTATCAACAGCAGACTGGAGTATGGCCTGCTAGCTCTAAACACTACCTCACCCACATTTTTTAACACACTTGAAACCATACAAACCAGAGCCATCAGACTTGCACTGGGTCTTAAAACTGGCTGCCCAAACTTGGCCACATGGGCAGAAGCCAACATGCCTCCCCTCGACAACATCAGACACAAACTCACCTGCAAACACTACGTCAAATTAAAACATCTAAACCCCAACCACCCCAATATAAATAGAATTGAGTCTCCTATCAAAACATCCCCCACTGCACAAATCATAAAGCAGCACCCACTTTATTCAACATGGAGAAAAATCAAACCTTTCAACCCTAGATACACAATCCCCTGTTGAACTATTAAAAAATCCTCCATAAATCTCACACTACCACACATCACCCAAAAATATAAACCCCTCCCACAAGAACTAAAATTTGCAGCGGAACAACTCATCACAAACATTCCTACCACAGACCTCATTATATTTACAGATGGCTCCCACATCCCATATACAACAAATGGCTCTGCTGCCTTCCACACTACCCAACCAATTTTCTCACATATGAGCAAAATGAACCATGCAGAAAACAGTACTGCTACAGAGCTAGCTGCAATACATATGGCTTTGGAATGGTCCTCCACACAAAATACACACAACATACATATTATCACTGACTCAAAATCTGCCTTACACAGCATTAATAAACATACATACAACCTATCACAAAATTACTCTCTCTTCCATATTCACTGAATTTCACACAATATAATTGCCACTCACAAAACACTAACATTCCACTGGATACCCTCTCAATGTAACATAACCCATAATGACACTGCTGACCACCTTGCTAAACAAGGACACAATATCCCTACACCTAATTATCACACCCCTGAGACATATAATCATCACCTAATAGATATTAACAAATTATTCCACTCCACATGGACACAAAACTGGATCCAACAGGCCACAATTAAAAATACATTCAGAGCCACCATTGCTGCCATCCCACACACACTACATCTCAACTACCTATCAAGAAGAGCCCAAACAGCAATTCATCAACTACGCACTGGCAGAACAAATCTCAACAAGGACCTTTTCATGATACAAAAGGTACCATCTACTCTTTGCACTACATGCCAAGTGATAGAAGACATTCCACACTACCTTCTACACTGCACCAAATACACAATACATAGAATTACCCTCTTCCAGACACTCACCACACTGGGAACCACTTATTTCTCAACCGAAACAATTCTTGGTCCTACTCATAATAATATAAAAAGCCACTATAGGGCCTTGGCCCTATATATCAACAGCACTGGGAGATTCCCCTAAAGCCTCTCTGCCTCTCCAAAGGCCTCTACCTCACTTTTAAAAGATCCGTGGGACACTAAAAGATCCAGATGCCAATAAAAGATCCCCATAGGACATCAAAAGACGCATTTTGGACAACTTATTCGATAGAAACTAACTCAAAATAAAAATAAATATATATATATAGTATACAATCATCAAAATAAGATTAAATCTATCAAAAATAAAGTCACATAAAGGAAAACTTTATTTCTATATTGGAAATTTTTATATTTCTCTTTAACCCAATAACTTATATGGAATCTCTCCCAGAGCATAACATCTCTATACACATTATCATACCTAATATACATATGCAATCTCACCCCATCTCCCACTACCCTTTGATGGGAACCTTAGACTGTACTCCTGCCACACACACCAAGCTCATGGCTGACCTTCCACTGGCTCTACAAAAATAAACACTGACCACCACACACTGAACACATAAATTTGATTTCCAACTCATATAACGTAGCTATATCATTTTCCTCCCTTCTCCAAAAAAAAAAATTATCTTATGTTCGTGTTGTTTTCTGCTGAGGTCCTGCCATCCTCTCAGATCTTCTACTGTGGCATATAAACTGACAGGCTCCTGTCAGACCTCTGTGGCAAGCAGCTGCTTGAGGGGGTATTTATTTATTTTTTATTTATTTATTTATACTCCTTCTAGAGCTGTCCCGTGGCCGAGTGGTTAGCGCGCTTGGCTACTGATCTACGGGACCTGGGTTCGAGCCCTGGGTAAGGCATGGATGTTCGTGTTGTTTTCTGCTGAGGTCCTGCCATCCTCTCAGATCTTCTACTGTGGCATATAAACTGACAGACTCCTGTCAGACCTCTGTGGCAAGCAGCTGCTTGAGGGGGTATTTATTTATTTTTTATTTATTTATACTCCTTCCCATATATAAGGCTGTCATTGAGCTAAGGCTTTTCCCAGATCCACCCCTGCGTAATATTTCACTGCATGGCAGGGCAACCCAATGCTTTCATCTGGAGTTAGATAAGCAACCATAAATATTTCCTCCTCCATCTTCTTGACACAGGAGTATTACCTATCCCACCGTCTCAGCTCTCCTCGCCAAAAATTTCATCCCTCTCCATGCTCTGCAACCCATCTTGGGATGACTTTAAAGAAGAAAAAAAAAATTATTTTCTCTAAGCCCCCCAAAGGGATTTCTCCCTAGCACCCCAATTCTCATTTATTCCATGGACATGACCACCCTCCGCCCACCCTCCATTTTCTCCCCCCATGAGTAGGGGTCAATTTTGATTGACTCAAATTTACCATACTAGCAAACAACCATGGCCACAACTTCAGAAAATAACACATAACATTCGCCACTCGGAAAATTATAAAAAAAAAATATATATATACACTACTTCTTCCTCCATCTCTCTCCACCCCCCTTCCCCCCTTCACATGACATGCAACTGGTATTTATTCTCCTTCACCCTTCAACATCAGCTTCTCCACCACTGGGTGGAGATATAAATAAATTACCTGCGGCCTAAAGCCCAATTGCCAATATGATGTACGATTGCCAGCCTTCACTGTGCTGGCCAGTCTTTGCCGTTTTCTTCCGCACCAACTGCCCTTTATGCCTATGGACCTGATGATAAGGGGACCGAGGCCCCCTTTACAAATTGGTCCAGCTTAGAAAGAAGGATGTATAAGAAGAAGAAGAAGGCCAGCCTCTGGATTCCAATTTCGGATTTCGACGGAAGTAGACGTGTTTTGGATATAGCTTTCTAGCATAATTAAACTGCAATATGGATTACAAGAATGATGTTCGGTTAACCCTTTCGCTACCGTTCCGGCCGTCCCGGCCGAATCCCTTTCGCTACCATACCGGCCCGTCGGCCGGGAGAAGGTAGGTTGAACGGGTGAACTCTCCCTCCCCTCTTTGTGCATCTCCCGCTCAGAGGGTTCAAACGACCATCAATTAACATCTAAATGACAAACTGCATGCATCCCTCCAGGCAACAGGGGGACTCTAAGAGTCGACTGCAGAATGTGGTGTGTTTATTGCCTTCTTGTAACTTGCATTTCAGCAAAAAGCAAAGGAAAGATGGAATAATTCTTTCGGATTTGAAGGGGAGATCAAAAAGTGTTAGGACTGAATAATAACTTCATGCATTGATAGGTTCTCAACAGAAAGTAGAAACAGTTGAAATAGTGAAATGTTTGATCAAGAGGGAATCAAATTCACAATTCTACAATTTCTTAAAAGCGCTTTTTATAGAAAAATGTGATTATTGGCAATCACATTTGAAGATCTGACTGCGGTCTGCCTAAATACCCACTTTTGATATTTTTAATATTTAATGAGTTATAGAATCTGGAATATTTAACATTAACTTACCTTGTTAACCAAAAATCATTCAAAATTCATATACTGTTCAATCATTACATATGCAGCTAAAATATACATTTTATCAAAGTTTACAGAATGTTTCTTTTTCATTTTAATATGTTGCAATAATTTTTCAGGTTTTGAGTACATTTTCCAGCTTACAAAATTATTTGGATATTGAACAATTATTTGTGAATAATTCTACATTTAAAGAGATTTGATAGAGACCTCAAGTATAACTATAGTCATATTTTGTCCATATTAATATTACTTAAGAAGTTACTGATATCTGAATATGACTCCATATTCAAATAACATGAAACGTTTTTTCTGTTCAGTACCTACGTATAGATATAATGCTTAGACAACGATATAAAAGAATTTCCACATTTTATTAACAGAATGCTAACTTTTGAAGCTTTCTAACTTGAAATATAAGACTTTATGGTAAAATGCTACAACAAAACCAAAAAAAAAATTGAAGATCTACATTTAGTGGAGCTAATTCTTAAATTTCAATAATATTCTCTTATTATTTAAGGAGTTGCATATGCTGGAATATTTAACAAAGCAATGCGTAAGGAACTTACATGATCTTTACTAATAGAGCAATAATTATTTATACAAACTTCCAAAATAAACAATTATTTGATAAAATTGGTTACATATTTGTTTCACATTATTTTTCATTCATTTTCATTTATTATTGGGGTGGAGGGGAGGGCATATCCCTCTTTCCCTCATCTTCAGAACCGGATTGGAGATGAAAATAATATGAAACAAATACGCAACACGATTTTTCAAAAGAATTTTAAGACCACTGCAACGGAGTGGCAATTTTATACTGAAACACCAATTCAGTTATTTTCCATCTTTTATTTTTTTTCCGGTTCGATCCAGTTAATTGCTCTTCCCATATATTTTTTTCTAGATCCGACCTATACAAAATTATTATATAGTTTTAAAGTACTTCTGGAATAGATTTCTGATACAATGAGCTTGTTAAATATTTAAATTTCTATAACCCTTTAAATATTGAGTGAATTATGTTGAAAATATGGAATTTAAGAGTCACGTGTTATGATGACTAATTTATCTTCAATGAAACACTATACACTAAAATTTTACTTTTCCTACGAATATGCTTTCCTTTCACATCATGAAATGCTCTTTCTAAATCGGCAATGGATATATTACTGCAAATGGCGACATTCCGAAAAGTTCCAACCCACTTTTCCTTCACCAATCCACTTTTTATTCGATACTAAACAAGGCCTATGGAAATATGTTATATATAACATAAGTTTTGTGCGAACATGCCGAAAACGTGCTCCAAGAAAATTCTCTGATAAAGCTTAGGTAGTTAGTATTACATATAGCACTCTAAAAATAAATAAAATATTAAATTATTAGAGCAGCCTGTCACAGAGATGTGAGAGAAGCCTGTTAGTACGCATAATACACTATGGAGAAGAACTGGGATGAAGGCGAAACATCAGTAGAAAGACAACACAGAAAAAGAAAGATCCATCAGGGATTCGAACCCACGTCCCGTTGGTTATTAGCTACGCGCGCTTCAGTAATAATGAAAATTCAAGGATGAAAGATTATTATACCCTAATAAATGATTGTACGATGTGCAAATTCGTGTACCTCTGATTAGGAACCAAGTACCGTATTTGCCGGCGTATAGGACGCACTTTTTCCCCCTCAAAATACGCCTAAAATATGGGGTGCGTCTTATGCGCCGGTAATCAAAATTATGAGTTGAAATTTCAGTCTAAAACTTTTGGTTTATATCAATATACATGTATAAGTATTCTTTTGCATTTTGTCCTTTTGTGAAAGAGTGGTTTCAAATAAATCGTTTCCATATTTTTTTTGTTCTGTAAAAATAATAAGTTGCGTGATGTATTTTATGTTTCACTACTGATAGAGGGAGCATTCCAGTAAAATAGAGTTCAGATCCACTGACACCTCAAGGTTACGATTCATTCAATGTGCGCATGTGTTCATTCACATTTCACCGGCATATTTTTTCGACAAGCGCGAGCATGGCGCGTCGTTACCGATTACAGCGCCTCAAGGCAACAAAAACGTAAATTTTTAGTACCGAAGAAGCGTTCTCATGTTTTTGCTGCGAAACATGGCTCAAAAACAACGCAGATTCTGCTATGATATTGCATTCAAGCTACGAGTGATTGAGTATGCTAAAGAACACGGAAACAGGGCAGCAGAGAAGAATTTCGGATCACCGCCAACAGAAAAGATGATAAGAACTTGGAGAAGACAGGAAGAAGACCTATGCGTAGTAAACATAATCTGCGACATGGAATTGCAAAATGGCCGGAACTAGAAGAAGAATTAAAAACTTGGTTATTAGTCCACCGAAGCTCGGGATTTTCAGTTTCCACAAAAATGACTATTCAACAAGCAAGAGTGATAGCTATTAACAGAGGCATCGCTGATTTTACAGGATCGACGTCATGGTGTTCTAGATTCATGAAGAGAAATGATTTACGTATGCGGACTAAAACAAAAATAGCACTACAGAATATGAAGACAAGATTATCGAGTTTCATAAAATTGTCATTAATGCAAGAAAAAGTGGAAATTTTGAACTTTTACAAATAGGAAACATGGATGAGGTCCCACTGACGTTCGATGTACCCTCAAGCAAAACAGTAGATTCCAAAGGTGCAAGAAGTGTTATTGTTAAAACTTGTGGACATGAGAAAACGCACTACACAGTCGTGTTGTCTTGTTGTGCCAATGGAACAAAATTGCCGCCTCTT
This sequence comes from Ryuthela nishihirai, assembly GCA_038380435.1. Classification (NCBI taxonomy): domain Eukaryota; kingdom Metazoa; phylum Arthropoda; class Arachnida; order Araneae; family Heptathelidae; genus Ryuthela; species Ryuthela nishihirai. The sequence continues at coordinate 82,551,254 of JAWZYU010000011.1, read as the reverse complement.
TTGATTTTCAAAAGGGAAACCTTGCCCAAGGAAAACTGCCTAAAGGTGTGTTTGCGCATGTTCATCCTAAGGGCTGGATGGATGAAGGGGGGATGAAGTTGCGGATAGACAATGTGTGGTCTAGGCGTCCTGGTGGACTGTTAAAGAAACCTGCCTTGCTAGTATGGGATCAGTTTCGGAGTCATAGAACAGAAGCTGTAAAAAATAAAATCAACCAACTGAAAACTCAGTTAGCTGTAATTCCAGGTGGATTAACGAGCCAGCTTCAACCTTTAGATGTCTGCATTAATAAACCATTTAAAGGATTCATGAAGGAGAAATGGAACAGTTGGATGCAGTCTACAGATTTTGAAGTGACACCATCAGGAAGAAGGAAGACACCTAGCATTTTGCAGATTTGTGAATGGGTCAAAACTTCATGGAATACTGTGAAACATGAGACAGTTGTAAAGTCATTTAAGAAATGTGGTATTAGTAACTCACTTGATGGCACAGAGGATGATTTGTTATATGAAGACTCAGTTTCTGAAAAAGAGGCTTCAACTGATTCTTCATTTAGCTCAGGAGATGAATTTCTGGGTTTTGAGGATGAACATTAAAAGGTATCTAACTACAATGTTCCCTAGTTACATTTTTTGTATACATAAATAATTATAAAATGAGTACACCTCTGGTTAATACGGGGTGGGGAGTGGGTCCTTCGGGACCCACTCCCCATGGGGAAAGCACGTGCTCCGTCTCACGACACTACACGTGCATAGCAACTAGAGGCTTGGAAATAGAAGATGAAGTTTGTCTCAGAGGAGACCAGTCAGGACATGGAGTATGGGTGGCGTTAAAGGGGGTGCTGAGTGCAGCCCGGGGAGAAGGTTGGAAAATAAGTCAAAGAGAGACAGCAGCCACGGACCTCAAAGGAGAGAGTCCCGAAGCCGGCAGACAAGCCAGCCTATGTCCCTCAAGTGTGCCCTGACACGGGCACTCTCGATGGACACAGAGACCAGTTCGCCTGCTACCTCATTGATCGCTTGGGAGTCCCTGAGTTCGTTAGCGAACCCTTCAGTGATCGGACATCTGAGGATATAGTGCCCGACATCTGCATCTGGAGCCCCACAGCCGCAGTAACTGTGGGCAGAGATTTTGAAACGCTCCAGGTATTTGGGGAAGCTCCCATGTCCTGTTAGGACCTACGTCAAATAGTGGTCAGAGGATCTCAGGGATAAACTGACCCTTTTCAAGAATGTCTTTGTTTGAAGACCATTCTCAGTCGTATCCCAGAGCCTCTGCCACTCCTGAATGGTACCTTGGCCAATTATAGACTTCAGGGTAGTTTTTGAAGTCTTTACCGCTATCACAGGTTGAGTGTTATTACCTGCGGAACGGGCCAGTTGGTCGGCCCGCTCGTTTCCTTCATGCCCTATGTGTGCCCTAATCCAGGAGAAGGATACCCTGGGCATGCTCTGACTGCCCAGGATGCACTTGATCTCATTCACTATTTGATGCCTGTTGGTTGCATCTTCAAGTGCATGCAGAGCTGCTTGGCTGTCCGTGTACAGCCTTATGTCGTTGTTCAGACCACCGTCATTGAGGGCCCAGTTAAGGGCCTCTCTGATAGCGAGCAGCTCTGCTTGGAAGGCCGAGCCATTATTTGAAACCTTCCTCTGAAAGTCATACACTTTGGCCCCTTGATTGAAGACAGTGAAGGCTAAGCCCACACCCTCCTCGCTCTTGGAACCGTCGGTGTATATTTCAGTATCTGTACCTGATGGTAACTCCGTGGACCAGGGCACACATAGTCTCCTAGTGGGATGCAGATCCCACTTAGCGGTATTTACCTCAAATTCCTCAGGGTCATACTGGACTCCAAGGAATGTTGCTTTTTCCTTAGCCTGCAGGACTGTAAATCTTTATGGAAATTCATGAAACAATGTGGAAAATTTTTTTCCCCTTAAAAATGTGTCTGAAAAAGGGGTGCGTCTTATACGCCGGCAAATATGGTAAATAGTAAAGAGACAAAGTTATTTTACTCAGCACTTGGGGTGGTTAAGTCTTAGGTTTAACCTCTAAGCTGCACTCTTTTGCACACAACAGGCTAAATGGCCAAGTCAAAAGGGCTTAAAGAAAGTTGCCGTAGGAGATCCACTGGGCAGCTATTAGTAGGAGACAGATGGTAATCTCCCGTCAAGAGAATTCAGTGCATTCTTTTACTTATATAGGGTATGGCGTTTTACCCACAGGTTAATGTCCCATCTGACGGACGGCAATCTTCAGAAGCCCAACGGGGGCTGACGGGGGTTAACGGAAGAAAATCTGAATGCAATCGCATTTGGGAGTAGAAATTGGGAAAATAAAATATTGGGTCTGGAGCTCTGTCAAATGGATCAACCTGCTCCCTCCACACACACACACACACACACACACAGACACCCCATGCTGTGAGGGGGGGGGGCAGAGCCGTAACTAGCTATATTTGTGCCAGAGGCAAGAATAGAAATTGCACCGCTATATAGTTTCATAGCAGTCTTTTTCTGAGCCTCCTCATCTTGTATTTTTCTGAACCCCTCATTTTGTATTTTTATGCGCCCCTCATCTTGTGCTCCCGAGGCTAATGCTTTACTTGCCTCACCGTTGTTACGGCCTTGGTAGTTCTGGGGAGAGATGAAAGGGGACCATATTGATTTTCATATACCGTACACATACGTTGGAATAATACTTTTTGAAAGATTGCTTCCAAGATGAGAAAAATCATACGCTGCTCTTTCCGGAAAGAATAATTTCTGTCAAAACACTGGAAGAACATATATCGGCTCTGGAGAATGTGGGATGTTCCTTTTCAAAGAGAACGAAATTTATCCTTTTCCAAATTTTGTACTCTTTAACAGTGATAATTCGAACCAACAGATGATTTGGAAAATTTAAATAATAATATTTTATTAGTACTTACAAAGAAAAAAAAATAAAATTTAAACATTGGGTTTTCCCAGTGAATATGATAGTTTTTCGTGGGGGAGGAGTATATAAGTTCCGTACTGTAGCTTGGGATTACGGTTCGAAAAAATAGCAAAATTTGTTGAAAATCTTAGCAGAAGTGTTATTTTAAAATCCATTTCATAAAATCACTCTACAGCAGATACCTTTATTTAGTAGAGTTATTTATTCTCAGTCGCACTCTTGTGAACACAATTAGCTAAATGCCAGGTAATAAGGACCTCAGAGGCTTATACATGGGTTGGATAAACAAGACTCTTTGGTCAGTTGCTAAGAGACAGATGGAAACTTTCCTTCAAGGCCATCAATAAAAGTGCACAGAATGTGGTTTACCTCCAGACGGACCACGGCGTTACGTCGCAACCGCAGGAAGGCATCGTTCCAAGTTCATCGGTTCTGCTTTCTCACCAAATGAAGGGTTTGGATTTAATGGAAATAAATCTCAACGCTGCTATATTTAGGACTCGAACCTGGAAACTATGGAGTAGAGGCTTCCAACACTACCAACTAAGCCAAACAGTCACCTTGCTGCTTTTAGGCACTAATTTCCATGTTACTCCAGTTTTTACGATAAGCATTGTATTCTTTAAGGTTTTGAAGGAATACACTCATAATTAATGAGAAATGTGTCTGGAAGCTTAAGACAGGAAATTTCACTACCAACGTAGCATGCCATACTTGACAATCTAGAAATAGCCCCCCCCCCCCCCTCTCACAGCTTCCAGTAAGTTTGCCATAAAAGCCGTAGAAGGACATTAGTCAGCTCGAAATATACTTCGATATAAATTTCAACTAAATAACTTAGCTGATTGTTAGTAACGTTTACAGAGAGGCAACATTGCCCCCCCCCCACTTCCCAAATAAGAAGAAAAATACATTTCGACATTCTGATAATAAAAAATCTTTAGATCGATAATTTTCGTAATTTTTCCATATAACTTACGAGAGAAGGAAATGGAACACAATTAGCAACTAGAAGATTACATATCGCCTCTGGTGAAAAAGAGATACTCGTTTTCAAAAAAGAATGAAGTTCTGATTTTCAATCTTTACATTCCTCTCATATTAGAAATTTGATGTAATGGATGATTGGAAAAATGCAGGCATTAATATTTTATTAGTACCTTTACCACACAAATGGAGTTTCTCATTAAACAAAAAATTGCATTTTCTCAGCTATGTTTTGGAAGCACGAAGCAAATCATTGCTGCCAATGTAAACTATGTAACCACCATAATCTATCATCCAAATTTCAAATTTCTATCATAAACAATGTTTGTTAAATATTGTGGCATTTTCACACTTTTTCCACCATTTTAGGACGTTATTGAAATATTCGGGGAAAGTGCGATTGTAATATTTCATCAATACCTATCTAATCAAAAATAAAAAATAATTTTTATCTAATCTTTTTCAAAAGCATAGAAATGCCAAAAAAATGTAACATGTACATTTTGGGGGCAGGGAAGAATTCCCAAACCTCCTCATTAAACACCGCCACTGGGCGGGCAGTGACCAACTCTTAAAAACCGAATTCTTTATAACTGCTCAATAGTTCTCTTTGATTTCTCACAGCCTTTGTCAAGGTTGGCCCGCTCTTCTGCTTGAGACCGACACTGATACTGGATAATATTCCTAGAAAAGTAATTGTCGTTAATACCTCGTGCAAAAAATATTAATATCTATTGGGTTGTTCTACATCTTAGTGGCACTTACGTGACTTACACTTTGTGAACATAATGGGCTAAATAACTTGGTCACAAGGACCCCAAAGGAGAGAAGGTTTGGGAAGGTGAACTGTTAGGAAAAGAATAGAAAGCCATCCAGCGTGTTCTTTAATGGGCACATGGTATGGCAGCTGACAAAAATGAAGTTGATATAGAAAGAGTTGAGCTGCTTTACCTCTGAGCGGTACTTTCTTTTGCACACAATGGGCTAAATGGCCAGGTGACAAGGATCCCGAAGACTCGGAGAAGGTTAGGGGAGGGAACCCAACCTTATCTCAGAGAGCTGTTGCGAGACAGATGAAATCCTGTCAAAGCCATTTGGCAGGTTCTTTAACGTGCACAGAGTATAGCCCTCCAGCACACGGTCCCACGGCTTAACGTCACACCAGACGGACGGCGACCTTTCCCCGCTCATTGGTGTCCCTTACTGACCGAGGGCAGGGTGGGGAATTTTGAAGACATAAATCTCAACTTTGGATCAGCTGGTACTCGAACTGCAGATTACGAGCCTGATGCACTCTGACTGAGCTACCCCTGTGCCATATGGGAAAAAAATCCACTAAATAAATTTAAAGCGTCATGATTCATTTTGCGTTGCGTTGATTACTTTCCTGGTCCTATTTAAGGGTACTCTTTTAAAGAAGATGCAGGGTCGGCGTCAAAACTAATTCTATGTGCAGCATGCTAAGATATGTAGTAAGCATTTTTGAGGAGCCTATTACGATCTTAACCTATGAACCAAACTCTCAGGACTGCCTGTTAAACGTAAACTTAAAGGGATAAATATAGTCCATATATAAATGTGACGCACAAAAATTCAGTCTTGGTTACGACGACAGCTTCTACTCGTACCAAACGATTATTGACTCGAACAAAAACGCAAATGAGTGTTGGAAAAATAAATCAATGATCCTGAAAACTGGGACAATGTGCCCAATAAAAAAGTTGCATTTTCATTGGCAATTGATAATTTAAATACCTCAGCTTATAGTACACTGATCAAGAGAATAAAAACTTATTGTCAGTGCGTCAAAATCAGAAAATAAAAAAAATTACCCCTAGTTATATATAGGGGGGACAAGGGGGCCAGGTTCCCTTGTCCTCGCCTATACCGGTCCCGTGGCCGAGTGGTTAGCGTGCTTCCCTACTGATCAAAGGGACTTTGGTTCTAGCCCCGAATAAGGCATGAATGTTTGTGTTGTTTTTCTGCTGAAGTCCTGCCATCCTCACAGATCTGCTGTGTCGTATTAAACTGACGGGCTCCTGTCGGACCTCTGTGGCAAGCAGCTGCTTCAGGAAATATTTATTTTTATGTAATTACCGAAATAAGTGCCAAACAGTAAAAGCACAACACTACAACAGTAGTTTTCATCACTTGTGTGCAGAGTAATTGAGAACTAGCTCTACCTCTTTAAATATTTATCTCTTTTATTGGGACGGAATTGGCTCAGTCAGAAGAGCTCTAAGCTTCTAATCTGATGATCCCAGGTTCAAGTCTTAAGTGTGCTTGCTTTGAGCCATCGTCCTTCGGCTGAGGCATTAAATCCTGGTCCCATGTACAAGAGAGAGCCATACCCTGTACATGTTAAAACACACCGGATGGCCTTGACAGGAAACTTCCATTGTCTTTTTCCAATTGGACAGCTGGGAAGCTGTCCAATTGGTCGCCTTCCCCAAACATCTCTTGAGCCCTTGGGATCCTTGTGACTTGGCCATTTATCCATTGTATGCACAAAAGCACTGCTCAGAGGTATAAACTGTCCAAACCACTTTATTTACCAAATAAAAAGAAAATAAAATACATGGCAAATGAAGAAAATGTACGAAGAGTTTAGGGATGTTCAATATGAGCACCGTAGGTAATGCGGCAAATATCCAAAGGTTTTCAACTTCCTCCCGCACTCTATGGAGCATATTAAAAGTTACTTGGGTGATGACTAATAGTAATCTGTCATCCAGTTCATTAATGGACTATGATAAAGGTGGGTGATGAGCTGCATCTTGAAGGAAATCCCCACAGAAAAAATCGAGTGAGGGTTTGATGGATTTCGTCAAACTAAAATACAAACTGTGCTTTATGTGCATCTGCACAATCCCTCATTTCATTTTTCCTCAATCCCACAGAAGCTCCTCCAGAAAAAACAGCAAACACTGCAAACCAATGAAATCAAATTTGATGTATTTGTATATCCTTTCATTGTCATATTTGTTTTCTTTTCGTGTGGCAGATAAAGTAGTTATATTTGTTTGAAGATGTACAGCTACTTTGTCATTATCCAGGGGTGGTGGTGGCTCAGTCGGTAGCGCGTTAGGCTCGTAATCTGCAGTCCCCAGGTTAGAGCCCTAGCTGGGTCAGTGCTGAGATTTATCTCAGCAAAACTCCCCACCATTCCCATGGTCAGTAGGGACGTAGCTTGCACTTAACCTATGAACCGAACTCTTAGGCTTTATTATTTCGATGAACCGAACTTTTAGGCTTATTATCTTAGGCTTTTATTATTTAACGTGCACAGAGTATGGCTCTCCCACAAAGGGGCCGCGGCTTAATGTCCCATCCAATGGACGGCGGCATTTCCAAGCCCAATGGGCTTGGAAATTCGCCGTCCATTGGATCTGCAGTTCGAGTACCAGCTGATCCAACAGAGTGGACGGCGGCATTTCCAAGCCCGATGGGCTTGGAAATGCCGCCGTCCATTGGATGGGACATTAAGCCGCGGCCCCTTTTGTGGGAGAGCCATACTCTGTGCACGTTAAATAACATGCTGGATGGCCTCGATGGGAGGCTACTACTGTCCCCCAACAGCTGTTTGGTGGGTCCCCTTTCTAAGCCTTCGGGGGTCCTTGTGATCTGGCCATTTTGCCCATTGTGTGCAAAAAAGCGCCGCTTAGAGGTAAAACATCCCAACTCATCAGTCTCCCCATTGTCACATCAAAAGTCTCAGCCATTGAACGTCAAGAAATGCTTCCTCGTGCAGTGGCACCGTGTCATTCACCCTGGGAAACCCTGTCTCTTGGTTCCCCACCCCCTTTGCTCTTTTTCGGTGCGATTGCGTCACTTTGCCATCCTCTCCCACTTTAATTTTTTTCTAGATCCGGGCTTGGTACAGGATAAGACTGCTGCACATGGGCCCACGGCTTCGTCCCTCATTAGGGGATGGCGCCTTTCCAATCCCATCAGTGTCCCCTTTCTCACCGGGGACAGAATGGAATTGCACGCTGGATGGCCTTGATGGGAGACTATCATCTGTCTCCATAGAGCTGTTCCAGTGGGTCCCTCAATCTTCGGGGTACTTGTGACCTGGCCATTTAACCCATTGTCTTCAAATAGAGTGCTGCTCAGTGGTAAAAAAAATTGTCATTATCATGTATAATAGTGTATATGATCATAATTTAATATAAATTTCATATGAGGGACTCTTGCTTTTCTTTATTCTGGAAGAGACTATTCACTGACTCTGTTCTTGATAGCATTCTTGATCTACCTGAATGACAATCCAAAAAAACTTTATAACTCTGTGACAAACAGCTGTTTCAGCAGAGTGGGTTGTTTTACCTCTGAGCGGCAGTTTCTTTGCACACGGTGAGTTAAACGGCCAGGTTAGACATACCAGACAAGTTGGTTAACCTAATAAAAGCTCTATTATCTAATAACACTGCGTAGTGTGCGAGAGTTGGTAAGTCTTGTAGCAATTGGTTTAGTCTCTTTTTGTCTCCCTTTCTCTTTAGCTTGGTTATCGATTATGTTATGCAAAATTCACTGCAAGGGAAAGATTTTGGTCTTAAATGGTGCAGAAATTTCAAAATTTCTGATTTATATTATGCTGATGATTTAGCCCTTTTGGCAAATGATGTTTATGAGATGAACTCCTTCATTCGAGCTGTTGATGAGACTGTAATAGGGTAGGTTTGGTTATAAACAGAGAGAAAACTAAAGTGATTAAACTTGGTCAGACAGGCGGTGATTGAGTTAATCTGAATGGTTGCACTCTTGAGCAAGTGTCTGAGTTTAATTATCTTGGAAGCTATATAACAGATACTGGTGATGGGTGGCATGAGATTAACAGACATATATAGGGATTGCTGCCGGGACTTCTAAAAGTCTATGGAGAATGTAGAGAAATATGCATATACACCTAAAGACTAAAATTAGACTTATAATTGTTTGGTTTTTCTAGGGATAGTTATGGTAGTGAGACTTGGATGCTTTGTAAACAAGATAACAGGAAACAAATGCTTTTGATTATAGATACTTACACAGTATCTTGGGTATGAGGTGTTCAACCTTGTAAGTAATGATAAGGTTAGGCAAAGGAGTCAGCAGCCTACTTTAAGCAATATATTGTGCAGAGAGAGAGAGATACTTCGTTGTTTGGCCATATGAATATTATATATTTTATACAGATTAGTGAATAGGGTTATGAACAGTGTTCCCAAATGCTTCAGAAAGAGGGGGAGACCTAGGATGAGGTGAGCAGACAATGTCAAACAGACCTTGTTAGAATTGATGTGTAGTGGGCAGATGTAGTTCAGGACAGATATGATTGTAGCACTGTCTGGTTGGTCCTCCGTAGCTCATGGCAGCTTGAGGAGGCTGATGACTTAGATTATGCTCATTTGTTTATTTTCGAAGATGATGTTGATTAGATGAATTCTTTTATTAGTGCTGTTGATAAGACTGGTAATAGAGGAGGTTTGATTATAAGCAGAGAAGAACCTAAAGTGATGAAAATTGGTCAGCTTGGTTGCACTTCAGTTATTTTGAATGGTTGCCACGAGCAATTGTCTCAGTTTAATTATCTCTGGCGATGTGCGACATGAACTAAACAGAAGAACTGAGATTTTTCCGGTGCCTTTAAGAGTCTATGCAGAGTGTGGAAAAATTGGAGTATACACTTAAAGAGCAAAATTAATTTGTATAATATAGTAGTACAATAGTTTGGTTCTTTGTAGAGTTAGTTATGGCATTGAATATTATTTTTAATCAAGATAACAGGAAACTTTATATCTTTGATTCTGGATGCTTACGCAGTATCTTCGAAATTAAATGGTTTCACTCTATAAGCAATGGTAATGTTAGACTACGCAGTCTGCAACCACATTTGAGCAGCATATTTTGCAGAGAGAGAATGCGCTGGTTTGGGCACGTTGCCTGTACGCATAGCGACAGATCAGAGAATAAGATTATGGACGATGTGCCTAAAGGCCAGAGAAAAAGGGGGAGACATAGGTTGCGGTGGGTAGACAATGTCAAATAATACCTTATTAGAATTTGCTTTCAGTTACCAAATACAGCAGCTCTGCACAGGACAGACGTTTGGAGAACTAAATTGCGCAGTCTGTTTGTAAATTGCGCAGTCTTTTTAAAAGCGCAGTCTGTTTGTAAATTGCGCAGTCTTTTTAAAAGCGCAGTCTGTTTTGCGCAGTCTGTTTGTAAATTGCGCAGTCTTTTTACTCCAAGGCTGCTTCAAGACTATATATGTAATAACGTTTCAGGCGGATTTTTCTGATAACTTTTGCAATTTATGATTTATTTCCTAGTAAATTACTTTTCTTAATGTTGTTATTTTTCTTTTCATGCAAAGTGTGAAGTACTCTGAAAAATGTATCGTATTGAAATTTTAGAGTGTAAAACGTGTTTTGCAGAAATGACGACAGAGCTAATAGAGGCTAACTTATTAGCAGTATAGTGATAATAACTAGGAGATATCACTGAGAAGACAGAGATTCAGATTAAATTTTTAAGTAGTTACATGCATGTTTGTCATTGTCTGATGATCTCACAAAAGTTCAGTTTCTACAAATGTCAATGTTTTATAATTATCTGAATCAGGATTTAAAGGATACTTAGCTACAATTCCTCTCCTCCGTGTTATCCTAAAGAAATTGCGTCACTATGCCATGCAAATCAACTGATAGAGATAAGGCTAAGATAAATTTAGTTGCAGTGCTGAAATAGAATCAGAGGACAGAACAACACTTAAGAGTACGAGATTGGCATTCCTTTATCAAATTTAGGGGTCCTGAAAAGGGCCGTTTTCTTTTGATGTGGGATGACTAGAACATTCAAACAACTACCATGTCATCTTTCTTCCGTTTGCAGCATGCGGAACACAGCAATCGACGTAAGGTAATGCAGAATCGACGGAATCTCCCTTGTTTCCTTTGACGTACCTTCTCTCTTATGGCATAAATCCGTCCTGTTTTATAAAAGGCATCAGGATCAAAAGGTACAGTCTCTGTCTGCCTAAGGATTTCGGGAAAGGTGAAATTGCGGTCGGTCGTGTCGAGTGGCCCCATCCTATGTACCACTGATTTCTTTCCTTGAGCAAAAATTATTTCATCAATATCTTCTACTTCTTTTTCGATGATGGTGCAGTAGAGATTTATTCTGTTATTTCCGCTACGTTCTTGGATGGCAGAAAGGCAAAGACTCTCCTCCACTACGTCATAATATCCCTTGGAGATTTGATGACTTTTAGCATCGATTTCCTCTCCCTCCTGGGAGGATCCTTTCTTTATTTCATCTGTATCTAGTGGTAGTTGCATTGTTCTAGTTCTAATATTCTCTCTATCCATTTAATTAACTGAAGTCTTCCTTCTAATAAAGTTCCTTTACTAACTGACTTCTCCAGATTATCGTTTCACTAAAAAGCAGATAAATTATATTCCTCTTAGGTAAAGATCAGCACAATATCGCTATAACACGCATTCCACTCATAAGCATTCCTTTAGAATCATTCTTTCATTAAAGCTATGCTTTCATTTCAACAATGATAGTCTTCATTTGTTACGTTTCACTGAGATTTCGTGACGTCAGATGTAACAAAAGGCACCATTTTCGTTCTTTCCTTCCGCCATGACTAATGCTGTTTTTACGAATGAATTTTGAACCAAATAAATAATCCAGTGAATTCCTCAAAGATATACTGAGACGTATTTTCTTTTCACGACATAAAAAATAATTTGGGCGGGGGTGGCTCAGTCGGTAGCGCCCCAGGCTCCTAATCTGCAGTTTCCAGGTTCGAGTCCCAGCTGGGTCAGCGTTGAGATTTATTTCCGCAAAACTCCCCGCCCTGCCCACAGTCAGTAGGGGACACCGATGGACAAGTCCATCGGTGTCCCCTACTGAGGGTCGCCGTCCGTCGGATGGGACGTTAAGCTGTGGTCCCGTGTGCTGGAGGGCCATACCCTGTGCACGTTAAAGAACATGCTGGATGGCCTCGACGGGAGGCTACCATCTGTCTCCCAACAGTCATTCCAGTGGATCCCCTCTCCCAACCTTCTCTGAGCTTTCGGGGTCCTTGCGACCTGGCAATTTAGCCCATGTTGTGCAAAAAAAGTGCCACTTAGAGGTAAAACAACCCAACAACTCAAAATAATCTGTATATTAAAATTGGTCATTGGGTAATTTTATCACTGAACTTCACTTTTTCCTTCTTTTGCAGACAATTGGATCAATGACAGGTCTCAAGGACCCCCAAGCGCTCATCGAAGGTTGTGGAAGACGACCCACTGGACAACTGCTATGATTCAGATAGAAGCCACCCATCAAGGTGCACAGGATTATAGATGTCTGTTACACACGTTCCATTCGATGGGCAGCTGACTTTTCAAGCCCATCTGTGTCCCCTTTCTAACCGAGAGCAGAAATAGGGTTTAAAGGAGGTATTGGCAGGGTTTTTCGATGATGGCACAGTATGGATATGGTAATGTGGACGCTGGCCAATTTGCAACCCTGTCCCTACTCTTCTCAGGGGAGGGGGGGGGGGTAGAAAGGCAACTTTTTCATTTTAAGGATGAGGCAAATACTTTTCATGTTGTAAAAGTGCTAATAAAATACAACTCTTTCCATTTCACAGTCATCCATTGTTTCCTTTACAATTTTTAAAGCGTGAAAAAGTAGGTAAATGAAAAACATCTTCCATTTGAAAACGAGGTTCACCAGAGCAAATATGGATTCTTCTATTTAAAATATATAATTATTCATAATCTCGCTTATTCATAATGTCGTGCCCGCATGCTTGCAATGCGAGCCCGATGTTCTCGTACAGCTTCTGCCTGGCACATCTCTCGGAATGGACTGTCCTATCTGTCCCCCATCCGTCTGTGAAGAAGCCTGTAGGGGCAAACCCAGTCACAGAGATAATCGACTCGAAACTCCTTCTCTTCCTCCCGTTTTTAGTCCTTCATCCCAACCACATTGATATCCTCCAAGCACTTTCTTATTATGCACACTGATGACCACCAATGGCCTTTTACCACGAATTCAACTAGACCCCCCTCCCCAAGAGGGCATTGGCCACCTTGCCAACCATCGACACCGGACTTGGTGGCGGGCTTTGTTTGTTCTTGTAGTTGTTTGTTCAGTAAACGTCATAGTGAGAGTGTGGAGGCCCCTAACAAAAGGACCATGGCCTAGCAAGGGATAAACTGATTTTGATATCGTGGAGGTCGCATGCCAAGACTTTTGTGCTGGCCTCGTCCTTTTGAGTAATGAGCATCAAATTGTCAGTGAACAGAAATATTAAAAAGAAAGACAACTGAAGGAACTGAACAGAGCGGTTGCCAGAGCTACCGAAAAAATCACCGCCACCCTGGTCAACGGGTGGTTTCGAAAGACGAGTCAGAAAACATTTCACCTACTCCTTATTTTCCTAGTTTGCCCCCCAGTGCCCTAAACCTGTAACTTTAAGCTTTGTTCTGTATCTAGCAGTGGGACCAGTGGGGCTCATTATAGCCTATGTTGTATTTGGCCAGTGACTGTACCCGGTGGGCAGTCACTGTATGTATATATAGTTTAAAGCGTAAAAAATGTAAATAGATGAAATAACTGGGTTTGTGTATTCGGTCACCTGAGCAAATCCTGACGAGGTATGGACAGGCACCCTTCTGCAAACGCTCTCACATACATAGGAAACAACCCAGCCATGACAGACAGAGAAGGAGCCTGTCTACAGGTGTAAATTCGCTGGACAAAAGGTTTAAAAAAGAATAAGAATGGATAACTTTTTTTACCATTTGTATTTATTTATACAAGTATAAACGAGGCACTGCAATGTGACAAAGCACCGAACTTCTGCTATTTCTGCTATTCACCGAACTTCTGCTATTTACCTAGTTGCAGGGGTCGAGTGCTTTCAACTGCACTCAGCAGTCATCTTCAAGACATCGTATAGTTCCCTGGGAAGCGGATCGTTGGTGATAGATTAAGATAAGCAAAACTAATACCTTTTTCTTGATGATATTTTCACTGACGAGAGTTCTGCAGTGGGAGGAAATTCCAGCATGCTTGCAGTGGAGCAAACTCACTGAATAGCAGAAGTTCGGTGCTTTGTCAGTAGCACTTGGATGTACACCAGACGACAGTGGAATGCACTTCGTGACACTTGCGTCGCTAAAGCGGCCGAAATGGTATTTGCATTCTTGGGCAGTTCAAGGAATTTCGGATTTGCTCACCTCTGATCGACTCTGGTACAGTCGCTCAAAAAAGTATCCGAACACTATGGTTGATTACAGAATTCAGGAAAAATATCTGGAGCGTATACAGCATCCAGTTACCGTTCACAGCAAAAGTATCCGAACACTATGGTTGATTACAGAATTCAGGAAAAATATCTGGAGCGTATACACGCTCCAGTTACCGTTCACAGCAAACTGGAGCGTGTGCAGTACTGCACACGCTCCAGTTTGCTGTGAACGGTAACTGCACACGCTCAATATTTCCGTGAGTGAGCCCACGCGATCTAGTATCAAAATAATATGACCACCTGCAGTCGCTCAAAAAAGTATCCGAACACTATGGTTGATTACAAAATTCAGAAAAAATATCTGACAACCTTCGTGTCACGTGACTTCGTGTCCCATGTGCCGGTCACTAACTTCAGAGGAGCAATGATGGGCAGTTGAAGTGTCGGATTACTCTTCTGCAGTTGGGAGGTGGGGTCGGCCAGTTGCCCAATAGTGCTGAAGAAAAAAATGTTTTCATGATGAACATTTAAAAGCGACGTCACTGTTAAATGTTTCAGCTTCACTAAATTATTGAAGAAATATTTTTGTAAATTGAAATTCCCATGAAAAGTTCAGTTATACAAAAAATGGCACTGGAGGTAACAGTGACATAATTTGTTGTAAAAACGTCATTTACTAAAATAAATTTGAAGTAATTAAATTCACTCAATTATTCAATTAATTTTGAAAATGTTAGAATTAGTAGAACAACGGATTTTCACAACATTAAAAGAATGTTATGAAAATTGAGAATTAGAAAGATTTGCGCGAGATCTTCAATTTATTTCTAGTGACATTTTTTCCGTAAAAACTTGTTTTCGCAGTTAAGGAGATTGAGGATGCTTCATTAAATGCACTAAACTATAAAGAAAATTCTTTGGTGAAAGTTAGTGCCGAAATTTATAACGTAATCGTATATAATTACATAACAACATACAACATAATACATAACATAATGTTCATGTGTAAAAAATGTTTTCATAAACTTCAACAGATGTAAAAACTTGAAAAATTCCCAACATCGAAAAGCATTTTTTCACAGATTTTAAAAGAAATTGCCTCACAAGTTCAGCTTCCAAACTATCATAATATTAAGCAAAATCTAATACATCGTTTTATCGTGTTTCGTATTAGAATTTGGACAGTAGAGAGGAAGCGGCATTTAAAAAGGCAGAAACAAAATGAAAAGTCAACCAAAAGTATTGCAATGAGATTGATTATTGCAAAAGTAAATTAATTACCAAAACTGGAGAGGTGGAATTTTTCTCAAGTAATATATATATATTTTACATAGCATAGTGTAATAAGGGAAAAAATTGATTTAAAATGTTCTAGTTTTTTATATGTAGCATAATTTTGATAGATTTTAGAATATGTGAATATGTTTATGAAGCTTGCTTATGCCAAAGATTATGCTACAAGTGTTCAACTATTATTTTTGGAACAGAATTTTAGTATTAATTTTGTAAAGGCATAAATCATGCTGAAATAAAAAATTTTATCATATCTTTTCAGGAATTTTTGCTTTTAAATTAAAACTAATATCTGGGACTGAACGTATGAAGGAACAGTTTTTGCTTAAATTTCAAAATTAATGAATTGACGGAATTGTAATATAATCAATCAATAAATATTATTGTAAAATACTGAGAAGAGAAAACATTTTCATTATTTTTAAGTAACAAAATCGTATTATAAAGTTGTGCCGTCCCCATGTATGAGTTGACGAGCTAGAAATCAGTCTGCTACACTAACTGATGCACTCGCAGAGCCCAAACATGGCGACCATTCACTCTGTTTGCCAACCTCTCCATATATAGGACCACTAACTTTGGTTACCATGGACCCTATGAGAGTTGCATATCTGGTCCTCCTTTATCTGTGGCATAGCGTAACTGGTGATGATACTCCATATTCAACCAATGGGCTATCAGTTGACCTTCATCTTTCTACCATGTGTCTATATTCCTTTACAATTTTGGGAATTAAAAGTTTCATTCTATTTTTTAACTGTTACTCTTAGGCACAGTGCTTATATATATATATCTTCTCACTCACATGAAGCAGAGCCAATGAGTTTCCAGGTTGTTCCTTACTTTATGGAAAACAGTATATTTCCTCGTTTAGCTAGAGGCTTTAATTTTTTATCTAAACTAGAGCATGAAATTATTACTATGGAATACTGAAATGCAGAAATCACCATTAAAATTTTATCGACCATTTTTTTTAAAAACTTAGTTGTTTTTTCGTATATTTAAAAGAAATAAATACCCCCTCAAGCAGCTGCTTGCCACAGAGGTCTGACAGGAGCCTGTCAGTTTAATATGTCATAGTAGAAGGTCTGTGAGGATGGCGGTACCTGAGCAGAAAAACAGCACACACATCCATGCCTTACCCTGGGTTCGAACCCAGGTCCCGTAGGTCAGTAGCCAAGCGTGCTAACCACTCGTCTAAGGGACGGCATATATTTTTTAACCTAGCAATTAATATATCGAAATTATTTTAAAATAAAAAATAAATACCCCCTCAAGCAGCTGCTTACCACAGAGGTCTGACAGGAGCCTGTCAGTTTATATGCCACAGTAGAAGATCTGAGAGGATGGCAGGACCTCAGCAGAAAAACGACACATACATCCATGCCTTACCCGGGGCTCGAACCCAGGTCCCGTAGATCAGTAGCCAAGCGCGCTAACCACTCGGAAGAGATGTTGAAATCTTTTTAAAATTTCCTATATTACTTTTACAGTAGCTGCCACTCCTCTAGCTATGCATCATTAGGTTTCAGAGATTTATGCACTGGAATTATTCTTTGTAAACTACTTTGGCATGGCAGCTGAATTTGCGGTGACTCACCAATGAACTGGTGCCAGCAAATCATTTTCTGTATGGGAGAGACATCATGTGAGCCTGATTCAATGTGACTCAGTTGTCTACATTTCTTTTAGCCATTTGAAAGCCAGTCCGTATCTTTGCCGGCCGTCATGCAAAACGACAGTCCGGCCGACTGCCGCCTCGACTCTCTCCTGCTTATTTCCTTCCCCCCCCCCCGATCATAAGCAGCCGCTAATTGAACAAACCGTAACGCCCCTCCTTGTGTTCGATCTTCAGGCAGAAATCTTCCCGTCTCCCCTTCCCATCCTTTTCGATATACAGAATGCTCCGAGAATAGCAATGTCACCTCTATGTCTTCCAAACTGTTCTGATGTGTTCAATAATTTTCTGTTTTAAAACCTTTGCTTGCTATGGTAGATCTCAGTGCTTATTTCAAAATTATCTTAATATTTAAATTATTATTTGACGAAATCAAATAAGTGATTATCGCTTTGTTATGACTTTTAAAACGAAAAACAGGTTTATTAGAAGTTCAGATTCATAAATTATTTTTAGTCATTCTCACATGTCAGATTCTGAAACTATACTAGATAAATCTCAAAAATATATCCAAAGATTTTGGTAATTTAGTCAGTTACTGGTATATTCATGAACTACAATTTCAACGAGATAGTACGATTAAAATTATTTACCTTTTTATAATTTATTTGAAAATGTTATTATCATATGTACACTATTTTTTAAATCAGTCATTTGTGACTAAATTTGAAAAATTATTTAAATATCTTATTCACAAAGAGTAAAAATATAATGCATTCGTTTCGAATTCCATAATAAAAAATGCCTTGAAAAAAAGAATCGTAATTATCATTATTTTTCATATTACCCAAAGCAACTGGAAATGTACCAGGAAATCGTTTATGAAGGACTTAGAAATTAAAATCGAGATGGGGATGGGAATAAAAATATAATATAAACCTACCTAAAAGAAATAAATAATATTAATGCTATGTATAATGACTTGCAATGGAATAATAATAATAATAAACTTCTTAAAACTAATTAATACCCATGAGGTAGGGGGCAAGTGTGTAATCCTCCCCTTTCAGAAGGGTAACAGAGGCAAAATTAAGGGTATAAGAGATAAAAAAAATAATGATAATTTTTTTTTTACTTTATGCATTTTTAAAGATCTCTAAAACGGAGGGAGAAATTTCATACTGCAATGGAAATCGTAGATCGCAGATCGTATAATCATTCATATTCGATGTACCGGGCAATAATTTTACCCCTAACCATCTTCATCATAAAGATTTGGCATGAGTAAGAAAAAAATATATAAGTAAACAACCCTTAGGTGGGCCCCTAAGGGCAAACATAAGAAAAGCTAAAAATAGCAGTAAAATTGTATAAGAAACCTAAAACAGGTAGGTCTCCTCAGAGAACGCTACCGTTTTAGGCCTCTTGTACTTGTTCAAAATAGTATGATCGTAAAGAATCAGAGAAGAAATAATCTCATTGGGATTATTGCTTACAGCCTCAAAAAAAACTTTTTGAGGTGCGTTTTATATGTGTATATATATATGATCGATGCCCAGGTCTTTACGGAGTTGTCTGTTAGTGACAAACCAGGGGACATCGACCGCAGTTCTCAAAATCTTGTTCTGTACGAATATTGGTGGGTGTAGTATTCGCCCATATGGGTGAAGCATAGAGAATTATTGGTCTGATGATCATATCACAGAGTAAAAGCTTATGATCAATCATTAAAATGGAATTTCTTCTAAGGAGTGGGCCTAGCTGGCCCCTCAATGAATTGACTTTGGAGATTATATTATTTATGTCTTAGTCCCACTTTAACCTCTTATGTATAAAAAGCCCAAGATATTTGACTGAATCACTCCAGTCAATGAGAATATTTTGTAAATGGAGTCAAGTAGGATTCATAATACGCTTTCCAGTAAAAAAGATGGCAGAACTCTTGTCAGAGTTAATCTTTATGTTCCATTTTTCGTACCATATGCCCAGCTCGGTCAAGCTATGCTGCAGCCTCTTCACATCGCTTTCGAATTGTAAATTAATTTTTAAACTAAGTTTTCATTTTCTCAATAACAAAAAGGGTGATTATTGTAATTATCAATTCGTCGAATCTTCAATCTATCATGTTAAGTTTTTCGCAATATTTAAAAATGCAGCAGGAAACCGTGAAATAATTTTAAAACGAGTGAAAAGTTTTATAAAAATATGTGCACTGAAATTGAAATAGTTATTAGGCTAGAGATCAATAAATCTCATTGGGTATGACAACACCAATATGATATATAAATCTCATTATATATCTTATTGGTGTTGTCGTTTTGTCTCTTTTTATTCATGTATATATATATAATGCTGATTGATATAAATAAAAATGTACATAATTTATTTTTGGGAAACAGAAATATTTTTATGGCAGGGCTGAATTTTTTTTTCTAAACTCGAAAGCCATAGAATAATGTTTTTTGATATATTGATTAAAGAAATGAAGTGTCGGTGTTAACCTTTCGGAAATATATCACAACTTTTAGCCAGTTTCATAAAAACCAGCACCGTAGTACCGCATTTCTCGGAAAAGCTTTTGAGTAGAATATAATGAAACACTGTTCATTTGTTGTGGTACAGTCGCTCAAAAAAGCATCCGAACACTATGGTTGATTACAAAATTCAGAAAAAATATCAGGCAACGATTTTTTTTTAGAAATTAGTGATCTGGTAATCTTCGTGTCACGTGACACGAAGGTTACCAGATTACTAATTTCTAAAAAAATCGTTGCCAGATATTTTTTCTGAATTCTGTAATCAACCATAGTGTTCGGATACTTTTTTGAGCGACTGTACTATAAATCAAGTGTTAAACATTATTTGGTTTCCGAATGTATAAATTGTACAAAAGAGAATGCGAAAAACTTAATGTTAAGTAAAGTGACATTAATCTTCCAAGTATAAATATTTTCCAAAAGAAGTCACCATACTCTTGTTTAAGAGAAAATCTGCTTTTTTTTTAAATGAAAAACTGGAAAATGTTCTTAGTGGCTGAAATACGAAGGCAAATATTTTCCCTGCAATTCTGTAATGATTCACACGCATCAGAATAAAATGCTCTGATATATCGTTAAACGATATCTAAATTCGCAGACTCATCTGCTAGTTTGAAAACGCAAATGTAATCTTACTCTCATTAAAAATCTACCTTACAATAACATGATAATGGGTGTCTGTTTTCGTTACTAGAAGATTGTCCATAAAATAAAAATATTTTTAACTCTCAAAAGTTTTTACAAAGTTGAGGAGATTAAAATTATTGTCTTACTCTAATAACGAAAAAAAATCACAGAAATCTTAAAAAAGCACTAAGTTAGTAAGTGTGCTTAGGATGTATAAAAAAGTTTAACAGACAACTGAAAAATTACTCTGATTCAGGTGGGAGCAAACTACAATAATGTGTTCGACATTTGGCCATGTCTTCCCCCTTTGAGAATGAGTATGTGTAATGGATGCAAAAAAAAAATTAAACTTATTTACATTCCAATGCATGTTTCAAGAAATTTTTAAAGACTTGTAAAACAAGGGGAAAATCTTGTACTGCATTAGAAAACCACCCTCCTGCTCCCTCTTTACGTTTGTCTGACTCTATTGTATTTCCTGCTCCCCCCCCCTTTTTTTTTCTAGATCAGAGCCCGTATGTGCATATTTCACACATTTTTCAAGAAATTTTAAAGACCTCTAAAGCGGAGGGGGAAATGTTATACGTCAATGTAAAGCCAGTCTCTTGCCTTCCCCTCTTTTACCCTTTTCGGCTCCGTTGAGTGACTTGCACTCGCCCCCCCCCCCCATTTTTTTCCCATCCTCTTTATATTTTTTCAGATCCTGGCCTGAATGATACTGATATGATATCTCGTGATTATATGTGTACACTGCAAAATTAAATTAAGAAAACGATAAAACAAAGGTGTTTCTATTTCATTAAAAAATGTTTTCCTAATTTTTTTTCCAAAATATGTTTTAAAGGAGGGGGAAGGGGCTCAAAAAATAAATATCGCGAGAAGGCCTAGTCACTGTTAGGAACCCTGTCACTGATTTAGGATACCATTATAACGGAATAAGAAATACTATCAAGGATTTAGAAACCATTGCGCGGAATATGCATTAAAAAGATTTTGTCAGAATGTATCATTTGTTTAGTCCAAAAATTTTTACGGATATTTAGTTCATGGTGCAGTCTTTCATCTCGAACAGATGTATTTCATTTTAACAATAAACAACTTAGGTAAAGCAAAATAAAAATAACACGGAATTAGGTAACCTTGCCTCCAATTCCTTTAGACTGCCAAGCATTGTTTTAGTTGTGACTGAGGCAGTGGTGAAACAAACTCTCAAGTTTGATGAGCAGAGTCAGTATGCTTTGTATACACTTAAAGTATGCTTTGTATATTTTGAACAGTATATAGTTAATGATAGGGCATGTCCTTGTACGGGAAGTCCTGGAAAATCCAGGAGTAGGATTCTTTGCCCAAAGTGTTGCGAATTATTAGAAAACTAAAGTCGGCAATCCAATGAAGCTTTTTGGAAAATTTAATTACCAGAATTAACATCCAAGAGCAAAAAGAAAGTTCTATAATACGTTGTTTTTAAAAACGCTCCTGACATCTATTGCAGACTCCAGTTCGAATGGAATTAGGGAAAAATAAAACAAGATTAGAAATAGTTCGCTTTACCCAATAACATGAAAAGATCATACTATGTAGCACACAAACACTATAATATAGATCAGTGGTTCTCAATCTTTTATGCTTCACGTACCCCCTGAAAATATGTATGCAACTGACGTACCCCTTATATAGATAGATAAATCTATAGTTATAGTATAACAATTGGAATAAAACTTGGTTACTAGATCTAGCGACTTTTGAGCTCTCACGACGTACCCCAAAATTTTTTACCCCTACCCCACATTGAGAACCCCTTCTCCAGTGCAGCGGTTCTCAACCTTTTATGCTTCACTTATGTGTATGTAACTGGCGTACAGTCGCTCAAAAAAGTATCCGAACACTATGGTTGACTACAGAATTCAGAAAAAATATCAGGCAACGATTTTTTCAGAAATTAGTGATCTGGCAACCTTCGTGACACGTGACACGAAGGTTGCCAGATCACTAATTTCTGAAAAAATTGTTGCCTGATATTTTTTCTGAATTCTGTAGTCAACCATAGTAGTCGGATACTTTTTTTAGCGACTGTACCCCTTGTATAGATAGATAAAACTATAGTTATAGAATAACAATGGGAAAAAAATAAAACATATATATCAGTGGTTCTCAACCTTTTATGCTTCACGTACCCCCTGGAAATGTGTATGTAACTGGCGTACCCCTCGTATAGATAGATAAAACTATAGCTATAGTATAACAATGGGAATAAAATAAAACATATATATCAGTGGTTCTCAACCTTTTATGCTTCACGTACCCCCTGGAAATGTGTATGTAACTGGCGTACCCCTTGTATAGATTGATAAAACTATAGTTATAGTATAACAATGGGAATAAAATAAAACATATATATCAGTGGTTCTCAACCTTTTATGCTTCACGTACCCCCTGGAAATGTGTATGTAACTGGGCGTACCCCTCGTATAGATAGATAAAACTATAGCTATAGTATAACAATGGGAATAAAATAAAACATATATATATATCAGTGGTTCTCAACCTTTTATGCTTCACGTACCCCCTGGAAATGTGTATGTAACTGGCGTACCCCTTGTATAGATAGATAAAACTATAGTTATAGTATAACAATGGGAATAAAAT
Source organism: Ryuthela nishihirai (assembly GCA_038380435.1). Lineage (NCBI taxonomy): Eukaryota > Metazoa > Arthropoda > Arachnida > Araneae > Heptathelidae > Ryuthela > Ryuthela nishihirai. The sequence goes on along the minus strand of JAWZYU010000011.1, from coordinate 82,528,354 downwards.
ATATATATCAGTGGTTCTCAACCTTTTATGCTTCACGTACCCCCTGGAAATGTGTATGTAACTGGGCGTACCCCTCGTATAGATAGATAAAACTATAGTTATAGTATAACAATGGGAATAAAATAAAACATATATATCAGTGGTTCTCAACCTTTTATGCTTCACGTACCCCCTGGAAATGTGTATGTAACTGGCGTACCCCTTGTATAGATAGATAAAACTATAGTTATAGTATAACAATGGGAATAAAATATATATATATCAGTGGTTCTCAACCTTTTATGCTTCACATACCCCCTGGAAATGTGTTTGTAACTGGCATACCACTTGTATAGATAGATAAAACTGTAGTTATAGTGTAGCAATGCGAATAAAAAAAAATATATATATATCAGTGGTTCTCAATCTTTTATGCTTTACGTACCCCCTGGAAATGTGTATGTAACTGGCGTACCCCTTGTATAGATAGATAAAACTATAGTTATAGTATAACAATGGTAATAAAATATATATATATCAGTGGTTCTCAACCGTTTTTATGCTTCACGTACCCCCTGGAAATGTGTATGTAACTGGGCGTACTCCTCGTATAGATAGATAAAACTATAGCTATAGTATAACAATGGGAATAAAATAAAACATATATATCAGTGGTTCTCAACCTTTTATGCTTCACGTACCCCCTGGAAATGTGTATGTAACTGGCGTACCCCTTGTATAGATAGATAAAACTATAGTTATAGTATAACAATGGGAATAAAATAAAACATATATATCAGTGGTTCTCAATCTTTTATGCTTTACGTACCCCCTGGAAATGTGTATGTAACTGGGCGTACCCCTTGTATAGATAGATAAAACTATAGTTATAGTATAACAATGGGAATAAAATAAAACATATATATCAGTGGTTTTCAACCTTTTATGCTTCACGTACCCCCTGGAAATGTGTATGTAACTGTCGTACCCCTTGTATAGATAGATAAAACTATAGTTATAGTATAACAATGGGAATAAAATAAAACATATGTATATATAACATATATCTAGCGACTTTTGAGCTCTGACGGCATACCCCAAAAAATTTTACTGTGTACCCCACATTGAGAACCCCTACTTTAAAGTGAACTGATGGCATCTGTCGGACGAATAGAAATGTGAAATTCATTTTAATATTTTTTTGCAAACTTTGCGGCCTTACTGGATTACTGACCACGATTTTTACCATATTCTGTTAAAAATCGAGTCCGACCCAAACTTAGTGAAGAGCCACTAGGGAAAAAAAACTATATTCTGAAACAGCCACAGGAAAAATTATCCCTCTAAAAATGAAAAAATACAATTCTAATGAGTAATGAATTGCAAAAAACACTCTACTTTTTTGAAATTATTAAAATATTTTGATTAAGAACCAAAAATATACATTTTTGATGAGTGCTATGAACTGATTATTATGCACCTAAAAGTATTTGGTCAAAAAATTTTTCAGAAATGGATCAGAATCGTCATTTTCATTGTTTGTATTATATGCCTAGGTTTGGTATGAAAACTATTGGGATATGAGAAAAATACGAATCGTAACATTTCATCAATATTTATCCAACTCAAAAAGAATTATCTGTAAAAACAAAAAAGTGAATATCTACACACGACAAAGTGAAAACATTGGTGGCTTTTTTTTTGAAAATGAACTAAAAATTCTGTGAGCTGTAATGAATTATGTTTCTATTCTTCCGCCAAAATCGTATTCCACTGTTGTCTGTCTTGAGACACTTTAATAAACTAACAATTGTTATGGATCTGGAAGAAGAATTCAAAGAATTCTTTGCTCATAAAAATTCATACAAAGCATGAACAACTCATCCCATTCCGCTTGAGACGTTCTTACGTTCATCACATCAAATCTCTCATTCGTATAGCTGCAATGAAGCTTAGCAGAAACGAGTTCAGGACGGGATCAATTTTACGAGCCCGTGCTGAAAGCTGTTGAATCCGAGACCGTCCGAGCCTGAACCATTTCGTCAATTATTGAGCCCGAGTCCATCCGAGCCTGAACCATTTCGTTAATTATTGAGCCCGAGTCCATCCGAGCCTGAACCATTTCGTCAATTATTGAGCCCGGAGTCCATTTCGTCAATTATTTGAGCCCGAGACCGATTTGGAGAAAACATTCTCTGACGCATCATAAGACCTATATAGAGAAATGCATGTCGCTAATCATTTATTTTATTCTTATTAATTATAATCATTTTATAATAAAATTAAAATGCTAATGCTATTTGGAACGAAAAAATGGAAATACTAGTAGAAACTGAAAATTCGTAGGCCTCCTGCTAAACGCAAAGAGCTATTCATTTAATAACGCTAGAGAATATGTAAAAAAAATCGAAACCCACATGGTGCTTATTTCAAATTTTTATGTATTTGAAACTTAAATCATTCTGAGCCCAAGCTCGCTCGAGCTCGAACTCATCTCAGAGAGCCTAAGTTCAATATATATAGAGAGTTAGGAATCTGGAAAAAAAAATTATATATTTGAGCACTTGAATTTCATTTGCTCATTTATAAAAACAAATTTCACGTAAAAATTTAAAATTCAACAAAGGAAGGGTATTTAGAAAAATGTTGATAATCGGTATTGCATTTCTTACGATATTCAAAAACATTCAGAGATTATTTTGTACAGTTCTTTTCGCATACGTTAAATGTCAAATTTGTGTATAACTATTTCGAATTAGGTCAAGGCAACGTACTAAATATTTCAGCTAGAAACTTCGAATGGGCATTAGGAAAGACTTTTTCAGAGGGTGGGGTGGGGTTTGGATCTTTCAAGGGCTGCAAAAGGCTTCCAGGAGGGGGGGGGGGGAATAAACAAATCAATGTTTCAAGAGCGAAATATTTAAGCCGTTCACTAATGAGCGCGTTTCCAAATACAGCAATTATGCCTACATCTTACTCTAACGCAACTACGGATAGCCGAAAACGAAAAAATAGGATCGTCTTTGGTTTTATCTCTGAGTTACACTTTTTTGTCCAAAATGGGCTAAATGGCCAGGTCACAAGCACCCCGAGGGCTCAAAGACGGTTGAGGGAAGAGAATTCACTGGACAGATTGTAGCTCCCATCAAGGCCATCCAGCATATTTTTAAGGTGCACAGGGTCTCCCACAGACGGGGCCACGATTTTACGTTCCCATCCGACGGACGGCGACTTTTCCAAGTCCATCGGTGTCCCCTACTGACTGAGAGTTTTGCAGATATAAATCTCAACGTTGGCCCAGGCGGGACTCGACCTAGGATCTACAGATTACGAGCCTGGTGCGCTACCGATTGAGTCATATAAGCAGCTAACGTGGGAGGAAAAAGAGGGATGAAAGATACTACAAAGTCGCATTAAAGTGTCAATCAGCATTTTCTGTTACATAGAAGTATGTCTGCCAGATGGTTTAGTGAAAAGCTCTGACGCCACGTCAAGGCACCATCCATGTCAGAGTGTTTTGCTCTAACCAGGAGAAAACCCCTCCACACATAGGCAGCTAGTGTGGAAGGAAAAAGAGGGATCAAGAACCACAAAGTTGCATTAAATTGTCAAACAGCATTCCCTGTTGAGCGCATTTAATGGAATATTTTGCAGCATCTTGTGCAAGATCTAATTAAAAAAAAGAAAAAAATTAGACCTTGCCCCCATCCCTTCCAGTGGCAGAATCCTTCTATGATGCACCTTCCCTGATCTGCAGGCGACTGTCCACTAGGGCTTTCACCACTAGTGGCCGGTGATCAGAAAGTACTGCTAAGTCACCGGAATGAATGGTTCCGTGTGACCATTTAGCCACTTTGGAATTTTGGTTCAGCCATGAAGAAAAAATAAATAAAATATACCTACCTATACTTACCTAGAAGAGCTTGCTGATGAAGAGTGTCTTTACTTACCTATTCCCTCTCCATGCTGAGAAAAGAGCGATTGATAGTCTTAAAAAAATCCACCTTTCGTTGGTTGAATACTTAAAGTTGTGACCTTGTATACAGGAAAGCCACATATTCTGCACACGTTTTAAAGTATTTTGAATGGCATTAATGGGCGGCAAATATCTTCCCCTAACAACTCTGCATAAAAGTTATTAGAGGAACATATTAGCTTCCTATTATTCCACTCCCAAACCTTTTCTGAGACTTATGAGGATCCTTGTGACCTAAATATTTAGCTCGTTACGGAGCAAAGAAATGATGCTCAGATTAAAAAAAAACCCAACCCAACAGCTCCAAAGGCTAAAGCTATCTGATCAACAAAGACCGAAAAATATTAATCCATTCTAACAATCCTGCTATTATTTAAAACTAAAAGTGACTTCAAATAATTGACAAGAATCTCCAAGTGTTGCGTTGGAAATTGTTTAATTACTTGTACTCTGTTTCGTTTGGTCTAGTTCAGCGGTTAATAAAATTTTTTAACCCCAACGCCCCTTTCTCCAGGTGATATTTTACTAACCCCACTTCTTGGAAATCAAATTAATTTTTCCTGTATAAAACTAATTGAAAATGTATTTACCTGCGTAAAAATTTACGAATATTTTAAAAGTGTATCCATCAATTTCTAAGTTTTTCTGTCGAAATAAAGCATTCCTAAATATTTATCATAAATACAAAGAATCATTAGTAAATAATGAAATACACTGCCCTATCAAAATATTACAAAATTTCCGTGTTATGTCAATGGGAATCTAACTTCGAAGCACTATAACTTTCAAAATATGCATTTTGTGGAAATATGTGACTGAAGATGAAGATCGTAATGAAACTTATGAATCTCGATTTTCAACAGTATTTGTTCAGTATTTAGAATAATGGAAGTTGAAATATTTAACAATAAATTAATTCATATTTGTCTAACATTGAAATAATCGTTGCGAAAACTTCTAAAATGCATATTTCATTTATTAAATGATTTGAAATTATACTTATTAAATAAGTCTTATTTAATTCCTGGAGTAAATCTAGCCTTCCATAACCATTTAACTACTGAACGAATAGCGTTGAAAATCAAGATTTAAATAGATTTGTTTTTGATCATTAATTTATTTTAAATCAAAAATCTCCGTTAAATGCATATTTTAGAAGTTATAGAAAACTTCGAACAGTGGTGTACTGATTAGCACCCCCGCACTGCCAGAGAGCTCCCACAGGAAACTGGAATAGCGAACAATAAATTATTTACCCAAACATAATGTTAAATCCCCAACCCCCATATACATATATACACATTAACCGTGGGGGAAGGCTATGGAAATACTTTTACGACACTTATGGAGAAATTTAATATGTAACTATTTAAAGCAGTGGTTCTCAACCTTTTATGCTTCACGCACCCTGGAAATGTGTATGTAACTGGCGTACCCCTTGCATAGATAGATGGATAAAACTATAGTTATAGTATAAAAATAGGAATTAAATAAAACATATATATATACACACATTAAATTTTGTATTCGTAAATTACATATATCGATAAACACAAAAAATTACATAAGCAATGTAACAAATCTTATAAAATTATAAACATTTTAACGGGTAATTAGTGAAATGAACTTTTTACTTGATTTAGCTACTTTTGAGCTCTCACTGAGTACCCCAAAAACTTTTACCGTGTACCCCACGTTGAGAACCCCTAATATAGACGAATGGGGACTTCCAATACCGAAATACCCATATGTAACATGCATGAACTTGATACGTTAAAGGTTGTATAATATTTCAATGGGACATTTTTCTTCACAATGGTCTAATTTTCCGAGTGACATGGACTCCAGAGCTCAGGAAAAGGTTAATTCATCCAAGTCTAGGATCGAGGTCTTAGTCGATAAATCCCCACGTTCTCCATTCTTCGGTTATGACTACAGAGATAGCTGTACTTCTTAAGAGGACCTGTTACTTGGTGATAAGGAAGGCTTTCCGAAATTGGGTTTCAGGTTTGGGTTTGGAGACATGCTTGTGTTGAGAGGCAGATATTGACTAAAAATATCAACCTCTACAGCGTTTCTAAGAATTCTATAAGGTCAGTCTGACCTAGAATTGCTTGGACGCGCAATTTGAAATACACACCCTGTGTGCAAGAAAACAACTTTCGTTTCTAATTTCAGTTAAACGGTCAACAACTCTATCACACGACATATATAATTTTAAAAATACACCTGAATGTGAGAAACACCCCAGGGGTTTTCACGTTCAAATGTATGGAAAGGTTATTAAACCATGTGTGTACCCTGCATGATGATGGATCTTTGAAAATAAAGGTTCATTATTGCATTTACCCCTAAGGGACACCAGGTGTCCTTTAATTCATCCACGTCTAGGATCGAGGTATCCCCACGTTCTCCTTTCTTCGGTTATGACTACAGATATAGCTGTACTTCTTAAGAGGACTTGTTACTTGGTGATAAGGAAGGCTTTCCGAAATTGGGTTTCAGGTTTGGGTTTGGAGACATGCTTGTGTTGAGAGGCAGATATTGATTAAATATATCAATATCTACAGCGTTTCTAACACTTCTATAAGGTCAGTCTCACCTAGAATTACTGGGACAGCCAATTTGAAATACACCCCTTGTGTGTGAGAAAACAACTTTCGTTTCTAACTTCAGTAAAACGGTCAACAACTCTATCGCACGACATATATAATTTTAAAGATACACGTGAATGTGAGAAACACCCCAGGGGTTTTCACGTTCAAATGTATGGAAAGGTTATTAAATCATGTGTGTACCATGCATGATGATGGATCTTTGAAAAAAAAAAGGTTCATTATTGTATTTACCCCAAAGGGACACCAGGTGTCCTTTAATTCATCCACGTCAAGGATCGAGGTCTTAGTCGATAAATCCCCACGTTCTCCTTTCTTCGATTATGACTATAGATATAGCTGTGCTTGTTAAGAGGAACTGTTACTTGGTGATAACGAAGGCTTTCCGTAAGTGGGTTTCAGGTTTGATTTTTAGACATGCTTGTGTTGAGAGGTAGATATTGATTAAATATATCAACCTCAACAGCGTTTCTAACAGTTCTATAAGATCAATTTCACCTAGAATTGCTCGGACGAGCAATTTGAAATACACAACCTGTGTATGAGAAAACAACTTTCGTTTTTAATTTCAGTTAAACGGTCAACAACTCTATCGCACGACGTATATAATTTTAAAAATACACGTGAATGTGAAAAACACCCCAGGGGTTTTCACGTTCAAATATATGGAAAGGTTATTAAACCATGTGTGTACCCTGCATGATGATTGATCTTTGAAAAAAAGAGGTTCATTATTGCATTCACCCCTAAATGACACCAGGTGTCCTTTAATTTATCCACGTCTAGGATCGAGGTCTTAGTCGATAAATCCCCACGTTCTCCTTTCTTCGATTATGACTATAGATATAACTGTACTTCTTAAGAGGACCTGTTACTTGGTGATAAGGATGGCTTTCCGTAAGTGGGTTTCAGGTTTGGATTTGGAGACATGCTTGTCTTGAGAGGCAGATATTGATTAAATATATCAACCTCTACAGCGTTTCTAAGAGTTCTATAAGATCAATTTCACCTAGAATTGCTTGGACGCGCAATTTGAAATACACACCCTGTGTATGAGAAAACAACTTTCGTTTTTAATTTCAGTCAAACGGTCAATAACTATATAGCACGACATATATAATTTTAAAAATACACGTAAATGTGAGAAACACCCCAGGGGTTTTCACGTTCAAATATATGGAAAGGTTATTAAATCATGTGTACACCCTTACATAATAATGGATCTTTGAAACAAGGTTCATTATTGCATTTACCCCTAAGTGATACCAGGTATCTTTTAATTTATCCTCGTTCAGGATCGAAGACTTAGTCGATAAATCCCCACGTTCTCCTTTCTTCGGTTATGACTACAAATATAGCTGTACTTCTTAAGAGGACCTGTTACTTGGTGATAAGGAAGGCTTTCCGAAATTGGGTTTCAGGTTTGGGTTGGAGACATGCTTGTGTTGAGAGGCAGATATTGATTAAATATATCAATCTCTACAGCGTTTCTAATAGTTCTATAAAGTCAGTCTCACCTAGAATTGCTGGGACACCCAATTTGAAATAAACACCCTGAGTATGAGAAAACAAATTTCGTTTCTAATTCCAGTCAAACGGTCAACAACTATATCGCACAACATATAATTTTAAAAATACACGTGAATGTGAGAAACACCCCAGGGGTTTTCACGTTCAAATGTATGGAAAGGTTATTAAATCATGTGTATACCCTTACATAATAATGGGTCTTTGAAAAAAGGTTCATTATTGCATTTACCCCTAAGGGATACCAGGAATCTTTTAATTTATCCACGTTCAGGATCGGCGACTTACTCAATAAATCCCCACGTTCTCCTTTTTTCGATTATGACTATAGATATAACTGTACTTCTTAAGAGGACCTGTTACTTGGTGATAAGGAAGGCTTTCCGAAAGTGGGTTTAAAGTTTGGATTTGGCGACATGCTTGTGTTGAGAGGCAGATATTGATTAAATATATCAACCTCTACAGCGTTTCTAAGAGTCCTATAAGATCAATTTCACCTAGAATTGCTTGGACGCGCAATTTGAAATACACACCCTATGTATGAGAAAACAAATTTAGTTTTTAATTTCAGTCAAACGGTCAACAACTCTATCGCACGACATATATAATTTCAAAAATACACATGAATGTGAGAAACAACCCAGGGGTTTTTCGTTCAAATGTATGGAAAGGTTATTAAATCATGTATATACCCTTACATAATAATGGATCTTTGAAAAAAGGTTCATTATTGCATTTACCCCTAAGGGATAGCAGGTATCTTTTAATTTATCCACGTTCAGGATCGAAGACTTAGTCGATAAATCCCCACGTTCTCCTTTCTTCGGTTATGACTACAGGTACAGCTGTACTTCTTAAGAGGACCTGTTACTTGCTGATAAGGAAGGCTTTCCGAAAGTGGGTTTAAAGTTTGGATTTGGCGACATGCTTGTGTTGAGAGGCAGATATTGATTAAATATATCAACCTCTACAGCGTTTCTAACATTTCTATAAGATCAATTTCACCTAGAATTGTTTGGACGCGCAATTTGAAATACATACTCTGTATATGAGAAAACAACTTTCGTTTTTAATTACAGTCAAACGGTCAACAACTCTATCGCACGAAATATATAATTTTAAAAATACACGTGAATGTGAGAAACACCCCAGGGGTTTTCACGTTCAAATGTATGGAAAGGTTATTAAATCATGCGTGTAGCCTGCATGATGATGGATCTTTGAAAAAAAAAGGTTCATTATTCTATTTACCCCAAAGGGACACCAGGTGTCCTTTAATTCATCCACGTCTAGGATCGAGGTCTTAGTCGATAAATCCCCACGTTCTCCTTTCTTCGATTATGACTATAGATATAACTGTACTTCTTAAGAGGACCTGTTACTTGGTGATAAGGATGGCTTTCCGTAAGTGGGTTTCAGGTTTGGATTTGGAGACATGCTTGTCTTGAGAGGCAGATATTGATTAAATATATCAACCTCTACAGCGTTTCTAAGAGTTCTATAAGATCAATTTCACCTAGAATTGCTTGGACGCGCAATTTGAAATACACACCCTGTGTATGAGAAAACAACTTTCGTTTTTAATTTCAGTCAAACGGTCAATAACTATATAGCACGACATATATAATTTTAAAAATACACGTGAATGTGAGAAACACCCCAGGGGTTTTCACGTTCAAATATATGGAAAGGTTATTAAATCATGTGTACACCCTTACATAATAATGGATCTTTGAAACAAGGTTCATTATTGCATTTACCCCTAAGGGATACCAGGAATCTTTTAATTTATCCACGTTCAGGATCGAAGACTTACTCGATCAATCCCCACGTTCTCCTTTCTTCGATTATGACTATAGATATAACTATACTTCTTAAGAGGACCTGTTACTTGGTGATAAGGAAGGCTTTCCGAAAGTGGGTTTAAAGTTTGGATTTGGCGACATGCTTGTGTTGAGAGGCAGATATTGATTAAATATATCAACCTCTACAGCGTTTCTAAGAGTTCTATAAGATCAAATTCACCTAGAATTGCATGGACGCGCAATTTGAAATACACACCCTGTGTATGAGAAAACAACTTTCGTTTTTAATTTCAGTCAAACGGTCAACAACTCTATCGCACGACATATATAATTTTAAAAATATACGTGAATGTGAGAAACACTCCAGGGGTTTTCACGTTCAAATGTATGGAAAGGTTATTAAATCATGTGTATACCCTTACATAATAACGGATCTTTGAAAAAAGGTTCATTATTGCATTTACCCCTAAGGGATACCAGGAATCTTTTAATTTATCCACGTTCAGGATCGAGGTCTTAGTCGTAAATCCCCACAATCTCCTTTTTTCCATTATGACTATAGATATAACTATACTTCTTAAGAGGACCTGTTACTTGGTGATAAGGATGGCTTTCCGAAAGTGGGTTTAAAGTTTGGATTTGGCGACATGCTTGTGTTGAGAGGCAGATATTGATTAAATATATCAATCTCTACAGCGTTTCTAATAGTTCTATAAGGTCAGTCTCACCTAGAATTGCTGGGACCCCTAATTTGAAATACACCCCCTGTGCGTAAGAAAACAACTTTCGTTTGTAACTTCAGTTAAACGGTCAACAACTCTATCGCACGACATATATAATTTTAAAAATACACGTGAATGTGAGAAACACCCCAGGGGTTTTCACGTTCAAATATATGGAAAGGTTATTAAATCATGTGTGTACCCTGCATGAAGATGGATCTTTGAAAACAAAGGTTCATTATTGTATTTACGCCAAACGGACACCAGGTGTCTTTTAATTCATCCACGTCTAGGATCGAGGTCTTAGTCGATAAATCTCCACGTTCTCCTTTCTTCGATTATGACTATAGATATAGCTGTGCTTGTTAAGAGGAACTGTTACTTGGTGATAAGAATGGCTTTCCGTAAGTGGGTTTCAGGTTTGGATTTGGAGACATGCTTGTGTTGAGAAGCCGATATTGATTAAATATATCAACTTCTACAGCGTTTCTAAGAGTCCTATAAGATCAATTTCACCTAGAATTGCTTGGACGCGCAATTTGAAATACACACCCTATATATGAGAAAACAACTTTAGTTTTTAATTTCAGTCAAACGGTCAACAACTCTATCGCACGACGTATATAATTTTAAAAATACACGTGAATGTGAAAAACACCCCAGGGGTTTTCACGTTCAAATGTATGGAAAGGTTATTAAATCATGTGTGTACCCTGCATGATGATGGATCTTTGAAAAAAAAGGTTCATTATTGCATTTACCCCAAAGGGACACCAGGTGTCTTTTAATTTATCCACGTCTAACATCGAGGTCTTAGTCGATAAATCCCCACGTTCTCCTTTCTTCGATTATGACTATAGATATAACTGTACTTCTTAAGAGGACCTGTTACTTGGTGATAAGGAAGGCTTTCCGAAAGTGGTTTAAAGTTTGGATTTGGCGACATGCTTGTGTTGAGAGGCAGATATTGATTAAATATATCAACCTCTACAGCGTTTATATCAGTTCTATAAGATCAATTTCACCTAGAATTGCTTGGACGCGCAATTTGAAATACACAACCTGTGTATGAGAAAACAACTTTCGTTTTTAATTTCAGTTAAACGGTCAACAACTCTATCGCACGACGTATATAATTTTAAAAATACACGTGAATGTGAGAAACACCCCAGGGGTTTTCACGTTCAAATGTATGGAAAGGTTATTAAATCATGTGTGTACCCTGCATGATGATGGATCTTTGAAAAAAAAAGGTTCATCATTGCATTTACCCCAAAGGGACACCAGGTATCTTTTAATTTATCCACGTGTAGCATCGAGGTCTTAGTCGATAAATCCCCACGTTCTCCTTTTTCGATTATGACTATAGATATAACTATACTTCTTAAGAGGACCTGTTACTTGGTGATAAGGATGGCTTTCCGAAAGTGGGTTTAAAGTTTGGATTTGGCGACATGCTTGTGTTGAGAGGCAGATATTGATTAAATATGTCAACCTCTACAGCATTTCTAACTGTTCTATAAGATCAATTTCGCCTAGAATTGCTTGGACGTGCAATTTGAAATACACACCCTGTGTATGAGAAAACAACTTTCGTTTTTAATTTCAGTCAAACGGTCAACAACTCTATCTCACGACGTATATAATTTTAAAAATACACGTGAATGTGAGAAACACCCCAGGGGTTTTCACGTTCAAATGTATGGAAAGGTCATTAAGTCATGTGTGTACATAATAATGGATCTTTGAAAAACAGGTTCATTATTGCATTTACCCCAAAGGGATACCAGGTATCTTTTAATTCATCCACGTTTAGGATCGAAGTCTTAAGCGATAAATCCTCACGTTCTCCTTTTTCCGATTATGACTATAGATATAATTGTACTTTTTAAGAGGACCTGTTACTTGGTAATAATAGACATGCTTGTGTTGAGAGGTAGATATTGCTGAAATATATCAATCTTTACAGCGTTTCTAAGAGTTCTATAAGATCAATTTCACCTAGAATTGCTTGGACGCGCAATTTGAAATATACACCCTGTGTATTGTCATGCCCACGTAATTTTATTAGGTCGCCAAGACTTTATAGGCGTCAGGACGACATGAGATTAAGCTCCATTTTAAATAGTAACATTTTCGACTGCCTCCATTTTTCTGTTCAGTTCAACGAAGAATAACTCGGCCGCAAGCCCCGAACTTTCCAGAGTGAGCCTGGAACCCCAAATGGCAGGGAGCTACGTGCCATGCATGGTAAACAACGTTGGCCGGAGGGGAGCTGAGATTCGTACCTCGGCTACTCTAGCCAATCCCGTACAGTCACGCATATACAGAGGTGACCTCCACAAGGGGGACCAGCGGAAAAGGAAGGAGGAATTTTGGCGAAAACAATTCAGTCTCTTCTTCTCATCCAGGCGGTGTGGTCGGTAGCAATGGTCCTCTCCAGTCAGCAGAACCCCGAAGTGTGAACAATATGTGCAGGGGAAGCGCTAAGCAGCCTTGGCTCCCAGCAACTTGGAGCGCAGCGGCCCAGTAATCGCTTTCCCGAGGGACTCCTGATTTGCCGAGGTAAGGGGGCACCATACTGTACTGTACTGTAATGGAACTTGCTCCGGTTTTCTTTTGCATTTGAATGTATTTCTGTGAACGGCCGTCACGGCAACTAGAGTAAAACTGTCTTAATTGTTAGGGACTCTCAGAGTCACGAGCAAGTAGCTCTTCATTATGGACTGTTGATCAAAATACTTGCGAGTTCCCTTAATTGAAAGGGGCCATGCTAGAGACATTGTTGAATCTGTCCCAAAAGTGGGAACTGCATATGTGTAGAATGTTTGAAAGTAATTTTGTTAATAAATGTGTATTTTATTTTTAACTGAAAAATTATCTCAGTTCTCATTATTGCAAATGTCTGCTAGCTTGATTGTGTGTCCAGGAATTTGCTTTGATTGTTACAGCAAGGAACGCATCACGGTCTAAAAGTTGTACCGCTCTCAATATATACTAAGAGGGGTTCACGACAAATTGGTTCCCGTGATCAGGATTGCCAAATCTGTGTGTTATTGCGGAGAAAAATTTAAGAAAAAATTATTGCGGATAAAATCTTGAAAAAAAAAAAATTATTATAGATATGGAAAATTGAAATGTTTGTATTAAGGAAAGTGAAAATTTTTATTAGCGAGAAGTGTGTATTATGTTCTAGCCAGGATTTACAGGAACGTCTGCTCAAACAATACTTTTTCTTTTGATCTGATATTTTTGGTGAAAATTGTATATTATATGCTAGTCTGTAAGATTAGAGTAGGCCCAGGAGTAGCATGTATGTGGAGATTTACAGAATCAACTAGGGACTGCTGCATTTCAATTTTATCATAGCTAGGAATGATATTTTCATGTATGGCATTTCTGTGACACACCCTGCACTTTTGGAGGGTTCCAATAAACTCATACACCAGAACAACGCTCAGTACTCGGGGAATGGTGAGTCAAGTAAGTAGAAACACTAACCAATGTAATTAGGATGTACCAGGTTGTCTTTTTCTTTGATAAATAGGGCAGATAAGCTGATTCATGTGTTATTGAATATTACATGTGTACTACATGTTTAGGATTTTCTTAGTGAGATAAGAGGAGTTGTAATGACACGGTGATCGACTGATTAATGATTAAGTGATTGTATTGAAGTAAGAATTAAGGTATCGATGAACACAGCTTTTAGAGAGACTTGTAGAGAATAGTGAATAGTTTGTTGTATAAAGGTTTAGTGAAGCAGAGTGTAGCGCATAAGAAGTACGTAGTTTGTTTTTATAAGAGATTAAGAATACTGTATTATCATATTAAGTTGCGTATCTGTTAGCATTGGCTTTGGAAAATTTCAGACATGGCCTCTACACCTATTTACAACGTAGCGATCAACTCTGACGCTTACCCCCACCATAAGGACCCCCGAAACACACTGGATAGGAATGCAGAACAGCGCACGAAGGATTGGTTTAACGTTAGGGAAGCCCACAGCGTACCTATCTTCCACGTAGCGATCAACTCTGGCGCACACCCCCAATACGAGAACCGTCACAACCCGCCTAAGAGGAGCACTAGGCGGCGCACGAATCAATGTTGGGAGTGTGGAAAACGCGACCTTTTGGCTGGTGACTGCATTAATTGTACGGCAGTACCCTCTTTACCCACAACATACACAAGGAATTATCAGGAACGTGGAGAGTCTAACCATTTAGCTAGACATTGTCCCACCAGAAGGAGCCCCCCACGGAAACGTTTCAATTACGATAGTTCCGATTATTACACAGAACCCCGTTCACTAGCTCACCCTCACCGGAAACAGGACCCCTCTTGCGGCAAACATGGAAGGAATAGCCACCCCGCAGTTCACAAAATTAAGAATTTCCCTTATAGCTCACCCGAACCCCCAGTGTACCCCACGCCCACACCTAACCGGATTAGGCGTTCCTTTTTGTTCAAAATATTAGAAGCAGAATTAGGACCACCCCCCTTGTGTTGGAGTCAGATGGACGATCTTGATATCGAACGATTAGCGGGCACAGTTTTTACACTTATCGAGTTGGAAAAAGATGAAGAATTAGTCCGTGGAATAGAAATTATATTCGATATAAGCGGACTTAGGAGAGCAATCCAGGAGATTTTAAGGAAAAGAAGTTTGGCTCGGGAGAATAAATCAAAGGGACAGGCAAGAGAACAGGAACAGAATTCGCCTGACAGGATTAGGCAATCTGCCCTATAGAAAAGATTAGAAGCTGAACTTGGTCCCCCTCCCATATGCTGGAAGGATGTGAAGGGAATGGATGTCCTAAATTTAATGGAAAATGTCCTGGCCCCATTCTGCCTCGAAGAGAAAAAGGAGTACGGTGAAGAAATAGGAACCCTATTCGATATAAATGGGCTCCGGGATAAAATTGTAGATATATTAACAGAGGAGAGATTAGCGAAGGACGATACGCAAGAGGGACAAGAAGAGACTCAGGAGAATCGAACCCTCATGGATCTGCCAGTGCAGGGTGAAGTGCAGTTTGCGATACCCACACCAAACAAAGGTGCAATTGACCACCACTGGGATAGCCATAGCATCGGAACCCCGCCTACGAATGAAATTTCAAGCGCACACGAGAATCAAACCCCTACTCGGCACCAACCACAGGGTGAAGAATGCCCCCTCGGGCCCCCTACAGCTAGCGAGGAGACCTCTGACTCACTGAAGGGGAATAGCAGGCGGACAGAAGGGCACCAGGTTAAGGAGAATTTGGAGATACGAAAAACTGAGAATTTTGAGGCACCGAGTAAGGGAGAAATTGTCGAGATGAACGTAGTGAATGAGCAGATTGAGATGCCCAACAGTAGTGAAACTGATGAGGTACAAGACAGTAACAGCAAGAATTGGGAAACCGAGAAGTTGGCCTCACCTATTGAAACTGCAAAGAATTTTGAAATGTCCCCCGAAACGGAGGAGCGATTGCCCCCAGCAGTGAATAGAGAATGGGAGGTGCAGGGTGTTAAGAGTTTGGAAACTATTAATGAGAGTTTGGAAACCCACTGGGGGATGGAAGAGTTGGTCCCATCTAATGAAATTAGTAAGAATTGTGAAACGTTCGATGAGCTGGAGAAGAGATTGCCCTCATCAGCAAATAAATAAATAAAAATATATACCCCCTCAAGCAGCTGCTTGCCACAGAGGTCTGACAACAGCTTGTCAGTTTACATGCCATAGTAGAAGATCTGTGAGGATGGCAGGACCTCAGCAGAAAAACGACACACACATCCATGCCTTACCCGGGATCGAACCCGGTCCCTTAGATTAATAGCCAAGCGTGTTAACCACTCGGCCACGGGACGGCTCATCAGCAAATAGGGACTGGGAATTACAAGGAGTTAATGAGAGTTTTGAGATATCCGGTCCGAAATTAGATGTCCCTACAGAAGTACAGAGTGAGAATCTGAATACATTCCGAGGGCAAGAGGATTTTAGTTTGAACAGAGCAGGTGATCGCTTTAAGATTCACGCTGGAGATATAGGATTTGCAAAGCCAAGTAAACGGGGGAAGAGCAAGAGTTATCGCACTCGAGACAGAAATGGAAATTTTTATGCAGAGTTAAAGATAGGAAGTTTTAACGCCCTAAGGGATAGAACCATTGAGAAGTTGGCCCCACCTATCGAAGTTAGAAACTGGGAGACAAGCGGAGAAATTGAGGATGTCGTGACACCTAGGGGTGACGGGAGATTGGATATGTCTGAAAAGAATAATTTTGTTTCACGCAAGAGAGTCGGAAAAAGTTGCTATCCGCACAAAGGCATTAGGAGCTGTTGCGCGCATGGGTATGGCGAAAGCAATGAACCGGACAGAGATAGCGAAAGGTTCTCTATACACGGAGACAGTGAGAGATGCAAGGATGAGATCCTGCCAAAAAAATTTGAGAAACTCAAAGGAGAGGACGACGACTGGGACTTCGACTCACGTGTCACCCCGAACCGCGCCGTAGACCCGCTGCTCCAAGAACGCCTCCTCCTGCCATGCAAAGGTTGAACCCCTCCTGCCCCTGCACCGAGCACAGCCAGCTGTCAATCAAGGGAAGGAGCAGCTGCCATTACCGCAGCGCCCCCTACGAGCAAATCGCCGACCGGCAGAGCAGCGCTTCCCCGCTTTGCGTTGCCATAGCAACCAATGAGGCAGGTGCCGAGTCAACTCAAAGAGTGATCCACCAGACAGCGGCCCTTCCTGAGAGCCAAGAAGAGCGAAGGTGACGTCATCTCGGCATTGTATCTGCCCTAACGAACGCCATAGAACCACTTGATTGACTTCTCACCGGGCAGGCCCTCCCGCGTCATTAGCCGATCAGCCCCAGTTGAGTCCTACAATGGAGCCCGCCAGCACTCAGAAAGCGAGCACTGCGCGAGAGCCATTGAACGGATGGGCGTCCTTCCCTCCCCCACATTTATCCTTCTTCCGGGGACACTACACACCACTTCAGGGGACCCAAATTTTGGAAGCGGGCTGGATCATGCACAATTTTCATTTTTTTTATAGCCCTGTACTATCAAATAGAATTGTGCACTTTTTTTGTTGTTTATGACAAGATGATTGAGATTAAATTATGTATAAATGCCATTGAGTAAGCAAGATGTTTGGATTGAAATTGATTAATGTACAAATACCATTAAATAAGCAAAGTATTTGGATTGAGGTTAATTCTTAGAGTGATGCAATTAAGTGAGCAAAGTATTTGGATTGTTCTGGTTGGAAAAAAAAAACATCTTTTTGTTGTTATATTGTGATCGAGCTAAATTGGAGTTCACTGAATAGCTTGTAAACCAAATATCTATTCCATAATGAAAAATTGTATGATGTGGATCGCGCAGTATTATGTGAAGCACACAAAAGGTTTTATAAGCCATTAAGTGCCGTGAGAAAAAAATGAGATCTTTCCTTTTAGTGGACTGTCGTACACATAGTCATTTTAAGTGAATGTGTCTTGCCGGCTAGCGGCCTCGCAGTAGGAAAACAGGCAGGCCGAAGTGTTAAATTGTACAGGCTAAATGCAGGCAGTACTGAAGTCTTCTGGAATATATAGATGAAAATATATGATTCAACAAGTGTTTTAGAATAATATTGAAGTGATGATCGTTTTATCTATCTATTTTGTTAACTCCCATGATACATTGTAATATCATAAGCCTATGAGTATGTGGCCTGAGTAGGTAAAGATAATTGTGAGGGCACGTGACGGCCAGTGAGAGAATAAACTATGTGTTGTAGGTTGTCGATATGTGTAAAAGCCAGATTTCTGACCCCTCACCCCCTCCTCGTTTCTCTTTTTTTCATGTGTTGCTGAGCCGGAGACATCACCCAAGCAGAGGACCAACGGGAAGCCAGACTCAACTCCACGGGACCTCGGCAAAACGCAGCAGATGGCGGCGCACCTGTCAACAAGTGCAGCGCGCGTATGACGTCCGGCCCACGGAGCAGGATCGGGACTCCAACTTCTCGGAGGAACTTTCTTCTCCAACTTACGACTGTGAACTTTCCTCTCCAACTTGAATCCAGAAGTACTGTGACTTTTGTTTTCCTCATCCCTGCTATTAGTGCGTTGCGTGTGATGTCCTTCCCTCTAGACCCCCCGTCGATAGCCCATGAAGTGGCGCGAGGACTCTTCCGCTCCATCAAGCCAAGGGACTTAACAGAGCTCTGCCTATTTTTTTTCCTCCATCGGAAAGATAAGTATGTCATGCCCACGTAATTTTATTACGTGGCCAATACTTTATAGGCTTCGGGACGACATGAGATTAAGCTCCATTTTAAATAGTAACATTTTCGACTGCCTTCATTTTTCTGTTCAGTTCAACGAAGAAGAACTCGGCCGCAGGCCCCGAACTTTCCAGAGTGAGCCTGGAACCCCAGATGGCAGGGAGCTACGTGCCATGCATGGTAAACAACGTTGGCCGGAGGGGAGCTGAGATTCGCACCTCGGCTACTCTGGTCAATCCCGTACAGCCGCGCATGCGCGGAGGTGACCTCCACAAGGGGGACCAGCGGAAAAGGAAGGAGGAATTTTGGCGAAAACAATTCAGTCTCTTTTTCTCATCCAGGCGGTGTGGTCGGTAGCAATGGTCCTCTCCAGTCAGCAGAACCCCGAAGTGTGAACAGTATGTGCAGGGGAAGCGCTAAGCAGCCTTGGCTCCCAGCAACTTGGAGCGCAGCGGCGCAGTAATCGCCTTCCCGAGGGACTCCTGATTTGCCGAGGTAAGGGGGTACCATACTGTACTGTACTGTAATGGAACTTGCTCTGGTTGTCTTTTGCATTTGAATGTATTTCTGTGAACGGCCGTCACGGCAACTAGAGTAAAACTGTCTTAACTGTTAGGTACTGACAGAGTCACGAGCAAGTAACTCTTCATTATGGACTGTTGATCAAAATACTTGCAAGTTCCCTTAATTGAAAGGGCCATGCTAGAGACATTGTTGACCTGCCCCAAAGTGGGAACTGCATATGTGTAGAATGTTTGAAAGTAATTTTGTTAATAAATGTGTATTTTATTTTTAACTGAAAAATTATCTCAGTTCTCATTATTGCAAATGTCTGTTAGCTTGATTGTGTGTCCAGGAATTTGCTTTGATTGTTACAGCAAGGAACGCATCACGGTCTAAAAGTTGTACCGCCCTCAATATATACGAAGGGGGGGTCACAACAGTATGAGAAAACAATTTTCGTTTTTAATTTCAGTCAAACGGTTAACAACTCTATCACACGACATATATAATTTTAAAAATACACGTGAATGTGAGAAACATCCCAGGGGTTTTCACGTTCAAATGTATGGAAAGGTTATTAAATCAGGTGTGTACTCTACATAATAATGGATCTTTGAAAAAAAGGTTCATTATTGTTTTTACCTCTGAGGAAATTTATGTACCTTTTACTTGATCCACGTTATAGATCGAAGTCTTAAACCATAAATCCACTCCTTCCCCTTTTTTGGATTATGACTATACATATAACTATACTTTCTAAGTAGATAAGACAGGTGGGTCAGCTTTGTGATTTATCTCTGCAAAATTCCCTGCCCTGCCACGGTCAGTAGGGTGACTCCGATGGGCTTGGAAAGGTCGTCTTCCTTCGGATGGGACGCTAAGCTGTGACCCCAATGCGGGAGAGCCATACCTTTTGCACGATAAAGAACACGCTGGATGGCCTTGACAGGAGGCTATCATCTATCTCCCAACAGCTGTTCCAGTGGGTCCCCTCCCCCCAACCTTCTCTGAGCCTTCGGGGTCCATGTGACTTGGCCATTTAGCTCTTGGTGAACAAAAAAGTGCCACTTAGAAGTAAAACAATCCAACCCTGCTGTTGTTCTTCGGATGGGACGTTAACCCGTGGTACCGTGTGCAGGAGAGCCATACCTTGTGCATGCTAAAGATCACGCTGGATGGATTTTACTGGAGGCTACCATGTTTCTCTCAAGAACTCTCCAGTGTGTCCCCTCCCCCAACATTCTCTGAACCTTCCTGCTGATTGTGATCCGGCCATTTAGAACATTTTGTGCAAAAAGTGTCGCTAGGAGGTAAAAATAGTTCAACCCACATTGTAAAAAAAAAGCCATCAAAAAATATAAGATCGCAGCGGGAGTGAATCGGTAAAAAAAAATCGCCATTATTCGAAAAAATAACGAGGTATAAAAATGGTCGCCAGTTACTACCAAGACATTATTTAGTTACCGAATCTTTTCGGAAAATCGGAACCGTAGCTTTCTCATGACACCTTTAATCAAACTAAGTTAACTTCCACCCATGAAATATCGAGAAATATGACGTAGATCAACGTTCTTACAAGATATGTAGAAAAGTGTTGCAAAATTATTTTATATTGACCAATATATGTATGTATTTAGTTAGTTATTCATATCAACGTTAATTAATTTATAAATAGTTATGAATTCGATAAACGATCACTTTTCTATTCAGAGTATATTTTTGTAACCATGAATTTGACTGCGAAAATACTTACAATACAGAACTGTTAGTATTTTTCAAATTCGCTTCATAAACGGTAAAATAAAGACTTTTGAAATGTAGACATTAAATCGAAGTTTAGCTTTCCAAATAATACAAAATTAATAGCCTTTAAACACAATTCTTAACAATTCACTTTCCATCTTATAAACAGGGATTAATTACTGCAGTTGTCGTTAGTTCATTGGGAAGCCAAAATATAAGGGACTTAACCCCCAACAATCCTGGTCTTACGTAGCCTTGCCTCGTGAAAACGAGAAAATTGCATTGCCTTAGAAATCAGCCTTCTCGCAATCCTTTGTTCCATGGATTATAGTTCTAGAACTCAAAATCTTGTTCGCAACTTATTTATTAATTTATTTCCGTTCATTGAATTTACTGCCTATAATAATTTATTTGTTTCTTTTAATTTTAGTTATTTATTCATTCCTAGGTTATTAACTGTGATTCCACAAACTGACTAATATTCATGACTGTGAAATCACCGTAACCCACACATTCTCACAGAAATTAATCCCTACTTATAAATTTAGAAATCTTTACACTTCAATTAGCAATAATATTACTCAAATTAAATAGTGTTGCAAATCCTCATAATTTTTGACATTCATTATATCATCAATTAACATTTATTTCTTCAATTATATGTATTTATTTGTTAGTATCGTGAAAACCGCATTATGATATTTCAGTTAACTAACCGTTAACTTTTTATTGCCATTCACGCTTAATTTCTTCTCATATAACTGGCAACAGTGGCATTGCGAAGAATGAAAAGAATTTTAAGAATAAATATAATATATAACACAATTTTACATTTCCTAAACTAGTAGCTTTCGAAGTGAACTTCCTGATGTTCATTCATGCGTTTAATCTGTACAAAAGTTGCACTAATCACACTACAATACATAACACAAACTTTATTTATTTATTCAATGCAACTCTTTGTACAGTAATTCACTGTACACATGAAAATTAATTAGTTTTTTCAAGCACTTAGCTGTGGTGACTATACAGTTTTAGGATCACATAAAAATACCTTGCATCTGAATGGACGTCCGAAAGATTTTTGTAGATGGGGGATGTGACAGCAATAGGAAAATATTATTTTTATCACAGGGTTAAGCTCGAATTTTAAATTTACAGTCTATGGTTTGCATTAATTCCTTTTTTTCCGGTTGGAAGTCAGAAATTACTGTTTTGTCCTCCCCACTCTGCCATCTTCTTGAGAACGTCCATGATTTCTACTTCATTAAGACACGAATGTATAAGTATCGCATTTAGTAACCATTCTGTAACAAAACTATCAGGTGGTAATGCAGTGAATTATTTCCCTCTGCTAATCGTGCATGATGAAATCAATTAACAAAATAACAATTTCAAAACAAATTCGGGTCGGGGGTGGCTCAATTGGAAGCGCGCCAGGCTCGTAATCTGTAGTTCCCAGGTTCGAGTCCCAGCTACGTTAGCGATGAGATTTATCTCCGCAAAATTCCCCGCCCTGCCCACGGTCAGTAGGGGACACCGATGGGCTTGGAAATGCCGCCGTCCGTCGGATGGGACGTTAAACCGTGCGCGGAGAGCCATACCCTGTGCACGTTGAAGAACACGCTGCATGGCATTGACTGGAGGCTACCATCTGTCTCCTAACAGCTGTTCTAGTGGCTCCCCTCCCCCAACCTCCTCTGAGCTTTCAGGGTTCTTGTGACCTGGCCATTTTGCCCATAGTGTGCAAAAAAGTGTCGCTCACAGGTAAAACAACCCAACTCAAAATAAGTTCTCTAAATGTGAAATATAATAATTATTTTGTATGACAAAATTTGGTTAAACTTATCTTGATCGCACTCGAAGGTCATGTTGCGTCTTTTTGCTCTAAATTTTTTTTTTCTTTCTGAAATCCTTACTGAACTCAGTAAGCATAACAATGTGATCAAACAGAAAACAGTTTGAGCATTACTAGACATTAAGGAAATTCAATTAATTATTTAAGCACTAAAGAAAAATTATAAATTATTACAGTAAGTGCAAAGATTTCTAAATAGATAAGAGATAAATTGATCTGACCTTTCCAATGTCGTTGCATTGAAGACAGAACACGGGAGAAGATCCTAGAGGGGTCCTTGAAGTGGAAACAGATCATGGGGGGCGTTGAAGATCAGCAACTCCACGGAAAATGATGATCTTCCCTTATCAGCATCAACCATCAGCATCCTCGGAATGTGAAAACGATTGAAGACAACGGGAAGGGGGGCGGGGAATACTTTCTACTGTGAGATCCGGCCTCCAACTGAAATAAATTTCGTTTCTGGTTAACAATGCTTTCAAAGTAATATCCTGTTTCATGAAAAACTGCTTCATTCTTAATATCATTGTTGCGTCCATTTTCATCTCTTCAACCGATTCATTGTTGCCATTGCATTGTTTCGTTCCATCATATCAGAAATTTAAATTTAAAATCTCATATCACGTCAAGGAAATTTATTCAGTACAAAAAAAATGTTAAATACGCATTTTAAAAGCCGGTTTCTTACTAATGCTACTAAAATAAAGCAACATTTATGTGTTTTTTTCTCGCATCGTCGTTTATGTGCCTGACAAATACAATTTTCTTTTTAAAAAAAACAAAATTAATAAAAGAGGTATTTTTTTTTCTTTGGATAAGTTCTAACAAAAAATAAATCTTCCCATTTTTCGAATTTCCAGAAGTTTGAATTTCCGAAGTTACAAGGATGCTTGAATCGTAATATGACAAACCTTTAAATCAATATTGCTTTTTTTTTATTAATAGGGATATATATTTTTTTTTTGAGATAGAGTATGGCAAAAGAGATGTTTAAATTGACAGGAGAGATTTCACCCTCTCTCGTGGGGTGTCTGGGAGGAAAGGCGAATTAATTTCGGAAATTTAACATTTCGTTTTAGACAGACGTAATTACTACTTTTTATATGCATTCCATAATTGAAATGTCATTTTTTAAGCAAAAAAAAAATACTTTGGCTAAATTTTCCATCTGTCTTTGTCAAAAATAATTTTTTTATCACAAAGCCCATATGTGAAGGATTATTATTATTATTGCAAACAATAAAATAAATATTAAATGAACATTCCCTCAAGCAACTATTTGGCCCAGAGGTCTGACAGGAGACTGTCAGCTTACCTGCCCTAGAGAAGATCTGTGAGGAAGGCGAGACCTCAGCAGAAAGACAACACAAACATCCATGCCTTACCCGGGACTCGAACCAGGTCCCTTTGATCAATAGCCAACCATGGTAACCACTTGGTAACCGAGATGGCAAAATATTTATTTCACACTTTAAAATAATTGCACTCATTTTATGACAAAATTAAAACGTTTAATGCTATTTGGAACGAAAATTATTAAAAATATTGGAAGTGGAAATTTCGCAGGTTGGGTTGTTTTATTTCTGACAGGCACTTTTTTTTTTGCACACAGTAGGCTAAATAAATAGGTCACAAGGATTTCGAGGGCTCAGAGAAGGTTGGGGAGCACACTATACAGCTGTTGGGAGACAGATGTAGACTCCCGTCAAGCCATCAAACCTGTTTCTTAACGTGCATAGGGTATGGCCCGCCCATGGTTTTACATCCATGACGACGGAAGGTTTCCTTTGCAAGCCCATCGGTGTTACCCTTGCTGACCGAGGACAGGGAGGGGAGTTTTAATACATCTCAATGCTGGCCCACTGGATTGGTTTGTTTTACATCTGAGGGGAACCTTTTTGCAGACAATGGGCTAAACAGCCAGGTGAGAAGGATACCGAGGGCTCAGAGAAGGTTGGGGAATGGGAACTCACTGGCCAGTTATTACGGCACAGATGGTAGCCTCGCGTCAAAGCCATCCAGCGTGTTCTTTATGATTTACAGGTAGGGATCTTCCGCACACGGAGACACAGCTTAAGGTGCAATTCGACAGACGGCGGTCTTTCCAACCTCATCGATGGCTCCTATTAACCAAGGGCAGAACAGGGAGTTTGGCAGAAATAAATCTCATCACTGACTCTAACCTCTGAACTTCAGATTGTGAGCGTGGCGCGCTGTCGACTGTAATCGAATCTCTACACACCGATCAACAGACGATAAAATCAAGATTATAAATCGTCTGCGAAAACGATCTAAAAATTAAATGAAATTAACAATGAATGAATCACTTATTCGATTTATTTTAATTTTAAAGAAAGTTAGGGAGCTGATAAGGTATTTCGTCCAACAAAAGAACTCGACTTTTAGAGACATTTTTCCTGAACATGAATTGCTCAACTGATTTCATCATTGGCAATATGCTTCACCTTAATAACTTAGGTTTCACAATATAAGAAGAAAGATGGTTCTTTAAAGGTTTCAAATTTATATTTTGGGTTTAATCACAATTTCTCATAAAACCTTTTCACCAAAAACTTTCCTCTACTTTGAAGGGGAATATTATTATCTTCCCAATGGTTCTATGCATTCGCGAACTCTCATTGCATATACACTGCCTATAAAACATATACTGCTATAAAAGATCCCAAATGAATGGAACATTTCTTACTGACAGAAGTATTCTGTGTCACTGCAAAGTCCCATAAAAGCCATAAAGGCAGTGGTGGAAAGCGAAGTGCAACATGGGTAAAAAGGGTGATCTGACTGACTTCGAAAGGAGTTCGGTTGGGTTGTTTTGCCTCTGAACGGAACTTTTTTTGCACACATTAAACTAAATAGCCAGGTCACAAGGGCTCAGAGAATGTTGGGAGGAGAGAACTATGCTATTTCACACCGTTCATTTGATGGGACGTAAAGTCGTGGCCCCGTGTGTGGGAGAGCCATACCGAGTGCACGTTAAAGAACATGCTGGATGATCTTGAAAGAACTCTACCATCTTTCTCCTAACAGCTGTCCAGTGGGTTCCCTTCCCCAACTTTCTCTGAACCTTCGGGGTCCTTGTTTCGGATAGTAAATAATGGCTAAAATATAAACGTTCTACATCAAAAGCAGAATAAACACTTAATATGAACGGTTCAAATGGTGTCGCAAAACTCGGAGATTGTTTCATGTTTTTGGCAAAGAGGCATGATCCAGAATTATCTGTTAATCTCTTCCACGATTTCTGCCACTGTATCCAAAGTGAGGTGGTGAAACACTGTTTGAAATCCAAGTACCGATCCGGCAATAAAGAGATGAACAGGGGCAACACCACGGTAAATTTTTAAAGAAGCAGTAGCACTACAACGTGCATTTTCGTTGAAATCTTGAAAAGTTCATAAAAAAAATGCAGTTCTCTGCATCGTTGGTCAGGGTTGTTTTATTTTGAGCGGCACTTTTTTCACACCATGGGATAAAGGCCAGATCATGAAGACCCCTAGAGAGAGAGAGAGAGAGAGAAGGTTGGGGGAGGGGACCCACTCGACAGCTGTTAGGAGACAGATTGTAGCCTCCCGTCAATGCCATCCAGTATGTTCTTTAACGTGTACAGGGTATGACTCTCCCGAACACGGGGCCACGGTTTAACCAAGCTCATCAGTGTCTCCTACTGACTTCTTATGAATGAGATTTTGGCAGATCTTGGAGAGAACAAAATGAGAAGGATTCCTCACGAGATCAAAGACAGTGCCGAGTCTGTGATGATGTTTACCCGCTGTGTGGTTTACCCGCCGCGAGCATGAACTGTGCAGTACAGATGTAAAATGGCGGGATCTGATCCGATACGTGACGTCACAGCCCACCACTGCCGATCCTACCGAAGTGCTGTAGAGTGCCCCTAGCCAAGCTATCATCTATGCTAAAGCACGAAATACATCTGTTGATTAGAAAGGAAATGACAATGATATGGAACGTTTTACTACAAGTCATGGCTGGTTTTCCGAATTCAAAGTGCGTCATGGTTTTAAGAATGGAAAAATGAATGGGGAAATGTTTGCTTGGAAACCGCCGAAAATTTTCTTGAAGAATTGAAAGATCTCACAGAAGAGGGTGGATTTCATAAGTATGATGCACGGTGGCCTGACAATTCACACTGTACATTCATTGCTAAATACAATTCCATTAATAATAACAGATGAAGCACTATATCTCTCCATTATGCATAACAGTTTGTGAAGGTGGACTGGAAAACCCGTAATCGAACTTTTAACCACGTGGTCACTAACCACTTTAGGCTCTTCCAATCAGAGTTAATGACAGTATAGTTTGTGTCCCCACAGCTACATGGAGTTAACAATTATCCTTACTTACTCAGGCGACATGCTCATAGGCTTATAATATTATTATACACTGTATCATGAAGTTTTTTTTTTAAATCGATAGATGAACGTGTACAACTTCAAAAACACCAGGAAAACCACTTGTTGGATTGCAGCACTTTCCGCCTATATATTCCAAAAGGCTTCAGTGCTGAATGAATTAAGCCTCCTACAATCTAACATTTCGGCCTGCCTCTTTGACTACAACAATGGCAGCTAATCTGCAAGACATTTGATTTACATCACTTGGTTCTATATAGTCTAACATTACAAAATTTCTTCTCCCGTTATGGTGACAATCATTTCACACAAAAGGACTATGTAGTCTGAGAGTACAAAATTCGCTTTTTTTTTCATTCCACAGCAATTAATGGCGTATAAAACATTTGGTGTACTTCACTTAATACTATGCGATCTACACTATAAAATCCTTCCTTTATGCAACAGATATTTGGCTTACAAGCTATTCATCAAACTCCAATTAGCTCGATTACAATATAATATTGCAAAATTCAACTCTAGTCAGGACATTTCAATTCATTTGCTCACTTAATTGCATTAATACATAAATTAATCTTAATCACTTCACTCTATACCCAAAAGGTACAAACTCCTATTTTCGTTGTACCAGACGTCACCACTTTACATGACATTCATCCCACTTCCCAAACTCTGAATCCCCTGAAATGATGTGTGTATGCATGGTGTCCCCGGAAAAGGGGTAAAATGTGCGGGAGGACGGACGCCTATAGGCCAATGGCTCTCGGCTGCGATCGCACATTCATGTTGGCGCTTCAAGAATCTGCTGCATTCACTCGAGAGGACCATCGCTGCAAACAACTGAGAGAAGAAGACCGAATGTCCTTTTTTTTTTTCCTTTTCAGTACTCATTTTTTGGCCACCTGGTGGAGCCGAGGTGCGAATCGTGTAGCCATCTGGTATTTTTGTTGACAGTGACAGGTCACGTAGCTCACCCCTTTCATACCTGGGGGGGGGGGGGGAGCAACTGACACGTCGCGAACTTTCCACGCCAGCGGCGAGGTCCTTCCTCAATAGGAGCTGAACGCAGAAATATGGACGAAATGTAAAAATGTCACTATTAATGGAAGACAATGGCGTCCAAAAAATTCTTCACTCTAATAGTCGTGCCCATGTGTAATTTTATGTCCTTCATTCTATCATTCGTGTCCGTTTGATAAAATTACTGTGGGCATGACAATAGAAGCGGAGTTTTACCGATGCATGTCACAAGTCTGAGAAGTTTGGCGGTCATGGGAGAATGTTCACACCTTGGAGACTGTCCATTATTGCACGTGCAGTATGTGGAGTGGCATTGTCCTGCTGCAGAATCAGTTCAGGCATGATGGTAAGGAGGTAAGGCATGATCGTTATGCCACAGGATTAACGATGTCATCAATGGAATGTATTAGCGCACCAGAAACATGGAGCAGAGGTGTTCGGCCGCCATATGTGATGCCACCCCACACCATTTACCACGGTGGGGAGCCGTATTGCAGCTAATAGAATAGACTTCCTCATATCTTGACGATGCTGACACCATACTGACAAACGGCCATCTGGCATGTTGAAGCAGAATTGGAATTCATCTGCGAACAACACTCTCCTTCATTCCGTAGTCCAAAGTTGCCTTGCTCGACACTAATGGAAACAGCATAACCGGCGATGTCGCTGCAATGGGTATGCCGAACTGGACGTCTTGCCCTCATTCCTGGGTCATTCAAACGTTGTCTAATCGTTTGTGTGGAGATCATGGTACCTAAAATGGTCTTCAAATCATTCTGCTGCACAGTTGCTATGGTGAAAGGGTCGCGAACTGCCCTCCTGCAGAGCATGCAATCTTCACTTTCTTTGGTGTGGCGTGCTGGTCTCGTACCTGTCATTCGTATGGTGCTCCATGATGTTGTGGGAGAGGCACCATTGCACTGTACTCACATTGCGCCCCATACGTGTGACAATGAATCTCTTTTGTTCCTATCTTATGCAACCACGGCAATTCCCGGTTCCACTTCTACAGCACTACCTGGTTATGAAAAGCCATGACCATCTAGAGTGGGGGGCAAGGAATACGCCCTATAGGTGCACCTCAACCCCAGCCTCACATGGCAGCAGTCCTATAGAAGGAAAGCTGACCACCGGAAGAAACCTTACTTTAATCTATTCCCCGGTTTGCAAATGTGCAAGGACATATAAATCCATGCTCGATCGGCACCTGGGGTGGAGACTCTTAGTAGGACCCGGACTTTTGAAAGGGCTCTGGCTTACTAGAAGCCAATCCCGTTCTGCCGAGCCCTTGAACAGCTCCACTGAGCTCCTGAGAGGTGAGGTCTCAGACAATACACGGCTCTGTGCGTGTCACATGTCCACTTGCTGCTGAACTTTGCTCATTTGCATCTATATATCTCATGGCCGATTGCCTCCTGCGAATTACGTATCTCTATTTCCATTCCTTCTTTGTGTTGGGATTTCCACTTTGAGCAATGTATATTATTCTCATAATACTGAGCAAAATTGATTTGATACAGTGAGTTAACTAAAGAAATTAAATAACAAATAGAATAAAAAAATGTAAGAATATCGGAGAACAGAAATCGAATAAGTTATAACATTGTTTGGAATTTACATAATATGGTATTTCGACATGTGTGGCACTGATTTTTTAATTTTAATAACTTGATTAATTTAAGGATTTTTTTCTAACTTCTATTCTTTTTTATGTCGATGAAGAGATACTTACTGCTCTACACACATTCAAAACTGCGATCTTAATCTAAAACATATACGCAACTGCTGAAACTTATTTTTTGAATACAGAATTTCCGTAGATCCAGACGAAGTGTCAAGTGTTAACAAGTGATTCACTTTGACTATTACTTCCAAATGCAATTAATTAAAAAACCGAAACGTAAAGTATAGAAATTCAAATTATTTTTTTTCTTCCCTAATAGTAAACATTTCTTTCCTCGACGGACATTCCAACAGTTGACATTATGATAATCTAATTTGAAACTGAAGGGAAATGAAAAATATTTTTCTAACCACTGGACTCTAATTTGTTCAGAGCAAATAAAATACTTTTCCTTTCGTTCAGTAAATTTTGTTTCTTTCCTTGAGCTTTTAAATCTTAAAAATTACACTTTGCATATTGCCTGTAGCAAAGCAATCTGTTTTTCCTTTCATAATTAGAAATAATATTCTTTTTCTACGGTATTCGCTCTTTGAAATGGTTTGCAACTCCACATGGCTTTTCTTCCTTTCATTCTGTGACTCCCCTTAACCGTCACTTTCCTTAACTTGCAAAAACATAAACGCTGGAACAATTCCTCCTGCCAATTAGCAAGAAATTCATTTCACCATGGATATGACAGTGTTTGTAAAGGCAATTATTCAGTTTACGCAGGGAGTTTTTGTGAGTGATTTGGGTGATTCCAAATTCTCATTTTGGGCAAATTTACATAAAATTTGTATAAACAGTACTGTTGCATTTGAATGTTTGGAAACCGAGGGTGAATTCGAAATAAGTAAACAGACTATAAATGAATTAATTTAATCACAAAGGCAATAAAATTACATAAAATCATAAGCGATTTCTGAACTAATCGCACTAAACACCAATATGCTATCGATCGGTATTAAATGATCCTGTGATCAAAATTTCTAGACTATCTGTTAAACCAAAAGCATTCTCTGCAATACAGATATATTGCAATTTTACTTGAAATGATGCCTTTTTTACGAGTTAAATATCTACAATTTCACAAATCAAAATTGTCCCTAAAGATTATTTTTCTCATTACTGAACGCGCACAGACCAAGATAAACCACTTTCTTCTACACATGCATTCTCCAGACTACGGCTGTATTCTTTTTTTTAACTTCATCGTTCAAACTCGTTAGTGACGTAATTTACACTCCATGCTACATCTGGGGTGCCACGTAATACTATAGTCTCGTTTTCATTATTGCATGTATGTATTCTGTTTCAATATATTTCAGAGTGTTTATCTGTCTCTTTGTCCGACAGCTCCTCCGAAACGGTCATAGCTAAGAAAAGGCCACCTCGATAACATAAGCCTGGACACTGCAGTAACAGAAGACCTAATTTTGAAGAATATAGCAGTTTTAAAGAAGCATATCTACTGGACAACCGTTATGTTATGATGGGAGACTTCCTTAAAGCCATAAAGTGTGTTCTTTAATGTGCACAGGTTGTGGCTTTTCTGCGCATAGCTACAGCTTGCATGCTATTCGATAAATGTCTGCTTTTCCATCTCGGTTATATGTTTTTTCACATCCACGTCTGAGTGATGGAAGTGAACTCTCACAGTTGTCATCCGAACCCTCAAACTTCAGTTTACTAAGTTCGAAAACTATTAAAAGCGTCATATCAAATTACAAATGCTATATGTGTGTGTTTTCAATTGAGATATCGCACTGTTTATTCTCTGTGGTATATTATACTTAGAGGTTTCTTTTAAAGACGAATAGGCTGCCTGAAGTGATTTTTTTGTCTTCCAATTCCTTATATTCCATTTTGTTTGATACTTCTTTTTTTATCGCATTGCTCTTACCTTATAAACAAAAAATCAGAAACAAACTATTGCTAGAATTTCAAGTGTTCTCTGCAATTACTTAAATTCTCTACGTGCTATTCTTTACATTTTTTAATGAAGCTAAATTATATATTTATCTAGGAATGTTTACCAACATTGAAACATCATGATCTAAGATTTTGTGTAAATAATAGGTATGTTTTCTTTTCCCCCTCCCTTCATTTTTCCCCCTCCCTTCATTTTAAATAGCATTATTTTTCAGTAGAAACCAGCTCCTTCAGATACGTTACCCATTATATTTCACCAAATTAAAGAAAAAGCTCGCAATTTAGTCTTGACTCGCTATAAAGTGTAATCGGATTACTAAGGCTTCGATTTTTATGACAATGTCTTTATGATCCATTTGAAGATAACTGTACCTTTTAAAACTCTTCGGATTAGTAACGAGCTGGATTTAAAACCCATGTGATGGCACTTCCGAAACTATATTTCACTTTTAAATTACTCGCTGAACCAAAGAGAGCATTTTCCATTTTCAAAAGAGGATTTTTCCGAGCTTCTTCTTTTTCATGCGTTCATTCCTCTCATTATCCATGCATTATGTTGAACGAACAATGCTCCCCTTTCTGCGAAGTTTTCGCTGCAGTGAAAACACTTTGCAAATGCTTCCTTGGATAAAATCCACACTGAAGACGAGTCTCCTTTTGTTGTGTCAACATTTTGCTTTCCGACATTTATCGAGTCCTGGTACAAATTAGTTCCATTTAACATCACACGAAGAGAACACTGAAAACGGATGTTTAAAGAAGCGTATTTTCATTAGTTTAAGCCTGGAATTCGGTTCCTTTCTGAAACAATTTCTGAAAAAGGTAAACTTATTTCTGAAAGAGAGATTGAATTTTAAAAGGAAATATATTATTTATTTATTTAGTTTGTGTTCTGTCGCACAAAACACAAACACTTAAATGAAACAAAAATAACAGAAAAGTTCCTTTCATTTTTATTCACTTTTAGAATTATGCTTTGTTAGGCAACTTTAATGATATTTTTATTATTCCTCGAACTAATACTCCACATTAGTGGTCCCCAACTTGTATTTTAAGGGCAGCATGAGACCCCAAGGGTGATTTCATTCGACTTTCAGTTCTTTTAACAAAGCGAAAATATTTGTGTACGCTCAGAATCTATAAAATTATGATTATGATGATAAAACTGTATTAAAATCTATTGTTCCTATTCTACGAAGTAAAATGAATGAAAAGTTATATCTATCATGCAATTCTTATTTCTGTGGCCCTCGTTCCAGGCTTGATGATTCAATGTGGTCAAAGCCGAATTAACATAATGGCCGGAGGCCACACCCTCAAAGAGGGCCTCTGTCACGTGGTAGACGAGTGGTGAACCACTCCCGAACTTCCTTTAAATTTCTCTGTTAATTAATCGTCACCAGTTACTGTGGGTGAAATCACATATTCGCGGGTTTTTACATCCGTGTTTAAGTGTGCATCAGACGTGCCGTGCCTTCGACGAAAGAACTACATGTCCAATGCACTGAGTAGAGAATGACACACTGTTTATTTACATTCACCCATACATATGACATGGGAATGTGCTCCATTCTGTGGGTCTTAGCTGCGCTCAACACTTCGTTGGATGAAATGGTTTTATCGATGTTTCTTAGAGATTTTCCCCATTCAGCTTAATAAAACTTGAATGCTGCTTTGCTTTTGCAGGCATTCATATAATGAGGTGGAAATCTGAACTTTCCCGTATAGAAATCGCTTTACAGACCTCAAAACTCGGCGAAAGGATATCATAATCCCTGCCTACATAACTGGCTTACACAGAACCTAACCATGCTCCTTTAGGGTTTACGAGAAAGAGCTAGGTCACTTTGACGAACTAAGCAAACGTGACTTCTCCGTTCATAAGCAACACTCATTCTGATTGTTGACTTCGCATCTCCCCCAAAGGATATTAAACGGATAAAGAATGTAAGGCTCGCAAACACGTAACTAACGCCATCATAGATCGTTGTGTGTTGGTGTACTGCGAGGACAATGGAGGACAGGCTTCATTCGCTGTTAAGAGTTCAGAGTGTCGAAGAGTTCGTTGTTAGTGTATCACAAGTAGAGTAATTATCCCAATCAGTTAATAAAGAACATTGCGATTTTTGGTATGGATATATCGAACGAGTCTCTTCTCGATGATGGCAATGGACCATTATTTCCGAGTTAAGTCTGTTTATATATATTAAATTCAATCTGGTGCAAGTATTGGTTGTACCGAAAAATCAAAGATGGCGATGTCCTGTGATTTCCATGTGCTTTTTCTTCCTAATTCTATTTCATTGTTTTCTTAAATTATGTTGTATGTAAAATAGTTATGTGTAACTTATTCTGTTCTTATATTTATTAAGTGTAACCAATACTGATTCAAGCACAGTTACATAATATTTGTTACTTCGTAAACATTAACTGATTATTTTATTTATGGTCGTACAGCATAAAGCGGCTTATTCTTTCTTGTATCTGAATATAGTACTATTTACATTTGTGCAGTCAATGACTAATATTTATCCTGGACACATCGTCTATCTAATAGAACAGGGGTTCTCAACGTGGGATAGGCGGTAAAATATTTGGGGTACGCCGTGAGAGCTCAAAAGTCGCTAGATCTAGTAACAATACATATGTTTTATTTTATTCCCATTGTTAGAGTATAACTATAGTTTAATCTATCTTTACAAGGGGTACGCCAGTTACATACACATTTCCAGGGGGTACGTGAAGCATAAAAGGTTGAGAACTACTGATATATAAGTTTTATTTTATTCCCATTGTTATACTATAACTATAGTTTTATCTATCTATACAAGGGGTACGCCAGTTACATACACATTTCCAGGGGGTACGTGAAGCATAAAAGGTTGAGAACCACTGATATATATGTTTTATTTTATTCCCATTGTTATACTATAACTATAGTTTTATCTATTTATACAAGGGGTACGCCAGTTACATACACATTTCCAGGGGGTACGTGAAGCATAAAAGGTTGAGAACCACTGATATATATGTTTTATTTTATTCCCATTGTTATACTATAACTATAGTTTTATCTATCTATACAAGGGGTACGCCCAGTTACATACACATTTCCAGGGGGTAAGTGAAGCATAAAAGGTTGAGAACCACTGATATATATGTTTTATTTTATTCCCATTGTTATACTATAACTATAGTTTTATCTATCTATACAAGGGATACGCCAGTTGCAAACACATTTCCAGGGGGTACGTGAAGCATAAAAGGTTGAGAACCACTGATATAGATGTTTTATTTCATTCCGATTGTTATACTATAACTATAGTTTTATCTATCTATACAAGGGGTACGCCCAGTTACATACACATTTCCAGGGCGTGCGTGAAGCGTAAAAGGTTGAGAACCACTGATATATATGTTTTATTTTATTCCCATTGTTATACTATAACTATAGTTTTATCTCTCTATATAAGGGTACGCCAGTTACATACACATTTCCAGGGGGTTCGTGAAGCATAAAAGGTTGAGGACCACTGATATATATATGTTTTATTTTATTCCCATTGTTATACTATAACTATAGTTTTATCTATCTTTACAAGGGGTACGCCAGTTACATACACATTTCCAGGGGGTACGTGAAGCATAAAAGGTTGAGAACCACTGATATATATGTTTTATTTTATTCCCATTGTTATACTATAACTATAGTTTTATCTATCTATACAAGGCGTACGACAGTTACATACACATTTCCAGGGGGTACGTGAAGCATAAAAGGTTGAGAACCACTGATATATATGTTTTATTTTATTCCCATTGTTATACTATAACTATAGTTTTATCTATCTATACAAGGGGTACGCCCAGTTACATACACATTTCCAGGGGGTAAGTGAAGCATAAAATGTTGAGAACCACTGATATATATGTTTTATTTTATTCCCATTGTTATACTATAACTATAGTTTTATCTATCTATACAAGGGATACGCCAGTTACAAACACATTTCCAGGGGGTACGTAAAGCATAAAAGATTGAGAACCACTGATATATATATATATTTTATTCGCATTGTTACAATATAACTACAGTTTTATCTATCTATACAAGGGGTACGCCCAGTTACATACACATTTCCAGGGCGTACGTGAAGCGTAAAAGGTTGAGAACCACTGATATATATGTTTTATTTTATTCCCATTGTTATACTATAACTATAGTTTTATCTATCTATACAAGGGGTACGCCAGTTACATACACATTTCCAGGGGGTACGCGAAGCATAATGGGTTGAGAACCACTGTAATAGAGGATTACAGGGAAAGGAATAAGTACATGCAGAGAATGTATAAGTTTACACTGCCCTTTACAAAATTTAGAGAAATTCCAAAATCAATTGGAATATAAATTCGGAGCTCTAAAAATTGTAAAATATGTAATTCATTGCAGATTAATCTAAGATAATAATGAAATCTGCTTTAATCTCGAATTTAAGCAATGTTTCATCACTATTTAAATAGCGAAGCTGGAATATTTCAAAATAGTAATGAGTCATAAGAATTGACCTCAAAAATGTTTTAAAACTCTAAGAAGTATTGTTTTCCAGCATTTCATAAAAGAATAAGAAAATGCATATTAGAAGTTTGCATAATATTTATTTTCTAATAGACAATTATGAATGATTGGAAATAAATAACATTGAATTTACCCTGAAGCAGTCACATTGATCTCAATAAAATCCATAAATTTAATTTTCATTCATTTATGTTATATATATATTATAAATATTAAATAAATTTCTCTTATTAAAGATAAACATCCTTAATATAAGGAAACGAAAGAACAGAGATCGATGCATTTATTGTGGCACTAACAGAAAAAATTATCCCAACAGATAATTTTTCAGATTTCCAAAAGAAGTGGAAAGGTATGTGTATAATCCTTGAATATTTTTGATTAATTATAATGTAATGTGTGAGCTGTATTAGTTTATAAAATATAGTTGGATCTGTAAAGCATTTTAGATACATATATATATAGTCGAAGGAACCTGGGTTCGATCCCTAGGTAAGACATCGATATTTGTGTTGTCTTTCTGCTGAGGTCTTGCCTTCCTCACAGACTCTCTAACAAAGAAGTACTACAGCGTATAAACTCTGTGGCAAACACATGGTTGAGGGGGGGGATATATATTTTTATATAGTCAAGTGAAAAATATTTTAACAATAGTGTATGCATTTCATTTTGGCCATGTAATAAGATTTACCGTTGGAAAAATATGCAAATTTTGGTTCTCAATCCAATTATTTCGTAATTTTTAGTGTAATAGCAAATTAAATTACATATAGTATTTCAGTTAAATTGCTTTTATGCATTAAACTTATTATTGTCTTCAGTTACAGTATTTCAGTTAAAAAAGTCATTGTTTTAGGTTAGAGATTATGGTTCATTTAGCCAATTCTGAAGTCACCAAACTAGTAGTTTGATTTTTAGTATTCAAATTATGAAACAAGTAAATATAATTATTGCAAGAAGTGTGTGTGTGTGTGTGTACAGGGCCGTAGCCATGGGGGGATGGGGGGGAGGCTACCCCAAAAGTAACTCGGAGTTGGCAAAATTCGGAGCAACTTCATAAAATCTAGGTGAGTTGTGAAAATTTATTTTTTTTTTCTTTTTGGAAAATTAAGGGGAATTGTCAAAATCGAGGCAACTTGGCAAATCTAAGGCAGTTTGGAAAATGAAGAGACGGCAAAATTTAGAGCAGTTGGCAAAATTCGAAGCCACTTACTAAAATATAGGTGAGTTGGCAAAATCGAGACAACTCGGCAAAATCTTGAGGAGTTCACAAAACTCCGAGTGACTTGGTAAAATCTTGGGGAGTTGGCAAAATCGGGACAACTTGGCAAAATCTTGGGGAGTTGGCAAAATTCCGAGTGACTTGCTAAAATCTTGGGGAGTTGCCAAAATTCGGGAGTTTGCAAAATCTTGAGGAGTTCACAAAATTCGGAGTGACTTGGCAAAATCATGGGGAGTTGGCAAAATTCGGATCAGATGTAAAAATTAGGATTTTTTTCTGTAAAATTATGGCGAGTTGGCAAAACCTAGGGAGTTGGGAAAATCTAGGGACAGTTGGCAAAATTCGGAGTGACTTGGCAAAATCGTGGGTAGTTGGCAAAATTTAGGTTAGATGTGAAAATTTGGAGTTTTTTTCTGTAAAACTATGGCGAGTTGGCAAAATCTAGGGGCAGTTGGCAAAATTCAGAGTGACTTGGCAAAATCGTGGAGAGTTGACAAAATTCAGGTGAGATGGTTCAGGTGAATTGCAATATTTTTTCTGCAAAATCATGGTGTGTTGGCAAAATCGAGGCAACTTCGCAATATCTAGGAGAGTTGACAAATCTTGGGGGAGTTGGCAAAATTCAGAATGACTTTGCAAGAATCAGGTGTGAGGTAAAATTGAGATTTTTTTCTGTAAAATTGTGGCGGGATGGCAAAATCTAGGGCAGTTGGCAAAATTTGAAACCACTTGGTAAAATACTGACGATTTGTGTAAACTGGGATTGTTTTTGTGAAATTAAGGAGAGTTGACAAAATTGAGAAAACTTGACAAAATCTAGGGAAGTTGGCAAAACTGGAAATCACTTGGTAAAGTACAGGTGAGTTGTAAAAATTGGGATTGATTTTGTGAAAATAAGGAGAGTTGGAAAAACCAAGAACTCTTGACAAAATCTAGGGGAGTTGGCAAAATTCGAGGCCACTTGGTAAAATACAAGGGAGTTGTGAAAATTGTGCTTTCTTGTGCAATGGTGGAGAGTTGATAAAATTCGAAGTGACTTGGCAAATTCAGGGAAGATGTAAAAATTGCGATTTTTTTCTGTAAACTTACGGCGAGTTGGCAAAATCTAGAGTAGTTGGCAAAATTCGAATCCACTTGGTAAAATATAGGCGAGTTGTGAAAATTGAGATTTGTTTTGTGAAATTAAGGAGTGTTGGACAAATTGAGGAAACTTAACAAAATGTAGGGCAGTTGGCAAAATTCGAATCCACTTGGAAAATACGGGCGAGTTGTGATAATTGGGATTAGGTTTGTGAAATTCAGGATAGTTAACTAAAATCGAGAAAACTTGGCAAAATCTTGGGGAGTTTGAAGTGATTTGGCAAATTTAGGAGAGATGTAAAGATTGGGTTTAGTTTCGTGAAATTAAGGAGAGTTGATCAAATGAAGAAGGGAAAATTCACACTGACTCGCTACAATTCAGACGAGAGATTTATTTCTGTGAATTTATTGTTAGTAAAATTGGAAGTCAAATGGCAAAATGGTGGAGAGTTGTGAAAATTGCCTGAACCCCCCCTCCCTCCCCCCGGAGCAAAATCTAAGTAAGTTTGCTCAGTTGTCAAAATTTTAATTTCGAATTGGAAAATTTTTGACGTCGACGTTGACAGTCCACGTCAGTCGTCTTCTCCCCGTATCCTGCATGTTGCTGCGCAGTGAACCACGTTCGCGCAGATTGCGATGCACACGTGCAAACATTTGATGCTGCGGTATTCTTCTGTTGGGGTATCGGTCTTTGTAAACTTGCCTAGCTCGGCGGCCGCTTTCGCCAGCCTGCCCCATATGCGAGATGCATATCCGCTAGCTCTTGATGCGTAAAACGATTCATCTTATCACTAGTAAGTCAGCTCGTACACTGATGACAGCGGGAGTGGTCGGGCGAGCTGTACACTGGTTGGGTACACACAGCGCCCTCTACATACGCATGCGCACATTTGCGGACATACTTTCCTATGTGAAATCGGTTTCCTGACGTATTCCCTACCTCCCCACGAAATTTGAACGATAAGTTTTGAATCACCCTGTATATCTTTTGCTTTTTATTGAAGTTTTCTGCTATGAAAACATCATTTATCTAATCCTATTTTATTGCATTTTCGAACATTGTGAGTTTTGATAAAATGACGTTTAATATGTTATGTATTGCATCATATAAAAGATGAAGGGCCATGGTTTAGAGAACACATCAGTAAGAAATACATATGCAGGAATTATACGTTTGCTTCATTTCAATACATTTATGTATCATTAAAGTTGTTTAAATTTGTATTCACTGCTCTTCCTTTAAAAACCAGTCTCTCCAACTGTCTCCTCAAACCAAGATCAAAATACATGACATGAAACAATATGAAACCACAGACAATATACCAGATTATATCACAAATAATTTTACAGTTTAACATCAATTCCTATTGCAAAGACGACCTTATACTACACCATCTATTCAGTTATTAATGCATTCCCCAAGGCATCATTTCAAAATCATTTATGTACAAGTCCCTTGCAAATATTTACAATTAATGGCATGCTACACGAAACAGTTAAATTAAATATCAAAAATATATTCATTTTCTCACTGAAAGTGTTTACAAGTTTACAATTGCCAAAAGTGTTTCATCTGTATTTCTGGAATAATAATTTCTCACATTTTGCACCAATATATGGAAACCTAATTTGAAAGAACTGTCTTCGTATTTGATTGGAAAGTAATCTTCAAAACTAGCTCAATGACAGGTTTAAAGATTTTACTAAAATGCCATGCAAAACTAAGCTGAAATATACAGTAGAAAAAACATGAGATGGGTTTCGATTACATTCACAATTATTTGGATTTAGAATGCATCTTTGCCCAATTGTTTGGACATTGCCAAATTAATCATTATATCCCTCCATATTTAAGAGGAGGAGGGAATATTCTGCATTAGCTGCAATTGAAAACAAAAATTGAAGATTGCACATCAATGTAATTTTTATGACAATATTTGCAAGTCTATGTTCCTAAATTATACACTGACGTATAAATGGTTATTTACACATGCTTTGAGAAATTGTTTATTTTTCTGTGTATTGCCTATGCATTTGCAAATCTTTTCAGATTTCGTTAAAATGCATCGATATATTTTTTTACTTTTCCCAGATCATAAACGAAGAAGAATGAACGTGTCTTTGATACAGCAAAAACTGCAGGAAAGGATAGCTAGGAATTCTGTGAAAAAAATCACCAATAGTTATCTCCAATTGTATCTGCTTCAGGCACAACTGCATCTTCTGTGGAAGATATTGATTCATCTCATTTTGCCATTGACAGCACCAAATCTAATATTGGTTTGTAGGTTGCAGTACCCTAAAAATGCACACTCCTCGCAGGAGGATTATCACACCAAAAACATGGGAAAAAAATCTCTCCATAGTAAACTACACTACACGAAAAGAAAATACTCCAAAAGGGCCAATATAAAACATAACCTAAAAGATGTTTTAGGTTACATAAAAGGTATGGTTCCAGCTATCATTTTCACATTCATTTCTTCACAGTTGAAGACGTCAAGGGTGTTTCAGATAGAAATTTAGCACTGCTGCTATATGTCTTGTAAGCCCAAAAGCCTACAATTCCTTACGAAAAGTATTTTACTTCCCAACAAAGCAGACACTGAAGAAGTGTTACGAATCAATTAAGCTGGAACCAGGCTTCTCATACTCTGTTTTGAATTCTATTAAATTTGTTGAAAATAAATTGAATCCTGCTGATCATTTCTGCGTTATCTCCTTTGATGAAATCAAACTAAAGAAATTGGTATCAAACAATCACAAGCAAGATTCTATTGTTGGATATGAAAATAATGGTATCTACGGGAAACGGTCGTCAGAACTTGCAACACATGCTC
Source organism: Ryuthela nishihirai (assembly GCA_038380435.1). Lineage (NCBI taxonomy): Eukaryota > Metazoa > Arthropoda > Arachnida > Araneae > Heptathelidae > Ryuthela > Ryuthela nishihirai. The sequence continues at coordinate 82,486,625 of JAWZYU010000011.1, read as the reverse complement.
TGATTTTTATGATACGCGGTTTGTGCCGAAAGTGGAAGCAATTTTTTTTCGGTTGACATTACTCCATCATCCATGTTAAAAACATTGGTGGTTGGTACCGTTAAAAAAATAACTGAATGTGGCTTAAGGAATGAAATGAAAATAAAAATAAATTATCTCTCAAACATCTTCTTCTCAGAGAAGTCTGACAGGAACCTGTCAGTATAATACGCTATAGACAAAATTTGTGAGGAAGGCGAGACCGCAGCAGAAAGACACATCAATACACAGGGTACGACTTTTTTTAGGTTAAAAATAACTCCATTAGATGAATAATTATTGGGAAAAACATTTTTTTTTTCAATTTGTGTTGAAATAAAAATAATTGAAATTTTCAGGTATTAGGTAATAATCTTATTAATGACAAGCGATAACATATGTTTTGTTCCATTGTTTCTTCGGTGAGAGGGGGTGGCGGGTCGTGGCTTAGTCGATAACCCGCCAGGCTCATAATCTTCAGTTCCCAGGTTCCAGCCCCAGCTGAAATCGCTTTAAAATTTATCTCCGCAAAAATCTTCCGCCCTGCCCACTGTCAGTAAGGGACATCGATGGGTTTGAAGAGGAATCCATTCCATCAGATGGGACGTTAAGCCGCGGCACTGTGCGGGAAAGTAATACTCTGTGCACGTTAATTGCTGAATGGCCTTGACGGGATGCTACCATCTGTCTCCTCTGCCCAGTGGGTCCCCTCCCCCAACCTTCTTGAGCCCTAGGGGTACTTGCTACCACGTCATTTAGCCCGCTGTGTGCAAAAAGAAAGTGCTGCTCAGAGATAAAACAACCGAATTCTTTGGCAAGATTACTTCCGCCCGGCGGTGGCAGATTACATAGTTAGCTAAATAATCGCTATATATCACATCTGTTGCAAAGCAAGCGGTGCTAATGCCACCTTGCTTACTTGAGGATATCAATCCAAAATTTAAGAATATTCAAATCTCAGTTTTTGGTGGAAGATCTAAAAAATAAGCAGAAAATTCTGAAATAATCAAATCATTATCCACGTCGACGAATTATCTGAATAGTTGTACATAATCAGATGCATTTTCATTTTGCGCAGATTTACTAAATTAGTCTAGATCATTAGTCTCCAGAAGTCCATAACAGGTGTATGAAGGTTTCTATTAATTGCACCTACCCATTTAGAAAATAGAACCTCTTTGACCAAGTTTGTTCTCATAACAATTTTACAAATAGGAAATTCAAACTAATTAAATTTTTGTTTTTTTATAAGAAAAAAGCAACAAACTATTATGAACTGAACATCTTTTTATTTTTTGCGTTTAACCTGAGAATTTTACCTGTTTTTACAGGGTGAGGAGGGGGATGAAAACCGGGTGAAATCTGGTTAAACCTAAAAACTCATACGCTATATGTACAGAGATCGAATCCAAGATCAGTGATCAAACAAACTAGACTCTCTGCCGCTCCAGGATGAAAGGCCTTCTGTTTCCTCATGACTTTAAATCTTGTACAGTGTTTGGATATAAAAATATTTAAAGACCTGAAAGGATCCTGAATGACAATGTACAATACTAGGCAATTAGCTCATACCTATTTCAACTAATCTACTCGAGTGTTTCATGTATACTTGGACTGTAAAGATTAACTTGGATGATAAATACTTTGTGAATTATATATAACATACTAAATCGGCTAGACCCGAAGCAAAGAGTATTAATGAATTTTTTCGATGGATGGGGATTTGGGATAAGATATAGAAATGAGGGAGTGCCAAGGTTTATGAATTCTGATAAAGACCATTTACAGGAAAGAAACAGAGAGGAAAAGGGCAAGGGGATGGCCCATGCCTAACGCAGTAGCCATTTCAGCGGGTCCCAACCTGTGACCACGGACCATGAAAAAGATAATGATTTATTTTAAACAACAAAGTGATAGTTGTTTAGTTCTAACTTTTGATATTTTAAGACCTACAATTAAAAATTAATTGTGCCCTAGTCTACTGATCAAAGGGACCTGGTTTAGAGTCCCGTGTGAGCTGCGGATGTTTATGTTGTTTTTCTGCTGAGATCCCGCTATACTCACAGACCTTCTACTATGGCTTTATAAACTGACAGGCTTCTGTGGCAAGCGACTGCTTGAGGGAATATTCAATTTTTATAAAAGAATTTATAGCATATTTCTAGCATATAGCCAGGAAGTATTTACTGGAAAAATGGTTTGCAAAACTTTTAAAAAGTGGTAGAACTGAAAAAATATAGATTAGATGCATAATTTTAATTCCGAAAAAACATAATTTCACGTAATATAATAATAAATGTTTGAAAACAAATTAATACACAGAACAGTTAACTTTTATAAGTTCAATCTTTATCTCATATTATTGCATATTCATCCTAAAATTTGGGGATGGGGGAAAAAAGGTAGGCTTATTTTCCTAACAGCAAAGTTGGGTTAATTAGTTCCTATAGTGCATGACTGGCATGTTTGGAGCTCTGCAAAAAACGAATTATAAAATGAAAAATAATTCTATTTTGACAAGATATCCAGTGAGGCTACTTGATAATTGAAATAAAAAATAAATTAATGATACTTTTTATTTATGATACAAGTTCGCCGTCAAAAGAGCAATTTAAAATAAGCGCATTAATATGTATTCAAATTTATAGCATTTGTTATTTTATTATGAAAGCATTTACTTCAACCAAAGCCCTATTTTAAGTGTATTGGCCGACACAGTACGTAACTATTTGATGAAGGGATTGAATTATGGATTAAAAGAAAAATGAAATAGAAGCTTAAAGCCCTATTTTTAAGTGTATTGGCCGACACAGTATGTAACTATTTGATGAGGGGATTGAATTATGGATTAAAAGAAAAAAAAATAGAAGCTTTTGTTATCTCAATTTCTTTTTCTATTTGAGTTTACAATTTTATTCGTTTTCCTCTTAATGCTGCTATAGCTCATTTATTGTCGCGCTGTAATGTGACAACGAGAAAATATCTCCTGATAACTTCTATTCTAGATGCTGAAGTGTCAGTTTGGATATTAGGTGGTTTGACTAAGCAAATAATGATGTCGTTAGAAGATGAAGACATCAACAACTTTTGACTAGCTTCTTGTGTAACGAGAGAGACAGGGACGTACCCAGGGGCTCGGAATATTGTATTGTTTTGTGCGCACAAATTTATATTGTTATCCACCCATTCCGTTTTCCGTGGTCTCTGGTCTTAGGTTGGGAGCCGCTGACCCTCCACCCTATACACACACTCTGCCATGGTTACTGGCCTTAGGCATCGGCCATGCTCTTGTCCTTTCCATCCTCTCTGCTTGTTTTAGTCATTTGCTTAATTGAATCACTTACTGAATTACTTTCCAGTGTAGTTCATAAATAAATTAATGATGCACAATTTCATTCTTTTCACCCACCAAAGTTTAGGTTGTGAGGTCCAGATCGACACTCTCTCTCCACTTATTTTTATATTTGCAATCTTGATCTTGTCATATTCATATCTCAGACTTCTTTACCTGCTTTGAAAATCCAAAACATTTGTATTTGGAACTAAAAATAGATAGAGTTGCATTTGGAACACTAAAAGTAGATTTAAAAAAGAAACTAAAAACATTTATTATTATTTATTAGCATGCTTGTCTACTGATCAAAGGGACCTAGGTTTAAAGCCCCGGGTAAGGCGTGGATGTTTGTGTTGTCTTTCTGCTGAGGTCCCCACCATCATCACAGGCCTTCCACTATGGCGTATAAACTGACAGACTCCTGTCAGATCTCTGTGGAAAGCAACTGTTTCAGGGTGTATTTATTTTATTACCCCCTCAAGCAGCTGCTTGCCACAGAGGTCTGACAGGAGTCTGTCAGTTTATATGCCATAGTAGAAGGTCTGTGAGGATTATTATTATTATATATATATATTAATTTTTAGTCTATATACATATTTTATACTAGCTGAACTTAGCCGGCGCTGCCCGGGTGTCACTTTTAACCTGTATATTCTTTTCATTGCACTAAAGGTAAATTTTGTAATTACCCCCCCCCCCCCCCCCCCCGACATTTTAGCACAAATTTTCAATAGGAAGAAATTTGCCCGGTGTTGGCTTGGTTCTTGTTGACGTCAGCGAGCTATCTCATAGTTCGTGGCATAGTTTTTGCGTAAGCTCATCATCATCATCATCATCCTCAAGCAGCCATGGGCTACGGAGGTCCAACCAGACCACGCAGTTTACTTCTCCAAGCATATCTGTCCTGAGCTACATCTGCTGCATCCGGTCACTGCACACCAATTCTAACAAGGTCCTGTTTGACATTGTCTGCCCACCGCATCCTAGGTCTCCCCCTCCTTCTGAGGCCTCTAGGCACACTGTTCATAACCCTATTCGCCAATCTATAATTATCCATACGGGCAACATGGCCAAACCAGCGGAGTCTCTCTCTGCACAATATGCTGCTTAAAGGAGGTTGCAGACTCCTTTGTCTAACCTCATCATTAGTTACAAAGTTAAACCAACTAATACCCAAGATACTGCGTAAGCATCTAGAATCAAAAGCATCTAGTTTCCTGTTATCTTGTTTACACAGCGTCCAAGTTTCACTACCATAACTAACCCTAGAAAGAACCAAACTCTTATACAGTCTAATTTTAGTCTCTAGGTGTATACGCCTATTTCTCCACAATCTCCATAGATTCTTAAAAGTCCCGGCAGCAATACCTATTCGACTGTTAATCTCATGCCGCACATCACCAGTATCAGTTACATAGCTCCCAAGGTAATTAAACTGTGACACCTGCTCAAGACTGCAACCATTCAGATTAACTGAATCACAACCTGCCTGACCAATTTTCATCACTTTAGTTTTCTCTCTGTTTATAACCAAACCTACTCTACTACCAGTCTCATCAACAGCTCGAATGAAAGAGTTCATCTCATCAACATCATTTGCCAAAAGGGCTAAATCATCAGCATAATCTAAATCAGAAATTTTCGTATCTCCAGCCCATTTAAGGCCAAAATCTTTTCCTCGAAGCGAATTTCGCATAACATAATCAATAACCAAACTAAAGAGAAAAGGAGACAAAATGCACCCTTGTCGAACACCAGATGTAATGCTAAACCAATTGCTAGAAGACTTACCAACTCTCACACATGACTCAGTGTTATTATAGAGAGCTTTCATTATGTTAACTAACTTGTCTGGTATACCATATGATCTCACAATCAACCACAAATTATGACGATCAACAGAGTCGAAAGCCTTTTTGAAATCAACAAAGCTAGCAACCAAAGGTTTCTGAAACTCTAAACATTTCTCAAGAATCTGCCTAAGTGAAAATATCTGATCCACACATCCCCTACCACTTCTGAATCCACATTGCTCATCACGCAATTGCCTGTCAACCAGATTCTTAATTCTATTAAGCACAATCATGGAAAGAACTTTACCTGGAACAGAGAGTAAGCTGATACCCCTATAGTTATCACAAGAACTGCGATCATCTTTTTTGAAAATAGGGATGATAATAGCTGTGGTAAAATCTTTAGGAACCATGCCTTTATCATAAAAGTTATTCAAAATTTCAGTCATCCAAGTGGTAACCAAAACATTCCCAGCTCTGAGTATTTCTGTAGTAATTTCATCTACCCCTGGGGATTTGTGTTATTATAGAGAGCTTTCATTATGTTAACTAACTTGTCTGGTATACCATATGATCTCACAATCAACCACAAATTATGACGATCAACAGAGTCGAAAGCCTTTTTGAAATCAACAAAGCTAGCAACCAAAGGTTTCTGAAACTCTAAACATTTCTCAAGAATCTGCCTAAGTGAAAATATCTGATCCACACATCCCCTACCACTTCTGAATCCACATTGCTCATCACGCAATTGCCTGTCAACCAGATTCTTAATTCTATTAAGCACAATCATGGAAAGAACTTTACCTGGAACAGAGAGTAAGCTGATACCCCTATAGTTATCACAAGAACTGCGATCACCTTTTTTGAAAATAGGGATGATAATAGCTGTGGTAAAATCTTTAGGAACCATGCCTTTATCATAAAAGTTATTCAAAATTTCAGTCATCCAAGTGGTAACCAAAACATTCCCAGCTCTGAGTATTTCTGTAGTAATTTCATCTACCCCTGGGGATTTATGAAGTTTAAGTTTAGAGATAGCCAAAATAACTTCAGATTGTGTTATAGGGCCAACATTAAAGCTGCCAATGCATCTATCATCATTACAAACAATGGGAGTAGAACTAACCGCATTGTTTAGAATATCACTGAAATGCTCAGCCCACCTAGCCATGACAGAATCCTCACCTTCTATAACCTTACCTTGTTTATCCTTCAATCCCTTTATGCCTGTCCGTTTTCTACCACATAAAACATTAACTATCTGGTACAGCTCTCTGCTGTTGTGCTGCCTAACTGCTTCCTCAGCTTTGTCAGCCAAGCTATCAAGCCAAAGATTTTTATCAGTAGCTAACTGATCTTTTACACGTTTATTAAGCTCTCTGTAATCTTTTCTATTAGGACTAGTAGGGTACTGATTAAGGACATTCCTGCAGTTCCTTCTTTCTGAAATAAGCTCAATTGCCTTATCACTTAAATAATTATGCCTCCTCTGCTCCTTTTTTCCTAAAAGAGTACTGTTAGTTTCCAAAAAAGCCTGTTTAAAATGGCCCCATTCTTCCTCAATTTCAGTATTAAGCAAACCATGACTGTCATAATGACTAAGTAACCTATTATGGTAAGCTTTAGCTATAACTGGGTCTTTCAGAGCTTCAGTATTAAAGGTAAATTTTTTAACCCTAGCACAACACTTTTTAAGTTTAAGTTGCAAGACACTTTTAACAAGGTAATGGTCAGATCCAATTTCAGCTCCCCTATATGCCCTGGTATTTCTAACAGAACTAGCCCATTTGCTGTTAATTAATATATAATCAATCATATTCCTATGCAGTCCATCAGGTGAAACCCACGTGTATTTATGTATGTCGCGGTGTTTGTAATATGTGTTAGTTATTCTGAAACCATTGAGTTTACTTACCTGTAGGAGACGTTGCCCATTGCCATTGCAGCTACCAATACCAAAAGGGCCTATCACCCCTCCCCAAAGATCAGAGTCAGTACCAACTTTGGCATTGAAGTCACCAAGAACAAGGGTAATATCTTCAGTACCAACTTTGGCATTGAAGTCACCAAGAACAAGGGTAATATCTCCTTTCTTGACAGAATTCAAAATATCCTGAAGTTGTCCGTAAAACCTATCCTTCTCATCCTCATCAGCATCCTCAGTGGGGGCATAACAGCAGATAACATTCAAGTCTTTAATGCTTGTCTGAAATTTTGCTGTAAGAAACCTTTCATTAATACACTCATATCCTAGAAGAGCATCACTAGCATGTCTGCTGAGCAGCAGACATGCTAGTGATGCTCAGCAGATGCCTTGGTGATGCTTTCCATCCTCCCTCCCTGTAAAGAGAAATTTAAAGTTATTTTTAAGTATCTCACCTTTACCAGTCCATCTGGTCTCTTGCAAGCCTAGAATATCTAGGTTATAGCGCTGGAATTCCTGCATGAGGACAGCAAGAGAATAATCTCTATATAATGTCCTCACGTTCCACGTTCCTGCAGAGAGAAAATGATTAGTAGGATTTTTAAAGAAACTAGGTTTATTGAGATTGGTAGGGCCAACAATATCAAACAGCCCCCTGATCGCAGGCATGGGGCAAAGACCCGTTCCTCCTCCGCTAAAGGCTAAGTCACCGATGCTGGTAGGAACTTCAGGCACCACCTTTTCAAGTGGACTTTTTCAAGAGCCACATGGCCTGCCTGAGACGCATTACTCCAGTTTAGGCTTGACGATGCCCAACTAGCAAAGTAAGGTTCAGGTACCTGCGATGGCCTCTGATTAGGATTATCCACCAGCTGATATAAGGTATCCCATGCCTCTGTTCACTTAGAGCTGGCAACCCAGAAGCAAACAGAAAACACAGCGGCAGACTCTCCCTCAACAGAGGCCCACCAGTGCAGCAAGCCCAGGATCCATAATCAAACTCAAATCCATAAACAAGTCCAGTCTGGTAGGTATAAATGGTCAGCACCAGGACCCTGTGAAGTTGACCACTCCTCAGCAGGGTTGAAAAAAAAGAAATCGAGATTTTTATTTCCGTTACCACAGATTTTGCCATTCTATGGCTCCCGTGATATTCGTCCGCATGGTCGAAATTTCATGCACAGCGTCCCCCATGTGCACCGGTGATTGGTTTAAAAATCAGGTTCTCACTTAGCCCGTGACATCGTTTCTACACAAATTGTGACAGCTCCTCTATCACTTTTAACCTGCATAATTTATTTCGTGCACAAATGGTTAGTTTCTAAGTAACCCCCCCCCCCCCGACATTTTATGATAATTTGAACACGAAGAATTTCCCGGTGTTGGAAAGGTCATTGCTGACTTTACTTTCACAGTTAGGGAGCAATAATAATAGTAAATTTGACAGCGATTCTCGTTTCCCGTAGGAATAGCATGGAAAATATTTTTGGTTCTAGCAAGTCCCCCCACTTTTGGACTTTCGACCTGAAATTTGGCACTGCAATCCGGACCACAACCAAAAACGTTCTCCGAAAATTTGGAGTGTATACGTTGAATTCCCGATGAGTTATGACTGCCACAGACAGACAGACAGACACCTTCTTTTATTATATAGATAATCTATATATGTTATTTACAGACTATCATTTTAACCTTTCTTGTGCTGTGGAAGAGTTTTAGTAAATGACATAGTTAATTTTTCAAGTCTTATTCTCAGCCACCAACCCTATCCCCCATCTCCCTAAAAAAATTCTCGCCCCCACTCCCCCCGAAACTGACTTCTGAGTACGTCCCTGGAGAGAGACATGCATGTTAATAAGTATGTAAAAGTCAAAGGTAATTCCATCAAAAGAATCAACGAATATGAACTATTGATTTGCTAATAAAAAAGTTTACCTCAAATTAAGGTTTGTAAAAAAAATGAAAAAGGTTTTGCATGAAACTTGGGGAAAAAACTGAAAGGCGAGGAGAAAGTATTACTGTTCTAGGAAAGTTAATAAGTAGGGTAGAAAAAAATTTACTGTAAAAGAAGTTAGTGAAAACTGTATTCCACATTCATACCAAAATGAACCACTCAGGTAGTTGCTTCCTTTGTGAAATCTATAAAAAAATATTGATTTTCGAGATTCTATCTCAAAGCTGAAATTTTCCTGAAATCCTAATAAAAGGCGTAGAGAGACATAAATTATTTCCTTACAAATCTTTTATCAGCCTTCGCATCCTTTTCTTCCTGTTCCAGTTTCTGTAAAAACAAAACTCATTCGATAATTTATTGTTTCTGCATATTTCGGTAACTCCCTGCTAGTCATGTATTAAATGTGCGAAGTCATGACTGCCATAGGCTATAAAATAATTTCCATGTCCTTTTTTCCCCTACAAAAAAGTGTAAGTTGGTAAACTATTGTACCACTGCATCTTCCCAAAGAGAAATGTGCGTGAAAAATCATACATCAGCAAAAGATTACGACGAAGTAATTACACCGATGCTGACGAAATTCACCCTCAGAAATGATTTATGTGAAACAGTGTAGTACCCAAATAAGGAAAAAGAATTAAGGAGTTATAATTTCCCTTGCACCTCGAGGGCTTCAATAACATATTTTCCTGAATTCAGCCCCAGAAATCAGTGATTTAAGACCCCCCCCCCCAAACACACACATTTATTACATTCAAACATCTTTAATTGTCGCCTATTGATATTTATCTCCTCTAATATCTACCCTAGCCGTCCCGTGGCCGAATGGTTAACGTGCTTGGCTACTGATCAAAGGGACCTAGGTTTAGAGCCCTGGTTAAGGCATGGATGTTTGTGTCGTCTTTCTCTGCTGAGGTCCGGCCATTCTCATCAGACCTACTATGCTGTATAAACTGAAAGACTCCTGTCAGACTTCTGTGACAAGCAGCTGTTTGAGGGGGCGTATATATATAATATCTACTCTGCCCTCGGGGAGAAAATATGACACTGCAGGGGGTTGGGAAGGCCGAAGTCAGTTAAATGGGAAGTAAAATTTTAGCTCCCTTGTGCAGGATAACTATAGCCTGTGCCATTAAAACAGTGAGGTTGAGGCAGGCTTCCATCTGTCTCCTAACAGCTGTATAGTGGGTCTTTGCTGTGACCAGGACATTTAGCCCATTGTGCAGAAAACTGCCGCTCAGACGAAATACGTTAACTGAAGCATCATTCCATCCCCCCCTCACCCCAATAGACACTAGCAGGCCCGGATCTGAAAAAAAAAAAAAAAAAAAAATCAAGAAAAGAAGGAAACAGGAAACACAATCGAGCCGAAAAAATTAAACGGGGGGGGGGGGGGGGGCAAGAATCTATTTTATTTCCATTGCAGTATGTCATTTTCTCTTCGTTTATATGTCTTTAAAATTTTATGAAAAATCCATGAAACAAATAAATTTAATAATTTTTGCTTCTATTACCCTTACTAGGATTCTGAAAACGAAGAGGAGATACCCCAACCCCCTGAATCTTGCCCTTGGACTCGAGTATGTAATCCACCACCCATAAGACTATTTTAGGCACATTACTGATGATCTAAAATGTAAAATAGAACAGACTACTTTTGATTTAATCATTTGCTGAATTGAATCATTTAGTCAATTACTTAACAATGTATTTTATAAAAAGTATATGATACAAAATTTTATTCTTTTCATCCTCCCAAGTTCAAGTTGTGTGGTCCCAGTCAGCTCTCTCTATCCACTTATTTTTTCTTTACAGTCTTACTCTTGAAGTCCTCTTTTCAGCTTTGCTTTTTTCACATCATTTTTCCATCTCTTTCACGGTCTTCTTCCTGAGAGGTCCCATTTTCATATTTTATTTAGCCATCTTCCTTTATCCATCAAATTCATAAGTCTTTCTCATTTTGATAATATTTCTTTACTATCTCCAATATTTTTACGAAATATCTGATTGCTTTAGTTTCTTTATTTCTCATTTTATCTAGTCTTTGTTTCCTCGGATATCTTTTGAAATATCCACTTCGATTACTTTTATCTCAGATACCAATCTTTCTGTCAAAATCATTTTTGATTCTTATGTTAGATTACTATCTACAATTGCGTTAAAAACTATTCTTTAAAACTGAATTTAGCATTCTTACTTCTTTCTATTTTTGGTCCTCTCTTTTGATATTCTTTGATTTTTTTCATCATACATTCGAATATTAGTAGCAGCTTTCTCTTTGCTGGATGTTATAAAACTGATATCAGAATCCGAAAAATGGAAACATTGAAAACATTTTTCTCTCTGAAATTTATAATTATGACATAATATATCATGTACAATTAATATTTCATGTACAAAGATGTAATCCAAATAACTGCAATCTTATGCCAGTTTTTAAGTAGAAAAACAAATTTAAATAGCTTTTAGAAGCTATTATTAAAAAAAAAGATTTTCAAAAATTGACAAATATGCATATGTTTTAAAAACTATTTTGGAAAGGATTTAAGAACAAAAGACATCTCGTGTTCAATGAGGGGGGCGGGTAGCTCAGGACCATATTGGTTTCGAGGTGAGGGAATGCTCAGCTTAATGAGAGGCAATTTACAGAGTGGAGGGGAGCTGTGCTGCGGTTATCGCCGTTCCCCCTACGGGTGAAGGAAGGGAGAATGACACAATTAGGAAAAGTCCATTTCAAAACTCGGCCGGTATGGTATTCTGAGTACTTCATTTTTCAAGGAATGTGGAAGTTAAAGGCTTAAAGCGTTCATTTCGATTCAAACACCCAAGATTAACTTATGACTTTATTGTAACTCTAATCGCCAACCAAGTGCAACCATCTGCCATCTCCATTGCTCAGAAAATCAACAACTCCACCTCCATTCTCACTTTCTCTTCAGGCACCAGTGCTGACAATTTTGCAGCACTCCCACCCGACATCTTCAATGATCACCAAGTGGAACTCGACTCGGATCCACTTGGATATCCAACTAAGAAAGTCTCCATCTCAAAATTGCCTTTTTTCATCACAAACAAGGCTGAAGCTGCAGCCCTTTGGACCCTTTGGAACTGTCACAAGCATAACTGATGAGCATCTTGGAATACCGGGTTTGGATCAATCCAAATGTGAACAAGAATTGTCCACCTAAAGATGGAAAAAGCAATCCCCAATTTTCTACAAATTGAAAATTTTTCAGCCACTGTTTTCTACCCTGGCGTCTCCCTACTCTGCAAGTGGTGCAAGAAGTCTGGACATCTCATTAAGGACTGTGTATCATTCCAGAATCGCAAAAAACATCCTGCCAGCCCACCTGCTACAAACTCAGCCCATTCCAAGGCATCTACACAGGAAGACAAGCCCCGAACAGCCACCTCCTGTTGAACTACACAGCGTAAGTACACTGCCACCTCCCACCCAACTTACGCCTCAAATTCCACCACAAACTCCTGCTATTGAGAAACTATCTAATCCGAAAAGGAAATCCCCCACCACACCACCTGATTCATCCTCCCCTAAAGAGGACCCACACAAAAAACAAAAACCTTCTAATTCGGCCTGCATTTCGTCCCTCATAGACAATCTTCAAAATTTCATCATCGAACACACCGGAAACCGCTCAAAATTCCGACGGTCCCGAATTTTGGAAACTTTTGAGGACATCACCGACTTGTTAAAATTTTTGGCAAACCCTAAATTAGCCTCCGCTGAATGGGAAATTCCCTCATCACTAAAATCTCTTAGGAAAACAATTCCGCCCACTGGCCTCGTCCTGTATAAATATCAGGATCTCTGTCTAACTGCATTGGAGAAGAGCCCACAACGTGAATGTTTCACGGTGTGGGACTATCTCCAAATTGTTAAGCAGTATCTCTCACTTTTTAAATAATTTTCGTTATTTTGGATTTTATTTTCCCATTTATTCTAATTAATTTCTAAATTTCGCTACTACCATTTCTCTTTCGAACCAGCTCGCTCTGAAAATTGCCTCCATCTTGGATTCAGCTCTCAGCCAATACCAAAATTCCTTGCCTCCCATTGGCTGAGACGATTCTGGCTGGATCCTGCTGCATGCTCCCACTTAGCTCAGGTTGGTAGCGTTTAACTGAATTATTATCACATTTTCTGACTCCTTTTCATCAAAATTAACATTTACACATATATTTAATTAATCATATCATTGCCGCACTTTAATGCTCTCCTTTCACGAACTTCACGACCATTTACCAACTGTGGACCACTTTTAGACATTGGATGCCCTCCAGATTTCTCGATCTCTTATCAAAATTAGCTCATATAACTTTTGCTCCCACCGAAGAAACATATCTTGTGGACCTGATGATAAGGGGGCAGAGGCCCCCTTTGCAAATAGGTCCAGTTACGATAGAAAGATGTTTAAGAAGAAGAAGGCCAGCCTCTAACTATACAGGACTTCTAATGCAAACTACAGAAGATTCTGATGGGGTAAAATTATCTCTGTGGATGGCCTTCAGCCACTTTTCTCTAAAGGCTGAATCTTTGGGAAATTTAAAGTTGTAATGTATTTGCTTTCTTCAGATCTATAATATGATTTACAGGCTGGGATACAACACATTCGTGGCATCTATGATAAAAATTGATGAATATTAAAATTTACAGCTAAGAAATTAAATGCTGTACACCAGGGTTGCAAAACATCTGGCCAAATTTTACATCATGTGTGCAACACCTTGTGCAATTCCTGCATAATCCCTTTATCTCCAAGTTTTGTTTAAGAAAATTGAGTGACCAAACAGTATTTTCTTAAGGAAAAAAATGTTCCATGATTAAATTTGTTTAAGAACCCTGTTGAACATAGATTGCAGAAAGCAGTAGAAATACTAACATATTAATTTTATATGAAGCATCAGATCATCCAAATTTTCATAATATTTAATGAATCAAAAAAGTAATAATAACAGCTTTATCATATGATTCATATCTATAAGCCCCCCTTTCTTTTAGAGTAGAATACACATATAATTGTGGTCATGTGAAATTACAGTTAATATATAAAATTTCAGTAATCTTAATATGTGAAAGCAGAATTGTAGATCTTGAATGGATGAGAAATTTAGGCTTCATATCAGTTATGTTTAGACTAACTTCTAAGTTATACTTTCTAATTTCAATATTTGTCATTTCTGAGGTCATGTGGTAGAGAAATAAATATTTTGAATGCAAGTTATATATACAAGGTTTGTGGGATATTTCGTTTTTGCCATATAGGGGTATTTAATAATTTATGGTTAAAATTCAAAACCATACTTCCAGATGAAACATGAACTTGTATGGATATTTCAAAAGACATATAAGTAAAGTTACACATACATATCTGTTGTGTATTTATTATGAAACAATACATAAAATCAAAACATTACCTAAGCGAAACAGCTAACAATTAGAAATTTTCAAATTCATGAAACCAACATATTTCACAAATAAATAAGGAACACATATTTATATACACACAGAATAATATTCAATAAATTTATTTATTTATTTAACGTTATTCTGTAATGGGAGCTCTTTCTACAGACTTTCCCAATTAGAAAATTTGAAACAATATTCAATAAAGATAAGCAATTTCCTTATGTATACATGAGACGTGATTTACTGACAAATACTGTAATTTTTAATATAGCATTTATGTTGGCTTTGAATAAAAGTTTAAAACTTTATGGTCCTTACAGATGTTTTCTACAGCTGTTCTCACCACTCCACTTTCATTTATTAATCTCTTAATGGTTCATGGTTTAAAAATTTAAATTAGCCGCTTATTCTTCAAATTAAGCCTAACTTCAGGTGTGGTAACAGCTAATCGAAAACACAGCTAAAGTATTGCAATAAATTATAATATTAGCGAAAACTAAGATATAGAGACTCAAAATAATAACTGTAACTTACCTTTGAATAATATAATCCTTTTAGGTTTGACAAACACAACAATATTGTTAAGAGACTAAAAGCATACACTAGATACTATTAGAGTACAGATAGCTCTGAAGTAGCACTCGGTATGTGACGTCACACTAGACTTTGGCGAAATGTTTGGGCCTAGTAGGTATATAGACGGCCATGGTTAAATGCATCAGACCTCCAAGAGATGACAAAGCAATCTAAATCTGACAGTGGTGAGGAGGAGCCAGAAGAAGAGAGAGTAGTGTCTCTACTGCACAGATAAAACATCTCCAGGAATGTTGGGAGAGAGTTAAGGAGATCGCAGCTTCCCATCCTAACATAGAGGAAACAGAGTTAAACATCTGCTCCTGAAAAAAGACAGCACTGTGGCCTATTTTAAAAAGCTGTTGAATGAGAGGAAAAAACAGAACACCTTACACAATTTCTTCAAACCTCTGGCAAGAAATTCTCTTTCAACCTCAAAAGAAGGAAGCACCATCACCCCAGAGATTTCTTCTCGCAGAAGAAGAGTAATAGTACAAAGACGAACTCACTGATATTTCTTGTGGGAGACTCTTCTTCCCAAAACTAATTCTTCTCCTTCTCACCTCACCTCTCCATCACCTCAAGCTTAGCATGTACAAGACCAAGATAAATCAAGCTTTTTATTGTTATTATTTATTTATTATACAATTTGTATGTGTAATACTATTAATTAATATGCATACAAACATTAGTTATATGAACTTATAAACATTTACAAAGTCTTAAATGTCTTAAAGCTTTGAGGGCAATAAATTTTTACTTTTGGGTCTCTGAAACAGATATTTAAATTGGTGGATCGCAATAAGTAACCATCACTACCAAAACCAATAATTCGTATAACGTCACTTTTCCCAGAACGAATTAGTGATGTTAAACGAGAGTCGACTGTAAATTTCATTTAAATCATTAGTAACAGGGTTTCAAAATTACTATGTTCGCAAAGTTTTGCATAGATCTGAATACTTTATATTCATGGAACTTTTATTTTGAGTTCGGAATAGAGCATGCCGCCAATGGCTATAGCTTGGAAAACGTCCTCAGGCCTAGGTCTAGAAAAAATAAAGGGGGGGGGGAGGGGAAGAGAATAACTTCAACCTGCAGTATAACATTTTGGACTGCGTTTTAGAGATCTTAAATTTTTTTTCAAGAATACGTGTGATGTGCATAAGTATAAAAAAGTTTGTGCCTCCATTACCCTTACACTGCATTCTAGTGCGGTAAGCTACTCACATCATGGTCATGATCAGATGCTCCCTCCTCTCCATAAAGCAAATTCCTTCAAATATCAGACAGTTGTGGTGAATGTGGTTTCGTTGCAGACTCTGTTGAACACATTATTTTGGAGTGCCATAAGTTGACTCGTATGAGATTAAATTGGTGGTGGTCACAATAAGACTCCTCATGCAGTTCTGAAGTGAAACTTTGTTGGTGGTCAGGTTAAGAAATTGAAGGCAATGTTATCAACGATGAAGAACTCAGTAATGTTCAGCGCCTGTTAGAATACTGGCAGAGATAATTCACAAGAAATGAAATTTAATTGCCAAATGTTTCTGCCAAGAGAAGGAAGCCAAATTTATAACTAAGTAACTAACAATCTTTGGTGAAAGTATCGTAATCGTAATTGGCTTTCAATGGAACATTGTCTGGATGAGAAGAAAATATTGTTTTTTTAAACCGTAGGTAAAATGGATAATATGATTCATTTTTTTTGAAGACCAGTATATTGTTATTGGTGTCAGTGTATTATATTCGTTACATATTAGTAGTGTGCACATTTATTTCAAATAGTTTAAAAGAGTTAGAACTTTTCAGGGAAGACAAGCGATTGCCCAGCACAGTTGGAAAATATTATGCGATGTGCCGGTAAGTTAAGTTTTAATACTTTAGCATTCGTATCATTTATTAGTCATTTTTTCATGATAATCATAGTTTAATAATATGGTAATTTCATATTCAGCGTAAGTGGTTTCGTCGTATTCAGTGGTAGTTTTGGGTTGTGTTTTGGTTTTGTATGCTCAGGAATAATTATTTTCGTAGTAACGGTTCTAAATATTTATATATATATAAAAGATGTAATGGACATCTGTAGTAACTACTAACCAAATGGCACCCAGTGTTTCCTGGGTCTTAGTTTTAATCTGTACAATCTGTTATTTGCTATACTTAAAGATAGTATTGCGAGTTCTGCCCTCCTCCCCTTGACCTTTTAGTGCATATTAAACATAAAGAATTGTCTGGCATTGCACAGGACATTATTGACATCAGCATGCCTTTGAGTCTTTGGGGTCCTTGTGACCTGACCATTTAGCTCATTTCAACCCAATCCAAAGCATTCAAAAAAAGTTCTTTTAAAATAATTTAAAATTCTCTGTCATTGAGCAGTAAAATTTTAGAGTTTATCCATCAAACTATTTGCATGTTGAAAGTTCTTAGGAGAAAACTCTCAGAAGCTTTTCGGAGCAAAGACAGCGCTCAGTCTTCAGTGAAGTGATGCTACGTACAAAGTTAATGAGCTATGACTTGCTTGAAAGGTTGTCTAAACTTGTCATTATATGTTAAATTCAGAGGCATTATCATCATTCCTCTCTTTGCTAGTGATGCTCTATGCGAAATCTGTTTGTTGTTCCTATGGAGCCTACTAAAGATGGGGAAAAGTTTTGCATTTTCACAAGGATGTAGCTTGGGGATGATGCAAAAAAAAAAAAAATCGTGCCAATTTATCACCAGTAAATGGGGATCACACCTCTTCATATGGCACTGTTATGGGATGAATGCATAAATTCAGAGGACAGCAGAGCTTTGAAAACCTCCCTCGGACAGGAAGATCGAAGGAGGCCATGAACAAGAGAACCATCGCTGCTGTTTGTGAACCCACACATCACCATCCAGGTAATAAGTTTAGATGCCAGTGTATTGATTGGCAGTGTGGAAACAATTATTCATCAAGTTTCAAAGTCCAAAAAGATCTGTGCCAAGTGGATACCCTACAAATTGACAGAACTGTAAAAAAGGGTTAGAGTTGACTTGTGCAAGAAGATGTGACAATGTTTGAACCTAGTGGCTGAAATGGTTAAAAGCAATTGTCACAGATGATGAGACATGGTTTTATTATTATACAACTTCCAGAAAGATCGACAACTATGTTTTGGTTGTGGAAGATGAACCACATTTCCAAATCCTTCAACACACTTTTGCTCAAGGAAGAGGATGCTCACAATTTTTTCCTAATTCCCAAGGAGTGGTAGTAGTGGACACCTTGTCTAAAAATGTCTATAGATGGCCAATACTACACCAACATTATTTTACCCAAAATGGATAAGGAGATTAAGGAGTAGCACCGAATAACAGGTGTGTCAAGGGTTCTTTTTTTAAAATAATTTAAAATTCTCTGTCATTGAGCAATAAAATTTCAGAGTTTATCCTTCAAACTATTTGGATGTTGAAAGTTCTTAGGAGAAAACTCTCAGAAGCTTTTCGGAGCAAAGACAGCGCTCCGTCTTCAGTGAAGTGATGTTATGTACTGACGTTGGGTCCGTTTAGACAAAGAGCTTCTTTCCACATGTCGTGTAGGGTGATTCCAGTGTCTCGGTTGCAGGTGGGGACGGACGAGGTCATTATTTCAATAGCCTCGCGGACTATGGTTCTGTAGAAAGTGGATGCGTGCGCAAGAAGTGTGGCATGCTCCCAGTCTATTGTTGCCGTGTGTTGCACTGCTAGCTCCGAGGCGGCCGTCGTTAGCTTCTTTTGGCTGACATCAGTTTTGTGCTCCGCGAACCTTTCTTGCAAAGAGCGAATGGTTTTTCCGATGTAGTACACAACGGAATTATCCGTCAACTGTAGGGGAAATCGGTATACGTCCGATTTTTGAAGAAGGCTATATTTGTCCCTGTCCCTTTTGACTAATTTCTTCAAATTTGGAACGGGGCTGAAAACAATTTTTATATTATGGGCTCTGAGTAATTTGTGGACCGATTCACATAGGACAGGGACGTAAGAAATGGCAATAGACAAAGTTATCAGCAAATATAGAAACGAAAGCAGAAGAGATTCGGCTCTCATCCCAATCACCGACCCCGAGCGTACTATTTTTGCCGGACCCATTTCTTACGTCCCTGTCCTATGTGAATCAGTCCACAAATTACTCAGAGCCCATAGTATAAAAATTGTTTTCAGCCCTGCTCCAAATTTGAAGAAATTAGTCAAAAGGGACAGGGACAAATATAGCCTTCTTCAAAAAACGGGCGTATACCGATTTCCCCCACAGTTGGCGGATAATTCCGTTGTGTACTACATCGGCAAAACCATTCGCTCTTTGCAAGAAAGGTTCGCGGAGCACAAAACTGATGTCAGCCAAAAGAAGCTAACGACGGCCGCCTCGGAGCTAGCAGTGCAACACACGGCAACAATAGACTGGGAGCACGCCACACTTCTTGCGCGCGCATCCACTTTCTACGGAACCATAGTCCGCGAGGCTATTGAAATAATGACCTCGTCCGTCCCCACCTGCAACCGAGACACTGGAATCACCCTACACGACATGTGGAAAGAAGCTCTTTGTCTAAACGGACCCAACGTCAGTACATAACATCACTTCACTGAAGACGGAGCGCTGTCTTTGCTCCGAAAAGCTTCTGAGAGTTTTCTCCTAAGAACTTTCAACATCCAAATAGTTTGAAGGATAAACTCTGAAATTTTATTGCTCAATGACAGAGAATTTTAAATTATTTTAAATTAATTTTTGAGCAAGAAAAATTTTAAATTAATTTTTAATTGTATACTTAGGGTTCTTCTTCATGATAATGCCACTGCTCATAAAACCCAGGAAGTTGCCATCATTTATTGATAGTGTAACTTATGATAGAAAAGGCATGAACAGTTCTCAAAAGTAGTAATAGTAGCATTTATTTCCATTCATAATAAATGGTGGCATTAATCCTGGAAGGATTAATGCCATTTTCTTGAAATGCAGACAGCTGTTAGCATACACTGAGATGTGCAATTGATTACATTATCAGAAAGAAAAAAAAAATATGGAAAGCTACCATTTTACCTACCTGGTAAAGTGGTATAATTAGTATGATGTTGAACCATCCCATGCAGCATTGCATTCATGAACACAGCGGGGAAGGCTATTGTACAGCTCTATGATGTCCTCTTGAGGTTTATAATGTCCTTAGAGTATTCTTGAGGGATAGAATAAATAGCACAAGTCGCTGTTCCATTTCAGAGACAGTGATTGGTGCACCTCTTGGGTGTTGGAACTGTCGGCCCATCATGTCCCAGATGTTCAATAGGTGAAAGATCTGGTGAACGTGCTGGCCATGGTAGTAGCTGAACATTTTGCATGTGTAGATACTGCAGACTAATGCAGGCTGTGTGAGGACAGGCATTATCTTCCTGGTGAAAGGTTCCATACTGCTGAGCAAATGGGACAGCTTTGTTGGGCAAATCGGACAGGTGCAAAATGTTGGTAGCATATCGTTGGGCAGTTAGGGATCTCCTTATGATGACCAGTTCTGACAGATGTTCGATTAATGGCACCCCACACCAGGTGTTGGAGCTATGTGATGATGTCCCACTCACTGGTGGCATTCCTTTCCTCTGAATGACAGTGAACACATTGTCTACTGTTGTGCTGACCAAGGCAAAAACAAGATTCATCACTAAACACCATGGTACTCCACTCTTGTTCATTCCGGTTCTGTCTGAGACAACATCACTGATGCATGTGGGCAGATGTGAGGGGCAAAAGCAGTGCCGAACTAGAGGCTTGCAATGAAAGCTGTAAAAATTCGATGTATTACCTGTTACCAGTCCCTTTGCAGTTGTGTTGTAGTCACGAATCTGTCACGGAATGCCATGTGTTGCAAATAGCGGCCCTGTCTCTCCATGGTCATACGTTGCCTTCCTGATCCTTGTTGGCGTGTGCTGGATCCTTCTTGAACCCACTGGCACCATATGTACGATGGTGCTGGGATTGTGCCGACAAGGTTGGCCACATCTCTGTACAACAAACCAGCTTCTCTAAGTCTGAAGATTCTTCCACATTCAAAGTCTGTAGCTGTCATCAGGCCACACATCACCAGTATGTTACATAGCTCCCAAGATAATTAAACTGACACACCTGCTCAAAGTGGAACTATTCAGATTAACTGAACCACAAGTCTGCCTGACCAATTTTCCTCACTTTAGTTTTCTCTCTGTTTATTGCCAAACCTACTCTATTACCAGTCTCATCAACAACTCTAATGAAACAGTTCATCTCATCACATCATTTGCCAAAAGAGCTAAATCATCAGCATAATCTAAATCAGAAATTTTCAGATCTACAGACCATTTAAGGCCAAAATCTTTCCCTTGAAGTGAATTTCGCATAACATAATCAATAACCAAACTAAAGAGAAAATGAGACAAAATGCACCCTTGTTGAACACCAGAACTAATGCTAAACCAATTGCTACAAGCCTTATCAACTGTCACACACGACTCAGTGTTATTATAGAGAGCTTTCATTATGTTAACTAACTTGTCAGGTATACCATATGATCTCACAATCAACCACAAATTATGACGATCAACAGAGTCGAAAGCCTTTTTGAAATCAACAAAGCTAGCAACCAAAGGTTTCTGAAACTCTAAATAAACGTTTTTCAAGAATCTGCCTAAGTGAAAATATCTGATCTACACATCCCCTACCACTTCTGAATCCACCTTGCTCATCACGCAATTGACTGTCAACCAGATTCTTAATTCTATTAAGCACAATCATGGAAATAACTTTACCTGGAACAGAGAGTAAGCTGATACCCCTATAGTTGTCACAAGAGCTGCGATCACCATTTTTGAAAATAGGGATAATAATTGCTCTGGTAAAATCTTTAGGAACCATGCCTTTATCATAAAAGATATTCAAAATTTCTGTCATCCAAGTGGTAACCATAATATTCCCAGCTCTAAGCATTTTTGTAGTAATTTCCTCTACTCCTGGGGATTTATGAAGTTTAAGTTTAGAAACAGCCAAAATAACTTCAGATTGTGTTATAGGGCCAACATTAAAGCCACCAATGTATCTATCTATCATCATTACAAACAATGGGAGTAGAACTAACCACATTGTTGAGAACAGCTCTGTCCAACTAACGGCCCACACAAGAATTTTTGTGGCCCGCGAACAAAACCAAGTTTTTACTTGAAATTTTAAATAAACATCTGTAATCCACCTTATAATTTTTTGTCAACTTGTATCACTTTACTTGATATGCAATCTTCAACTTACTCATTCTATTAAGTTTACAAAACATTCTTAAGCCGATCGGCAATCTTCTGAAAAATTTTAAGTGCGCCATTAAATAAACAAATGTTTTTATGAAGCTGCAGTAATAAGTGTTTAATGACAGCATGAATCGCTTTCACTGTGCATGCCTATGACATGCATTGTATTGTGCACCAGGAGACGTGGCATTTTGCTGAGACAAAATAACGTAATGGAAAAGGTTGTCAAAATTATCAATTTAATTCATGGTGGAAATCGTTCTCTTACACACAGAAAATTTAAGGCATTTTCGAACAAACTGCATGCTGAGTATGACGATTTGCTTTTACATATTAATATTCACTGGTTAAGTGCCGGAAAATGCCTCAAGAGTTTTTTTTACACTTTGAAAAGAAATTCATCTTTTCTCACAGAAGTGGGCACCAATAAAGATTTAATAGCAAGTTTTGTTGATGAAAATTTTCTATGTTCACTTGTTTTCTTAAAAGACATTACAGATTATTTAAATGTCTTGAATAAATCCTTACAAGGAAAAGATCAAACATGTGCTGTCTTTATAATCATGTTACTGGGTTAGAAACAAACTACAATTGTTGAAGTCAAATTTGCAGGAAAACAATTTAATTCATTTTGAAACTTGTGAGGAGTTACTAAGTTGTTCATTACGAAGAAATAAAACAACTTAGTAAAACAGTTAATTTTGAAAAATTTGTTTCTAAATTAGATATCCTGAAGATTTTAATAGAAGATTTTCTCAATATTATGACCTTAAGCAAAGTTTAAATTTATTCAGTAATCCATTAAATATTGATATTAGCACTGTAGATCCTAAATATCAAATGGAATTATGTGACCTTCAGGCCGACCTAATTATTGCATCTAATAGAGAAACTGGAATAGAATTGTTCAAACTTTTGCCTAAAGAAAAATATCCAAAAAATGAACGATTTTGGACTCCAAATAATTTCTATGTTCAGAACTACATATATCTGAGAATGCGCATTTTCTGAAATGAAACGTATAAATCAAGATACAGAAACTGCTTGAAAGACTCTCCACTTGAACATATACTTCGGCTCGCAACAACAAATATCGATATGGATGTAAAACAATTTATTGCCCAACAACTATGGCCACAATGCTCCTATTAAATTTACTAAATATTTGATAAAGTTTAGAAATTTTTTCTTGGTTTTTACTATTATTTATTATTTATTGTTTAAATAAAATGATTTTTTGAGGTTTATTAATACTTATTATTTTTTCTATAAATAAAATAATTTTTTGTAGTTTATCAATAGTTACTATTTTTCGTATAAATAAAATAATTTTTTGAGGTTTATCATTAGTTTTCGTAAAAATAAAATAGTTTTTTGAGGTTTATCAATACTTATTATTTTTTATATAAATAAAATAATATTTTGGAGTTTTTGAGGTTATTATTACTTATTATTTTTCATATAAATAAAATAACTTTTTGAGGTTTTTGAGGTTTATTATTACTTATTATTTTTCTTGTAAATAAAATAATTTTTTGAGGTGACATGAACTGACTTTTCAATTAACTATCCAATCCTATTTTATTTTTTGGCCCGCGAAATATTGGCAAAAGAAAAAATGGCCCGCAGTCATAGAGAAGTTGGACAGCACTGGTTTAGAACATCACTGAAATGCTCAGCCCACCTAGCCATTACAGAATCCTCAGCTTCTATAACCTTACCTTGTTTATCCTATAATCCCTGTATACCTGTCCGTTTTCTACCACACAAAACATTAACTATCTGGTACAGCTCTCTGCTGTTGTGCTGTCTAACTTCTTCGGCCTTGTCAGCCAAGCCATCAAGCCAAAGATTCTTATCAGCAGCTAACTGATCTTTTACATGTTAATTAAGTTCTCTGTAATGCTTTCTATTAGGACTAGTAGGGTATTGATTAAGGACATTCCTGCAGTTCTTTCTTTCTGAAATAAGCTCAAGTGCC
Organism: Ryuthela nishihirai; assembly: GCA_038380435.1. Classification (NCBI taxonomy): domain Eukaryota; kingdom Metazoa; phylum Arthropoda; class Arachnida; order Araneae; family Heptathelidae; genus Ryuthela; species Ryuthela nishihirai. The sequence goes on along the minus strand of JAWZYU010000011.1, from coordinate 82,462,345 downwards.
TTATCACTCAGATAATTCTGCATCCTCTGCCCCTTTTTTCTTAAAAGAGTACTATTAGTGTCCAAAAAGTCCTGTTTAAAATGATCCCATTCTTCCTCAACTTCAGTAGTAAGCATACCATGACTGTCATAATGATTAAGTAACCTATCATGGTAAGCTTTGGCTATAACTGGGTCTTTAAGAGCTTCAGTATTAAAAGTAAATTTTTTAACCCTAGCACACCACTTTTTAAGTTTAAATTGCAAGACACTTTTAACAAGGTAATGATGAGATCCAATTTCATCTCCCCTATATGACCTGGTATTCCTAACAGAACTAGCCCATTTGCTGTTAATTAATAAATAATCAATCATATTCTTATGCAGCCCATCAGGTGAAACCCATGTGTACTTATGTATGTTGCGGTGTTTGTAATAAGTGTTGGTTATTCTGAATCCATTGAGTTTACTTACCTGTAGGAGACGTTGCCCATTGCAGCTACCAAAACCAAAAGAGCCTATTATCCCTCCCCAAATGTCAGAGTCAGTACCAACTTTGGCATTGAAGTCACCTAGAACAAGGGTAATATCTCCTTTCTTGACAGAATTCAAAATATCCTGAAGTTGTCTGTAAAATCTATCCTTCTCATCCTCATCAGTTGCAGATAAAGATCTCAATAAGTTAGTAGCCAATTTGTTAAATAATTATGGCTCGAAATCAAAATGAAGTTTACGAGAGGATGATGTTTTCTTTTGACTCATTGAATTTTATCATCCGATAAAAAGGGGCATGGCTGGCTCAGTCTGTACCACAGGATAATAACAGCTCTGGTTATATCCTTAGGAACAATGGCTTCATCACAAAGGATATTAAAAATTTCAATCATCCATGTGGTAATCAAAACATTCCCAGCTCTAAGCATTTCAGTAGTAATTTCATCTGCCCCTGGGAAAATTGGAATCCCTGAGAAATTTAGAAATAACCAAAATAACTTTGGACTGTGTTATAGGGTCAACATTAAATTCAGTAATGTATCCATCATCATTACCATGGGAGTAGAAGTAACTAAATTGTGTAGAAAGTCACTGAAATGCTCAGCCCACCTAGTCATGACCGAATCCTCGCCTTCTATAACCTTACCTTGTTTATCCTTAATCCCTGTATACCTGTCCATTTTCTACCACGCAAAATATTAACTATCTGGTAAACCTGTCTGGTGTTGTGCTATCTAACTTCTTCCTTGGTTTTTTCAGCCTAGTCATAAAGCCAAAGATTCTTATCAGCTGCTAACTGATATTTTATGTGTTTATTAAGCTCTCTGTAATGCTTTCTATTAGGACATATAGGGTATTGATTAAGGATATTTCTGCAGTTCTTTCTTTCCAAAATAAACTCAAGTGCCTTATCACTCAAATAATTTTGCATCCTCTTCTCCTTTTTTCCTAAAAGTGTACTGTTGGTTTCAAGAAAAACCTCTTTAAAAAGTTCCCATTCTTCCTCAACTTCAGTAGTAAGCAAACCATGATTGTCATAATGACTAAGTAACCTATCATGGTAAGCTTTAGCTATAACTGGGTCTTTCAGAACTTTAGTAACAAAGGTAAATTTTATAACCTTAGCACAATACTTTTTAAGTTTAAGTTGCAAGACACTTTTAACAAGGTAATGGTCAGATCCAGTTTCAGCTCCCCTATAAGACCTGGTATTCCTAACAGAACTAGCCCATTTGCTGTAAATAAATAATCAATCATATTCTTGTGCAGCCCATCTAGTGAAACCCATGTGTACTTATGTATATTGCGGTGTTTGTAATAAGTATTAGTAATTCTGAAACCATTTGAGTTTACTTACCTGTAGGAGATGTTGCCCATTACCATTGCAGCTACCAATAGTGCCAATCACACCTCCCCAAATGTCAGAGTCAGTACCAAATTTGGCATTGAAGTCACCTAGAACAAGGGTAATATCTCATTTCTGGACAGAATTCAAAATATCCTGAAGTTGTCTGTAAAACCTATCCTTCTCTTCCTCATCGGCATCCTCAGTGGGAGCATAACAGCAGATAACATTCAAGTCTTGAAGTCTTGTCTGAAATTTAACTGTAAGAAACATTTCATTAATGCACTCATATCCTAGAAGAGCATCAGTAGTGTGTCTGCCTGCTGAGAAGCAAACCTATGCCTTGGAGATGTTTTTTTATCTTCCCTCCCTGAAAAGAGAAATTTGAGATTATTTTTAAGAATCTGACCTTTATCTGTCTCTTAGCACAATCAATATCATATTGTCTTAAAAATCTAATTATTTACGTATAATAGAATACAGGTTCAAACTTGAAATGATTTGAAATATGCTGCTAATTCGAAATATGAATTGGGAAATAAGCAACCCAAATATCAAACTGGCAGTAAAGTTTAAAATATTAGGAACATTCAAAAAGTTCTTCACATGCATCTGCAGAACAAAAACCACAGCAATTTCCCCAACAAAATTTTTACTGTCCTTCAAAGTACTCCTCTCCAGCACCTACACAAAGTTGCAGATGTCTATTGCAATTATAGAACACTTGGTGGTCCTCCTGTTGGGGAATACTTATGCAAATCTGAATGAACACATTTTACAAGGTCTTGCACCAGTGTTAAAACGCTTTACAGCAGGTTCCTTTTTAATTTTTGATAAATTGCATGGTGCAAGATTAGGTGAATATGCAGGTTGGGGTGGGTAGCTGTTTGATTTTTTTCCTACTCCAGATAGTTGTAACTTGCTGGGTTTTGTGAGCACTGGCATTGCCATGAAGAAGAACCCTTCACACCTGTTGTTGGATGCTGCTCCTTCATCTCCTTAACCATTGCGGGTAAAACAACGTTGGTGTAGTATTGGCCATTTACAGACGTTTTTTCAGTTCTGTAACTGCTACTCCTTGGGAATTGAAAAAAATAGCGAACATCTTCCTTGAGGAAAATTTACCTATAATAGAACAATCCTTGTCAAAGGATTTCGGAATGCAGTTCATCTCCTGCAATCCATAGTTGTTGATCTTTCTGGGAGTTGTATAGTAGTAAAACCATGATTCATTATCTGTGACAATGTCTTTTAAACATTTGGGCAACTAGATTAGATGTCTTGACTGACAAAATCAAGAAAGCAGCTAGATAGCATAATAGCAGAGAGCAAACCTTAATTAATAGTTTCTGAAAAAAATTCATCGCTGCCACTCCTATTTTTAAAAAAGTGCTTGCAGTTATTGTGATAACTATAGGGGTATCAACCTACTTTATATTTCAGGTAATGTTCTTTGCATGATTGTGCTTAATAGAATTAAGTATGGTTGAAGGACAACTATGGGATGAGCAGTGTGGATTCAGAAGTGGTGAGAGATGTGTAGATCAGATTTTTTCACTTTGGTAGAAACGTTTCTTAAGAAATATTTAGAGTTCCAGAAACATGGTTACTAGCTTTTTACATTTCGAAAAGGCTTAATATATTGGAAAGCTGTCTAAAATAGCATTGAGTCATTGGGGAGATTTGGTAAAGCTTATAGCATTTGGTTTAGTATTGCTTTTGGTGTTTGACAAGGGTGCATTTTTTTCTCTTATTTAGTTTGGTTATTGATTATGTTATGCGATCTTCATTGCAAGGGAAAGTTTCTGGGCTTAAATGGTCTAGAGATCTGAAAATTTCTGATTTAGATTATGTTGATGGTTTAGCCCTTTTGGCAAATGATGTTGATGAGATGAACTCTTTCATTCAAGCTGTTGATGAGACTGGTAGTAGAGTAGGTTTTGTAACAAACAGAGAGAAAACTAAAGTGATGAAAATTAGTCAGGCAGGCTGTGGTTCAATTAATCTGAATGGTTGGATCTTGAGCAGGTGTCTTAGTTTAATTATCTTGGGAGCTTTGTAACAGACTGGTGACATGCGGCATGAGATTAACAGATGAATAAGGGACTGCTGCTGGGCTCAGCCGCTGACCAGAATAGCCAGCTTGCATTGGTGCTGTTCTGTGTTTTCATGTGACTTGTTCTGCCTCCCACCTCGTGGCTGCTTGCAGCCACGAGGTGGGAGGCAGGTTTCACCTTTGGTTACAGGTTATGCCTTGTTGTGTCACTCAAAACTTCTGCTGACCTTGCACATGGGCTGATATTGTTGCATTTTGTTATTTAGGTCTCAGTTACTAGGACCGTTTGTCAATGCCCCCAGGTACAGGAAGTACCTGGGGGCATTGACAAACTATTCATTTTCATTGTTCTAGGTATTCAGCTTTGCCCACAGGTAGGTCATACTACCCTATTATTTTGATCCAAAAATTTAAAAAATGGTATAAATGCATAGATATTCTTATGAGAGATGAAACTGGTGAATTTGAGATTAAGAATTAAGATTTAACTCTCAAAAGCCTCCGACTTATAGGAAGTAAAGCTACCGAATACAGATGTGGTATAAATGAGCTTGGTAGTCATTGGAAGCAGAGCTATGCACCAATCTCCTGTGATGATGCACATAACCGGCCAGGCATAGCACCTAAAGTCCAACCCTGCCTTCACGTGGTGCAGACCATTAGTACCTTTCAAAACATACTCTCTTGTGGAAGGGGAGGGCTTCCAGATCAGTGTGGCTTACTGATCTGGACTACTATAGCTATTCTTTTTTTACCCTACTGAGCAGTGCATGTGGTCAGCAGGGGTGGGGGTGGCTCAGTCGGTAGCGCGCCAGGCTCGTAATCTGTAGTTCTCAGGTTTGAGTCCCAGCTGGGTCAGCGTTGAGATTTATCTCCGCAAAATTCCCCGCCCTGCCCACAGTCAGTAGGGGACACCGATGGGTTTGGAAAGGCCGCTGTCTGTCAGATGGGACATTAAGCCGTGGCCCCGTGTGCGGGAGAGCCATACCCTGTGCACATTAAAGAACACGCTGGATGGCCTTGATGGGAGCTACCATCTGTCTCCCAACAGCTGTTCCAGTGGGTCCCCTCCCCCAACTTTCTCTGAGCCTTCGGGGTCCATGTGACCTGGCCATTTAGCCCATGGCGTGCAAAAAAGTGCTGCTCAGAGGTAAAACAACTCAACGCATGTGGTCAGCATACAGGATCCTGGTGCTGACCATATACACCAACCAGAATTGTATAATGAATAATGGCTCTGAGTTTGATTATGGATCCTGAATATATTGTACTGGTGGGTTTCTGTTGAGGGAGAATCTTCTGATGCGTTTTCTGTTTGTGGGTTGAAAACCCCAAGTGAATAGATTAACAGTCTGAGTTTTATCAGTTGTTGGATAATCCTGATCAGAAGCCATCGTAGGTACCTGACATCTTGCTCCTATAGGCATTGTCAAATCCTACATTAAAGAAAGTCAGTGTAGAGATGGCTTCAGTCTTTAGTAGTGGGGGAACAGGTCTTTGCCCTATGCCTGTGATTAGGGGGCTGTTTGAATTGTCGACAATCCCTCTCTCAATAAACATAATTTCTTTAAACATCCCACTAACCATTTTCTCTCCATAGGTAGTTGTAATGTGAGGACTCTGCACTGGGATTATTCTGTTGATGTCCTCACATAACACTTCCACCATTATAATTTAGACATTCTTGGTTTGTAAGAGACCAACCAGATGGACAGATAAAGGTCAGATTCTTAAAAATAATCTTAAATTTCTCTTTTCAGGGAGGAAAGATGAAAAGCATACCCAAGGTGTAGGTTTGCTTCTCAGCAGGCACACTAGTGATGCTCTTCTAGGATATGAGTGCATTAAAGAAAGGTTTCTTATAACTAAATTTCAGACAAGCATTAAAGACTTGAACATTATCTGCTGTTATGCTTCCACTGAGGATGCCAATGAGGATGAGAAGGATAGGTTTTATGGACAACTTCAGGATATTTTGAATTCTATCAAGAAAGGAGATATTACCCTTGTTCTAGGCAACTTCAATGCAAAGTTTATATTGACTCTGTCTGACCTTTGGGGAGGGGTGATTGGTCCCTTTGGTATTGGTAGTTGTAATGGCAATGGGCCCTACAGGTAATTTAACTTAATGGTTTGAGAGTAACTAACACTTATTACAAAAACTGTGACATACGTAAGTACAATGGTTTAACCAGATGGGTTGCATAAGAACATTATTGATTATATATTACCAGCAATATGGCTAGTTCTGTTAAGAATACCAGATGATATAAAGGAGCTGAAATTGGATCTGACCATTACCTTGTTAAAAGTGTCTTGCAACTTAAACTTAAAAAGTTTTGTGTCAAGGTTGAAATTGTTACCTTTAACATTGAAGCTCCGAAATAACCAGTTATAGCTAAAGCTTACCATGATAGGTTACTTAGTCATTATGACAGTATGCTTTGCTTACTACTGAAGTTGAGGAAGAATGGGACCATTTTAAAGAGGCTTTTCTTGAAACTAACAATACTCATTTGGGTAAAAGTAGCAAAGGAGGCAAAATTATTTGAGTGATAAGGCATTTGAGCTTATTTTGGAACGAAAAAAACTACAGAAATGTTCTTCATCAATACCCTACTAGTCCTAACAGAAAGCATTACAAAGAGCTTAATAAACATGTAAAGGATCAGTTTAGCAAGTGATAAGAATCTTTGGTTTAATGGCTTGTGTGACAAAGCTGAGGAAGCAGCTAGACAGCATAACAACAGAGAGTTGTGCCAGATAGACCCTCGTAAACACCAGCAGAAATTTGGCATCAACATCTGGGCAGGTATCCTGGGTGATTGTCTGGTGGGACCTAACCTCTTGCCAGAACTACTGACCAGTGCAGCGTATCGTGTGTTTCTGGAGCAAGTGCTTCCCGGTCTGTTGCAGGGTGTTCCGCTCACCACGCAGAGGGACATGTGATTTTTGCATGATGAGGCCCCAGCACACTTTTCCAGTGAGGTCCGACACTTCCTAAATGCAACATATCCTGGGTGGTGGATTGGATGTGGTAGTGCCTCCACGCTCCCCGGACCTCAATCCACTAGACTTCTTCTTCTGGGGGCACATGAAAACACCTGTGGACTCCCTGGAAGATCTCGTCGCGAGAATCGGTGTTGCAGCAGACAAGACCAACACCACATCAGGAGTCTATGAGAGGGTGCGACAGTCCTTCATTCGTCAGTGTGGACTGTGCAACAACGCCCTCGGATGCCACTTTGAGCAGCTACTTTGAGTCTTTCTCTGACACGACTGTAATTAAGCAACTCATAAATTAGTTAAGTGCCTTTGTTTCCACTGTTGAAGGATCAATGTGGATATGTAACTTTACACTTCTGTGGCAGAAGGAGTGGAATGCAACCCTAGGTTCCATTGCAACAATTGTTCGTCTTGATGTGTACTATCACCCCTCTTTTTTTGTTGAAAGAGTTTACAATTGCCCTGTATAAGAAATTCTGCCACGTTTCAAAATGTGAAATTGCACCATTTTGTTAATGTTCATCATTGAATTTTCAAAAAGTATTTAATTAGTACGATTCAAATTAAAAAATATACTAATAATAACTAATAATATAAATAATATAATGAATTTACTAATAATATAAATAATATGAACGAAGAAGCTTAGTAAGGGATAGGGGTTCTCATATCATTGTAATGGTAAATAAAGTGTTGTTCACTCACATCTTTCGAACGTAGGGAACAAGACTGCATATTATACTAATCTTGAACTAGCCCAGATCTAGAAAAAAAAAAATGGTGGGTGCATAAGTTATGAGGGAATGCAATGCCATGAAGTTGCAGCAAAGTAGTTTCCTAAGAGAAATATCTGTTGGAATATGGACAATGGGACTTACACTGTGAGATAAGATGCCCAATGCGGTAGCAGTGACACAAGGTTTTTCAACACTCCTTGTTCGACTAGCTTGGCAAACTGGTGCTTCTGTTTATTATACAGTATACATATGAGATACAATGTTTTGACAAAACAAATATTTTCAGAATTTTAACCCATCCATAGTCCCAATGAAAAACTTATTTACTTTCAAGGCCCATCTATTTTTACATTATGATCAGCCAAAAAGTAAATTTACTTTAGAAATGTTTTGCTAAATAACTAATGGAAGGAATTATGCATGTTTCATGCCAAATTGATCAGCACTTAATTCTGGATTTTCTGAAAATGAGATATTTTGCAAAAAAGACAACTAGTTTTATTTTACTAGAGATTTTATACAGGCATGTAGTAAAGAAATGCATCTGGCAATGAAAAAAAAATTATAGAAAGGCTATTTGTTTCTGAATAATAAAAAGCTATTTCTTGAAACAAGAAAATTACTTCTGTTTTGTAATTTTTTTTTTGTACCATATACAGGGTGATTCAGAATTCATCATCAATATTTAGTGGGGAGGAAGGGAATAAGAAAAGAAAGAGATTTCACATAGGAAAGTATGGGGGCAGACGAACGCATGGTGGTGTAGAGGGCGCTGTGTGTACACACCTCTCATACAGAAGCACAGCTGTTTGACGCGTGCAGTCAGTTGTCATTCGACAAGGTGAATTTGCAGAAGTAACATGAACCGGTATACGTGGAATGAATGTGCAGATATGCATGTAACTTACGGTGCGGCAGGAGAAAGATGTCTTCGAGCCAGGCAATTGTATGCAGCGCGCTTCCCAAACCGCCGTGTGCCACAGCATCAAATGTTTTCACGTATTCATCGCCAACTGCGTGAAACAGGATCGTTTGCTGCTAGTAATGTTAATCGAGGGAGGCGCAGATCGGCACGGACAGTAGCAGTAGAGGAAGCTGTCCTACAGGAAATCGAGGAACAACCTGGTGCTAGCACACGAGGTATGGCTAGGCAGTTTGGAATTTCGCAAGCAACAGAGTGGCAGATATTACACGATGAAGGGTTACATCCGTTTCATCTGCAAAGAGTGCAATTATTGGCAGCAGACGACCATCCCAAACGTGTTATTTTTTGTCAGTGATTCATGCAGAGAACAGCCGTTGATCCCAATTTCCCAACGTATGTTCTTTTCACCGATGAGGCGTTGTTCACTCAAGAGGGTGTCTTCAACACACACAATTGGCATGTGTGGGCTCATCAGAACCCACACGGTACAAGACCTGGAGCTGCGCAACAACGTTTTGCTGTCAGTGTGTGGACTGGGATTGTCGGTGACTGTTTGTTGAGCCCGTATTTACTACCATCCCGTTTGGACGGTGCCAAGTACCTAACATTTCTTCAGACTGTGTTACCGGATCTTCTGAACGAGGTTCCTGATGGTAGTCTCCGGCGAATGTGGTTCCAGCATGACGGCGCTCCTGCACATTTCACAAATGCTGTGTGTGCTTACCTACGCAGACAGTTTGGTGGTCAATGGATTGGCCGTGGTGGACCGGTTTCTTGGCCACCACGTTCACCGGATTTATCTCCAATCGATTTCTTTGTATGGGGTGCTATGAAAAACATGGTGTACGAGACCCCTGTTGATAGTGCTATGGATCTTGTAGCACGCATATCAGTTGCTGCCTCAAACATCCGGGAAATGCCAGGCATCTTCCACAGGGTCCGGCTGTCCATGCAACGCCGTTGTGAGTCATGCATTCTAGCACATGGTCGGCAGTTCGAGCACCTCTTGTAAGTCTGTACAACCAATGCAAAGAAATGTTACATGTAAGATAATAAATGTTTTTTCCTTACCACTTCCTTCTTATGTGTTCTTTCCATCATTGAACTGGGGTCATTTTGCCCTACTACATGGCATATGCGCCCATGCTTTCCTATGTGAAATCTCCTTCGTTTCTTATTACCTACCTCCCCACCAAATATTGATGATGAATTCTGAATCACCCTGTATTGAGAAAAGTCCAGGGCTTTTGCCAACCGTGCTGAGTCATATTAAATTAACTTTGGAATTTTTTTTTAAAAATAACTAATCAACCAAAATAACACATGTTATATACCAAATTAAACAGAATTTAGTTACGAATTTGATGAAAATAGAAAAATTATTAAAATTAATATGTTTTGCAAATTTGTTTAAGACTTTTTTTTACAGTGATATAGTGGAAAAAAAGATTGGCCTATGCAATTAAAAGACTTAATTTTGGATAACCTGATGAATAAAAATTGTTAAATTATATATTAATTGAAAGTAAATTTCTTCCCAAATATAATATTTACCCAAAAGATGATATTTACTTCTGTGGCAAGCAGCTGCTTGAGGGGGTATTTATTATTTATTTTTATTTTAATGATTCTTTTCGGTAAAGTATATTTTAAAGCAGCGACCAGCATTATACTAGGTGATTTGGATTGCATGCATTTAATGGGATTTTCTGTGCTGTTTATGTAATGGAAAACACTTTCTTGTCTGCCTTTTTTTTACCTAACATTGGGAATTTTTTCTTTTGGTGTTAAAGTTTGGCAATCTTGGGCTTGATTAAGTGCAGAAAGTGAGTGCACCAAGGGTAAAAAGCAAACATTTGTATTGTCAGAGTGCCATAGATCAATATATTGAGAGGGGGTGGGTGGGTAAAATCTTTCAAAACTGTTGAATGTAAACTTAAAAACTTTTTTTAAAAACAAGATAAAATTCTTCCTGATAGGTGGGGGAGTAAAATGCCTTCAATATAGCAGGAGAGGGTTGGCATGCAGAGATAAAAACATTTTCTGAAATTGCCCTCCCACAGAAGTCCACCAAGGAAGTCCTTTTTGCTTTTGTATCTAAGACCTCATTCATTTTCAGGAAACGATACAAGATACAAGTTTTTTTTTTACTGAAATACGAAGAAATAATAAAAGAAAAATTAACATATAACTTAATGCGATGTTAAAAATGCGCAACAAGAAGTTATAAGCTGGGTATCTGATATAGCATAACTGTGAAAAATCAATAATAGATTGACTGAAAAATTGAGAAAGATTGGTAATTTCCAGAAATAAATCTACAGAAATGAAAATAAAGTTATAAATATAAAAGTATAAATGCTAACTAGATACATGGTGAATTTGGTATAAAGTATGAGAACAGTGTTTGTTGTAAACAATCCACTTTGTAGCCACTTAACTGCCACACATGCCAGCAATTAACTAAGTCATGACACCTGGCTCTGCCATCTCCTGTGACACTGCTGGCAGTTTCACAATAACAATATCTGACCTTTCTCTCTGGCTTACAATTTTGTTTGTTTTTTTTTTATTTGAAGAGCAGAAATGACACATAGAATGCTGGGATAAATGACATAAGAGTTAAAAATAATTCTAGGAACAATGAAATAGATGGCAGAAAAGAGTATAAAACGGGGGTAAAAAACAGAGGTACATACAATTACAGAGGTACTCCACAATTACCTCAAAAATTGTCTGATTTTAAAAATAGCGATTTTTTGTTAATTTTCAAGAGATTATCAAGACTTTAAAGAAAAGTTTGTTGATACACTGGAGGAAATTGAAAAAAGAACACCCAGAAGGAATTCCTTTAGGAATGTCATAATATGTTAATATTGTTAAGGGCAGCAGAAACCGTGATCCAAGATTAAAAGTCATTTGATGAAATAATGACGTCACTAAGGATGACAACATGCAAATGTACTCGGCTTGTATTTAAAAACTAGGGTGGGAAGAAAGAAGTTATTCGTCTTGTGTTGTTCAATGCTCTTTGAAGAAGCTATCATGCCTGGACGACATAGGTGCGCAACATTTGTTCAGTTAGCAGAGTTTGAGGGAGGTTGTATAGTAGGTCTTCGAGATGCAGATTGGTCTTTTCGTCACATTGCACACCGCTTTGGACAAGAGGTATCGACAATGGTACGATGGTGGGGTCAATGGTCAGAAGAGCATTCGCACACTCTCAGACATGTTTCCGGGCAACACAGTTGTGGACACATGAGAGGATCAGTGTATCAGGAGGGTGGTGGTGGCAGGGTGACGGCTATGGCATCACAAATTCGATCCTTTTGTACCAAGGGTGTCTACAAGAATGATACACAATCATCTTTTGGAAGCAGGACTATGGGCACACGTGCTGCTGGCATGGTTACTACTGTCACCTTGTCACTGTCGAGCATGTTTGCAGTGGTATCAAGAAGGAGTTCATTGGAGGGAAGAATGGCATCTGTGGTCTTCAGTGATGAAAGCTGATTCTGCTTAGGAGTCTGATGGTCGTTTACGCATCTAAAGGCGACAAGGTGAGCGGCTTCTTCCACCGGTTTTCCACCAGTGACACACAGAGCCTATGTTAGGCATCATGGTGTGGGGAGCGATTAGCTATCACTCTCATATGCGTCTGGTGTATGTACAGGTTGTGTCAAGTTTTGTGGCATCATTGTTATCGTATTGAATAGCAATATGTACATCAGTGACATTGTACAGTCGGTCATCCTGGCATATTTGAGTGTAATTCCAAATGCGATATTCCAGCAGGATAACACCTGTCCACACTCCACCTGGGCAACTCAACATACTCTTCAGTCAATGCACCAACTCCTTTGGCAAGCACGTTCTCTGGACTTGTCTCCAATCGAGCATTCCATGGACCGCGGCAGGCAACGACCATTGCTGAATTACATGTCCAAGTTGAAAATGCATGGAATGGTATCCCCCAGCGTGATATCCAGCATTTGTATGACCTATTGCATGCCAGATTGGAAGCTTGTATTGCTGGTCGAGGAGGTTTAACACCTTATTAAAGTGTGCCTTCTGTAAAATGTAATACTCATTTAAAGGTAAAATAAACATTGAATCACTTCATGTGCGTGATCACTGCCCTTTCTCAACAAGTTGTTTCTACTAAATAAATCTTGTAGATTGTGCTTCAATTGTTAATGATGTTCTTTTTTCAGTTTCCGCCAGTGTAGTTCAAATCAAACTTGCAAGCTTAAATCAGGTGATTGCTTCAGCATAGAATAATGTTAACAGCATAGAATATGTAACAAACAAATTGGCAATACTGTATAGTGCTTCTAAGAAATGGCATTCAAATGGTTTTATCAAATTATTTATATTGTAGTTTAATAAAATATGCATCACATGAAAAAAAATGTTAATTTTCAAGCTTGAATTACGTATTTTTATAAAATATATGTAAAAAAAAACTTTCAAGTGGCAATTCCTATTTTTAAAATGTTGAAGTTTTTGGTTGTACCAATAATGAACATAGACGTCTTGGGTCTCTCATTTTGAATTCTCTCAACATCATGTTTGTCAGGGACCTTAGAAGGATTAATACACTGGTTTCCATAAATTAAGGAAAATCCCTATGTTAAGTCAATAGGAAGCTAATGTCAAAGCTCTGTAACTTCTAAAATAAGTTTTTTTTGTTTTGAAAAATGTGATTGCAGATAAAGATCTCAATCATATATAAATCAATATCTCGATTTTCAACAATATTCGTTCAGTATTTAATGAGTTATGGAAGTTTGAATATTTAACAACAGCAGTGCCAGTCTTAAGAAACTTATACAAAATTAAAGAATAGTGAAAGAATTCTTTACACAAAGTTCTAAAATATAAACTTATTATATTAAACTCTGATACAATACTTATTGCAAAGTTTTAATTAACTTCTGAAGTCAAGTTTTGTGGCGTCATTGTTATCGCTAAATATTCAAACTTCCATAACTCATTAAATACTGAACGAATATTGTTGAAAATTGAGATATTGATTTATTTGATTGAGATCTTTATCTGCAATCTCATTTTTCAAAACCAAAAAACTTATTTTAGAAGTTATAGAGCTTTGACATTAGCTTCCCATTGACTTAACATAGGGATTTTCTCTAATTTATGGAAACCAGTGTATTTCATTCTGAAATAAATTTTGCATTTATATATCGTATTCTTCAAAATTTCCTGTTATATGACACTGTATAATAAATAGAAGTGCCAGTTTGTCAGGCTACTGAAGCTAGGATGTTTGAAAAACCTTGCTTCATTGCTAGTACATTAGTTGTATTGCACAGTGGTAATCCCATTTTCCATATTCAACAAGCAGAAATTTCTCATGAAAGCTACATTGCTTACTACTTCATCGCTCTACATTATGTTTCATACTGTTCTCAGGAACCGCTAGAGGCAGACTGATTATTCTGCCACCAATATTGTAGTGTTGTTTAAAATGCAAGTGTTATCAGCTGTTCATCACAAGTAATTGTAATTATTTTAGTTATTTTTTTAGAAAATTGAAGAGTAAACTGCTGTTTTCCTTAATTGCCCTATGTTTGGTTTTTGCTGATTCCAAATTATAAAGTATTTCTTATTTAGTAGTGCCATCGAACATAATCATGTCTTTCCCATTCAGGTACTGTCCAAGCCTAATTTTCTTGATGCACATTTACTGAAGTAATTAAAAAAAAATACTCCCTCGAGCAGCTGCTGGCCACATAGGTCTGACAGGATCCTGTCACTTTATACGCCATAATAGGTCTGTGAGGATGGCGAGACCTCAGCAGAAAAATGACATGAACATCCAGGCCTTATCTGGATTCGAACCCACATAACTTAGATCAGTAGCCAAATGTACTAACCACTCAGCCATAGTATTTTTTAAAACTTTATTATTACTTTTTATCATTATCATAATAATTGGAGATAACTTTATTATTACTATATGTATATATACTTACTACTATAAGAAATACTACCATGAAAGATTTCAATAATAATAATAATGCCTTTATTTAAGTGCACATACAATGACAATTAGATAGAAAATTGCAAGAATAAAATTTAGGAATTATACACAATTCGTTCATATGAAACCAGTGGCATAGCCAAGATTAAGCAAAATGTTTGGAAGTATGGGGTACCTACTATTTCTAACAATAGGATTTATACCTCAACAGGATTGATAAGTTTTCTGAGTATTTCAGAAATGTTCTAAACAACATGATTAGTTCTACTCCCATTTTTGTAATGATGATATGTGCATTGCTCGCTTTAATCTAAGCCTAATTAAAAAGCCCTATAATGCATTCTGAAGTTATTTTGGCTATCTCTAAATTACTGGGTGACTTTAATGCTGAAGTTGATATTGACCCTGACATTTGAAGAAAGGGTTTCTTTTATATTGGTAGCTGCAATGAGGAACGTCTTCTACAGAATGATTTGAGAATAACTAATACTTTTTTCAAGCACTGCGACATACACTTTATGATTAAAAGTATCCAGACACTTGCTCATATGCAATCTCCTGAAAATAGGAAAGGAATTAATATCGTGTTGGTCCACTCTTTGCTGCTATCACAGCCTTCACTCTGTGGGGAAAGCCTTCCAATAGGTTTTGGTGTGTTGCTGTGGGAATTACCTGCCATTCTGCTACAGGAGCATTAGTGAGGCCAGTCACTGATGTCAGGTGTTCGTCCTGGCTTGCAGTTGGCATTCCAATTCATCCTAAAGGTGTTCCACAGGGTTGAGATCAAATCTCAGTGTAGGCCTGTCAAGTTCTTCCACACCCGTCTCATCAAACCATTCCTGCACGATCCTCATTTTGTGGATGGGGGCATTGTCATGGTACAGAAAAGATCTTCACCGAACTGCTGCCATAAAGTTGGGAGCACAGAATTGTCAAGAATGTCATTATAGGCTGTAGCATTCAGAATCCCATTCATTGGAATGAGGGGGCCCAGTCTGAACTACAAAAAACAACTCCAGAGCATGATGCCTCCTCTACCAAACTTCACAGTTGGCACAACACAGTCAGGCAAGTAGCATTCACCTAGCATCCTCCACACCCAAACTTGTCTGTAGGACTGCCAGATGGTGAAGTGTGATTCATCACTTGCAGTTCCACTGCTCAAGAGTCCATTGGCACTGTGCTTTACACCACTCCAACCTACACTTGGCATTGATTTTGTTGATGCTAGGCTTATGTCAGCCATGGAATCCCATTTCCTGCAGCTCACAGTGAACTATTATGGTTCTGTCATTGCTTCCACAGGCATTTTGGAACTTAGTTGGTGAGTGTTGCAATGAAGGACAGACGATTTTGTTGCACCACCCGCTTCAGCACTTAGCGGTCCCACTCTGTCATTTTACATGGCTACCAGGTCGCGATTGTGCTGTTGTTGCTCCTAGGCATTTCCACTTCACAATAACATCACTTACAGTTGATCGGGGCAGCTGCAGTAGGGCTGAAATCCACCAAACTGACTTGTTTCTAAGTGGCATCCTATGACCATTCCACATTGAAAGTCACTGAGCTCTGCTGTACAACCCATTCTCTTATTCATGCATGTCTATGAGGTTTGCCAGGCCACCTGCATCCTTTTATACTTGTTTGAGCCATGGATGTGGCGTATATGGATGAATCCACTACTTAGAAGGGATGTCCGGATACTTTTGATCAGATAGTGTATGTTTGTTTAAATTTTTTTTTTTATCAAAATGGCCACATCACTTTTTTTTCACAATTTAGAATTTTCAATTTCATTTTTTTTTTCAGAACTGTCATACATTTTGCAATTTTGATTTTTTTATTTAATAATACAAATTTAGTTCCAGAGCATTCATTTGTTTGGTGTTTGTATTGGTGAATCATCTATCAAACCAAATAATAAAATATAAAAATAAATACCCCCTCAAGCAGCTGCTTGCCACAGAGGTCTGACAGGAGCCTGTCAGTTTATATGCCATAGTAGAAGGTCCTATTTGGGCAATTAGACATCATGTGTAATTAGACATTTATGTCAAAGATCATTGAAATCTGTAATGGGTGGTGACTCTGGTGGCTGGGTTAATTTTGGGATGCTTTCAGTAGGAAAGAACAACAACTTTCAAAATTTATTCCTAAATAACTAATGGACATAATTGGTTGTGTCCTATACTAAACTAAAATTCATTTAATTTCAAATTTTTGTAAAATATAATATTTGAGGAAAACAGAAAACATACTAATTTTAATAGTACTTTTTAAAACAGTATAGTAATACTGTTTTACTGTACTTTTAAATTATTAATTACTTTTAAAGAGTTTTGTTGGATTTGAACCTCATTTTGAAATAACTAATGAACAGAATATAACAAGTAATATCCTAAATGAAGGAGTATTATAATAATATGTAAATAGATTTTCCTGAAACATTTTAACAAACACCAAAACAATTTAAAAATCGGAAATATAGTAAAAATTGCAGTATTTAATGATACATATGTCTTCCATTTAAAAACGTCCATAATACATCTAGTTTTCTTTTGAGGCAATTCTAAAAGATTAAGAAAAGTTGAGTGGTAACAGTTCAAAGAATGTTCTGCATGAAACTTACTTGAAAGAAGAAAACAAGTGAAACACTCTGGTGTGAAATGAGGTCACAAAAATGGCTGCCACTGCTGAATAATATTTCCTTTTCTTTCCCAACGTCACACAACACTTTAAATAATCATTTTTTTTATCATCAAATTTAAATCGTAAATTTTCAGAATTAAAAAATTAATCGGAAAAATTTAAAAAGTGATTTTTATGTTGGGAGGGGGGATGAAAACTTAAACATTTTCTCTTGGGAGGTATAGCTCCCACCAGATGTGGGACTGAATTTGGCTCTGGGAACTAAAGTGTCTTCCGGCACATTAAGGGTTAAGCAGCTGCTTCCCGAACAAGTCTGAAAGGAACATGCCAGTAAATAATCCACAGAGAAGGTCTCAAAAAAAAATTTAAAAAAAGTCTCTGAGGACACACAAGAAAGAAAACATTCGGGCCTTTTATCTGGAGTTATTAAGTTCTTAAGTTCCCAGGTTCTTAAGATCAGTAGCTAAGCAAACTAACCACTTGGCTACCAGGATGAAGATGAAAAAATGATTTCTTAATAATAAATTTCTTCAATGAGGGCGAGATAGCACCTTCAATATTTCCCCTCATTTGTTACTGAACTATATATATATGTGTAATACTAATCATTATGTAATAGCTGCAATTCCGGGCAAACACATGTGATGTCATTGGTACAAACTTTTGAACGCAATGATGCATACTTTGAAATATAAGCATTGATTGTTATAAGGTTCTGAGGAAGTACATTTCTGTGTATTAGAAACACAATTTTTCCAGACACTCCAGTATCTATTTTTAATATATATATAAATATGAAAGTTAGATCAAAATTTTATATTTTTCAAAAGATTAAATTTTGTTGATGTTAATGACACAGGATCCATATTCAATCAAATTTGATTATGGATCCTGAATTTGCTGCACTGGTGGGCTTCTATGGAGGGAAAATTCTTCTGCTGTTTTGTTTGTGGGTTGACAGCCCCAAATGAATAGATTCACAGGATATGTGGATAATCCTGAGTAGAGGTCATAGCATGCATCTGAACTCTTCTTTCTATGGGCATCGTCAAATTCTACATTGGAGGATGTCTTCCAGTGTAGATGGCTTCAGTCTTTAGTGGTGGGGAAATGGGTCTTTCCCCAAGCCTGCGATTAGGTGGCTGTTTGATATTGTCAGCACACCCTCTCTCTATAAGCATAATTTCTTTAAACATTCCACTAGCCATTTTTTTCTCCATAGGAAGTTGGAATATGAGGACTGCACAGAGCTTATTCTCTTGATGCCCTCACACAAGAATTCCACCATTATATTTTATAATTTAGATATTCTCAGCTTGCAATAGACAGATGGACAGATAAAGGTAAGATTCTTAAAAATAATCTTAAATTTCTCTTTTCAGGGAGGGAAAATAATAAGCATCACCAAGGCATAGGTCTGCTTTTCAGCAGACACTATGCCTTGGAATAGCTAAAAACTCTGCTATTCCAAAACTGAAACTCATATCCTAGATGCACTCATGTCCTAGAAGAGTGATGCTCTTCTAGGATATGAGTTGCTGCTTGTAAATGCTTTGTAAACAAGATAACAGGAAACTAGATGCTTATGCAGTATCTTGGGCATTAGGTGGTCCAACTTGTAAGTAATGATGAGATTAGCAACGGAGTTGACAACTGCCTTTAAGCAGCATGTTGTGCAGAGAAAACTGCATTGGTTTGGCCATGTTTTCTGTATGAATAATTATAGATTAGTGAATAGGGTTAAGAACAGTGTGCATAAAGGCCTGAGAAAGAGGTGGGGGGGGGGGGGGACCTATGATGTGGTTTGCAGACAAAAGTCAAACACAACCTTGTTAAAACTCAGTGTGCAGTGGCCAGATGCAGCAGATGTAGTTCAGGACAGATATGCTTGGAGAAGTAAATTGTACGATCTGGCTGAACCACCATAGCCCATGGCAGCTTGAGGAGGATGATGATGAATGACACAGTGTTGTGTTTATGTCCAAAAATTGTAAGCTTTGTGAGCCACATTTTCATGATTGGTACACCATGAGGTTTAAGGCCCATAGACTGTCTAGGCATTCTACCATTTTAATGATACTATCTGCTGACCACTTCAGGAAACCTTCACACATGGTGAGGAGTGTGATCATCCTAATAAATCTAGGGGCATGGGTGGCTCAGTCGGTAGCACGCCAGGCTCGTAATCTGTAGTTCCCAGGTTCGAGTCCCAGCTGGGTCAGCGTCGAGATTTATCTCCGCAAAATTCCCCGCCCTGCCCATGGTCAATAGGGGACACCGATGGGCTTGGAAAGGCCGCCATCCGTCGGATGGGACGTTAAGCCGTGGCCCATGTGTGGGAGAGCCATACCCTGTGCACGTTAAAGAACACACTGGATGGCCTTGACGGGAGGCTACCATCTGTCTCCCAACAGCTGTTCCAGTGGGTCCCCTCCCCCAACCTTCTCTGAGCCTTCAGGGTCCATGTGACCTGGCCATTTAGCCCATGGTGTGCAAAAAAAAGTGCCGCTCAGAGGTAAAACAACCCAACCCTAATAAATCTAAGTTGTTCCCGAAAAGGAAACTTTGCTGTTGACAATGAATTTGTTGTTATTATTTCAATGTATTTCTTAGCCTTCACTGTTCCTTTATGTATAACCTTCCCCCACCCCAAAGAACCTGGAACTTCATACCATAACTTCTATTGGATGTTTCGCAATAACTCTAAAACAATGAAGGCTGAATTCCCATGAGACCATCTGGAAGGAGAGGTGTGTACCAATCCCCTTTTATGATGCACAGAACTGACCAGGCATAGCACCTAATGTCCAACACCCACCTTCTCATGGCGCAGACTGTCAGTATCTTTCAAAAGAGATATTCTCTTCTAGAAGGGAACTAAAGGGATGCCACATCAGTGTAAGCAACTGATCTGGTCATCTGTGGTTACTTTTCTTTTTTTTTCTGCTCTGCTGAGGAATGACCACTTCACAGGGTCCTGGTGCTGACCGTAATGATATATGGCTTTCAGTTTGATTTCAGATCCTGGACTTGTTGCATTGGTGGGCTTCTGTTGAGGGAAAATTCTGCAGCTGTGTTTCCTGTTTGCCTATGGGTTGCCAGCCCTAAATGAACAGAGGCACAAGATTCTTTATATCAGCTGGTGATAATCTTGATCAGAGGCCATTGCAGGTACTTAACCCTTACTTTAGCTAGTTGAGCTTCACCAATTCTACCCTGAAGTAGTGTGTCTCAGGCAGGATAGCTTTTATCTAGATCATAGATTTCCAACGGGGGCGATACCGCCCCCCAGTGGGCGCTGGAGCCTTCCATGGGGGCGGTAGCGGATCCAGAGGCAAATGGGGGGGGGGGGGCGTTGAGACAGTCAAGAGGGGTGGTCAAATAAATAAATAAATTTAATGGAATTTTCTGTGACAACCTTTTCATCTCTTCTAGTCTGTGGTGTCTTCCTGGTGAATCTGGTCATCCACTACTTCATCCGTCATGTACAGCTTTTCAACTGCAGCTTGGACAATAAGTTCCCTGCTACCGCCTACTAGCGTACTGGTATGTCTGAAGTCGACTGAGATGCTCTCAAAATCACATCTGTGATCTCTTCAAGAATCACAGATTGGATATAAGAGCTTCAGTATGTTTTCCCACTCCAAGTCGCTTTGAGTATGCTTTATGGTACGTAGTTACAATACCATCCCACGTCAGAACGTAAGGTATAATATTAACATTACACTTGTGAATTAGGCTCAACTCATTAGCCAGCAGATCATACTTCCTCTTCTTTTCAACCTCTACTGTCTGCAGGTTATCCTGAGATGTTATTCCTACTTCAATAATTGTAATCCCATTCAATACCTTTAGCATGCACTACTATATCAGGCTTATTATGTTGGACATGTGTGTCCGTCCTGATAGGCAAATCAACCTTCATGCAATAATAATATAATAATAAAAAATTTATTATATTTAATATTTTTTTTATAATTATTTTTTTTAATATAATAAAATACTTTGAAAATACCTGTTTTCATGAATAAATATTTTATCTAGCTATGTAAATTATCTTATTGTTATCGCGTTAATAGCATTTTTAAATTAGCATTAGGTATACCTATACCTAATTTGTTTTAGTTTAGAATAGATTGACGGTGACAAGTCCTTGCAAGTTGGTAGGCAAACACGCGGTTCATGCAATTTAACATGTTTCGACAAGAATATGGGAGCTTGAAATGACTTGTTTACGGAGCAAGTGTGCCGGCATCGCAAACATACAAGTTAATGCGTGCACAAAATCAAATCTATAAAAGCGAAAGCTCTAGGAATGTTTTATTATTTTTATGTGCTTCGCCGTGATAAATAGTCGTGAGTGATAAGTGTTAGAAGTCATTATTAACATTATTTTTATAACTATCTATAAATCTGTTGAGAAATTAATTTGTATTTGAAAATGTCTGAATCTACATCTAAAAAGAAATGCCGGCAATACAGTATTGAGTATTTGAAATATGGATTTATGTACTCTCCTACAAACCAATCATTACCTATGTGTTTAATTTGCCGAAAAGTTTTTTCAAATGAAGCTATGAAACCTTCTAGGCTACAAGAGCATTTAAATAAAATGCATGCTGATAAGAAGAACAAAGATTTATCCTATTTTCAAGAACTGGAAAAGCAATATTTAAAACAGCCAACTATGTCAAACCTTTTTGCGTCATCTTCTAAACAATATGATGATGGACTACGAGCCTCATATAATGTTTCCTTGTTAATTGCCAAAGCAGGAAAACCACACACAATTGGCGAGGAATTAATTTTGCCGGCAGTCAAAGAGATATTAAAAACTGTTCTTCATCATAAGACACCGTCAGATATCATAAAAAAAACTCCTCTCAGTAATAATTCAGTGCAAAGAAAAATAGATGAAATGGCAAAAGACGTTGACATATCATTATGTGATTACTTAGACTTTTGAAATTTTCCATTCAACTCGATGAATCACCTCTACCAAATAACGAAGCTCTACTCTTATCATACGTACGATTTATAAAAGAAGAAGAAATTCACGAAGAGTTATTATTTGCTAAAAATTTGGAATCTGATACAAAGGGAGAATCTATACTTAATACCATGCAAAAGTTTTTTTCAAGAGAAAGAAATTCCTATTTGCAATATTTTGTCTGCTGCTACTGATGGTGCTCCAGCAATGACAGGGCGTCATAAGGGTTTCATAGTGCATTTGAAACAAGCAGTACCAAATGTACTCGCTGTACATTGTATTATTCATCGTCAGCATTTGGTTGCAAAAAATTTGAAGAACGTCTGCATACATCGCTCCATTACATTATTAAAGCAATCAATAAGATTAGAAGCAATTCATTGAATGACCGATTATTTGTAACACATAGTGTAATGAAAATGATGAAGATGACAATCGCTTGCTGCTGCACACAGAAGTACGTTGGCTCTCTAAAGGTGTTTGTCTGAATCGTTTTTTCAATCTGTTTGACTCAGTACTGGACTTTCTTGAAGACAGAGACGAAAAATTGCGCGAAAACCTGATTATGTCAAAAAATGACATCGCTTATTTAACAAACCTGTTTAAAATATTTAATCAAGTTAATTTACAATTGCAAGGTGATGAGTTGAATTTAATTAAAACAAAAAAAGTCATAGCTGCTTTTGTGGGAAAACTTCTTCTATTCAAACAAAATCTAGGTAGAGGTGAATACAACCACTTTCCCACATTATCAGCAGTCTCTGCAAAACCGGAAGATTTATTTATTTACTGCCAACACTTGGAAGTTCTTCATGTTGATTTTATGGAGCGTTTCCAAGATATTTTAAACATGAATATACCGAGTTGGGTTTTAGATTCTTTTGCAAACACAGATACTGAAGAATAATCAAATTTGGAAGAGGAACTCTTAGAACTCACGACTAACGAAGTCCTCAAAGTAAAATTCAAACATTGATACCAAGAGTTCTGGCTTCAAAAATCAATACCAGTTCTCTACCCTGGATTGTGGGCAATAGTAGAGAAGTTTTTAATCGCATTTCCTTCGTCCTGTATGGCTGAGCGTGGATTCAGTGCAGTAGCTAATTTACTGTCAAGGAAGAGGAACAGACTACACATCACTGAACATGGCGATCTGTGATTGATGTTAACGAAATTGGAACCCGACATTAACAAATTGTTAACACTCCAGCAGCCTTAACCATCTCATTAATTTTTTTTATTTATTATTAATTTTGTGTTTATCTCATTATTTTTTAATTTCTTATTGATTCTGTGTTTAAAATTTTTAAAATTTTAATAAACAATTTTATTGTACATTTGGTTGTCGTTTTATTAATTTCTGCTTTATGATTTTTAATAGATAAATAAACAGATAAATTAGGTACAGATAATATGCAACAATATTTTAATATTTCATATAAAATTAACTATTATGGACTAGGGGGGCGTTGAAATTTTTGTTCTCTTCTAAAGGGGGCGATAGTCCAGAAAAGGTTGGGAATCACTGATCTAGATTCTGGTTCTTGAAAAGGTTCTTCTTGTAAGGTTGGTACCTAGCAGCAGGGATGGCTTCAGCCTTTAGTGGTGGATTATGGGTCTTTTCCCCATGACTGTGATTAGGGGGCTCTTTGATATTGTTGGACCTACCTCTCTCAGTAAACTGAATTTCTTTAAAAATCTTACTAATCATTTTCTCTTTGCAGGTTATGTGGAATGTGAGAATTTGGCATAGAGATAATTCTCTTGACTTCACATAGGAATTCCAGCATTATAACCTACATATTCTAAGCTTGCGAAAGACCAGATGCATAAGAAAAGGTCAGATACTTAAAAATAATTTTAAATTTCTCTTTAGGAGAAAGGGAGGGAGGATGGAAAGCATCTTTAAGGTGTATTTCTCTGAGCTCTCCAAGACTCGGTTTGCTTCTCTGCAGACACATCAGTAATGCTCTTCTAGGATATGACTGAATTAATGTAATATTTCTTATAGCTAAATTCAAAATTAAGGGTTATGCCCCATAGCAAAATTAAGGGTTATGCCCCATAGAGGACTGATGAGAATGAGAAAGATAGGTTTTACAGACAACTTTATGATATTTTTATTTCTATCAAGAAAGGAGATATTTCTCTTGTGCTAAGTAATTTCAGTGCTAAAGTTGGTACTGACTCTGACCTTTGGGCAGGGGTGTTAGGTCCCTTTGGTATTATTAATTCAAATGACAATGTCTCTTGTAATGTAACTTAACGGTTTGAGGATAATTAACATGTACTTATAAACACCGGAATATTTATGAATATATATTTGAGTTTCACCTTATGGGTTGCATAGGAATATGATCGATTATGTATTAACAGCAAATGGGCTAGTTTTGATAGGAATACCAGATCATATACGGAGCAGATATTGGGTCTGACCATTACCAGGTCAAAAGTGTCTTATGATTGAAGCTTACGAAATGTTGTGCTAAGGTTAAGAGAAATTACCTGTAATATTGGAGCTCTGAAAGATCCAGATGTAATCAAAGCATACCATGATAGGCTGCTCATTCATTATGACAATTGTGGTTTGCTTACTGCTGAAGTTCAGAGGTCTGTAAATGGTAGATAGCTAGTCACTGGAAGGAGAGCTATGCACCAATCCCATGTGATGCAGCATAGAACTGGCCAGGCCTAGCACCGAATGTCTGACCCCTCCTTCTCTTGGTACAGACCGTTAGTACCTTTCAAAAGAGATACTCTCTTGTGGAAGTAAACGAAAGGAGATGGCTGCGAGAGACTACTTTTCTTTTTTTCCCCTACCCTACTGAGGAGTGGTTAACCACACAGGGTCCTGGTGTTGACCATATAAACCCACTGGACTGAATTAAGGCTCTGAGCTTGATTATAGATCCTGAATTTGTTGCACTGGTGGGCTTCTGTGGAAGGAACATCTTCCGCTGTGTTTTCTGTTTGTCTGTGGGTTGACAGCCCCAAGTGAATAGATTCACAGGATATGTTTATCAGCTGGTGGATAACCCTGAGCAGAGGTCGTCGTAGGCACCTGAACTCTTTGCTTCTACTGGCATCGTCAAATTCTACATTGGAGAAAGTCTTCCAGTGTAGATGACTTCAGCCTTTAGTGGTGGGGGGGAACGGGTCTTTGCCCCATGTCTGCGATTAGGGGGGCTGTTTGATATTGTCGGCATTCCCTCTCTCAATAAACATAGTTTCTTTAAACATCCCACTAACTATTTTCTCTCCATAGGTAGTTGGAATGTGAGGACTCTGCACAGAGCTTTTTCTCTTGATGTCCTCACACAAGAATTCCACTGTTATAATTTAGATATTCTCAGCTTGTAAGAGACCAGATGGACAGATAAAGATCAGATTCTTAAAAATAATCTTAAATTTCTCTTTTCAGGGAGGGAAGACTATAAACATCACCAAGGTGTGGGTCAGCTTTTAAGCAGACACGCTAGTGATCCTCTTCTAGGATATGAGTGCATTTCAAAGGTTACTAGTGAAATTAGCCTTCAATGAGGGGCTTCCTACACCAGTCACAACAAAAGGGCAAGATAGCAGAAGCAGAAAATGCTACATCTCTGCTATATCACATAGGTCTGTAGAAAAATATAATAGGGAAAAAATGGAGACAAAATCAAAGACATTAGACTTTGCAGAAAAGGCTGATGTTCTGAAAAAAATCAGTGAGTAGTCACATGCACGTTTGCAGCAGCTTCTTGTTCTTGTGAATACCAAGAAGGGGGTAATCGAGTAATCCATGATTCTGATAGCATGAAGCTCCCAAAGCAAACTTCTCATTCAGCATTGTATCAGTATGACTGAACAAGTTAGTTAAGTAAGCTACTTAACTAACTAGATGTTCAGATTCTACTCAACTGCTAATTAAGTAGAATGTGAGATAAGTCTCAGGTGTGCTACATGTGGCACAGTTAGAACTGTAGATTGCCAAAAGAGTAAGCAACCTCCTTTGAGCAGCATATTGTGCAAAGAGACTGCTTTGGTTTGGCCATTTTGCTTGTATGTATTGCTGCAGATTGGTGAATAGGGTTATGAACAGTGTGCCTAAAGGCATAAAAGTAAAAGGGGGAGACCTGGAATGCAATGATCAGACAATGTCAAACTGGACCTTACTAGAATTGGCCTACAGTGACCAAATGCAACAGTTGTATAGCTCAGGACAGACATGTCTGGAGAACAAAATTAACCATCTTGTAAGACCTATGTAGCCCATGGCAGCATGACGATTTTGTTCTTTGTATATTTATGTATGTGAAGATGATTTACATCACTAAAAATTACTTTTTTCAAGTCCTCAACAGTCCATAGAGCATTTATTCTTCTTTGCACATTATAATAATCTCTTTACTACAAATCTGCTTGTAAAAGGTTTGAAGAGTTTTGCAACCCATAACCCAGTTTTTAGGTGTCTTCTTACAGTTCTTAAGCACACATTGATATTTGCATGATGTACACTCTTTCAAAAGTTTTAGTAAATTGAGCTTTCTGTTCAATGGTGCAATCCTATGCAATATCCTCTTAGCATGTAAAGATGTTTTTCTATTTTATCCAGTTTTCTCTATCAGCAAATAGATGTGGTTTCAGAATGTCATTTTCAGTGTTCTCAAAACAGTAGGAATGAACTACATGACACTTTAGAAGCAATTTGACCCCAAAAAATAATCTTCAAGTACTATTTTTATGTTGTTTTCTTTGAAAACGAGATAATAGTTTCGCTTTGTCCATCTGTCTGTAGACATTGAACCTTTTTGTTTATAGAGATAAAATAAACATTTTTTTGAGTTATGTAGATATTGATGAAATAGTATGATTTACACTTTTTGAATCTCCCAAAATCTATACTTGCACCTTTTAATGGTAGAAAAAGTAGAAAATTCCAAAATTTTTAATAAATATTCCAAATGATGTATTTATGCTAGAAGTTTGAAATTTTGCTGCTAGAATATGAAGATAATGAAGCTTCCATTGCCAACAATGAGTTGATCCCTTTGACCCAGAGCTGGTGGAAAAACATATCTTTTTAGTGTTAGCTGATAATTGTTTGTTTTTAGAGATAAATGAAAATTCTTTTGGGGTTAGATAGGAATTGATTAAATATTATGATTTATACTTTTTAAACCTTCTGAAAACTATGTTTCCTCTAATGATAGAAATACTGGCAATTTTCAAAATTTCCAATGAGTATTACAGAGGATATATTTAAGCTAGAAATTTTAAATTTTGGTGTTGGAATGGAAACATCGTGAAGTTTCCATTGATAACAATGAATTGACCTTTTAGACCCAGGATGTGTGGAAAAATGCAACTTTTTTCTTTTAAAAGATAATTGTTTATAAAGATAAATATTCCTTTTAGGTTGTGTAGGTATTGATGAAATATTACGATTTGCACTTTCTGAATATCCCAAAAAATATGATTGCACCCTCTAATGGTGGAAAAATTTAAAAATTCCAAAATTTTAAATGAATATCGCAAAAGATTATTTATGCTAGAAATATGAAATTTTGGTAGTGGAATGTGAAGGTTACCAAGTTTTTATTGATACCAATAAAGTGATAATTTGAAAACTAATTTCTTGGTTTTTTTTAATATTTAACTAATTTTAATTATCATTCATCATCATCATCCTCAAGCAGTCATGGGCTACGGAGGTCCAACCAGACCATGCAATTTAGTTCTCCAAGCAAGTCTATCCTGAGCTACATCTACTGCATCTGGCCACTGCACACCAATTCTAACAAGGTCCTGTTTGACATTGTCTGCCCACCGCATCCTAGGTCTCCCCTTCTTTCTGAGGCTTTTAGGCACACTGTTCATAACCCTATTCGCCAATCTATAATTATTCATACGGGCAACATGGCCAAACCAACGGAGTCTCTCTCTGCACAAAATGCTGCTTAAAGGAGGTTGCAAACTCCTTTGCCTAACCTCATCATTAGTTACAAAGTTGAACCACCTAATGCCCAAGATACTGCGTAAGCATCTAGTTTCCTGTTATCTTGTTTACAAAGTGTCCAAGTTTCACTACCATAACTAACCCTAGAAAGAACCAAACTATTATACAGTCTAATTTTAGTCTTTAGGTGTATACGCCTAATTCTCCACACTCTCCATAGATTCTTAAAAGTCCCGGCAGCAATCCCTATTCGTCTGTTAATCTCATGCCGCACATCACCATTATCTGTTACATAGCTCCCAAGATAATTAAACTGTGACACCTGCTGAAGACTGCAACCATTCAGATTAACTGAATCACAGCCTGCCTGACCAAATTTCATCACTTTAGTTTTCTCTCTGTTTATAACCAAACCTACTCTACTACCAGTCTCATCAACAGCTCGAATGAAAGAGTTCATCTCATCAACATCATTTGCCAAAAGGGCTAAATCAACCGCATAATCTAAATCAGAAATTTTCGTATCTCCAGTCCATTTAAGGCCAAAATCTTTCCCTTGAAGTGAATTTCGCATAACATAATCAATAACCAAACTAAAGAGAAAACGAGACAAAATGCACCCTTGTCAAACACCAGAAGTAATGCTTAAACCAATTGCTACAAGCCTTACCAACTCTCACACACGACTCAGTGTTATTATAGAGAGCTTTCATTATGTTAACTAACTTGTCTGGTATACCATATGATTTCACAATCAACCACAAATTATGACGATCAACAGAGTCGAAAGCCTTTTTGAAATCAACAAAGCTAGCAACCAAAGGTTTCTGAAACTCTAAACATTTCTGAAGAATCTGCCTAAATGAAAATATCTGATCCACACATCCCCTACCACTTCTGAATCCACACTGCCCATCAACCAGATTCTTAATTCTATTAAACACAATCATGCAAAGAACTTTACCTGGAACAGAGAGTAGGCTGATACCCCTATAGTTATCACAAGAACTGCGATCACCTTTTTTGAAAATAGGGATAACAATAACTCTGGTAAAATCCTTAGGAACCATGCCTTTATCATAAAAGATATTCAGAATTTCAGTCATCCAAATGGTAACCAAAACATTTCCAGCTCTAAGCATTTCTGTAGTAATTTCATCTACCCCTGGGGATTTATGAAGTTTAAGTTTAGAAACAGCCAAAATAACTTCAGATTGTGTTATAGGGCCAACGTAAAAGCCACCAATGCATCTATCGTCATTGCAAACAATGGGAATAGAACTAACCGCATTGTTTAGAATATCACTGAAATGCTCAGCCCACCTAGCCATGACAGAATCTTCAGCTTTTATAACCTTACCTTGTTTATCCTTCAATCCCTGTATACCTGTCCATTTTCTACCACACAAAACATTAACTATCTGGTAGAGTTCTCTGCTGTTGAGCTGTCTTACTGCTTCCTTGGCTTTGTCAGCCAAACCATCAAGCCAAAAATTCTTATCAGCAGCTAATTGATCTTTTACACGTTTATTAAGTTGTCTGTAAAGTGGCCGAGTGGTTAGCGCGCTGGGCTACTGATCTACAGGACCTGGGTTCGAGCCCCAGGTAAGGCATGGATGTTTGTGTTGTTTTCTGCTGAGGTCCTGCCATCCTCTCAGATCTTCTACTATGGCATATAAACTGACAGGCTCCTGTCAGACCTCTGTGGCAAGCAGCTGCTTGAGAGGGTATTTATTTTTTTTATTTAATGCTTTCTATTAGGACTAGTGGAGTATTGATTAAGGACATTCCTGCAGTTCTTTCTTTCCGAAATAAGCTCAAGTGCCTTATCACTCAGATAATTCTGCCTTTTCTGCTCCTTATTTCCTAAAAGAGTACTGTTAGTGTCCAAAAAAGCCTGTTTAAAATGATCCCATTCTTCCTCAACTTCAGTAGTAAGCATACCATGACTGTCATAATGACTAAGTAACCTGTCATGGTAAGCTTTGGCTATAACTTTCAGAGCTTCAGTATTAAAAGTAAATTTTTTAATCCTAGCACAACGCTTTTTAAGTTTAAGTTGCAAGACACTTTTAACAAGGTAATGGTCAGATCCAATTTCAGCTCCCCTATATGCCCTGTTATTTCTAACAGAACTAGCCCATTTGCTGTTAATTAATATATAATCAATCATATTCCTATGCAGCCCATCAGGTGAAACCCATGTGTACTTATGTATGTTGCGGTGTTTGTAATATGTGTTAGTTATTCTGAAACCATTGAGTTTACTTACCTGTAGGAGACGTTGCCCATTGCCATTGCAGCTACCAATACCAAAAGGGCCAATCACCCCTCCCCAAAGGTAGAGTCAGTACCAACTTTGGCATTGAAGTCAACAAGAACAAGGGTAATATAGCCTTTCTTGACAGAATTCAAAATATCCTGAAGTTGTTCATAAAACCTATCCTTCTCATCATCATCGGCATCCTCAGTGGGGGCATAACAGCAGTGGGGGCATTCAGGTCTTTAACGCTTGTTTGAAATTTTGCTGTAAGAAACCGTTCATTAATGCACTCATATCCTAGAAGAGCATCACTAGCGTGTCTGCTGAGAAGAGGGGCGGGAGTGGCTCAGTCGGTAGTGTGCCAGGCTCGTAATCTGTAGTTCCCAGGTTCGAGTCCCAGCTGGGTCAGCGTTGAGATTTATCTCCGCAAAATTTCCCCGCCCTGCCCACGGTCAGTAGGGGACACTGATGGGCTTGGAAAGGCCACCGTCCGTTGGATGGGACATTAAGCCGTGGCCCCGTGTGTGGGAGAGCCATACCCTGTGCACGTTAAAGAACATGCTGGATGGCCTTGATGGGAGGCTACCATCTGTCTCCCAACAGCTGTTCCAGTGGGTCCCCTCCCCCAACCTTCTGTGAGCCTTCCGGGTCCATGTGACCTGGCCATTTAGCCCATGGTGTGCAAAAAAGTTCCGTTCAGAGGTAAAACAACCCAACCTGCTGAGAAGCAGACCCACACCTTGGTGATGCTTATTGTCGTCCCTCCCTGAAAAGAGAAATTTAAGATTATTTTTAAGAATCTGACCTTTATCTGTCCATTTGGTCTCTTGCAAGCCAAGAATATCTAAATTATAATGGTGGATTTCTTGTGTGAGGACATCAAGAGAAAAAGCTCTGTGCAGAGTCCTCACATTCCAACTACCTATGGAGAGAAAATGGTTAGTGGGATGTTTAAAGAAACTATGTTTATTGAGAGAGGGAATGTCGACAATATCAAACAGCCCCCCTAATCGCAGACATGGGGCAAAGGCCCGTTCCCCCACTACTAAAGGTTGAAGCCATCTACAGTGGAAGACTTCCTCCAATGTAGAATTTGACGATGCCAATAGAAGCAAAGAGTTCAGGTGCCTGCGATGACTTCTGCTAAGGATTATCCACCAGCTGATAAACATATCCTGTGAATCTATTCACTTGGGGCTGTCAACCCACAAACAAACAGAAAACACAGCGGAAGATTTTCCCTCCACAAAAGCCCACCAGTGCAGCAAAATCAGGATCCATAATCAAGCTCAGAGCCATATATCTGTCCAGTCCAGTGGGTTTATATGGTCAGCACCAGGACCCTGTGTGGTTGACCACTCCTCAGCAGGGTAGAAAAAAAAAGAAAAGTAGCCATAGTTGTCCAGATCAGTAGGCCACACTAATCTGGCAGCCCTCCCCTTCCGTTCACTTCCACAAGAGAGTATCTCTTTTGAAAGGTACTAACGGTCTGCACCACGAGAAGGCGGGGTCGGACATTAGGTGCTAGGCCTGGCTGGTTCTATGCATCATCACAGGGGATTGGTGCATAGCTCTCCTTCCAGTGACTACCTAGCTACCATTTACAGACCTAATTATCATTACATATCATTAAATGTAGAAACAGCAAAACTGCTAACAACTTTTTCAAATGATTTATATGTAACAGAAATTTGAAATTTCGGTGGTAGCTCTTCAAGAGATATTCCACTGACAGTAATAATGCACCCACTTTTCTCAGAGGGATGTGCTAAATGCAACTTTTTAAATTTAAGAAATAAAAGACAATTTTTTTTATGTTGTATAATTACTAATAAAATGCTATTTCCATTTTCCCCACCATCCATTAGCTCAAATTAAAACTTTTAAGGAATGAAAAAGTAGGTAAAGGAAAGGTCTCTTTGAAAACGAAAATTCCATATGTGCCAGAGGCGATATGCTTCTTCTAGTTTATCTATTTAAAATATTAGAAAAAAAAATAAAGGTTTGAATTAGTCATTATCATCATCATCCTCAAGCAGCCATGGGCTATGGAAGACCAACCAGATTGTGCAGTTTAATTCTCTAAATATATCTGTACTGAGCTAACATCCATTGTATCTGACCACTGCACACTAATTCTAACAAGGTCCTGTTTGACATTGTCTGCCCACCGCATACTAGGTCTTCCCCTCTTTCTGAGGCCTTTAGGCACACTGTTCATAACCCTATTTGCTAATCTATAATTATCCATACGGGCAACACGGCGAAACCAACGGAGGTTCTCTGCACAATATACTGCTCAGAGGAGGTTGCTGACTACTTTGTCTAACCTCATGATTACTGACAAAGTTGAACCATCTAATGCCCAAGATACTGCGTAAGCATCTAGAATCAAAAGCATCTAGTTTCCTGTTACCTTGTTTACAAAGAGTCCAAGTTTCGCTATCATAAATAACTCTAGAAAGAACCAACCTCTTTTACAGTCTAATTTTAGTCATAAGGTGCATATACACCTATTTCTCCACACACTCTGTAGATTCTTAAACATTCCGGCAGCAATCCCTATTCATCTTCTAATCTCATGCCACACATCACCAATATCTATTACATAAGTTCCCAAGATAATTAAACTAAGACACCTACTCAAGAATGGAACTATTCAGATTAACTGAACCACACAGCATGCCTGATCAATTTTCATCACTTTAAATACACTACTCACAAAAATTAGGGGATATTTCAAAATGAATATGAAGCAATAAAAAAAAGAAGCATTTGAATTGTTTTTATTAAACAAGAACATCAGAAAAGCAAACGACAAGTTGAAGAAAGTTGTTCGATTATGCAAATGAGATGCAAACTCAATTGTCATGATTGAGTAGCAAGTGACATATTGGGGGGGGGGGGGGTGAACAGAAGCATGTCAAACTGGATGAGAGTGGCACACATTGACTGTTCAGTAGGGTGTATGGTCACCCAAGACTGCCAAAACATACTGACAGCGATGGGGCATGGACAGGATCAGAATGTCCAGCAGTCTTGTGTTCTGCCACTCTTGCTCCAGGGCAACTTCCAGCTCAAGTAGTGTTGTTGGAGGCATTGGACGATTTGCCAGATGTCTTCCCAGTGCATCCCAAGCATGTTCAATGGGATTCAGGTCTGGAGAACGTGAAGGCCAGTCCATGCATTCGATTCCTGCCTCCTGAAGCATGTTGTTCATGAGATGTGCACGGTGGGGCCTTGCATTATCGTCCATGAAAAGAAAGTTGTTTCCAACTGCTCCAGCATAGGGTACCACTATATGGTGCAGGACCTCATCTCGATATCTGACAGCAGTCAGTGATCCGTTTCTGATGACGTGGAGGTTGGTACGACCACCAATGCTGATTGACCACCAATGCCCACACCATGATTCCATCAGCACCGAAGGAGTCCCTTTCTCACATGAAACGTGGATTCTCCCGTGTTCCTCGTTCACACCAGATCAGGACACAATGACTGTCAGGCTGCAGACTGGACCGGGACTCATCAGAGAAGAGGACAGTTGACCACTCATCACGGGTCCAATGACGATGCTCATTAGCCCACCTTCTATGGTGTTCAGCAGATAACGGAATGCATACCATTGGTCACCGGGCATGCAGTCCAACACGATGGAGCCAATTTCGTATGGTCTTGGTGCATATCCGTCGTCTAGTGGCAGCAAGAAACTGTCCCCGCAGCTCTGTTGCATTGCTGCGCCTGTTCCTTCTTGCTAATAAGATCAAGTAGCGGTCATCTTTTGCTATTGTGGCAGATGGGTGACCCTGCACTCATCTTCTTCGTACTATGCCAGTCTCTTGAAAGCGATTCCAGTCTGCTAATCACGCTTTGGGATGTTCCAAGTGCTGTTGCCACTGTCATCTGTGTTTGACCAACTTCAAGACATCCTATGGCTCTCCAGGCTTTGCATTCAGACAAATCATGTTACAGGGGCATTGCAAGGGCTGGGAAATTGCAGGATGTGCACTTTCAAGATCAGGGAATGTGCAGATACTCCAGTACTTTCAGCCTTTTATATAGTGCATTTTCACCAATGACATCAAAGTTGGTTTTGCATCTCATTTGCATAATCAAACAACTGTCTTTGACTTGTCGTTTCCTTTTCTGATGTTCTTGTTTAATAAAAACAATTCAAATGCTTCTTTTTTTTTTTATCGCTTCATATTCATTTTGAAATATCCCTTAATTTTTGTGAGCAGTGTAAATAATAATTTGATAATCTCAGCGTTACCTGTAGACATTTAAATGTCTATAATTCAATAAATGTTTTTGTGGAAAAAATTTCGCTGATATACAGGATTCAAACCCGTATCTCTCCAGAAACATGCCAGAGTATTGGAACCTGTTGAACTAATTGAACAGGTTAAAATACTCTTGCATGTTTCTGGAGAGATGAGGGTTCGAATCTTGTATGTCTGCGAAATTTTTTCCACAAAATCAGTTATTCATCACTTTAGTTTTCTCTCTGTTAATCACCAAACCTACACTACTACCATCTTAATCAACAGCTCGAATGAAATAGTTCATCTCATCAACATCATTTGTCAAAAGGGCTAAATCATCAGCTTAATCTAAATCAGAAATTTTCAGATCTCTAGATCATTTAAAGCCAAAATATTTCCATTGCAGTGAATTTTACATAATTTAATTAATAGGGGACAAAATGTAACCAGTGTGACATGAGAAGCAATGCTAAACCAATTGCTACAAGTCTTGCCAACTCTCACTCATGACTCAGTGTTATATTAGAACTAACTTGCCTGGTATGCCATATGATTTCATGATCAACCATAAATTATGATAAAAAAAGCCAGAAGCATATTTGAAATCAACAAAGCTAGTAACAAAGGTTTCTGAAACTCTAAAACATTTCTCAAGAATCTGCACAAGTGAATAAATCTGATTCACACATCCCCTACTTCTGAATCACACAATTGCCTATCAACCAGGTTCTTAATTCTATAACAAAATCATGCAAAGAACTTTACCTGGAACAGAAAGTAGGCTGATACCCCTATAGCTATCACAAGAACTGTGATCACCTTTTTTAAAAATAGTGATAATAATAGCTCTGTAAAATCTTTAAGAACCGTGCCTTTATCATAAAAGATATTGAAAATTTCAGTTATCCATGTGGTAACCGAAACATTCCCCAGCTCTAATCATTTCTTTAGTAATTTAATCTACCCTGGGGATTTATGTAGTTTAAGATTAGAAATAACCAAAATAACTTCAGACTCTGTTATAGGGCCAACATTAAAGCCAGTAATGTATAGGTAGGGGATGTGTGGATTAGATTTATTCACTTGTGCAGATTCTTGAGAAATGTTTTAGAGTTTCAGAAACCTTTGTTACTAGATTTGTTGATTTCAAATATGCTTCTATCTTTTATGATCATAATTTACGGTTGATCATGAAATCATATGGCATACCAGGCAAGTTAGTTCTAATATAACACTGAGTCATGAGTGAGAGTTGGCAACACTTGTAGGGACATCATTAGGCATAATGGGAACAGAACTAACCACATTGTTTAGAACATCACTGAAATGCTCAGCCCAACTAGTCATGACAAAATCCTATCCAGTTTTTACCACACAAACTATTAACTATATGATACAGCTCTCTGCTGTTGCGCTGACTAATTGCTTCCTCAACTTTGTCAGCCAAGCCATCTAGCAAAAGTTTCTTATTAGCTCTAACAGATCCTTTACACATTTATTAAGCTCTTTGTAATGCTTTCTTTAGGGTATTGGTTAAGGATATTCTTGCAGTTCTTTCTTTTCGAAATCAGCTCAAGTACCTTATCACTCAAATAATTTTGCCTCTGCACCTTTTTACCTAAAAAAAAAACTACTGTTAGTTTCAAGAAAAGCCTGTTTAAAAAGGTTCCATTCTTCCTCAACTTCAGTTGTAAACAAACCATGGCTCTCATAATGACTAAGTAAATGTATCATGGTAAACTTGAACTGAGGCTATTTCTTTCATAGCTTCAGTATTGAAGGTAAGTTTTTTAACCTTAGCACACTTCTTAAGTTTAAGTTACAAGACAATTTTAACAAGTTAATAGTGTGATCCAATTTTAACTCCCCTATATTTCCTGGTATTCCTAACAGAACTTACCCATTTGCTCTTAATTTATATATAATCAATCATATTCTTATGCAGCCCTTATGGGAAACCCATATATACTTATGTATGTTGCAGTGTTTGTAACAAGTTTTATTCTCAAACCATTAAGTTTACTTACCTGTAGGAGACACTGCCCATTGCCATTGCAGCTACCAATACTAAAGGGACTTATCACCCCTCTCCAAAGGTCAGAATCAGTAGTTTTAGCATTGAAGTCACCTAGAACAAGGGTATCTCCTTTCTTGATATAATTCAAAATATCCCAAAGTTGTTTGTAAAACTTCTCTTTCTTATCCTCATCAGCGTCCTCAGTGGGGGCATAACAACAGATAACATTCAAGTCTTTAATACTTGTCTGAAATTTAGCTATAAGAAACCTTTCATTAATATACTCAGCATGTTATACTGGCAGGTTTCTGTCAGACCTCTGTGGCAAGAGCTACTTGAAGGGGGTATTTATTTTTTATTTATTTATCCTAGAAGAGCATCACTAGCGTGTTTTCAGGAAGTAAACTTATGCCTTGTAGATGCTTCCTACCTTCCCTCCCTAAAAAGATTATTTTTAAGTATCCAATCTTTATCTGTCCATCTGGTCTTTTGCTAGCCAATAATATCTAAATTATAACTAAATTTTAACTTTTAACTGTGGAGTTCCTGTGTGAGTACATCAAGAGAATAATCTATGTGCAGAGTCCTCACATTCTAACTACTTATGGAAAGAAAATGGTTACTATGATGTTTAAAGAAATTATGTTTATTGACAGAGGGAATGTCGACAAATCAAACAGCCCCCTAATCACAGGCATAGGGTAAAGATCCATTCCCTCAGTACTAAAGACAAGCCATCTACACTGGAAAATTTCCTCGAATGTAGGATTTGACAATGTCCATAGGAGCAAGATTTCAGATATCTGCGATGGCCTCCGATCAGGATTATCCATCAGCTTATAAAACGTATTTTGTGAGTATATTCATTTGGGACTGTCAACCAATAAACAAACAGAAATACAGTGGAAGATTTTTCCCTCAATAGAAGCCCACTAGTGCAGCAAAATCAGCATCCATATCAAGCTCAGAACCATTATTCCATTCTGGTTGATATATATGGTCAGTACCAGGACCCTGTGTGGTTGACCATTCCTCAGCATATACAAAAATAATTAAAAACATATAATAGAAAGTTTAGAAAGTTGATAGTTTAATTGGCAGAAATTGTCCGAAACACAGGTGTGTTCAATAGCAGAATTAGAGGTCGAGGAGCCCGAGGTGGAAAAACATTTAGTGGCCCTATGGAATTTTAAGAAACAAATAGTTATAGGCCCTAGGTGGCCTATTAGTCTGTTTATCAGTAATAATAAATAATCAGTAATATGGAATAATTGGTAAATGGGTGTATTCAGTATACAGTAAAGTCCTGGTTATTCAGTATTCAAGCCTCTGGAATTCTCATGCAACGGGTATATATATATATCACATTGAACTTGGTATGGCAAAGTTCAATGCACATTGTAGTTCTCCCAGATGGCGCTGGTGTCGTCTTTCACACATTTTACATTTTCTAAGCCTTGGACATCAGCTGGTGCTCAAGAATCAAATGTTAGTTCAGTGGATGACCCCGATGAAAAGTATCTGAATTGTAGCAGGGCCCAGCCAGGCCTAACACCAAATATCTGACTCTGCCTTCTCATGGTGCTGGCCATTAGTCAAAAGAGATACTCTCTTGTAGAAGTGAGAGGAAGGGGAGGGCTGCCAGATTAGTGTGTCCTTCTAATCTGGACAACTATGGCTTTTTTTTTTTCTACTCTGCTGAGTAGTGGTCAACCACACAGGGTTCTGGTGCTGACCATATAAACTTACTCCACTGGATTAAGGCTCTGAGCTTGATTATGGATCCTGAATCTGCTGCACAGGTGGACTTCTGGAGGGAAAATTTGCCATTCTGTTTTTTGTTTGTTTGTGGATTGACAGCCCCAAGCGAATAGATTCACAGTATACATTTTATCAACTGGTGGATAATCCTGAGCAGAGGTCATCTCTTTTTGAGGAAAAAAAGAGCAGAGGAGACAGAATTATTGGAGTGATAAGGCAGTTGAGCTTATTTCAGAAAGAAGAAACTGCAGGAATGTCCTTAATCAATACCCTACTAGTCCTAATAAAAAGGATTACGGAGAGCTTAATAAATGTGTAAAAGATCAGTTAGCTGCTGATAAGAATCTTTGGCTTGATGACTTGGCTGACAAAGCCAAGGAAGCAGTTAGACAGCACAACAGCAGAGAGCTGTACCAGATAGTTAATGTTATGTGTGGTAGAAAATGGTCAGGTATACAGGGATTGAAGGATAAACAAGATAAGGTTATAGAAGGTGAAGATTCTGTCACGCTAGGTGGGCTGAGCCTTTAGGTGTATGTTGTAAACAATATGGTTAGTTCTACTTCCATTGTTTGTAATGATAGAAGCATCACTGGCTTTATTGTTGGCTCTATAACACAGTCTGAAGTTATTTTAGTTGTTTCTAAATTTAAACTACATAAATACCCAGGGGTAGATGAAATTACTATTGAAATGCTTAGAGCTGGAAATGTTTTGGTTACCACATGGATGACTGAAATTTTGTATATCTTTTATGATAAAGGCATGGTTCCTAAAGATTTTACCAAAACTATTATTATCCCTATTTTTAAAAAAGGTGATCGCAGTTCTTGTGATAACTATAGGGATGTCAGCCTACTCTCTGTTCCAGGTAAAGTTTTGCCTGGTTGTGCTTAATAGAATTAAGAATCAGGTTGACAGTCAATTGTGTGATGAGCGGTGTGGATTCTATAGTGGTATGGGATGTATGGATCAGATATTTTCACTCAAGCAAATTCCTGAGAAATGCTTAGAGTTTCAAAAACTTTTGCTTGCTAGCTTCGTTGATTTTAAAAAGGCTTTTGACTCTGTTGATTGTCATAATTTGTGGTTGATTATGAGATCGTATGGCATACCAGACAAGTTAGGTAACATAATATAGGCTCTAATAATACTGAGTCCTGTGTGAGAGTTGGTAAGGTTTGCAGCAATTGGTTTAGCATTGCTTCTGGTGTTCGACAAGGGTGCATTTTTCCCCCTTTTCTCTTTAGTTTGGTTATTGATTTTGTTACGTGAAATTCACTGCAAGGGAAAGATTTTGGCCTTAAATGATCTGGAGATATGAAAATTTCTCATTTATGTTTTGCTGATGATTTAGCCCTTTTAGCAAATGATGTTGATGAGATGAACTCTTTAATTCAAGCTGTTGAAGAGACTAGTAGTAGAAAAGGTTTGGTGATAAACAGAGAGAAAACTAAAGTGATGAAAATTAGTCAGGCAGTTGGACAGCACAACATTCAGTCGCTCTGAATAGTTGCACCCTTGAGTAAGTGTCTCAGTTGACCCCTCGATGCGAGAGCCTGTCCGTGGTAGGGGACCACCCTGTGAAGGTTCCGCTGGCTCGGTTACCTTCACAGGGTCCTAAACGCTCGCCCGCGTGTTTGCCATGCGCGGAGACCCGTGTCCCGGGAAAGGAGGATCCTGGTAGTTGCTCGGGGGTCCCCGTCTTCTCTCCTCAGCTCATGACTGGCATGGTCCCCATTGGCCGTCTTGCCATTGGGGAGCCTGTCTGTCGCGGGGCTGGGCAGCGGATTCCGGGGCCTCTGCTATACACTGCTTTGGCCTCTGCTTCCGGTAAACGGGAGCTCCTGGGGTGGCCCCCCCAGGAGCAATCAGCTGGTGGGCAGGTCCTGCTAGGGTCAACCGTGCAGAGCGGTGAGTAACCTTGCCCACGGTCCGGGTACAGGTTTACAAGTTTCCTCACAGATTATTTTCCTTTTGTCGTTATCCTTTCTTTGTGCAGCCAGTTTGGCAGTCACAATATTCTTATTTTTGCGCTTTGTTTCATTTGTGTAGAACGTTTTTGTTCTGCACATTTCTCTTTTTATTTACTTTCTATTTATTTGTGAGGGCTTGGCTCACTGTCTGTGTGGGTATAGTGCCTGCGTAGCCCTGGCGCCCGACTGGGCGTCCCCTTGTTGGGCTCCGTGGAGGGTGGGGACAGCGGGCACTGAACCACACAAAAACAAACATGCGAGAGAATGAAGAAAATAATGCGATCGCCGCCAACAAGAGGGCTCGACGTGAGCCCCCATCTTCCTCATTGTCTACGTTATCTCTGCCGTCGTCTTCTGTGTCTGTGTCTTCGTTCCCAAAGTTCCTGATCATCCACTCCACGGGTGATCAGGTACTTGGGGACATGTCCCCTTTTTTCGTTAATAAAGGTTTGAAAGATCTTGCGGGAGAACCGAAATCTGTAAAGCGCTTACGATCTGGCGACTTACAAGTTGAGACCGCTTGTTCAAAACACTCAGAACTACTCCTGAAAGTCAAAGAAATTGGTGGGGTGGCTGTCGAAGTCACTCCCCATAAAACTTTGAATTCCTCTCGGGGTGTGATCACCGAGTGGGGCCTCCTCAAAGTCACTGAGGAAGAGATCCTCTCGGAGCTCACACCTCAAGGAGTAACAGCGGTCCACCGGGTTTCGACACACCGTGATGGGAAATTAACACCCACCCGGGTCTTAATTGTTACATTCAACACACCACGCCTGCCTTCTTCCATCAAGGCAGGTTATTTACATTGTGAGGTAAGGCCGTATATACTGAACCCTCTGCGCTGTTTTCAGTGTCAGATATATGGTCATGCCCGCACAGCATGCAGGGGCAAGCCCACCTGTGCTCGCTGTGGCAGTAAGGATCATCTCGATCCTGACTGCACAGCAGAAAAGGAATGCTGTGTGAACTGCAGTGGCGAACATCCGGCGTACTCCCGCGACTGTCCGAAGTGGAAGGAGGAAAAGGAGGTACAATGCCTCAAAGTCATCAACAACATCTCGTATCCTGAAGTGAGAAAGCTTGCTGCACCGCCCGCCCCACCTGGCAAGGTTTCCTATGCCAGTGCAGTCATTGGAA
Organism: Ryuthela nishihirai; assembly: GCA_038380435.1. Classification (NCBI taxonomy): domain Eukaryota; kingdom Metazoa; phylum Arthropoda; class Arachnida; order Araneae; family Heptathelidae; genus Ryuthela; species Ryuthela nishihirai. The sequence goes on along the minus strand of JAWZYU010000011.1, from coordinate 82,420,803 downwards.
AGCCCATCGTTCCAATGACTTCGGTTGCGGTGCAGACTGACATCAGTGTACCACCTACTGAGTCTTTCTCGCCAGCTGCGAAGTACCTCCTCACGCAGGCGAGACCGAGGGTGGTGTCGACTTCGACATCAACCCCGGTTTCCATTCCTGCAGCTCAGCCTTCCACCTCCACCGGAAGGCCTCCTCCTTCCCGACCTCAGACAGCAAGACCTTCCAAACCGAAGGGGCCCCCACCGGGGCCTAAAAAGAAACTCATCACTCCTCCTCAAAGGGCGGTCACCGATCCATGCCCCTTGGACGATTCCGAGGACATGGATACCGACCGCCCCTATTCAGTAAACCGTCCTCCGCGGCGGTTAAGCTGAATAGAAATTTGTCGTCCGCCCACTCTTCTAAGTCCTGAGATGGCCACACTCCTACAATGGAATTGTCGTGGATTCCAGAGGAATCTAGACGACATCAAGGCCCTCCTTCAGGCACACCAGCCCATCTGTGTGTGCCTGCAGGAGACATACTTGCAGCCAGTCACAGATCCCACGATCCGGCACTTTTCACTGGTTCGCCGGGACCGGGATGGAGATGGTCCAGCTCGCGGGGGTGTCGCCATCCTTGTGAGCAACCATTCTCCATTCCAGGTCGTACCCCTCACCACCAACTTGGAGGCGGTAGCCATCTGTCTCTTTGTGGGGTTCTCGCTGACTGTCTGCTCTGTATATCTTCCACCTGGGAGCATCGTCTTCCAGGAAGACCTTGATGATCTCGTCTCGCAGCTGCCGTCCCCCTTCCTGATTATGGGGGACCTCAACGGACACAGTCCACTTTGGGGCAGTGCTGACACCAACGGGAGGGGTGGGGTCCTAGAGCAGTGGCTCCTGGATCCTTCTCTCTCCCTGTTGAACACCGGTGTCAGTACTTACTTTCACTCCCCAACCCGCTCTTTCACTGCCATTGACCTCACCATCTGCTCCTCCTCGATCCTTCCACTCTTTACATGGGTGGTCGAGGACAACCCTTATGGAAGCGATCACCTCCCCGTGGTGTGCACCATCTCGCGTGGGGGGCCTTGCAGCCCTTCACGCGTCTCACGGTGGAGGCTCGATCGGGCTGACTGGGGTGGTTTCGAGCTGCTCTCTGAGCTCGGCGACCACTCTGTCAGCCAGGAGCCTATCAATGTGGCAGTAGCGGAGATAACGGACTGTATCGTAGATGCAGCTGCATCAACGATTCCTCAAACTTCTACACGGTTTCCTCGCTTTCCGAAACCGTGGTGGAATCCAGAATGCACCGCAGCTCGTAAGGCTCAGAACAAGGCTTGGGGGGTGTTTTGGAGATATCCGACGTCCCCCAACCTTGAAAATTTCAAACGCGCCAGGACGAAAGCACGTTTCGTCCGATGCCAGAGCCAGAAGGAATCTTGGATCAAGTATACATCTTCCATCACCCGCACGACTAGTTCTAAGGTCGTGTGGGATAAAGTCTGGAAGATGAGTGGGAACTACACCTCCCACTCGTTATCGATCCTGGAGCACAATGGACAGGCAATTGCTGATCCCAAAGCAATTGCCGACACTCTGGGGGAGTCCTTCTCTTCCATCTCTTCGTCTTCCTCTTACTCCCCCGAGTTTCTGGTCCAGAAGGGCAGGGCGGAGCGCTCTCCGCTGTCTTTCCACTCTAATGGCCTGGAGCCTTACAACAGGCCATTCACAGCGGAGGAGCTTCGCCTTGCTCTGCACTCTTCTCGTGCCTCTGCTGTAGGGCCGGACAATGTCCATTATGCCATGCTCCAACATCTTTCACCATCGAGTAAGGATCGGCTGCTCCATCTCTTCAATCGCATTTTTCTCGAGGAGCAGTTTCCGGACTCCTGGCGGGAGGCCATCATCTTGGCCTTCCCCAAGCCAGGCAAAGATCCCAAGATTCCTTCCAATTATCGTCCAATCGCATTGACGAGCTGCGTGTGCAAGGTGTTGGAAAGAATGGTAAATGCCGGACTCATCTGGTATTTAGAACATCACAACCTTCTTTCCAACACCCAGTGTGGCTTTCGCAGGCAACGGTCAACTCTTGACCATCTGACCATCTTGACCATCTCGAATCGGCTATCAGAAATTCCTTTTTAAGAAGAGAGCACCTGGTGTCAATTTTCTTCGACATCGAAAAAGCGTACGACACAGCTTGGAGATTCGGCATTCTTCGTGACCTCCACAGCTTCGGCTTGAGAGGTCACATGCCGATCTTCATCTCCAACTTCTTATCGACACGCTCTTTTCGTGTCCGTGTCGGTAACACTCTGTCGCGGCCGTACCCCCAAGAACAGGGGGTGCCACAAGGCTGCATTCTGAGTGTTACGCTTTTCGCTGTCAAGATTAATTCTATAACTAGACAACTTCCTCCATCAGTAGGCAATGCCCTCTATGTTGATGACTTTAGCATATTTTGCTCATCGTCCAGCATGAGGGTCATTGAAAGACAACTGCAAATTGCCCTGAACAATCTATCGGTTTGGGCGACGGCAAACGGGTTTCGGTTCTCCCCACAGAAGACCGCTTGTGTGCACTTTTGCCACAAGCGTAATCTTCATCTGGATCCCGAGCTGCGGCTCGGGGGTAACATCATTCCAGTTGTGGCGGAGACCAAGTTTCTCGGTCTCATATTCGATTGGAAATTGACCTTTTTACCACACATACATCATCTCAGGTCCAAGTGCACGCGGGCATTGAACATCGTGAAGGTCCTCTCCTCCCTCTCTTGGGGGGCGGACCGATGTTCTTTGCTCCGCCTGTACCGTGCACTTGTCCGATCGAAACTGGACTACGGATCCCAGGTGTACGACTCGGCCCGGGATTCGGTGGTGAAGGTGCTGGACCCCCTCCATCATCAGGCCCTCCGTGTTTGCACGGGAGCCTTCCGCACTTCACCGGTCCAGAGTCTTTACGTTGAGACCGACGAACCTTCTTTATCTCTTCGCCGTCAGCAGTTGTCCCTACAATATGCTTCTAAATTGCGATCCCTGCCTGGCCATCCCCTTGGGACTGCGTTTTCAGTCCGAAGTGGGAAATGCTTTACAATAATCGGCCGACTGCCATTCGTCCATTTGGTTTGCGAGTCCGAGGCTACCTCAGAGACATCAACACCAGTCTCGATAGCGTTGCACAGTTGACAGCTGAGCCACTTCCACCATGGCTCGCTGTTTCCCCTTCCTGCGATTTTTCCCTGTGCAGGACGGGGAAGGCCTTTACACCCGACTGTGTGTACCGGCAACTCTTTGCCAGCCATCGTGCTGAGCACCCGGACTTCTTGCCTGTCTTTACAGATGGCTCGAAGTCCGGCACATCGGTGGGATCAGCCATGGTCTGCTGTGATGTAATCATTGCAGACCAGATCCCACTGCAGTGTTCCATCTTCACTGCAGAGTTGCACGCTATCAGCCTCGCCTTGGACCACGTGGCGACTAAGCATCATCGTCGGTGTGTGCTTTACACCGACTCGCTTAGCTCGCTACAGGCTTTGATCTCGGTGAGGCATCGGCCTCACCCTGTTCTTACTAAGATCCGCCAGCAGCTACATCGTCTGGCAGCCACAACCACAATCCATTTCTGTTGGGTGCCCGGTCACGTCGGGATTAGGGGCAATGACTTGGCAGATGCTGCTGCCAAGTCAGCCACGCCCCTGTCCGACTCTCCGTTGCCGGTTCCCTATCTGGATTTCCGGCAGCGTTTTACCACCGAGCTCCGGGCACAGTGGCAGAGATCTTGGTCGGAACAGCTTACGAACAAGCTCTTTGAGATCAAACCTATCATCAAACCATGGCAGTCTTGTTACCGCAGGAATCGCAAGGAGGAAGTTGTACTTGCTCGGCTCCGCTTAGGTCACTCGTTTATTACTCATTCGTTTCTCTTATGGGCGGACGACGTACCTAAGTGTGAGTTTTGTGACACCATTTTAACCATCAAACACATTTTAATATCGTGTCCATGTTTTAACTTTGAACGGTGTTTGTTTTTTAATTTTCATGATTTTATGTCCGAGCCCCTTACACTCGGACATTTGTTAGCTGATCATTGTTGTTTTAACGCTGTCTTTCAATTTTTACAATTTACAGGTTATTTTACTCGTCTATAATTTTACTCTACTGATTGTTTACACCTGGTTACTTTTATTTTAACAAAATATTTCTACATTTGTTTATTGTTATTCACTGCTTGTTATTTTATTATTCTACGTTTGTCTCGTTAAATTCCTAGTTTATTTTTAAAAATTGGTTGAGGATTCCATGACTTTTATCTTTTTACATCTTGGACATTCGTTTGGCGCATTATAGCCTTAGTTGCTAATGCGCCATTAAACCCTAAACAACCAACCAACCAATGTCTCAGTTGAATTATCTTGGGTGTTATGCAACAGATACTGGTGATGTGTGGCATGAGATTAACAGGTGAATATAGGATTGCCTCTGGGACTTTTAGGAATCTATGGAGAGTGTGGAGAAATAGGCGTATACACCTAAAGACTAAAATTAGATTGTATAACAGTTTGGTTCTTTCTAAGGTTAGTTATGGTAGTGAAACTTGGATGCTTTGTAAAAGATAACATGAAACTAGATGCTTTTGTTTGTGCAGTATCTTGGGCATTAGGTGGTTTGACTTTGTAAGTAATGATGAGGTTAGGCAAAGGAGTTGTCTAACCTCATCATTCTCATCATCATCATGCCTTTAAGCAGCATATTTTGCAGAGAGAGACTCCATTGGTTTGGCCATGTTGCTTGTATGGATAATTATAGATTGGCGAATAGGGTTATGAACAGTGTGCCTAAAGGGCTCAGAAAGAGGGGGAGATCTAGGATGCGGTGGGGAGACAATGTTAAACAGGATCTGGTTAGAATTGGTGTGCAGTGGCGAGGTGCAGCAGATATAGCTCAGGACAGATATGCTTGGAGAGCTAAATTGCACAGTCTGGTTGGACCTTTGTAGCCCATGGCTGCTTGAGGAGGAGGATGATGTAGAGTCGGCACACAAAAACTCGGACTCCTCAATTTTTTTTTCTATCCGACTCCAACTCCTCCAGGTAGTGCTGTACAAGCGGAACCGGGAATTGCTGTGGTTGCATAAGATCGCAACAAAAGAGATTCATTGACCCCTCTTTTTAAATTTGATGTTTTGGTTTGTGCATTTTTACCAGAGCCACCAAAACCACTGATTTATGTTTTACATAATTTTTCACCATCATCATCTTCAATCATACATTGACACATTAAATATTTCCATCTGTGGTTACTGTAAAATATTCAAAAACTGCAGACCTCGTTGGAACTGTCTTTGCCATTGTTAAAGGGGTTTTAGACATGAAAGTTCAAAACATATGAAATTTGGAAAGAGCTCAAAATTAAATAAGCATTAATAATCAAAAATATTTTCTGAAAGGAAAATAATTAATTAATGACCTTAGTATCTGAAATGGAAAACATTGTGTTTATTATTTGAATGGTTTAACCAACATAGCTGCCACTGATGCCACACATAAAATATACACAAAAGCATATTTTATTAAAATTTATATTGAGGTTGGAGTCAGAGAGTCTGTAAAAATATACCAACTCCACAGCACTAGTTTCTAGAACTTAGCCAGTAAACTACACTGCACCTACATATCCGTAGGTAATTGTTTTTTGTTTTTTCTTGAAAATAAAGTTTAGCTTAGTTTTACCATTCTCATACTACGGATAATGCTTTTGTCTTTGTGTGCCTTTCTATGAACATTATCTTTCAAAAATTATCTTTCACATTTTGTTATTAGGAAAATACAGTATTACTTGTAGTCAGTGCCATCTGATGGCCAAAATTACAATTCTTTCCACAGTCTCCCACTCTTTCCATTGAAGCAGTTCCTGGAATTTTTGTTAAGTACTCAGGTTTAGACAATCATTAAGTGCGAAAATACGTATAAAAATTATTATTCAGATATTTACATTTGCATTAAGGGCATTATAGTTCATTTTTATTAATATTGTTTTCAACTGCATTTTTATTTCAACTAAGGCTTGAATACAAGATTGTACCTACTATATTTGATTTCTATAAAAATATTTTCATGCAACCAGCAGATTCATCTAATTGGCAAGCCTCATTCTCCATAAATGCCAGATAACCGGGAGTTTACAATATTTTGTTACCATTTATAAGTATTAATGAGACCTTTTTTCAGTTCTGAAATATCACATTAGATCAAGACAATTGCAATTATTTTTTCTGACACTGTATGAGTAATCAGTTTTAAATTAATCTTAATACAGTTTAAAAGCACACTGTTTTATTTTCTCTTTTATCATCACAGGATTTAGCATATTTTAATGAGCCATTGATCAGAGCTATGCACACAGAAATGGATGACGAACAAGGGAAAGAAAAAAGAAAAGCACAAGGTTAGTTTCATTATAATAGGTTACTTTCATTTTAATAATAAAAATATGATTTAGTATTGAGACTAAATATTTTTCATGGAATCATCGATGTAATGTTTATAAACTTAAAGTGAACGAAATGTGTTGATATATTTTAAAATTTTGCCTTTTTTTAGTGGACAGATGCACCTAAGTCCTACCCTACCTTCATGGTGCAATCCATTAATTCCTTCTAAAGTAGTATGGAAGGGGAGGGATGCCTAATCAGTGTGGTCTATTGACCCTGGACTACTATGACTACTTTTTACCTATCTTCTTATTGCTTTTGGCTTTGACATTTGTCGGTTTGTGGATTGGATAAAATGTTGTTCCACCATATTTTTTTAATATGATGGAAAAACTTAATGATTTATGTTCCAAATGAAAGCTTGTGACACAGCGAGTGTCATAAGCTATAAAATATCGACCCCTGTGCTTTCTTCCCCCATAAAAAAGAGTAAATATGAAAATTATTCTTAAGTTATATCTCGAGAATTCGAAGGCCGAAAGTAACAAACTATATATCACAAATGAAAGCTACTGATGTTGTGAATGTCCTAGGCTATGAAATATTGACCACCCATGCTTTCTTCCCTTCCAAAAAAGGGGGAAAATATGAAAATGATTGTTTCCATATATCTCCTGAACGCGAGTGCGGAAAGTAATGAGCTATCAACTCATAATAAATAGGCACTTTAGTGTCGATTTAAATTTTAGAGGAAAAATTGTCTTGAGCCGGGTGGGATACGAACCCACAAACATTTATGAGTTAGGTGTCGAATGAAAACTTGTATAATGATTGTCATATAATATTTTGAACAATGTCCCACTATTACCCCTTGATTAAATGGGGGGGGGGGGAATTTTTGCAGGATTCAATTTTAACAAGTTGTATCTCAAATTAAAGCTTGTGACATCTTCAGTGTCATGGGCTACCTTGAACATGACTCCAAAAGGGAGTAAACATGCTCAATGTTATGAGTCATATATCAAACGAAAGTTTTTGAAGGTAGGTGCTTTTAGTGACAACAAAAAAATATAAATTGAGAAATTTATAAAATGCCTATCTGCCTATAGAGCCCTAAAAAGTAGAAAATAAACCTAAAGCATACTGATGGTGCGATCAATCACGGAGTTCGTATTTGCTTCGAAGGAAGATAGGGTGCCACTTTACCTACTCGACAAGATTGCCATCACTCTATCTTCCTTTGAAGTGAATACGAACTCGGTGACTGATTGCACCATTGATATGCTTTGGGCTATTTTCTACTTTTTAGGGCCCTTTAGGTAGATATGTATTTTTTTTTTTAAATTTTAATTTATATATATATATTTTACCCTGCTGAGGAATGGTCAACCAACATAGGTCTTGGTGCTGACCATGTATAGCAACCTGAATTAAATTATGATTCGGAGCTTTCATTATGGGTCCTGAACTTGCTGCACAGGTAGGTGTCTGTTGAGGGAAAATCCACTATTTTTTTCTTCTTCTTTTTGTTTGTGATTGTAAGATCTTGAGTGAATTAGATGCACAGGATGCTATATATCAGTTGGTTGATAATCATGATCAGATGCCATCAAGGTACCTGAACCCTTGCTTCTTCAGGCATCCCCAAACCTACACCGAAGCCCTACCAGTGTAGGTAGCTTGAGCTTTTAATAGTGGATGGAACAGGTCTTTGCCCCATGCCTGGGATTAAATAAATAAATAAAAATAAATACCCCCTCAAGCAGCTGCTTGTCACAGAGGTCTGACAGGAGCCTGTCAGTTTATATGCCATAGTAGAAGGTCTGTGAGGATCAGCATTTCCTCTCTCAATAAAAATAGTTTTTTTTTTTAAAGATCCCACTAATATTTTCTTTCCACAGGTACTAGGAATGTGAGGACTCTGCATAGAAATTCTCTCTTGATCTCCTCACATGAGAATTCAGTGTTATAACCTAGATATTCTGGGCTTGCAAGAGAGCAGATGAACAGGTAGAGAAAGCTCATATACTTAAAAGTAAAATTAAGTTTCTCTTTTCTGGTAGGAAAGATGGAAACCATCTTCAAGGCATAGATTTGTTTCTCAGCAGATATGCAAGTGATGCTTTTCTAGTATATGGCTGCATTGATGAAAGGTTCTTTGCAGCTAAATTTAAAATTCGGATTAAAGATTTGAATGTGATCTGTTGTTATCACCATGAAGGTGTGAAAGATAGGTTTCATGGACAAATTATAATATTTTGAATTCTGTGAAGAAAGAAGATACATCTCTTATACTAGATAACTTCAATGCTCAAGTTGCTACTGACTCTGACCTTTGGGCAGGGTGTTAGGTCCCTTTGGTATTATTAATTCAAATGTAAGTGGGGAACATCTCTTATAGGTAAGTAAACTTAATGGTTTGGGAATAACTAACATCATCTTCAAGCAGTCATGGGCTACAGAGGTCCAACCAGACTGTGCAATTTAGTTCCATATCTGTCCTGAGCTATATCTGCTGCAATCTGGCAATGCACACGAATTCTAACAAGGTCCTGTTTGACATTGTCTGCCCACCGCATCCTAGGTCTCCCCCTCTTTCTGAGGCCTTTAGGCACACTGTTCATAACCCTATTTGCCAATCTATAATTATCCATACGGGCAACATGGCCAAACCAATGCAGTCTCTCTCTGCACAATATGCTGCTTAAAGGCAGTTGCCAACTCCTTTGCCTAACCTTATCATTACTTATAAAGTCAAACCACCTAATGCCCAAGATACTGCATAAGCAAAAGCATCTAGTTTCATGTTATCTTTTACAAAGCATCCAAGTTTCACTACCATAACTAACCCTAGAAAGAACCAAACTGTTATACAGTCTAATTTTAGTCTTTAGGTGTATATGCCTATTTCTCCACACTCTCCACAAATTCCTAAAAGTCCCAGAGACAATTCTTTATTCACATGAGATATCTCATGCTGCACATCACCAGTATTTGTTGCATAACTCCCAAGATAATTAAACTGAGACACTTACTCGAGGGTGCAACCATTCAGAGCAACTGAATGTTGTGCTGTCTAACTGCCTGACCATTTTTCATCACTTTAGTTTTATCTCTGTTTATCACCAAACCAACTCTATTACCTGTCTTATCAAACAACCCTAATAATTGAGGGCTGACTGTACTTTTTTTTAGGAAAAAAAAGAGCAGAGGAGGCAAAATTATTTGTGTGATAAGGCACTTGAGCTTATTTCAGAAAGAAAGAACTGCAGGAATGTCCTTAATCAGTACTTTACTAGTCCTAATAGAAATCATTACAGAGAGCTTAATAAACGTGTAAACGATCAGTTAGCTGCTGATAAGAATTTTTGGCTTGATGGCTTGGCTGATAAAGCCAAGGAAGCAGTTAGACAGCACAACAGCAGAGAGCTGTACCAGATATTTAATGTTTTGTGTGGTAGAAAATGGACAGGCATACAGGGATTGAAGGATTAACAAGGTAAGGTTATAGAAGGTGAGGATTCTGTCATGGCTATGTGAGCTGAGCATTTCAGTGATGTTCTAAACAATGTGGTTAGTTCTACTCCCGTTGTTTATGATGATAGATGCATTACTGACTTTAATGTTGGCCCTATAACACAGTCTGAAGTTATTTTGGCTATTTCTAAACTAAAACTACATAAATCCCCAGGGGTAGATGAAATTACTATGGAAATGCTTAGAGTTGGGAATGTTTCGGTTACCACATGGATGACTGAAATTTTGAATATCTTTTATGATAAAGGCATGGTTCCTAAGGATTTTATCAGAGCTATTATTATCCCTATTTTCAAAAAAGGTGATTGCAGTTCTTGTGATAACTATAGGAGTATCAGCCTACTCTCTGTTCCAGGTAAAGTTCTTTCCATGATTGTGCTTAATAGAATTAAGAATCTGGTTGACAGTCAATTGCGTGATGAGCAATGTGGATTCAGAAGGGTTAGGGGATGTGTGGATCAGATATTTTCACTTAGGTAGATTCCTGAGAAATGTTTCGAGTTTCAGAAACCTGTAATTACAAGCTTTGTTGATTTCAAAAAGGCATTCGACTCTGCTGATCATCATAATTTGTGGATGATTGTGAGATCATATGGTATACCAGACAAGTTATTTAACATAATGAAAGCTCTCTATAATAACACTGAGTCATGTGTGAGAGTTAGTAAGGCTTATAACAATTGGTTTAGCATTGCTTCTGATGTTCGACAAGGGTGCATTTATCTTGTCTCGTTTTCTCTTTAGTTTGGTTATTGATTATGTTACGTGAAATTCTTTGCAAGGGAAAGATTTTGGTCTTAAATGGTCTAGAGATTTCAAAAATTCTGATTTAGATTATGCAGATGATTTGGTCTTTTTGGCTAATGATGATGAGATGAATTCTTTCATTAGGGCTGTTATAATAATAGGAGTGCAGGACCGCCACGAATGTGGTGGAAAAACCGTGAATATCTCTGGGCCTTCCTCAAACCTTAACTCCTAATACTGTTAACCATATTTAACACGCAAAAAAAGTAAAACAATACACTGTACTGCCACATTAGGTTTTATAAATTTAAAATTACAGTATGAACAATGTAGGCTAACACACACACACAGAGTGAGAGAGAGGTAATACAATACACGTACAGTATGATGCAATACATGTATAGTATTTAGACAGCAGTAAAATTATTAAAGTTTATAAAACACAGTTATATACAGTACAGTACAATATTGTGTTTCATAAACTTTAATAATTTTATGCTTTTAAAATTTTCCTTGTCTTTCACACGATGACTAAGCTAGCGATGACTTGTACAGATGATGATGAAATACAAACACTTCTCACACAGTTCTTGCTGTACTTATGAGACTTACAGTATACACACATTCAAACAATATTTATTATAATTGTACTGCATTATTGTTATTTATTCTAGCAGTGGAAGTGGATCGTCAGGGTCTTCATCCTCATCATCTTCTATGTGTTCTGTATGCGGAGGAGAAGGGGGTGCCTCAGGAGTAGCAGGGGTGGCAGAGCTGGAAGGGGTAGAAGGGGAGGCAGGGATACTCAGTGTTATCTTCTTGAAATACATTGTGATTTCAGTTTGGCTTTTTTGCCTCTTCATTTTTTTTTTAATGTTGGTATACGTAGACAATGCCTTCAACTTCAAGGAATGTATCATAGACTGGTCGATATCATAAAAATAGTCATTGCAATTCTTTTAGCATACTGAAACTTTTTTCAAAATTTAACTTTTTATAATAAATTTGTGTATATATTTATGGTAGTAAATGATAAAATAGATTAATAATGCACGTATTTTATGTATTTATGTCTTACTGAACTTTTTTTAGTTTTCTTTACATTTTTTAGTCTACGTGTGTTGTCTGCGATTTTCTGCAGTAGGCTGCAACACTTCAAAAAAATTCCCATCTAATTATTGATGGCAAGCTTGCGAATAATCAAATCCGTGAAAGTCGAGGGCCGACTGTATTGTTAGTGTCCAAAAAAGCCTGTTTAAAATGATCCCATTCTTCCTCAACTTCAGTAGTAAGCATACCATGACTGTCATAATGATTAAGTAACCTGTCATGGTAAGCTTTGGCTATAACTGGGTCTTTCAGAGCTTCAGTATTAAAAGTAATTTTTTTAACCCTAGCACAACACTTCTTAAGTTTCAGTTGCAAGACACTTTTAACAAGGTAATGGTCAGATCCAATTTCAGCTCTGCTATATGACCTGGTATTCCTAACAGAACTAGCCCATTTGTTGTTAATTAATATATAATCTATCATATTCTTATGCAGTCCATCTGGTGAAACCCATTTGTACTTATGTATGTCACAGTGTTTGTAATAAGTGTTAGTTTTTCACAAACCATTAAGTTTACTTACCTGTAGGAGATGTTGCCTATTGCCATTGCAGCTACCAATACCAAAAGGGCCCATCGCCCCACCCCAAAGGTCAGAGTCAGTACCAAATTTGGCATTGAAGTCAACAAGGACAAGGGTGATATCTCCTTTCTCAACAGATTTCAAAATATCGCGAAGTTGTCTCTAAAACCTATCCTTGTCATCCTCAGTGGGGGCATTTCCACAAAATATTTATCGTCTTTAATGCTTGTCTAATATTTTGCTGTAAGAAACCTTTCATTAATGCATTCATATCCTAGAAGAGCATCACTGGTGTGTCTGCTCAGAAGCAGACCTATACCTTGGTGATGCTTATTATCACTCCTCCCTGAAAAGAGAAATTTAAAATTATTTTTAAGAATCTGACCTTTATCTGTCCTTTTTTTTCTTGCAAGCTAAGAATATCTAAATTATAATGGCGGAATTCTTGTGTGCGGACATGCAGAGAATACGCTCTGTGCAAAGTCCTCACATTCCAACTACCTATGGAGAGAGAATGGTTAGTGGGATGTTTAAAGAAACTGTTTATTGAGAGAGGGAATGCTGACAATATCAAAGAGCTCCCTAATTGCAGGCATGGGGCAAAGACCCGTTCCACCACCACTAAAGGCTGAAGCCATCTACACTTGAAGACTTCCTCCAATGTAGAATTTGACGAATCCAGTAGGAGCAAGAGTTTAGGTGCCTGGGCTGACCTCTGCTCAAGATTATCCACCAGCTGATAAAACATATCCTGTGAATCTATGCACTTGGGGCTGTAAACCCACAGACAAACTGAAAACACAGCAGGTTTTCCCTCCACAGAAGCCCACCAGTGCAGCAAAATCAGGATCCATAATCAAACTCAGAGCCTTAATTCAGTCCAGTGGGTTTATATGGTCAGCACCAGAACCCTATGTGGTTAACCACTTCTCAGCAGCGTAGAAAAAAAAAAGAAAAGTAGCCATAGTTGTCCCGATTAGTAGGCTACACTAACTAATCTGGCAACCCTCCCCTTCCATTCACTTCCACAAGAGAGTATCTCTTTTGAAAAGTACTAACTGCCTGCCGCATGGGAAGGTGGGGTCAGACATTAGGTGCTAGGCATGGCCGGTTCTATGCATCATCACAAGAGAATTGGTGCATAGCTCTCCTTCCAGTGACTACCTAGCTACCATTTACAGACTAACATGTTAGAAATACTGTGCCATGTATGTATACACTTCGGTTTCACCAGACATGTTGCATAAGAATATGATTGATTATATATTAATTAGCAGCAAATGGGCTAGTTTGGTTAGGAATTTCAGATCATATAAAGGAGCCAAAATTGGGTCTGATCATTACCTTTTAAAAGTGTCTGGAAAATTAGCTTTATAATATCCTACAAAGAATTATGCTTAGGTAAAAAAAAATTCCTTTAACTCTAAAGCTCTGAAAGAGTTATAGCCAAAGCTTATCATAATAGGTTACTTGATCATTATGACAATCATGGTTTATTTATTACTGCAGTTTGAGAAGAAAGAACCATTTTGAACAGGCTTATCTTGAAATTACCAGTATGCTTTTGGGTGAAAAGGAGCAGAGGAAATGAAGTTATTTGAATATTAAGCCATACCATGCCAGGCCTGAAAAATTGAATTTGTTTGTTTTTAAGTGTGTTCAAGCAAAAAAAAAGATGAACTTTGAACTTTTTTGACATATAGCAACTGAAAGGAATTACATTATGTTATATGCCAAATTAATCAGCATTTAATTCTGGATTTTCTGAAAAATAAAGTATTTTACAAATAAGATGACAAATTTTGTTTTAATAATGCTTTTGTAGGGGCTTATAGTGAAAAAGAAATGCATCTGGCAATGCAAATAAAAATTTATTAACCCTTCCATTGTCCAGCCTTAAAAACAGGTTTCTATCCAAGGGCCAAGCTATTTTATGCCTATGCTCAGCCAAAAAAAACTAACTTTAGAACTTTTTTGCCAAATAACGAATGAAAGGAATTATGGTATGTTGTATGCCAAATTAATCAGCATTTCATTCTGGATTTTCTGAAATTATAATATTTAACAAAAAATACCATATGTTTTATTTTAATAGGACTTTTTTTAGTCATGTAGTAAAAAAATGCATCTGGCAATACAAATAAAATTTATTTGAAAAGACTAATAGACAGAAATGATATATTTCTAAATAACAAAAAATTACTTTTTTGGTTTTAAGTAAATATTTTTCTTGTTTTGTAATTTTTTTCTTGGTACCATACTTTGAGAAAATTCCATGCTTTTAGCCAACTGTGCTGAATCAGATAAACAAAGTAACTTTAGGATTTAAAAAAAAAATAACCAATCAATGGAAATAGGTCGTGTTATATACCAAATTAAACAGAATTTAATTACGAATTTTATGAAAATAAATAATATAAAGAAATTTGCAAGCATATTGATTTTAATAAGCCAGCCCCGGATTAAGGCATGGATGTATGTGTCGTTTTTCTGCTGAGGTCCTGCCATCCTCTCAGACCTTCTACTATGGCATATAAACTGACAGGCTCCTGTCAGACCTCTGTGGCAAGCAGCTGCTTGAGGGGGTATTTATTTATTTATTTATTTTTTCAATGTGATATGGTAAAAAAAAGATTGCACTATACAATTAGGGGTTCATTTTGGAAAACCCGCTGAATAAAAATAGTTAAATTATATATTTATCGAAAGGAAATTTCCTCCCTAATAATATAATATTCAACCTGAAATATGATTTTTATTTCTTTTAATGATTCTTTTCAGTATCGTATATTATAAACATGGCCAGTATTATACAACGTGACTTGACCATCTCACATTCATGGGATTTTCTGAAATGGTTATGAAATAGAAAAAAAAAATTCCTTGGCTGGTTTTTTTTTTACTAAACATTATGAATTTTTTCTTTGGGTGTTGAAGTTTGCCGATCTTGGCTAAGTGCAGAAAGATTTGTGTACCAAGGACCAGCCCTTCTCGAAATTGCCCTCCCAAATGATGGCTGATTTCCGTCTATTTGCTTCCGTATCCAAGACATTCAATTTCAGAAAATGGTACAAACTCAAAGTTTTTTTTATTAAAAACACAAGAAATAATAAAGGAAAAATTACGTATAACCTAATGGGATGTTAAATAAAATATCCGCAACAACTTTTAAGCCGGCCTCCAATCTAGCACAACCCGTAAAGATCGATAAAACAACCGAATGAAGATCGCTACTAACGGAAGTAAATATGCAGAAATAAATTTGCTTTCATATCCAAGACCTCATTTATTTTCAGAAAATGATACTATTATCAGAGTTTTACTGGAAAATATAATAAATAATAAAATAAAAATTAACTATAGCCTAATGCTATGTTGAAATATCCACAGCCACAAATTGTAGGCCGGCCATACAGTATAACATAACTATGAAAAAATCACTTATCGATCGGCCAAAATATCGTTAATTTCCGAAAATAAATCTGCTGAAATGAAAACTAACAAAGTTTTAAATATAAAAAAAATACTAACTTGACAAAGAGTATCCAAAATGCTGGACCAAAACTGAAAAAAAATAATAACAGTATACGGAACAATGGAAATATCGTGTGTCAGCCATCTGCGTATTGTTTGCCTCAACGAAGCATAACTAATTAAATGCAGGTGCAACCAGAATTTCTAAGAAGGATGTGTTGACTTCCAGTTTCGAATTGAAGGTGGGTAAAGATGCATAGAATGCTGGGAAAAATGATAAAAATAACTTGGGGAATACTGAAATAGGTTTATGACAGAAAAGAGTGAAACTGGGGGGGGGGGGGGATTGCGGTACTATTTTGTAATTACTTCCAATATATATCATTTTTAAAAATAGCATTGTTTGTTTTTTGTTAATTTTTAGGAGATTTTCGAAAATTTAAAGAAAAATTTGTTGATAATAGCTTAAATCAAACTTGTGAGCTTAAATCGGAAAGTTGCTTCAGCAAATAGGAACGTTAACAAGCAAATCGGCAATACCATTTAGTGCTTCTAAAAAATGGCAATCAGATGGCTTTATAAAATTATTTATATTGTAGTTTAATAAAATATGCATCAAATTAAAAAACAAAATATTATTTTTGAAGCCTGAATTATATATTTTTATAAGATATATATAGAAATTACAACGGCAAATTTTATTTTTAAAAAATTGATATATTTTTGTTGTATTAAATGAATATACATACTTCATTGGCTCCTCAATTCAGATTCTCCATATGTATACAGACAGGTTTGGACACTGGAAGGGTTAAAAAAAGCTAATAGTAATAGTTATAATGCATATGAATAGAAAGGATATTTATTTTTGAATAAGAAAAAAATAAAACTTTTCTTAAAGCAAGAAAATTACTCTTTTTATAATTTTTTTTCTCTGTACCATACTTTGTAAAAAGTCCAGACTGTCAAATAAACAAGTCAACTTTAGAATATAGAAACAACAAGCAAATGAACAGAAATAGGTCATGTTACATACAAAAAGAAAAAAAAAAACATTAAAATGAGTAACCATACTTTCTGAAAACACTGATGGAAATTGAAAAAAGAACACCCAGAAGGAATTCCTTTAGGAACGTCATATTATAATATGTTAATAGTTAAGGGCAGCAGAAGCCATGATCCAGGATTGAAAGTCATTGGTGAAATAATGATGTCACTGAGGACGACAACATGCAAATGTACTCAGTGCGTATTTAAGGATTAGGGTGTGAAGAAAGAAGTTATTCATCTTGTGTTGTGTTGTTCAGTGCTCTTTGAAGAAGTTACCGTGCCCGACGACGCAGTCACGCAACATTTTTTCAGTTAGCGTAGTTTGAACTAGGTCATATAGTAGGTCTTTGGGAAGCAGGTTGGTCTTTTCATCAAATTGCACATTGCATTGGACAAGAGGTATCGGCAGTGGTACTATGGTGGCATCAATGGTCAGAAGAGCAATCGCACACTCTCAGTCATGATTATGGGAAACACAGAGTTACGGACGCACTAGAGGATCAGTGTATCAGGAGGGAGGCGGTGGCAGAGTGGACAGCTATGGCACCACAAATTTGATTCTCTATCGTACCAAAGGTGTCTACAAGAACGATATGCAGGTGTGTTTTGGAAGCAGGACTATGGGCATACATGCTTTTGGCATGGCTACCACTGTCGCGTATGTTTGCAGTGGTATCAAGAACGAGTTCATTGGAGGGAAGAATGGCAGTCTGTGGTCTTTAGTGATGAAAGCCAATTCTGCTTAGGAGCATCTGATGGTCGTTTATGCGTAACGGAAGTAAATATGAGAAAGGCAACAAGGTGAGCTGCTTCTTCCATCGTGCATCCACCAGTGACACACAGAGCCCACACTAGGCATCATGGTGTGGGGAGCGATTAGTTATCACTCTCACATGTCTGGTGTTTGTACAGGGTACACTAAATAGTAATACATATGTCAGCAACATCGTACAGCCAGTCATCCTGCCATATTTGAATGTAAATCCCAAATGTGATATTCCAGCAGGATAACACCCACCCACACTCTAACCGAGCAACTCAACATGCTCTTCAGGCAATACACCAACTCCCTTGGCCAGCACGTTCTCTGGACTTGTCTCCAATCGAGCATGTCTGGGACTGGATCGAACATTGACTCTTCGCGAACCATGGCAGGCAACTGCCATCACTGAATTACGCATCCTTTGAAAGTTCATGGAATGGTATCCCTCAGCGTGATATTCAGCATTTGTATGACCGATTGCATGCCAGATTGGAAGCTTGTATTGCTGGTCGAGGAGGTTCAACACCTTATTAAAATGTGCCTTCTGTAAAATGTAATACTCATTAAAAGGTAAAATAAACATTGAGTCACTTCACAGGTGAGATCACTGTCCTTTCTCAACAAGTTGTTTCTACTAAATAAATCTCATGCTTCAGTTGTTAATGGTGTTCTTTTTTCAATTTACATCAATGTATTTTACTACCTTAATATATATATAATTCATAATATTTCTATCATTACTTAAATCTATTTAATTTTTACAAAATTAGTTGGTCGTTTATGCAAATAACGTAAATAACATTTTTTCTGATTGGCAAACTCTAAAACTAAAGTAGCAGTGTTATAAAAATTTATTTTACTTTAAAGCAAGTTATTTAATTACTGACAGAAAAATAAATATTAAAAGGAGATAAAGAGCTGTGAAGAAATTAAATAAAAATATTTAAAAGCAAATATAGTTTATTTGAACCTCTGAAATTTGAGATTGAACCCTTGCAGATCAAATTTGCATTATATGCTGACTATTATGCAAAAGTTTAACTTTATGAAAATGGAAAAACTTGTCTTAGAAATTACAATTTCTGAATGCTAATTATGAAATTACTTCAATTTAATTAAATATAGTACTAAAAAGTCCTATCATTTAAAAATTGCATTTTTTTTCATAATGTCCTAATCAGATGTCTCCTAAAATAGCCACCATTTTAAGTCGCATATTCCTAATGATTTAATTTTCATTCATATCAAATAATTATTCTTCTAATTGCAGTACATATTTGAGAAGCAATATAAATAAGTTTAGAAATAGTTGAAATTGATATCCCCATTTAGAATCTGAGAAAAGTCAGAATTCATCTGAATCACTCTCAGAGAGTCACTGAAATATTGCAGTAAAGAAAAACTTATGATTTTACTGTTCAACTTCATAATAATATTCATTATGATTAATATCCAAATGTGATAAAGAATTTGTCCATCACTATTTTATAATTTTAAAAACTATATTTCATCAACAAAAGAAAATGCAAAAACACTTCGGCACTTTCTGAAATATACACTCTGTTACAGGCTCCTGTCAGACCTCTGTGGCAAGCAGCTGCTTGAGGGGGTATTTATTTTTATTACAGCCTAACAGGTGCACTAAGTGTGAAATCAAAATCAGATGTTTGCCAATGATATCATGCTCCTATAATGTTGGCAATCATATGATCAAAGAAATACCAATTTTTCTCTTCATATTCCATTCATAAAAATAATTTAGAAATTCTAAAATAGTTTTTAATCACAAAATATACTAAAATGATGGAAAAATGTATACGGCTGTATGTTTGTGCAAATCACCGAAAACTTCCAATAAAAAATGTTCCCTTGGCATCTGACTTCATTATATTCAGAACACAGATGGTCAGATGTTTGTGAAGTAGCTCATTTAACTTGCTGGAGCTCTGAGCCAACTAGTAGGAGACTTGTTTTATTTTCTGAGACATCAAGTTGAGGAATAAATTGAAAGAAATTAGCATATTTTAGGTGCTCTGAAATGTCTATTTTACACATATATAAGTAAAGAAGTTAGTTCAAACTGTAATATTTTTAAATTTTTTTTATTATGGTACTAAAAACTGATTATATGGTTTTTGGTTATGCAGCAGATGTAGCTCAGGACAGATATGCTTGGAGAATTAAACTGCACAGTCTGGTTGGACCTCTGTAGCCCATGGCTGCTTGAGGATGATGATGGCTATATGTGCAGGCTTTGTGAACCTGATTTTATAGGATGTGGCAGCATAAGGGGATGGGTACTAGAGCTTATTTTGGAAAGAAGGAACTTCTGAAATAACCTTAATCACCATCTTACTAGTTCTAAGAGAAAGCATTGTGGAGAGCTTAATAAATGTGTATATTAATGATAAATTAAGTTAATCTATCATTAATTTCCCATTCAGTTAATCTATCATTAATTTCCCATTCATTTAATCTATCACTAACTCTATAAACACTGTAGGTGCTGGACTAGTCATGTATCGTGGCAAACAATCTGTTCATTAACACTAATGGGGTAATTGATGGTCATAGATCTGTGGTGAAATTTAGATTAAATAGTCATACCTGCATGTTCTTTGTTCTTCTAGAGATAGCTTCATCGGTTAGCTATGATGCATTAGCGGCTGTCAATCAAAAGTCAGAAGTTGCGCATGTGCAACTCCTTTAATGAATCGGAAGAGGGAAAAGTGATAAATCCAAATGAAATATAAATCTCCAAAATGATAAATATAATGTAAATAAAATAAAACTGGTTAAGAAAAAGCAAAAGTGAATGGGTGGACCATCACATGCTCAGCCCACCTAGCCATCACAGAATCCTCACCTTTAACCACTTTACCATGTTTATCCCTCAATCCCTGTGTACCTGCCTGTTTTTTCCCACACAAAACATTAACAATCTGGTACAATCCCCTGCTGTTGTGCTGTCTAACTGCTTTCTCTGCTTTATCAAACAAGCTATCAAGCCAGAGATCTGACTGATCTTTTACATGTTTATTAAGCTTGTTGTAATGCTGTCTATCAGGACTAATATGGTATTGATTCATATTGTTATGACAGATAAGCATGCTACAATGAATTTATGATAAATGCAGTTGTGAAAGTAGGCCGGTACGCCGTACTGGCAAGAAATTATTTGCCGGTACAGCGTACCAGTAAAATATTTTTCAGTAGTGACTCCGTTAATGATTTTCTTTACACATTAATGCTGTTTCAACCAAGCATTTAATTTTTTTAAAAGTGAATCATTCCTTTTAAGAAAAATTCATCGATTTTTAATTATACTACTATAGTTTAACCCTTTAGATACCGGTTGCTTGAAAACTGCATACTTGAGGCGCTTGAGGTTCGATTTCTGCTGACAAGGAGTGCCAAGGTGTAGTGCTATTCCAAATATCTGAAGTAGTGCTTTCTCTCTTTGAGCAATTAGTAAAAGCAGACTGGGAAAAGAGAACAGAACTATACAGAGAAAGGTGATTCCAACCAAAATCCGTCCATCGGGGAGTCGTTAAGTGCAATCTTTTGCAAGATAATATTCCGGTTTTCTTTCCTTTCCTGAGGTCGAGCTCTGGGTAAGACATGGATGTTTGTTTTGTTTTTCTGCTGGGGTCCCACCATCCTCACAAACCTTTTACTATGGCATATAAACTGACAGGTTGCTGTTAGATCTCTGTGTCAAGCAGCGACTTCTGGTATAAATATATTTTTGTAAATAATTTATATATTGCTGAATTGAAAATCCTAACATTTCTGAGTATAACGGAAGGCAATTTAATGGGGGCAGTGGGGCACATACTTCCCCAAATTTAACTAATGAGTTTGAAGTTTGGGAGAGGGTCCCATAAAAGTTGGCCATTATTTTTCTTAAATATAATTTTCGATTAGCACTATAAATAGGGCTGCCACCTTTTGAGATTTAAATATCCAGAGATCATAAAGTTGGCTTTAAGTAAATTCTGCTCCCCCCAAAAAACAAAACAGTAATAACGATATATTTATTTAAAAATAATCAACACAATCATTATTTTTGTTTCAAAATTTTATTAATTAATAAAAAATGTATATTATTTTTTAAATTTAGATTCATACATTCAATTATCTTTACAACCTCTTGAAACTTTTCATTCCGGCTTCTGAATATATTCTAAACATTTTGCACAATTCACATTATAATCAATTTTTGTGCATAGTTAGACTTTCACTCGAATCTTGTTCGTTTTTTTTTTTTAATTGAAATATAGGGCCTTTTTTTCGTTTCGTCCCAATCCCTGGGTTCGACCCCGGATAATGCATGGACGCTTGTATTGTTTTTCTATCGAGTTCCCCCTTATACTCACCAGAAAAGAAAAAAGAATTAGGCCTTTTTTCGTTTGGCTTTCACAACATTTTTAAAAAAAAAATGTGTTTAGCATTGGTTTTTAAGGGAAGTGCTAATTTTTGGAGCTGGTTTCTCTAGTCATTTTAGCGAGTTGAGCTTGGTTGAACCTGGTAATCATGTATACAATCTACGGTTTTTCCCATTTTATTACCTACATAGGCCGTGGTAGTACAAATGGCGGCAGCTCTTTGATCATTTCCAAACCGTAATTGCCAGAAATTTGCTTTCAAAACCGGAGTCTTCGGATGAAAACTGGAAAGGTAGCATCCCTAACTGTAGGCGAAGTATTTATAACTTTTTTCTTGATAAGTTACATAGAGAACAGAGAAGGGCAGTTGAAGCTACTTCTAGATTTTACAGGCCTTCTTGTACAAGAATAGCACAGAACAAACAACCATGCCAGTACAGGATTCGAACCTGAATCACCAAAGAGAATATTTGTGAGTATGGGAGGGGGGACCTCAGTAGAAAAACAACACAAGCATCCATATTTGAGACCTGGGTTCAGGACCCTATAGTTATGAATTTTCTTTCTCGCATTGTCTTTCTGCTGAGATCTTCATAACTGGTCTGACATCTTAAATTGACATGCTCTTAAATTTGACATGACCTGTGAGAAAACAGCTATTTGAGGGGTGTAAAAAAATTATCAACTAAGAAAAATTACACCTAAATTTACAAGAAAAAGAATATTCACTAGTGCTTTTTCACTTTATACATCCCATGGAATTTAACCATGCTTTAACCCTTGGAAATTAACTATTTGGAATTTAACCATATTATTAAATCATGCTTTATATTAATAGGCGAGATAACCATGGATTTAACCTTGCTTTTAGCATTATTAAATCATGCAATTATATTGATGGGCGAGAAATGTTGGATTTGTAGCAAAAGAGAAGAGATAAAAATCTGATGATAATGCAACTTCGCTACCAGGTTGTAGTACACCTAAATTGACAAGAAAAAGAATATTCACTAGTGCTTTTTCACTTTATACATCCCTTGGAATTTAACCTTCAGTGTCGCTAGTTACAGTATTGGTATACATACTAGATACGTTAAGCCGTTTCGGATCCTGAAATGTCAGAATCATAATAATCAAATAACAAAAAAATTTATTGTCAACTTCTGATAAAAATTGCTATCAACTTTTTAATTGCATCAAACAATAATTTTGTATTAAAATAGTGCTAAAGCATGATTTTGGTTTTTCCTTGACGAACAATGGCTGTAGAATTGAATGAAAAATCCCAGCTGTTTTGCATTATGTGTAAACGAAGTTACTTTAAGTTGATGTTCCCTTTCTTGGAAGCTTTCATTTGTCAGAGAGGATTAAGGCTAGGGGAGAACAGAAAGAATTCTTCCAGGTCCATTAGAACATAGCTTCTTAAACTATGGGCTGCAACCCCATATGAGGTCGTGCAACTGAATGTGGGGATCGCGAAAAATGCAGCAACCGTAAAAGGTTATGAATGCGCAATGACCAAAAATTAATTCAAAATGAAACACGTAATGAATCTGAGGTGTTTCTGGCAGTGCGACTTCACTGCAGCCTTGTTCTTAACACACAACATGCGCACTTTGAACTGCGCTTGCCATCCTGCCACGTAACGTCGCTGCCAGAAAACCTCGGCTGAGATTCGAGACTATTGTATTTTATGATTAGCATTGTTTTGTCTCTACATATAAAGTTTTCTGCTCTTATAAAAACATAATAGTTTAATTACGGAAAATAAAGACTTTTAATATTTTCTTATATAGTATGTTCCCTTTATAGTATGTCTTTGGATTCTATTGGATTATGGATAAGCGGCTAAATTTAGACAGAAGAGATAAAAATCTGATGATAATGCGGCAGAGTCTTCGCTACCAGGTTGTAGTACACCTAAATTGACAAGAAAAAGAAAATATGTCGAATCATTTTTGCAATATGGATTTACTTCTAATAATCATGATGGTGCGGAAAAACCTCTTTGCTTAATTTGTATTTAATTATAAAAACTAACAAGTCCTACATGATAAGAGAAGATCTCGTGCTACCTGCTACTATTAAAATGTCAGAAATAGTTCATGGGAAAAAGTATGAGGATGAAATTCGTAAAATTCCTTTATCAAATGATGCTGTTTCCAAAAGGATTTCTGAAATTAGTAAAGACCAATTCCAGCAGCTTATTACCAGGCTTAAGGGAAGCCCAAAGTTTGCAATTCAGTTAGATGAAACTGATATTTCTAACATGGCACAGTTGTTACTTTACGTAAGATATGTTTTTGAAGGAAGCATACATGACGAATTATTGTTTTGTCGTCCTTTGGAAGGGCACACAAGAGGGGAAGTATATATCTTAGAGTCGATTAATTTTTCACAAATGAAGGCTTACAGTGGAAAAATTGCATTGGAGTCTGTACAGATCAATGATGGGCAAGAATGTTGGATTTGTAGCAAAAGTTAAAGCTGGTGGCAATGAACATATCATTTTTACTCACTTCATGATCCATTGAGAGGCATTCGTAGCCAAAAAATATCACCAGAGTTAGAGGTTGTGCTTCGCGATACTATCAAAATCATTAACTTCATTAAAAGCCAATCCCTTAACAGTCGTTTGTTTTCAAAACTTTGCAGAGATATAGACTCCGATTACAAAAGCTTATTACTACATGCAGAGGTAAGGTGGCTCTCAAGAGGGTGAAGTTTAAACAGATTATTGAAGTTGAAAGATGAAGTTGTTATATTTTTGACTGAGCAGAAATCTGATTTTGTTAATTTTTTTCATAATGACTTATGGCGTTCAAAACTGTGTTATTTGTCGGATATTTTCGAAAAATTTAATGATTTAAACATGTTGCTTCAAGGAAAGAATTGTAACATAAGCATGTTAAAAGATAAAATTGAAACTTTACTAAAAAAGTTAACATACGGAAGAAAACAGTGGAAAATGGTTCTTTAGAAATGTTTACAGCTACAGATGATTTGATAATTGAAAATAACCTCCCCAAAGATTTAATTGTAAGAGTTATAATTGATCATCTGAAGTGCCTTGAGACACCATTTCAGAAATACTTCCTTTCAAATTTTGATTCTAAAAAACTAAGTTGGTTTCATAAACCATACTCAATTGAAATCAAAAATGTCAGTCATCTGCCATTAAAAGTTCAAGAATTTGCCGAGTTATCAAGTGACACAGGTTTAAAACTTGAGTGTCCTAAAAAATCGTTAAATGAATTTTGGATTGGGATTAGGATAGAATTTCCAACAATTTCTGAAATGGCCCTAAACATGCTTCTCCCATTTTGTACTTCGTATTTATGCAAAGCGGCATTCTCAGCATTGACGATTGTAAAATAAAAATATCAATCAACTCTGAAAAACATTGAAGATGCTCTACGTCCTGCATTGTCAAATATTCAGCCAAGATTTAATTCTTTATGTACAAATAACCAATCACATCTATTTCATTAGTGAGCCAATTTGCTTTCATCTTTAAAAAATGGTAAAATTATATGTATACCAAAGAATAGTTTTAAAATAAATTTCTTTATGATTTATTATCAGTAAATGTTTGATTTGTATACCTATTATATATACCTATGTACCAGGGTTGCGTAAAAATTTATCGGGCAAAAAGGGGTCGCGAGTGGAAAAAGTTGGCAAAAAAGGGTCCGGAATGGAAAAAGTTTAAGAAGCCCTGCATTAGAAGACGTGTTGCGGCTGATCAATAAGAGCTTCCTCTTAAGGGGGAAAGGTTGCAAGCATCGGATAATGAGGCTTTGGGATGCAATGGTCTTTTGCACATTGGGCTGAAATGGTAACCAAAGGGTAAAAGCATGAACACATGACCAACCCTTGTGGCCCACATAATATTTTAATTCTGTGGTTTTAGGGTTGCTGAATCGCGAAGCATTTTTCGTTAAGGTGAAAATAAGTGCATGCAAAATTAAGCATGCCAACAAATATATCTATCATGTAAAATGCAGGTATGGCCAGAAGAATTTATTTTTTATACTGCAGGTATGGCCACCTATGGTACTTGTGACCAGAGCAGAAAGCTAGATGATTTCGCTCGGCACTCAAGAGTGCTTAGCAAAATCATCTCGCATCTTTTTTTTGACAAAAGTCACGCTTTTCTTACCGCATTTCTTACCGCATTATCCTTCTTTCAGAAATAAGTTCCATAGCCATATCATTCAAATAATTTTGTTTTCTCTGTTCCTTTTTTTTGAAAAGAGTACTGTTGGTTTCAAGAAAAACCTGCTTAAACTGCTCTCATTCTTAACTTCAGTAGTAATCAAATCATGATTGTCATAATGATTAAGTAGCCTATCATGGTATGCTCTGGCTGCAACTGGATCTTTCAGACCTTCAGTGTTACAGGTGACTTTCTTAATCTTAGCACAACATTTCTTAAGCTTCAGTTGCAAGACACATTTCACCAGGTAATGGTCAGACCGAATTTCGACTCCCCTGTATGATCTGGTATTCCTAACCAAATTAGCCCATTTGCTGTTAATTAAAATATAATCTATCATATTCCTCTGCAACCCATCAGGTGAAACCCATGTGTATTTATAAATGTCTCACTGTTTGCAGTATGTGCTAGTTATTCACAACCTTTAAGTTTACTTTCCTGTAGGAGATGTTGCTAATTGCCATTGGAACTACCAATGCCAAAGGGACCTAAAACTCGTGCCCAAAGGCCAGAGTCAGTACCAACTTTAGCATTGAATTCACCTAGCACAAGAGAAATACCTCCTTTCTTCACAGAATTCAAAATATCCTGAAGCTGGCTATAAAACGTATCTTTCTTGTTCTCATCAGAGTTCTCTGTGGAGGCATAACAACAGACGACATTCAAGTCATTAATTTTTGTTTAAAATTTTGCTCTAAGAAATCTTTCATTAATGCAGTCATATCCTAGAAGATCATCACTGGCATGTCTGCTGAGAAGCAACCCTCCTGAAAAGAGAAATTTAAAGTTATTTTTAAGTATTTCACCTTTACCTGTCCATCTGGTCTCTTGCAAGCCTAGAATATCTAGGTTATAATTCTAGAATTCTTGCATGAGGACATCAAGAGAATAATCTCTATGTAATGTCTTCACATTCCACATACCTGCAGAGAGAAAATTAATAGTAGGATTTTTAAAGAAACTAGGTTTATTGAGAGAGGTAGAACCAACAATATCAAACAGCCCCCTGATCACAAACATGGGGCAAAGACCTGTTCCCCTTCTGCTACAGGCTGAAGTCACCCGTGCTGGTAGGAACTGCAGGCACCACTTTTCCAGGAGAGAGAGAGAAGACCTACCTGAGACACATTACTCCAGTTTAGGATTGGTGATGCCCAACTAGCTAAGTGAGGGTTCAGGTACCTGCAATGACTCTGATCAGGATTATCCCATGCCTCTGTTCATTTAGGGCTAGCAGCCTATAAGCAACCCACAAGTAAACAGAAAACACAGCGGTAGATTCTCCCTCAATGGAGGCCTACCAGTGCGGCAAGTCCAGGATCCATAATCAAGCTCAGAGCCATAAATTAGTCCAGTCTCATAGGTATAAATGGTCAGTACCAGGACTCTGTGAAGTTGACCACTCCCCAGCAGGGCTGAAAAAAAGAAAAAGTGGCCATAGATGACCAAATCAGTAGGCCACACTGCTCTGGCAGCCCTCCCCTTCCATTCCCTTTGAAAAGAGACTATCTCTTTTGAAATGTGCTAACGGTCTGCACTACAAGATGGGGTCGGACCTTAGGGGCTAGGCAAACAAGCAGGAGTGTAATCATCCACTAAACTTCATCTAAACACAATAAATCGCAAATTAGCTGAAATAAAATGCCTATCGGACATTAGAGTCTCTGCATCATTATTGAGGATTGGTATACAGCTCTCCTTCCAATTTATGCCTAGCTACCATTTACAGACCATTCCACCATTATAATTTAGATATTCTTGACTTCGAATAGACCAGATGGACAAAGGTCAGATTCTTAAAAATAATCTTAAATTTCTCCTTTCAGGGAGGAAGATAAGTATGTCCAAGATGTAAGTTTGCTTCTCAGCAGACACGCTAGTGATGCTCTTCTAGAATAGGTTTTACAGAAAACTTCAGGATAAATTGAATTCTGTCAAAAAGGAAGTATTACCCATGTTCTAGGTGACTTCAATGCCAAAGTTGGTACTGATTCTGACCTCTGGGGAGGGGTGATAGTCCCTTTGGTATTGGTAGGTTGCAATTGGCAATGTCTCCTATAGGTAAGTAAACTTAATCATTTGAGAATAATGAACACTTATTACAAATACTGTAATGCTTAAAAGATTGTTAAACTTCTCCTCTTTGGACCTTTACATTGATCCAAATTTAACTAAACTTCTGGATAGTATCGGGCACCAGGCAATTGATCTTTCCAATTAAGGTTAAATGAGGATTCGCTAAGTATATGGGTGTTCCTTATTGAGTAAGAAATCAAAAGATTATTAAATTATTAAAGTTAAATCTTAATAAAAGAAATCAATTATTGTTCCTCAAGTGAAAAAATTGCAAAGTCAAAATATTTCCTATAACAAAATTTATTTACAAAAAATTCGAGAATCACCAAATAGACTGATGAATACAAAAGTCTGAGCAACTAAAAGCTCCATCTAATAAACAACTCCAAAAAAACTTCCTCTTACTGACATTTTCTCATTTTTGACTCCATGATCTAACGTCACTTAGTATACATGTGGCGTGCAACTGACACGTGTATTGCAGTCTGAGAAAAACATTTGCATAAACTTACGATGGGGCATGTCCTTATTATGCACATTAGTAGCTGTCACTCAAAAGCCAGAGCTGTGAATGTGCAGCGCCTTTAGTGGATCGGAAAAGGGAAAAGTGATAAGTCCACCTGAAGACAATCCCCAAAATGATAAATATAACATAAATGAAGTAAAACTGGTGAAGGAAAAGTAAAAGTGAATGGGTGGACTATCGCAACTTCCCCTCCTAAAGGGAGTCAAAATTTGACCTAACAGATTTTGATGATTAATTTTGAGTAAAAGAACACTTCCTACATGGTTTACATATCGCTGAACATAAAGTAATAATTATGCATATACAAATTTTAATAAGATAATCTACTCTTACGTCGATGCAGTCTTTCATCACAGCCAAAGGTTCCTCCTATCATAGTGTAAAGCTTCCTAGTGTAAATGCATACCAATGGCTGTGGCAGTGTAACACTCCAAAAGATTCTAAATATTAATGAGCACAGTAGGATAAAACTTATTTTAATTCTACATGAATAAATACTGTACAATAAAATTATTCTGTGTTCAGTAATGCCACCTTTGACCAGTACAACGCATTGAGTATTACAAATGGCGTATATCTATTCTTATTATGACAATTATATGTCAATTACCCATTTTAGGGTTAGTACATCCATTTCTATTATCATATATTCAGACATAGATATATCTTCAAAACCAACTATTTATCAATTTGCATTACTAACTAATGTACTATCGTTAATAACTATCAAAGAGTACTAGTTAAGCAATTACAAAAGGATAATATTACCATAAACTTGTACGTAGGCTGGAACAACTGCATCAACAGATGTTAACGTTGGTCCCGACAAAACTGTCGTATTTTCCAACTTGTGCGACCAGTCCTATTATACCATATATACCAGCAATGATGGATGCACATGCAGCTGCTTTTCACTTAACTCTAAGTTTGTATGATCAGTCCTGTCATATCACTAAAGTATTCCGAGGAGCTGGGGCGAGCAACTTGCAACCATTCCGCTTTCAGCTGCATTGCCGCATCCAGCACCGGGGTGCTAGAATAGAGCAATATGACACCCAGCAAATGAATTGTAGTTGACTCTGTAATGTTGGTATTCTGTATTTGAAATAAGGCCTCATGACCATCTTTCACAATGTATATTTTGTTGGGGGAAAATATATCTTAAAGAAGTTATGAAGTGCCACTTCCAAATTATATGTTGGGGCCTTTCTTTTGCAAACCAATGGTCGAAAAGGGGAATCCTGTTTATGCAGCTTGATATTAACAAACAGCTGGGGGACATCAGGGTATAATGGAGGGTTGCACTGTTTAGCAATTTCATTTGGCAAAAAGGGGTCATTCTTAAGTTTTTGTAATTTATTTAAAATTCTACTTGTAGGATTACTATTTATAGGTTGACATTTTAGTTGATCCAGAACATCCTGTATTTTTAATTCATATTGATCTTTATCCATTATTACCACTTGATTTGTTTTATCTGCTAATACAATTTTAATCTCTTTGATTATTCAAATCCCTTAAGATCTTTATATCCTTATTCGGTTTATTTTTGTTTTCCTGTTGTATGTTTTTAATATACCTATACATTCTAAACCTTTTTTTATCCTTGTGGACAGATATTATGGCTCTGAGCTTGATTATGGATCCTGATTTTGCTGCACTGGTGGGCTTCTGTGGAGGGAAAATCTTCCGCTGTGTAACGCTCCAAACAATGCAAAATATTTAAAGTTTTATGCTCCGGATAGCTTAAACGGGCGCCAGGCAATCATTAACAAATTGCCAAAATGTAGAATAAGTGAATTTAGGGTTCCAATGCCAGTGAGCGTTCATAAGTGAGAGTCAAAATGATTCTTAACAAATAAGAGTTAATGTAAAAAAGATCCTAAATTAGCGTTGCTCAAGATAAAAACTACAGACTCAAAAGTTTGTAACATAACAAAATAGATTTATTTCCAAAATAAGTAACTCACCAAGACATCAATGAAGAAACTAAAATCTGTGCTACACGCACGGTGCTACGCACCTTACTACATCTCTCTGCTCTCTCTACAACTCTCCTCTCAGTGCTCAAGTGCTCTACTCTCTAGTGCTAAGTGCTTCTCTCAAGTGCTCTACTCTCTAGTGCTCAAGTGACTCGTAGGTCACGGTTTTGACAATGGGCCGGCGCATGCCGGGAAAGACATTTGCATACAATGACGGACGCAAGCTATGACGCAAGAGGGGGCGTGTCCTTGGCACGCGCTTTAACGGTTACGGTCGGAAGTTCGGAGTTGCGCGTACGCAACTCCTAGAAACTTGAAAACGAGTGCTGTGATGCCGAAAAGGAAATAAAAAATCCCCAAAATGATAAATATAACGTAAATTAAACAAAAACTGGTTAAGGTAAAGCAAAAGTGAACGATGGGGCATCACAACTCCCCCTTCCAAAGGGAGTCAAAATGATTGACCTAACAAATTTTGACGAGCAAATTTTGAATAAAGGACACATCTTACGTCATTTACACATGGCTAAACATAAATAAGTAAAAGTATGCTAGCGCAAATTTTGATATGATGAACTATTCTTACTTTGACACAATTTTCCAGCACAACCAAAGGTACCTCCTCCCTTTTCCTCCTAACAAAAATATGTATTTAACAGCTAACCTAGTGTACTTACGTACCAGTGGCTGTGACAGTTAACTGTATACTAGCATCATCGGTCTAACTAGTATCACATTCTGATACAAACTCGAAATTGGCATATCTTGAACTGTACAGAAAAACAGGTTAATCAACTCCTAACTTTCTAAGTCTAATAAATGTTAAAAAGATGAAAAGAAAAAGTGATTCATTACATTTGTTGTTAGCGGGGTAATAACTTCCGCTTTTCCCCTAACCACAATAAAAATTCGTGAAAGCTAATTCTTCACCTAAATCACATAAAAAAACGGGTATTCGAACACCGTTATCTCCTCCTAATTACATTCAAATACGCAAAGCTAAGAAAATTCAAAATTTACAAACAAGCGGGATTGTAATCATCCGCTAATTCTTCTCCTATTCACAGAAATCGCGATCTAGCTGAAATAAAAAATCATTAGTTACCTCCCCCTTCAGAGCTAACGTCCCCCTCCCAAAGGAGTTATGCTGATAACAACTCGGTTATCAGACTAGGCCATTTGGGGACAGCTCCAAAAAGGTACTCACAAAAAAAACAAAATTCTGCAGTCATCATCATGGTCATCATCTATATATACCAATAAATACTGTCAATGTCATCCCCAAAAATTACGTATCATTGACACATAAATATCACTGATGACACTGAACAGATTTAAACACATATACATAAATCGTATCTAAGAATAAAGAAAAAAGAGTGTAAATAATTTATAATATACGATGATAACATTTCATCCAATAATTTTTACATGAATCTCCTTTTTTTTTTCATAAATTCACTTTGGAATGCACGTTATTTTACAATACAAATTCTTAAATCACTAATTCTCTTTCACTCTTCTCATTCATATCCAGAAACATTTTACAATTTCTAAACTTTCCAATATAGACTTACAAAATTTTCAGCTATCAGTCAGCTGAAAAAAAATCTACAAAAATACATTTTAACTCACGTAAATACAATAACTAGAACCTCGATGAACAAGAATGCAAAAAAAAATTCTATTCACACAGTATAAACTCGAACTACAAAAATTTCACTTTTCAAAAATAAATATCGAACTCTAAAGTTTCAACAAGAAATTAACCATCGCTAACTATATAATTCACAATAAGGCTTCTTCTTCGTCTTCATCTATTCCAGAAAAAAAAACATTTTATAACTCAATCAAGTGCCAAGTGAAAGAAAAATATACTTAAATTTCATTGTTGGCACTCCGTGGCGATAAATCATCTAGTCCGTTTCCGATAACATCTTTCCGTCGTCGTTGGGTGGCTTCACGTAAAGTTGTTACTGAAGATCTCGTTCAAGTCGTCGATGTAGATCTCTCTCGTGACGTCATCTTCCCGATGTTCGCTGCTTCGCTGCCGGTTGTCGCTCTGCAGGCTCTGGTCGTTTCGTCGGCTTTTCGTTGCTCCGTGCGGATTTTTGAAGAACCTTTTCTCGTACTTTCTAGACTTATTGGTGTCCGCCTCCAAATGACGCTTTAATAGTTGAGGACCTCCAGACTTGTCAGGAATACTTGCGGTCGGCACAACTTCTTGGTTGGTTTTTTCTTCACTTAAATCAGACTCAAAATTATTTTCATTATTATTACTTTCTTTTAAAACTTCTACTTTAAAAACCTTTTCAAAAACGGCTTCCTCATACGATTCTTCTATTTCACAAACTTCGTTATTTAAACACTCATTATTTGCACTAACGGGACATTTTATAGGTGCTTCTGAAATAATCTGTTCTGGACCACAAGGTAAGTCAAAAAGTCCACGGGACCGCGGCTGCACTGTCAATTGACATTCGTCATTAGTACCATCGAAAACTTGTTCCTTAGCAAACGGAAGATCGACTTCTGTATCGTTTCGATCTGTTATTTTAGTTACTTCGTGGCAATCAGTAACAAAAGGTAAAGCCATAGTGGCAAGGCATAACTCCTGAGAGGGCTTTTCTTGAGGAACTTTGGCCTCTCGCTTCAAAGATCCCGATGAGAGTTTCCCGAATTTTCATTCCTTTGGTAACAGTATTTCTCAATATGTCCTAGTCGGCCACAAAAGTTACAAGTGATAGTTTCTCTCTTTTGTTTAACCAAAGTTTTAGGTCTAGTGTTATGGTTTGAAGCTTGACGTGGCAAAAAGTCTCTACTTCGTTCATATTCTATAGTTCTTGGCGCGTTCGGCGCAAATTGTCGGGACCGTGTAACTTCCGGTCGTGCGGGAGTCATTCTACGCGACTCAACCTGATATCGTTGCTTTGGCGGGAATGGCATCCATTGTTGGTTATGTGTATTTGCTGCAGATTCTCTTCTTGCAGTGTATTGCCGAGCCAATTTGACTAACTCTGAAATGGAATTTACATTTCGTACTTCTAGGAATTCTCTGATGGGCAAAAGCAATTGAGACAAAATGCAATTTACAATATCAATTTCAGCGGCATCAGCATCGTACAGCTGGTATAACTCTACTGTACCCCATATAAATTTTTCTATGTCATCTCTTTCCCTTTGTCTTCGTGAAAACAACTCTGTAGCTAGTTCTGTAAAATCATTATAAGCCGGATATATGTCCATGATTTCGTTTTTAAATTCTTCCCAAAGTTCTATGCCATGACGACATCCTACGTTTTTTGTTGCTTGGCACTTCATGTAAACGGAAGTGCTCCTCCATGGACTTGACAAATGTCCACGATGACGGACGTTTCGAACCGTCGAACCTTATCTCAGGTAAAGGCCAATTAACATAAGGTCTATAGTTAATGGATGGGTTGGCAAATCGTCGTTGTGGCGGTTGAAAATACTCTGTTCTATCGCTTGCTTCTGACGGAACAGAAAATGGAACCTTACGTTCAAAGTTTCTTCGTTGGTGAACTGACGTAGCATTGTCAGCAAATTTAGGGGTTGTTGTCGTTCCCCTTTTCTCCCGATTATCATCAAGCAGATTCATTAGCACTTCTGCTTCCATCATTACATCTTGCAATCTACCCTTTACTCTTTCTATGTCGGGAGTCATTATGGCGGAATCGGCCATATTGTTAGCAGACATGTTTAGCGGTCTGCCGAAATTTTGAATTTTAGAAATTTTGAAAACCTTTTTTTAATCTTGAGCAGCGCTCAAAGGTACTGCTATACAACAATACTAAAGCTATAACTAAGCTTACAAAAATATAAATTTGCTTATAAAAAAAACTTTTCTTATCGTCCTACGTACTTGTGTGTCCGGACACATCTAATCATTACATACAACAAATATCTTAAATATTCAGCAATATCAAAGCTGAAACTTCAGTACCTTTGAATAATACACAAAAATGTTAAGCTACTTGCTCAACAAAAATTTTCGGCTTAAGCTGCCTTTAAATCTACAACTAGTACATACAACTATTGAGCTCAAAAAATTACTATCTTTAAATACTGGCGAGTCCCTGTTCGGGCGCCACTTCTTTTATGTGACTCTGTAACGCTCCAAACAATGCAAAATATTTAAAGTTTTATGCTCCGGATAGCTTAAACGGGCGCCAGGCAATCATTAACAAATTGCCAAAATGTAGAATAAGTGAATTTAGGGTTCCAATGCCAGTGAGCGTTCATAAGTGAGAGTCAAAATGATTCTTAACAAATAAGAGTTAATGTAAAAAAGATCCTAAATTAGCGTTGCTCAAGATAAAAACTACAGACTCAAAAGTTTGTAACATAACAAAATAGATTTATTTCCAAAATAAGTAACTCACCAAGACATCAATGAAGAAACTAAAATCTGTGCTACACGCACGGTGCTACGCACCTTACTACATCTCTCTGCTCTCTCTACAACTCTCCTCTCAGTGCTCAAGTGCTCTACTCTCTAGTGCTAAGTGCTTCTCTCAAGTGCTCTACTCTCTAGTGCTCAAGTGACTCGTAGGTCACGGTTTTGACAATGGGCCGGCGCATGCCGGGAAAGACATTTGCATACAATGACGGACGCAAGCTATGACGCAAGAGGGGGCGTGTCCTTGGCACGCGCTTTAACGGTTACGGTCGGAAGTTCGGAGTTGCGCGTACGCAACTCCTAGAAACTTGAAAACGAGTGCTGTGATGCCGAAAAGGAAATAAAAAATCCCCAAAATGATAAATATAACGTAAATTAAACAAAAACTGGTTAAGGTAAAGCAAAAGTGAACGATGGGGCATCACAACTCCCCCTTCCAAAGGGAGTCAAAATGATTGACCTAACAAATTTTGACGAGCAAATTTTGAATAAAGGACACATCTTACGTCATTTACACATGGCTAAACATAAATAAGTAAAAGTATGCTAGCGCAAATTTTGATATGATGAACTATTCTTACTTTGACACAATTTTCCAGCACAACCAAAGGTACCTCCTCCCTTTTCCTCCTAACAAAAATATGTATTTAACAGCTAACCTAGTGTACTTACGTACCAGTGGCTGTGACAGTTAACTGTATACTAGCATCATCGGTCTAACTAGTATCACATTCTGATACAAACTCGAAATTGGCATATCTTGAACTGTACAGAAAAACAGGTTAATCAACTCCTAACTTTCTAAGTCTAATAAATGTTAAAAAGATGAAAAGAAAAAGTGATTCATTACATTTGTTGTTAGCGGGGTAATAACTTCCGCTTTTCCCCTAACCACAATAAAAATTCGTGAAAGCTAATTCTTCACCTAAATCACATAAAAAAACGGGTATTCGAACACCGTTATCTCCTCCTAATTACATTCAAATACGCAAAGCTAAGAAAATTCAAAATTTACAAACAAGCGGGATTGTAATCATCCGCTAATTCTTCTCCTATTCACAGAAATCGCGATCTAGCTGAAATAAAAAATCATTAGTTACCTCCCCCTTCAGAGCTAACGTCCCCCTCCCAAAGGAGTTATGCTGATAACAACTCGGTTATCAGACTAGGCCATTTGGGGACAGCTCCAAAAAGGTACTCACAAAAAAAACAAAATTCTGCAGTCATCATCATGGTCATCATCTATATATACCAATAAATACTGTCAATGTCATCCCCAAAAATTACGTATCATTGACACATAAATATCACTGATGACACTGAACAGATTTAAACACATATACATAAATCGTATCTAAGAATAAAGAAAAAAGAGTGTAAATAATTTATAATATACGATGATAACATTTCATCCAATAATTTTTACATGAATCTCCTTTTTTTTTTCATAAATTCACTTTGGAATGCACGTTATTTTACAATACAAATTCTTAAATCACTAATTCTCTTTCACTCTTCTCATTCATATCCAGAAACATTTTACAATTTCTAAACTTTCCAATATAGACTTACAAAATTTTCAGCTATCAGTCAGCTGAAAAAAAATCTACAAAAATACATTTTAACTCACGTAAATACAATAACTAGAACCTCGATGAACAAGAATGCAAAAAAAAATTCTATTCACACAGTATAAACTCGAACTACAAAAATTTCACTTTTCAAAAATAAATATCGAACTCTAAAGTTTCAACAAGAAATTAACCATCGCTAACTATATAATTCACAATAAGGCTTCTTCTTCGTCTTCATCTATTCCAGAAAAAAAAACATTTTATAACTCAATCAAGTGCCAAGTGAAAGAAAAATATACTTAAATTTCATTGTTGGCACTCCGTGGCGATAAATCATCTAGTCCGTTTCCGATAACATCTTTCCGTCGTCGTTGGGTGGCTTCACGTAAAGTTGTTACTGAAGATCTCGTTCAAGTCGTCGATGTAGATCTCTCTCGTGACGTCATCTTCCCGATGTTCGCTGCTTCGCTGCCGGTTGTCGCTCTGCAGGCTCTGGTCGTTTCGTCGGCTTTTCGTTGCTCCGTGCGGATTTTTGAAGAACCTTTTCTCGTACTTTCTAGACTTATTGGTGTCCGCCTCCAAATGACGCTTTAATAGTTGAGGACCTCCAGACTTGTCAGGAATACTTGCGGTCGGCACAACTTCTTGGTTGGTTTTTTCTTCACTTAAATCAGACTCAAAATTATTTTCATTATTATTACTTTCTTTTAAAACTTCTACTTTAAAAACCTTTTCAAAAACGGCTTCCTCATACGATTCTTCTATTTCACAAACTTCGTTATTTAAACACTCATTATTTGCACTAACGGGACATTTTATAGGTGCTTCTGAAATAATCTGTTCTGGACCACAAGGTAAGTCAAAAAGTCCACGGGACCGCGGCTGCACTGTCAATTGACATTCGTCATTAGTACCATCGAAAACTTGTTCCTTAGCAAACGGAAGATCGACTTCTGTATCGTTTCGATCTGTTATTTTAGTTACTTCGTGGCAATCAGTAACAAAAGGTAAAGCCATAGTGGCAAGGCATAACTCCTGAGAGGGCTTTTCTTGAGGAACTTTGGCCTCTCGCTTCAAAGATCCCGATGAGAGTTTCCCGAATTTTCATTCCTTTGGTAACAGTATTTCTCAATATGTCCTAGTCGGCCACAAAAGTTACAAGTGATAGTTTCTCTCTTTTGTTTAACCAAAGTTTTAGGTCTAGTGTTATGGTTTGAAGCTTGACGTGGCAAAAAGTCTCTACTTCGTTCATATTCTATAGTTCTTGGCGCGTTCGGCGCAAATTGTCGGGACCGTGTAACTTCCGGTCGTGCGGGAGTCATTCTACGCGACTCAACCTGATATCGTTGCTTTGGCGGGAATGGCATCCATTGTTGGTTATGTGTATTTGCTGCAGATTCTCTTCTTGCAGTGTATTGCCGAGCCAATTTGACTAACTCTGAAATGGAATTTACATTTCGTACTTCTAGGAATTCTCTGATGGGCAAAAGCAATTGAGACAAAATGCAATTTACAATATCAATTTCAGCGGCATCAGCATCGTACAGCTGGTATAACTCTACTGTACCCCATATAAATTTTTCTATGTCATCTCTTTCCCTTTGTCTTCGTGAAAACAACTCTGTAGCTAGTTCTGTAAAATCATTATAAGCCGGATATATGTCCATGATTTCGTTTTTAAATTCTTCCCAAAGTTCTATGCCATGACGACATCCTACGTTTTTTGTTGCTTGGCACTTCATGTAAACGGAAGTGCTCCTCCATGGACTTGACAAATGTCCACGATGACGGACGTTTCGAACCGTCGAACCTTATCTCAGGTAAAGGCCAATTAACATAAGGTCTATAGTTAATGGATGGGTTGGCAAATCGTCGTTGTGGCGGTTGAAAATACTCTGTTCTATCGCTTGCTTCTGACGGAACAGAAAATGGAACCTTACGTTCAAAGTTTCTTCGTTGGTGAACTGACGTAGCATTGTCAGCAAATTTAGGGGTTGTTGTCGTTCCCCTTTTCTCCCGATTATCATCAAGCAGATTCATTAGCACTTCTGCTTCCATCATTACATCTTGCAATCTACCCTTTACTCTTTCTATGTCGGGAGTCATTATGGCGGAATCGGCCATATTGTTAGCAGACATGTTTAGCGGTCTGCCGAAATTTTGAATTTTAGAAATTTTGAAAACCTTTTTTTAATCTTGAGCAGCGCTCAAAGGTACTGCTATACAACAATACTAAAGCTATAACTAAGCTTACAAAAATATAAATTTGCTTATAAAAAAAACTTTTCTTATCGTCCTACGTACTTGTGTGTCCGGACACATCTAATCATTACATACAACAAATATCTTAAATATTCAGCAATATCAAAGCTGAAACTTCAGTACCTTTGAATAATACACAAAAATGTTAAGCTACTTGCTCAACAAAAATTTTCGGCTTAAGCTGCCTTTAAATCTACAACTAGTACATACAACTATTGAGCTCAAAAAATTACTATCTTTAAATACTGGCGAGTCCCTGTTCGGGCGCCACTTCTTTTATGTGACTCTGTAACGCTCCAAACAATGCAAAATATTTAAAGTTTTATGCTCCGGATAGCTTAAACGGGCGCCAGGCAATCATTAACAAATTGCCAAAATGTAGAATAAGTGAATTTAGGGTTCCAATGCCAGTGAGCGTTCATAAGTGAGAGTCAAAATGATTCTTAACAAATAAGAGTTAATGTAAAAAAGATCCTAAATTAGCGTTGCTCAAGATAAAAACTACAGACTCAAAAGTTTGTAACATAACAAAATAGATTTATTTCCAAAATAAGTAACTCACCAAGACATCAATGAAGAAACTAAAATCTGTGCTACACGCACGGTGCTACGCACCTTACTACATCTCTCTGCTCTCTCTACAACTCTCCTCTCAGTGCTCAAGTGCTCTACTCTCTAGTGCTAAGTGCTTCTCTCAAGTGCTCTACTCTCTAGTGCTCAAGTGACTCGTAGGTCACGGTTTTGACAATGGGCCGGCGCATGCCGGGAAAGACATTTGCATACAATGACGGACGCAAGCTATGACGCAAGAGGGGGCGTGTCCTTGGCACGCGCTTTAACGGTTACGGTCGGAAGTTCGGAGTTGCGCGTACGCAACTCCTAGAAACTTGAAAACGAGTGCTGTGATGCCGAAAAGGAAATAAAAAATCCCCAAAATGATAAATATAACGTAAATTAAACAAAAACTGGTTAAGGTAAAGCAAAAGTGAACGATGGGGCATCACAGCTGTGTTTTTTGTTTGTTTGTGGGTTGACAGCCCCAAGTGAATAGATTCACAGGATATGTTTATCAGCTGGTGGATAATCCTGAGCAGAAGTCATCGCAGGCACCTGAACTCTTTGCTTCTATTGGCATCGTCAAATTCTACATTGGAGGAAGTCTTCCAGTGTAGATGGCTTCAGCCTTTAGTAGTGGGGGAACTGGTCTTTGCCCCATGTCTGCGATTAGGGGGCTGTTTGATATTGTCGGCATTCCCTCTCTCAATAAACATAGTTTCTTTAAACATCCCACTAACCATTTTCTCTCCATAGGTAGTTGGAATGTGAGGACTCTGCACAGAGCTTTTTCTCTTGATGTCCTCACACAAGAATTCCACCATTATAATTTAGATAT
Organism: Ryuthela nishihirai; assembly: GCA_038380435.1. NCBI lineage: Eukaryota > Metazoa > Arthropoda > Arachnida > Araneae > Heptathelidae > Ryuthela > Ryuthela nishihirai. Next base: position 82,380,356 of record JAWZYU010000011.1, on the reverse strand, counting down.
TCTTGGCTTGCAAGAGACCAGATGCACAGATAAAGGTCAGATTCTTAAAAATAATCTTAAATTTCTCTTTTCAGGGAGGGACGACAATAAGCATCACCAAGGCTTGGGTCTGCTTCTCAGCAGACACGCTAGTGATGCTCTTCTAGGATATGAGTGCATTAATGAAAGGTTTCTTACAGCAAAATTTCGGACAAGCGTTAAAGACTTGAATGTTATCTGCTGTTATGCCCCCACTGAGGATGCCGATGAGGATGAGAAGGATAGGTTTTATGAACAACTTCAGGATATTTTGAATTCTGTCAAGAAAGGAGATATTACCCTTGTTCTTGGTGACTTCAATGCGAAAGTTGGTACTGACTCTGACCTTTGGGGAGGAGTAATAGGCCCTTTTGGTATTGGTAGCTGCAATGGCAATGGGCAACGTCTCCTACAGGTAAGTAAACTCAATGGATTCAGAATAACTAACACTTATTACAAACACTGCGACATACATAAGTACACATGGGTTTCACCTGATGGGCTGCATAAGAATATGATTGATTACATATTAATTAACAGCAAATGGGCTAGTTCTGTTAGAAATACCAGGGCATATAGGGGAGCTGAAATTGAATCTGACCATTACCTTGTTAAAAGTGTGTTGCAACTTAAACTTAAAAAGTGTTGTGCTAGGGTTAAAAAATTTACTTTTAAAACTGAAGCTCTGAAAGATCCAGTTATAGCCAAAGCTTACCATGATAGGTTACTTAGTCATTATGACAGTCATGATTTGCTTACTACTGAAGTTGAGGAAGAATGGGATCATTTTAAACAGGCTTTTTTGCACACTAACAGTACTCTTTTAGGAAAAAAGGAGCAGAAGAGGCAGAATTATCTGAGTGATAAGGCACTTGAGCTTATTTCGGAAAGAAAGAACTGCAGGAATGTTTTTAATCAGTACCCTACTAGTCCTAATAGAAAGCATTACAGAGAACATAATAAACGTGTAAAAGATCAGTTAGCTGCTGATAAGAATCTTTGGCTTGATGGTTTGACTGACAAAGCTGAGGAAGCAGTTAGACAGCACAACAGCAGAGAGCTGTACCAGATAGTTAATGTTTTGTGTGGTAGAAAACGGACTGGCATACAAGGATTGAAGGATAAACAAGGTAAGGTTATAGAAGGGGAGGATTCTGTCATGGCTAGGTGGGCTGAGCATTTCAGTGATGTTCTAAACAATGTAGTTAGTTCTACTCCCATTGTTTGCAATGATGATAGATGCATTGGTGGCTTTAATGTTGGCCCTATAACACAATCTGAAGTTATTTTGGCTGTTTCTAAACTTAAACTTCATAAATCCCCAGGGGTAGATGAAATTACTACGGAAATGCTTAGAGCTGGGAATGTTTCGGTTACCACTTGTATGACTGAAATTCTGAATATCTTTTATGATAAAGGCATGGTTCCTAAGGATTTTACCAGAGCTATTGTTATCCCTATTTTCAAAAAGGTGATCGCAGTTCTTGTGATAACTATAGGGGTATCAGCCTACTCTCTGTTCCAGGTAAAGTTCTTTCCATGATTGTGCTTAATAGAATTAAGAATCTGGTTGACAGGCAATTGCGTGATGAGCAATGTGGATTCAGAAGTGGTAGGGGATGTGTGGATCAGATATTTTCACTTAGGCAGATTCTTGAGAAATGTTTAGAGTTTCAGAAACCTTTGGTTGCTAGCTTTGTTGATTCCAAAAAGGCTTTCGACTCTGTTGATCGTCATAATTTGTGGTTGATTGTGAGAACATATGGTATACCAGACAAGTTAGTTAACATTATGAAAGCTCTCTATAATAACACTGAGTCGTGTGTGAGAGTTGGTAAGGCTTGTAGCAATTGGTTTAGAATTACTTCTGGTGTTCGACAAGGGTGCATTTTGTCTCCTTTTCTCTTTAGCTTGGTTATTGATTATGTTATGTGACATTCACTGCAAGGGAAAGATTTTGGCCTTAAATGGTCTGGAGATACTAAAATTTCTGATTTAGATTATGCTGATGATTTAGCCCTTCTGGCAAATGATGTTGATGAGATGAACTCTTTCATTCGAGCTGTTGATGAGACTGGTAGTAGAGTAGGTTTGGTTATAAACAGAGAGAAAACTAAAGTGATGAAAATTGGTCAGGCAGGTTGTGATTCAGTTCATCTGAATGGTTGCAGTCTTGAGCAGGTGTCACAATTTAATTATCTTGGGAGCTATGTAACAGATAATGGTGATGTGCGGCATGAGATTAACAGATGAATAGGGATTGCTGCTGGGACTTTTAAGAACCTATGGAGAGTGTGGAGAAAATAGGCGCATACACCTAAAGACTAAAATAAGACTGTATAATAGTTTGGTTCTTTCTAGGGTTAGTTATGGTAGTGAAACTTGGACACTTTGTAAACAAGATAACAGGAAACTAGATGCTTTTGATTCCAGATGCTTATGCAGTATCTTGGGCATTAGATGGTTCAACTTTGTAACTAATGATGAGGTTAGGCAAAGGAGTTTGCAACCTCCTTTAAGCAGCATATTGTGTAGAGAGAGACTCCGTTGGTTTGGCCATGTTGCCCGTATGAATAATTATAGATTGGCGAATAGGGTTATGAACAGTGTGCCTAAAGGCCTCAGAAAGAAGGGGAGACCTAGGATGCGGTGGGCAGACAATGTCAAACAGGACCTTGTTAGAATTGGTGTGCAGTGGCCAGATGCAGTAGATGTAGCTCAGGATAGGCTTGCTTGGAGAACTAAATTGCATGGTCTGGTTGGACCTCCATAGCCCATAGCTGCTTGATGATGATGATGATTTATAAGGAATATTATTAAGTGATTGTTCGATCTTGAATGGGTCATAGACTCATTATCATATGCAAATTTAGCCCCTTTTTGTAGTATCCGCTTCTGTCCCATATTTAATTGATATTGTGACACATTTATAAATTGATTACTCTTCTTTTTACCCAATTTTACTTGCACATTATTACAGTTTCCTTTTTCTTTTTTTATTAATTTTTGTAATTTTTTATTATGCATTTTCACTATTCTATCTTTTTCTTTTTCCATTTTAATGCTATCCTACCCATTAATTTTGTAAGATTATCACTTTTAATCTCTAAATAATTTTGATATACTGTTTTTTCTTTCTTCCGTATTTCGTCTCGTAAATTTCGTATAGTCTTGTTTAACTTTTTCTCAGCTTTTTGCAATATATGTTTCATTTGAGGACTATATTTTCGTTTATTAATTTTCAAAAAGTTAGGTCTTTTACATGCAGTTAAGAAATTAAGGTTAAGGATGAGTCATAACAGTAGGACACGCACCTTAGTAAATTCCCCCCCCCCCTCTCATTCCTGCGCATTTAACTTGTGCGCTATCGATTCTAAATATTAAAGAGCACCAGTAGGATAAAACTTATTTTAATTCTACACGAATAAATACTGTAAAATAAAATTATTCTGTGTTCGGTAATGCCACCTTGGACCAGTACAACGCATTGAGTATTACAAATGGCATATATCTATTCTTATTATGACAATTATATATCGATTACCCATTTTAAGGTTAGTGCATCCCTTTCTATTATCATATATTTCAGACATAGATATATCTTCAAAACCAACTATTTATCACTTAGCATTACTAATGAACGCACTATCTTTAATAACTATCAAAGAGTACTAGTTAAGCAATTACAAAAGGATAATATTACCATAAACTTGTACGTAGGCTGGAACAACTGCATCAACAGATGTTAACGTTGGTCCCGACAAAACTGTCGTATTTTCCAACTTGTGCGACCAGTCCTATTATACCATATATACCAGCAACGATGGATGCACATACAATCGCTTTTCACTTAACTCTAAGTTTGTATGATCAGTCCTGTCATATCACAAATGGCTATGATGAATACCACTGCACCACTTTTCCACTTGCTCATAACTGTGGGTTATTCGGACTTCAATTGGCTTTGTTGAGTTTCTCCATTACCTTCCAATGTCCGCCGTAATACTGATGCATTCAGTTTATATTTATCCATTCTGTTCTTCAATGTGGAACATTTATAAACTGTTGGATATGCTGGTATAAATTTCTTTCACACTCACTACCTTGCACTGGAACCCATGGCACCTTTCAACATGAACAACATTATAACTTCCAACAACGCCCATTAAAAGTTTTAAAGAATATTGAAAACACTAAAATCTTTGGCCAACTTAATGAGCAAGTGGAAAAGTGGTGCAGAGGTATTCATCGTAGCTGTTTGTGATATGACAGGACTGATCGTACAAACTTAGGGTTAAGTGAAAAGCAGCTGTATGTGCATCCATCGTTGCTGTTATATATGGTATAATAGGACTGGTTGCACAAGTTGGAAAATACGACAGTTTTGTCAGGACCAACGTTAACATCTGTTGATGCAGTTGTCCAAGTCTACTTGCAAGTTTATGGTAATATTATCTTTTTGTAATTGCTTAACTAGTACTCTTTGATAGTTGTTAAAGATAGTATGTTGGTTAGTAATGCAAAGTGATAAATAGTTGGTTTTGAAGATATATCTATGTCTGAAATATATGATAATAGAAATGGATGTACTAACCCTAAAATGGGTAATTGACATATAATTGTCATAATAAGAATAGATATACGCCATTTGTAATACTCAATGCGTTGTACTGGTCCAAGGTGGCATTACCGAACATAGAGGGGGCGGGGGTGGCTCAGTCGGTAGCGCGCCAGGCTCGTAATCAGTAGTTCCCAGGTCCGAGTCCCAGCTGGGTCAGCATTGAGATTTATCTCCGCAAAATTCCCCACCCTGCCCACGGTCAGTAGGGGACACCGATGGACTTGGAAAGGCCGCCGTCCGTCGGATGGGACGTTAAGCCGTGGCCCCGTGTGCGGGAGAGACATACCCTGTGCACGTTAAAGAACACTCTGGATGGCCTTGATGGGGGGGGGGGGGGGCTACCATCTGCCTCCCAACAGCTGTTCCAGTGGGTCCCCTCTCCCAACCTTCTCTGAGCCTTCGGGGTCCATGTGACCTGGCCATTTAGCCCATGGTGTGCAAAAAAGTGCCGCTCAGAGGTAAAACAACCCAACCTGAACATAGAATAATTTTATTGTACAGTATTTATTCGTATAGAATTAAAATAACCTCAAAAGATTGTTAAACTTCTTTTCTCTGGAACTTTTAACTGATCCAAATTTAACTAAACTTCCAGATAGTATCGGGCACCAGGCAATATTAACTTGCCAAATAAAGTTAAATGAGGGTTCACTAAGTATATGGGGGTTACATATTGAGTAAGAAATCAAGATTGTCGAATTATTAAAGTTAAATCTTGAGAAAAATTAGCAAAGCCAAAATATTTCATATAACGAACAAAGTTTATTTCCAAAAAATTCAAGACTCCAAATATACTGATGAATACAAAAGTCTGAACAACTAAAAGCACCATCTCTAATAAAAAAAATTTTTTTCTCTTACTAACACTCTTTTATTACTGACTATCTCATTTCTAACTCTGTGACCTAATGTCACTTAGTATACATGCAGCGTGCAACTGACATGTATGTTGCATGCCTGGAAAAACATTTGTATAAACTTACAATTGCATGCTAACTATAACTCAAGAGGGGGGTGTCTTTACGCATGCATTAGCGACTGTCAATCAAAAGTTGGAGTTGCACATGCACAACTCCTTTAGTGGATCGGAAGAGAGAAAAGTGATAAGTCCAACTGAAGACCATCCCCAAAATGATAGATATAAATGTAAATAAAGTAAAACTGGTTAATGAAAAGTAAAAGTGAATGGGTGGACCATCACAGCAGTTAACTGCATATTAGCAGGTCTAACTAGTATCACATTCTGTTACAATTCCAAAAGTTGCATACTATAGCCTTTATGAAGCTTGTTAATCTAACTCCTGTCCTGCTTAACTTCTAAAAAGGTTAAAGAAAAAAATAAAAAATTATAGCAATTCTGCTCTTTCACAGAATATAAATACAGGTGCATCAAGTAGAGTACATTACTTCAACGTATTCCCCTAACAACAATCAAATACACGAAATCTACTCTTCTTTTGTGCCTGTCATACATAAAAAACGGGCATTGGTACTCCATCAAATCCTCCGAACTACAATCAAATATGCGAAGCTAATAATTTCATTGTACAAACAAGCAGGAGCATAATCATCCGCTTAAACTTCACCTAAACACAATAAATCGCGAACTAGCTGAAATATAAATAGCATTAATTTCCTCCCCTCATTGAGCTTTACATCCTCCTCCCAAAGGAGTTTTGCTAGTGACCATCTCAATCAAACTAGGCTTTGCTGTTGGGGACAGCTCAAAGAAGGTACAAAAAATTAAAGACATCATGGTCAGCTCATATACACCAAAGAGCCAGAACATTATGATCACCTGCCTAATATGATGTTGGTTCTCCACATGCTGCCAAAACAGCTCTTACCCAACAAGGCATAGATTACCCAACAAGGCTACACGATTTCTAAAGGTGTATTGTGGTATCTGGTACCAACAAGTTACCAACAGATCCTTTAACTCTTGTAAGATACATAGTTGAACCGCTGCAGATCAGATATGCTGTTCCAACACAAACCATAGATGCTCGATTGGATTGATGTCTAATTTAATCATCCATGAATAGTGCTGTTACATTAAAGTCATCTAAAGCATATCAATTCTCAAGTCATGAGGAGTGAAAAGGTTAAAGAACATGAGTGTGTACAACATTGGCTCTAAGCCATTATTAATTAGTATCTACTCATCTCTAAAGTTCTTAATCAATATATAACTAAGATATACCCTTTGTTATATACCCCAAAAACAAACTAGAGCAAATAATAAGATAAAATTTGCTACCAGTACTTGGTGGCTGGTACATTTGTGATAGAGATCACTTTGAAGTGATGTATGCATTCAGTAGATATTATAATGTGTAGTTGATGTAATTAACTAGTCCATAGCTATCAGTCCTTTGATAATGCACAAAAGGATATTGATGTTATACTAAGCACCGTTTTGCAACTTTCTTCATTACTCAAGTAGGGTCAATGGAATGTTTTTGCTGCTCAAGTCTTCAATCAGTTGATTGTTGTAGCACTGATGCTATATTTTCAGTTGTAAGGCAGTATCTTCCACTTACTTTGGTGTTATTTCGTAATTACTGCACGTTCACTTCCTATGAAGTAGTTATGTAGTCAACTACCACTTGAACTGATGTTTCTTTTCACGGCTTTTTCGTGGATTATTGCCATTAACAACTCATGAATTTCAACTGAGTCTTAAACGTTATGTTGAGATAACAGAAATAATGTTAAATTGCCTGATTTTGTTGTTATAGTTCATTTTCCAAGTGAAAGCCTTATGCATTTTGTACTAAAACTGGTAAAACTATTTTTTGAACACTAATGCACATTCCTCACGTCTTAAGTTTCAACCTATTACGATAAACTCTTTAAAATCATCAACCAGGCCAAACTAATAACCATCAAAACTATTTAAATACATAGGCCATGACAACTCCCTGATGTTAGATATAGCGACGCATTTTTCCCGTACCGCTTACTTATGGCTTCCTCAGGCTCACTAAGTGTCAAGTAAAATCTCTGCTATATACATGTCTCGCTGTTCACGTTATCGATCATGTGATCGTGCATACTTGCTGAGGCAGCAGAAGATTCCATGCTGATGGTAGGGGAGGAATCTCTGTATTGCATAATTTATTCAAATGTGTATGTATTAACATTTTTTCGGTGTAAAGCAGTTGAAATTTTGATTTAGGGGCTGTTAATGGTTTAAAATTAATTTCATTTATTTCAATGTTATTATCCAATATAGTTTGTGCGAAAGCTGTATTAGGGATCAGTTTTAAGATATCGTTTTGGTGTTCATGCATTCTATTGGTGCATTGCGTGTATGTTCTACCTATATATTTGTCTTTACCATTTAATGTGTTTGAGGAGTCTGGGATATTTATCTCATATACCCCTCCTGTGGGTGGTTTTTTATCTGTCGTTGATTATCAAGTTTTTTATGGTGTGTGTCATTGTGGTAGGTAGATTAATATTATATCTTTTAAGAATATTTTCCATAGTGTTTGAAATATTTTTGGTATATGGGAAACTATATGCATAAGTTTCCTTTGTTTTGACCTGATTTGCGGTTGGTTGAGATTCCTTGATAACTATGTATTTAACATTTTTCCCCCATCTATTTAGGTTTTGTTGTGAGTACCCTGCTTCCATTGCTGTCCTTTTTATGTAATTTATTTCTTTTTGAAAAGTTGATTGTTCAGAACAATATCGATATGCCTGTATAAAGTGTGGCATGATGCTTGCTTTTTTATATTTGAAGGGATGGGCTGAATTAGCTGGTATGTAACTGGAGGTGATTTTTTTTTTCCCTGTATACAGTTGTTTCTTTCCTAGTTATTAGTATATCTAGGTATGGTATTTGTTGATTTTGTTCTGCTTCGTGTGTGAATTTAATTGTTGGTAGTATTCTATTAAATATATTTATGAACTAATTTAATTTTTCGATTTCATATGGCCAAAAAATTAAAATATCATCAACATACCTTATATATAGTGGTTTGAATTCTGCCTTTGCTAATGCAACCTTCTTGACGTGTCGCATGACAACATTGGCCATGAGTCCAGACAAAGTGAATCCCATTGGGCCATCCTCTGTCTGGAGCCATGTATGATTGTTAACGTCAAAGAAGTTGGATGAAGTGGCCAGATCCAACACCTCGTGCATATTAAAGTATTCAGGGGTGGTGGTGTGATGCCCCATCATTCACTTTTGCTTTACCTCAACCAGTTTTGTTTAATTTACGTTATATTTATCATTTTGGGGATTTTTATTTCCTTTTTGGCATCACAGCGCTTGTTTCCAAGAGTTAGGAGTTGCACATGCACAACTCCGATCTTCCGACTGTCGCCCACTAAAGCGCGTGCACAAGGACATGCCCCCTCTTGCGTCATAGCTTGCGTCGCTCGTCATATTATGTAAATGTCTTTCCCGGTGTGCAACATGACATGCGTCCGGCTCTTGTTTAAACCGGTGACTTGCTAGTCACAGAAGCATAAGCATAGAGATAGTGCACATAGCACGAGATAGTGCAGAGGCACTTAGAGAGAGTTGTAGCACATAGAGTTGATGTATCTTCTTCATTAAAGTTTTGGTGAGTTGATTTTTTTGGAAATAAATTTGTTTGTTATTTAAACCTTTTGAGTCTTTACAATTTTTTTCTCTTGAGCAACGCAAATTAAGATTTGATTATAATTAGACATTTGACAATCATTTTTTTTGGAATCTTACTCATTAACGCTCGCTGGTATTTTGAACCCTAATTTAATTTATTCAATTTTTTGGCAATTTGTCAATTATTTCCTGGCGCCCGTCTCAGCTATCCGGAGCATAAAACTAATTGGATCAGGAAAAAGGTCCAACTTTAAAGTATTTTGCATATACTTTGGAGCGTTACAGTGGGTCTAGCAACTCTCAACCATTCAGCTTTTAGCTGCATCCAATGCAGTAGTGTTAGGATACAGTGATACGACATCCAGTGAATGCATGGTAGTTTGTATATTAATACAAGCATTCTGAATTTTAATTATTGCATCTTGACATGATGTTAGAATATAATTTGTTGGGGGGGGGGGGGGGGAGGGTGAATCTATGGAGAGTGTGAAGAAATAGGTGTATATGCCTAAAGACTAAAATTAGACTGTCTAATAATTTGGCTTTTTCTAGGGTTAGTTATGGTAGTGAAACTTGGATGCTTTGTAAACAAGATAATAGGAAACCTGATGCTTTTGATTCTAGATTCATATGCAATATCTTGGGCATTAGGTGGTTTAACATTGTAAGTAATGATAGTCCTTTGAGCAGCATATTGTGCAGAGAGAGAATGCATTGGTTTGGCCATGTTGCCCATATGCATAATTATAGATTAGGGAATAGTGTTATGAACAGTATCTGCAGGCTGCAGAAAGAGGGGGAGACCTAGGATGCAATGGCAGACAAAGTCAAACAGGACCTTGTTAGAATTGGGCTGCAGTGGTCAGATGTAGCTCAGGACAGATGGATTCGGAGAACTAAATTGCACAATCTGGTTGGACCTCTATAGCCCATGAATGCTTGAGGATGATGGTAAGTTGTGTAATGGGATCTGGGGATATGTACTTTGTTGAAGGTGTAAATGGTAATCAGAGGTGAGTATGAGGTTATGTGTTTAGTGGAACATTGTATTTCTGAAGGGTAGCAGATAGCCATTAAGGATCAGATGCGAAGTTGGAGGAAGTGGGATGATGTCTTTGTTTTGCAGAGTTCAATTAATTTTGTGTTAATAAGGATGTTTTCTGTGACGGCCAGTTGGAATTTGGTAGGTGGGGTATTCCGATTTTTATTGAGTGAAAAACGGTGAGTAGATTGTTTTAGGTGATTATGTGAGATGACAATTGCCATGGACCACCTAGTAGCTAAACATCTTCACTGTTACTTTACACCTACTCGCTGAGCTTGCTATGTGTGCTATATTTGTGCAGTTTCACCCACTGATGCGCAAGATCTGCCAGCAACTCCATCATCTGGAAGCCACTTCACCCATCCTCTTTCACATCGGCATCAGAGGCAAGGACTTAGTAAATGGTGCTGTCAAGTCAACCATGTCCATCTCTGAGCCTCCACTGCAAATTCCATATCTGGATTTTCTGCAGCATTTTATCATTGAGCTCTTTGCACAGTGGCATAGATCTTGGTCGAAACAGATTGCTAACACACTCTTTGAGATCAAGTCAATACTCATCAATCATACTCATCATACCTGGCAATCATACTCATCAACCATGGCAACCATGTTTTTGCAGGAATTGAAAGGAGGAAGTTGTATTTGCTTGGCCCTTCTTAGATCATTCACTTCTTACACATTCATTTCTTCTGTAATGAACCTAAATGTGAGTTTTGTGACACCATTTTTTACTCTTAAATATATTTTAATCAATTGTATCACTTTTAACCTTGAACATCCTATATATTTTAAGTTTCATGATTTTACATCCAAGCCACTTACACTCAGACATGTTTTATCTGATCATTCCCTTTTACCACCAGATTTTGGTGGTATAAGGGTTATTTTAACAGTCTTTAATTTTCTGTCTTTGTTCTGTAATTTTTACCTGGGATTTTTACACCTGGGTTGATTTACTTTGTATTTGTATGTATATCTTTGTTTTAGACCTTTGTATTTTCTGATTTTTCTGTTTGTTCTTTTTGGTATTTTTAAAATTTTGTTTGATGGTTTCATGCATAATTAAAAGGACCTGGCTGAGAAAATAATTAAAATAACTTAAAGTTCTCTGTCATTGAGCAATAAAATTATTAAATGTATTCTTCAAACTATTTGCATATTGCAAGTTTTTAGGAGCAAACTCAGAAGCCTTTTGGAGAAATGACAGTGCTCCATCTTCATCTTTTAAGAGAACCAATTTTAAGTGACACATTGGGTGACACGAAGGCTGTTAAGATTTGCTTTGCACATGTGAAGGATGATTCCAGTGTCTCAGTTGCAGATGGGGACAGGTGAGGTCATTATTTCAACAGCCTCATATGGATGATGGTTCTGTATTAGTGGATGCACATGCTAGCAGTGTGGTGTGCTCCCAGTTTATGATAACTGCATGCTGTATTGTCAACTTGGCACCGACAATTGTTAGATTGTATTGGCTAATACTGTCTGATGCACTGTGAACCTTTCCTGTAGAGAATGTATGGTTTTTCTGATTATCTGGCAAATGGAGGCGGAATCTCTATGCACCTTTTTTTGAAGGAGGCTGAATTTATCACTTTCCTTTTTTTTATAATTTTCTTGAGATTTGGAGCTGGGTTGAAAACTATATTGATTTATTTTGGGCTCTGAGTAATTTGTGGACTGATTTGCATTGGACAGGAATATAGAATATAGATCCTGCAAAGGTTGCCTGCTTGGAGTTGGTGATTGGGGGGAAAGCTGAATCTCTTTTGTTGTTTTTATACTTATTGATTGGCTTTTCTATTGCTGCTGTGTGAAAGCCATGGCATGCAACAATGGACTGAATGTTTTGAATTTCTTTTTCAAGCAAATGCTCATTTGATGATATGGTGAAGGCCCTATGGAGGAGGGTTCTGTGCCATCTTTTTGGATGAAAACATCTAAATAGGGATGCATTGCTGTTTTCCCCCTCCTTTGTGAAACATATTGTAGGATAGATACCATTGGCTTTATCAATGAAGCAGTTTAATTGCTTATTGCTACCATTCCAAATTAAAAATATATCATTAACATAGCAATACCAGAAGACAGACTTCTATGTCTTGTAGGACAATCTCGGACAGGATGCTGGAAAGGGGTGAACCAACACTTCCTATAACAAAAGGACAATGTACCAAATTATGGCAGCAACATAGGTAGTCCTAAGCTTGCTCTTCGCCATACATTTTTTTTCTCATTTCTGTTGTGTCAGGATAGAATTTTCTTATCCTATTTCAATTTTTAGTATTATTAACAACCACAAATTTTAGTATATCTTTTCATTCTGAGTAATCAAATTTAAATATTTTAAACTGTAAAAAAAATGCAATATATATATATTTACACATGAAAGAAAATGAAAAGTGTTATCAATTGGGCATTAATCCCTGATTATTAAAATAATTTTTGTATTATTACTCTTCATGTTAAATATAAACACTTTAAGATTGCAATATTTTATTCTTTTCATTACAATCTTTTTATTATTGCAACTCCATTCAGTTATGAAAAAGTCAGTGGAAAAAAATTTAGAATTGTTTTTAGATTTGACACAATATATAAGTAAATTTAATTCTTAAAGAAATATACAAATGCAGATAACTTACTTTTGAACTCTTTTAGGCATATTGAAGATTGTACACCACTTGAAATAACACTAATTTGATTAAAACAGAAAAAAAATTTGAAAACACTTCACAGCACTGAAATACCATGTTGCTAGTAGTACAATGCTGCATCTGGACGGACTACCAAGGTTAATGTGATACTACTTCCAGTCTTTGGTCCATTGGCCTTCCGTAATAGGAGGTGTTGGGTGAATCCATGGGTGCCCCTGTCCTGCCTGTAGATTTTGTTGCCAAACTGGAAATAATTATTTTTGGTGACTAGTTTTAGTGCTTCATGAATGGCATTGATTTCTGGAAGGGAAATTTTTTGTGTTTCAATGGTTTTTGTCTGAAATAGCATAATGGCATCAAAAACTGGAGTGGATGGGAATTCACTCCAGTTAACTTACTTTCGAACTCTTTTAAGCGTATTGAAGACTGTACACTAGGGTGGGCCAAAAAAATTCAAAATTTTTTTTTCAAATCGTAATACCGCGGAAAAGTTGCGAATTGGGGAGACTAAAAACGGGTTAAAAAAGAAATAAAATCGGTTTATATCTTCCGGTCACGCATGTGCTCTAAATTTTGCCAAAATTTGGAAAAATTCACATTTTTACGATAATTTTTAACATTTTTAAATTAGCCTCTTCACAAATGTAATAGCTCAAATTCTTATGTAATAGAACCACAGAAAATAATGTTTAAATATTATTTAAATCCATCAACATCTTCCGGTCGCGCATTGCCTTCAAAGTTAATGAAATTTTGAAAAAAATTTACAAATAAAGGTAGATCACAGTTCAAGAAAAAAAAACACTAACAACTTGCATGTTCTTTATATTTGTTCTTTATTGAATACAAGTTTAAATGTTTAAAAACAAATTATTTTAAGACCATTAGTAATATTTATAAACAGATTTTTTTATTGAAAAAACTAAGAGTTTGTATGAAGAGTCGTAAGTCCAAGAAACTCATGTTGAACAATTGAACATCTCCGTTTTCATTCATTCTTAGCTGAAGGTACTTTGAAATCTGATTTATGGGCGAGGTTAAGCATGGTTGACCTTGACAGCAGAGTCGTTCTGATAAAACCATCCCTAGACTCAGCTCCGCAAACTTTTCCTGAGGCTTCTGTCATGAGTTTCAGACATCGTTCAACTGCCTGTGTGTTTGAACTGGGAATGTCTTGAATGTTATATCCCAATTAGGGACTGATAATAAGTAATACTGATAATAAGTAAGGATCAGCAATATCTACTCGATATTTCCATGGCAGTAAAGTCGGGAAACTGTAAAGAGGATTTGGCTGTACGAGATCCTGGTCCCTTGTCACATTCGAGGTGGTTGACAACAGCAAATCGAACTCTCAGATACTTAAGTGAAGAAAGTCCCACACCTGAACTTCAAGAAATAGTTGTATTATTTTGAAGTCATACATGCCAATGTGGTTTAGTATTAAAACAAGTAAATACTTTACAGAGGGACCAAAACTTGTGTACCAATCAATACAATCTTCAAGGTACCTGCCTGAAGATTTACGTAATATTGTCGACCCTGTGATCGAACGAAATGGCTTTTTCGCTCATCCAGAACATTTAATGTTAGCCATGACACAAGATAATACAAAACACATAAGAGAGCTCGGACTTCGACGAATTCTAAAGGCGAGGCAGTTAGATCGAAAGAGAACAACTATCAGAACATTCATGCCGCCAAAACTCAATTTCAAGGCACAAGACTACTCGGAAATAATTAACTGGATGGACTGTGATTTATCTTCTCCCCCATTATTAAAAGATATCAGTGACGATGAGATTAAATCACATATTCAAAGTGACTCAGTCCCTAATTCAAGACATTCCCAGTTCAAACACACAGGCAGTTGAACGATGTGTGAAACTTGTGACAGAAGCCTCAGAAAAAGTTTGTGGAGCTGAGTCTAGGGATGGTTTTATTAGAACGACTCTGCTGTCAAGGTCAACCATGCCTAACTTCGCCCATAAATCAGATTTCAAAGTACCTTCAGCTAAGAATGAATGAAAACGGAGATGTTCAATTGTTCAACATGAGTTTCTTGGACTTACGACTCTTCATACAAACTCTTAGTTTTTTCAATAAAAAAATCTGTTTATAAATATTACTAATGGTCTTAAAATAATTTGTTTTTAAACATTTAAACTTGTATTCAATAAAGAACAAATATAAAGAACATGTAAGTTGTTAGTGTTTTTTTTCCTTGAACTGTGATCTACCTTTATTTGTAAATTTTTTTCAAAATTTCATTAACTTTGAGGGCAATGCGTGACCGGAAGATGTTAATGAATTTAAATAATATTTAAACATTATTTTCTCTGGTTCTAATACATAAGAATTTGAGCTATTACATTCGGGAAGAGGCTAATTTAAAATGTTAAAAATTATTGAAAAATGTGAATTTTTCCAAATTTCAGAAAAATTTAGAGCACATGCGCGACCGGAAGATATAAACCGATTTTATTTCTTTTTTAACCCCTTTTTAGTCTCCCCAATTCGCAACTTTTCCGCGGTATTACGACTTGAAAAACAAATTTTGAATTTTTTCGGCCCACCCTACTGTACACCACTTGAAATAACACTATAATTTGATTAAAACAGAAAAAAATTTGGAAACACTTCACAGCACTGAAATACCATGTTGCTAGTACAATGCATTCCATCAGATGTGACTGACTTGCTATTGGGAGGAATGGGCAGATCCTTGAGTATGTTGAGAAATTATTATATTTAATGGAAAATGTCTGTGAGAAAACACCATAGATTTAATAAAAAATCATCACAAATGAAACTAGATAAAAATTGAACAGCTCTTTTCTAGAAGTTATGGATGATCTTTTGCACATTAAAGTACAAATGGGGTGATTATCTTTGTGCATTTTATACTGGGTGAACATTCATGGTGCCTGACAGTTGGATGGCACTGCACTCTTCTTCACATCCTTGGGGAGCCACTGTTTTTTTTTAGCCTGCAAACCTCGTTTTTAATGCTGGTGGGGTCAGTATTAAGACTAGTACAGTTGGAGTTATCAATAAAGTCCAAAATTTTGTCATCGTATAATTTTTTTTTCATGGTAACAAACAGACAAGTTTTGCCAGCTAATGTGATAACAATGTCTGGTGTGTTTCTTACTTTTTTTAAGGCCTATAAGAATACTCATATTTAGAAATTTCTTTCTGTATAGGGGGAGACTTTTGTTTGGAGTTCATGAATTTGATGAAGACTTTCTGTTTCACGACATTAATTTTTATGATCTTCCAGATGTTTGCATGCATTATTGATGATAGTTTCAGCTTTGGCAACGATCTTCCAGAGCAGCCAGTTTGTTATGGGAGAAGTTTTTATCAGATAGATTAATAATAGGAAGGGGTTTAAAAGTAGGGCAAAAAAGGTTATCTGAGGTTTCAGTGAGCCACTGGATCTTTTTTAGATGTTTCCTTCTGATGTCGCTCAGTGCAAAGTGCACAAAGATAATCATCCCATTTGGTCCTTAGTATGCAAAAGATCATCCCCAACTTTCTAGAAAAGAATATCTCCAAATTTTTATCTAGCTTCATTTGTGAACACCATTTTCCATTAAATCTATGGCAGAATTTCTCAACAGATTTAAGGATCTGTCCATTCTTCGCAACAGCAAATTAGTCACACTTGATGTAGTCCCCTCATTTCCATCCATCCCAGTCTTTGATGTCATTGTGTTATTTCAGATAAAAATCATTGAAGTGCAAAAATTTTCCCTTCCTGAAATCAATGCCATTTGTGAAGCACTAAAACTAGTCACCAAAAATAACTATTTCCAGTTCAGCAACAAAATCTACAGATAGGACTCAGGGGCCCCCATGGGTTCACCTCTTTCTGGCATTCTGTTGAAGTTTGTCTTACAAGACCTTGAAACAAAATTATTCCAATTGGCAGAAATTTTACCCATCTTCTGGTATCACTATGTTGATGATCTATTTTTAATTTGGAATGGTAGCAATTAGCAATTAAACTGCCTCACTGATATAGCCAACAGTATCTATACTACAATATGTTTCATGAAGGAGGAAGAAAACAGCAATGCCATCCCCTATTTAGATGCTTTTATCCAAAAAACTACAACATGGACATACAAAATTGCAGCCTTCTGTTCTCTCATCCATAGGACCTTCACTGTATCATCAAATGAATATTTTCTAGAAAAAGAAATTCAAAACATTTAATCTATTGCTGCATCCCATGGCTTCCACTCAACAACAGTAGAAAAGCTAATCAATAAGTATAAAAACAACAGAAGAGATTCAGCCTTCTTCCCAATCACCAATTTCAAGCAGGCAACTTTTACCGAATCTATATCCTTTGTTTCTTCCCTGTGCAAATTAGTCCTCAAATTACTCAGAGCCCAAAAAATCTAGATTGTTTTCAGCTTAGCTTCAAATCTGAAGAAAATTATAAAAAGGGACAGACATAAATTCAGCTTCCTTCAAAAAGCTGGTGTAAACAGATTTTCCTTCCATTTGCCGGATAATTCATTTGTTTACTATATTGGAAAAACCATACATTCTCTACAGGAAAGGTTCAGAGAGCATCAGACAGATATCAGCCAAAACAATCTAACAACTGTCGGTGCCAAGCTGGCAATACAGCATGCAGCTATCATAAACGGGGAGCACACCACACTGCTAGTATGTGCATCCACTTACTACAGAACTATCATCCATGAGGCTGTTGAAATAATGATCTCACCTGTCCCCATCTGCAACTGAGACACTGGAATCATCCTTCACGACATGTGCAAAGAAATTCTTAACAGCTGTAATGTCACCCCATAGTGTCACTTCACTGAAGATAAGAGTGCTGTCCTTTCTCCGAAAAGTGTCTGAGTTTCCTCCTAGAAACTTGTAATATGCAAATAATTTGAAGGAGAAACTTATAATTTTATTACTCAACAACAGAGAATTTTCAGTTATTTTAAGAGGTTTCACATCTTTATCATTTATTTTGTCTTTGGTGCTAATTGCCTCAGTCACTAATGTATCATAAAATCCCCAAACAAACAACCAGCTGTGGGTGAAAATAATGAAATAAAAAGCTATTAATATATATTGTTTAACCCTCTACTGCCCAATGTAACTTTGAAGTCACATACCAATTTTATCATTATTTTTGTTGCCAAATATATATATTGTTTCCACTGCTGACCAGTGTGACTTTCAAGTTACAGTATGATTACTATATTTCTCATGTTTGTAACTCTCAAAAGTGCATACTTATGCTGCAATATGCCACTAAATGTTGTTTTGCAAGCACATTACTTGCATATGTTGACAGGTTGTTTTGATTAGTAATTTTGCTGATATCCATTTATTTCATAATAAAATTATTTAGAAGCAAAGATAAGTATTTTTCTTTGTTATGAATCTATAATTCTGTAGAATAATTGATATTTACTTCAGTGGAATAAAAAATAAGCTTTGTGGTTTTCAAGTTACACTGGCCAATAACGGTACCATAGTCCTGGATAAGGTATGGATGTTTGTGTTGTTTTTCTGTTGAGGTCATGCCATCCTCTCATGGCTACTATTTACTATGGCATATAAACTGACAGTCTCCTGTCAGACCTCTGTGGCAAGCAGCTGCTTGAGGGAGTATTTATTTATTATTTTAGCCTCACTTTGTTTCAGTGCCATGGATCCAGAGATATTTTATGGAAAAAGTAAAAAAAAAGAAAAGGAATATCCAGATTAGGCCTGTTTGTAGTTATGAATCAGAAGATTCTGTGTTAACTTCTGAAAGTGATGAAGAGCTGGAAATAAAAGGAAATGATAATGAAAATATTGTTGTTCCTGAGAGTGATGATGAGAGATGCTTTGGGTGGTGAAACACAACATAATGGTGATTCTTTCTGGAAGTCAGTTTCTGGCTGCTCTATGGAAAGGCAGCCTCCCACCTGGACCAGAGACTCCTCATTCACCCAAAATTTATGGGTCAAGCACTCTAATACCAACACATGCTTATCAATAGCATGCCAAGCTTGTAATCTGCAGTTCCAAGGTTCAAGTCCCAGCTGGGTCAGCATTGAGATTTATCTTCACAAAACTTCCCGCCATGCCCTCGGTCAGTAGGGGACATCGATGGGCTTGTAAAGTCTGCTGTCTGTCAGATGGGACTTTAAGCTGTGACCCGTGTATGGGAGAGCCATACCCTGTGCACGTTAAAGAACATGCTGGATAGCCTTGATGGGAGGCTACCATCTGTCTTCCAAAAGCTGTTCCAGTGGGTCCTCTCCCCCAATCTTCTCTGAGCCTTCAGGGTCCTTATGATCTGGCCATTTAGCCCATTATGTGCAAAAGAAGTGCTGCTCAGAGGTAAAACAACCCAACAACCCAAAATTTATTTCAAGAAATTGTTGGATGAAGAAATTTTACAAAATGCAGTGTATCAAACAAATCTTTACTCTGTGCAGAAAAATTCATTGAAACCAGTCAATGTAGATATAAATGAAATTGAACAATTTTTTTGGGTGTTGTTGTATATGTCAGTTTATAGACTTCCATCTTCTAGAATTTATTAGAAAGCCACCATTCATGTGTCTGTTGCCGCTGATACAATTAGTATTGTACAACTGATGGGAACAAATAAATATATTTAAACAATAAAGATAAATATGATGATAATATAATAAATATGATGGGAACAAATAAAGCTAAACCTTCATTTCAATGACAACAAGAATCTAGACTTTGATGATAAATTGTATAAAGTTAGACCAATTCTACAGTCACTAATAGAACATTTCAAGAAAACTCCAATTGATGAGAAGTTGTCTGTTGACAAACAAGTAATACCATTCAAAGACAAATATAGCCTAAAACATTACACCAAGAACAGGCCCAAAAAATGGGGATACAAGGCTGTCCTTCTGTGTGACTCATCAGGAATTGTATGCAACTTAGAATTATATTCAGGAAAAGGAGTTCATAAGACTCTTTGCCAGATGTAGGTGTAAGTGGGAATGTATTCTTTCATCTGGCCACTCTAATACCAACACATGCCTTTAATAAATTATACTTCAATAATTGGCTCACCAGTGTCGAGTTAGAGGTTGAGTTGGAAAAACTTGGTATGCATTCTGTGGAAACAGTGTGTGCTAACAGGCCATTCTCCTCAGCTAAAGAACTGATGAAAAAATGTAGAGGCAGCTTTGAAGTTTTTGCTGGAAAAAGGGATCAACTGCACTTATTTCAGAAAAGTGAGAAAATATGAAATGAGCCACTGGCCACAGTTCACGAAGAAAAGAGGTTGCTGTACAAAACCTGGATGCAATGGGGTACCCAAGGTTATGTGTACAAAATGCAAAGTTCACCTTTGCTTTACACCTAATTCAATTTTTTTTTTAGAATAACATACTAACTAGATTAGTTTCATTTCAGTTTTGTTCAAGACAGGACAACACAGAAAAATGACTATTTTCTTAGCCAGTTTCAATATATTTTTCATAATTTTGATGGTACATTATTTCTTCCCAATAATTAAATCCAGTTAAAATATTTTTCATCAACTTTGAATATTTTATTTTCTTTGTGACAATTTTGTTTTGTAAAGGAGGAACTCAAATTGTCAATTCTGAGCTATTCCAGACAGCATTGCCCAACGTAGCCTGAAAGTCACAAACCTATTTTGAAAAAACAAAAAACCAAAATGGAAAAAAAAAAAAAATCCCATTTTGCATACACTATGTTGAAAAACACTTCAGAATGGAAAGCCACTTTCACAGCTCCCTAATATTGACAATAAACCTTTTACTCAAAAACTGTTATTGGCGATAAATTGTAGATGTCACTCAAATCTCTCTAAATATATTTCCTGCAATATTTATTTAATATTTAAAGAATGAATGAAAGCTGAAGCATTTATCTTCAACTTTTGACACTTGTGAAAAAATACTTCAATAGATAAAACACAACTTTTGTAACAGTTTGTTCACTAACATAAATTAAATATCTGAAGTTTATATGATGTTTTTTTAAGATTTCATCAATTTGGAGGCAATGTGACAGTGTTAATTTTCAACAATCTTCGATCAATATTTAAAGAGTCATTGATGTGTGACCATTTAACAGCACATGACACTGTCACATTGCTTCCAAATTGATGAAACTTAAAAAATCGTCGTACAAACTTCAGATATTTAATTTATTGTGTGAACAAATTAACCAGTTTAGTAAGTTGTTTTTTGCACATTGAAATGAAAAAAGTTCTTTTAATACTAATTTATTAAAATGAATATTGTTATTATCAAAGACAATGAAGCAAGCAAGGAATTATCAGAATTAGACAAATATTGGCAAGTGGTGCGAGATAACCCTTCTGATTTTGCAGGATGGACGTATTTGCTTCAATATGTGGAGCAAGAAGTAAGATGATTTCTCTTTTTCCATTTTATTTCTTATTCTGTTTTAAAATTTTAGAATATATATTATTTAATAAATTTTTCAATATTTCTTCAGTTGAAAGCTTGTGAAGTCATGTAACATTGATAACAAATTTAGAGGAAAAATTGTCTTGAGCCTGTGAGATATGAACCCATGAATTTGTTAAGTGATTCCTGACTTGCAATTTCCATCTGCTTCAGGATTCTATTTGGAAGTGTAGAAGAGATGCCTACATAATGAGAATGCCTGCTGATTTCAAGATGTGAAGTGACAGCAGCGCTAGTTACATTTTCATCTGCTGGGGTACTGACGATCCGCTGTTTTAATGCTACTTACTTAGCAATATACATTATTATGCTGTTTGCTGCTAGTTTCAAAATTGGATTCTGATACAGATTACTGTTCTGTCTACTTGCTGTCATTTTTAATTAGAAGCGTGAACAATGATGCAGTGTTGTGTGATGTTTTGCAGAAGTGAAACTTATGAAACAAAACTCAGTCTATTGAATCCCTTCCAAGCTGGATCTGAAAGATAAGTGGCTGCAGTAGTATGTTGGCAACATAACATTGACATGAGTAATTGCAAAAAATTTCAGAGATCACTTTTGAATAAATAATATTTTGGAATTGCAGGAATTGTATGCAAGATAACGTTATTTCCATTAGCTCAAAATGATGAATATCTTTACAATATACGGAACTGAGTTGCACTGCCCTAGAAAAATTAGAGAATTACTGTGTTATGTGAATGGGAATCTAACTTCGAAGTTCTATAACTTCTAAAATATTCATTTAAAGGAAAAAGGTTGTTGAAAATAAATTAAAGATCGTAAATCTTATCTATTTAAATCTCAATTTTCAACAGCTTTTGTTTAGTATTTAAGGAATTATGGAACCTAGGATTTATTCTTGTGAACCAACAATAATGGGTCATAAGAATTTACCTCAGATATTAATTAAAACCTAAATAATAAGTATTGTTTCAAATCATTTAATAAAATATAAATTTTAAAAGTGTGTGCATAATGATTATTTCAATATTAGACAGTTATGAATGATTTTTATAAAACAAGATAATTTATTATTAAATTTTCCAGCTTCCATAACTCTTTAGATACTAAATGAATATTGATGATAAATAGGGATTTCAATAAATTTGATTTCCTTTAACTTCAGTTACAGTGTTTCATTAAATGCATCAAGTATGTATATGTAAAACTTGAGTTTGTGTTTATCGATCACCTTGATAGCAGCAACATCCTAACAAGGTAGAGACAACTACCCTTCTGCACACATACACACACTCAAGTGGCTCAAAAAGACCCTAACCCTGACAGGTCTACAAGTATCAGTCTACAATCTTTATCTTCATCACATTTTTCTTAATTGCATATTTTGAATGTTATAGAGCTTTGGAGTTAGATTCCTGTTGACATAACATGCAAAGATAATGCTATAGCTTTCTTTGAGTATAATATTGTTGTTACCAATTTAAATTTTTTCATCAATTCAAATAATACATTACTTTTAAAAAATAGTGCTAGTTATAGTATTAAAAATATGGAATGTGGAAGTTTATAACAGTTTGTCAACGTTAAGAACAAAGTTGTAAACGGAGCCCCTTTATTCTTCTAAATTAAAAAATAATGAAAAATTGAACTACTTTATGTAACTTCATCGATTGATGTAATCAAAAATAACATTACTTTAAACAAGAAACAGGAGGGGGCCATGTAGGTCGGGAGAAGTAATTAAAATAAAAAAAAACTAACATAAAGAGCCAATTCTGTGCTGCAGCATAAATTTTGTGTATGTTGCATTTAAAAATTATTTCTTTTAATCTTTAATTTTTTTTAGCAAATTTTCCACTTCATGCTTAATTAAAAAAACTGGTATTATTCTAAATATTACGAGGCACAGTAGGATCAAACTCTTTAATAAACCAATGAATAAATACTGTACAATAAGTCTCGATGCCCAATTCTGCTACAATTCACCAGTGCACCGCATTGAGTATTACATTTGTTGTATACATAACTCTGAGCACGACCATATGTCACTCACCAAGTCTAGGGTGCGGATATTTTATGTATTATCCCAGATGTTACTATACCATCCTTATATACTACCTTATACTTAGTACTATCAACTAAATACTTTCTTTAAACTATCTTAAAGAGTACTAGTTACCAAATACAAAAGGTAATATGGGTAATTTGGCCTTTTGTATTTGATAACTAGTACTCTTTAAGATAGTTTAAAGAAAGTATTTAGTTCATAGTACTAAGTATAAGGTAGTATATAAGGATGGTAGAGTAACATCTGGGATAATACATAAAATGTCCGCACCCTAGACTTGGTGAGCGACATATGGTCATGCTCAGAGTTATATATACAACAAATGTAATACTCAATGCGGTGCACTGGTGAATTGTTGCAGAATTGGGCATCGAGACTTATTGTACATTATTTATTCATGGTTTATTAAAGAACTGGTATTAATATCAAAATGATCTTGCTTAAATCTATTGCTTATGCATTTCCCTTAACAATAAAACTCTATTGCAATAGTAATGAAAATTGTTAAATTAGGTAAAGAATTACTTTGAAATAAAAATTAAATTTTGTTCTTTGAGGAATTAGTTAAATAATAATATTGGGTAAACACTTGAAAAATTTGAATTTTAATGGATAATAATTTTCAGTTGTAATGCAATTATTTTAAACATATGTTTCATTATAGAGAGTTTAAATCATTATTCCCATTGTACCTCCAAGAAAGATTCTAGTTTATTGTGTTTGATTATTTGATTACTCATCTATCTGATTCTTTACCATGACTTCGACTAGATCACTATGTATTTATTGTTAGCATAGGTTAGCTTACTGCAGAATAGTGCTCCCCTCATGTGGCAAGTTCTGAAGCTTCCTATATGCGCTTGTTAACACAGGGTTTGCAGAAATCAGCAGGCATTCCCATTGCATAGGCACCGGTAGAAAACACTGTCTTTAACCCTTTAACGCCCAGGAAATTTCAGAAAAGGGTGGAGGGTATTAAAGACAAAAGAATAGCACTATTTGGATGAGTCCATTTCAAAATGTCGGCCATTTTGGGCCATTATGGGGAATAAAGGGTTAATTGACAGTTATTTGTGTATTGTAGGTAGAATAATTTATATTGAAGCAAAATATGCACATACAACAAAGAAAGTGTGATTGTTTTACTACATGATTATGCAAGATACAGCACAAAGTGTGGATTACATCACGTAGAACACACTTAATTTGAAAAAATAGAATATAGTAAAAGAGTTGGCATAGTGGTGAAAAGGTTTGTTGTGTGTTGTGTGCAGTAACAACTAAAATTGTCGATGTTTCTGTAATAGAAGTTCTTATGAACAACAGTGCATCTTTAGTTATTGCAGAGTGTCATTTTTTTACTATTTTGCACAGACAGTAAAAAAAGATAATTGATAAAAATCGTATCTATGAATTATTTTATGATTTGGTTTTCAAATGTTGTATTCATTTATTATATGGTTATTCATTAGTCAATTGATATTTCAAGTAACTAATACTTAAAATTTTCATGTTATTGATGTATATTAATTTCTTCAATTATTAAATCAGCTCATTTAGTGTCTGTTTATTACAAATTCATGCATGGTTGTCAAATAAATAATATTTCTAAAAATCTGTAGCAATATCATTAAATAGAGGTAATCCTAATTAGCATCCTTCATGCAGTGTGCAGAGTGACATGTCATCAGGAAGTCATGGATTCATATCTCATCTATCTCAACAGTTTTTCCTCTTTGTTATAGAACATATAAAATTTTTAGTAGTTGTAATTAATGTAAGAATATTTTATTGTATTTGATCAGTAGTCCTCACATGTTGGTCTTCAAAATATAAAGAAAGTGGTTCTCTCACTGGTAGATGTCTACAAGATTATGGTTCTAAGAACAAGATTTATTTCAGGAAGTTATGTTTTATATATTTTAAATGCACTATTAAAAGAACCTTCTTGCTCAGAAATTAATTTAAAATAACTTAAAATTCTCTGTCATTGAGCAATAAAATTTAAAAGTTTATCCTTCAAACTATTTGCATGTTAAAAGTTTTTAGGAGAAAACTCAGAAGCTCTTCAGAGCAAGGACAGCACTCCATCTTCAGTGAATTTTATTGATTGATATATGGTGATGTTAGGGCTGTTTAGAGCTTCTTCCCACATATCGTGAAGGGCAATTCCAGTGTCTCGGTTGCAGGTGGGGTGCAGGCGAGGTCATTATTTCAATAGCTTTGCGGACTATGGTTCTGTAGAAAGTGGATGCATGTGCAAGCAGTGTGGCATGCTCCCAGACTATTGTTGCTGCGTGTTGTACTGCTAGCTTGGCAGCGGCAGTCGTTAGCTTGTTTTGACTGACATTTGTTTGATGCTCTGTGAACCTCTCTTGTAAAGAATGTATGGTTTTACCAATGTAGTAGAAAATGGAATTATCCAGCAAATATAAGGGAAATTGGTATATGCCCGATTTTTGAAGTAGGCTAAATTTGTCTCTGTCCATTTTGATAATTATCTTCAGATTTGGAGCTGGGCTGAAAACAATTTTGATGTTTTGGGCTCTGAGTAACCTGCAGACTGATTTGCATAGACCAGGAACATAAGATATAGGTCCTGCAAAGGTTGCACGTTTGGAGTCAGTGATTCGGTGGAGAGCTGAATCTCTTCTGTTTTCATTTCAATATTTACTGATTAGCTTTTCTATTGTTGTTGAATTGTAGCCATGGGACACAGCAATGGAATGGATCTTGTGAATTTCTTTTTTGAGCAACTGTTCCATCCATCCCTCGCTACAAGAAAGAACAATTGAAACATATTTGAAGATACGGTGATTGCCTTATGGGTGAGGGAATGGAAGGCTGCAATTTTGCACCCTCCTTGGGGTGCATGAGTTCATGTGTATGACGGAGGGCCGCAGACTCATGCACCCCATGGGCATACAAAATTGCAGCCTTCCGTTCCCTCACCCATAGGGCCTTCATCGTATCTTCAAACGAACAGATGCTCAAAAAAGAAATTCAAAAGATCCTTCCATTGTTACATCCCACTGCTACAACAACCCAACAACAATGGAAAAGCTAATCAATAAATATAGAAACTAAAACAGAAGAGATTCGGCTCTCCTCCCAATCACTGACTCTGAACATGCAACCTCTGCCGCACCTATATCTTATGTTCCTGTCCTATGCGAATCAGTCCGCAGGTTACTCAGAACCCAAAACATGATAATTGTTTTCAGCCCAGCTCCAAATCTGAAGAAAATTATCAAAAAGGACAGAGACAAATTTAGCTTATTTCAAAAATTGGGTGTATACCGATTTCCCCTGATTATACATTTGCTGGATAATTCCATTGTCTATTACATCGGAAAAACCATACATTCTTTACAAGACAGGTTCACAGAGCATCAAACAGTTGTCAGCCAAAACAAAATCATGACAGCCGCTGCCGAGCTAGCAGTAGACTGGCATGGCAACAATAGACTGGGAAAACGCCACACTGCTTGCACATGCATCCACTTTCTACAGAACCATAGTCCACGAGGCTATTGAAATAATGACTTTGCCCATCCCCATCTGCAACCGAGACACTGGACTCACCCTTCACAACATGTGGAAAGAAGCTCTAAACAGCCATAACATCACCACATAGTGTCACTTCACTGAAGATGGAGCATTGTGCTCTCTCAGAAAAGCTTCTGAGTTTTCTCCTGAAAACTTTTAAGATGCATATAGTTTGAAGGATAAACCTTTAAATTTTATTGCTCAACGACAGAGAATTTTAAGTTATTTTTAATTTATATGTTTTATTTTGAATAGTAAATATAGTATTTTAAATTTTGATAAATAATATAAATAAAATATCACTGAGCTGTTAGATATTCAAATGGCTTTCCACATGAAAATTGTAATCGAAAGGGCTTATAGGTAAAACATTTGGGAACTTTTTAATGTTCAAGCTAATCACTCCTGTCCCCTTCATTAGCTACAATTGACTGCATAATATGCAAATTGCTTTTCCATCTTATAGTATTTTGTAATTTTACATTACAACATTGCTATTAAAAAGGATATCTCTTTTGAATAGAAGTTATTTTGCTTATAAAACTATATTGCTGCAAGCAGGCCTAGATCTAGAAAACAGTCGAAAGGGAAAGAAACCAGAGAAACGCAATTTACCCCCTCCCCCCCAAGAAAATGTAGGGGGGTGGAGCATGAAACTGGATTTCCAGTGCAGTCTAACCCCCTCCATTTTACGGTCTTTAAAAAAATTATTAAACTTGTTTCATGCATTTTTCAATAATTTTTTTGCCTCTATTACCCTTATTAGCATTCTGATGAGAGGGGGGGGGGGAGAGAGAGGCATGCCCCACCCACACCCTACATCCATCCCTGACTGCAAGAAAAAACATATCATGTCACCTGATTTTCAATCAGTGAAAATGACAGTTTTCTTAAGGTGAAGTACAGGGTGTTTCAAAAAGGACGCAACCATCTATTGTATTTTTCTATTTAAACTTGACAAAAGACACAAATTTCAAAAGATGCAAATTAGACATATATCTAGCTTTACAACAGATGTTGAAAGTGATTTCCTGCAATCTGGATGCAGGTTCGTACCCATTTCATGACATTTGCAGCCACCTTTTGTAATGTTTGTTTTCTTATGTTTAAAATCTCTCTTTCAATGTTAGCCTTCAAGTGTATGAGGATTGTTTTGAAACACTACACATCTGAGATATCCCCAAAGGAAAAAAATCTGGAGGAGTAAGATCTGGGGATCTTGGGGGCCACAAATTTTTTGAAATCAAATGATCACCAAAAAATTCCTGCGACATGACCATTGTGTCATTTGCAGTATGGGTGATTGCACTGTCTTGTTGAAACCAACACTCTCGTTCATTCACATCCAATGGTGCAATAAACTGTTGGATGATGTCACAATAAACTTCACCAGTTACAGTTGAGTCAAAAAATAAAGGCCTTATCACACAACAATGTGAAATTGCACACCAAACACCAATTTTCTGTGTGTGTAATGGTCGTTCATGAAAAGTGTGAGGATTTTCACTGCTCCAAATTTGACTGTTTTCATACCCATCCAGGTGAAACCAAGCCTCATTACTGAAATAAACATGGTCCAACACCTCAATTCCATTTTCATGAACAAAAGAACGAAACCAGCAACAGTACCATAAATGTTTTTCATGGTCTGGTTCTTTCAGTTCATGAATGACACCAATGTGGTAGGATGAAACTTTAACTTCTTTGTAGCCCTGAAAACAGTAGCTGGTGACAATCCAACCTGTGAAGATAATTTTTTAAGAGATTTTCTGGGTGAGCGAGTTAAATGCTGAGACACATCATCAAGAACTTCGGCAGTTAACAGTGATGGTCAGCCTGGGCTCTTTCGATCCTGTACAGACCCAGTGTCATGAAATTTATCAATCAAACAAGATATTGTCGACTTGTTGGGAACTGCAGACTGAGGAAACTACAACTCAAACTCCTCTCTCACACGTTTGTAACATTTGTACAAATAAATGAATGTTTGTTTTTGGAAAATGACATAGCTGGTACAACACAAAGCAATGAATGCTTGAGTGAGACTGGTGCATGACAAGGTCATTTCAACAGCTAAAGGCTGTTAACCTTCAGTACAGTAATGCCAACTGACAATATTATGGCATAAAATGTACATGCGTGTAAGTCCTACTCTCTTATTTTCAGGGTTGCATCCTTTTTGAAACACCCTGTATATTTCTTTACAAAATGAATTTCTATTGCCACTTTAACTGATGATAAGGATTTCACATATGTTATGAGGGAAACTAGTTAGTCCCTTGCAGGTCAGATCGTATAGTGGATAGCTTTCTTTCAATAATGCTGACAATTCCTAAGTTGCAAACGAAACAATATTTAATAACAAAAAAGTATGTGGTAGGAACATTAGATGCATTAGTTAAGCAGATAGGAGCTGATTACTAGTCTAGAATGGCAAAATTTATTCATCATTATCATCCTCAAGCAGCCATGGGCTACAGAGGTCTAACCAGACCGTGCAATTTAGTTCTCCAAGCATGTCTGTCCTGAGCTACATCTGCTGCATCCGGCCACTGCACACCAATTCTAACTAGGTCTTGCTTGACATTGTCTGCCCACCACATTCCTAGGTCTCCCCCTCTTTCTTATGCCTTTAGGCACACTGTTCATAACCCTATTTGCCAATCTATAATTATCTATATGGGCAACATGGCCAAACCAACGGCCTCTCTCTGCACAATATGCTGCTTAAAAGAGGTTGCCAACTTCTTTGCCTAACCTCATCATTAGTTACAAAGTTGAACCACCTAATGCCCAAGATACTGCGTAAGCATCTAGAATCAAAAACAGCTAGTTTCCTGTTATCATGTTTACAAAGTGTCCAAGTTTCACTACCATAAAACCTAGAAAGAACCAAACTATTATAATAAATAAATACCCCTTAAGCAGCTGCTTGCCATAGAGGTCTGACAGGAGCCTGTCAGTTTATATGCCATAGTGGAAAGTCTGTGAGGATGGCAGGGCCTCAGCAGAAAAACAACACACACAACCATGCCTTACCCAGGGCTCGAACCCAGGCCCCTTAGATCAGTAGCCAAGTGCACTAACCACTCAGCCATTATGCAGTCTAATTTTAGTCTTTAGGTGTATAGGCCTATTTCACCACACTCTGGGGCAGGGATGGCTCAGTCGGTAGCGCGCCAGGCTCATAATCTGCAGTTCCCAGGTTCAGATTTATCTCTGCAAAATTCCCCGCCCTGCCCAATGTCAGTAGGGGACACCGATGGGCTTGGAAAGGCCACCGTCCGTCAGATGGGACGTTAAGCCATGGCCCCATGAGAGCCATACCTGTGCATGTTAAAGAATACGTTGGATGGCCTTGACGGGAGGCTACCATCTGTCTCCCAACAGCTGTTCCAGTGGGTCCCCTCCCCCAACCTTCTTTGAGCCTTTGGGGTCCATGTGACCTGGTCATTTAGCCCATGGTGTGCAAAAAAGTGCCGCTCAGAGGTAAAACAACCCAATTCAACTCACCACACTCTCCACAGATTCTTAAAAGTCCCTGCAGCAATTCCTATTCATCTGTTAATCTCATGCCGCACATCATCAGTATCTGTTACATAGCTCCCAAGATAATTAAACTGTGACACCTACTCAAGAATGCGACCATTCAGATTAATTGAATCACACCCTACCTGACCAATTTTCATCATTTTAGTTTTCTCTCTGTTTATAACCAAACCTACTCTACTCCCAGTCTCATCAACTTGAATGAAACAGTTCATCTCATCAACATCATTTGTCAAAAGGGCTAAATCATCAGCATAATCTAAATCAGAAATTTTCCTTCCTATCTCCAGCCCATTTAAGACCAAAATCTTCCCCTTGAAGTGAATTTCAGATAACATAATCAATAACCAAGCTAAAGAGAAAAGGAGACAAAATGCACCCTTGTCGACCATCAGAAGTAATGTTAAACCAATTGCTCAAGCCTTACCAACTCTCACACACAACTCAGTGTTATTATAGAGAGCTTTCATTATGTTAACTAACTTGTCTGGTATACTATATGATTTCACAATCAACCACAAATTACAACGATCTACAGAGTCGAAAGCCTTTTCGAAATCAACAAAGCTAGCAACCAAAGGTTTCTGAAACTCTAAACATTTCTCAAGAATCTGCCTAAGTGAAAATATCTGATCCACACATCATCCCCTACCATTTCTGAATCCACATTTGCAAATCCCAGTTGCCTGTCAACCAGATTCTTAATTCTATTAAGCACAATCATGCAAAGAACTTTACCTGGAACAGAGAGTAGACTGATACCCCTATAGTTATCAAAAGAACTGCGATCACCTTTTTTAAAAATAGGGATAATAATAGCTCTGATAAAATTCTTATGTGCTATGCCTTTATCTTAAAATATATTCAAAATTTCAGTCATCCAAGTAGTAACTGAAACATTTCCAGCATTTCTGCAGTAATTTCATCTACCCCTGGGGATTTCTGAAGTTTAAGTTTAGAAACAGCCAAAATAACTTCAGATTGTGTCATAGGGTCAACATTAAAGCCAGTAATGTATCTATCATCATTACAAACAATGGGAGTAGAATTAATCACATTGTTTAGAACATCACTGAAATGCTCAGCCCGCCTAGCCATGACAGAATCCTCATCTTCTATACCTACCTATAACCTTACCTTGTTTATCCTCCAGTCCCTGTATAACTGTTTCCTACAACACAAAACATTAACTATCTCATACAGCTCTCTGATGTTGTGCTGTCTAACTGCTGTTGTGCTGTCTTAACTCTGATGTTGTGTTTGAAATTTTAAATATCTGTAATCCACTTTATAATTTTTGTCAACTTATATTACTTTACTTGATATGCAATGTTCTATTTACTCATTCTATATAGTTTAGAAAAATTCTTAAGCCAATCGGTAAACTTCTGAAATTTTTAAAGAGCGGTGCGGCGTCTTCAAGCAAATGTTTTTATGAAGGTGCAGTAATAAGTAGCATCTGACAACAGCACAAATCACTCTCACTGCACATACATATGGCGAGGAATTTTGCCAGACAAAACTAATTGCTAAACAAAAGATCATTTTGATCTCCGCTGTGCTAGCAACAACATAAGCTTTCAAATTTAATAAAAATTCAGATAAATAATTGCATTTGGTGAGATGCGTGTGCAGTCTAACAGTTGTAAGTAGATGGTTGTGCACAATATATCATTGGTTATTTGCTATTCTGTGAAGTGAGATTTTTAGATGTTTCTGTTGTTTGTTCACGCGATAATTAACTGAATTTAATATTTATTCGTAAATTAAATTAATAGTTAAATATGAGTGCAACTAATAAAGGAAAGATTGATAATGAAAATCGCGAATTTCAAGAACGGTGAAAGATTGAATATTTATTTATTGTGAACCACTGAAAGCCACAGTGTTTGGAATGTTTACAGACTATAGCTGTGTGTGAAGAATGCAACTTAAAGTGCCATTACCTTTCAATGCATGAAAAAAAGTATTCTTCATGCACAGGAGACATGAGAATAAAGCTCGTAAAAATATTACAAAAACAATGCAATTATCAAACTACTTTTTTAAATAATATATCAAAATCTCAAGAAGCATCATTAGCTGCATCATCTGGTGTTTGTTTAGAAATAGCAAAAGCAAAAAAAGCCATTTTCGGATGGAGAATTAATAAAAAAAAGTGCCATAAAAATGGCTCAAGCTTTTGGCGACAAAGAAATAGTAAAAAAAAATTTTAAACTGTTTTACTTTCTTATCAAACCATAAGTCGACATGTGAAAGAGATCAGTATGC
Organism: Ryuthela nishihirai; assembly: GCA_038380435.1. Lineage (NCBI taxonomy): Eukaryota > Metazoa > Arthropoda > Arachnida > Araneae > Heptathelidae > Ryuthela > Ryuthela nishihirai. Next base: position 82,347,522 of record JAWZYU010000011.1, on the reverse strand, counting down.
ATATCACTAAAAAATTAGAAGAAATGATCAGTAATTGCTGCTATTTTTCTGTGACTTTGGATGAAAGTACAGACATCTCTGATACAAGCCAAATGCTTATTTTTTATAAGGACTGCAAATGAAAACTATAGTTATTCAGAAGAACTTTAAAATCGAAAGGGAAATTGAAACAGAGACAAATACATGGTATTAGTAGGATCATTTCATGGAGCAACAAAAGGTGAAGACATTTATAACGAATAAAAATGTGCAGTATTGGAATATGACGGATTTGATAAGTGCACCGTTTTTGTAACTGATGGTGCCAGAGCTATGACTGGCAAAACTGTTGGGCTCGCAGGACTGTTACAAAAAGAATGAATTAATTGTCGAATGTTGCACTGTATTGTGCATCAGGAGACATTGTGTGGCATTCGCTCAGACTAAATGACGTAATGGAAATGTTTGTCAAAATTAACAATTTAATTCGCGGCAGAAATCGTTCTCTTACACACAGAAAATTTAAAGCTTTTTTGGATGAACTGCATGCTGAGTATGCATGGTGATCTGCTTTTACATAGTAATATTTGCTGGTTAAGTGCCAGAAAATGCCTCGTGATTTTTTTACACTTCGAAAAGAAATTCGTCTTTTTCTTACAGAAGTGGGCACCGATGAAGATTTAATAGCAAGTTTTGTTGATGAAAATTTCTATGTTCACTTGCTTTCCTAACAGACATTGCAGATTATTTAAATGTCTTGAATAAATCCTTACAAGGAAAAGATCAAAATGTGTGCTGTTTTTATAATCATGTTACTGGGTTTAGAAACAGTCTGCAATTGTTGAAGTCAAATTAGTATCCTAATTGAATCCAACAGATATCCTAATTGAAGATTTTAATAGAAGATTTTGTCAATTTGATGATCTTAAGCAAAGTTTAAATTTATTCAGTAATCCATTAAATATTGATATTAGCACCATAGATCCTAAATATCAAATGGAATTATGTGACCTTCAGGCCAACCCAATTGTTGCATCTAATAGAGAAACTGGAATTGAATTGTTCAAACTTTTGCCTAAAGAAAAATATCCAAAAATGAAAGATTTTGGAACTCTAAATAATTTCTATGTTTGGAAGTACATATATCTGTGAGCACACATTTTCTGATATGAAATATATAAAATCAAGATACAGAAACTGCTTGAAAGACTCTACACTTGAACATATACTTCGGCTTGCAACAACAGGTATTGATAGGGACATAAAAGAAATTATTGCCCAACAGCTACATCCACAATGCTTCCATTAAATTAATTATTAAATATTTATTAAATTATTAAATAATTATTAAATATTTGATAAGGTTTAGAAAATTTATATTGATTTTTTATTACTTATTATTTTTCGTATAAATAAAATAATTTTTTAAGGTGACATGAACTGACTTTTCAATTACCTATCCTATTTATTTGGCCCACGAAATATTGTCAAAAGAAAAAATGGCCCACGGTCTTAGAGAAATTGGACAGCACTGATCTATCTAAATCTCTACTACATTTCTCTCCATTACAATACTACATCTCCACTGACAATTCTCATTCTCTCCACTAACTATCTGTCAATTATGGCTCTAGCTGACTCACAATACTGACTCTGTGACCTAGCGTCACTTAGTTATAACATGCTGCATACAAATCCAGCACGTGTCTGTTGCACGCAAGGAAAACATTTGAATCATGTGACGATCGCGCTTGCTATGATACAAGAGGGGTCGTGTCCAACGTGTGCACATTAGCAGCTGACATTCGAAAGGTCAGAGTTGTGCATGTGCAACTCCTACAGCTCGGAAATGAGAATTGCAATGTCCAAAAAAATAATAATCCCCAAAATGATAAATATAATGTAAATAAAGCAAAACGTTTTAAGGAAAAGTAAAAGTGAATGGGTGGACCATCACAAAATCAAGTGGCGAGTGAGGGTCGCCTCTCGAGTGCGACCCTCACTCGCCACAGTTTAATTAATCCTTAATAATTCCATCTAGTTTTCAAGTAAATGATAAATAACATGTTCAGCATATTATATAACAGTATTTTAAGGTCCAAACCATAACATGAGAGAATGATAGTTTTATATTAGGAAATATATTGTCCCCTTTTAAATGTTTAAAAAATCCAGATTCTCACATGGTGATATAAAGCAAATATTAGCCGGAAGTCCCAGTAACCAAATTGAAAGAAATAATTATTATAATTTCTTATTAAGAAATTAATTTATTCTAAATATGCTCTATTTTTTTTTTCTTTTAACTTTGAAAGTATCCCTAAATAGGATGACTTTATTTCCCTTGAGCACATATATAAATTTAAAGAGGATATTACTTCTTTCCAGTTTTTCTTATTATCAAGTTGTGCTGCCCAAGGCTTGAAAATTATATATAAATATTTTTAATTATTTTACATTAATTTAATTAGAATAGGTGTAAATGCTTAAGGAATTTTCAATATATGTGTTAGAGTTCAGGACCTATTCCACAAAATTTTTTTTATAACTTAACACTGTATCCAAATACTAATCCTAATAATTTAAATGTAGTTGAAGCTTAACATTTCTTAATTTATTTACCCAGAATATTTTTTCTTTAAAACTAGGTGATAGGTTAAAGATAAAACTTTTTTAAACCTTAGACATAATTATGTATTTTTAATTATAATTTCATTCTTTTCATATTTTTATTTCATAACACACTTTATTTTTTTCATTTGCCTTTTGTATTTAATACCTTACCCATTACCAAACCAACAATCCCAATTTAGTTAACTGATTTAACAATTAAAATTTCAGAATTTACTTGAGAGACTTATTCACAAAATATTGTTCAAAATTTTGTCATAAATTTTAGATTTATTTCAGTTCTTATTTACTGAAACATTAATTAGTTTGTCATGCTTAAGTAATATTGTAACACTCCAAAGAAATGAATTACTTTTAAAGTTTGGACCCTTTGTCTGATCCAATTATTTTATGCTCCGGATAGTTGAGTTGGGCACCAGGCAATAATTAACAAATTGCCATAAAAATAAAGTTAAATTAGGGTTCAAAATACCAGCGAGCGTTAATGAGTAAGAATTCAAAAAATATTAAATGATTGTCAAAATGTAAAGGTAATTTCTAATCCGAAACAATTAACATTGCTCAAGAGAAAAAATTAGTAAAGATTCAAAAGGTTTAAATAACAAACAAATTTATTTCCAAAAATCACTCACCAAAACTTCAATGAAGAAGATACATAATTTCTCAACTTTGACTACACACACTGCACTAACTGTGCTCCTCCGTGCTTACTACCACTTATTGTGTTACTGAGCTACTACTCTGGCTACTGTGACAACATGTCATCGGTTATAACAGGAGGATTACAGTGCCCGCACGTGTCATGTTGCACGCCGGGAAAGACATTTGCATAAATTAATGAGTGACGCAAGCTATGACGCAAGAGTGGGCGTGTCCTTGTGCACGCGCTTTAGCGGATGACAGTTGGAAGTTCGGAGTTGCGCATGCGCAACTCCTAACTCTTGGAAACGAGTGCTGTGATGCCAAAAAAGAAATAAAAATCCCCAAAATGATAAATATAACGTAAATTAAGCAAAATTGGTTAAGGTAATGTAAAAGTGAATGATAGGGCATCAAAATATCAACTCCAAGAACAATATAATTAAATTCGCTTAATTATACAGTTTACAAAAACCTTCAAACTAAACTATTTTCATAATAAAATTTAAGTCTTAACTGTTCATTTGACATACTGAGATTTTGTTAAATTTTCAAACTTCCTAATTTAGTAGGAATTATTTTTTTTTGGTAATATTCAACACCAATTTGTCAAATTTTCACTGACATCAAAATCACAAAATACAATGGTTGTAATAATTACTTTAAATACTAATTCTATACTAAGTTTTACAAGAAATAAAATAATTTCTGATTCACATTAACATTTTGAAGAAAATAATTAATGGTAAACATGATTTTCTTCATGTGATACTTGCACCTCAGTAGCAAAGCAATCTCCATTTAAATCCCTATAGGAGTAATTTCACTCCCCTTATATTTATTATCAGGCTTCATCTATGTTTACAGTTTCTAAAGAAACTACCAGGTCTGCCACAGAAGTAGCAAAGGGCAGGAAACCTTGAATTAGGGTTAAAATATATATTTCTCTTTGAATTTCCTCCATTCATTTGTATCCTTGAATTGTTCTCAAATATTTTTCCTTGTTTCTTTATTGCTTGAAGCTTATTTACATTTTTCTCTAGTTTCTTTATTTCTCTCTGTGTAGCTTGAACTTTTGCAGTTAAATCGTGAATTTGTTTGATCACTTTCTCACTATATGATCCAGAGACCTCACAAAACTGTTTGAATTGTCCCACTAACGTTTCCAAACCTTCTTGCTGAGACTCACTAATGGAATTTAATTTTTGTGTTTTATTTAGGGAGGGCCACATAATTTTATGTGACAACATTACGTCAAATTCACTTGTGATATTCTATTCGAGTGAGTTGCACACACTTGACTACTTGAATCCTGCTGATACTTTTAAAATTTTCTGGCTTCATGATCTGTCTGACTACTAGAATCTGAGTAGTTCTTTAAATCGGGTTGTATTTGTAGATTGAAACGACTTCTTAAGTCTTAATTTCCCTGTTAAACTGGTTTGGGTACTTGATTCTGATTGGTGTAATGGTTCTCAATTCTTTGGTTTCATGTGCATTGTGTTGGGAGTATATTTGAGTGGGATACTTTTATTATGTTTATAAATGTAGTGAACTAAATTTTGTGTTAAAATATATATGTTAGTAAGGACCTGAATAATGGTTTTCATATCGGTAGGTACAAAGTATGTACTGCTATGTTTTTTCTTGTTTTACAACCTTTTCTGCCATAAACCAATTTCAATAATCCCAGAATTATTTATATCATTTATCCCAGCATTTTATGCATCTTTCCTGCTCTTAATATCTCTTATCTGTTGACTTTTTAAACGTCTATAGATCAATAAATTTTGTGGAGAAAAAAAAAACAGCACTAATAGCATGATTTGACTTCATTATTTATTTCCATCTAAAAAAGAGATAGTTGCCACCTGAGATCATAGATGGTCCCAAAAGTAGGTCCTGAAAATCTTGGGAAGAATTATAGTCGGTACAGCCAACTGAGATTAGTCTCATGAGCTCAAAATGTGCATATTCAATTTTCAAAGCCAAGAGTTCTAGGTGGCACTGCTACCACACTGTACCCTTCACTGTAGCCTGCTCTTATTTGTATTAGTGGAAAGTGATGTTATTTTGTTCTCAATTTCACAGTAAAACTTGCGTGTTTTTGTGTGTTTTTTTTCTATAGAAGCTTAATTCTTTTATCTTTTCATCAGTTATTTTAAATCATTGTTTATTGTTCTGCTCCTATGTACAAGTCACAGAGAGGAAAAAGTACTGGAACCTCTTTTTTTCTTCCTCAGCAATTTATGAATTACCCTTGTTTGAACCTAAATGGGGTACTAAATCTAGCCTTTGGCCCCAAGTGTCCTCCACTGGATATTACAATTGTTATTAATTGTTCAATCCATATTAACTTCAGAGAAACAATGACAGCTGTTTTTTTTTTCGTGGTTGAAATATATCTGTCCTATTTTTTTCTCTTCAAGTTAATATGAATTGAGCAAATGATTTAGCAATATGTTTTAGTTTTTCCTATCCAGGGGTGTAGCTTTGAGGGGGACGCCCTCCTAAATAAATCAGAGTTGGCAAAATTCGAAGCGACTTGATAAAATACAGGTGAGTTATGAAACTTTGGGATTTTTGTTTCATAAAATTAAGAAAAATTTGCGAAATCTAGGAGAGTTGGCAAATTTGAAGTGACTTGGTAAAATCTTGGGGAGCAGCCCCCCCCCCCCCCTCCCAACCATAGTCACTTCATTATGCTCCTGTTTTTATCAAGGCTTCGTATATGAGAATACGTATTTTTTTTTAATTTGCACATTTCATTTTTGCTTTCTATTGAAACTGCAGAATTTTCTCTTTTTTTGAAGAATAGTTGGGGGGGGGGGGGGGGGTGTTAAAACCTATATTGCTCCCTATGTAAAAAACTTCCATCTGACATATAATTCGTTATGGTCGGCTCACGTTAGTGAAATATAGCAGATCAACAATTTACACTCTAATCCTTTTCTGGAAGAAAGAAAGGGGATAGGAAATTTTAATTTCAGAATATAACATTATCTCAGCTGTAAGCTTTCATTTGACATAAACCTTGTTCCCATAGGCCTTTGTGTTTCTCTTGGGAGGTGGGAGATAATTTTTTTCTCTTGTAATGATCAAATACAAATAGATGTTATAAGTTTTCATGTGTCTCAGTGTAAAATAGTGTTGGGTTGTTTTACCTCTGAGCGGCATTTTTTGCACACCATGGGCTAAATGGCCAGTTCACACGGACCCTGAAGGCTCAGAGAAGGTTGGGGGAGGGGACCCACTGGGAGATAGTCAAGGCCATCCAGCGTGTTCTTTAACGTGCACAAGGTATGGCTCTCCCGCACACGGGACAACGGCTTAATGTCCCATCCGACAGACGGAAGCCCATCGATGTCCCCTACTGACCGTGGGCAGGGCGGGGAATTTTGTGGAGATAAATCTCAACGCTGACCCAGCTGGGACTCGAACCTGTGAACTACAGATTACGAGCCTGACGCGCTACCGACTGAGCCACCCTCGCCCCGTGTAAAATAGTAAAAATGAGTATAGCTGCAAAGTTAGCAATATTTTAGGTATTAGCAGGAAAATAATAAAATACAGTATTGAAAAATATCAAACTTTAAGAGCAGTTTTGTAGTATGTATAAAAAAGGAAAAGTTCACGATGGGAACATGTTATAATGATTGACAATATGCTGTATTATGTAAATAAAATTGTATTCGCACGAAATTTCCATATTTATGTTTTGCATAAAATGGTGAACATAAATATAAAACATAAATTTCCTAACAAATGGTGAACATAAATTTCCTAACAAATTAAAATGGTTAGTCACTAGATGGCACTGCCACCACATTGTAGTTCAGTAATATTTACATTTGAAAACGAAAAATGTGGTAAAACAGCATTTTTCATTTCCAAACTGGCATAGTGGTTAGGCAGTTAGCGTTTGTTTCAGCAAGGCAAACTTTGTGTGCTCTGTTAGCTCTACATAAGTCTGTGGTCAGCAGTGACTTTGGTCTTAGTAGGACATGTCCTTATATGAGAAGGCCTGTATAAAAGCTAGGAGTATCTTCTAGTATTCTTCTCTGTCCTATATGTCGCAAAATCAATCAAATGGTAAAATGTACACATGGTACCAAATGGTATAAATAGCATTTACAATAAAAAAAAATTAGTATTTAGGTTTAAATGGCAGGAAGATCATTTTTATCAATGAAAATGATTTGGAATCTTCAGTTAGTAAGATACCAAGATTAGAGGGAAGTTATTTGTAAGCAAATATTCTAATGCTTATTTTAGAGCAATGCACTGTAGTTAAATGTCATAAAACTGACCTAGTGATAAAAAAAAGATAAAAATATATATTAATTATTTCCCATCATTAATAGTCTCTAGCTGTCTACCGCATTTTTTGTTTCCAAGTGTAAACATTACTAAACTAGTGTGGTGACAGTGCCATCTAGTGACAAACAAGTGAAACATCGTCAAAAAGCATATACACAATAACGAAGGCGATTTCCACTCATGTGCAAGCCTGTAAGTTAATCTTAATTGGCTGTGGTCATAGTAGAAAAAAGGCAGAGCTGGCATTAGTTCAAATGGTTAGAATACTCTGGCATGTTTCTGGAGAGATGCGGGCTCAAGCCCTGTAAATCAGCAAAAATTTGCTCCACAAAATTTATTGATCTATAGACGTTTAAAAAGTCAACAGGTAACTCTGTGATTGTCAGTTGTTGTTAAAATCATTAATAATGCTAATAGTGTGATGTGACTTCATTATTTATTTCCATCGTATTCAGTGCACTAAAAAAGAAATAGTTACCATCAGAGTTCATAGATGGCGCCAAAAGTAGGTGCTGAAAATCCTGGGAAGAGTGATAGTTCTTCACCCCATCTAGGACACTGCCTGTTGATTCTGCCTCAAAATGCAAAAAAAGCCTGCATTTGTGCATTGGATACCAGATGGCAGTGGCTGCCTAGGATACATAGAGATCTTCTGAAGCCCACTCCACACGTACATGTTTTTCTTCACAACATGCCATTGCTAATCCCCAACCTCACCCTATTTGCTGGCATAGCATGTGAACACTAATTGATTTGTCTACACACGGAGTCTTTCCACCATTCCAGCATCTCCTGACTGCGTATACACATATCAAGACCTCGAGAGGTGGACAGCTGCATTTCATATTTTAATATCTAGGAACGAGATGCCTTTTCTACCAACCAAAAAATGAAAGGCTCTTGCTACGGCATTACTAATTAATGAAATGCAGAAAGAGGGAGCTACAGAGAAAAGAAAAATGTGGGTAAAGAAATAGTTAACAAACAAACGTTTGGCCACTAAAAGAACTTCAGGAGAACAATCCCGATGACTTTTGAAATTATTTAATAGTAAGTGATGAAACATTCAATATTCTGCTATAATACAGTTTGTATTCTCAGTAGGAGTGTTTTATATTTAATTGTGAATTTTAACCCTTGATTACTAACCCTGTCACAAAATTCATTAGTGCTCAGTGGGAAATCTCAAATCTTCGCAAAATATGCTAAGTATATACAGGGTGATTCAAAACTCTTGGGCCAAACTTTAGGGGTGATAGAACACACCTAAACAAGCACTTTTCATCATACAATGCATGGTCGGAACTCAAGCGGTGAAGCGCTTGAGTTCTGACCATGCATTGGTCGCTTTCCAGTGAACACATAAGTGCTGGTTTTCACACTCGTCATTTCTACCATGGATTGCAGAATGGATAGATTGTTTCACGAATCAGGAGAAGGTGGACATGTATTTCATGTACGGAGCTGCAGACGGGAATGTGAGGAAAGCCCAAAGACTGTACCAGGAGCGCTTTCCGACCATCGTAAAATCTTTCAGTGTGCCTGATCGTAAAATCTTTCAGCGATTGCACCGGTATCTGTGCGAAATGGGCTCCTTTGTCAGTGGCTTGCAGGATACAGGGTGTGCAAGGACACCACGTGTTACAGAAGAAATTCTACGTAGGGTTGGAGATAGTCCTGAATGTAGCACGCGAGCAATTTCCCATGCCATAAGTGTGCCCCAATTGATGGTGTGGCAAGTTCCACGAGACGAACGATTACAACCCTACCATGCACAGAGGGTGCATGCCTTGACACCTGCAGATTATCGGCTTCGTGTGGATTTTGCATAGTTGGTTCCTGCAGTGCAACTGGACTTTAATGCACATGTCTTATTCACTGATGAATGCACCTTTACATGTGAGGGCATTTTTAATACTAAAATTCACGTGTGTGCCACCAGTAATCCGCATGCCATACGTCCACATTCGTTACCAGTGGCGTTTCTCCATAAAGTGTTTGGGCTGGAATCCTCCATGACCATTTGATTGGCCCATACCTTCTGCCAGCCCTACTGAAAGTGAGAACGTACCTCATATTTTTGCAAGAAGTCTTGCCAGAATTACTGAACCCTGTTCCAGCAAACATTCAAACACGTATGTGGTTTCAACACGACGAAGCACCACCCCATTTCAGCGTGGATGTGTGGAACGCCTTGGATGCAACATTTCCAGGACAATGGATTGGTCAGGGTGGTCCCATCACTTGGCTGCCACGATTGCCCGATCTCTCATGTCTGGACTTTTTCCTATGGGGCCATGTGAAAAGCCTCATCTACGATAGCCCCATCGATTCCAATGAGGACCTTGTTGCCAGGATTTCTATTGCCGCTGCCGCTGTACGAGAAATGTCTGGTGTTTTCACCCATGTATGCCGATCACTATGTTGAAGGTGTGAAGCCTGCATTAATGTTGGCAGTTGCTCTTTTGAGCAGTTTCTGTAATTTGTTCAATAAAATTCTGTACTTTTTGTTCTGTAATTTCTGCAATTGTTTCAAACCTCTTCTGTCATTCTTGTGTTTCTTCATTTCCTGACACAGTAACTGCTAACCCCTAGCGATTCACCGCTTGAGTTCTGACCATGCATTGTATGACGAAAAGTGCTTGTTTAGGTGTGTTCTATCACCCCTTAAAGTTTGGCCCAAGAGTTTTGAATCGCCCTGTATGTATATTCATCCCTTATAGTGTTGAATGATTTTAACATCAGCTGTGCTAATGTTAAAGCTCATTGGAGAATTGAAAATGATCGCTTTGATCAATATCAAGTACACCTCCAAACAGCAGATTGTAATTCGAAAATTACAAAGATTCCTCAGCCTTTTTCCCCTAGCTGAATAGGGGCGGGGGTAGTCGGTAGCGTGCCAGGCTCATAATCTATAGTTCCCAGGTTCGAGCCCCAGCTGGGTCAGTGTTGAGATTTATCTCTGCAAAATTCCCTGCCCCATCCACAGACAGTAGGGGACAATGATGGACTTGGAAAGGCTGCTGTCCATTTGATGGGACGTTAAGCCATGGCCCTGTGTATGGGAGAGCCATACCTTGTGAACGTTAAAGAACATGCTGGATTGCATTGACAGGAGGCTGTCATCGTCTGCCAACAGCTGTTCCAGTGGGTCCCCTCCTCCAACCTTCCCTGAGCCTTTGAGGGGTCCATGTGACCTGGCATTTAGCCCATGGTGTGCAAAAAAGTGCCGCTCAAAGGTAAAACAACCCAACTCAACCCTAGCTGAATATGAACACACTTGTGACACTTAACCCTATGAGAGTTCTTAAATCATAAGAATAAAAAAAATCTTAATAGTAAAAATTATTAGCCCAACCCATTAATTTTACGAAAATTAACACTATCTAATGAGAAAAAAAAGAACTAAAAATCAGTTGAAACTCGGAACTTCATTTTGAAACTTGCTATTTCCTTGCATGCTATTAAGTGTAGTAAATAACTCATAATTGTTGACCAAATTTATTTATAAAACCAATAATAAAAAAGTTGATTTGTTCTTTGGAAAAAAAAAAACAACCTTTTTATAGTGCAATGGTGTAAAAAATATTTTTTGTAATCAGTATTTACTTCTGTTTGAGAGTCCAGTATATTTATTGCTGTACTCCTTTTTATCTTCCATAAGCATGGATGTTACTTGTATTCTTCAATAAACTCGGTCATTATTTCTCTGCTAAACATTGTTTCTGCCATTTTGCACAAAACACAGGATGGTGTGACAATGAAAAGAGCACACAATCTCCTCATTGCGCATGCGCTTATCACCAAAAGACTCCACGTGGTTCTCCTTCAACTCTCAAACACCACTCAAGGCTATGGAAGGGATAGAAGGAGAGGGTGGACTGCAGCTGGAATTCCAACAGGCATGGAACACCAAAACACTCAGGGAACTGAGTCACAATACCATTCCCAGTCATAAGCTCATTAACGGGGATTAGGAACGGTTGGTATGAACCATTTATGGAACAACGCGTAGGAAAATGTGTATGTGTGGAGCGGGCTTAAGAGTGCATTTCAATGTACTGTCATTGTGTAACGCTTCAAAAGTATGCTAAACTTCTTTGGACATTTTGACTGATCCAAATTAGACTAAATTTTCCAGATAGCATTGGGCACCAGGCAATTAATCTTGCCAAATAAAGTTAAACAAGGGCTCACTAAGTATATTTTTGCATTATTTAGTCAAGAAGAATTTAATTCAAAAAGAAGTTATTTAATAATGTGGAAAAAGGAAATCTGCTTAGTAATGCCAATAGAGGAAGCAGATCATAAACATACCATGAAATAATGAATAAATTTGCTGTTTTATGACAATCCTTAAATGGAACTGTTAAAGAGATGCTTTAATTTTTTGTCCTAGAACTGTTCAAAAGTTGTTTTTTGCCTCAAAACAATTAAATTTTTGGAGAACGACATATAGACTAGTACAATTTAAAAAAAATAATCAATTTCTGTTATTTCTCACAGATTTTTTTTATGGACTTAATAATTTTCTTACAAGTTATTTTTCAGAGATCTAGTTTTGAAAATCTTTCTTCTATTTTTAAATATAAACTTAATCATGTACAGCTTTCAATTATTATCTCCATAAAGTAATGTGACAGTGGATAAAAATTTCTTATTTGAAATACCTAGTTTTGAAATAGTGAAATGTTTATTTTGGAATATCTGGCCATAATAACATTAAATTTCCATAATATTTTGTGAATATAAGACACAATGTTATTTCTAAAATGTATTTTTTCCAAGTATATTTTATGTTGAAAATTTAAAACAGCAAAATATATCAAAGTAGCTCTCTCAATTAGGGGATACCAATATGAACATTTCACAATCTATGAATTGCTGCTAAATTATTAAACAACACTTCATTCCAGTACTTTTCTTTTAACCCTTTCAGGGTCACAGACGTTTATAGATGTTATTTGTACATCACACGAAACCTCAAAAAAAAAAATTGCCATTTGAAAATTATCTCACAAGTCTTTTAAAAATATATAATTCAAGCTTGAAAAATAATATTTTCTTTTTTTCATTTGATGCATATTTTATTGAACTACAATATAAATAATTCGATAAAGCCTTCTGATTGCCATATTTTAGAAGCACTATATACGGTATTGCCGATTTGTTTGTTAACGTTACTCTGTATTGAAGCAATCACCTGATTTAAGCTTACAGGTTTGATTTGAACTATTTTCAACATATTTTTCCTTAAAGTTTCTAAAATCTCCTGATAATTAACAAAAAAACTGCTATTTTTAAAAATGGGAGATTTTGGAATTATGAAATATTTACCTTTTTTTTTTTTGTATGTGCCACTGTAAAAAAGTTATTAAAATTACTATGTTACTACAATGTTCAAATTTTTTACTTCAATAAAATTCAGAATTAAATTCTCTTTAATTTGGTATATTACATGACCAATGTTGGGACAAGCGAAGGAAAGCTGTCTCTTCCGCTGCAGAGTCTAAACTTTTTTCATAACCTTCTGCTGCAAATCTAAACTTGCGTGTGTCCCTGCAATGGACATGCACAAGTTTAGACTTGCAGCAGAGCGATATCTGCAAGTCTAGAATTGTCTGTCGTGTTACTCTGCTATTATTTACACTTCCACTTTAGTCGGAATTGATATTTCATACGCTGAGGACGTGATTATGTAAGTAGTTCACAATTTTCATTGGAAACTTTTTTTATTAAATACATCATGGACATCACGCCTCGTAAACGAGATAAAATAATCACTTTAGGCAAAAACACTTCACTTACTGCTAGGAAGATAGCAAAAGCAGTTGGCGTCAGAAAATCCAGCGTTTCATGGATCATGAAGCTGCATAAGGAGACAGGGACTGTGGACACGTCCCATAAAGGACATTGTGGATGAAAAAGAAAAACCACCCCTAGAGATGATGGTCTAATTCGAAGAATTAGTATCATAGACCCGAAGAAGACCAATAAAGACATCAAAAGGGAGATTGCGTCTCATTGGGTTCATCATAATATAGATGCTTCCACCGTACGTCGTCGCCTTCTGGAGTGTGGCCGCCGGGCTCGATGCCCCTCCAAAAAGCAGCTTTTGACACCCGCTATGAAGCAGAAAAGGCTATCCTGGGCAAAGAGACATTGAGACAGGACTGTTGAGAATTGAGAAAAAGTGATATTTTCCCACAAAACCCACTTTGAGGTGCATGGCTACAGGTCAAATTTCGTCCACTGCTCGCTTGGAGAACCTATTCGATCCGGCCACATCCAGCAATCCCCCAAACACCCACCCAAGGTCATGTTTTGGGGATGTTTCACAGCTTCTGGGTCACAGATGCTTCACCCCATTGAAGGAATGATGGACAACAAAAAGTACATAGGCGTTCTGGAGGCAAAAATGGTCCCAACACTGCAGAAGCTGTTTCCTAATGGCGATGGGGTATTTCAACAGGATCTGGCTCCATGCCAGAATTCTAAGCTTGCTAAGAGCTTCTTTACCCAGCAACATTTGAAGGTATTGGAGTGGCCAGGAAATTCACCCGATCTAAACCCCATTAAAAAGTTGTTGGCCATTATTAAAGCACGCATATCTAAGATGGATTCCATGATGAAAACCAAAATGATAGAATGTGTCATGAAAGTGTGGTACCATGACCCTGAAGTGAAGGAAATGTGGGGAAATCTAGTGACATCAATGGTTGAGAGGGTGAAAGAAGTAATTAAAGTTAAGGGGGGTCACTTCCACTATTAACTATGTACACTATTAAACAAATAAATATTTTAGTTGTGTCTTTGTTACTGCATTTTCCTATTGCCCCAACTAATGTGCACAGTACTGTATTTCTGTTGATTAGTTATTTATTAGTTAGTTTATTAGTTAGTTTATTAGTTATTTATTAAAAATATTCTAAATTGACTTGTTTATTGAACTCTGCAACAAGTCTGGACTTTTCTCAAAGTATAGTATGGAGAAAAAAAATTACAATATGGAAGAAATGTTTAAACAAGAAAATTATTATATTTTTTTTCGTTCAGAAATAAATAACTTTCCTATTCATGTGCATTATAATCATTTATGTCTATTTGTTTCTTAAATAAATTATTTGTGTTGCCAGATGCATTTTTTTCTACATGACTCTAAAAAAGTCCCCATTAAAATAAAACTTGTCTTTTTTTGTTAAATATTTTGTTTTCAGAGAAATCCAGAATTAAATACTGATTAATTTGGCATATAACATGCTATAATTCCTTTCATTTAGTTATTTGGCAGAAGAAGTTCTAAAGTTAATATTTTTTTGCCTGATCAGAGTGAAAAAATAGCTAGACCTGGAAAGGGTTAATATTAGGTTATATTTAGTTATTCAAGGAACATATGCTAATTTAATTATCACTTTAAACAAAACATGCAGTGGGAATTTTTGAAGTATTTTTAAAAATGGTATACCTGCACTTAATGTATTACAGGCAAAAATTACTATAATAGGCATGGTACAAAGTTGAAAAGAATAATCAAATTTTTTCCAGATATATATTTTACAAAAGAATACTGAAAAGTTTAGGATACATCATGTTATTGGTAACAATAGTTTTAAAGGAATATTTTTTACTTTGGGTTCAAAAGACAAATTTTTATTTCTAGCAATTGGATAATTGAACTGCTGTAGTGAATCAATTACTAAATTTTGTAATTAGTTATGAATAAATAATTTATTTCAATTAAGTTATATTTAGTTACTTTAAATATCTGATGAGAGTAAAAGACCTTTAGTTTATAAATAGTCCAATGAACAATGTGAGAACAATTTTGTGAACTTGAATGAAAACAGTTTTAAATGGTTTCCTCAAAAGGATTGAGAGCTATCCATACTATTAAATAGCAATAGTTATTATTTATGTGTCTGTTAAAATAATGATTTCAAAAAGTTTCAGACCATACACCACTGTTTTTAAATTCTCATGGTGGTAATTTTTAAATCACTACACAAATTATCAAATGCTGACATTTGAACTAAGAGCAGATTGGATAAAACATAAAGTGGTAAAATATTTGTAACCATCTGAAACATTGGGCCATAGATATTTAGTATATCTGAAATATATTTCGTATTCAATGTCATAATTTATTTTTTAGCAAATTAAGCACTACATCTTATCTATCCTTCATGGGGCTTAGAGGGATGATGAGTTGAGTGATGAAATCTTAAGATAATAGTCACTTGTGAATTTAAAAGGTAACATGAATGCTAATAATCACTATTGACATGTGCAATCATTTAACACAGTTATTGGATAAGAATTACCCCACATATTAGGAATTAATGCTAATAACTGAAATTTCCAGTTACAAAAATACAGAAATTCTGTAATTCACATGGGATTACCATGCGGATTTTTAATTTTGTGTTCTTTAAATCATGCAGTCTTATAATTTTAATTTATTTAATAAAATCATTATAACTATATTCAGCATATTAATCAATATGCTGAAATACACTCAATTTCAACTGAAATCAAGTTTGTCCTTTTGAAACGTTTTACCTTTTTCACTGTGTGTGTGTGTGTTGGGGGTGGGGGGGGGGGTATAGTACATTTAATCATTCAGTGCATAACTGCTAACAAAAAATCCACAACAGATTTTCACATAATAATGATTCTTATTTTTTATACCAGTGGGAATATCACAAATTTCTTGGTCTTTTTTTCTTTCATTACAATTCCAGTTATATATTTACTTCGTGCACTTTTAACAAACTACTCTCTATAACTCAAAATAAAATTTATATATACCTTCTGTTCCTTCAGGAAGTTATGATGAAAAAAACTGAATAAAAGTATTAAAAAAGACTATTTTCACCAAATTAAACTAACAATAAAACACTTTAAAATTTAATAACGTATTGTATGATTGCTACAATAAGGTAGGGAACTGTATGCTACATCATGTTTATTGTTATTAGGCGATCAGAAACCTCTAGTTGGAGAAACTTCATTGAGAAGGAACATGCTTTTTTTTCTCGAATCGACATGCAGTGTCCTAGAGGAGGCGGTAGATATTCATATTTAGTGGAAAAAAGACAGAGCTGGCATTAGTTCAAATGGATAGACTACTATGGCATGTTTCTGGAGAAATGCAGTTTTGAGTGCCGTATATTGGCAAAAACAATTTCCACGAAATTTATTGATTGAAACTGTAAGTAACATGATCCTTCTTTGAAAGAGGAAGCAAGCCCAGAGTTGTTGTTCTGAAGCTCCCTGCAGTGTAAAGCACCTCATGGCAGACCAAGTGCAGTTGATTGCAGTGACCTAGTTATTTATGCTGACACGTGCAGCATCTTCTCAGATATAAGATGATGTAACAATGTGGATATAATCAGTATTTATATTTTTATAATTAAACCTTTAATTTCATTTCTGTAGATTTATTTCCGCAAATTATTGATTTTTCTGTCGGCTGATCTATCAATCTTTTGGAGTTATGCTACATTCCACCTCAAAAACCAGCTTACAAGTTGCTGCGGATATTATTTACCATTTCATTAGGTTATTCATTAATATTTCTTCTATTATTTCTATGTTTCTTCTAAAAAAAACATAAATGAATGTGGTGGATATGGAAGCAAAAAGGACTTCCTTGACACAGAAATCAGTTCTCCTGTGGGAGTGCAATTTCAGCAAGGATTTTTTTTACCCCCCTGAAATTTTTTTGAATTATAAGTTTATGTTCAATGGCTTTTAAAAATTTAACTCCCCCACCTCAATGTATTTGCTGTGGCACTCTGACAATATAATTTTTTTTTTGCTTGGGTGGACTGCCTTTTTGTGGTACTTAGCAAAGATCAAAATTTAGCAACCAAAGAAAAATTGTATAGGAAAAAAAAAAAGCAGCAAGAGACTATTCCTCCATTTCGTAAACCAGACAGAAAATCCCATTAATGCAAGCAATCCAAATAAATAACCTTGTGTAATGCTGGCTGATGTTTTAAAGTATATGACACTGAAATAAAATCATTAAAAGAAATAAAATTTAAGTTTCATGTAAATATTATATTATTCAGGAAAAAATTTTTTTCGATGAAAATATCATTTAACTGTTTCTATTTTTATTCATCAAGTTTTCCAAAATTAAGCCCTAATTGTTTTTTCCAATCTGTTTTTTCTCTTTATCAAAAAAGTTTTTTTTTTTGTAAAAAAAGTCTTATTAAAATTAATATGATTTAAAATTTGTTTAAATTTTTATTTTCATAAAATTCATAATCGAATTCTGTTTAATTTAGTATATAATATGACCTATTTCAGTTTATTAGTTTTATTTTTTTTAAAAATTCCAAAGTTGATTTGTTGGTATGACTCAGCACAGTTGGCAAAAAGCCTTGACTTTTCTCAAAGTATGGTACCAAGAAAAAAATTACAAAACAGGAGTAATTTTCATGCTTCAAGTAAATATTTTTTTCAGAAATAAATTGCCTTTCTATTTATATGTATAATAATCATTTCTGTCTATTAGCTGTTTTTAAATAAATTTTTATTTGTATTGCCAGATGCATTTTTTATTACATGCCTCTGTAAAAGCCCAATTAAAATAAGTCGACTTTTTGGTAAAATATTTTATTTTCAGAAAATTTAGAATTAAATGCTGTTAATTTTGCATAATTCCTTTCATTAGTTATTTGGCAAAAAAGTGCTAAAGTTAATTTTTTTGGCTGATCGTAGTGAAAAGATAGCTAGACCTCTGGATGTAAATCAGCTTTTCAGGTGGGACCCTGGAAGGGTTAAGGGCTAAATCTAATTTATTACATAAGAAGGACATTAACAATAATAATAGTTGTTACTTGATTTTAACAGATGAATAGATTATCAAAACACGTTTGGACAGTAATATCTGATACTTGATTTTAACAGTGAACAAAACATCTCTCAATGTAATACTGGTACTGGTTTGAATGCAAAAAATATGATAGTTGGCAAATCCCATAGATCAATCTACTAAAGAGCTTCACAGGTAACTGGTGTTGATATATGATAACAGACAATAGTGAAAACCCTAGAAGATTGATCCAATATCTGACCTAAATGATGCAACCCGCAATTGATTTCCAGGAAGGAAGGGAACATCATAGTTGGTGGACCTCTAGAACTGGAAAAACTCCTGTTTTTTGGGATTATACATTTTCATTGTATTTGTGGCTGATAGAGGGGACTCTTCATTACTAGCTCTGGAAGCACCGCAAACTCATGGCACTGTGGTGGAACCTCGTGGATGCTCACATTGGCCTTCCTTGTTTTAAGTACTAAAGTTCTTTAACCTTTGCTTCCATTGCTTCTGCTGCCCTCCTACATCATTATTTTCAGGAAGAAGACTTGGAGCTGGATCAACATATTCCAGGTGCATTTGGTGGATTACCCAATAGGTGCATGAGGCACTTGCCTAATTCCTCAACACTCGTAGGCCTCAAGATAGTTAAAACTCGTTTTTTTTAACATTTTGTTGAATAAACTATTTCACAACCACTGCAATTGCTTATTTATGTACGCATCTCATTTTTTTTCTTAGGTTAAATACTAAATATGATGTGATTTCTGTTAAATACACTGAGATGAACAGATAATAATTTTGGTTTATAATTTTCATTTATTTTTCACTGTGCAAATTAATATAATACATTTAATATTACTGTTTATGCCTTTTTCCCATTGTAAGTAGAATTATTTTTTCTAGAATGAGTCCCCCAAATACACACACATTCCCAGGCAGTTAGGGGACAGACATGTTTTGTGCCTAGGGCCTCAAAGATACTTTAATCTGTCACTGTCAAGGTGATATTTTTTTATCAGCTGCTTTCTTTGGTCAAACAGAAATGGACTCGAAACAGGGTAAACATTAATGAAAAAGAAACAACACCCATAAACTCTCACCCTCCTAATATGTTTGATATGATATGCTCCCCCATGATAGTACACCGATCTTCTTCTCTCTTCAGACAACTTTGATCCCCACCCCATTTGGAAGTAATAATAAGGCAGGCAAACATTCCAAATCCCACCCTCACACATTCAGAAGCTACACCCTCACCCCTCACGCATTCAGAAGCTACACGCTCACCCATTCAGAAAAAGACATACTTACTGTGTAAGAACCTGTTATAAGCACAACTAATAACCCTGACTTACATATAATGACTGACAGCATTTCAAATGCAGATAGAATGATACTGGATGATTACCTGCAGACTCTAGTCATTATTATGATCCAAAGTAAAACTACCTCACTGTTGGTATTTAGCATCAACAACCTGTGAAAAGAATTATCTATTTACTTTGAAAAACAAGTAACTTCACAACTAACAAGAAATGGCAACATAAAAATTAAAATTTCTGAAAAACATATCCTTGTATTGGTAAAAAAAATTTTTTTTAGTGTTTTGAGGTGGTATAACATCCTCAGGGTGTTATACCACCTCAAAAACCTCAGCCACTCAAAAACAAACAAACCCTTTATGACTTTCTGTTTAATGTGAGAGCCACAATCCTAAAGAACTTCACAGAACAACTCAGCATATAGATGAAAACACATGATGAAAAAAGTTCATGCTTCAGGGAAGAAAATAGCATTATTAACTTAGAACAAGAAAATCTAGTCAGAGTTCCATCTACCTCACAAACTAAGGAAAGAAAAGAATATATATATATGTAGCACAACTTAATTTGAGGTCTGGAGATAACTAATTTTTTAGATTCTTACCAAATAGCATAAAACAAAACAAATAGTTCTCCTTGGCCATACTACAATGGAGTGTGAGGGGATTTAAAAATAAAATAAGCGAAACTTTTCCAAGTTGCCTCTCCTAAAGTGTGGATGGTGCAAGGTCCACCATATCTCAGTGAAAGATTTATAGGTCTTATTCTGGAAGATTTTAGCTTCTGATGTGTGGTTTAACGGTAGAGCAGTCTGGCATGTATCTAGAAAGTTGTGGGTTCGATTCCTGCTGTGTTAGTGATAATTTTTTTCAGATGTTTTTAATAATGCTGAAATCTATTTTTGCAGTAATCTGTGTATTTACTATGGATGGATTTTTAATAACAAATGCTTAAGTGTGAATGACCTCCTCCTTAACATCTAAATCATTAGCAACAATTGGAAAAGTTGCCTCTCCTGAAGTATAGATGGCACAAGGTCTGCTACATCTCAGGAAAAGATTTATAAGTCTTACTCTGAAAGATTTTATTAGTGTCTGATGCATGGTTTAATAGTACAGTGCTCTGGCATATATCTAAAGAGCTGCAGGTTCGTTCTTCCGCATTAGCAATAATTTTTTCAGATGTTTTTACCAAAAATCTTATTTTTGAATTTATAAAGCTTCAATGTTAGCTTTCCTTTGACATAACATAGGGTTGTTTCTTAATTTATGGAAACCAGTGTATTTCTGTTGATTGTTTTTTTTTTTAATTCTAAAGTTGACTTGTTTATTTTGACGCAGCACAGTTGGTGAAAAGCCTGGACTTTTCTCAAAGTATAGTACAGAGAAAAAAAATTACAAAAAGAGTAATTTTTGTGTTTTGAGTAACAATTTTTCTGTTATTCAGAAATATCTAGTCTTTATATTCACATGCATTTTAACCATTTTTGTCTATTAGTTTTTTCAAATAAATTTGTATTTGCATTACCAGATGCTTTTTTTACTATATGACTAAAAAAAGCACTATTAAAATTAACTAGTTGCATGTACCAACATTACAAAAATATTTTAAAATGCTATTTATTTTAGGTAAGATTACATATCCATTTATCATATAATACAAATTAAATGATACAAAATACTACAGATTTAAATATAAGGACAGAAAATCTTAAACTTTAGATTCTGTCATTTCTGACATTCTGTTCATTCTGTTCTTAATAGAATAAAATAGGACATTGCAACCAAAATCATTCAATCAAATGTAAAAACTCGCATTCAACTTTCCACATATTATGTTCAGTGCATTACTGAGGCCACATAGCTGTGATCAGAATGAAATGAGATTTGATTAGCTGAGATAGTAAAATAACTCAGTAATAAATTAAGAGTTGATAGATTTAAAGCTTATGTTTTGTAATGTGTAATCAGTTATTTGATGATATCTTTGCAATGTCTGGGTATACAATTGTTTTCAATTGTTTACACTAGCAATAGACATGCATTTTTTTTTAACCTCTCGGTAGTGTGCCAACAAAAATGATCTTGCATGCCACCTTTGACGTGTATCATAGGTTCGCCATCACTTGTCCGTAATATGTCATAATTCCTTTCATTAGTTACATGGCAAGAAATGTTATAAAGTTAACGTTTTTTATGCCTGGCATAGTGGTTAGGGAGCTAGTGACTGGTCCAACAAGGCAAACTTTATGTGCTGTGCTATGTTAGCTTTAACTGAGGCAGTGGTCAGTAGTTGGGTTGGTTTTGGATTGTTTTACTTCTGATTGGCACATTTTTGCACCCAACAGCTAAATGGCCAGATCAGAAGGACTCTGAAGGCTCAGAGAAGGTTGGGGGAGGGGACCCACTGGAACAGCTGTTGGGAGACAGATGGTAACCTCATATCACGGCCATCCAGCATGTTCTTTAACATGCATAAGGTCATGGTTCTTCTGCATACTGGGCCATGGTTTAATGTCTCATCCAATGGACTGTGGCCTTTCCAAGCCCATTGATGTCCCCTACTGACCATGGGCAGAGCAGGGAGTTTTGTGGAGATAAATCTCAACATTATCCCAGCTGGGAATTACAGTGTGCTACCAACTGAGTCCCCCTGCCCTCATGTGGTCAGCATTGACTTCAGTCATAGTAGGGTATGTCTTGTTTGAGAAGGCATATAAAAGCTAGGAGTAACATCTAAGATTCTTCTCTGGCCTATATGTAAAAAAGCTAGGCCCTGAAAGGGCTAAATCTGATAGTTATTATTATTTTAATATGTATGGCTGTCTGCTGTTAGAAATAGGTTGTATATTACTAAAATTATAACAATAAGATTTTCATTTAAAGTTCACTAATATTAACTAATTATTAGGCATAAAATATTTTTCTGAAATATGTAAGCCAATTTATCCCTGTAATTTTAAAATAATTTTTAATCATTAGCAAATATTTATAGTGATTTCTTTTACTCATAAACATAACATTGAATGCAAAACATTTATGAAAATTACAGGGTTCTAAATTTTTAATGCCCTTGCAGGGCCATAATTATAAAATCAAATGCAAAATATAAGCATACACTGCCTAGCCAAATTATTATGAACACTGTATCACACAAAATGTCATGAAACATGCCAAAGCTTGCAAAATTTCTTACTGGCATAAGTATTCTTCATTGCGAAATCCTATAAAAGCCATAACGTCATGATGGAAAGCAAAGTGCAACATGGGAAAAAAGACTGACATGACTGACTTTTGAACAATGGCTCTTCATTTGAGTGTGATGGGCAGGAGCATCTGTAATGGAGATAATGGGACTCAGCAGAAAATCACAGGGCACACTATCCAAAGTGTATGGAGAATGGCAATGGTCTCAAAAAATATTTACCAATCATGGCAAACGCAGAAGGAAAAAAGCTCTGACAAGCAGGTGTTTGTTGGCATTAACAGTATAGCAAAATAGAACTGCTACAATTCATCAGTTCATAGAGATGGCTGCTAGCAGCACTTTTCAACCCATTTCAATGAGAACTATGTACAGGGAATTGAAAATTTTGAAATTTGGAAACTATACCATGAATATAAAAGCCTCTCCTTTCCAAAAAACAAAAAAAAAAACAACAAAAAAAAAAAAACAGGGTTCCAAGACTCCAATGGTGCATGGAATGGTGAACCTGGTCAGTGGAAGACTGCAAACTTATAATCAGACAAATCACATTGTGCACTGTTTTCAACAGATGGCCGATATAGATTGTTGTGACAATCCCATGAAGCAATGGACCCATCATGTGTAATTCCTCTTGTTTAAGGAGAGGGAGGCAGTGTGGTGCAAAGAGCATTTACTTGGCATGGATTGTGTCCTCTGGTTTTTATGCAGGGTCATGTCACTTCCTGGATGTGTAAAAGCATCTTGGATGATCATCTCTAGTGAAGATGGCATATTCTGGAATGATAATGCTACAATTCGTCACTCTCTGATCATAGAGGAATGGTTTGAGGATCACAAAAGACTTTTATCACATTCCTGCACAATTGTCTGACTTAATCCATTTCAAACATATGGGACAATTTGGAATGCATTATTCAAATGCAGAGACCTCTGCCCAGAGCCTTATTTCCCATAATGCATAAGGTCACTGGTTCACTTTCACATTAATGCCCTGAAAGTCAGACAGAATTTCAGCCAGACAAAACACTAGGCAAAGATTGCACCTAAATTATTTTACAGAGTGAAGGCTACAAATTTGTATTATAATGGGAGCATAGAACTTGAACTATCTCCCACTCTCCCCGTTATGGGCAGCTAATCACAAATCAGATTACCTGTAACCCTCATGCCTTGAGCTTCGAGGTGAGAGAGGTCACACTCACAGTTTAGATAGTTTCCCTTATTTTTATATTGAAATTTTTTAATATAAAGAAAACTGCATGTTGCGGACTTTTCTACACAGAAAAAAATGTACTGAGATATTTAATTGAAAATCAGTAGATGCCATGAAGTGACAATTGCAATGTTAAACTTTGATCACTTGAATGTGAGGTTTATTTTGGTTTCACCTGTAATAGATTAAGGCTCATAAGGTAGTGAGGAAATGCAACAGTGGTGCATTTCATCACAAAACAACTATTTCACCTGATGATGCACTGGAGCAACAATGCGAAACGTAGTGATATATTAAAAAACAGTATTCACACTTCTTGGAAAAGTTGGAACAAAAGCTATAAATCTAAAAAAAACATTAGTTAATGTGTGCAACAAATCAATGTCAACCTAGCACCAGCATTCCTGCAAAGAACAACATCAATAACAAAAAAAAAAAAACATGTGAACTCCTATCTGGATTGTACAACCCACCACAGGATAATAGACTCATCTATTATCCTGTGGGATATCATTGCAAGATAAAAACCAAGCTAAATTCCTAGATGACAATTACAGTGATATAGAGAAAATTAAATAATTTTAAATGAGTTCTGTAAATGGTAGCTAGGTAGTCACTGGAAGGAGAGCTACGCACCAATCCCTTGTGATGATGCATAGAACCGGCCAGGCCTAGCACCTAATGTCCGACCCCGCCTTCTCGTGGTGCAGACCGTTAGTACCTTTCAAAAGAGATACTCTCTTGTGGAAGTGAATGGAAGGGGAGGGCTGCCAGATTAGTGTGGCCTACTGATCTGGACAACTATGGCTACTTTTCTTTTTTTTTCTACCCTGCTGAGGAGTGGTCAGCCACACAGGGTCCTGGTGCTGACCATATAAACCCACTGGACTGGACAGATATATGGCTCTGAGCTTGAATATGGATTCTGATTTTGCTGCACTGGTGGGCTTCTGTGGAGGGAAAATCTTCCGCTGTGTTTTCTGTTTGTTTGTGGGTTGACAGCCCCAAGTGAATAGATTCACAGGATATGTTTATCAGCTGGTGGATAATCCTAAGCAGAAGTCATCGCAGGCACTGAACTCTTTGTTTCTATTGGCATCGTCAAATTCTACATTGGAGGAAGTCTTCCAGTGTAGATGGCTTCAGCCTTTAGTAGTGGGGGAACGGGTTTTTGCCCCATGTCTGCGATTAGGGGGCTGTTTAATATTGTCGGCATTCCCACTCTCAATAAACATAGTTTCTTTAAACATCCCATTAACCATTTTCTCTCCATAGGTAGTTGCAATGTGAGGACTCTGCACAGAGCTTTTTCTCTTGATGTCCTCACACAAGAATTCCACCATTATAATTTAGATATTCTCGGATTGCAAGAGACCAGATGGACAGATAAAGGTCAGATTCTTAAAAATAATCTTAAATTTCTCTTTTCAGGGAGGGACGACAATAAGCATCACCAAGGCTTGGGTCTGCTTCTCAGCAGACACGCTAGCGATGCTCTTCTAGGATATGAGTGCATTAATGAAAGGTTTCTTACAGCAAAATTTCAGACAAGTGTTAAAGACTTGAATGTTATCTGCTGTTGTGCCCCCACTGAGGATGTTGATGAGGATGAGAAGAATAGGGTTTATGAACAACTTCAGGATACTTTGAATTCTGTCAAGAAAGAAGATATTACCCTTGTTCTAGGTGACTTCAATGCCAAAGTTGGTACTGACTCTGACCTTTGGGGAGCAGTAATAGGCCCTTTTGGTATTGGTAGCTGCAATGGCAATGGGCAACGTCTCCTACAGGTGAGTAAACTCAATGGATTCAGAATAACTAACACTTATTACAAACACCGTGACATACATAAGTACACATGGGTTTCACCTGATGGGCTGCATAAGAATATGATTGATTACATATTAATTAACAGCAAATTTGCTAGTTCTGTTAGGAATACCAGGGCATATAGGGGAGCTGAAATTGGATCTGACCATTACCTTGTTAAAAGTGTGTTGCAACTTAAACTTAAAAAGTGTTGTGCTAGGATTAAAAAATTTGCTTTTAATACTGAAGCTCTGAAAGATCTAGTTATAGCCAAAGCTTACCATGATAGGTTACTTAGTCATTATGACAGTCATGGTTTGCTTACTACTGAAGTTGAGGAAGAATAGGATCATTTTAAACAGGCTTTTTTTGGACACTAACAGTACTCTTTTAGGAAAAAAGGAGCAGAAAAGGCAGAATTATCTGAGTGATAAGGCACTTGAGCTTATTTCAGAAAGAGAGAACTGCAGGAATGTCCTTAATCAATACCCTACTAGTCCTAATAGAAAGCATTACAGAGAACTTAATAAACATGTAAAAGATCAGTTAGCTGCTGATAAGAATCTTTGGCTTGATGGTTTGGCTGACAAAGCTGAGGAAGCAGTTAGGCAGCACAACAGCAGAGAGCTGTACCAGATAGTTAATGTTTTGTGTGGTAGAAAATGAACAGGTGTACAAGGATTGAAGGATAAACAAGGTAAGGTTATAGAAGGGGAGGATTCTGTCATGGCTAGGTGGGCTGAGCATTTCATTGATGTTGTAAACAATGTAGTTAGTTCTACTCCCATTGTTTGCAATGATGATAGATGCATTGGTGGCTATAATATTGGCCATATAACACGATCTGAAGTTATTTTGGCTGTTTCTAAACTTAAACTACATAAATCCCCAGTGGTAGATGAAATTACTACGGAAATGCTTAGAGCTGGGAATGTTTCGGTTACCACTTGGATAACTGAAATTCTGAATATCTTTTATGATAAAGGTATGGTTCCTAAGGATTTTACCAGAGCTATTGTTATCCCTATTTTCAAAAAAGGTGATCGCAGTTCTTGTGATAACTATAGGGGTATCAGCCTACTCTCTGTTCCAGGTAAAGTTCTTTCCATGATTGTACTTAATAGAATTAAGAATCTGGTTGACAGTCAATTGCGTGATGAGCAATGTGGATTCAGAAGTGGTAGGAACACTAACCTAGAATCATATAGGATCAGATATTTTCACTTAGGCAGAGTCTTGAGAAATGTTTAGAGTTTCAGAAACCTTTGGTTGCTAGCTTTGTTGATTTCAAAAAGGCTTTCGACTCTGTTGATCATCATAATTTGTGGTTGATTGTGAGATCATATGGTATACCTGACAAGTTAGTTAACATAATGAAAGCTCTCTATAATAACACTGAGTCGTGTGTGACAGTTGGTAAGGCTTGTAGCAATTGGTTTAGCATTACATCTTGGTGTTCGACAAGGGTGCATTTTGTCTCCTTTTCTCTTTAGCTTGGTTATTGATTATGTTATGCGAAATTCACTTCAAGGGAAAGATTTTGGCTTTAAATGGACTGGAGATACGAAAATTTCTGATTTAGATTATGCTGATGATTTAGCCCTTTTGGCAAATGATGTTGATGAGATGAACTCTTTCATTCGAGCTGTTGATGAGATGAACTCTTTCATTCGAGCTGTTGATGAGACTGGTAGTAGAGTAGGTTTGGTTATAAACAGAGAGAAAACCAAAGTGATGAAAATTGGTCAGGCTGGCTGTGATTCAGTTAATCTGAATGGTTGCAGTCTTGAGCAGGTGTCACAGTTTAATTATCTTGGGAGCTATGTAACAGATAATGGTGATGTGTGGCTTGAGATTAACAGACAAATAGGGATTGCTGCCGGAACTTTTAAGAATCTATGGAGAGTGGGGAGAAATAGGCGTATACACCTAAAGACTAAAATTAGACTGTATAATAGTTTGGTTCTTTCTAGGGTTTGTTATGGTAGTGAAACTTGGATACTTTGTAAACAGGATAACAGGAAACTAGATGTTTTTGATTCCAGATGCTTACGCAGTATCTTGGGCATTAGGTGGTTCAACTTTGTAACTAATGATGAGGTTAGGCAAAGGAGTCTGCAACCTCCTTTAACAGCATATTGTGCAGAGAGAGACTCCGTTGGTTTGGCCATGTTGCCCGTATGAATAATTATAGATTGTCGAATAGGGTTATGAACAGTGTGCCTAAAGGCCTCAGAAAGAGGGGATACCTAGGATGCAGTGGGCAGAGAATGTCAAACAGGATCTTCTTAGAATTGGTGTGCAGTGGCCAGACGCAGTAGATGTAGCTCAGGATAGACTTGCTTGGAGAACTAAATTGCACGGTCTGGTTGGACCTCCGTAGCCCATGGCTGCTTGAGGATGATGATGACTGTGACTTAAACCACTATATTTTGATATTATTAATTCTGCATGAATTTAAATATTAGATTAACTTATGATTTCAGAAAGAGGGATAAGAACAAATGGCAACTGACATTGTATAAGAGTAAATTATGTTTTATACATGTAAAATATCATAACAAAAAATCTTTTAGATATTAGAAACATCTATCTTTAATGCAAACAATGAAAGCAGAGCTAACAACAGTGCTCAGAACATCATTGCTATGATTTGCCCATTTTGTCATGATAGAATTGTGTGATAAGTTTGCCATCTGTATCTTTTAATCCTTGCACACTATTTTGTTTTTGCTCTGCAAAATGTGTACTGTCTGGTATAAATGCTGTTGAAAGTGTCTGAAAGTGTGAGAGTCTATTTGTAATTGTTGTGTTGTTTGTCTATTTGTAAGAAATGTTTATATACTGCATTGCAATAAAACCTTCCATGCCACTCCATTACAAAAATGGAATGAAGAACTGTGAAAATGGATAATAAAAATTAGATGGCTACAACCTTTTGCTTTGGTTTCGGAATCCTTCCTCTTGATAGCCTGCTGCCGTCATTGGCTTGAGGCTCCTCTGTTCCGTTCTGCTGCATTTCCACTTGCTATCTCTTGGATGATTGGGGGCGAA
Source organism: Ryuthela nishihirai (assembly GCA_038380435.1). NCBI lineage: Eukaryota > Metazoa > Arthropoda > Arachnida > Araneae > Heptathelidae > Ryuthela > Ryuthela nishihirai. The sequence continues at coordinate 82,318,514 of JAWZYU010000011.1, read as the reverse complement.
GGTGCTGACAGTGATGTTCACTTGTGGTAATCTGAGCGGATGAAGTAACTTTTTTTCTTCTATTATTGTAACGCATTAAACAGTGAACATTCTTATTGACTTTAAAAAAATTTTACAGCTGTGGTAATTCTTAAAGTGCAACTGTTGATTTTTCAACAGTTGTGCAAGGCATATTTTTCACCAGAAAGAAATTTTTGTCATTAACAATAGTACCACTGACTAGAGTGAAGTTAGAAGTCCAAACTGTCTTCTTACAGTAGTTTGAAGTAAATATATCAATAATATTTGATGTTGTGCTCTATTTGAGTTGTATTTTTTCAACTAAATGTCTGCTGTTTTAGATTATTTATGCTGTCTCTTCTAGGATTGAATTCTGAATTGAATTTCTTAAATAAATAATTTGTTTATGAATATTAATTTGTAAGTTTTTCACCATATTATATTTCAGAATAATCTGGAAGCTGCAAGAGAAGCATTCACTGCATTTTTTAAACATTATCCTTATTGTTATGGCTACTGGAAGAAATTTGCTGATATGGAGAAAAAATTAAACACACCAGAAGCAGCTGAAAAGGTAAATTTCAGGTTATGTTTTGGTAATATTATGAGCACTTTGATTGGTATATGTGTATGTTTCAGTGTATTTAAAATTGCTAGACTAATAAGTGTAGTTTTCTGTTAATGTGATGCCCCCTCATTCACTTTTGCTTTACCTTAACTAGTTTTGCTTAATTTACGTTATATGTATAATTTTGGGGATTTTTATTTCATTTTTGGCATCACAGAGCTCGTTTTCAAGAGTTAGGAGTTGCGCAACTCCAAACTTTCGATTGTCGCCTGCTAAAGCGCATGCACAAGGACACGCCCACTGTTGCATTATAGCTTGCGCTGCTCGTCAATTTATGCAAATGTCTTTCCCGGCGTGCAACATGACACGTGCGGGCTTTGTACCTCTTGTTATAACCTGGTGACATGTTGTCACAGTAGCACAGAAGACAGTAGAGTAGAAAGGGTAGTAGAGCACAGAACAGTTTAGAGATCAGTTTTAGTTTGTTGAAGATGTTTGTAGTAAGAAATGATGTAGTATCTTCTTTATTGAAGTTTTGGTGAGTGCTTTTTGGAAATAAAAATGGTTTGTTATTTAAACCTTTTGAATCTTTACTAATTTTTTTTCTCTTGAGCAACGTTAGTTTGTTTTGATTAGCATTAACATAAAATTTTGACAATCATTTAATATTTTTGAATTCTTACTCATTAACGCTCGCTGGTATTTTGAACCCTAATTAAACTTTATTTTTTGGCAATTTGTTAATTATTGCCTGACACCTGACTCAGCTATCCGGAGCATGAAAATAATTGGATCAGACAAAAGGTCCAAACTTTAAAAGTAATTCATTTCTTTGGAGCGTTACATTAACCCTTTGGTTATATTGACATCTCCCAGACATGTAAAGAAATGAAGCCCATTCATGCACAAACATCTCAGATGTTTGAGCATCTGTAGTTATTTCTTTGAATATCTTCTCTTAATAGATGGCATGAGGTCTCAGAAACCATTTCTCAGATGTAAGCCATTGCACAGTGCTTATAGGGTTTATTTCTTATCAGTTGCAATCATTACATGCAGTTGCATTATGAAAATTGGTAAAATCTGGAGTATTGTTAGGAAGACTACAGTAGACTCATTTGATAAAATTTATTTTTTCCCCACCTCCAAAAAATAAGATAAAAGCCAGTACAAATGTGAGAAGTGGACTACTGCCATCCACTATCCTGAGTACTTCAAAGTGTTTCACACTGAAAAACTTTTAAATACAGTAAGAAACATAATCATTTCAACATATTGCAAGTAAAAATTCAACTTTTTTTATGCTTTTTTTTATTCAACAGTTTAACTACTTTTGTTAAAACCTACCCAGTTAAACCTACCTTTCCTAGTTCTAGAATTATTTTTTATTGTTTCTTAGATTAATGATTCTATTTCAAACAATAATTTATAATTTTAATCATATCTGAAGACAGCTTCAAAATGTCTCACTTTCCTACTAGGAGGAAAGATTGGCTCAGTCAGTAGTTTGCTAGGTTCATAATCTGTATTTCCTAAGTTTAAGTCTTGCCAGGACTAGCTTTGAGATTTACCTCCTCTAAACCATCATTCTGTCCTCAGTCAGAAAAGGGACACCAGTGGGCTAGGAAAGGCCACTGTCCATTGAATAACATGTTGAGCTGTGGCACTATGTGCAGGTTGGGTTATTTCACCTCTGAGCGGCACTTTTTTTGTATATAATGGGATAAATGGCCAGTTCACAAGGACCCTGAGGGCTCAGAGAAGTTTGGGGGAAGGGAACCTCTGACAGCTATTAAGAGACTAAGTAATTGTTATAAAAGATGGTAGCCTCCCTTCAAGGCCATCCATCATGTTCTTTAGCATGCACAGGGTATGGCTCTCCTAGTGGGGTTTTTCAGCGATAAATCTCAATGCTGGCTCAGGTGGGACTTGAACCTGGAACTGCAGATTATGAACCTGGTGCACTACTGACTGAGACCCCCTCCTTCCCCCATGTGTAGGTGAGCCATAACCCTATGCATTTAAAGACCACACTGGATATTTTTGATGGAAGTTTTTCCATGTCTCTTAACAGCTGTCCAGTGGGTCCCCTATCAGCCTTCTCTGAGTCCTTGGGGTCCTTGTGACCTAGCCATATTTTGCCCATTGTGTGTGTAAAGTGCCACTCAGAGGAAAAACAATCCAATAACCCTTTCTTACTAAAATAATCAGTAATGGTGGTGTGATTTAGTGCAGTGCTTCTCAAACTTGCAGATGTTGTGGACCGACAATTCTTGCATGTAAAGGACCAGCAGAAACTGCTTCTGAGATATGTTGGCTACACATTGCACCTGGAGTTTCTGTCCACGCATTGCTTTAAGAAGCAAGGTATGTCTATGAGCATGACACTTTCCTCATTCCTCTCAACTTGATGTCATCTGGAGTGTTGCGACCTATGAAATGTGGTGCTGTGGCATATTAATGTTGTTTCTGAAAACATTTTTTTTTCTGGCAGCTCACTGCAGATTGGTAACTGATGGCTTATAGACAGGCACTGGTCTCCAAAGTAGTGTTTTGAAAAGCACTGATTTTAGTGCATATTTGTAATTACGAGATGTAATACTTTGTGTTATTGCTAAAAGTGATTATTCATGATACTAATGTCAATAAAATTATGGAAATTGCATTGAGATTTAGATTTACAATAAATTAAAACCAGGTTATATTAATCTTAATATTCATGGAAGTCCTGAAGTAACAACTGCCGTGATTTGGTAAGTGTTTGCAGTTTAAGTTGTATGCTCTGGCACTGGGTAACATCCATGATGGCAAAAATTTAATATTGCACGATTTTTAGCTGTATTTGCATTTAAGAACTAAGTTCTTGAGGAGAGCTATAACTACACATTTAGTGAATATAGCTTAAATTGTTGCAAAGGACAATTTTCTTATTGCCTCAGATATTACTCTATTACTTTGTACATATACCTTTTCCTATCTAAGGTTGCCAAGAATAATAAAGGAGTAATTACTAGTCCTTGAGCTTTAATACCTTGCTGGTGCAGAAGACAGCTGGTTACTAGGGTTGCAAGTCCCTTTTTCCTCTTTTCCAGTGTATTTGTTGTTAAGTTGGCATTGATGGTATGAGTTGTCACAGCTGTAGTTACCAGTCCTGGTATTGTTAAAAATCATTGATATCATGGGTTTTCTGTCGATTACACAGATACCTGTTGCTAATATGACTTCTGCTGGTAGTCCCATTTTTGTGATGTTAGACTGACATTATCTGCTGCTTGTGCAGCAGGTGCATGTGTGTGTGTCTGCATATGCAGTAGGAGATTTCACGCCACTGGGAGGAGTGGAATCTCCATGTTGCAGAGCATATAGCTATGTAAATTAATCATGATGGATTCACATATTGAAGTTGAAATTTGATTTGTGGTGCTGTTAAAGGTTCTTTAGAGGTAGCTTAAATCCTAACCCTCTAAAGACATAGTCTAAATATGCATACAGTTTTCCACATATGCAAGGAATTTCTAAAATATATTAAATAATATATTAAGCAAATATGACTCTAAATTACCACTTACTATAAATAAAAGCATTAAAAAGCTCGTAATAAATGATCGAGATTAGCTACTGTCAAAAAGAGGAGTATATAATATAGACATCCCTGAACTCCATAATAAATTTAAGGTAAAAATGCATATATATATGTAGGGAAAACTTATCGTATGCACAAGTAACTTATATATAAACAAGATGTTAAAAATAAAAAGCCCAATACAGCTATAGCATAAACTGATAATAAATTAGAAATAAGTAATTTAATATACAAACCTTTAATAGCACCACAAACTAAATTTCCACGTCAATCGTCGACTCTTCCTGTATCAACTCTGATCATCAAGTTATATGGTGAAAGCCCCAGACAGAAGTGATGGCGAAACATAACATGTTGCAGGAGAAATTGTTTGATTTTAATGAGTTTTTTTTTTTAATTTAAAAGTCTTAAAATTTCAGTTCAGTGGACAATGTTAAATGTTTTTTAGCATTCTTGAGGATGTACTTAATAAACTCAACTAGCTCACATTGTGCAAACATCCATGAGCCTAACATCACAAAAATGGGACTACCAGCAGAAGTCAGTGCAATTAGCAATGGTTATCTGTATAACCAACAGAAAACCCATGACATCAACAATTTTCAACAATACCAGGACTGATAACTACAGCTGTGATGACTCATACCATCAACAAGTTCGCTGGAAGAGCAGAAAAAGGAATTTGCAACCCTAGAGAGCAGCTGTCATCTGCACCAGCAAAATATTAAAGCACAAGGACTGGTAATTACTCCTTTTTATTCTTAGCAAGCTTTGATAGGAAAAGGTCTATGTACATGGTAATAGGGTAATATCTGAGGCAATAAGCAAATTGCCCTATGCAACAATTTAAGCTATATTCACTAAATGAGCAGTTATAGCTCTCCTCAAGAATTTAGTTCTTAAATGTAAATACTGCTAAAAATCATGTAATATTAAATTTTTACAAACTACAGATGTGATTGTAGTTAATTTTAAATCTATGATAGAACGTTAAAAGTTATAGAAAAGTCGATGCACTAGAGAAGATATTAAGCTGCTGATGTTATTGAGGCACAGGTGAAGGGATCATGGAGACTCATTCACTTATCTAAATAGGCAGTGACCTATTATTCTTTTATGTACCTTTCTTTTTTATTATGCAGAATGAATTGTGCTTTATTTGATATAGAGCATAACCTATCTCTTTTGTTGCTTCATGTTAGGTTGGGTTGTTTTACCTCTGAGTGGCCCTTTTGTGCACACAATGGGCTAAATGACCAGGTCTCAAAGACTCCAAGAGATCAGAGAAAGTTGGGTGGAGGGGACCCAGTGGATAGCTGTTTGAAGACACATGGTAGCCTTCTGTCAAGACCATCTAGCATGTTTTTTAACATGCACAGGATGTCTCTCCCACACATGGTGCCATGGCTTAATGTCCCACATGCAAGGGACAACAGCCTTTCGAAGCCCATCAGTACAGAGTTGAAAGAAGTTGTCTCTGTATTCCTTCCAGGTTTCTAGGTTGGGTATTGGAAGAATTAAGTGCATCAATCGTATCGTCTTTTGAAAAGAGTGGCATACTATTATAAATATTATTCTGATAAGCTGCCAGATTGGGATGGTATCAACAGGCAATATCATTGAAAGTCTGGGATGAATTGAACAGTAATGATCATCATAGTAGAATCAGTCCTTTTTATCAAATTTATAATATTTATAATTATGTGAGTGGCTACTCTATTAGGTACACTACCTGATAGCCAGTAGTTCCCCTTTTTGCCCTCAGAACAGACTTATTTTGTCAGGGTATGGACTCAATGAGGTGTCGAAAAGCCTGCCATGGGGATGAAGGTCCTTGTCAACTTCATTGATTTGCAGCATAGGTGTTGCAAATTGGTTTGTGGTGGATCTCTACTCTGAATAGCTCATTCCATCATCCCACAAATGCTTGATTAGATTGAGATCTGGTGACTGGAGTGGTTGCTGCAGTAAGCTGAAGTCATTTGTGTTCCCGGAACCTTTACTGGATGGTTCTAGTCTTGTGATGTCCAGTATTATCCTGCTGCAAGAACCCATTCACAGATGAATACACTACTGTCTTGAAATTATGCAGCTGATTGTTAATGATGTTCAGAATATCCTGTGGCATTCAACAGTGTATGCACAGAAACACTTCTCACATCATTATTCAACCACCACCAGAAGCAATCTTGATTTGTGTCATGGTGGATTGATGAATTCGTGCAGTTTTGCCATATCTTGATTCTCATATCAGCACGAAACAGCAGGAATTGAATTCATCAGACGAGGAACATTTTTTCCAGTTTTATAGGTTTGTGTTCTTAATCTGTGGCAACCACATTTTCTTGCTTTTTGCTGAGAGGAATGTAATCCAGTTAGTCATTGACTGCCATACCATATTTGTGACAAGGCACATTGAATGCATCCTTTTCCACCACTGTTGTACTGACTGTAGCCTGTCTTTGGTTAGCCTTCATTCGTCTCTTTCATCAACAAACTGATTTGACCACAGGACTGGCATTGACATAATGTTTTTCAAGTGTTGAACCATTCTCAATTCACCCAAGACACTGTCACATGTGAAAACCCCATCAGGGTTGCTGTTTCCAAAGGAGGAGGGGTAAGCATTCCAGGTTCATAATCTACAGCCCTCAGGCTCAAGTACCAACTGTGCCAGCATTGGATTAATCTCCACTAAGCCCTACTTTACCCTAGTCAGAAAGGGACACCAAGAGGCTTGGAAAGGTTGCTATCCATTTGAATGGGATGTTAAGCCATATGTAGGAGAGCCATATATTGTGCACGTTAAACAACATGTTTGATCAGAAACTTCCATGTCTTCTAACAGCTGTCCAGTGGATTCTCTTAACATTGTATGGGTCTTTGTGATCTGGCTATTTAGCCCATTGTTTGCAAAAAAGTGCCACTCAGAGGTAAAACAACCAACATTATTACTGAGATGTCATACTGGCACATCTGGCATGAAATATCACACCACATTTAAAGTTGCTTAAATCTTTTGATTTGCCCATTCTCACACTGAATTTGCACACACACAAAATTCCTATATAAATAGTTTAATTCAGTGTCCAATAGTCAAACATACACTGCATGACATTGAAATTGCCCCACCCAGAAGGAGTGGGGGATAGGGGTGAAATGTAACACACACATAGCAATACATATTGGCATACCATGATTTAATTTGCAGCCACTTACAGCGGTTGGAAGATGAGATAATGCACCACAATGTGACTGTCTCAGTAGGTGGTTGCAGCACCATGAATGGCAATGCAGGCAACAATACGGCATGGCATGGAGTCACACAGTTGACTGATATGGTCTTGAGGAATTGCATACTAAGCAGCGTTAACTTGCTCCCATAATTCATTGAGATTTTGCACCGGCCTGCAAGAGGACACACATCATCCAATGTGGTCCCATAGATTTTCTATTGGGAATAAATCTGGAGATTGTGCTGGCCTTGGCAATACTTGAACATGTTGCAAACATTGTCTGGAGACCCTAGCATTGTGTACACGGGCTTTGTCATGCTGGAAAATGGGCTGCTGTATGCCTCCTAGGAACGGTAACAAAACGGGCTGCAGAACCGTGCTAACGTATCGTGCAGCTCTCTGTGTTCCCGTGATGTGGACAAGAGGTGACCTGCTGTAATATCCAATAACACCCCATACCATTATGCCTGTCTGATGGGGGTTGGGAGTGGGAGTGGGCCAGGCTCGTAATCTGCAGTTCCCAGGTTCGAGTCCCAGCTGGGTCAGCATTGAGATTTATCTCCGCAAAATACCCCACCCTGCCCATGGTCAGTAGGGGACACCGATGGGCTTGGAAAGGCCACTGTCCATCGGATGGGATGTTAAGCCGTGGCCCTGTGTGCAGGAGAGCCACACCCTGTGCACTGTAAAGAACATGCTGGATGGCGTTGATGGGAGGCTACCATCTGTCTCCCAACATCTGTTCCAGTGGGTCCCCTTCCCCAACCTTTTCTGAGCCTTCGGAGTCCTTGTGACCTGGCAATTTAGTTCATGGTGTGCAAAAAAGTGCCGCTCAGAGGTAAAATAACCAACCCAAAGCCTGGCTGATGGGCCATTTGCAAACAATGTTGCTAGTCGCAAACAAAAGCTGGATCCATCCTCTCATCAAGTTGTCACCATATGCGCATTGAATAGCATCAGTGCTTTGAAACTGTCACCTACCAATCTGCTGTAGTTTTTAATGAAAATCATTAAAAAATTTTCTAAGTTAATGCTGAACCAGAAAGCTTCATAAGCCATTTTTTAGAGTGCTCAGAGCCACCGATTCCCGATTCTGTTATAAGGTAAACTCCACCATTGAGTTCAAATCTCTGTCTTAATTAAATTTAATATATTGATGGTAGATTTAATGGGAACTCTATATTGGTGTTTTTATTATATTGTTCAAGAGATAGTTTATTTTAGGATGATATTGTATAGAATTAGTATATTTTAACTGGTTTTCATTCATTCATAGTTTAAAAACAGGTTTTATCAGATTATTTATACAATATAGTTTCACTCTTTGTCTGTACAGACTACAGTTCAAATCATGTCAGAGTTCATAAAGGATTTTCTGACTATGGATGTCTGTTTCCCTTGCTCCATTGGCATCTGGTGTGGTCAGGTTCCATCATCATAGTTTAAACACAGTCTGTACAGCTTAAGAGTGAAACTATATTTTATCAGTAATCTGATAAAATTTCAGTCTACAATTAACTCTAATAAAAGTACAGCTAAAATTTGCAAGGTTATAGTCTAATGTGTTTAAACTAAGAATAATATAAACCCACTTGGAAAGGGCACCAGCAATATGACTGGGAATATATTAATGAGAGTAGGAGATTTAACAGAATTAAGAACTTATCCTTTTAAATGCAAGCGAAAAGATGAAAATTTATACTAAAATTTTTAAATATCAGCAAAAAGAAATTTCACCCATAATTTAAACATATCCTTGAGACAGCAGAGAAAAGATGTTAAATAGCACCATACAAGACAGAAGGAAAAATCTCAGGCAAACTAAGAGGGCAGCAAGTCATATCTTCCAAAAAGTACAGAATGTATACCCACAAGCAGAAGCCTAGTGCATAATCAAGAGAAAAGAGACTCTAATACAATATGACAGTAAAATAACAGAGCAAAGATATCAAAAGAAACTCCAAATGCTCGAAAATAACAAACAAAAAACAATTAAAGCTACCACAAGTCAAAGCAATATCATTAACCTTACAATATATCAATTCACACTTGAGCAGAGAGAAATCTTGGCATTGGGCCCAAAATATGCATTGGAACCTAACACACCAAACCTAATAAAATTGCTGTTCAAAATTGAAGAAATCATTAGAGATCTACCAGAGGAGAAAAAGGACATGGCATGCTACCAAATATTTAGAGACTATAAAGCGGAAAAAAAAAATAATCAAAGGGACAAAGGCAAAAAAGACATACGAGAAATAGAAATCAGAAACAAGAATTTTACCTGCTGATAAAACTTCCAAATGGTAATCATAAACCAAACTGATTACGAAGTCAAACTAAAAGATACTCTCACCAAAGCAATAATTAAACAGTTGGCAGACATCAAGAACCATGAACAACTACCAGAAAGACAAAAAAAGCATGCCACCTGCCAATATACCCGAGCATCTTGTTGTTCACTAAGATAAAAACCCATAAGGACAATAAGCCACTATGCCCACCAATAAGCAAATACTCATCAACCACCATCAAAATTAAATGAGCCATAAATGAGCCACTTAAACACCATAATGAGCCACTTAAAACAGTTTGACTATGCAATCAACTCCCGACAAGACTCAAAATCGAATCATGTCACAAAATGGCGTCCCTCAACATAATCTCATTATATCCGAACACACCTATCAATAGAGCCCTAAATATAATAGAAAATAGATTAAAAGAGAGAAACGGACCAAATCAGTCTGAGAGAAATACAGTAATGAAAACCTTAAAATTCATAACCAGCAACAACTATTTGAAAGCAAATAATAAAATATCACCAAAAGAAAGGCACCCCTATGAGATCACCAATATCTTGTATTCTCGCAGACATAGCCATCCAAGAAATAGAAGAATAAGTGCTTAAAAGGCACCAAACCTCTCCCCTGATATACAAAAGATATATAGATGATATCATAATAATATACAAAGAAAAATGAAAACTACCTGGAAGACTTATGGAATGAAATAGAAGCAATACACCTTACTGTCAAATTTACAATTGAGCACGAGAAAAATAAAGTACTGCCATATCTCAACATTCTGTTGGAAAGAAAACAAGACCACATTGAAACAAGAGTGTATTGAAAATCAGCACAAAAGAGCACAATAATACCATCACATCAGTGCACCCCTAAAACGTAAAAGAGCAGAATAAGATCAACATTTGTCGGGAACCACAGATGTTGCAGCAATAAAAAGCATACGAGACCGAAAAAGAAACCATATACAAAATAACATAGGATGCCAACTACCCCCTGCAGCTAATTAGAAAAATAGAAATAGAAGCAAAAAGAATCGGGAAACGTGACAGCTAATCCAGCACAAAAATATAAAGAGAATTATGAATACACCATGAACATACCACTCATAACTTGGCTAGAAAGATCTGAACAGAATTATGAAACCCTACAATCGTATAGTACCCATGGCAGCCGCATTAACAATAGAAAGAAGTATAAAAAACGACCAAGATGAAAAAGAAAAAAACAGCAGAACAATATAGTTTAAATATAACCTGTACAGACTACAGTTCAAACAATGTAATTCATAAAGGGTTTACCAACTTCAGGCATCTGCTTCCCTTGCTCTGCCATCGCTTCTCCCACTGGCTGTTAGCGATGCTTCGTTTTAGGGGGTGGGTTTTCTCCTTCACCATGCAGTTCACTAAATCCTGTATTGTACGGTAGAGATGCACTGATGATCTCGTACATTATTCAAAGTTAACTATAGAACACATTACCCCTAAAACACACCCATAAGAAGTGTAAACCCTCTGAAGATGATGACAAAAAGTCATCGAAACTGTTTGGGACTTTAACTTTGAATAATGTGTGAGATCATTAGCACATCTCTATAGCACAATACAGGATTTAGTGAATTGCACTATGAAGAAGTGCTTGCAGAACCCCCCCCCCCCCCCCCACAATGAAGCAATAGTAACAGTCATTGGGAAGGCAGATGACGGACCAAGACTGCCCCAGATGCCAATGGAGCGAGGGAAGCAGACACCTGTAGTCAGTAAATCCTTTATGAACTCTAACATTATATGAACCATAGTTTGTACAGGTTATGACTGAAACTATATTTGTATAAGTAATTATTTTCATTCATATTTCTATTTTTGGAATCATTGTTGATTTTCACCTTTATTTCATTTTTTATTTTATTGACTATACAAACAGGCTATTATTTTTACAGCATTGATATATAGTATTAATTTCTTTCTTTGAAGAATAGTAATTGTTGCAGCATCTATATGCTTTGTACAATAATGTTTGTATAGGAGAATATATTTTTTAATAATATTGGTATTTAATATTTAATTATGTAATAATTTTAATTTGTTATAAATTTAAATATTGTTACCCTGCTGAGGAGTGGTCAACCACACAGGGTCCTGGTGCTGACCATATAAACTTACTGAACTGGACTGGAATAAGGCTCTGAACTTGATTACGGATCCTGAATTTTCTGCACTGGTGATCTTGTATGGAGGAAAAATCTTCCGCTGTGTTTTCTGTTTGGGAGTTGACGGCCCTGTAATGCTCCAAAGATTATTAACTTTCCAAGTTAGACCTTTTGTCTGATCCAAATTTATTCAAAATTCTGGATAGCTTGTCGGGTGTTGGCAATATTTACTTGTCAAATAAAGTTATAAATAGGGTTCGTTTTATATATATATAGCATTACTTATAGAGTAAGAATTCGAAAAGGATTGTTAAGTTTAATTAAGTTTAAATCTAATCAAAAATCAATTAATGTTGCTCAAGAAAAAAATAACAAAAGTCAAAAATTTTTAAAACAAAATTTATTTCCAAAAAATTCAAAGACACCAAAATCAATGAAAGAATACAAAAGTTGGAGTACTAACAACTCGCATCTACCTAAATCTCTACTAACAACTCCTTCTATCTATACAACACATTATATTATTAAAGACACATTATTAAGGATAGGTTTTGTGGACAACTTCAGGATATTTTAAATTTTGTCAAGAAAGGAGATATCAGATCTCTCTTGCAAATTTTGTAATTATAAATAAATGATAAGATATTTTACATGCACTTTTCCAAATGAATTTAAAATATGCGGAAAATGTAATCCTTTGCTGCTTTGCGATTGCAGCGAGGAACCTTTGCATGCTGGCTCTTACTGTGCTGCGTAGAAACCAGTTCTTTACAGCAGCAACAGGACTGGAGTCTGTGGCAGGAATAGGACTGAAGTCTGCATCAAACGTACTTTTTTTTATCTTAACAAAAGTTTACTTAATTGCTAATTATAATAAACTAATAATCAATCTGTAAGCAACATTCACTGATTAATATTAGATATATTTCTAAAATTAACCTTACAATGCAGATGGAAAATAGCAACAAGTATTGCTTGACACATTACAAGGAATAGCCTGCCATGACTGCCAACATGGTGGCCTGGCCTAAGGTAAACCACGGGAATCTGGTAAGGAATATTGCATTTGCGAAAACTGCATCTATATTGTTACAAATCAAGCTTTTACTAATATTTCTTTTAAGAAGTAGCAGATGCATTAAATAAAAGTTCTGAAGGAGAAAAAAAAATAGTCAATGTATCTGAAATTCGAGATCTTATCCGAATATGCCGTGCTTTTTCTAGACTACCAACAGCCAGTTTGCTGCATTGCCCCTGTAAGTATGTTTCTCAACAGAGTTCGTATATTTGGAGCTGAGTGATGGTAGTAGTGGCTGAGCTCCAGATAAGTCTTTCATTTTTTTCCCTTACATATTCTTTGTCTTGACTAAGTGTGAAAAGTTAGTGAAGCAAAGCAAAAAATAATGGTCTATACTAGGGGTTCTCAATGTGGGGTACACAGTAAGATATTTTGGGGTACACCGTGAGAACCACTGGTCTATTCCGTCATAGTGGCACAGCCAAGATACTGGGGGGAGGGGGGGATGTCCACTGTGAGTGTAGGGGTTTGGGGGAAAGGTTCTGTGCCAAGGAAGTCATTTTTGCTTCCATATCCATAGTTTCATTCATTTTCGAAAAAAAATGGTACAAGATCAAAGTTTTTTTACTTTGATCAATGAAATAATAAAAGAAAAAAATTACATATAACCTAATATGATGTTAAATAAAATATCCACAGCAATAAGTTGTAAGCCAGCCATTTGATGTAGCATAACTCCAAAAAAAAAAATCAATATTAATCGATTGACTGACAGATTGCCAATTTACGGAAATAAAGTAAATATACAAAAATGAAAACTAAGGTTTAATTATAAAAAAAAAGTTAAAAAGGTTTAATTAGAAAAATATTATAACTAAGGTTTAATTATAAAAATTAGTTATAAAATACTGACCTTTTGAAGAGAGATTATATCTAATATGTGGGGAGGAATTTTTTTTGACTTGCTGAGTGGTTAGCACGCTTGACTACTGATCTAAGGGACCTGGGTTCGAGTCCTGGGTAAGGCATGGATGTATGTGTCATTTTTTTCTGCTGCCATCCTCATAGGCCTTTTACTGTGGCATATGGACTGACATGAAATATAATTCCATAACACCCCCCAAACGTTCCACTATTTAAGATAGTACTACATTATACAGAGGGTGCCACGTTATGACCCATCTACTTTCCAAGCATGCCTTCACTTTAAAAATAACATAACTGCAGAGAAAGGACCTATTATAATGAACAAGACATATAAGCTGATAGAATCGGATTCGTCTGGTTGTCTAATCATTGAGGTGTAGCGTGAGACTTTTGAATTTTGCACATTGCCAAAATATAATAGCCAAACAATTCAGTGAAATTTCCTTCTAATAAAATGCCAAACATATACAACACCAAAACTTTGTTGGTTAAATTTTAAATTTAGAATCCCAATCATTGGATAAGCCTGCCTAACTTTTTGGACTGGAGGGAGCTAATGTGGCGGAGACTCCCAGAGGCTTTTCTATCGACAAGCCAGCTTAATAGGGAATCCCACTCCCGTTCAGCGTGGCCCTCAACTTGTCCTTTCCAGCAGGGCTGCCACCCTTCGGAGCCCCAGCAGTACCAGCCACCTGGGACCCCAACTTCTCAGAGTTTGCAGCAGAGAGCCTGCAAGACTGGGGGCCCCAAACCCAGCCTGCAGATCCCTCATACAGGTCTCTCCATTGGGGCTGCGATCTACTGTGGCATGCCAGGGACACTTACTGAGCAGGGACCCCAACTTCTCAAAGGCACCCAGGCTCCTCCACCACCTTTTTTATTCATTGCCTTCTGATCTGGGATGCCTAAAGTTCTCGTGTGGAGACTCTTAGTTTGGCTGTTCCATTGATAAGTCCGTCGACCGGGAATCCCACTCCCAGTTGCGAGCCTTCAACTTCTACCTCTCTATAAGAGCCGATTCGCAGCCCCCCAGCATACAGACCTGCCACCCACATTGGGGCTGCAACCGAAAACTTCTCTGATGCCAGGATCAGTCCGCTAATTGGGTGCACTAATCCCTATCAATGGACCCTCCACATTACACATCTCCATCGGGTTGCTGGCCTGTGTGCACACCAGTAGTACTCCCAGCATACAGACCTGCCACCTACTTTGGGGCTGCAACCGAAAACTTCTCTGATGCGACATCTCCATTGGGTTGCTGGCCCACGTGCATGCCAGCGGACCACCAGCCAACCCTACTTCTCAGAGGCACTGTAGGCCCCCCCCCCCCACGACAAGGTTGTCCCCACTTCGGGGGTGGGGGCTAATGGACTGACAGGCTCCTGTCAGACCTCTGTGGCAAGTGGCTGCTTGAAGGGGTATTTATTATTATTTTTTTAAAATCATCCGTGGAAACAATTTGCCATGCAGTCACTTAGCAGATGGCTCTCCCCACTCCTGCACATGTAAATGAGCAATTAGAACACCTGCTACTTCATCTCTTGAATGTCCATGATGCTGTGCATTACATTCATTCTTGAAGAAGCTATTGCTATTTTGATTTGAAGAGTGGATAAGATGCTGGAATAAATGATATAAATGATAAAAATAATTCTAGGAATAGTGAAATAGATATAAGGCAGAAAAGAGCGTAAAATAAGGGAAGAAAACAGTTACATGCGCTTCTAAGAAATGGTGATTAGTTGACTTTAACAAATTATTTATATTGCAGTTTAATAAAATATGCATCAAAGGTAAAAAGAAAATATATTTTAAACTTGAATTATGTATTTTTAAAAGATATATATACAAAAATTATGAAATGGCAATTTCTGGTTTGAAAAAAATCAAAAGTTTTTGTTGTACAAAGAAACCAATATAGACGTCTTCGGCCTCTCATTTTGGATTCTGTCAACATCTGTGTTCGTCATAGACTGGTGCATAAACAGGAGATCCAAAACTAGAGTCTGAGAGGCAGGTGGTGGATTTTTCATACTTGCCTAATTATTACAAAATGACTGTAGTGAGTTTCAATTTTTTCTGGTGAAAAGGCTTTTAATATGTTTAGAGCAGTATGTAGTAATTATATAATTTACATCATTAATGATCTGATTTTTAGTTATGTTCCTATTGCTTTTGGCTTTGACATTTGTCGGTTGCTCGGTTTGTCAATTTATGGATTTGACAAAACATTGTTCCACTATATCTTTTGAATGTGATGGAGAAACTTAATGATTTATGTGCCAAATGAAAGTTTGTGAAGTGAGGAGAAGTTTGTGAAGTGGGGAGTGTCATAAGCTATAAAAACTTTGACTACCATGCTTTCTTCCCTCCCAAAAAAAGGGGAAATGTGAAAACTATTCTTAAGTTATATTTCCAGAATGTGAAGGCTGAAAGTAACAAGCTCTGCATTGTATGAAAGCTTCAGATGCAGGGAATCATAAGCTATAAAAAAATTGACCACCCCCATGCTTTATTCCTCCCTAAAAAGGGGGGAAATATAAAAAAGATTTACCCATATATCTCCTGAATGTGAGTGCAAAAGTTAACTAGCTATGCGTTAAGTGAAAGCTTGTGACATAGGGAGTGTTGTAGACTAAAACATTGACCTTTTATGCTTTCTTCCCCCCTAAAAAAGGGGAAATGCTAAACAATTGTTCCACTATATCTCCAGAATGCGAATGCCGAAAATAACAAGCTTATGTGTCAAATGAAAGCTTCTGACGTGGGGAATGTCATAGGTTATAAAAAATTGACTCCCCATGTTTTCTTCCCCCCTAAAAAAAGGGAGACAATATGAAAATGATAGTTCCTCTATATCTCCTGAACGTTAGTGTGGAAAGCAATGAGCTATACATCAAATGAAAGCTTGTGACATGGGGAGTGTCATAGGCTTTAAAAGAATGATCACCCATGCTTTCTTCCCCCCAAAAAAATGGTAACTATGAAAGTCATTCTACTATATCATTGGAACTCGAAGGCCTACAGTTATGAATCAAATGAAAGCTCGTATAATGATGATCATAAATTATTTCGAATTTTGCCCCCACTATTCCCCCTTCTAAAATGTGGGAGATGGATTTACGTGAGGGTTGACTTTAATGAGTCATATCTCAAATTAAAACTTGTGACGTTTCCAATGTCATGGACTACTCAAAACTGAATCCGAAAGGGTGGTAAATGTGCTTAATGTTTATGAGTCATATATCAAAGTTTTTGAAGGTAAGTGTTTTAATGAAAAAATAAACCTAAAGCATATTGATGGTGCAATCAGTCACTAATTTCGTATTCAATTCAAAAGAAAATAGGGTGCTGATTTATTTACTCAACAAGATTGCCAGCCGCCCTATCAGCCTTCGAAGTGAATATGAACTCATTGACTTATTGCATCATCGATATGCTTTAGATTTATTTTCTACTTTTTATGACCCTATGGGAAGATAGATATTTTTACATTTTTTAAAATTTAGACTTTAAATTTACATTAGAGGCAGCAGAATCAGATTACTGATGTTTTGAAGAGTGCTTCTTTGTTGAAGAGAAAAGATCTCCGAGAGGATGGTGATGGAAACAGGTCCAAGAGTCAAAGGAAGATGCAGTGACAGAATATTTTTGTAAGAGGTGTGAAGCCTCATCATCTGAATTGTTTTGCAAGTTACAGTTGTCAGATACAATTTTTATTAGTTAAATGCTTTGTCATTTCATTTTAGTGTGTGAAGCATTTATTGTTAATGATAAATTAATTATTTGTTCAATATTTATTATAATGTGTGTATTTTAAATTTTAAACTACCTGATTATAATCCATTTATAAACTTTTTGATGCCCAAGCCTTTTCAAATTTCTGTGAGATATAATTAACCCTTCCAGGGTCCTACTTGAAAAGCTGGTTTACATCCAGAGACCCAGCTATTTCTTCACTATGATCAGCCAAGAAAAAAACTTTTAGAACTTTTTTGCCAAATAACTAATGACAGGATTTATGGCATGTTATATGCCAAATTAATCAGCATTTAATTCTGGATTTTCAGAAAATAAAATACTTAACAAAAACGATGACTAGTTTCATTTAAATATGGCATCTTTAGAACCATACAATAAAAAATGCATCAGGTAATACAAATAAAAGTTTATTAAAAAAGAACTAATAGACAGAAATGTTTATAACACACATGAATAGAAAGGCTATTTATTTCTGAATAACACAAAATATGATTATTTCTTTCAACCAAGGAAATTATTCCCTTTTTGTAATTTTTTTCTTGGTATTGTACTTGGGGTCAACTTTAGTATAAAAAAAAAACTAATCAGCTGAAATAGGTAATGTTATATACCAAATTAAACAAAATTTAATTCTGAATTTTTATGAAAAAATTAAATAAATTTATAAACATTTATTTAAAAAGACTTTCATATGATATGGTGAAAAAATAGATCATCATCATCCTCAAGCAGCCATGGGCTACAAAGGTCCAACCAGACCGTGCAATTTAGTTCTCCAAGCAAGTCTGTCCTGAGCTGCATCTGGCCACTACACACCAATTCTAATAAGGTCCTGTCTGACATTGTCTGCCCACCGCATCCTAGGTCTCCCCCTCCTTCTGAGGCCTCTAGGCACACTGTTCATAACCCTATTCGCCAATCTATAATTATCCATACGGGCAACATGGCCAAACCAGCGGAGTCTCTCTCTGCACAATATGCTGCTTAAAGGAGGTTGCAGACTCCTTTGCCTAACCTCATCATTAGTTACAAAGTTGAACCACCTATGCCCAAGATACTGCGTAAGCATCTAGAATCAAAAACATCTAGTTTCCTGTTATCATGTTTACACAGCGTCCAAGTTTCACTACCATAACTAACCCTAGAAAGAACCAAACTATTATACAGTCTAATTTTAGTCTTTAGGTGTATACGCCTATTTCTCCACAATCTCCATTGATTCTTAAAAGTCCCGGCAACAATCCCTATTCGTCTGTTAATCTCATGCCACACATCACCAGTATCTGTTACATAGCTCCCAAGATAATTAAATTGTGACACCTGTTCAAGACTGCAACCATTCAGATTAAATGAATCACAGCGTGCCTGACCAATTTTCATCACTTTAGTTTTCTCTCTGTTTATAACCAAACCTACTCTACTACCAGTCTCATCAACAGCTCGAATGAAAGAGTTCATCTCATCAACATTATTTGCCAAAAGGGCTAAATCATCAGCATAATCTAAATCAGAAATGTTCGTATCTCCAGACCATTTAAGGCCAAAATCTTTCCTTTGAAGTGAATTTCGCATAACATAATCAATAACCAAACTAAAGGGAAAAGGAGACAAAATGCACTCTTGTCAAACCCTAGAAGCAGTACTAAACCAATTGCTACAAGCCTTACCAACTCTCACACACGACTCAGTGTTATTATAGAGAGCTTTCATTATGTTAACTAACTTGTCAGGTATAGCATATGATGTCACAATCATCCACAAATTATGATGATCAGCAGAGTCAAAAGCCTTTTTGAAATCAACAAAGCTAACAACCAAAGGTTTCTGAAACTCTAAACATTTCTCAAGAATCTGCCTGAGTGAAAATATCTGATCCACACATCCCCTATCACTTCTGAATCCACATTGTTCATCACGCAATTGCCTGTCAACCAGATTCTTAATTCTATTAAGTACAATCATGCAAAGAACTTTACTTGGAACAGAAAGTAGGATGATACTCCTATAGTTATCACAAGAACTGCAATCACCTTTTTTAAAAATAGGAATAATAATAGTTCTGGTAAAATCCTTAGGAACTATGCCTTTATCATAAAAGATATTCAAAATTTCAATCATCCAAATGGTAACAGAAACATCCCGAGATCTAAGCATTTCTGTAGTAATTTCATCTACACCTGGGGATTTATGAAGTTTAAGTTTAGAAACAGCCAAAATAACTTCAGATTGTGTTATAGGGCCAACATTAAAGCCACCAATGCATCTATCATCATTGCAAACAATGGGAGTAGAACTACCCACATTGTTTAGAACATCACTGAAATGCTCAGCCCACCTATTCATGACAGAATCCTCACCTTCTATAATCTTACCTTGTTTATCCTTCAATCCCTGTATACCTGTCCCATTTCTACCACACAAAACATTAACTATCTGGTACAGCTCTCTGATGTTCTGCTAACTGCTACGCCATCAGGCCAAAGATTCTTGTCAGCAGCTAACTGATCCTTTACACGTTTATTAAGCTCTCTGTAATGCTTTCTATTAGGACTGGTAGGGTATTGATTAAGGACATTCCTGCAGTTCTCTCTTTCTGAAATAAGCTCAAGTGCCTTATCACTCAAATAATTGCCTCGTCTTCTCCTTTTTCCTAAAATAGTACTGTTAGTTTCCAAAAAAGCCTGTTTAAAATGGTCCCATTCTTTCTCAACTACAGTAGTAAGCAAACCATAACTGTCATAATGACTAAGAAACCTATCACAGTGAGCTTTAGCTATAACTGGGTCTTTCAGAGCTTCAGTATTAAAGGTAAATTTTTTTAACCTTAGCACAGCACTTTTTAAGTTTAAGTTGCAAGACACTTTTAACAAGGTAATGATCAGATCCAATTTCAGCTCCCCTACATGCCCTGGTATTCCTAACAGAACTAGCCCATTTGCTGTTGATTAATATATAATCAATCATATTCTTATGTAGCCCATCAGGTGAAACCCATGTGTATTTATGTATGTCGCGGTGTTTGTAATATGTGTTAGTTATTCTGAAACCATTGAGTTTACTTACCTGTAGGAGACGTTGCCCATTGCCATTGCAGCTCCAATACCAAAAGGGCCTATTACTCCTCCTCAAAGGTCAGAGTCGGTACCAACTTTGGCATTGAAGTCACCAAGAACAAGGGTAATATCTCCTTTCTTGACAGAATTCAAAATATCCTGAAGTTGTCTGTAAAACCTATCCTTCTCATCCTCATCAGCATTCTCAGTGGGGGCATAACAGCAGATAACATTCAAGTCTTTAACACTTGTTTGAAATTTTGCTGTAAGAAACCTTTCATTAATGCACTCATATCCTAGAAGAGCATCACTAGCGTGTCTGCTGAGAAGCAGACCCGTGCTTTGGTGATGTTTATTATTTTTCCTCCCTGAAAAGAGAAATTTAAGATTATTTTTAAGAATCTGACCTTTATCTGTCCATCTGATCTCTTGCAAGCTGAGAATATCTAAATTATAACGGTAGAATTTTTGTATCAGGACATCAAAGAGAAAAAGCTCTGTGCAGAGTCCTCACATTCCAACTACCTATGGAGAGAAAATGGTTAGTGGGATGTTTAAAGAAACTATGTTTATTGAGAAAGAGAATGCCAACAATATCAAACAGCCCCCTAATCGCAGACATGGGGCAAAGACCCGTTCCCCCACCACTAAAGGCTGAAGCCATCTAAACTGGAAGACTTCCCCCAATGTAGAATTTGACGATGCCAATAGAAGCAAAGAGTTCAGGTGCCTGTGATGACCTCTTAGAAAACCTGACTAATAAAAACAGATAAATTATATATTAATGAAAAGGAAATTTCTTCTTGAATATTATAATATTTACCTGAAATATGATTTTGATTTCTTTTAATGATTCTTTTTAGTGTGATATATTTTAAAACATTGTCCAGTATTATATGAGGTGATTTGAATTGCTCACATTATGGGATTTTCTGTCCTGTTTATGAAATGAAAAAAAATACATCCTTGGCTGGCTTTTTTAAAGTATTATGAATTTTATTCTTTGGGTTGAATTTTGGCGATGTTGGCTAAGTGTCAAAATGTTAGTGCACCAAAGCTAAAAAAAAAATCTTCTTTCTTCAGAATGGCACAGACAAGATATTAATGTGTGGAGTTGGGATAAAATGTTTTCTAAATATACAATATAAACTTGAAACTTGTAATTTGGAAAAAAATGAAATTTTGTCATTGTAGGAGGAGTAAAACTCCTCAGTGATAATTGCGCGTGGGGGGGGGGACCTTTGCCAAAATTGTCCTCCCACAGGAGGAGTGATCATTCACTTTCTGGAAACAATACATGATCAAAGTTCTTTTGCTTGAAAACAAAGAAATATTAAAAGATAAATTAACATTTAATCTAATGCAATGTTAAAATATCCACAGCAACAGGTAAATAATTAAATATTTAATTATTATTTTATATTATTATTATTTTATTATAATAAAATTATAATAAATTAAATTAAAATTTATTTTTTTAATTTATTTTAAATTATTTAGTTTATTATTTTAATTTAATTATTATTAATATTATTAATTATTATTATTTATAAATATAAATATAAACATATAAATATAAACATATATAAAAATAATACATATATATAATAAAACATATATATATAGCCGGCCACCCAATATAGAATAATTCCAAAGAAACAATAATAATTGATCAACTGAAAGATCCATAATTTTCAGAGATAAAGTAAATCTACATAAATGAAAATTAAGGTTTAATTGTAAAAAAGGATATAAAATTCTAACTTTAAAAAGTAGTATATCCATTATGTGGAGAGGAAGTATTTGGACTTTAATCATCCATGTAAACAATTACCATACATATTCATGTCCTCCTCTCCCATGTCCTGTGATGCATATGCTGCAACTAGTCTTCAAGAAGCTTTGGCTATGAAGCCTTTTTTTTAAATTGCAGTTTTGATTTGAAGAGTGGAAAAGATGAATAAAAAGCTGGGATAAATGATATAAATGATAAAAAAATAATTTTAGGAATAGTGAAATAGATTAAGGCAGAAAAGAGTGTAAAATGGGGGAAAAACAGAGGTACACTCTTCGCAATTACCCAATTACTTCCAAAATTTTCCATTTTTAAAAATAGCAATTTTGTTGTTAATTTTCATGAGATTTTCATAACTTTAAGGAAAAATTTGTTGATAATAGTTGAAATCAAACTTGTGAGTTGAAATTAGGAGATTGCTTCAGAAAAGATTAACATCAACAAACAAATTAGCAGTACCTTATAGCTCTTCTAAGTAATGGCAATCAGATGGCTTTAACAAATTATTTATATTGTAGTTTAATAAAATTAAAAGAATATTATTTTTTAAACTCGAAATATGTATTTTTAAAAGATGTGTAAGAAAATTTTTAAACAATAATTTTTTTTAAAAATTGAAGTTTTTTTTTATACTAAAAACGAATATGGATGTTTTGGTCCTCTCATTTCATATTCTGTCAATGTCTGTGCTCAACTTAGACCCTGGAAGGATTAATATGGCCACAAAGTGTCATGCACTTGGGCATCATGGGTTAAACAACATAGAGCAATAACATATTTCTTGTGATTTATTTTCTCAAAATTTAGGTATTTGAAAATGGAATTAAAGCCATTCCTTTAAGTGTTGATTTATGGATACACTATATAAACTTCTGTAAATCACAACAAAAAGGGAAAGAAGACTGCTATAAGAGAATTAAAGAGTAAGTTTTTTCTACTAGCTTTTCCTGTTGAACTTTAATAAATTTTTATAGCCAGAAGTTATAAAACCAAATATATAGTATGATTCAGAAGTATGAAGAAATTTCATACTCTATAGCATTGGTTCTCAACCTTATATGCTTCACGTACCCCCTGGAAATGTGTAACTGGCATACCCCTTGGGTGGGTGGGTGGGTGGGTGGGTGGGTGGGTGGGTGGGTGGGTGGGTGGATGGATGGATGGATGGATGGATGGATGGATGGATGGATGGATGGATGGATGGATGGATGGATGGATGGATGGATGGATGGATGGATGGATGGATGGATGGATGGATGGATGGATGGATGGATGGATGGATGGATGGATGGATGGATGGATGGATGGATGGATGGATGGATGGATGGATGGATGGATGGATGGATGGATGGATGGATGGATGGATGGATGGATGGATGGATGGATGGATGGATGGATGGATGGATGGATGGATGGATGGATGGATGGATGGATGGATGGATGGATGGATGGATGGATGGATGGATGGATGGATGGATGGATGGATGGATGGATGGATGGATGGATGGATGGATGGATGGATGGATGGATGGATGGATGGATGGATGGATGGATGGATGGATGGATGGATGGATGGATGGATGGATGGATGGATGGATGGATGGATGGATGGATGGATGGATGGATGGATGGATGGATGGATGGATGGATGGATGGATGGATGGATGGATGGATGGATGGATGGATGGATGGATGGATGGATGGATGGATGGATGGATGGATGGATGGATGGATGGATGGATGGATGGATGGATGGATGGATGGATGGATGGATGGATGGATGGATGGATGGATGGATGGATGGATGGATGGATGGATGGATGGATGGATGGATGGATGGATGGATGGATGGATGGATGGATGGATGGATGGATGGATGGATGGATGGATGGATGGATGGATGGATGGATGGATGGATGGATGGATGGATGGATGGATGGATGGATGGATGGATGGATGGATGGATGGATGGATGGATGGATGGATGGATGGATGGATGGATGGATGGATGGATGGATGGATGGATGGATGGATGGATGGATGGATGGATGGATGGATGGATGGATGGATGGATGGATGGATGGATGGATGGATGGATGGATGGATGGATGGATGGATGGATGGATGGATGGATGGATGGATGGATGGATGGATGGATGGATGGATGGATGGATGGATGGATGGATGGATGGATGGATGGATGGATGGATGGATGGATGGATGGATGGATGGATGGATGGATGGATGGATGGATGGATGGATGGATGGATGGATGGATGGATGGATGGATGGATGGATGGATGGATGGATGGATGGATGGATGGATGGATGGATGGATGGATGGATGGATGGATGGATGGATGGATGGATGGATGGATGGATGGATGGATGGATGGATGGATGGATGGATGGATGGATGGATGGATGGATGGATGGATGGATGGATGGATGGATGGATGGATGGATGGATGGATGGATGGATGGATGGATGGATGGATGGATGGATGGATGGATGGATGGATGGATGGATGGATGGATGGATGGATGGATGGATGGATGGATGGATGGATGGATGGATGGATGGATGGATGGGAATAAAACATATACATATGTATAAACACATTAAATTTTGTACTAAACTCACATCTAGTGACTTTTGAGCTCTCTCGGTGTACTCCCAAACATTTTACTGTGTACCCCCAAGAGGTATGTGTACTCCACGTTGAGAACCCCTACTCTATAGTATGATTCTAAAATATGTTTTATTTTGTCAAAATAAGTGAAAATTTAATGCAAACATTTATTGATATTTCGAATAATAATCAGTGGTTGCTATGCAAAATAATGCAAACACTGTTGTTGCTTTATGCAAATGAATGAATGAGCTGAAATCATAACCACATCATTGTTTGTGTGAAAGTTAGATTTAAAATGAAGTATAATCAATTAATCAAAAAATCCCCATGCAACCATGGGCTACAGAAGTCCTACCAAACTATAATTTTGCTCTCCACACCTGTCTGTACTGAGCTACATCTTCTGCATTTGGCCACAGTAGGACAATTCTAGTAAGGTCCTGTGTGACATTATCTGCCCATCATATCCTAGGTTTCCCCCTTTTCCTGAAGCTTTTGGGTACACTGCTCCTAATCCTATTTTCATCCCAGCTGGGTCAGCGTTGAGATTTATCTCCGCAAAAATCCCCGCCCTGCCCACGGTCAGTAGGGGACACCAATGGGCTTGGAAAGGCCGTCGTCCGTCGGATGGGACATTAAGCCATGGCCTCGTATGCGGGAAAGCCATATGCACAACAAGAACACGCTGGATGGCCTTGACGGGAGGCTACCATCTGTCTCCCAACAGCTGTTCCAGTGGGTCCCCTCCCCCAACTTTCTCTGAGCCTTCAGGGTCTTTGTGACCTGGCCATTTAGCCCATTGTGTGCAAAAAGTGCCACTCAGAAGTAAAACAACCAACCCAACCCTATTTTCCAGTCTGCAGCTATGCATACAAGCAACATGACCAAACATGGTTTGTAAATGGTAGCTAGGTATTCAATGGAAGGGGAGATATGCATCAATCCCTGTGATGATGCACAAAATCGGCCAGGCCTAGCCACCTTTTTTTATCTACCCTACTGAGGAAAGGTCAACCACACATGGTATAGTGCTGACCACATATACCAACCTGAATGGAATAATGGTTCTGAGCTTGATTATGGCATCTGAATTTGCTGCACTGGTGGGCTTCTGTTGAGGACAATGCTTAGAGATTATTCTCTTGAAGTCTCTCAGTGAAATTCCAGCTTTATTACCTAGATATTCTTGGTTTGCAAAGAGACCAGATGGACAAATAAAGGTTTCCCCCTTTTCCTGAAGCTTTTGGGTACACTGCTCCTAATCCTATTTTCATCCCAGCTGGGTCAGCGTTGAGATTTATCTCCGCAAAAATCCCTGCCCACGGTCAGTAGGGGACACCGATGGGCTTGGAAAGGCCGTCGTCCGTCGGATGGGACATTAAGCCATGGCCTTGTATGCGGGAAAGCCATACCCTGTGCACAACAAGAACACGCTGGATGGCCTTGACGGGAGGCTACCATCTGTCTCCCAACAGCTGTTCCAGTGGGTCCCCTCCCCCAACTTTCTCTGAGCCTTCAGGGTCTTTGTGACCTGGCCATTTAGCCCATTGTGTGCAAAAAAGTGCCACTCAGAGGTAAAACAACCAACCCAACCCTATTTTCCAGTCTGCAGCTATGCATACAAGCAACATGACCAAACATGGTTTGTAAATGGTAGCTAGGTATTCAATGGAAGGGGAGATATGCATCAATCCCTGTGATGATGCACAAAATCAGCCAGGCCTAGCCACCTTTTTTTTTATCTACCCTACTGAGGAAAGGTCAACCACACATGGTATAGTGCTGACCACATATACCAACCTGAATGGAATAATGGTTCTGAGCTTGATTATGGCATCTGAATTTGCTGCACTGGTGGGCTTCTGTTGAGGACAATGCTTAGAGATTATTCTCTTGAAGTCTCTCAGTGAAATTCCAGCTTTATTACCTAGATATTCTTGGTTTGCAAAGAGACCAGATGGACAAATAAAGGTTACTACATACCATAAAATAATCTTAAATTTCTCTTTTCAAGAAGGGAAGATGGAAAGTAGGTTTGCTTCTCAGCAGACATGGATATGAGTGATATGAAATGTTTCTTACAGCAAAATTTAAAACAATCATTAAAGACTAGTATGTTATCTGTTGTTATGCCCCCAATGAGAATGAGAAAGATAGGTTTTACGGTCAACTTCAGGATATTTTGAATTCTGTCAAGAAAGGAGATATTACCCTTGTTCCAGGTGACTTCACTGTTAAAGTTGGTCTGATCTGATATTTGGGGAGGAGTAATTGGTCCTTTTCGTATTGGTAGCTGCAATGAGCAACTTCTTCTACAGGTAAGTGAACTTAATAGTTTGAGAATAACTAATATTTAATACAAACAATGCAACATACATAAGTACACAGATTTTAGCAGATGGGCTGCATAAAAATATGATTGTTTATATATTAATTAACAGGAAATGGACTAGTTCTGTTAGGAAGGCCAGGTCATATAATGGTGCTGAAACTGGCTCTAACCATTACCTTGTTAAAAGTATCTTGCAACTTAAAAAGTGTTGTGCTAAATTTAAAAAATTTAGCTTTAATACTGAAGCTCTGAAAGACCCAGTTATAGCCAAAGCTTACCATGATAGGTTACTTAGTCATTGTGACAGTCACGGTTTGCTTACTGCTGAAGTTGAGGAGGAATGGGAAAATTTTAAACAGACTTTTCTTAAAACTAATAATACCCTTTTGGGTAAAAAGGAGCAGAGGAGGGAAAATTATTTGAGTGTTAAGGCACTGGAGCTTATTTTGGAAAGAAAGAACTGCAAGAATATCCTTAATCAATACCCTGCTAGTCCTTACAGAAAGCATTACAAAGAGCTTAATAAACATGTAAAGTATTAGTTAGCAGCTGATAAGAATCTTTGACTAGATGGCTTGGCTGACAATCCAGAGGAAGCAGCTAGAGAGCAAAACAGCAGAGAGCTGTACCAGATAGTTAATGTTTTGTGTGGTAGAAAACAGACAGGTATATAGTGATTGAAGGATAAACAAGGTAAGGTTATAGAAGGGGATTCTGTCATGGCTAGGTGGGATGAGCATTTTAGTGATGTTCTAAACAATGTAGTCAGTTCTCCCGTTGTTTGTAATGATGATAGATGCAACTGGCTTTAATGTTGGCCCTACATCACAGTCTGAAGTTTTTTTTGGCTACTTCTAAACTTCAGCTACATAAATCCCCAGTACGAGATGAAATTACTACTTAAGCTAAGAATCTTTTTCCTATCAAATGGCTGACTGAAATTTTGAATATCTTTTATGATTGTTCCTAGAGATTTTTACCAGAGCTATTATTAACCCTTTTTTAAAAAAATGTAATTGCAGTTCTTGTGATAATTATAAGGGTATCAGCCTACTTTCTGTTCTAGGTAAAGTTCTCTGTAATTATGCTTTTAATAGAATTAAGAATCTGGTTGATGGACAACTGCATGATGAGCAGTGTAGATTCAGAAGTGGTAGGGTATGTATTGATCAAATCATTTCACTTAGGCAGATTATTGAGAGATATTGGGAGTTTCAGAATCGTATGGTTACTAGCTTTGTAGATTTCAAAAATCTTTTGACTTTGTTCACTGTCATAATTTGTGGTTGATCATGAGATCATATGGCATACCAGACAAGTTAGTTAACATGATGAAAGCTCTCTGTAATAACACTGAGTCATGTGTGAGAGTTCATAAGGTTTGTAGCAATTGGTTTAGATTGCTTCTGGTATTTGACAAGTTGCATTTTGTCTCGTTTTATCTTTGGTTTGGTTATTGACTGATTTGCTTATTCACTGCATCATGTTCATGTAATTTTCTGCAAGGGGAAGATTTTTGACAAAATGTCTGGAAATCTCAAAATTGCCAAAATGATTTGGCCCTTTTGGCAACTGCTGTTGATGAAACTGATGGTAAGGTAGGTTTGGTAATAAACAGAGAGAAAACTAAAATGATGCAAAAATTGGTCAGGCTGGTTGTGATTCAGTTATGAGGGTGTTCAAAAAGTGGTTGACTTGAATCTGCAAGCATAAAAGCCATTGCACTTCCCTCAACAAAATTTTTGCTGCCCTTCAAAGTATTCCCGTCCAGTACCTATGTAAAGTTGTAGATGTCTACACTAATTCTGGAACACTTGGTGGTATACTTGTTATATGTAATACTCTGCAACTCTGCACAAACACATTTTGCAAGGTCTTGAATCATTGAAAAAGGCTTTCCAGAAAGTTCCTTTTTAATTTTTGGAATCAACAAAAATCACAAGTTTGCCAGTTTAAGTGAAATTTTGCCATTCCCAAACAAAATAACCATTTTTTTTTTGGCAAGAGAATTATTATCCAGCATCTTAATATTTTGGAGCATTACAGCATGAAACAAATTTTTGACGTGGCCAAAATACTAGTGGCACTCCTAATGATTATCATCTCCTGATTGCTGAACATTTGATAATATGTAAACACAGGAAAAATTGTGTCAATGCTGAAATGTCAAAGCCTCACTTTCCATGGAAATGTTGATGCAGAAAGCCAGTAAAGTCTATAAAAACCTTACAGCAGCAGAATATTGCATAAATAATAATAATAATATAATAATAAGTATTCCCTCAAGCAGCAGCTTGCCACAGAGGTCTGACAGGAGCCTATCAGTTTATACGTCATAGTAGATCTGTGTTGATGGCGGGACCTCAGCAGGAAAACAACACAAACATCCATGCCGTACCCAGGACTCGAACCCAGGTCTCTTAAATCAGTAGCCAAGCACACTAAGCACTTGGCCAAGGGATGGCTACATAAATAAAAAAAAAATTTTTGTAAAAAAAAAAGTCTACAAATAACATTAACCAATGATGCAGAAAAAATAAAGATCCCTAAAAGAATCGCCTCAACCCATATAGTGAATTTCGAAGAAGCTAAAGCAGATCACACTCTTGCCTTTGCAATTCATGACATATATCAGATGAGTGCTACTCAACTAGTATCACCTTGAGAATAACAGTTTATGTTAAAATACACTGATGCAAGTAGTGATAATTGTACATATTTCTGATGCTATATTTTATTATTAAATATTTTGTAATATCAGCATATTTGCTTCATTGTCTTACTGTGCTTCATGCTCAGTGAATTAAGTGTCCCACTACCACTACATTATAGAAAAATGAGTCGGAAAGTGTACCATCAGTTTCATAGTAATTAGAAATCTAATTTTATTATTGGAGAATACAAGAACCAACCAGATTCACTGCAACTCAAAGAAATCTATTGCTGCATTACATCCAATTCTACTTCTGCATTGCCAAGTCACACTCAGCAGCAAATAGCCTGTGGGAAGTGCGCCAAAGCAAAAAAGGTCTTATATTTCTTGTAACATTCTTTTATGCCACTTTTAAATAAATTAATTGTGCTAGGATTGAGAAATAATTTTCCAATCTAAGTAGAAAAGGATGAAGCATCACAGTTAAAACAGTGTTTTGTAAATAAATGTTATACCTTCAGATACTGGTGTGATGAGAATACTTGCTGGATACAAGAACAGTCCCTTTAAGATCCTCAGGTGTTGGTCTGGCGTGGATTCATTAGATCGAATTTCGCATTTCTTTCATAACAATATGAATACTTAGATTAACATTGATGGTATGGAAAAAGTTCTGACTTGGTATCTCACTGATTTACTTCTTCTTTTTGCAACCTCTTCTAATGCAAACTCGTTTTCAACAAGATGATGCACCTGCACATTATAGAAGAAATGTTTGGGACTGGTTACATTGTAACTATCTGAAGATGGATTGAACTGAGAGTTCACATTGAATGGCCACCTAACTCACCTGACATAAAACGTATGTACTTCTTGTGGGGAAGGGGTGGAAGTGGCTCAGTCAGTAGCGCGCCAGGCTTGTAATCTATAGTTATCAGGTTCGAGTCCCAGCTGGGTCAGCGTTGTGCATTTTAGTGTCAGCCATGTGCTGCGTATACAGGTACTAGACAAAAAAGTGGAAAGAGTTCCATGTTATCTGGGAAATGAAGTTATTCATTTAAAATGTAAACATTTTTATTCTTTTTTTTTGCTCTGGGAATAAACAAATTGCATTAAATTTTCAAACATATTGTGACATTCTCATGTGCTAATGGAAAACTATTGGAAGCTCCCTAAGTTTAAATTAAGTGGCACCCCAATTAAATTGTTCCCATTAGTCTAGTGCCTACCATGACTAATGGAAAATCCAGACTGGTTATGCTACATCACCTAGTATAACAATGGTTGCCTTATAACTTGTTTCCTTTTATTCTATCATTCCAGATTTATGATACATGACTTGCTATCCTGATTGGTGCTTACAACTTTTTGATGCAGTTTTTTTAAATATCGAATTAGCTTATGTGTTTTTTATATTACTTCTTCATTTTCTGGGGCAGGGGTGGCTCAGTCGGTAGCACGCCAGGCTTATAATCTGCAGTTCCCAGGTTTGAGTCCCAGCTGGGTCAGTGTTGAGATTTATCTCCACAAAACTCCCCGCCCTGCCCAAGGTCAGTAGGGGAGCCCGATGGGCTTGGAAAGGCCACCGTCCGTCGGATGGGATGTTAAGCCGTGGCCCCATGTGTGGGGGAGAGCCATACCCTGTACATGTTAAAGAACATGCTGGATGGCCTTGACGGGAGGCTACCATCTGTCTCCCAACAGCTGTTCCAGTGGGTCCCATCCCCCAACCTTCTCTGAGCCTTTGGGGTCCATGTGACCTGGCCATTTAGCCCATGGTGTGCAAAAAAGTGCCGCGCAGAGGTAAAACAACTCAACAACTCTTGTGGGGAAGGGGCAGGGGTTACCAGCCAGTAGCACACCAGGCTTGTAATCTGCAGTTCCCAGGTTCGAGTACCAGCTGGGTCAGTGTTGAGATTTGTCTCTGCAAAATTCCCTGCTCTGCTCACAGTCAGTAGGGGACACCGATGGGCTTGGAAAGGCCACTGTCCGTCGGATGGGACGTTAAGCCATGGCCCCATGTGTGCGGGAGAGCCATACCCTGCACATGTTAAAGAACATGCTGGATGGCCTTGACGGGAGGCTACCCATCTGTCTCCCAACAGCTGTTCCAGTGGGCCTCCTCCCCCAATCTTCTCTGAGCCTTCGGGGTCCTTGTGACCTGGCCATTTAGCCCATGCTGTGCAAAAAAGTGCCACTCAGAGGTAAAACAACCCAACAGCTGTTCTAGTGGGTCCCCTCTCCCAACCTTTTCTTGGCCTTCAAGGTCCTCACGACCTGGCCATTTAGCCCATTGTGTACAAAAAATTGTGCTCAGAGGTAAAACAACCCAATTCTTGTGGAGAAACCTCAAGAACAGGATTTATTAAAATTTGCTTCACACTATTCAGGAATTGAAAGGTATCATTGTGGCTGAGATAGCCATTATCAGCAAAGAAATTTTTTATAATGGTAAATGGAGTATGGCAATGATTGATACAAGTGTGCTTTAATGTCACAAGTGCTGATGTTGACCAGCTTGTTCTCTAATTATTTTAATATCACTTGTTGCCCTTAGTCATCCTTGATATTTTAGCTTCTTATACCATTTCATTCACGTTTATCAATATATCTTTTAATTGCATGTGTTTTACCAAGTTGTCCAGACATTTGATTTATACTATGTACTCTAATATACCCATGAACACTAGTCACAGCAAGACTTGAGTTGGATTATCTCTGAGTGGCACTTTTTTGCACACAGTGTACTAAATGGCCAGGTCACAAGGACCCGAAGGGCTCACAAAAGGTTGGTGAAGGGACCCAGTGGACAGCTGTTAGGAGACAGATGGAAGTCGCCCTTCAAGGCAGTCCACTGTGTTCTTTAGCATTTCTAGACTCGAGGAGTAGACTTGATGAAAGGGAAACTGTTCAACACAGATCTAGAATTGCAAGTTTAGTCGATTTCAGCTAAGACAAACTTGTGGAAGATAAGAGCTGTATAACTTTCAGTGAGAGCCAACACAAGTAAACTGCAATGTTATGTCAA
Organism: Ryuthela nishihirai; assembly: GCA_038380435.1. Lineage (NCBI taxonomy): Eukaryota > Metazoa > Arthropoda > Arachnida > Araneae > Heptathelidae > Ryuthela > Ryuthela nishihirai. Next base: position 82,285,465 of record JAWZYU010000011.1, on the reverse strand, counting down.
ATTAGGACTAATTCCTTACTCTAGTGCATATAAGCTTTTAAAAGCTGTTGGGCATCTATCTCGGCATATGCAAATTTAATAAGCTCTTATGTCAGCCAGCGGCTATGTCAAACATAAGTTTGCTAGGTTGGTGGTTATGTGAAACAAGCATAGAGTTAAAAGAAACTAAACAGCAATGGAAGTGTAATGTGAAAATAAAGAGATGGTCTATTAGTTAACCCAAAATTATGCAGTTCTCACAGTATTTTAAACAAACTACTGTAGTTGATACTATACACTATATTACCCAAAATAACTGTACATTTCTACTTTTGAAAGTCATAATCTAAGCTCCCTAGCATTGAAAAATAAACTTCTTTGAAAAAAATGTCGCCAGAGATAGATAATAAAAATAAGAGAAACTTCAATTATTACATTTCTTTTAACAGAAAATTGGTTATAGCAGATATTATTTGTGTTTTAAGAACTTATTATGGTAAATTCTTATGATTAGTAACAGTACTATTAATGTTCCAGCTTCAGTAACTCATTAAAATATTAAATTAATATCCTAGGAGGTGTCTTGTTATTTGTTAATATAGTGTATAAGTAAACTGGAAGGAGAGCTGTATACCAATCCCCAGTGATGATGCACAGAACCGACCAGGTCTAGTGCCTAATGTCCGACCCCGCTTTCTCGTGATGCAGGCTGTTAGTACCTTTCAAAAGAGATACTCTCTTGTGGAAGTGAATGGAAGGGGAGAGCTGCCAGTTCAGTATGGTCTACTGCTCTGGACAACTATGGCTACTTTTCTTTTTTTTCTACCCTGCTGAGGAGTGGTCAACCACACAGGGTCCTGGTGCTGACCATATAAACCCACTGGACTGGACAGATATATGGCTCTGAGTTGATTATGGATCCTGATTTTACTGCACTGGTGGGCCTCTGTTGAAGGAGAATCTGCTGCTGTATTTTCTGTTTGCTTCTGGGTTGCCAGCCCTAAGTGAACAGGGGCATGGGATACCTTATATCAGCTGGTGGATAATCCTGATCAGAGTCCATCTCAGATACCTGAACCTCACTTAGCTAGTTGGACATTGTCAATCCTAAACTTAAGTAATGTGTCTCAGGCAGGCCATATGGCTCTTGAAAAAGTCCACTTGAAAAGGTGGTGCCTGAAGTTTCAACCAGCATTGGTAACTTCAGCTTTTAGTTGAGGAGGAACAGGTCTTTGCCCCATGCCTGCGATTGGGGGGGGGGGGGGGGAGGCTGTTTGATATCGTTGGCCCTACCTATCTCAATGAACCTAGTTTCTTTAAAAATCCTACTAATCATTTTCTCTCTGCAGGAACGTGGAACATGAGGACATTACATAGAGATTATTCTCTTTATGTCCTCACGCAGGAATTCCAGCACTGTAACCTAGATATTCTAGGCTTGCAAAAGACCAGATGGACAGGTAAAGGTGAGATACTTAAAAATAAACCTAAATTTCTCTTTTCAGGGAGGGAGGATGGAAAGCATCTTCAAGGTGTAGGTCAGCAGATATGCCAGTGATGCTCTTCTGGAATATGACTGCATTAATGAAAGATTTCTTACAGCAAAATTTAAAACAAAAATTAAAGACTTCGATGCCATCTGTTGTTATGCCCCCACAGAGGACTCTGATGAGAACGAGAAGGATATGTTTTATAACCAGCTTCAGCATATTTTTAATTCTGTGAAGAAAGGAGATATTTCTCTTGTGTTAGGTGACTTCAATGCTAAAGTTGGTACTGACTCTGACCTTTGGGCTGGAGTTTTAGGTCCCTTTGGCATTGGGGAACATCTGCTACAGATAAGTAAACTTAATGGTTTATGGATAACTAACACATACTACAAACGTCGGGACATTTATAAATATACATGGGTTTTACCTGATGGGTTGCACAAGAATATGACAGATTATGTTTTAGTTAACAGCAAATGGGAGTTTAGTTAGGAATACCAGATCATACAGGGGAGCCAAAATTGAGTCTAACCATTACCTGGTCAAAAGTGTCTTGCAGCTGAAGCTTAAGAAATGTTGTGCTAAGATCAAGAAAATTACCTTGGACACTGAAGGTCTGAAAGATCCAGATATAGCCAAAGCATACCATGATAGACTACCTAATCATTGTGACAATCGTGGTTTGCTTACTGCTGAAGTTGAGAAAGAATGGGATCAGTTTAAACAGGCTTTTCTTGAAACCAATAGTACTCTTTTGGGTAAAAGGGAACAGAGGAAACAAAATTACTTGAGTGATAAGGCTTTGGAACTTATTTCTGAAAGAAGGAAGTGCAGGATTAATATGAATCAACACACTACTAGTCCTAACAGAAGGCATTTCAACGAGCTTAAAAAACATGTAAAAAATCAGTTAACAGCTGATAAGAGTCTTTGACTTGATAGCTTTGCTGACAAAGCAGAGGAAGCAGTTAGACAGCACAATAGCAGGGGGTTGTACCAGATTGTTAATATTTTGTGTGGTAGAAAATGGACAGGTATACTGGGATTGAAGGATAAACAAGGTAAGGTTATAGAAGGTGAGGATTCTGTCATGGCTAGGTGGGCTGAGCATTTCAGAGATGTTCTAAATAATGTGATTATTTCTACTCCCATTGTTTGTAATGAGGATGGATGCATTACTGACTTTTATGATGGCCCTATGTCACATTCTGAAGTTGCATTGGCTATCTCTAAATTAAAACTGCATAAAGCCCCAGGAGTGGACGAAATCACCACTGAAATGCTTAGAGCTGGGAACATTTGTGTTGTCACGTGGCTGACTGAAATTTTGAATATTTTTTATGATAAAGGTGTTGTTGCTAAGGATTTTACTAGAGCTATCATTGTCCCAATTTTAAAAAAGTTGATTGCAGTTCTTGTGATAATATAGGGGAATTAGTTTACTTTCTGTTCCAGGTAAAGTTCTTTGCATGATTATACTTAATAGAATTAAGAATTTGGTTGATGAACAACTGCTTGATGAACAGTGTGGATTCAGAAGTGGTAGGGGATGTATTGATCAAATATTTTCGCTTAGGCAGTTTCTTGAGAAATGTTTAGAGTTTCAGAAATCGTGATTACTAGCTTTATAGATTTCAAAAAGGTTTTTTGACTGTTGATCGACATAATTTGTGCTTGATTGTTAGATCATATGGGGAATACCTTATAAGTTAGTGTAATGAGAGCTCTCTATAATAACACTGAGTCATGTGTGAGAGTTGGTATGTCTTGCAGCTATTGGTTTAGCATTGCCAGTGGAGTTAGACAAGGGTGCATTTTGTCTCCTTTTCTCTTTAGTTTAGTCATTGATTATGTAATGCAAAATTCTTTGCAAGGGAAAGATTTTGGCCTTAAATGGTCTGAAATCATTCTGGTGTTTTGGTGTTTGAAAAGCTTCTGGTTTTTTCTTGCTTCTGGTGTTTGAAAAGAGTGCATTTTGTTTCCTTTTTCTCTGTAGATTGGTTATTCATTATGTTATGCAAAATTCACTGCAAGCAAAAGATTTTGGCCTGAAATTGTCTAGATATCTTAAAATTTCTGATTTAGATTATGCTGATGATTTAGCCCTTTTGGCAAATGATATTGATAAGATGAACTCTTTCATTTGAATTGTTGATGAGACTGGCAGTAGAGTAGGTTGGTGATAAACAGAGAGCAAACTGAAGTGATGAACAATGGTCATACAAGCAGGGGTTCAATTAATCTGAATAGTTCCACTCTTGAAAAGGTATCTCAGTTTAATTATCTTGGGAGCTATGCAACAAATACTGGTGATGTGCAGCATGAGATTAACAGACATTTCTCTGTTAATCTCATGCTGGGACTTTTAAGAATCTGTGGAGAGCATGGAGAAATAGGCGTATACACCTAAAGACTAAAATTAGACGTAATAGTTTGGTTATTTTTAGAGTTAATTATGGTAGTGAAATTTGCACCCTTTGTAAACAAAGTAACAGGAAACTAGATGCTTTCAATTCTGAAGGCTTACGTAGTATCTTGGGCATTAGGTGGTTCAGCTTGTAAGTAATGATGAGGTTAGGCAAAGGAGTCAGCAACCTCCTTTGAGCAGCATATTGTGCAGAGAGAGACACTGTTGGTTTGGTCGTGTTGCCCATATTCATAATTATAGGTTGGTGAATAGGGTTATGAACAGCGTGCCTTGAAGGCCTCAGAAAGAGGGGGAGACATAGGATGTAGCGGACAGTCACTGTCCAACAAGATCTTGTTAGAATTGGTGTACAGTGGATAGATGCAGTAGATGTAGCTCAGGACAGATATGTTTGGAGGACTAAATTTCATGATGTGGTTGGACCTCTGTAGCCCATGACTACTTGAGGATGATGATAAAAAGACTATTTCTTTAGATGTTGCAATGAATAAGATGGAAATGAATAAATACGTAAGTTCATGCTGTTAGCATTATTAATGATTTAAACAGTAAATAATATTCACAGTTACCTGTTTTTACAAAAATAGCTAGAGTAGAATGCTGTGGAATTTTTCTGGAGAGATGTAAATTCAAATCCAGCTCATCAGCACAATTTTTTTCCACAAAAATACTTATTGGCTGATCTGTTTGTTAACATTACTCTATGCTAAGCTTTGAGATTAACAAAAAGCTGCCATTTAAATAGGAAGTAATTGCAAAGTATATACCTCTATTTTTATTTTTCATTTTATGCTCTCCTTTCTGTTTTAAAACTATTTCAATATGCATAGAATTGTTTTTATCATTTGTCGCAGCATTATATAATGCTTTCAGGCTACTGAAACCATAACCACAACTAAAAATAACTTGGTGCAAAAATATTAGTATACACATCGTGACAAAATTGATGGCAGTAATTAATAGTAGTGTCAGCCATGTGCAGCGTATACAGGTACTAGACAAAAAAGTGGAAAGAGTTCCATGTTATCTGGGAAATGAAATTATTCGTTTAAAATGTAAACATTTTTATTCTTTTTTTTTGCTATGGGAATAAACAAATTGCATTAAATTTTCAAACATATTGTGACATTCACATATGCTAATGGAAAACTATTGGAAGCTCCCTAAGTTTAAATTAAGTAGCACCCCAATTAAATTGTTCCCATTAGTCTAGTGCCTACCATGACTAATGGAAAATCCAGACTGGTTATGCTACATCACCTAGTATAACAATGGTTGCCTTATAATTTGTTTCCTTTTATTCTATCATTCCAGATTTATGATACATGACTTGCTATCCTGATTGGTGCTTACAACTTTTTGATGCAGATTTTTTAAATATCGAATTAGCTTATGTGTTTTTTATATTACTTCTTCATTTTCTGGGGCCAGGGGTGGTTCAGTCGGTAACACGCCAGGCTTATAATCTGCAGTTCCCAGGTTTGAGTCCCAGCTGGGTCAGTGTTGAGATTTATCTCCACAAAACTCCCCGCCCTGCCCTAGGTCAGTAGGGGACACCGATGGGCTTGGAAAGGCCACCATCCGTCGGATGGGATGTTAAGCCGTGGCCCCATGTGTGGGGGAGAGCCATACCCTGTACATGTTAAAGAACATGCTGATGGCCTTGACGGGAGGCTACCATCTGTCTCCCAACAGCTGTTCCAGTGGGTTCCCTCCTCCAACCTTCAGGGTCCTTGTCATGCTGGCCATTTAGCTCATGGTGTGCAAAAAAGTGCCACTCAGAGGTAAAACAACCCAACCCAATCTTCATTTTCTCATGAAAAATTTATCTTTTATCATTTTCTGAAAATGAATGAGGTCGTGGATAAGGAAGCAAAAAGAAGTTCATTTCATCTCCTTTTCTTTTAGTTTGGTTATTGATTTTGATATGTAGAATTCACTGCAGGGATAAATGTTTGGGTTTAAATGGCTAAAGATTGAAAATTTTCTAATTTAGATTATGGTAATAGTTTAGCCATTTTGGCAAATGATGTTGACGAGTGAACTCTTTCATTCGAGCTGTTGATGAGACTGGTAGTAGAATAGGTTTGATGATTAGCAGATAGAAAATTAAAGTGATGAAAATTGGTGAGGCAGATTGTGATTCAGTTGATCTGATAGATTGTACCTTTGAGCAAATGTCTCAGTTTAATTTTTAGTTATCTTGGGAGCAAGAATCAATAATAAATTCAGACTACCTGCTGACATATAAATCAAGAAATAATTTTGTGGATAAATTGAGTTTCTCGAATGAGTAGGATTTGTACTTGCACCTCCTAGTTACACTCCAGATGCTCTGAACACTAAGCTGTCACCAGGTCTGTCATATTTATCAACTTAGTAGCCCCACAAACCTTATTGCTCATCTCCTCATGTTCTTTTATTGGATTTTGTACATGACATTCTCTTCTTCAAATCCTGTCACCTTTGCTAAGAAGGGCACACATCGTTTAATGACTTTTAAGTGATAATCCATAACAGTAAAACCTTTGAATTTGTTGTAGTCCACTGATCATGAGGGAGAAGGTGGCAGCAAATGTTTGTATGCATCCCCATTTAATGCATTATAGATTCTTGAACAGAACATTTCAAGAACTCTCTGAGCCTCAGCGTATTTTGAAAAGTGACCCTTGTTTCTGTTAAATTTTTTTTGTTATAATAACACTGGTCTGCAAAAAAAAAAAAACTTTTCAGTTCTTTCCAAAAGTTTGCCTGATTTTTATGTTTTTGTTGGTGCTGAATCCGAATTTGATAGCCAATTTGTTCTATCACCTACAGTTTTCTAGAGATATTAGTTTAATTTAGAAAAACATTATTTTATTCAGAGAAGATAAATATATTTTACCAAATATTTATTTACATTATAAAAAGTTAAAAAATATAAAATAAAAAATGTTAAAAAATGAATAAAATCATACATATTCACAAAAAACGTCATTTTTCTCAAAAAAAAAACCTGCTACAAAAATAGTGCCTGATGTAAACATTTGGATGCCAGATTCGGATTCAGCACCCTCAAATCTATTAAGTGCACCCATTTTTTTTGAGGGAGGATTTTCATACAGAGCAGTGTAATCACCATCATCATCCTCAAGCAGCTATGGGCTACGGAGGTCCAACCAGATTGCGCATTTTAGTTCTCCAAGCATATTTTTTTTGAGCTATATCTGCTGCATCTGGCCACTGCACACCAATTCCAGCAAAGTCCTGTTTGTACATGGGTCAGGGGTGGCTCAGTCGGTAATGCGGCAGAATCAATGCTGGAAATTCCTGCTATGTGACACACTTTTGCAAAAACCAACATGCGAATTCCAGATGTGGGTGGTCATCTCCTTCTTCCAATGACTGGACCCATTGCATGTGAAAAGGGTGCAGCAACTCCTCGTGTAATACTCACCACATGCTGGGTTGAGGTACACGAATGTGATGCGAAATAGCTTGTGTACTTTTACTTGGATTGCCATCTCAGTATTACTGTAACGATGCATCCTACTCCCACAATGTCAACAACTCGAATGATGATGACTCGCACTGCCCAACTCAATTTCTGGCAAATAACGCCCTCTAGCACACTTGGGTTGCGTTTGTGGCTATATGTTCCTATGTAAAAATGGTTTGTTTTTATATTCCTGACCTACCTTTACAGTTTGTCTAAGACCTTTTGAATCACCCTGTATACAATTGGATGCTTGAAAAGTTTGGAAAATAATAATAGAAGTGTGTGAAAGAAAATTTAAGACTTGAAAGTTATGTAAATAATCGCTTAAATATTTGTGCCGAACGAAAAATAACGGATCGTGAACAATTTGCTTCGTTTTCCCTAACAGAAATTCTTTTCTTTCCTGCCTATGGTTATGGGCGGGGCTGGCTCAGTCGGTAGTGTGCCAGGCTCGTAATATGTAGTTCCCAGGTTCCAGTCCCAGCTGGATCAGCAATGAGATTTATCTCCTCAAAATTCCTCGCTCCGCCCACAGTCAGTAGGGGACACCGATGGGCTTGGAAAAGCTGACATTTGTAGGATGGGACGTTAAGCCATGGTCCCATGTGTGGGAGAGCCATACCCTGTGCACATTAAAGAACATGCTGGATGGCCTTGATGGGAGGCGACCATATGTCTCCCAACAACTGTTCCAGTGGGTCCCCTCCCCCAACCTTCTCTGAACCTACAGGGTTCATGTGTGCAAAAAAGTGCCGCTCAGAGGTGAAATAACCCAACCCTGTTTGACATTGTCTTCCCACCATATCCTAGGTCTCCACCTCTTTCTGAGACCTTTAGGCACACTCTTTATAACTATTTGCTAATCTACAATTATCCATATGTGCAACACAGCCAAACCTACAGAAATGTCTAAAAATGTCATTTTCAGTATTCATCAAACTTTTTTAAAATTATTTGAATGTGACTGCATGATGCAATTTCTTAGTTCTTTTTTTTTAATTTAAGTTTTGAAAATAAGCATTTACCATTTGCATTTCTAACCATCATAGAAATAAAAAATTTGCATTACAATTTCAACATTTGGAAAAACTGAAAAATTGTTTTTGTTGTATATATTAATGCATTCTTCTTGTTCCACTGCATCTCCATCTATATTTTTTTGATTCTATAAATGAGTTCATATACAACTTGACATATGACTTGAAGGTATTCAAAATTAATTCCTCTTTGTTGTAGAAATTAATAGTTTTTCACACTGTTTTGTAATTTTACACTGATCCAAAACAAAAGCTTTCTGAAAAAGCCAAGAATTTCGAGTTTGTTTACTTCGTTTTCATCTATAACTTCATCAACAGCATTTGCTGCCATATTTGCCTCAGATTCAATGCTGGAAGAATGTTTCTGTGCTCTGCTCTTCTGATGATGATGAACTTCCAACATTAATACCATAGCCTGGTTCTTTCCTGGAAAGGAAGAGATTGTGTACCTAATTACTCGTCCAGATGCAGATAATGTGCCATTAAATGGCCCATGATTATTCAAATTGTAATAATGTATTCTTTTATTTTATTTACTGCATTTATTTTTCTGTTTACTACAGAAAAAATATATTTCTTCTAGTCAAGATGTTTTTATTTTATTCTAGTCTTAAGGTATGGTATTTAATTTTTTTTTTCGTTTGTTTAAATGTACTGTACTAAGTTTTTTAATATTAAGAAATTACTTCAAAGTACTATCATGCTATATATGAGAAATGTATAGCATAATAGTATATGTATATGATAAATATTTCTCTTTTTGCATGTTTTCCATTTATACAGTCATTTCCATGAACTACTATCCCGTAACTACAAGAACTAATAAATAATAAAATAAATACCCCCTCAAGCAGCTGCTTGCCACAGAGGTCTGACAGGAGCCTGTCAGTTTATATGCCACAGTAAGAGATCTGAGAGGATGGCAGGACCATGCATTCATGCAATTACGACTGCTCAACTAATTTGCATTTTAATCAAATTACTAAATCCAATTACAGTTGTTTCTTATAAATTTATATCTTAATTAAGACATTATTAGTAAATAGTAGTGTGAAATTCTACAAACCTTTGGGTTCTCCTATATCTATTAACTTCAAGAAATGAAACTTCAAAAATGGACATTTTACTCACTATATACATATAACCATCTTCACACATATTCACACTATAATTAATGCTTTTTATTTTATATTATTCTCAATGTATGAATAACAGTAATGTATTAATTTGCAGATTGTTTAAAAGAGCATTGAAAGCTGCTGGCAGAGAATTTCGATCAGATCGCCTATGGGATCTTTATGTCAATTGGGAAGAAGATAATAAAAATTTAAAAGAAGTAACTTCTATATATGATCTACTTTTAACTATTCCAACACAACTATACAGTCATCATTTTGAAAAGTAAGTAATATAAGAAAGTAAAAATATTTTTAACAGTAAATCACAAATTGTGAGTTCTTGGTGAATCTTTATATATTAACTGGGGAAGGAAAGGTTCTTACTTTACAGATAAGTAAAGAGTGTTATGAAATGAAGCCAAATAAGAGCAAAATAATTCTAAAGGCACTTGTCATGGCAGTCTGATAGATCCTGTCAGTATAAACTACCACAAAGATGTGTGAAGGAAGCAAGATTTCAGGCGAAAGATTTGGGTTGTTTTCCTCTAAGTGAAACATATTTGCACAAAACTGGCTAAATTACCAGGCCACAAGGACACCAAGGCTTTACTGAAGGTAATACACTGGGTGTCTATTAGCAAACAGAAGGAAGCTTCTTGTCAAGACCATTTAGCATGTTCTTTAACCACATGGTTCACTTTGTCCAAATTCCATTAAAAACATTTACAATATACATATACTTTTTAGTGCATATTTCAAGGTTTATTCCAATAGTCAGGAAACTTTTCTACAACCAATAATAATCACAGCATGTTTTACTGTTTGTAAAAATTCTCAAAAATAAAATACTATTTCAGTTCAAAAGTTATTTCTATGAAAATGCGAGTGGACCAAATAAAATGTCTCCATGGGCCTAGTTCAGTCCTCCACTGGTCATAGTTTCCCCATCATTGGTCTATCTAGTAATGTCCTTTGTGGGTAACAAGTGTTTTGGATTATTTGTTATCATTCAATATCTATTTTTTTGGCATTATCACTTGAAAAGACATTAGTGAATTTGAATATTTTAATGAAAAAGTATTATTAAAAAAATATCTATACTTGCAAATAAAAACTAATATTAATGCTGTTCCATGGCCAAAGTGGTTAGCACACTTGGCTATTGATCTAAGGGACCTGGGTTCAAGCCCCTGGTAAAGGCATGAATGTTTGTGTTGTTTTTCTGCTGAGGTCACGCCATCCTCTCAGACCTTCTACTGACTGGCTCCTGTCAAACCTCTGTGGCAAGCAACTACTTAAGGGGGTATTTATTTTATTTTATTTAGCTAATATACAAGGATTGTTCAAAAAATTATGGCAGTATATATGGTTCTTATTGAACTGAACTCATTTCCATGGGAAATTAACTTTCTATACCCTCAATGTAATCACCGACTAGTTTATTTTATTCCAAATCTGTGGGATCCAACGAATGCCATCATCAAATCTGTTTTTGTTGATTAGTGTAATGGACTCCCTAAGGCTTGCAACACCTCAGTCAAACTTTGAAACTATTGTCCTTGGAATGATTCCTTCACCTTAGGAAACAGATCGAAGTCACCAGGACTCATGTCTGGGGAGTATGGCAGATGTTCCACAGTTTCCCATCGCCACCTTGCCTAAAGCTCCTTCACAGATTGGGCCACATGACAATGGGCATTATAAATGAGAAGGGTGGATCTTTTGTGATGGAAGTGTCAGTCCTTTCGTTGTTTGTCCAGATGCAGATGATGCACAAGAAACTGTCTTGCTGCAATTTATTTGGACGTGGAGACCCTGGATGGTAGCATTTGTTTGATTGGTATTTCAGTTTTGGCTTTACTCCCATGCCTTCATCAATGATAATGTGAAGAAATGCATCACCCTCATCGTTATACCACTCCAGGTGGAGGTTTGTAATGGCATACTTGTGCTCCTTTTGCACTTTCCATGAGATTGTGTGGAACCCACTGTGCTGCAATTTTTTGCATGCCCAGGGATGTCCTTTAGAATGTGCTGAACAGTGGATCAACAGAAATAAGTCATGTTATATACCAAATTAAACTGAATTTAATTCCGAATTTTATGAAAATAAATAATTTAAACAAATCTACAAGCATATTGATTTTAATATGATATGGTGAAAAAATAGATTGGACTATAAAATTAACCCTTTGCACTCGAGAGGCGACCCTCAGTGGCCACTTGGTTTAATGCAGCAACTCAAATGGCGACTGAGAGGTGACAATAACTGTTTTATAAACAGATATCTTTCCTCTTTACATTTTAGATGTATGAATCTATTGTCTATGGGCACTTCATAGTACAGCTTTGTGTTTAATTAAAATTATTATTTTAAACTTAGTCTGTGTTGAGTGGCTATAAAAATGGAGCCAAATGATGAAATTAGTAGCAGTGAAGATGAGTTTGATTTTATGTTGTTTATGTATGATGTATTTTGATGTTAGTTGTAAAAAATATCATCAACTTTTTAGCAAATAAACTTTGAGTGCTGCTTCCCTATAGCGAAAAAACCTTTGAGTGCAAAGGGTTAAGGCTTAATCTTGGAAAACCTGATGAATAAATATAGTTAAATTATATATTAATCAGGAGGAAATTTCATCTCAAATAATATAATATTTAACCTGAAACATTATGTTTATTTCTTTTAATGATTCTTTTCAGTATCATATATTTTAAACATGACCAGTGTTATAAAAAATTCACAGGATTTTCTGAACTACTTATGAGATAGAAAAAACGTTCTTGGCTGCCTTTTTTTACTACATATTATGAATTTTTTTAGTGTTGAAGTTTGGTGATCTGGTTAAGTGCAGAAAGTTTTGTGCACCAAAGCAAGAAAAAATGTTATATCATCAGAGTGGCACAGCCATGATACTGAGGGGGTGCTTTTAAAATCATTCAATAATATAAACATAAAAACGTGTAATTTTTTTAAGAAATAAAAATTTTCTAAGGGAAAGGGAGTGAAGTCCATTTTGTTTTTATATCCAAGACCATTCATTTTCGGAAAACAGTACAAGTTCAAAGTTTTTTTACTAAAAAATCAAGAAATAATTAAAGAAAAATTACATATAACCTAATGGAATATTAAAGAAAATATCTGCAACAACTTTTAAGCCGGCCATCCAATGTAGCATAACTCAGAAAGATCAATAAATTAGCCAGCCGAAGCAAAAATAACTCTGTAGAATTGAATTTGCTTTCATATCCAAGACCTCATTTATTTTCAGAAAATGATATCAGATCAAAGTTTTTCTTATTGGAAAAGGAATAAAAGCAAAATTACATATAACCTATTGTAATGTTAAATAAAATATCCACAGCAACAAGTTGTAAGCTGGCAATCCAATGTAGCATAACTATGAAAAATCAATAATTATCTTTCAGCCAAAAGATCGATAATTTATGGAAATGAAAATTAAGGTTTAAATATAAAAAAGCAAATACTAACTTTACAAAGGGTATTCAATATAACAACACAGTGAACAATCTATTATGGAACCACTTATATAACACATGGAATGGAGATAGCACGTGTCAGCTTCTTGCCTTCTATTGTGCCAGTGAGTCAGAACCTAATTAGTGCAGCTACACCCAGTTGGGAGCCTAAGACAATGTTTTTACTTTCAGTTTTGATTGCAAGAGTGGGAAAGATGCATAGAATGTTGGGGTAAATGATAAAAATAATTCTAGGAATATCAAAATAGGTGTAAGGCGGAAAAGTGTAGAGTGTAAAATGGAAAAATGAAACAGAGGTACTTACTTTCTAATTACTTCCAAAATCTTCCATTTTTAAAAATAGCTGTTTTTTATTAGTTTTTTATTAGTTTTTCAAAACTTTAAGGAAAAATTTGTTGATAATAGTTCAAATCAAACTTGTAGACTTAAATCAGGGATTTGTATCATCAAAAAGTAATGGTAACAAACAAATCGGCAATATAGTATAGTGTTCTAAGAAATGGCAATCAGATATCTTTAAGAAGTCATTTATATTGTAGTTTAATAAAATATGCATCAAATGAAAAACGAAATATTATTTTTTAAGGCTGAATATATGTAAGAAAATTTAAAAATGGCAATTTTTATTTTTTAAAAAATGATTTTTTTTTTTGTTGTACTAAAAACATATACATACACCTTCAGCCTCCCATTACGGATTCTCTGAACATATGCGTATGATGTGGACATTGGAAGAGTTAAATTTTGCCATCTTCCAACTTCAGTACTATCTAATGGTGGAAATTAAAATTATTAGAGTGTTCTGAAAATGTGAATCGTATTTCATTAATACCTATCCAACTCAAAAAGATTTTACATTTTTCTCCTAGAGCAAAAAATTAAATATCTATAGATAGACAAAAGTGATGGCAATAGCATATTTTTTTTGAAAAATAACTAAGAAGTAAACTAATTTCTTTTAATTATGATTTTAGCCTTTAATTAGCATTTATTAATTAAAATTAACAAATACTATTCCATCTTCGATCAGTTTTTATGGGATTCTCTCTGTTTTTAATGAATTATCTGTAGTGATTTTAATAATTTTGCTGAATAGTTATCAGTTTGTATCCCACATTCCATAAACATATACCCTCACATATGGTCTCCCAAAAGTTTTTCCATTTTGAAGTACAACTTCAAATCATTGTAAAATGGTATGTTATCCTGTAACAAAAGAACACACTCTTGATTGACCAGCGATGGCTGCTTTCCCAGTAATTTGTTGTGAACCCTCTGAATAGACATCTGCTATATCGTTTTGCCACTTTCCAACATCTCAAATGGATGATTCCAGCAGTTGCCCACCAAATTCAAAGCATTTCCTTGTGGGTTTGAAGATCTGGCTTTGAAGCGTATTTTGCCAGATTATTGGTGATATCAACTTTTTTTCTCAAGTGAAAAAAAATACCATAAGCAGAACTAGACTTATATGAGATATTAAATAGTAATTGGTTTCTAAATCACAAGATATTAATGCTAGTATTTAAAAAAATAAAATTAAACAATCATAATAATGAACAATATAATTTCACAGTATCATTGTATAATTTGAGTTAAAAATAATTGTGTGAGGCTACATCTCAGTTGAATGCTCTACTCAAACATTATTATCTTATGCTTATAAGAGAGATAATATCATATATTCTGATAAAATTCTTTCCAGTTCATAGTAAATACATAGATTACCTGTAGAAATAGACTTGAACAATAGTTAAAAACATCTGAAAAAAAAGATCGCTGACACGGTGGGAATCGAACCTGCAACTCTCTAGATACATGCCAGAGCACTCCAACCATTAAACCATGCATCAGATGCTAAAATCTTCCAGAATAAGATCTATAAATCTTACATTGAGATGTGGCAGACCTTGCATCATCTATACTTCAGGAGAGGCAACTTTTCCAATTGTTGTTAATGATTTAGAACATTTAGCCAGTCTTACATAAGCTCTGCCGTCATCCATCCATTTTTTTGTGCAAGCACAAAAGCATCTTTGGGGAAAATTTCATTCTTCGATATGGTTTTTTGATTTCAAATTAAATATGGTGGCAACTTTCGCCCATAGGTGGAGATGCATAGCATCACAGTGATATGCTGCTTTTCATAGCTTGTGCTTATAATTTTGATTTCTTTAGAACCTTTAGCGTTGATGGTGGAATTTTGAGGCATTATCGAAGAAGACCAGGGTTTATCAGCATTTCCAATTTGACTAAACTCATAGTTCCTTTTTTTCCTTAATTTGATCACATGTTGCTGAAAGTTAATCAGCTTCTGTTTGAAAGTCTCCAGGAATTTTTTGACAGAACTTTAAGTTTGTTAATTGTTAGTTAGTTGTTAGATTGTTAAATTGTTTATGCCATTTTTTTTGTTTAGTGATATATGTAATTTATGAATACAAAATTTAATGTGTATATGTATATGTTTTATTTTATTCCCTTTCTTATACTATAACTATAGTTTTATCTATCTATACAAGGGGTATGCCAGTTATATACACATTTTCAGGGGATACGTGAATGACACCTTGAAATTAGTAAAGATTGGGTATTTTCACTTCAAAGCCTTTTTGTTTGTTGCCCAGTGTTATTATTGGCTTGCACTTGAAGATTGCTTATCAGACACATTTGATGGTTGTTGTCGATACTTAAATCTGAAATTGTCGGTCCATATTACATTGATGGCATGATGTTGTTATTATTCATCAGCATTCACTTTATATCTCCTCTTCTACCAAACAACCATCTGATTATTACTACTTGCTCCTTTGATACAGCCAAACATAAGAAAATCAAAATTTGAAGAACTGCCCTCTTTCTTTAAAAACCTATTTACATTTCTGCTTAAAATTACAATACTTCAAGAATACAATAAAAACAAAACATGGCCACTGCAATGCACATCACCACATGATTTGTCAGTAATTTCCATGTAGCCAGTAATGGTTTTATGTCTGTATTACACAATTTATCTTGATTTAAATTTATAATTAGATTTTCTGTATAATTAAATTCGTTGTAATCAGTTGTGTTTTTGTTTATGGGGAAGCTTTTATTTTACATGTTAATGAGTAATTATGTAAATTGGCCTGTAGCACTGTTTTGCGTCAACACCATTTTTCCTAAATAATTTTTAATGTTACACTGATGCTCAGCCATTCGTGCTGCCATCTGTCGGTATGTTTTTTCTACATATTGTATATTAGATTATCGTCATTATTTTTCATTTGAATATATTCCCCCTGTTGATGTACTTTTATCCCTATCGTTAATAACTACTGTTTTAATATTGTTAATTATTTTTAAAGGTAACTTTATATCATATTTTCGTAATTTATTAACTAATATTTCCAAGAAACTTGGAATGTACGGGAATGCTGCTATGTATTTCGTGACCGATTTTTGTGCTGCTGGTTGAATTTGTGAATTAGAATAATGTTTATATTTCATTCCTTTCCCAATTTTTTCTAAATATTTCCTTTGATAGTCGGTTTGCATTCTTATCCTATATATGTATTTTAATTCCATGTCTAATGCTACTTTTGAGGTGCAATATCTATAAGCTCTGAGGAAATGTAAGCTGAAAACTGTTTTTTTTTATATTGATTAGGATGACTTGAGTTCTTTGGGATGATATTAGGGATATATGTAGGTTTTCTGTATATGGAGGTTGTCAGAGTCCTTGGATGTAACATCTTCCCAAGGACTCTGATAGCCTCTTGGAAGGTAAAATATCTCTCTCACTTTGTAACGTATGGTGTAAGCAACCAAATGGTAATAAGCTGTCAGCTCATTCACGTAAATGAGTAATTAGATTGAGAGTAATTATGTAGGTTAAGGCCTAATGGTATCAGGCATTTACAATGATTATGTGATGTATCTTTAATGCGACAACGTAACATTGTGCTCTTAATACAATTTTTAACACTAATAATTATTTAAAATTTGAAAGGAAAGGTAAATATGATAAAAAAAAATTCCCAGTGTACTTCAGCACAACTTCAGACATAATTAATAAAATATACAATTTATTTTCCATGTATACCTGAAATTTCAGCAATACTCGAAAAAACTTTACAAAAGTATAATACATTGCTCAAAATGGAAATCGCAACACCATGAAAGAAGTTACGTATATGCCTGAAACTGACAGGATGGAAGCTATGAGGGCAAATGAGCAAAAAACAGAATATGAAAATGCAAGGTATATACATTTATTGCAGATTTATCAGCACATCATAAGCCCACCTCTGGCAGTTATACAAGAGTGTAGATGTCTTGGCATTCCATCAATTAGATGGTGGCGGGGGTGGCTCAGTCGGTAGCGCGTCAGGCTCGTAATCTGTAGTTTCCAGGTTCGAGTCCCAGCTGGGTCAGTGTTGAGGTTTATCTCCGCAAAATTCCCCGCCCTGCCCACGGTCAGTAGGGGACACTGATGGGCTTGGAAAGGCCGCCGTCCGTCGGATGGGACATTAAGCCGTGGCCCCTTGTGCAGGAGAGCCATACCCTGTGCACGTTAAAGAACACACTGGATGGCCTTGACAGGAGACTACCATCTGTCTCCCAACAGTTGTTCCAGTGGGTCCCCTCCCCCAACCTTCTCTGAGCCTTCGGGGTCCATGTGACCTGGCCATTTAGCCCATTGTGTGCAAAAATAGTGCTGCTCAGAGGTAAAACAACCCAACCCAATTAGATGGTTAGCCCTTCCAATATTCACGTTAGCTGTATATGTTGACAGAATTTGCATTGAGAAGAAATTGACAATTTGCATGAGGATGTATGCATCCGTTTTTAGTACAATAAAAAAAATTAAATTAAAAAAAATTCAAAATTGCTATTTAAAAATTTTCTTATATGTTATAAAAATACATAATTGAAGCTTGAAAAATAATATATGTATTTTTTCATTTGATGCATGTTTCATTAACCCTTACCGTGTCACAACCCAAAGAATTGCTTTCATCTGTCCCATTCTAGTGATTGGAGAATAAAGTTTCGCTCCCATAGTGTACGAAGTTGTTGAAAAAAAATTTCAGATAGACATATGGATTTTTTTTTCAACTGTTTCTAATTAAATATCAAAAATAGCATTTAAATCTATGATATAAAATTTTTACCTCTTGATTCTGCTTGCAAAAATTATGATAATAAGTTGGATGCGCATGTTCAATCAACATAAATGGCATCAAGTGGCGCTAATTCAATTCATGCCTTTATTCTGTCATACCGTGCTTAGATTATTGATCAGTTGCATTTCCCACTCATTGTTCTATTTATAGCTCTACTAGAGTTGTAATGCTTTCTAAACTTTTAACATAAGGATATTGATTTTTTTTACTACCAGAAATTGTGTAATCCGGTAAATATGCACATCAGCTTTCAATCAATATTTTAGCAGTCTTTCAATTTTAAAGACTTTTTTATTTACTTTAATGCTTCTAAAATTAATTTTTTATTGATTTTCAAATGGATACTGTGATTATAAACAATAATCAATTAGAAGCGGTCGAAAGTAAAACTGCTGGCGGTCTGTAATGGTGGCAATCAGAACAAGCATTACAATTACTCAGAGTGTGATTTTTAAATGGTAGCACTTTATTTATCAGTATTTTTAATTACATTTAAAGCATATAAAAAAAAAGGTCAAGAATTAAGGTCAAAGAATGGCAATTTTTAACCAAAATTTCTGCTGGAATTGTAAAATTAAGCTTTTCCGTAGCAGTTATACAGCTTCATAATAAAACGACTCTTACTCAAATTCAGTGCATCGATTAAACTTAAATGCTTTAAACTTTTCAATTTTTTTTTTCATATATCTTTATAACTTTTCTGATATATTTTTCACTTCTAATTTAAATTATCTTGCCTTTAAAGCAAAATTATTTTTATAACACTTCTTTATTTAGACTTAGAGTTTTGCAGATCATCAAAAGTCTAAAAATATGCATAAATGAATAAATAATTTAGAAAAAATGAAATAAATGAAAGATTTAAGCAATAATTGAAATATTATGAACTGTTTATATTAAAATAATATAATATAGAAGAAACAGGAAAAATACATATAGTTTTTAAAATTTACTAAAGATAAAGCAGAAAAAATACAGTAAAATTTTGCAATGTGTTGAAAAAAATGCTTGAAAAATTTAACATACCATTTTTTTTCTTCAAATTTTTGCTATTTTATTAAGCACAATTAAATTCTCTTTCTTTTGGTATGTAACATGAGATATTTCCATTTATGAGGTTCTAAAGTTGTTTATTTTATTTTCTGAAAACACTTTAAAATAAATCCAGCCACCACAGTGAATTCAGCTTCAGAAACCCAGCACTGTAAATTACAATATAAATAATTCATTAAAGCCATCTGAATGCCATTTTGTAAAAGTTGCTATATGGTATTGCTGATTTGTTTATTAACGTTACTCTCTGTTAAAACAACTACATGATTTAAGCTCACAAGTTTGATCTGAACTATTATCAATAAATTTTTCCTTAAAGTTTCAAAAATCTCTTGAAAATTAATAAAAAATGGCTGTTTTAAAAAATGGAGGATTTTGGAAATAATTGGAAAGATCTCATCTCCCCCCACCTGTTTTACACTCTTTTCTGCCTTAAACTAGAGAGGAAGAAGTAGATGTCGAATTGCTTGCTCACACATACAAGTGTGGGGAAAGCTATCTGCTAAGTGGCTGTATATTATATTGTTTATATAAATGATTTAAGTCAGGGAGGATATACACTCCCTTCATAAAGTTAGTATTTTGTTTCCTTTTATAATTAAACCATAGTTTTCATTTCTGTGAATTTATTTTATTTCCATAATTTTCTCTCTTGATTTTTCAATTATGCTGCACTGGATGGCAGGCTTACAACTTGTTGCTATTGATATTTTATTTAACACAAAATTAGTTTACGGCAACAATAGACTGGGAGCACGCCACACTTCTTGCGCGCGCATCCACTTTCTACAGAACCATAGTCCACGAGGCTATTGAAATAATGACCTCGTCCGTCCCCACCTGCAACCGAGACACTGGAATCACCCTACACGACATGTGGAAAGAAGCTCTTTGTCTAAACGGACCCAACGTCAGTACATAACATTACTTCACTGAAGACGGAGCGCTGTCTTTGCTCAGAAAAGCTTCTGAGAGTTTTCTCCTAAGAACTTTCAACATCCAAATAGTTTGAAGGATAAACTCTGAAATTTTATTGCTCAATGACAGAGAATTTTTAAATTATTTTAAATTATTTTTTCATTTTCCAGTTTAAAAATTTTTGATTTTGTATCATTTTTTGAAAATGAATGAGGTCTTGGATACGAAAGCAAAAGTACTTCCTTGGGCAGAAAAGAGTCCTTATGTGGAAGGGCAATTTTGAGAAGGGTATTGCCACCAGAAGCAATGCTTCTCCCCACATTGTATTTTGCTTCCTTCTATAATTAATCCTAAGTTTTCATTTCTGTGGATTTACTTTATTTATATAAATTATAGATCTTTCGGTTATATATAGTTATCGATAATTAAACTGAGACACCTTCTCAAGAGTGTAATCATTCAGATCAATGAACCACAGCCTGCATGACCAATTTTCATCACTTTAGTTTTATCTCTGTTTATAACCAAACCTACTCTACTACCAGTCTCATCAACAGCTCGAATGAAAAAGTTCATCTCATCAACATCATTTGTCGAAAGGGCTAAATCATCAGCATAATCCAAATCAGAAATTTTCAGATTTCCAGACCATTTAAGGCCAAAATCTTTCCCTTGCAGTGAATTTCACATGTTATAATCAAAAACCAACCTAAAGAGAAAAGGAGACAAAATGCACCCTTGTCGAACATCAGAAGTAATGCTAAACCAATTGCTCAAGCCTTACCAACTCTCACATGTGACTCAGTGTTATTATAGAGAGTTTACATTATGTTAACTAACTCGTCAGGTATACCATATGATCTCACAATCAACCACAAATTATGATGATTAATAGAGTTGAAAGCCTTTTTGAAATCAACAAAGCTAGCAACCAAAGTTGTCTGAAACTCTAAACATTTCTCAAGAATCTGCCTAAGTGAAAATATCTGATCCACACATCCCCTACCACTTCTGAATCCACATTGCTCATCACGCAATTGACTGTCAACCAGATTCTTAATTCTATTAAATACAATCATGGAAAGAACTTTACTTGGAACAGAGAGTAGGCTGATACCCATATAGTTATCACAAAAACTGCGATCACCTTTTTTGAAAATAGGGATAACAATAGCTCTGGTAAAATCCTCAAGAACCAAGCCTTTATCATAAAAGATATTCAGAATTTCAGTCATCCAAGTGGTAACCGAAACATTCCCAGCTCAAAGCATTTCTGTAGTAATTTCATCTACCCCTAGGGATTTATGAAGTTTAAGTTTAGAAATAGCCGAAATGACTTCAGATTGTGTTATAGAGCCAACATTAAAGCCAGTAATACATCTATCATCATTACAAACAATGGGAGTAGAACTAACCACATTGTTTAAAACATCACTGAAATGCTCAGGCCACCTAGCCATGGCAGAATCATCCTCTTCTATAACCTTACCGTGTTTATCCTACAATCCCTGTATGCCTGTCTGTTTTTTACCACACAAAACATTAACTATCTGGTACAGCTCTCTGCTGTTGTGCTGCTTCCTCAGCTTTGTCAGCCAAGCCATCAAGCCAAAGATTCTTATCAGCAGCTAACTGATCCTTTACACATTTATTAAGCTCTCTGTAATGCTTTCTATTAGGACTAGTAGGGTATTGAATAAGGACATTCCTACAGTTCTTTCTTTCTGAAACAAGTTCAAGTGCCTTATCACTAAAATAATTCTGCCTCCTCTGCTCCTTTTTTCCTAAAAGAGTACTGTTAGTTTCCAAAAATGTCTGTTTAAAATGGTCCCATTCTTCCTCACCTTCAGTATTAAGCAAACCATGATTGTCATAATGACTAAGAAACCTATCACAGTGAGCTTTAGCTATAACTGGGTCTTTCAGAGCTTCAGTATTAAAGGTAAATTTTTTAACCTTAGCACAGCACTTTTTAAGTTTACGTTGCAAGACACTTTTAACAAGGTAATGATCAGATCCAATTTCAGCTCCCCTATATGTCCTGGTATTCCTAACAGAACTAGCCAATTTACTGTTAATTAATATGTAATCAATCATATTCTTATGCAGCCCATCAGGTGAAACCCATGTGTACTTATGTATGTCGCAGTGTTTGTAATAAGTGTTAGTTATTCTGAATCCATTGAGTTTACTTACCTGTAGGAGACATTGCCATTGCAGCTACCAATACCAAAAGGGCCTATTACTCCTCCCCAAAGGTCAGAGCCGGTACAAACTTTGGCATTGAAGTCACCTAGAACAAGGGCAATATCTCCTTTCTTGACAGAATTCAAAATATCCTGAAGTTGTCTGTAAAACCTATCCTCATCGGCATCTTCAGTGGGGGCATAACAGCAGATAACATTCAAGTCTTTAATGCTTGTCTGAAATTTTGCTGTAAGAAACCTTTCATTAATGCACTCATATCCTAGAAAAGCATCATTGGGGTGTCTGCTAAGAAGCAGACCTACACCTTGGTTATGTTTATTATCTTACCTCCCTGAAAAGAGAAATTTAAAGTTATTTTTAAATATCTCACATTTACTTGTCCATCTGGTCTCTTGCAAGCCAAGAATATCTAGGTTACAGTGCTGGAATTTCTGCATAAGGACATGAAGATAATAATCTCTATGTAATGCCCTCATGTTCCATGTTCCTACAGAGAGAAAATGATTAGTAGGATTTTTAAAGAAACTAGGTTTATTGAGGTAGGTAGGGCCAATGATATCAAACAGCCCCCGGATCGCAGGCATGGAGCAAAGACCTGTTCCTCCTCTGCTAAATGCTGAAGTCACTGATGCTGGTAGGAACTTCAGGCACCACCTTTTCAAGTGGACTTTATCAATAGTCGTATGGCCTGCCTGAGACAAATTACTCCAGTTTAGGATTGACGATGCCTAACTAGCTAAGTGTGGTTCAGGTACCTGCGATGACCTCTGATCAGGATTATCCACCAGCTGATATAAGGTATCTCATGCCTCTGTTCACTTAGAGCTGGCAATCCAGAAGCAAACAGAAAACACAGCGGCAGACTCTCCATCAACAGAGGCCCACCAGTGCAGCAAGTCCAGGATCAATAATCAAGCTCAAATCCATAAACAAGTCCAGTCTAGTAGGTATAAATGGTCAGCACCAGGACCCTGTGTGGTTGAACACTCCTCAGTAGGGTAGAAAAAAAAGAAAAGTAGCCATAGTTGTCCAGATCAGTAGACCATACTGAACTGGCAGCTCTCCCCTTCCATTCGCTTCCACAAGAGAGTATCTCTTTTGAAAGGTACTAATGGCCTGCACCATGAGAATGCGGGATCAGACATTAGGTGCTAAGCCTGGCCAGTTCTGTGCATCATCACTGTTGGTGCGTAGCTCTCCTTCCAGCTACCTAGCTACCATTTACAGACCAACTAGCCTACCTAGCTACCATTTACCAACATTTGCATATCAAAGGAATTCATACAGGAAACTGAAACAGCCCATATTAACATTTGTTCTTAATAATCTGATCCTGGTTAAAATGAATTTTATATTTATATTATTCATTTCTTCTCCTCCTAAATGATGCAAATGGAAATTATTATTATTTAGTATTCATCATTTGTCATATCTAAATGAACATAAGATCTTTTTTTTTTTGCTTTTTGTAATTATTATTTGCCGTGTTACAAAAACAATCACAGCATTTACTTTGTGAATCATTACTACCTCGGCTTCTTTACTATTGTTAACTCGAATTTTATCATTATGACCACCATCTGGAATCTTAACATTATATGTTAGAATCATGATACAAATGTACATGTGCTGAAAATGCAATAGCACTGAACTGTAGGAGTGTAGTGATTTTGTAGTGATCTGTGACACTTATTTGGTTGATTCCACCAGAGCAACCAATAGTTGAAGATCTTGTTATTTAGTGAACTCTTTATTTGATTGTGGAAGGCTCAGCAAGCCTAAACTTTCCTGACAAGATATGTTTGAACCAGGTTACCAACATTTTATTCTGCCAAGGAAGGATACTTATGTATGAAAAATTTAAAACAACATTAGATATGAAAATATAAAGTGTGTTGATAATATGATTTACAAGAGAATGCCAGTATTATGTTTAAACATAATTTCTTGTCAGCACTGCATAGCTCAGTCAGCTAAATGCATTATTGGCTAAAAGTCTCCTGTCAAGGTCATCCAGAGTGTTTTTTTTAACATCCTCAGAGTATAGTACTCCTGCACACAGGGCCATAGCTTTACGTCCCTATCTGAGGGACAGCACCTTTTTCATCGATTGATGTCTCCTTTCTCACTGAGGGGGTTTATCAGGAATAAATTTCAAATCTGGCCCAGCTGTGATCAAACAAGGGAACTGAGAGATTACGAGCCTTGCAGTCTACCAACTGGGTTAACCTCTGCCCACTAAAGCAAAAACAAAGCATAATACCATTATTAAAATCAGGAACTTGATGTAAAATTCAAGAGAAGATAGGTCGTGTAAATTTATTTCCTTTACCAGCTGAAAGGATTTTACTGCTGTCCAATCTTCCTTTGTAGTTTATGTGAATTGAATGATTTCATGATTTGTTTACTTATCTTTTACATCCTTATCATATGTGCCCTAAAAAGTAGTAAATAAAACTGAAACATATCAATGGTGCAATGAGTCACTGAGTTTGTATTCACTTTCAGATGAAGATAGGGTGCCGAAAATCATGTTGTGTAGGTAAATCGCTGCCCTATCTTCCTTTGGAGTGAATGCGAACTCAGAGACTGATTGCACCATCGATATATATATATTAGATTTTATTTTCTACTTTTCAGGATGCATTTCAGAAAATAGGTATTTTTTTATTTTTTTAATTCATTTATTTAAATTTTTAATTTTGTTATATTTTTTGTTTATCACTAAAAACAGTTATTTTCAGAAACTATCATTTGATATGAGTCATGATTGTTGACCACACTTTCCCCCCCCCCCCCCCTGCGCTTGGAATCGTGTTTAAGGTAGCCCATGACATTGGGAATGTCACAAGCTTTAATTTGCCCCTTTTTTAGGGGGTAGGGAGAATGGTGGAGGCAAAATTCGAAATAGTCTACGACAGTCCTCATATGAGCTTTCATTTGACACCTAACTCGTAATTGCATTCGGAAGATATAGCAGAACAATCATTTCATATTTCTTTTTTTTTAAATAAATTTTTATTTGTGTTGACGATGCATTTTTTCTACATGACTCTAAAAAAAAGTCCTATTAAAATAAAATTAGTAGGTTTTTTTTGTTAAATATTTTATTTTCAGAAAATTCAAAAAAATTCTAAAATTATTTTTTTTTTCTGCTGAGCGTAGGAAGAAAATAATTTGGCCTCTGGATGTAAACCAGTCTTTCAGACTGGACACTGGAAGGGTTAATGGTGTTCTGAGGTACGAGGTTTGCAGTCACAGGGAGCTGATGAAGGCAGTGACCCATAAGGTCCCACACATACTCTATGGGTGACAAGTCCATGGAGTATGGCAGCCATGGGAAAATGTTCACACCTTGGAGATTGTTCATCATTGCACATGCAGTGTGTAGAGTGGCATTGTTCTGCTGCAAAATCAGTCCATGCATAGTGGTAAGGACTGTTCTTCCCGGATCTGTTTTTCTAACATGTCCCATACATTCTGAATGGGGTTCAGATCCGGGCTTTGTGGTGGCCAGGGAAGATGATGGAAGTCACTGTCGTGCTCGCTGAACCACTGCTGAATACATCTTGCATGTTGGACATAGCATTGTCATCCATGAAACTGCCATCACATGCTGGATAAAAAGTCAACATTGCAGGATGGACTTGATCAGCAACAATGTTCAGATAATCCTTGGAGGACACCTGACCTTCCAGCAATATCAGGGGGCCCATTCCATACCAACAGAATGTGCCCCACACCATGACACCACCTCTAGAACCTTGAGTTGTGTTTACAAGGCAAGCTAGATCCATTGCTTCATGGGGCTCCTGCCAAACTCTCTGCCTACCATCGGTACAGAACTAGGTGACCATGACTCATTGGACCACATGACTTTTTTTCCAGTCTTTCAGTGTCCAGTCATGGTGTTCCTGACACCACTGTAGATGAACTTTTCAATTCTTAGACAAGCAATGTGGGTTATTTTACCACTGATTAAAAACACGAGATATCTCACCTTTTGAGAAACCAGTCAGCTCTGCTGTTTTTAAAATCGTCGCTCTAGCCAGACGGGCACCCACAATAAGCCCTTTATTGAAACCCGAAATATCCTTTGTTTTTCCCGTTGTGATTACTGATGAGCAGCAGCCTTAAATAGTTGCCTAGATCACATGGTGATGCACATGACCACATATTTTGCATATATGCTGTGCAAGTTACATTTACGTACATCTGCATAAAGGTTTCTAATTCAGTAGCTGGTGTGTGTAGTAGCAAGTGGTTAGTCTTGCAAGTAGTTAGGACACAGAATACCATGGTCTAAGTACACTGCTCAAAATGAAAATTGCAACACCAAGAAGGAATGGAAGTAGGGATATGCAAATTGCAGGAGGCAATTGCCCATTGAAGAAGATATGCAAATGATGAAGTTCTGCAGTGAATGGACACATGATATCCAGCCGAGCTGTGGATAAATACTGTGCATCCAAGAGCTTGTATCATAACAGACTGACAGTGAGGTTGGAGTGCATGCTGCAAGAATGTTCGGAACATGCCTTGAAATGCTGATCGGACCCTAATGCAGAATTGACTCCTTCTGAGAGAAAGCGAATCCTTGATATGTGAGAGCTCGAATTGAGCCTTCAAGTGATTGTGGCACACATGGGGCACAATGTGAGCACAGTGCAAAAGTATGTGTCATTCAAATTCATGGAATGCCAAATGACACGGACAGGTAAAGGGCCAACATGCCATACCCCTGAAAGTGAAGATTGCATGCTCCTTAGCATGGAGCATGCATGGAGGTGGGCCATTGGCAACCCTTTCACCACAGTGATTGCTAGAGATAATAGATTACTGTTAAGAATGATTTGTGAATCATTCCAATAGTGTGGTCTCCATGCAAACCATTAGACAACTTTTGCATGATGCAGGAATGAGTGCAAAATGTCCACTCCTGCATCTGCCATTTCAGCAATCACCGGTTATGCAGTATCCACTGATGTCGAGTGAGGCAACATTGAACTATGGAATGGAAGAGAGTTGTTCACAGGTGAGTCCCAATTCTGTTTCGGCATGCCAGATGGCCATTTGTCCACATGGCATCGGTGTCATCAGCAGCATTAGGAAGCCTATTCCATTAGCTGCCCTCTGTGGTACAGTGGTATGGGGTGGCATCGCATATGGCAAGTGGACACCTCTCCATGTTTTTGGCACATTAACAGTGAGACTCCTGTGGCACGACCCTTCTTTACCACCATGCTTGGATTTACTCTGCAGCAGACCAATGTCACCCCACACACTAAACATTTAATGAGGACAGTCTCCAAGGTGTGGACATTATACCATGCCCATCACCGGACTTGCCGCCCATTGAGCACGTGTGACCTTATGGGTGCGACCTCTGGCTGCGAACCTGGTACAGTTGCATGCCCAGTTGGATGCTGTTTAGAACATCATACCTCATAAGACCATTAACCATCTGATTGATGGAATTCCAAGATATCTACAGGCTTGTATAACCACCACCCAAGGTGGGCCTACTATGTACTGATGAATAAGCAATAAATGCACATACCTTGTATTCTCATGTTCCTTTTTTTGATCATTTGCACATCCACCCTAATAGCTTCCATTATGTCAGTTTTGGACATATACATCACTTTCTTCACGGATTTCCACTTTGAGGAGTGTATTTGCCCACAAATGCATAATGGAAATGTGGAGTGGCACTTGCTATTTAGATCTTCAAGGATATTTAAAAAATTTTCCAGGAAATTGAAAGATTGTTATCAACTCATCATGTGACAATTTGTTATAATACACAAATACTTTATGTGCTGAAATTCTGTTTAGTGAAAACCACTTTTTCGTGTTAATGGCTTCTTATCATATCCATGATTTTATCAGCTATCCACATTTGACATCAACTTTTTACCCAGCAGTTTTTTCCCCATTAACATTAATTTTTTTTTTTATCCATGAAGCACTTTTAAATGGCTTGTGTTTAACTGCTTATCAAATTTAATGAAAATATGCATGCAAAAAAATGATTTTGTTTTCCAAAAATAGTAAATATTCACCAAATTTTAGACCATATTTAATCTTAAAGTGTTAACTAGATATTTACTTCTTGTTATCTATTATATTATTTGCCATTAAAAAAACTTTTGTTTCCCAAAAATAGTAAATGCTCACCAAATTTTCGACCACATAATAATCCTAAAGTGATGTCCACATTATAAAAAAAATGCCCCAATTGAGCGGAGGCCTAGTGAGAACGAATCAGTAAAGTGTTTTTTATTCGAAGTTGTCCAATTCGAATTAGAATACTAGTATTTCACTTTACTACTTGTCAAATCCATTTCTGTGAAGTTAAGAGATGCCACTGATATCTAGATTTTTGATGACTATTTGTAATCTGTTTTTTCATCTTTCTGACAGGCTCCTGTCAGACCTCTGTGGCAAGCAGCTGCTTGAGGGGGTATTTATTTTTTATTTATTACTCTCTTTCTATGGCAGCTAGGGTTCTCCAACTTTAGGGTTCCATTGGGGCAACCCTCTTTTACACTCTTCTGCCGCTAGGGGGCGCTTTTCCAACTGGGTGTCCATTTTGTGTCCAAAGTGGACAACTAAGGCACTGTTTTTTACCGAAAGTGGGGACTGGGTGGACAAGCAATTGGGGTGGGCCTATAGGGGACCCAGGGTGACATCTACTGATCATTTGGGATTGAACTCTTTGCTTCTCTTTCTAGGTGAAAAATACGGTAATAATTTTCAACTTTTTTTTCTTCAGACTATAGATTTTAGAAGTATTGTCTGACGAATATATTTGGTTCCCTTTCAATGAGCAGCTACAAATTTGGGTTCTATAACATAATACAGTATTTGGTGAACATTTACTAAATTTGGAATAACCATAGTATTTAAAATACAGGTATTACTAAAACAGTAGGAACCGTTATTTTATTTTAGTGATGCAAATTTCGTTTTTCAATCTATCATCAATCTATCATCAATCTATCATCTTCTTTTGATATTCAAAAAAAAAAATGAGTATCAAAAACAACTATTTTTGATATTCATTTTTTTTTTTTTGGAGTACAGTGCTAGGGTTCAGAGTTTAATTTGGTAAACATTTAATTTGATCCCTTTTTAAATGCCAATATCTGCATCCACACAGGGCTCTACTTATAACTGCCTCTCTTGAGGACTTAAGTATCATAATTTTCTAAAACAGTCCTCAAACAGATTCAAGTATATCAAATGAGGCGCAGACCCACCCACCCCACTACTAACTGGTAGTTTCTGGGTATGCTACTGCAGAGAAAATGCCAATAACATCAAAAGAGACTGCCTATTAGGCAGCTTACAATGATTTGTTTTTAATGTATCAATGGGTATGGCCTTTTCAAAATTATGAGAGAACTGAGGAAAATTATTAATTCAATCTCATTAAATTTACCCGAAATTTAATACATTAAACTATTGGGGAAAAATACCTTGCATTATTAATGTTAAAAATAAAATTGTATTATGAATAAATAGTTGAAGAAAAAAAAAACTCCAAAAAATATAGTTTGAATGCAAAAACAAGAATTAATAAAATACATGTATGTAACTGTTTTTATAGCTTTCATCTTTTAAAAATGTAATACACTTTTTTATATCATCCTCCTCCTCCTCAAGCAGCCATGGGCTACAGAGGTCCAACCAGACCATGCAATTTAGTTCTCCAAGCAAGTCTATCCTGAGCTACATCTACTGCATCTGGCCACTGCACACCAATTCTAATAAGGTCCTTTTGACATTGTCTGCCCACCGCATCCTAGGTCTCCCCCTCTTTCTGAGGCCTTTAGGCACACTGTTCATAACCCTATTTTCCAATCTATAATTATTCATATGGGCAACATGGCCAAACCAGCGGAGTCTCTCTCTGCACAATATGCTGCTTAAAGGAGGTTGCAAACTCCTTTGCCTAACCTCATCATTAGTTACAAAGTTGAACCACCTAATGCCCAAGATACTGCGTAAGCATCTGGAATCAAAAGCATCTAGTTTCCTGTTATCTTGTTTACAAAGTGTCCAAGTTTCACTACCATAACTAACCCTAGAAAGAACCAAACTATTATACAGTCTAATTTTAGTCTTTAGGTGTATACGCCTATTTCTCCACACTCTCCATAGATAGGCCATTAACTCAGTGGTCCAGAGCACCTGACATATTATCCGGAGGTCATGGGTTCGTATCCCACCCAGCTCAAGACAATTTTTCCTCTAAAATTAGAATCGATGTCAAAGTGCTGATTTATTAGTGGATGTTGAACAGTCGAGTTTATCTCATTATTTATCATCATTAGCATACTTGTAAGACATGCTTTCCATCTATATGGCAAATAGAAAGCCGCTTGTGGCTAAAATTGCCTGAAAAGCGCCTATATGGTGACATAAAAGGAATGTTCATAGCGTTAATTAGAGGAGATCTTGATTGGTGGCCGGTAGCTCAATGGTCCAGAGCACCTGACATGTTATCAGGAGGTCATGGGTTTGTATCCCACTCAGCTCAAAGCAATTTTTCCTCTAAAATTAGAATCGACGTCAAAGTGCTGATTTATTAGTGGATGTTGAACATTCGAGTTTATCTCATTATTTATCAGTTTTAAAATAATGTGCAATATATCAATTCATTATATTCTTCAGGCTTAATAATGAAATATTGTAATGCAGGTTCCAAGAACACGTTAAAAAGAATTCACCTAGAGAAATACTTTCAACAGATGAATTCTTAGAATTACGCCAGGGTATTGTAACAGCTGGAAAGAACGTAGATGATGCACTTTTAGAAGATGAAGAAGAAGTAGTTGGTACAAGTGCATTATCTGGTGATGCACCTCCTCCAGGTGTTGATGAAGATGATGCTCCTCCTGGTTTGGAATCTCCAAGTAAAGTTGACAAGGATATGGTATATTTCATATTTAAATATAAAATACTATAAATTTTCTTTATTTAGAGATGCAGTGCTGTTACATATTGAAGAATTCGTATTGTCATTTAAATTTTTTTTATAATTTTTAAAAAAAGGAAGAAGATGCTTCCTACCCAAAGAACGGAGATAATTTAGAAGCTTTATTAGGCTTGTCCTGATTTCTCATACAACATACAAACACTGATCTGTTACCACTCAGAATGCACTCTATAAAAGTAGAGCTTGGTACTTGTCATAACTTTATCATTATGGCATCTATATAGTTAGTTTAGAAATAAAATCTATAATTGCATGTCAAACATTTTTACTGTCTTTAAGTGACTTTTTATTTAAATTTAGCAAGGTATTTTAAAAATTGTCACATGGTATGTGTTTTTAAAGTAGTTATATAAAATTTCAATGAAATGTTTGATTTCATATTTTATTATAGAAGGAATTTAAAACTTGGTTCACAGTTATTATTCTTCATAAATATGAAGCACAGCGTAAGAAATATATGAAAGTATCCAAATGAACTTATGCTAGAAATGTTTGTTGATTTTTTTTTTTTGTGATATATTTTAGATAATGTGACTGTTGACAATGAATAATGTGTAATGTGACTGTGACAAGGATTCCTCCTAAAACAGTAAGAACTAGGAGTATCAAATTCTGTATACATCTTTCTCTTATTATAACTTAAAGCAATTAAAATTCTTTTCCTTGCATAACCAAGTTTGGTTATGCAAGGATAAAGTACTAGCAGATAACAAGATCAGATAGTAGTAGCACATCAAACAGAATATATTTAAATTGATAAACTTTTAAAGGAATTAAATTGTCAACTATTAGAGAGAACACCATTCCAGGTACATTGCATCAATTAAGGAAGTTAAAATTGATCCTCTCTTACCTACACAAAAGCTAAAGTTTGTACCTCTCCCATCTATCCTGCCATACCCCAATTATTCATTAAATTTAAAATGCACAAAACTAAACATCCCATTTGACTTCTTATTTCAAAATGAAAGTCACTTACTAACAATCTAAAAAGAGTGCTCTTTGACTTTTTCAATCCATATTTTCTACCTACCCAATATATTACAAAATCTTGCCACAGTGTTGTAAATGTTATCTGACAACACCAATTAGAGAAACAACCACAGTCCATTCATTTGATGTATATCTGAATACACTAATAATTTGTATATAGTGATGCAACTGAAGTTGAAGTATCAGGTAATCATAAAAGTTCTTTCATTTATGTGTCATATTATTCAGCATTTAGTTAAAGAAGTAGTCAATAGATGGTGTTAATGTCATATCAGAACAACTACCTGCATCTTAAAATTGCATTGTATCTTATTTACAAAATAATATCATCCAAGTAGTAAACCCAATAAAATATTGAAATGGTAGTGCCGTCGAAGCTCATCAGATGTTTACTTTATGAGTTTAAACTAAGTAACACTGCTGCAGAAGACACTAGGAGAATATATTGCATTTGGACAGGATGTTCTAAAGGAATGCACAGTCAGAAATTGGTTCAAAAACTTAAGAACCAGGGAAGAGTAACTTGAAGATGCACCGCGCAGCCATTAAAGAAGATAGTGGTCGAACATGCCAAGATCTTGCTTTGATGTTTGATGTTAATGATGAAACAATTAGAAGGCATCTGCACAAAATTGGTAAAACATGCAAATTGTACAAATTGGTCCCACATGAATTGTCTGATGCCAAGAAACAACAATTTGTGTCAGTCTGCCTTATCTTCTCTCCCACCACAACAAAGAGCCATTTCTCGATTGTTTGCTGACATTTGATCAAAAAGCAGCAAGGCCTTCAAGGAAACTACATTGGGTGTCTACCATGGACCCACTCCACAAACTACAAGGCCACCACTGCATCAATGTAAGGTACTCTTTTGTGTATGGTGGACAACTCTTGAAATTTTCCACTTTGAGCTGCTTAAACCTGGTCAAACCATTACTGGTGAGCTCTATTCACGACAGCTTGAACGTTGTTCATGAGGCATTGAAAGAGAAGGAAGCAGCACTTGTCAGTTGTAAAGGAGTACTGTTCCTTCAGGATAAGACCTGTTGACATACTGCCAAAGTGACTATAGAGACAAATACAACACTTTGAATGGGAGACTTTGCGTCATCTATTTACCAGATATCTCTTCTTCAGATTATCATTTGTTTCTGCCCTTGATAATAATCTGCATGGACAAAAGTTTAAGAAGAACAGGGAGATATAGGCCTGCTATAGAAACTTTCTGTTCCAAAAATATATATCTTATAGTATTTATAAGCTAGTTTCATGATGGGAAAAGCTGATTGAATGAAATGGAAATTACTTCGCTGAATAAAATTGTTTTAATACAAATTGGGCACTTTTTTTACGAGTACAGAATACAGCAAAAACTTTTGTGGTTATCCGATAGTTGGAGGTTGTCAGGCCCACAGCTCAATAGTACGTGATGCCTTGGACTGGGTGGTAGCTACCTCTTCTAATTGGTTTACTCTGAAGGTTGTCCTTGATCGTCAAGATCCCTTATGTCCATAGTGATGGAGTTCCCTCTGTACTCATGGCCGATGCTGTAACAGATTCAATCAGCCAAAAACAATGGGGGGGGGGGGGGGGGGAGCTTTAGCATTTGTAGGGTTGGCTGATCAAAGTATTTTTATTAAAATAAGAAATGGATCTGTAAATATATGACAGTTGCTATTATTATAGATCTTCATCCATAATGCAATGATGCATATATACAGGGTGATTCAGAATTCATCATCAATATTTGGTGGGGAGGTAGGTAATAAGAAACGAAGGAGATTTCACATAGGAAAGCATGGGCGCATATGCCATGTAGTAGGGCAAAATGACCCCAGTTCAATGATGGAAAGAACACATAAGAAGGAAGTGGTAAGGAAAAAACATTTATTATCTTACATGTAACATTTCTTTGCATTGGTTGTACAGACTTACAAGAGGTGCTCGAACTGCCGACCATGTGCTAGAATGCATGAAAACATTTGATGCTGTGGCACACGGCAGTTTGGGAAGCGCGCTGCATAGAATTGCCTGGCTCGAAGACATCTTTCTCCTGCCGCACCGTAAGTTACATGCATATCTGCACATTCATTCCACGTATACCGGTTCATGTTACTTCTGCAAATTCACCTTGTCGAATGACAACTGACTGCACGCGTCAAACAGCTGTGCTTCTGTATGAGAGGTGTGTACACACAGCGCCCTCTACACCACCATGCGTTCGTCTGCCCCCATACTTTCCTATGTGAAATCTCTTTCTTTTCTTATTCCCTTCCTTCCCACTAAATATTGATGATGAATTCTGAATCACACTGTATATATATTGCTATTATATAGGTCTTCATCCATAATGCAAATGAATCTTTGTAATTTAAATTAGCAGAAGTTTGAAAAAATTAATACAGCTTGCAAAAAAAAAGTCTTGCCTAGAGCATATCTATTTTCCTTGCTAGGGAGGGAGAGGGGGGGGGGGAGCTCTGAGCCTCCCTTTCCTGATTATGGGCTTGCACTGTAATTAGATTTGTCAAGACCATTGCACATAAAAAAGTTGGTTATGAACATCTATGCCTTTGGTAAATTGATGATGTCATGATTTATTGGGATCATGACACAGTAATGACCAAATTTATTAAACATCTTGAACCCTTCCAGTGTGCAGCCTGAAAAACTGGGATTTAAATCCACAAGCCCAGCAATTTTTTTCACGGTATGCTGCATAATAAATTTAACACCATTTAATTTTTGATTTTGTTTAAATATTTAACAAATATGAGATAGTATTAATTTTAGTATACATTTTTAGGGTTATATAGTAAAAGAATTTAAAAGACCTAAGGGAACAAAATAATTATACATGTGAATAGAAAGGAAATTGTTAAATAATGGGAAAATATATGTTTATTTCAAACAGATAAAATCACTTTTCTGTAATTATTTTTTCTCAGTGATAAACTTTTTGTCAACAGTGCAAGGTCAAATAAAGAGAAATTAGATAGTTTTATCAAATACCGAATCAACAGAAATAGGTCATGTTGTCTACCAAATTAAACAGTTAATTCATTTGGAATTTTATGAAAACAAATTTACAAATATTATTTTTAAACCTTGCACATAAGATACATTTCAGCCTGAGATTATTACACCTGGAGCATTTAAAAATGTATTTTTTTTTTCTCTGAAACTAATAGCTCCTTTTAATCAGTATCTGAATTTTGAAATGCTTTTAGGTATTTTTGATAAATTTCAGTGCAATTCAGACTTTTGAACATTAAGGAAATTTTTTTGACAGAACTGTGGTTGCATTACACTCACTGATGGTGCTTGTGTAATGTTTTTGAATATGAAAAATATAAATGACAATAATTACCGTATATTTCCGCAGATAAGACGACCTTCAGATAAGACGAGGTATAAATTTTCATCAAAGTTTTATAGTTTTAGCATATATCTGTACTATAAGACGACCCCAAACTATCAACTGCCTATGAATTTAGTTTAGATCAGCGATCATCATCTGGATAATAATACTGTATAGTGTATACGGAACTATGTCCTATTCGCACTGATTCGGGCATTCAGGTAATGACCTTGACTATTCACAAAAGCGTCGTATGGACTATTCTATTTTGTGGACATACCCTACTCTGTACTAGTAAATAATTACGGTTTCTCCGTTTTTTCCTCAGTAGCTCAATAAACATAACTTTTAATATTTATTTTGTTTTAGTATTGTTTTACTATTACAATGTAATGTATTATTTACTATTACAATGTAATGTATTATCATATAGCGTATTTAAATAATATGATAGATTTTTCGATAAGTTGTA
The DNA here is from genome assembly GCA_038380435.1 of Ryuthela nishihirai. Taxonomy (NCBI): domain Eukaryota; kingdom Metazoa; phylum Arthropoda; class Arachnida; order Araneae; family Heptathelidae; genus Ryuthela; species Ryuthela nishihirai. The sequence goes on along the minus strand of JAWZYU010000011.1, from coordinate 82,249,257 downwards.
GTAATAATGGTTTCAATTTATATAAATTTCAATCTAATTTTTTTTGTATCTGTCCTATAAGATGACCCGATTTTGGGGGCCTTTTTTTATGATTCAATTATTGTCTTATCTGCAGAAATATACGGTATATAAAGAATATAATATTGCAGCTTTAATGTTAAGTTAGAAATTTTGCACTATTAAAGCTGTAGGATTTAAGTTAAAAGGTATACACCTGTATTGATTATCATCCTCCTCCTCCTCAAGCAGCCATGGGCTACAGAGGTCCAACCAGACCGTGCAATTTAGTTCTCCAAGCAAGTCTATCCTGAGCTACATCTACTGCATCTGGCCACTGCACACCAATTCTAATAAGGTCCTCTTTGACATTGTCTGCCCACCGCATCCTAGGTCTCCCCCTCTTTCTGAGGCCTTTAGGCACACTGTTCATAACCCTATTTTCCAATCTATAATTATCCATACGAGCAACATAGCCAAACCAGCGGAGTCTCTCTCTGCACAATATGCTACTTAAAAGAGGTTGCAGACTCCTTTGCCTAACCTCATCATTAGTTACAAAGTTAAACCACCTAATACCCAAGATACTACATAAGCATCTAGAATCAAAAGCATCTAGTTTCCTGTTATCTCGTTTACAAAGTTACAAGTTTCACTACCATAACTAACCCTAGAAAGAACCAAACTATTACACAGTCTAATTTTAGTCTTTAGGTGTATACGCCTATTTTTTCCACACTCTCCATAGATTCTTAAAAGTCCCAGCAGCAATCCCTATTCGTCTGTTAATCTCATACCGCACATCACCAGTACCTGTTACATAGCTCCCAAGGTAATTAAACTGTGACACCTGCTCAAGACTGCAACCATTCAGATTAACTGAATCACAGCCTGCCTGACCAATTTTCATCACTTTAGTTTTCTCTCTGTTTATAACCAAACCTACTCCACTACCAGTCTCATCAACAGCTCGAATGAAAGGGCCAAAAGGCTTAAAAAAGGCTTGCCAAAAGGGCTAAATCATCAGCATAATCTAAATCAGAAATTTTCGTATCTCCAGTCCATTTAAGGTCAAAATCTTTCCCTTGAAGTGAATTTCGCATAACATAATCAATAACCAAACTAAAGAGAAAAGGAGTCAAAATGCACCCTTGTCGAACACCAGAAGTAATGCTAAACCAATTGCTACAAGACTTACCAACTCTCACACATGACTCAGTGTTATTATAAAGGGATTTCATTATGTTAACTAACTTGTCTGGTATACCATATGATATCACAATCAACCACAAATTATGACGATTAACAGAGTCGAAACCCTTTTTTGAAATCAACAAAGCTAGCAACCAACGGTTTCTGAAACTCTAAACATTTCTCAAGAATCTCCCTGAGTGAAAATATCTGATCCACACATCCCCTACCACTTCTGAATCCACATTGCTCATCGCACAATTGACTGTCAACCAGATTCTTAATTCTATTAAGCACAATGATGGAAAGAACTTTACCTGGAACAGAGAGTAGGCTGACACCCCTATAGTTATCACAAGAACTGCGATCACCTTTTTTGAAAATAGGGATAACAATATCTCTGTTAAAATACTTAGGAACCATGCCTTTATCATAAACATCTGCTCAGGATTATCCACCAGCTGATAAACATATCTGTGAATCTATTCACTTGGGGCTGTCAACCCACAAACAAACAGAAAACAGAATTTCAGTCAACCAAGTGGTAACTGAAACATTCCCAGCTCTAAGCATTTCCATAGTAATTTCATCTACCCTGGGGATTTATGAACTTTAAGTTTAGAAATAGCCAAATTAACTTCAGATTGTGTTATAGGGCCAACATTAAAGCCACCAATGCATCTATCATCATTGCAAACAATGGGAGTAGAACTACCCACATTGTTTAGAACATCACTGAAATGCTCAGCCCACCTAGCCATGACAGAATCCTCACCTTCTATAACCTTACCTTGTTTATCCTTCAATCCCTGTATACCTGTCCCATTTCTACCACACAAAACATTAACTATCTGGTACAGCTCTCTGATGTTGTGCTAACTGCTAGGCCATCAAGCCAAAGATTCTTTGTCAGCAGCTAATTGATCCTTTACACGTTTATTAAACTCTCTGCTTTCTATTAGAACTAGTAGGGTATTGATTAAGGACATTCCCGCAGTTCTTTCTTTCCGAAATAAGCTCTAGTGCCTTATCACTTAAATAATTCTGCCTCATCTGCTCCTTTTTTCCTAAAAGAGTACTGTTATTTTTCAAAAAAGCCTTTTCAAAATGGTCCCATTCTTTCTCAACTTCAGTGGTAAGCAAACCCTGACTGTCACAATGATTAAGTAACATATCATGATAAGCTTTAGCTATAACTGGGTCTTTCAGAGCTTCAGTATTAAAGGTAATTTTTTTAACCCTAGCACAGCAATTTTTAAGGTTAAGTTGCAAGACCCTTTTAACAAGGTAATGGTCAGATCCAATTTCAGCTCCCCTATATGACCTGGTATTCCTAACAGAACTAGCCCATTTGCTGTTAATTAATATGTAATCAATCATATTCTTATGCAGCCCATCAGGTGAAACCTAAGTGTACTTATGTATGCCGTAGTGTTTGTAATAAGTGTTAGTTATTCTGAAACCATAGAGTTTACTTACCTGTAGGAGACATTGCCCATTGTCATTGCAGCTACCAATACCAAAAGGGCCTATTACTCCTCCCCAAAGGTCAGAGTCATTACCAACTTTGGCATTGAAGTCACTTAGAACAAGGGTAATATTTCCTTTCTTGACAGAATTCAAAATATCCTGAAGTTATCCGTAAAACCTATCCTTCTCATCCTCATCAGCATTCTCAGTGGGGGCATAACAGCAGATAACATTCAAGTCTTTAACGCTTGTCTGAAATTTTGCTGTAAGAAACCTTTCATTAATGCACTCATATTCTAGAAGAGCATCACTAGCGTGTCTGCTGAGAAGCAGACCCACGCCTTGATGATGCTTATAGTCGTCCCTCCCTGAAAAGAGAAATTTAAGATTATTTTTAAGAATCTGACCTTTATCTGTCCATCTGGTCTCTTGCAAGCTGAGAATATCTAAATTATAACGGTAGAATTTTTGTGTCAGGACATCAAAGAGAAAAAGCTCTCCGAGTCCTCACATTCCAACTACCTATGGAGAGAAAATGGTTAGTGGGATGTTTAAAGAAACTATGTTTATTGAGAAAGGGAATGCCGACAATATCAAACAGCCCCCTAATCACAGGCACAGGGAAAAGACCCGTTCCCCCACCACTAAAGGCTGAAGCCATCTACACTGGAAGACTTCCTCCAATGTAGAATTTGATGATGCCTTTAGAAGCAAAGAGTTCAGATGCCTGCAATGACCTCTGCTCAGGATTATCCACCAGCTGATAAACATATCTGTGAATCTATTCACTTGGGGCTGTCAACCCACAAACAAACAGAAAACACAGCGGAAGATTTTCCCTCCACAGAAGTCCACCAGTGCAGCAAATTCAGGATCCATAATCAAGCTCAGAGCCATATATCTGTCCAGTCCAGTGGGTTTATATGGTCAGCACCAGGACTCTGTGTGGCTGACCACTCCTCAGCAGGGTATGAAAAAAAGAAAAGTAGCCATAGTTGTTGAGATCAGTAGGCCACACTAATCTAGCAGCCCACTTCTTCCGTTCACTTCCACAAGAGAGTCTCTCTTTTAAAAGGTACTAACAGTCTGCACCACGAGAAGGCGGTGTTGCACATTAGGTGCTAGGCCTGGACGGTTCTATGTATCATCACAGGGAATTGATTGCTCTCCTTCCAATGACTACCTAGCTACCATTTACAGCTATAAATGCTTTAGCTCTTCATAGGTCCAGCTTGAAAAACTGGTTTACATCTCAAAAATACCAACTGAGCATAGTGATTATTTTTTCACCCTGCTCAGCCGAAAAAATTATCTTTAAGAACTGTTTTTACCCAATAACTAATGAAGGGAATTATATCATATGCCAAATTAATCAGCGTTTAATTCCAGATTTTCAGAAAATATAATATTTACCAAAAAAAAAAAACAAACTAATTTTATTTTAATAGGGCTTATTTAGAGTCATATAGTAAAAAAAAGTATCTGGCAATAAAAAAATACTGAAAGATAGAAATAATTATAATACATATGATAGAAAAGCTACTTATTTCTGAATAACAAAAAACAATTTTTTTTACTAGTGAATACACAGAATTATTTGTTGATATCTGTTGATATAGAAGTCATTAAATCAATAAATTATTTTGTGGGAAAAATAGTCTTGGTGACCCATGGGGACTCAAACTCACATCATTCATGGCAGTGTTGATCTGAATTGGATGTAAATAAGAAAGTCACTCATGCCCACAGCATTATTAACCTTTCACACATATTAACCCTCTTACACATATTTACATTTTCAGAATTCGAAATGAGAGGCCCAAGACATCTATGTCTGTTTTTAGTACAGCACATCAAACTTTGATTTTTTAAAAATAAAAATTTCCATTTGAAAATATTCTTGCATCTTATAAAATATCTTATAAAAATGTGCAATTCAAGCTTTAAAATATTATTTTCTTTTTTTTCATCTGATCCATATTTTATTAAGCTAATATATAAATAATTTGTTAAACTTATCTGATTCCCTGTTTCTTAGATATGATATATGGGATTGCTGATTTGTTTGTTAATGTTACTCAAAGTTAAGCTCACAAGTTTGATTTGAACTATTATCAATAAATTTTTTTTAACTTTTGAAAATCTCTTGAAAATTAACAAAAAAAAGTACTATTTTTAAAAACAAAAGATTTTGAAAGTAATTACGAAGTATATATATACCTCAAGAAGTTTTTTCCGCCCCATTTTACATTCTTTTTTCCTGCCTTAAACCTATTTCAGTATTCCTAGAATTATTTTTATTATTCATATCATTTTCTCTGGCATTTTATGAGTATTTCCCCTTCTTCTAATTGAAACTATAACTAAAACTCTAAGTACAGTAATCCCTCCATTTACACGAATTCATTTTTACATGGTTGGATGTTTCATATTTTAAATGAAAATTTTATATAAAATTTTGTCAAAATTGGTAGTTCCCTGCTTCACACGTGAATCCTATACCTATATCTAGATCTCTAGTTCCCCTAATATACACTTCTGTGGAGAATTCCCTGTTTCGCCTATGAAAGAACCACACTGCCCTTCAAAGATTAATTAATATATAAAAATCAGAGGCATAAATGAATGAATAAATTGGCATCAACAAGTGATACATTGGATAAAGTCATTAAAAAAACGAACACAAATTAGTTTACAAGTTAAGTTAAATATTATTAAGAGGTTGGAACAAAGGGGAAAAATTTGCAATGTTGCAAAGTTATACAATCTAAATGAATCTTCAATTCGCAGGCAGTGCCAAGGTTTTTATTCATTTTTAAAGTTAATTTGGCCAGTTTAGATGTTTTAAAGTTTTTATCTTAATAGTTTAAAAGCTTAAATCTTGAGGATAGTGCAACAGAGTTTCGGTAAAACTATATACCAGTGATTGCACAAAAACACATAAGCAATGCAAATTCTAATTTATCCAGAACCATGAAAATAGGCAGTTCAACATCAATTATATGTACTCACAAATATGAGTCGATAGTGGCAATGTTCTATGATAAAACTGTGAAGTGATACAGCTATCGCAAGGGATAATGGAATCCTCTTAATTTACTCACAGCAATGAACTAACAGCCATTTTTTCCTAAGTCAACAGGATAAGTACTGCCCAGCATTGGAAAATACAACATCCAAGCTAAAAGAATCCTGACATTTGTAAACATGGATCTCACTTCGAAAGTATGTTACCATTAAGGAGTGATGTAAAAACAAGCTTAGTGCAATAACATCTGACCATTGTGCATGATTTAAGGACTTGGACTTGTGAATTTACAACTTACTAGCATACGCACAACACGATGCATATATCACCTTTATTGAACTTCCATGGCAGCTGTGCCAGCTTCCATAAAACTGGTAACTAAACTTTATTTTTATTATTCCTTCTAGTTTTCCTTTGAGCCATATATCAAAGGGCATATCATAGTACTACGGAATAATTAAATACCATCATTGATGAGTAAATATTAACAGAACAGGGGCTATGAACCAATGCTGTTATATTCATATTTTTGTTAACCCATTTGCACTCCTCTTGATTTGAGTGTTAGAATTGTGGATAGCTTTATTGTAACAGCTATATTTGTGAATAATTAAATATAAGTAAAAGAATGTTGTTGGGTTCAAAAAATTACATTTAGGATTCTACTGGTTATGGACAATGCACCTAGTCATCTGGTAAATTTGGATTCTGTAAATTCTAATGTTAAAGTGATGTTCATTCCACCAAATATGACAGCATTAATGCAGCCCATGGACCAAAGGGTAATTGTGTCATTTAAAAAATATACCTAAAACCTTAAAACCTAACCTTTACCTAAAACTTAAAAAATATTACCTAAAACACTCAATTTAAACAAATGTTTTTATTAAATTTTATTTATTAAACAAATGAAAAACACTCAATTTAAACAAATGTTTGATTTGCTGGATGCAAATAGCAAAACAACATTGCACGAATTTTGATGAAAGTGCAATGCTATATATAAAAAAACATTAACATTAACCAAGGATATGAAGAACAGAACCGTGAATGCTGCACGGAGAAATTTTTGGCCAAATTGTGTTTCGAATTCTTCAAGTGATAAACTGTTGACGATGAAGTTGCTTAAATTGTGGGATTGGGGCAGCAATTTGAAGCTGAAGGATTCAAGGACATAGATAAGACCGATATTGAAGAACTTTTGCAATCCCACAATTCTGAATTAACTATACAAGACCTTCTTGAATTAAATAGTGAACAGGACAGTGATGAACATGAACAAGATGATGATGAGGAAGAAACACCCAAAACCAACCAATTTACAACCAAAAATATAATAGCACTCATTTAAATGATTCAGAATGGCATTGATTTCATTGAAAGCATAAATCCAGATCATGCAAGAAGTGATTCAGTTCATAGGGCATGCATGTTGTACATTGAAAGCATAAATCCAGATCATGCAAGAAGTGATTCAGTTCGTAGGGCATGCATGTTGTACATTGAAAGCATAAATCCAGATCATGCAAGAAGTACACAGTTTGTAGGGCATGCCATTGTACAGGGAAAGTGAAACTTGCCCTGTACAATGGAAACCACACTGCTACAATGGAATTGTGGATTCCAGAGGAATCTTGATGACATCAAGTCCCTCCTTCAGGTACACTGGTCCATCTGTGTGTGCCTGCAGAAGACATACTTGCAGCCAGTCACAGATTCCATGATCCAACACTTTTCACTAGTTTGCCAGGACTTGGATGGAGATGAGCCAGCTCACAGGGGTATCATTATTCTTGTGAACAACCATTTCAGGTCGTATCCCTTACCACCAACTACAACTGGTAACCATCTGCCTCTTTGTGGGGTTCTCCCTGACTGTCTGCTCAGTATATCTTCCATCCAGAAGCATAGTCTTCCGGGAAGACCTTGATGACATCATCTTACAGCAGACTTCAATGGACACAGTCCACTTTGGGGCAGTGCTGACACCAACGGAAGGGGTGGAGTCCTGGAGCAGTGGCTCCTGGATCCTTCACTCTCCCTATTGAACACTGGTGTCAGTACATACTTTCACTCTCCAACCACACTTTTACTGCCATTGACCTTGCCATCTGCTCTCCCTCTTGACTCTCCCATCTCGACTCGCCATGGGAGGTCTAGGACAACCCTTATGGAAGTGGTCACCTTCCTGTGGTATGTGCCATCTCTTGTTGGGGCCTTGTTACCCTTCACGTGTATCACAGTGGAAGCTTGATCAAGCTGACTGGAGTGGCTTCGAACATTTTTCTGAATTTGCCCACCACTCTGTCAGCCAGGAGCCAATCAATGTAGCAGTAGCAGAGATTACTGACTGTATCATAGATGCAGCTGCATCTACAATTTCTCAAACTTTGACATGGTTTACTTGTTTTACAAAACCATGATGGAATCCAGATTGCACTGCAGCTTGTAAGGCTCAGAACAAGCGTCCCCCAACCTTGAAGCATTCAAATGCACCAGGGGTGATGAAGATTCAAACCTGCCAGGGCATAGAAGCATTCAAATGTGCCAGGGCATACCAATCCATTTTCATCCAGCACCAGAACCAGAAGGAATCTTGGATCAAATACATGTCTTCTATTACCTGTACAACCAGTTCTAAGGTTGTGGGGGATAAAGTCTGGAAGATGAGTGGGAACTATACATCCCACTCATTATTGATCCTGGAGCACAATGGACAGGTAATTACTGATACTGTGGGAGAATAATTTTCCTCCATCCCTTCATCACCTTCTTATCTCCCCCCCCCCCCCCCCAAGTTTCTGGCCCAGAAGAGCAAGGCTGAACGCTCTCCGCTGTCCTACCACTTGAATGGTCTGGAACCTTACAACAGGCCATTCACAAGTGAAGCAGCTTTGCCTTGCTCTAAACACCTCGTGCATGTGCATCTGCTGTCAGACCAGACAATGTCCATTTTGTCATGCTCCAACATCTCTCACCATTGAATAAGGTTTGGCTGCTCCATCTTTTCAATCACGTTTTTCTTGAGGAGCAGTTTCCTAACTCCTGGCGAGTGGCTATCATCTTGACCTTCCCAGAGCCAGGAAAGGATTCCAAGATTCCTTCTAATTATCATCCCATTGCATTGATGAGCTGCGTGTGCAAGGTGTTGGAAAGAATGGTAAATTACAGACTCATGGTATTTAGAACACCACAACCATCTTTCCAACACCTAGTGTGGCTTTCACAGGCAATGGTCAACTCCTGACCATCTGATACACCTCGAATTGGCTATCAGAAATTCATTTTTACGTAGAGAGCACCTGCTTTCAATTTTATTCAACATCAAAAAGCTTACGACATGACTTGGAAATTCAGCATTCTTTGGAAGCTCCATAGGTTCAGTTTGAGAGGTCACATGCCAATCTTCATTTCTAATTTTTTATCTTCCCCAAGAAAGGGGGTGCCACAAGGCTGCATTCTGAGTGTTACGCTTTTCACTGTCAAGATTAATTCTATTACTAGATAACTTCTTCCATCTGTAGACAATGCCCTCTATGTTGACTATTTTAGCATCTTTTGTTCTTTGTCCAGCATGAGTATCATTGAAAGACAACTACAAATTGCCCTGAACAGTCTTTCATTTTGGGCGATATCCAATGGGTTTCGTTTCTCCTCACAGAAGATCACTTGTGTGCATTTTTACCACAAGTGTAATCTTCATCTGGATTCTGAGCTATGGCTCATGGGTACCACCATTCCAGTTGTGGTGGAGACCAAGTTTTATGGTCTCGTTTTCGACCAGATATTTACCTTTTCACCTCATATCTGACATCTCAGGTCCAAGTGCATGCTGCCACTGAACATCCTCAAGATCCACTTTTCTCTCTCTGCTTGGGAGCTGACCAATGTTGTTTGCTCCTCCTGTACCGTGCGCTTGTCCATCGAAACTGGACTACAAATCTCAGGTGTACAACTCCTCCCAGGATTTGGTGGTGAAAGTGCTGGACTCTCTCCATCGTCATGCCCTCTGTATTTGCACGGGGGCCTCCTGCACCTCACCAGTCTAGAGTCTTTATGTTGAGGCTGATGAATCTTATTTGTCTCTTCACCGTCCGCAGTTGCCCCTACAATATGCACCTAAATTGCGATCCCTGCTGAGCCATCCTTCTTGGGACTGCATTTTCAGTCCCAAGTGTATAATGCTTTGCACTAATCGCCCAACAGCCATTCGTCCTTTTGGTTTGCATGGCCGAGGTTACCGGACGAGACATCAACACCAGTTTTAATAACATCACACTGTCAATAGTTGAGTCACTCCCACCATGGCTCGCTTTTTCCATTCCTTGTGATTTTTCCTTGTGTAAATGGTAAATAGGTAGTCACTGGAATGGGAGCTATGCATCAATTCCCTGTGATGATGCATAGAACCGGCCAGGCCTAGCACCTAATGTGCCTTCTCATAGTACAGACCGTTAGTACCTTTCAAAAGAGATACTCTCTTGTGGAAGTGAACGGAAGAAGAGGGCTGCCAGATTAGTATGGCCTACTGATCTGGACAACACTGGCTACTTTTTTTTTTCCTACCCTGGAGGAGTGGTCAACCACACAGGGTCCTGGTGCTGACCATATAAACCCACTGGACTGGACTGAAATAAGGCTCTGAGCTTGATTATGGATCCTGAATTTGCTGCACTGGTGGACTTCTGTGGACGGAAAATCTTCTGCTGTGTTTTCTGTTTGTTTGTGGGTTGACAGCCCCAAATGAATAGATTCACAGATATATATATATCAGCTGGTGGATAATCCTGAGCAGAGGTCATTGCAGGCACCTGAACTCTTTGCTTCTAAAGGCATCATCAAATTCTACATTGGAGGAAGTCTTCCAGTGTAGATGGCTTCAGCCTTTTGTGGTGGGGGTCACAGACAACGGGTCTTTGTCCCATGTCTGTGATTAGGGGGCTGTTTGGTATTGTTGGCATTCCCTCTCTCAACAAACATAGTTTCTTTAACCATCCCACTAACCATTTTCTCTCCATAGGTAGTTGGAATGTGAGGACTCTGCATAGAGCTTTTTCTCTTGATATCCTCAGACAAGAATTCCATCATTATAATTTAGATATTCTCGGCTTGCAAGAGACCAGATGGACAGATAAAGATCAGATTCTTAAAAATAATCTTAAATTTCTCTTTTCAGGGAGGGACGACAATAAGCATCAATAATAATCAATAAAGCAATAAGCAATCAATAAGCATGTCTGCTTCTCAGCAGACGTGCTAGTGATGCTTTTATGTTAATGATGTTATGATAAAGACATGATCCCTAAGGATTTTACCAGAGCTATTATTATCTCTATTTTCAAAAAAGGTGATCGCAGTTCTTGTGATAACTATAGGGGTATCAGCCTACTCTCTGTTCCAGGTAAAGTTCTTTCCATGATTGTGCTTAATAGAATTAAGAATCTGGTTGACAGTCAATTGTGTGATGAGCAATGTGGATTCAGAAGTGGTAGGGAAGTGTAGATAAGATATTTTCACTTAAGCAGATTCTTGAGAAATGTTTAGAGTTTCAGAAACCTTTGGTTGCAGCTCTGTTGATTTCAAAAAGGCTTTCGACTCTGTTGATCATCATAATTTGTGGTTGATTGTGAGATCATATGGTATACCAAACAATTAGTTAACATAATGGAAGCTCTCTATAGTAACACTGAATCTTGTGTGAGAGTTGGTAAGGCTTGCAGCAATTTGATTAGCATTACTTCTGGTGTTCGACAAGTGTGCATTTTGTCTCCTTTTCTCTGTAGTTGTAAACAGAGAGTAAACTAAAGTGATGAAAATTGGTCAGGCAGGCTGTGATTCAGTTAATCTGAATGGTTGCAGTCTTGAACAGGTGTCCAGTTTAATTATCTTGGGAGCTATGTAACAGATACTTTTATATTTACTGGTGATGTCTGTCCTGAGCAGTTAGATACTGGTGATGTGTGACATGAAATTAACAGATGAAGAGGGATTGCTGCCGGAACTCTTAAGAATCTGGAGAGTGTGGAGAAATAGGCATATACATCTAAAGACTAAAATTAGACTGTATAATAGTTTGATTCTTTCTAGAGTTAGTTATGGTAGTGAAACTTGGACATTTTGTAAAAATGATAACAGGAAACTAGATCTTTTGATTCTAGATGCTTACACAGTATCTTTGGCATTAGCTGGTTCAACTTTGTAACTAATGATGAGATTAGGCAAAGGAGTTTGCAACCTCCTTTAAGCAGCATATTGTGCAGAGAGAGACTCCACTGGTTTGGCCATGTTGCCCGTATGGATAATTATAGATTGGCGAATAGGGTTATGAACAGTGTGCCTAAAGGCCTCAGAAAGAAGGGGAGACCTAGGATGCGGTGGGGAGACAATGTCAAAAAGGACCTTGTTAAAATTGGTATGCAATGGCCGTATACAGCTAATGTAGTTCAGGACAGATATGCTTGGAGAATTAAACTGCACGGTCTGGTTGGATCTCTGTAACCCATGGCTGCTTGAGAATGATGATGATGTAACTTTTTTATATATATATAACTTATAAAAATATATAATTCAGGCTTCAAAAATAATATTTTGTTTTTTAATTTGATGCATATTTTATTAAACTACAATAAATAATTTTATAAAGCCATCTGATTGCCATTTCTTAGAAGCACTAACTGGTATTGCCAATTTGTTTGTTAACGTTCCTATTTGCTGAAGCAATCTTCTGATTTGACACATCAGTGGGATCAGCCATAGTCTGCTATGATGTAATCATTGCAGACGAGATTCCACTGCAGTGTTCTATCTTGCTATCAGCCTCACCTTGGACCATGTGGTGGCTAAGCATCATTGTCAGTGTGTGCTTTACACTGACTCGCTTAGCTCACTACAGACTTTGATCTCAGTGAAGCATTGAGCTCACCCAATTCTTTCTAATATCCGCCATCAGCAACATTGTCTTACAGCCACAACAATCATCTGTTTCTGTTGGGTGCCTGGTCACATAGGTATCAGGAGCAATGACTTGGAAGATGCTGCTGCCAAGTTGGCCATGCCCTTGTCATGCTCTCCATTGTCTGTTCCATATCTGGATTTCTGGCAGCGTTTTACCATCAAGCTCTGGGCACATTGGCAGAGATCTTGACAGAACAGCTTATGAACAAGCTTTTTGAGATCAAACCTATTATCAAACCATGCAGTTTTGTTCCTGCAGGAATTGCAAGGAGGAAGTTGTACTTGCTCACCTCTGCTTGGGCCATTCATTTATTGCTCATTTGTTTCTTCTATGGGCGGATGACAAACCTAAGTGCGAGTTTTGTTGCACTGTTTTAACTCTCAAAAATATTTTAATTCATTGCCCTTGTTTTAACCTCAAATTTGACTGTATTTTACTTTTCGTGATTTTACGTCTGAGCCACTTACTCGGACATCTTTTATCTGATAATGCGTTTTTACCCCAATTTTTACTTTTTTTTACGGTATATAGATTATTTAACAGGTTGTAATTTTATGGATTTGTTATTTATTTGTTGTCTGACCCAAGTTTTTTACCCTTTATTGTTGTTTGTATTATTCACATCTTGTTGGTTTTGTCTTTTGCTTTTTACAGCATTTGGTTTTAGCTTTGATTGAGAGTTATCTGTCTTTTACCTTCTTTTTACCTCATTTGGTACATTATAGTCTTAGTAGCTCATGCATCATAAAACCCCAAACAATCAACGAACCAACAGTTGTCAGCCAGCTGAAATGAAATAAATCACCACAAAGTCATGAATGCACTTGAGTTAAGATTATTACGAGTGCAGTTTTTTATTGGTTCAACCAGAATCTCAGATTAACCAAAACATATCAACAATATATTTAACTCACATTATAAATCCATCAAAATGCAATACATTATGTAATAAATACACTTTTCAAAGTGTGCAAAACTCTAAGGTTCCAACTTTAAGGTAAAACTTATTTCAAAATTTTCCACTAAAATTAAACAGCATCAAATAAAAAAACACGAATCTTCCTCATCCTCTTTTGTTTAAAAGAAGAAAACGTAATACACTATTAGTGCCAGACAACTGAAATAATATACTTAAATTTTCAATTTCTAGCACTCTTTTGAGGTAAATCTTTATTTCATCAGGTTTCAGAGACTTCATTCCCACTCAGTTCCAAATGCTAACTGTACATGCTTCAAAATTCCTTTCGTGATGTCATGTAATCATTTTCGGCTGCTGCTATGGCAGTTGTCACTCTGCTAGTTGTCCTCATATCGTTGGCATCTTTGCTTTACTTTCTCGAAGTTGAACTCAAACTATTTGCTTGATGTAAGTTTTTTTTCCTTGAAGGTTAGCTTAGTGAAATAAGAGTTATTTATAAAGTCTAGCTGTATTGAGTGCTTTCTTATTCTATCAAATAAGAAATTTCAATAGGTTCATCAAACCTATCGAACATTCTTATAACAATTTCCTTTATCATCACAAATTCAAATTTTTATCTCCATATCATTAAAGTGATAGGCAGTTCAATAATTCCCTGAGGAATTGCTGCTTGGAACCCCAAACTAAGTTCAAAAGTCCATATGATCAGAGCTGCAATTTCAATTTACAACTTCTCTGAATTTTATCCCATACTTTCTTATGTAGACATGAAATATGAGCTCCAGTGTTGATGGGAGCTATGAATTCAGTATTTTTTTGATAACTTTATTACATACATGCATACACACACATATATATACGCATACACACACACATACAAAATCCTCATGCAGCCATGGGCTACAGAGGACTAAACAGACTGTGTAATTTTCCTCCCCAGACATGTCTGTTCTGAGCTACTGCTGCTGCATTTGGTCACTCTAGGCCATTTCTAGTAAGGTCCTGTTTGACATTGTCAGCCCATCGTTTCCTAGGTCTCTCCCTTTTTCTGAAACCTTTAGGTACACTGTTTATAATCCTGTTTGCTAATCTGCAGCTATGCATACGGGCAACATGACCAAACCAATGCAGTCTCTCTGCACAATATGTTGCTCAATGGAAGATTGATGACTCCTTCTGACTTCATCATTACTTACAAAGTCAAACTACTTAATGCCCAAGATACTGTGTAAGCATCTGGAATCAAAGGCATCAAGTTTCTTGTTATCCTGCATACAAATGGTCCATGTTTCGCTACCATAACTAACCTTAGAAAGAACCAAACTATTATACAACCTAATTTTAATCTTTAGGTGTGCACCCCTATTTTTCCACACTCATAGATTCTTAAAAGTCCCAGTGGCAATACCTATTCTTCTATTTATCTCATGCCACACATCATCAGTATCTGTTACATAGTTCCCAATGTAATTAAACTGAGACACTTGGTCAAGAGTGTAGCCATTCAAAGCAACTGAAGTACACCTGCCTGACCAATTTTCATCACTTTAGTTTTTTCTCTGTTCATCACCAAACATACTCTATTACCGGTCTTATCAACAAATTATCTCATCAACATCATTGGCCAGTAGGGCCAAATCATCTGCATAATCTAAATCAGAAATTTTGAAATCTCCAGCCCATTTAATGCCAAACTATTTCCTTTGCAAAGAATTTCACATAACAAAATCAATAACCAAACTAGAGAAAAGGGGACAAAATGCACTCTTGTCTAACTCCGCTATCAATGCTAAACTAATTGCTACAAGTATACAATTAAAAAGACCTTCTTGCTCAAAAATTAATATAAAATAATTTAAAATTCTCTGTCATTGAGCAATAAAATTTTAGAGTTTATCCTTCAAACTATTTGCATGTTGAAAGTTCTTAGGAGAGAACTCTCAGAAGCTTTTCGGAGCAAAGACAGCGCTCCGTCTTCAGTGAAGTGATGCTATGTACTGATGTTAAGTTCGTTTAGACAAAGAGCTTCTTTCCACATGTTGTGAAGGGTGATTCCAGTGTCTCGGTTGCAGGTGGGGACGGACGAGGTCATTATTTCAATAGCCTCGTGGACTATGATTCCGTAGAAAGTGGATGCGCGCAAGAAGTGTGGGTTTTCTCCTAAGAACTTTCAACATGCAAATAGTTTGAAGGATAAACTCTAAAATTTTATTGCTCAATGACAGACAATTTTAAATTATTTTATAATTGCTACAAGCCTTACCAACTCTCACGCATGATTCCTTGTTATTATAGAGAGCATTCATTACACTAACTTGTCAGGTATTCCATATAATCTAACAATCAACCATAAATTATGTCGATCAACAGAGTCAAAAGCCTTTTTGAAATCTACAAACTAGTAACTACAGGTTTTTGGAACTCTAAACATTTCTCAAGAATCTGCCTAAGTGAAAGTATTTATATCCCTACCACTTCTTAATCCACACTGTTCATCATGTACTTGTCCATCAACTAAATTCTTAATTCTATTAAGAATAATCATGCAAAGAATTTTACTTGGAACAGAAAGTGAACTAATTCCCCTATAATTATCATAAGAACTGTGATCCCCTTTTTTAAAATTCGAGACAATGATAGCTCTAGTAAAATACTTAGGAACAACACCTTTATCATACAAAATATTCAAAATTTCAGTTAGCCATGTGACACCCTAATGTTCCCAGCTCTAAGCATTTCAGTGGTGATTTCATCCACCCCTGGGGATTTATGCAGTTTTAGTTTCATCATCATCATCCTCAAGCAGCCATGGGCTACAGAGGTCCAACCAGACCGTAGAAATTAGTAGTTAGACCGTGCAATTTAGTTCTCCAAGCAAGTCTATCCTGAGCTACATCTACTGCATCTGGCCACTGCACACCAATTCTAACAAGGTCCTATTTGACATTGTCTGCCCACCGCATCCTAGGTCTCCCCTTCTTTCTGAGGCCTTTAGGCACACTGTTCATAACCCTATTCGCCAATCTATAATTATTCATACGGGCAACATGGCCAAACCAATGGAGTCTCTCTCTGCACAATATGCTGCTTAAAGGAGGTTGCAAACTCCTTTGCCTAACCTCATCATTAGTTACAAAGTTGAACCACCTAATGCCCAAGATACTGTGTAAGCATCTGGAATCAAAAGCATCTAGTTTCCTGTTATCTTGTTTACAAAGTGTCCAAGTTTCACTACCATAACTAACCCTAGAAAGAACCAAACTATTATACAGTCTAAATTTAGTCTTTAGGTGTATACGCCTATTTCCCCACACTCTCCATAGATTCTTAAAAGTCCCGGCAGCAATCCCTATTCGCCTGTTAATCTCATTCCGCACATCACCATTATCTGTTACATAGCTCCCAAGATAATTAAACTGTGACACCTGCTGAAGACTGCAACCATTCAAATTAACTGAATCACAGCCTGCCTGACCAAATTTCATCACTTTAGTTTTCTCTCTGTTTATAACCAAACCTACTCTACTACCAGTCTCATCAACAGCTCGAATGAAAGAGTTCATCTCATCAACATCATTTGCCAAAAGGGCTAAATCATCATCATCATCATCCTCATCCTCAAGCAGCCATGGGCTACGGAGGTCCAACCAGACGGTGCAATTTAGTTCTCCAAGCACGTCTATCCTGAGCTACATCTACTGCATCTGGCCACTGCACACCAATTCTAACAAGGTCCTGTTTGACATTGTCCGCCCACCGCATCCTAGGTCTCCCCTTCTTTCTGAGGCCTTTAGGCACACTGTTCATAACCCTATTCGCCAATCTATAATTATTCATACGGGCAACATGGCCAAACCAACGGAGTCTCTCTCTGCACAATATGCTGCTTAAAGGAGGTTGCAAACTCCTTTGCCTAACCTCATCATTAGTTACAAAGTTGAACCATCTAATGCCCAAGATACTACGTAAGCATCTGGAATCAAAAGCATCTAGTTTCCTGTTATCATGTTTACAAAGTGTCCAAGTTTCACTACCATAACTAACCCTAGAAAGAACCAAACTATTATACAGCCTAATTTTAGTCTTTAGGTGTATACGACTATTTCTCCACACTCTCCATAGATTCTTAAAAGTCCCGGCAGCAATCCCTATTCGTCTGTTAATCTCATGCCGCACATCACCATTATCTGTTACATAGCTCCCAAGATAATTAAACTGTGACACCTGCTCAAGACTGCAACCATTCAGATTAACTGAATCACAGCCTGCCTGACCAATTTTCATTACTTTAGTTTTCTCTCTGTTTATAACCAAACCTACTCTACTACCAGTCTCATCAACAGCTCGAATGAAAGAGTTCATCTCATCAACATCATTTGCCAAAAGGGCTAAATCATCAGCATAATCTAAATCAGAAATTTTCGTATCTCCAGCCCATTTAAGGCCAAAATCTTTCCCTTGAAGTGAATTTCGCATAACATAATCAATAACCAAACTAAAGCGAAAAGGAGACAAAATGCACCCTTGTCGAATACCAGAAGTAATGCTAAACCAATTGCTACAAGCCATACCAACTCTCACACACGACTCAGTGTTATTATAGAGAGCTTTCATTATGGTAACTAACTTCTCAGGTATACCATATGATCTCACAATCAACCACAAATTATGACGATCAACAGAGTCGAAAGCCTTTTCGAAATCAACAAAGCTAGCAACCAAAGGTTTCTGAAACTCTAAATAAACATTTCTCAAGAATCTGCCTAAGTGAAAATATCTGATCCACACATCCCCTACCACTTCTGAATCCACATTGCTCATCACGCAATTGACTGTCAACCAGATTCTTAATTCTATTAAGCACAATCATGGAAAGAACTTTACCTGGAACAGAGAGTAGGCTGATACCCCTATAGTTATCACAAGAACTGCGATCACCTTTTTTGAAAATAGGGATAACAATAGCTCTGGTAAAATCCTTAGGAACCATGCCTTTATCATAAAAGATATTCAGAATTTCAGTCATCCAAGTGGTAACCGAAATATTCCCAGCTCTAAGCATTTCGGTGGTAATTTCATCTACCCCTGGGGATTTATGTAGTTTAAGTTTAGAAACAGCCACAATAACTTCAGATTGTGTTATAGGGCCAACATTAAAGCCACCAATGCATCTATCATCATTGCAAACAATGGGAGTAGAACTAACTACATTGTTTAGAACATCACTGAAATGCTCAGCCCACCTAGCCATGACAGAATCCTCCCCTTCTATAACCTTACCTTGTTTATCCTTCAATCCTTGTATGCCAGTCCGTTTTCTACCACACAAAACATTAACTATCTGGTACAGCTCTCTGCTGTTGTGCTGTCTAACTGCTTCCTCGGCTTTGTCAGCCAAACCATCAAGCCAAAGATTCTTATCAGCAGCTAACTGATCTTTTACACGTTTATTAAGTTCTCTGTAATGCTTTCTATTAGGACTAGTAGGGTATTGATTAAAGACATTCCTGCAGTTCTTTCTTTCCGAAATAAGCTGAAGTGCCTTATCACTCAAATAATTTTGCTTCCTCTGTTCCTTTTTACCCAAAAGAATACTTTTGTTTTCAAGAAAAGCCTGTTTTAACTGATCCCATTCTTTCTCACTTCAGCAGTAAGCAAACCACAATTGTCATAAGTAGTCTATCATGGTATGCTTTGGCTATATCTGGATCTTTCAGACCTTCAGTGTTAAAGGTAATTTTCTTAACTTTAGCACTTATCTTAAGCTTCAGCTGCAAGACACTTTTGACCAGGTTTCGGACCCAGTTTTTGGCTCCCCTGTATGATCTGGTATTCCTAACTGAACTAGCCCATTTGCTGTTTATTAAAATATAATCTATCATATTTTTGTGCAACCCATCAGGTAAAACCCATGTATTTTTATAAATGTCCTGATGTTTGTAGTATGTGTTAGTTATGTGCGCCGAAAGCAGCAAAACATAACTTTGCAGAAGGCTTTACTTGAGGAACTTTAGTGTCTCACTGAAAATATCCTAATTCAAGTTTTGCAACTTGCTGTTTTTCTGTAGCAAAATCATTCAATGTGTCATACTCATGCAGAAAAAAAAGTCTTAAAGTTTTTCGTTTTTTTTTGTAGTGAAATTTTTTGACCAAGTTTCATCATATGAAGCTTGTCATGAACATAGATCTACCTCTTTTATTGTGCCTTATTGGTACATTCAGCACAAATTGTGTGGACCACATTACTTCCAGTTGTACAGGAATCTGTGTATACGTTTTGCAAGACTACCTCATATTGCTGCCTTGGTGAGGATTGCATCCATTATTGAATTAGTAAAACTGATTTTGTAGATGCTGTGTATTGCTGAGCCAATATGACTAAATTTGCAATCGAATTTACATTTCTCACTTCCAAAAATTCTCCCAATGATAACACTAACTGAGATATTACACAATTAATAATGTTGATAATAGCATTAAAATAGTTGATATAGCTCTACTGTGCCCCCAAATAAATGTTTCAATGTCATCTCCTTTCCATTACCTTCGTGAAAAAGGTCTGTGGTTAAATATATGTAATCATCACGAGGATAGATTTCTGAAAATTCTGTTTTTAAAGTCCACCCAATATTCTATCCCTTGACAACATCCAACCGATAATAAGTTTATTGGATCCAATTAAACAAGATATAGTGCAAACGACCTTTTCATTGCATAGCACTTCATTAGAAAGAAGTGCTCTTCCGTGGACTTCACAAATGTCCATATGCTGACAGATGTTTCGAACCATCAAACCTTATGCCAGGTAAAAGCCAATGAAAACAGTTTGGATGAATCTAATAACTGGGTCAGCAACTCATTGAGTTGGGGGGGGGGGGGGGGGCGTTGATAGTATTATATTACTTGTTTTTAGCAGAATATTAATTGGAACTCTCCATTCAAAGTCTAAATATTCATTTACTGATGTAGCATTATCAGCTAAGTTCATATTAAGGGCTGTTGTTGTTGTTGTTCCCCTTTCAGTACAAGAGTTGTTAAGCAGGCCATGAACACTTCTGCTTCTTTTATTACAATTCCTCAACCTTTCTGTTACTCTTACTGCCACTTTTAGGAGTCATAATGGTCTAGTCAGGCATATTAGTAGCAGACATGTGAGCACTCTGCCAAATTTTTCAATTTATGAAATTAATTTTTTTTTCTTGAGCAGCATTCATAGGTACTGCTATACAACAACACAATTCTAAAGCTACACCAAGCTTGGCAATAAATTTGCTTATTGAAAAGTTTATATATTGTGTCAGCAGATACTTCTAATCACTACAAAAATACAATAGTTATGTTATCTATAAATCAGCAATATTAGCGCTGAAACATAAGTACTTTGACGAATACTATTGTTAACCCTTCCAGTGTCTGAAACATCTGTATACTTTTGCAGAATTCGAAATGAGAGGCCAAGGACATATATATCCGTTTTTAGTACAGCCAAAAATAAATCGATTTTTAAAAAATAAAAATTACTGTTTTAAAATTTTTTATACATATTTTATAAAAATATGTAATTCAGGCTTGATAAATAATATTTTCTTTTTTCATCTGATGCATATTTTATTAAACTATGACAAATAATTTATTAAAGCCATTTGATTGCCATTTCTTAGATGTGATATAAGGTATTGCCAATTTGTTTGTTAACATTACTCTATGCTGAAACAATCTCCTAATTTAAACTCGGAAGTTTGATTTGAATTATTATCAACAAATTTTCTTTTAGTTCCTAAAAAAGTTTCTAAAATCTCCTGATAATTAACAAAATACTGCTATTTTTAAAAAATGTAAGATTTTGGAAGTAATTATGAAATATGTACCTATTTTTTCGGTATACCACTGTAAAAGGTCATTAAAATTAATCTCTTTCCACAATGTTCAAAATTTTTAATAAAATTCAGAATTAAATTCTCTTTAACGTGTTATATAACATGACCTATTTCTGTTGTTTAGTTATTTATGAAAAATATTCTAAAGGTTGACTTGTTTGTTGGACTCTGCAACAACCTGAACTTTTCTTCATAGTATGGTGAACTAAATTGCACGGTCTGGTTGGACCTCCGTAGCCCATGGCTGCTTGAGGATGATGATGATGATGGTATGGAGAAAAAAAATTACAAAATGGAAGAAATGTATACTGTAAAGAAGAAGATTATTTGTTATTCAGAAATAAATAATCCTTCTATTCGTGTGCATTATAATCATTTCAGTATATTAGTGTTTTTTAAATAAATTTTTATTTGTGTTGCCAGATGCATTTTATGACTCTAAAAAAAGTCCTATTAAAATAAAATTTGCCATTTTTTTTGTTAAACATTTTATTTTCAGAAAAAATCAAGAATTAAATGCTGATTAATTTGGTATATAGCATGCCCTAATTCCTTTCATTGCTTATTTGGCAAAAAGTTCTAAATTTAAATTTTTTTGGCTGAGCATAGGGAGAAAATAGTTTGACCTCTGGATGGAAACCAGGTTTTCAGGCTGAACACTGAAAGGGTTAAATGTCTTGCTTAACAGTAATTTCGGCGTAATCTGCCATAAATCTATAGTTATTAAAACTAATGAGCTCAGAAAAGTTCGTTAGGTAAACTCAGACATTCTTTTATTGTCCTGTAATGCTCCAAAGCATGCTATTATTTTTCTGCCTGATAGCTGAAGTTGGGCACCAGGCAATTAATCTTGCCAAAAAATAAGTTAGGGTTCCTTTTTAAATTAGTATACATCAAGGAAGAATTTAAATTAATGGTTGTCCAAAAATAATAGTTAAATCAATATCACTAAAACAACTCGACTCAAGAGAAAAAAAAAATCAAAGTCAAATACAATTTCATAAAATTAAATGTTTATTTGCTTATTGACTCACCAATATAAAGCATCTACAAAGCAATTCCTCAGAGTCATTCACCAACACAATGTGCAAAACTTAAATATCTCCACCTACAACTCTTCTCCCTCACTTCAACACCAACTCACTAACCTTCACTACAACTAACTCAGTCTCACGCTGGCTTAAAGGCAAATGTGGCACGTACCAGCATTATGCTTGAAGCTAAATTTGCATCGGTGATCATACAATGATGATGGTGTAACCAGCTGGTGACCTTGTTCGTGGTGGTTAGCGGCCATCGATCAAATCAGAGTTGCACAGTTGGCAACACTATGGAGAGAAATGATGGTTAAAAGAAAAGAAAGGCCCCAAAATAGTAATTATAACATAAATAAATTAACACTGGTTAAGGAAATGCAAAAGTGAATGGTGAACATCACATTGATTGTACCATGATCTTCAGCCCCTTTTTTTCAGAAATAAGCTATGTAGCCTTATCACTGAAATGACTCTGTCTTCTATTCACCATTTTACATAAAACAGTAATACTAGTTTCAACAATAACATATTTTAAACAGTCCTTTTTATCCTCAGCCTCAGTAGTAAACACCATGATTGTTGTAATGTTTAAGTAACGTTAATTAATATTAAGTAACCTTAGTTTTGGCTGTCTAAGGGTCTTTCAGTGCTTTAATATTAATCCTTCCAGAGTACCAAGCCTAAAAAAGAGATGGGTAACCCATCTTTAATTTCATTTTTCATTGTGATCAGCCAATAAAATTTACTTTAGAACTTTCTGTCAAATAACTAATGGAAGAATTATGGCATGTTATATGCCAAATTAATCTGTATTAAATTTTATAAAAATAAAATATTTAATTGAAAGGACATGATATTTTATTCTAATATGATTTTTTTGGAGTGATATAGTAAAAATCTGGAGTTACTCAGCACAACAGCAGAGAATTGTATTAGATAGTTCATTTTTGTGTATCAGAAAACGGACAGGTATAGAGATTTGAAGGATAAACAAGGTAAAGGTTATAGAAGGTGAGGATTCTGTCATGGCTACGTGGGTTGAGCATTTCAGTTGTATTCTAAACAATGTGGTTAGTTCTACTTCCATTGTTTGTAATGATGATAGATGCATTACTAGCTTTAATGTTGCCCCAAAAAACAGTCTGAAGTTATTTTGGCTATTTCTAAACTAAAGCTATATAAATCTCCAGGGGTAGATGAAACTACTACTGAAATGCTGAGATCTGGGAATGTTTCAGTTACCACAATGGTGACTGAAATTTCTATCTCCCTTGATAAAGACATGGTTCTTAAGGATTTTACCAGAGCTATCCCTATTTTTAAAAAAGGTGATTGCTGTTCTTGTGATAACTATAGGGGTATCAGCCTACTTTCTGTTCCAGGAAATGTTCTTTGCATGATTGTACATAATAGAATTAAGAATCTGGTTGATGGGCAATTGTGTGATGAACAATGTAGATTCGAAGTGGTAGGGGATGTATAGATCCGTTATTTTCACTCAGGCAGATTCTTGGGAAATGTTAGTTTCAGAAACCTTTTGTTACTAGCTTTGATGATTTCAAAAAAGATTTTGACTCTTTTGATTGCCATAATCTGTGGTTGATTGTGAGGTCATGTGGCTTTCCAGACAAGTTAGTTAATGTAATGAAAGCTTTGTATAATAACACTGAATCATGTGTGAGAGTTGGTAAAGCTTGTAGCAATTGGTTTAGCATTACTTCTGAAGTTCAAAAAAGGTGCATTTTGTCTCCTTTTCTCTTTAGTTTGGTTATTGATTATGATATGGGAAATTCACTTCAAGGGAAAGATTTTGGCCTTAAATGGTCTGGAGATCTGAAAATTTCTGATTCAGATTATGCTGATGATTTGACCTTGTTGGCTGATGACGTTGATGAGATCAATTCTTTCATTAGGGCTGTTGATGAGACTGTTAATAGAATTGGTTTCGTGATAAACAGAAAGAAAAGTAAAGTGATGAAAATTGGTCAGGCAAGCTGAGATTCAGTTAATCTAAATGGTTGCATTCTTGAGTAGGTGTCACAGTTTAATTATCTTGGGAGCTATGTAACATATACTGGTGATGTGTGGCATGAGATTAACAGAAGAATAGGTATTGCTGCCGGGACTTTTAAGAATCTATGGAGAGTGTGGAGAAATAGGCGCATACACCTAAAGACTAAAATTATACTGTATAATAGTTTGGTTCTTTCTAGGGTTAGTTATGGTAGTGAAACTTGGACACTTTGTAAACAAGATAACAGGAAACTAGATGATTTAGATTCCAGGTGCTTATGCAGTATCTTGGGCATTAGGTGGTTCAACTTTATAACTAATGATGAGGTTGGGCAAAGGAGTTTGCAACCTCCTTTAAGCAGCATATTTTGCAGAGAGAGACTCCGCTGGTTTGGCCATGTTGCCCATATGGATAATTATAGATTAGTGAATAGGGTTATGAACAGGCCTCAAAAAGATCATTCAAACAAAATAGTGAACTTTAGAATTTTTTTGCCATATAACCAATAGCAGAAACAGATCATGTTATATAGCAACAGTAAAATTGTTTATGGGTAAAAAAATTATGGAAATTCAAGGAAAAGCCAGGTAATTAAAATTTTATAAGCACTTTTCTTAATAGTAAAGTTATACTGTATTTAAACAGTAAGTAATATTCATATTTAATCCACAATTACGCTGTTTAACCTAAACATGTTCACCTTACACTTAGCACTATTTTTTACATAGTCAAGGTATGAAATGTTTCGTTTATGATAAGTTATAGCTTACGGATTTTTTTTTATCATTAAAAGGTTCCGCAGTAAAGGTGAAAATCATTACCATCTCAAAGATGTCCGTCAACAGTCCTGCTGGCTTCAGTCAGTTGTGTGCTATCCTTCTTGCAGTATTTTTTCAGAGGCTTTTTTCAGGATGTTATCTGAAGCACTGTTGGTTTTACTCAGATGATCATTGAGTTGTAGCACTGATGTTTCTTTTTGAAGTCTAGATACCAGTCCTGGTTTATTTGTTGAAGATATTAATTCAAGTATGTTCAGCATTATCACATAGGCTGAATTATTAATTTTCCAAAACTCATTTGTGACACACAGTATGCGCAAAAGTATTCTCCATATTTAACATTCAAATGTTTCAAAACAACTTTAATGGACTTCACCCTCAACTTATTAAAATGTTTAAAACATCTTTTAAAAAATGACCAATTTAACTCAAGTTTTAAGTTAAGAAACACCAAAATCAAAAATAACATTAAAATTTAGAGTAGGGCCCCATCATTTCATGGAGTCAGGGCGATACGTTCTGCCTCGACGTGTGTGGGGCTTCATCTGGCAATAAACCTCTCGGTGTTAAGTCTTTAAATAAGAGCATCCCTCTATTGGTGACTTTTTGTTTTTACATGTTGCTCACACAACAGGCTCACACAACCTGTTGTGTGAGCAACATGTAAATGAGGCCGCTGGAAGGGCCGTAATGAGAATGACATGTAAATGACATGGGGACATGTAAATGAGGCCGCTGGAAGGGGTGGAACTTCCATGTTGCATAGGTATTCTTTATGAAGATTGATTAAAATATTTTCAGTGTATTGTAACTGATATTTATTTGGTGGAGCAGCTATAGTTTTATAAGTGAAATTTTCTACTTGTATTTGATCTTGTACTGTTGTTTGCGATAATGCTGTATTATTTCTTTTATTTTTTTATATCCTGATGGTGCTCTGACATACGTTGTTCATGTGTTCTATATGTTTTACCTTATATATTGATTCTTTCCCCCAATATATTTTCAGCATCTGGTATTTCTATTTTATATACTCTCCCCGTTGGAATACATTTATCTCTGTCATTAATTATCAGTTTTTTAATTGTATTATTAACTGTGTGTGGCATATTTAAATCGTGTTTTATTAGGGTGTTTTTCATAGTTTTTGACACTCCTGGTATATATGGGAAACTGTGTGTATATTGTACTATATTTGTTACTTGTGCAGGATTTGGTTGCGTTGTTTGTTGTATTTTAAATTTTGCTGTTTTTTGAATTTTTTTCTACAAGTTTATCGAGATATCCGGCTGATCTTGTTATATCATACATTGTTTTTATTTCATCTTGTAATATTATATTATTAGATGAATATCTATAGGCAGAAATAAAATATGTATTTATTGCCAATTTTTTATAATTGATAGGATATGCTGAGTTTTATGG
Organism: Ryuthela nishihirai; assembly: GCA_038380435.1. Classification (NCBI taxonomy): domain Eukaryota; kingdom Metazoa; phylum Arthropoda; class Arachnida; order Araneae; family Heptathelidae; genus Ryuthela; species Ryuthela nishihirai. The sequence goes on along the minus strand of JAWZYU010000011.1, from coordinate 82,222,565 downwards.
TATTAAGTTGGGAGTAAATGTGGGTTTTCTGTATACTGCAGTAGTGCAATTTAAATGTTTGTTTAGTCATCATATCCGAATATTAAAGTGTATTGAGTTGGTGGGAATATGGACTAAAGAAGTCAAATAATGCTCTTTCTAAAGTATAGGTTGGGGCCTTGCATTTATTTATTAACACTTCCAGTGTACATGCTGAAAAATAGTTTTCCATCCAGAGTCTAAGCTATTTTCTCACTATGCTCAGCCAAAAAAACTTTAATTTTAGAACTTTTTTGCCAAATAACTAATGAAAGGTTGGTTGTTGTTTTACCTCTGAGCGGCACTTTTTTGCACACCATGGGCTAAATGGCCAGGTCACATGGACCCCGAAGGCTCAGTGAATGTTGGGGAGGGGACCCACTGGAACAGCTGTTGGGAGACAGATGGTAGCCTCCCATCAAGGCCATTTAGCGTGTTCTTTAACGTGCACAGGGTATGGCTCTCCTGCACACGGGGCCACGGCTTAATGTCCCATCCGACGGACGGCGGCCTTTCCAAGCCCATCGGTGTCCCCTACTGATCGTGGGCAGGGCGGGGAATTTTGCGGAGATAACTAATGAAAGGAATTATGGCATGTTGTGTACCAAATTAATAAGCATTTAATTCTGGATTTTCTGAAAAATCAAGTATTTCAGGAAAAAGACGATACGTGTTATTTTAATAAGACTTTTTTTAGATTCATGTAGTAAAAAAAAATGCATCTCGCAACACAAGTAAAACTTTTCTTAAAAAGAACTAATAGACAAATGATTACAGTACACATGAAAAAATGACTATATATTTCTGAATAACAAAACAAATTTTTTTTCTGGTTTTAAGTAAATATTTTTCTCGTTTTGTAATTTTTTTTCTCGGTACCATACTTTGAGAAAATTCCAAGCTTTTTGCCAATTGTGCAGAGTCAAACAAAACAAGTCAATTTTAGAATTAAAAAAAAAATAACCAATCAACAGAAATAGGTCATGTTATATATCAAATTGAACAGAATTTAATTACGAATTTTATAAAAATAAATAATATAAATTTCCAAGCATATTGATTTTAATAAGCCTTTTTTAATGTGATATGGTGAAAGAAAAAGATCGCACTATACAATTAAGGCTTCACTTTGGAAAACCTGATGAATAAAAATAGTTAAATTATATATATATATGTCGAAAGGACATTTCCTCCTAAATAATATAATATTCAACCTGAAATACGAGTTTTATTTCTTTTATTGATTCTTTTCAGTATCGTATATTTTAAACATGGCCAGTGTTATACAACGTTGTTTAGACTTCTCACATTCATGGAATTTTCTAAACTGGTTATGAAATAGAAAAAAACTTTCTTGGCTGCTTTATTTGCTAAACATTTTGAATTTTTTCTTTGGGTGTTGAAGTTTGACGGGCTAAATGCAGAAAGGTTTGTGCACCAAAGCACCAGCCCTTCCCGAAATTGCTCTCCCAGATGACTGCCGATTTCCACTGCAAGGAAGTCTATTTTGCTTCCTTATCCAAGACATTCATTTTCAGACAACAGTACAAGCTCAAAGTTTTTTTACTTAAAAAACAAGTAATAATTAAAAATTACATGTAACCTAATGGGATATTCAATAAAATATCTGCAACAACTTTTAAGCCGACCTCCGATCTAGCATAACTTGTAAAGATTGATAAATCAACCGATCGGAAAGATCTCTAACTAATGGAAGTAAATCTACAGAAATTAATTTTCTTCCATATCCAAAACCTCATTTATTTTCAGAAAATGATACTAGATCAAAGTTTTACTGGTAAAGAAATAAATAATAAAATAAAAATTAACATGTTGCCTAACATGATGTTAAAATATCCACAGCAAGAAGTTGTTGGCCAGCCACAGCAAGAAGTTGTTGGCAGCATACTACATAGCATAACTGTAAAAAAAAAACAATACTTATTAATTAGCCAAAAAATTGCTAATTTATGAAAATAAATCTACTGAAATGAAAATTAAGGTTTAAAAATATAAAAAAATACCAACTTTACATAGGGTATCCAATATGTTGGACCAAAACTGTAAACAAGACTTTATAGCAAATGCAACGGAGATTGCATGTGTCAGCTATCTTCGTCTTGTTTTCCCAGTGAAGCATAACTAATTAAATGCAGCTGCAACCAGAATTTCTAAGAAGGATGTGTTTACTTCCAGTTTTGTTTTTGCAGGTGGTAAAGATGCCTAGAATGCTGGGAAAAATGATAAAATAACTTGGAAATACTGAAATAGGTTTATGACAGAAAAGAGTGTGATATGGGGAAAAAATAGCAGTACATATTCTGTAATTACTTCCAAATTCTATCGCTTTTAAAAATAGCAGTTTTTTTGTTAATTTTAGGAGATTTTCGAAAATTTAAGGAAATATTTGTTGATAATAGTTCAAATTAAACTTGTGAGCTTAAATCAGAAGATTGCTTCAGCAAATAGGAACGTTAACAAACAAATTGGCAATACCAGTTAGTGCTTCTAAGAAATGGCAATCAGATGGCTTTATAAAATTATTTATTGTAGTTTAATAAAATATGCATCAGATTAAAAAACAAAATATTATTTTTGAAGCCTGAATTATATATTTTTATAAGTTATATATATATAAAAAGTTACATCATCATCATCATTTTCAAGCAGCCATGGGTTACAGAGATCCAACCAGACCATGCAGTTTAATTCTCCAAGCATATCTGTCCTGAACTACATTAGCTGTATATGGCCATTGCATACCAATTTTAACAAGGTCCTTTTTGACATTGTCCGGCCACCGCATCCTAGGTCTCCCCTTCTTTCTGAGGCCTTTAGGTACACTGTTCATAATCCTATTCGCCAATCTATAATTATCCATACGGGCAACATGGCCAAACCAGTGGAGTCTCTCTCTGCACAATATGCTGCTTAAAGGAGGTTGCAAACTCCTTTGCCTAATCTCATCATTAGTTACAAAGTTGAACCACCTAATGCCAAAGATACGGCGTAAGCATCTGGAATCAAAAGCATCTAGTTTCCTGTTATCTTGTTTAGAAAGTGTCCAAGTTTCACTACCATAACTAACCCTAGAAAGAACAAACTATTATACAGTCTAATTTTAGTCTTTAGGTGTATATGCCTATTTCTCCACACTCTTCATAGATTCTTAAAAGTCCCGGCAGCAATCCCTATTCGTCTGTTAATCTCATGCCGCACATCACCATTATCTGTTACATAGATACCAAGATAATTAAACTGTGACACCTGTTCAAGGATGCAACCATTCAGATTAACTGAATCACAGCCTGCCTGACCAATTTTCATCACTTTAGTTTCCCCTCTGTTTATAACCAAACCTACTCTACTACCAGTGTCATCAACGGCTCGAATGAAAGAGTTCATCTCATCAACATCGTTTGCCAAAAGGGCTAAATCATCAGCATAATCTAAATCAGAAATTTTAGTACCTCCAGACCATTTAGGGCCAAAATCTTTCCCTTGAAGTGAATTTTGCATAACATAATCAATAACCAAACTAAAGAGAAAAGGAGACAAAATGCACCTTTGTTGAACACCAGAAGTAATGCTAAACCAATTGCTACAAGCCTTACCAACTCTCACACATGACTCAGTGTTATTATAGAGAGCTTCCATTATATTAACTAACTTGTGTGGTATACCATATGATCTCACAAACAACCACAAATTTTGATGATCAACAGAATCGAAAGCCTTTTTGAAATCAACAAAGCTAGCAACCAAAGGTTTCTGAAACTCTAAACATTTCTCAAGAATCTGCTTAAGTGAAAATATCTGATCTACACTTCCCTACCACTTCTGAATCCACATTGCTCATCACGCAATTGACTGTCAACCAGATTCTTAATTCTGTTAAGCACAATGATGGAAAGAACTTTACCTGGAACAGAGAGTAGGCTGATATCCCTATAGTTATCACAAGAACTGCGATCACCTTGTTTGAAAATAGGGATAATAATAGCTCTGATAAAATCCTTAGGAACCATGCCTTTATCATAAAAGATATTCAGAATTTCAGTCATCCAAGTGGTAACTGAAACATTCCCAGCTCTAAGCATTTCGGTAGTAATTTCATCTACCCCTGGGGATTTATGAAGTTTAAGTTTAGAAACAGCCAAAATAACTTCAGATTATGTGGGGCGGGGGTGGCTCAGTCGGTAGCGCGCCAGGCTCGTAATCTGTAGTTCCCAGGTTCGAGTCACAGCTGGGTCAGCGTTGAGATTTATCTCCGCAAAATTCCCCGCCCTGCCCACAGTCAGTAGGGGACACCGATGGGCTTGGAAAAGCGCCGTCCGTCGGATGGGACATTAAGCCGTGGCCCAGTATGTGGGAGAGCCATACCCTGTGCACGTTAAAGAACACGATGGATGGCCTTGATGGGAGGCTACGATCTGTCTCCCAACAGCTGTTCCAATGGGTCCCCTCCCCCAACCTTCTCTGAGCCTTCGGGGTCCATGTGACCTGGCCATTTAGCCCATTGGTGTGCAAAAAAGTTCCGCTCAGAGGTAAAACAACCCAAGTTATGGGTTGACAGTTTAATTCTTGTAATAGTTGAGTCTAAAATTACGATTTATTCTGTTTTATTGGTTAATATAATTATTTCAGAATTGGTTTTTAAATCTTTTAATATTTTTGTTTCATTTGCTATGTTAAATTTTTTAGTTTCCTGATTCTTTTGTTTTCTACTATGATATATTTTAAAATGTTCTTTATCTTTTTCCATTGTTGATATTATTTTAATCGTTTGTTCTATTTGTGGTATTAATTCTGTTAATTTAGGTATTCATTTTGGATGTGTGTATTTTGCCCCTCTTTCTAATATTTGAATTTGTTCTTCAATCAATTGCATTTTAGATAGGTTAAGAAATTTCGTTTTAGTGTTTTGTTTATTTGTTTCATTAATTTCATTATATGTTATATTTTGTCTCTGATATAAATTATTTAATTTTTTTGTCATGTATTTTAATTATCTTTAATGTTTTCCTCTCTATTTGATAATGAAAACTGCCTAATGATTGATTTAACTCTATGTAATTAAATTCGTTATTAATTTTAAATATTCTAAGTATGTTTGATTTTCTAATTTTGCCTCGAGTCTTTCTAATTACTGTTAATAACATTTTATTTTCAGCTGTACTTAATATTTTTTCGACTATTTCTTCAAACTTTTTCTTATTAATCAGTGATAATTTAGGTATTAATCTATATTATTTACAATTTATCAAAAATTTGTCTTGAGTAATTCCGATTCAGGGAGACTCTCATTTTCCTAAATTTTTTGGTCTCTTTATTTGAGACCATGCACAGTATAATAGTTTAAACTACACAGCAAGTTGTTTAAACTTATTTAATCCACAATTATGCTGTTTAACCTAAAGCCCTTTTGAGCAACAAGGTCAACTTAAAATTTAGCACTATTTTTACATAGTCAAGGTATGAGTTGTTTTGGTTATGGTAAAAAATAAAGAGACCAAAAATTTTAGGAAAATGAGAGTCTTTCTGAATCAGAAATTACTTAAACTTAAATTTTTGGCGAATTGTAAAAAATATAAATTAATACTTAAATTCTTACAGATTAATAAGAAAATGTTTGAAGAAATGGTCAAAAAAATATTAAGTACAGCTGAAAATAAAATGTTATTAACAGTAATTGGAAAGACTCAAAGCAATATTAGAAAATTAGAAAATGAAACATGCTTAGAATATTTGAAATTAACAATGAAAATTAATTACATAGAGTTAAATCAATTATTAGGCAGTTTACATTATCAAATAGAGAGGGAAACATTAAAGATAATTAAAATACATGACAAAAAGTTAAATAATTTGTATCAGAGACAAAATATAACATATAATGAAACTAATGAAATAAATAAACAAAATACTAAATCAAAATTTTTTAACCTATCTAAAATGCAATTGAATGAAGAACAAATTCAAATATTAAAAAGAGGGGCAAAATAAGCAATATCCAAATTGCAGATTTTTACCTAAATTAACAGAATTAATACCACAAATAGGACAAACGATTAAAAAAATACCAACAGTGGAAAAAGATAAAGAACGTTTCAAAACATATCATAGTATAAAACAACACAACAGAATCAGGAAACTGAAAAATTTAACATAGTAAAAGAAACAAAAATATTAAAAGTTTTGAAAACCAATTTTGAAATAAAAATCATATTAGCCAATAAAACAGAACAAATCGTAATTTTAGATAAAAATGTATATGATATAAAAATAACTATTACAAGAATTAAAATGTTAACACATAATAAAAAATCCAATAGCTATAACAATAAAAAGATTACCAGACTTAAAAAATGATCCGTACTTACCTCAAAGTATAACTAAAGCATGTAGACCACCAATATATCCTGATATCCCACAGATGTTCATAAAAATTAAATTGCATAAAGAAAATCACCCATTTAGACCCTTAATAAATAAATGTAAGGTCTCAATCTATACTTTAGAAAAAGCATTATTTGACTTCCATGTCACAACAGTACTTCAGTGTACATGAAGTCTTGGATCTGGTCACCTCTTCTAATTGGTTTGTTGTTGGTGGACGGCCATGGGTTCAGACTGAGGATATCCCAATGGGATCACCTCTGTTGGGACTCATGTCCGACATTGTAATGCACCATGTTGAAGAAACTGCTTTGAAAAAAGCAAAATACAAACCTTTAACATCTTTGCGTTACGTGGACAACACATTAATTTTCTGGGACCACCCTATACATGAACTTGAAAAACTAATAGGTATCTTTAATAGTATCATGCCTACTATAAAGTTTACACATGAATCTGAAGTGAACAGAGAACTGCTATATTTGGATATGATCATTAAATATAAACATTTAAATTGCACTACTGCAGTATATAGAAAACCCACATTTACTCCCAACTTAATGCCATACAACTCAGCACATCCTATCAATTATAAAAAATTGACAATAAATACATATTTTATTTCTGCCTATATATATATATTCATCTAATAATATAATATTACAAGATGAAATAAAAACAATGTAGTATATATCAATAAATATTTAGTGGAAAAATGTTTTGCCGACATATGGGAATTGAACCCGCATCTCTCCAGAAACATGTCAGTGTTTTTAACTGCATGTTTCTGGAGATATGCGGGTTCAATTCCCATATGTCGGCGAAATATTTTTCCGCTAAATATTTATTAATTTATCAATGTCAAAAGAGCATCAGGTCATGCTGCGATTATCATCTATGTTTAAATGTATGATATAACAAGATCAGCCGGATATCTCGATAAACTCGTAGAAAAAAATTCAAAAAACAGCAAAATTTAAAATACAACAAACAACACAACCTAATCCTGCACAGGTAACAAATATAGTACAATATACACACAGTTTCCCATATATACCAGGAGTGTCAAAAACTATGAAAAACACCCTAATAAAATATGATTTAAAAATGCCGCACACGGTTAATAATACAATTAAAAAAAACTGATAATTAATGACAGAGATAAATGTATTCCAACGGGGAGATTATATAAAATAGAAATACCAGATGTTGAAAATATATTGGGGGAAAGAATCAATATACAGGGTAAATCTGAAAAAGTGGGCAAAACTTTACTGGGTGGTAAAACACAGCTATACGAGCAATATTCGTCATAAAAAGTATGGGCGGAACGCAAACGGAGAGCCGCTAGGTGGCGTTGGAAATGGTATAAAAGGGTCGGTCCTCGCACCCAACGGCATTTCTACCTTGGATTGCCAAGAGGATGGCTGGTTATACTAACCACGAAATGGCGGATATGCACTTGGTGTACGGTGCGGCGGATGGGAATGCAAGTGAGGACCGACCCTTTTATACCATTTCCAATGCCACCTAGCGGCTCGCCGTTTGCGTTCCGACCATACATTCTATGACGAATATTGCTCGTATAGCTGCGTTCTACCACCCCGTAAAGTTTTGCCCACTTTTTCAGATTCACCCTGTATAGGTAAAACATATAGAACATATGAACAACGTATGTCAGAGCACCATCAGGATATTAAAAAATAAAAGAAATAACACAGCATTATTGCAAACAATAGTACAAAATCAAATACAAGTAGAAAATTTCACTTATAAAGCTATAGCTGTTCCACCAAATAAATATCAGTTACAATACACTGAAAATATTTTAATCAATCTTCATAAAGAACATTTATGCAACATGGAAGTTTCACCCCTTCCAGTGGCCTGGAACCTCCTGTTGTGTGAGCAACATGTAAAAACAAAAAGTCACCAATAGAGGGATGCTCTTATTTAAAGACTTAACACCGAGTGGCTTACTGCCAGATGAAGCCCCACACACGTCGAGGCAGAACGTATCGCCCTGACTCCATGAAATGATGGGGCCCTACTCTAAATTTTAATGTTATTTTTGATTTTGGTGTTTCTTAACTTAAAACTTGAGTTAAATTGGTCATTTTTTAAAAGATGTTTTAAACATTTTAATAAGTTGAGGGTGAAGTCCATTAAAGTTGTTTTGAAACATTTGAATGTTAAATATGTAGAATACTTTTGCGCATACTGTGTGTCACAAATGAGTTTTGGAAAATTAATAATTCAGCCTATGTGATAATGCTGAACATACTTGAATTAATATCTTCAACAAGTAAACCAGGACTGGTATCTAGACTTCAAAAAGAAACATCAGTGCTACAACTCAATGATCATCTGAGTAAAACCAACAGTGCTTCAGATAACATCCTGAAAAACGGCCTCTGAAAAAATACTGCAAGAAGGATAGCACACAACTGACTGAAGCCAGCAGGACTGTTGACAGACATCTTTTAGATGGTAATGATTTTCATCTTTACTGGGGAACCTTTTAATGATAAATAAGTCCCTTAAGCTATAACTTACCATAAACGAAATAACTTGACTATGTAAAAATATGCTAAGTGTAAGATGAACTTGTTGCTCAAAAGGGCTTTAGGTTAAACAGTGTAATTGTGGATTAAATAAGTTTAAACAGCTTGCTGTGTAGTTTAAAATATTAAGTAATATTCACAGTTTCCTGTTGACATTAACACCAATAAATGAATAAATATATTTATGGAAAAAAATTTCACCATCATACTGAATTTGAACCCACATCTCTCCAGAACCATGCCAGAATATTCTACCATTGAATTAATGTCAGCTCTCTTTTTCCCACTTAATATGACTTTTGAACTCTTCCCATGATTTCAGCACCTTTACTTAGCACCATCTATGATCTGAGATGGCAGCTATATCTTTAATTGTTGGAGTGAATAAGATGTAAATAATTTGTTAAATCACCTCATGCTTAGCTTTATTAATGATTTAAGCAGTAAGCAATATTCACAGAATTACCTTGTTGATGTTAACATAAATCAATAAATTTATTGATTTAGTTTTTATTATTAAGTGATAGTATGATTATTTATCGATTTATTGACATTAATGTAAACAGTTAACTCCGTAACTTACTCTATAACTTTATAATTAAAAAAAGTGCTGTTGTTTGAAAATTGTTTTTTTTTTTTGTTATAATATCCTAATGCATATGCTTGTATTTTTTGCCTATTGGCAAACTCTAAGACAACTCTTAATAAGTATAAATGTTACTTTAGAAACAAGGTATTTAAACAAAAGTGAAAAATATATAATTAAAAAATGACAATGAGCTATGAAAAAAATTAAATAAGAATATCTTAAATCAATTAAATTTATTTACCACTGAAATTGAGATCACACCATTCCAGATCAATTTGCCTTAGATACTGCTACAGAAAATGTGAACTACACAACTGCCAAAACTTCAATTAAAAATTGCAAATTCTGAATGTTAGCTGTGAAATTACTTTAGTAGTTTCTTAACTAGCATTTACTAAAGTAAAGTGCTGTTGTGTGAAAAATAAATTTTTTAATTGTGATGTCCTAATCAGATGTCTCATAAGCTAGATACCATTTGAGGTCAAATATATCTAATGATTTCATTTTCAATCAGGTTTAAAATAATTATTCTTTCTAATTGCAGTATATATAAATTCTGGAAGTAGAATTGAAAAATATATATTATATCATTGATATTATACTCACTTGCAATCAATATTCCAGTATTTCATTTTTGAATCAGGAAAGCTTAAAATCATTTTTTTAGATTCAAGAAGATATTTCTGGGGAAAAAATTGTGATTTTTCTGGATCTATTTCATATCTTTCAAAAATTATGTTTTTCAAGAAATCAGTAAAAAGTAGTTAGAATAGCTCAGTCAGTAGAGCACGAGACTCTTAATCTTGGGGTCGTGGGTTCAAGCCCCACGTTGGGCGATAATTTTAGCTGTCCCGTGGCCGAGTGGTTAGCACGCTTGGCTACTGATCTAAGGGACCTGGGTTCGAGCCCCGGATTAGGCATGGATGTGTGTGTCGTTTTTCTGCTGAGGTCCTGCCATCCTCTCAAATCTCCTACTGTGGCATATAAACTGACAGGCTCCTGCCAGACCTCTGTGGCAAGCAGCTGCTTGAGGGGGTATTTATTTTATTTATTTATTAGTAAATAACAATACAATTCAAATACATATAATTATGGGCTCATACATAGACTGTAAGTTTCAAACCAAAACCAGACATTTGATGCTATGTGCCTAACCACCATGCTTCTCTGATATTGCCAATTGTGATTTAAAAGAAAATGATTTTTCAAAATTTTCAAATTCATTTGCTCACTGCACAAATAATTAGTCATATCCCAATGTAAAAGGGTTATGTCCATTCAACAGCAACAGAGGGTACACCAGTAATAAATGCATCCTGCAAATAGCTGTGCCACGCCTACGGGGTTCATACAGTGATGAAGTGGTTGTGTGTCACATATATGTTAGTTTTTCCATGAAAAATGGGTTGCACCAAAGATGTGAATGAGTGGCAAAAAGGTGTCATTGCATTTGGCCGAGCCAAAGGGCATAGGGTGCAAGAAGTTACTGCCCTTGCAGGTGTATTGAAATGTACTGTCCAAAGGGTCTTCCAGCAGTGGCCTACATCACAGTCCACCACTAATTGTCGCCAAAACTGTGGCAGACTGTGCTCACCAATAGGGACCGCAGTGTGTCATGCACTATTAGAACAAATTGCTTTGCAATGAGGCAAGAATTGCTCCAGTCAGTCAATGCAAGCCTACAACAAGCCAAACGAACACTCCAAAGGGAATTGCATGCCATGGATATCTGGAGCAGAATACCATGGAAGAGACCCATGTTAACAGCTCTGCACAAGGCTGCACGGTGCCACAAAGACTGGACTGTTGATTCTTGGAAGCATGTGATCTGATTGCATAAGTCACATTTTTTTTATACTCAAATGATGCAAGGCACGGGTACATAGTAAGCTGCATGAAGCCTTCCATGCAGACTGTGCGCAAGGTTCTGTTCAAGCTGAAGGAGGCTCTGTGATGTTCTGGGGGTGTTTCACATATGAGGAAATGGGTCCTTTGGTTGCGGTGATGTCACACTTGAACCAGAAGGGCTATATGGAGCTATTGGATGACCACATGTTGCCTTTTGTGCAGCATCTCCACAGTGAACACCAGAAGATATCCCAGTCTTCCAAGACAACAATTGTCATGTGCACAGAGCTCGAAGTGTGTTGGATTGGTACGATAGAATTCTGAAACCTTCGAACATCTTAACTGGCCCTCCAAATCTCCGGATTTGAAAGCCCATAGAAAACTTGTGGGACTATTTGGGGCAATGAATGAAGAGCCATCCGGCCAATCTCACTCGAACTGCAGCATTTGCTGCTGGAAGAGTGGATGAATATTGATGTGCACTACATACGCACACTGGTGGCATCCATGCCAGACAAGATTTCAGCTGTTCTTTGGTTGCACTTAGGCATTATGCGCAATTAGGTGACATTCAGCCAGGGGTGATTAATTTTTTGTCCAGTGAGCTTATATCCTATAATTGAGAAGGATAATATAGAAACATCAAAATAGTAATAAATGTAGAAACATCAAAAATAAATATACTAAAATGAAACAAAAATATATACTGGTGCACTTTTATATAAATCACTAAAATCTTGCAATTAAAAATATATTCATGGGATATCTGATTTCTTTTGATTGAAAGTACAGCTAGGTAGACTTTAGTTAAGCATTTCAGCTTGCTAGAGCTCTCTGTGGTCTGTAAATGGTAGCTAGGTAGTCACTGGAAGGAGAGCTATGCACCAATCCCCTGTGACGATGCATAGAACCGGCCAGGCCTAGCACCTAATGTCCGACCCCGCCTTCTCGTGGTGCGGACCGTTAGTAACTTTCAAAAGAGATACTCTCTTGTGGAAGTGAAGGGAAGGGGAGGGCTGCCAGATTAGTGTGACCTACTGATCTGGATAACTATGGCTACTTTTCTTTTTTTTCTACCCTGCTGAGGAATGGTCAACCACACAGGGTCCTGGTGCTGACCATATAAACCCACTGGACTGGACAGATATATGGCTCTGAGCTTGATTATGGATCCTGATTTTGCTGCACTGGTGGGCTTCTGTGGAGGGAAAATCTTCCGCTGTGTTTTCTGTTTGTTTGTGGGTTGACAGCCCCAAGTGAATAGATTCACAGGATATGTTTATCAGCTGGTGGATAATCCTGAGCAGAAGTCATCGCAGGCACCTGAACTCTTTGCTTCTATTGGCATCGTCAAATTCTACGTTGGAGGAAATCTTCCAGTGTAGATGGCTTCAGCCTTTAGTAGTGGGGGAACGGATCTTTGCCCCATGTCTGCAATTAGGGGGCTGTTTGATATTGTCGGCATTCCCTCTCTCAATAAACATAGTTTCTTTAAACATCCCAGTAACCATTTTCTCTCCATAGGTAGTTGGTGGTGTGAGGACTCTGCACAGAGCTTTTTCTCTTGATGTCCTCACACAAGAATTCCACCATTATAATTTAGATATTCTTGGCTTGCAAGAGACCAGATGGACAGATAAAGGTCAGATTCTTAAAAATAATCTTAAATTTCTCTTTTCAGGGAGGGATGACAATAAGCATCACCAAGGCGTGGGTCTGCTTCTCAGCAGACACGCTAGTGATGCTCTTCTAGGATAGAAATATAATAAATAATAACATAGTTTCTTTAAACATCCCAGTAACCATTTTCTCTCCATAGGTAGTTGGAATGTGAGGACTCTGCACAGAGCTTTTTCTCTTGATGTCCTCACACAAGAATTCCACCATTATAATTTAGATATTCTTGGCTTGCAAGAGACCAGATGGACAGATAAATGTCAGATTCTTAAAAATAATCTTAAATTTCTCTTTTCAGGGAGGGACGACAATAAGCATCACCAAGGCGTGGGTCTGCTTCTCAGCAGACATGCTAGTGATGCTCTTCTAGGATATGAGTGCATTAATCAAAGGTTTCTTACAGCAAAATTTCAGACAAGCGTTAAAGACTTGAATGTTATCTGCTGTTATGCCCCCACTGAGGATGCCGATGAGGATGATAAGGATAGGTTTTATGAACAACTTCAGGATATTTTGAATTCTGTCAAGAAAGGAGATATTACCCTTGTTCTTGGTGACTTCAATGCCAAAGTTGGTACTGACTCTGACCTTTGGGGAGGAGTAATAGGCTCTTTTGGTATTGGTAGCTGCAATGGCAATGGGCAACGTCTCCTACAGGTAAGTAAACTCAATGGATTCAGAATAACTAACACTTATTACAAACACCGCGACATACATAAGTACACATGGGTTTCACCTGATGGGCTGCATAAGAATATGATTGATTACATACTAATTAACAGTAAATGGGCTAGTTCTGTTAGGAATACCAGGGCATATAGGGGAGCTGAAAATGGATCTGACTATTATCTTGTTAAAAGTGTGTTGCAACTTAAACTTAAAAATTGTTGTGCTAGGGTTAAAAAATATACTTTTAATACTGAAGCTCTGAAAGATCCAGTTATAGCCAAAGCTTACCATATAGGTTACTTAGTCATTATGACAGTCATGGTTTGCTTACTACTGAAGTTGAGGAAGAATGGGATCATTTTAAACAGCTTTTTTGGACACTAACAATACTCTTTTAGGAAAAAAGGAGCAGAAGAGGCAGAATTATCTGAGTGATAAGGCACTTGAGCTTATTTCGGAAAGAAAGAACTGCAGGAATGTCTTTAATCAATACCCTACTAGTCCTAATAGAAAGCATTACAGAGAACTTAATAAACGTGTAAAAGATCAGTTAGCTGCTGATAAGAATCTTTGGCTTGATGGTTTGGCTGACAAAGCCGAGGAAGCAGTTAGACAGCACAACAGCAGAGAGCTGTACCAGATAGTTAATGTTTTATGTGGTAGAAAACGGACAGGCATACAAGGATTGAAGGATAAACAAGGTAAGGTTATAGAAGGAGAGGATTCTGTCATGGCTAGGTGGGCTGAGCATTTCAGTGATGTTCTAAACAATGTAGTTGGTTCTGCTCCCATTGTTTGCAGTGATGATGGATGCATTGGTGGCTTTAATGTTGGCCCTATAACACAATCTGAAGTTATTTTGGCTGTTTCTAAACTTAAACTACATAAATCCCCAGGGGTAGATGAAATTACTACCGAAATGCTTAGAGCTGGGAATGTTTCGGTTACCACTTGGATGACTGAAATTCTGAATATCTTTTATGATAAAGGCATGGTTCCTAAGGATTTTACCAGAGCTATTGTTATTCCTATTTTCAAAAAAGGTGATCGCAGTTCTTGTGATAACTATAGGGGTATCAGCCTACTCTCTGTTCCAAGTAAAGTTCTTTCCATGATTGTGCTTAATAGAATTAAGAATCTGGTTGACAGTCAATTGCGTGATGAGCAATGTGGATTCAGAAGTGGTAGGGGATATGTGGATCAGATATTTTCACTTAGGCAGATTCTTGAGAAATGTTTAGAGTTTCAGAAACCTTTGGTTGCTAGCTTTGTTGATTTCGAAAAGGCTTTCGACTCTGTTGATCGTCATAATTTGTGGTTGATTGTGAGATCATATGGTATACCAGACAAGTTAGTTAACATAATGAAAGCTCTCTATAATAACACTGAGTCGTGTGTTCTCACACACGACTCAGTGTTATTATAGTGGTATTATAGGTGTTCGACAAGGGTGCATTTTGTCTCCTTTTCCCTTTTGCTTGGTTATTGATTATGTTATGCGAAATTCACTTCTAGGGAAAGATTTTGGCCTTAAATGGGCTGGAGATACGAAAATTTCTGATTTAGATTATGCTGATGATTTAGCCCTTTTGGCAAATGATGTTGATGAGATGAACTCTTTCATTCAAGCTGTTGATGAGACTGGTAGTAGTGTAGGTTTGGTTATAAACAGAGAGAAAACTAAAGTGATGAAAATTGGTCAGGCAGGCTGTGATTCAGTTAATCTGAATGGTTGCAGTCTTGAACAGGTGTCACAGTTTAATTATCTTGGTATCTATGTAACAGATAATGGTGATGTGCGGCATGAGATTAACAGACGAATAGGGATTGCTGCTGGGACTTTTAAGAATCTATGGAGAGTGTGGAGAAATAGGCGTATACACCTAAAGACTAAAATTAGACTGTATAATAGTTTGGTTCTTTCTAGGGTTAGTTATGGTAGTGAAACTTGGACACTTTGTAAACAAGATAACAGGAAACTAGATGCTTTTGATTCCAGATGCTTACGCAGTATCTTGGGCATTAGGTGGTTCAAATTTGTAACTAATGATGAGGTTAGGCAAAGGAGTTTGCAACCTCCTTTAAGCAGCATATTGTGCAGAGAGAGACTCCATTGGTTTGGCCATGTTGCCCGTATGAATAATTATAGATTGGCGAATAGGGGTTATGAACAGTGTGCCTAAAGGCCTCAGAAAGAAGGGGAGACCTAGAATGCGGTGGGCAGACAATGTCAAACAGGACCTTGTTAGAATTGGTGTGCAGTGGCCAGATGCAGTAGATGTAGCTCAGGATAGACTTGCTTGGAGAACTAAATTGCACGGTCTGTTTGGACCTCTGTAGCCCATGGCTGCTTGAGGATGATGATGATGATGATGATGAAAGCTCCCTGTCAGCTAGTGAGGGAGGGTGCTAAAAATAACTCCACCTTTGGGATTGTATCTCTTGGACTGTGCAAATGGCAATTTTTAACAAGAGCAAGTTTTTTTATTTTCTGATGCATCAAGTGGTGAAATAAATTTAATAAAAATAGCATTATTTAAGAGCTCTAAACATCTGTTAAAAATATATAAATTAACTCAAAATTTTATATTTTTAAAAAGAAAATTTAAATTTCTTTTGTTGTATTAATGACACAGTTTAGCATTTATTGCCATATATGCAGGCTTTGTGAACCACGTTTTTATGGTCATAGCACCATAAGATTTAAAGAAGTTGGGTTCATTGAAATAGGTATGCCCAGTATCAGACAGCCCTCTAATTACAGCCTTGGTGCAAAGATCCATTCCCTGTGTACTAGGAGCTGAAATCCCAATGCCTGTAATAACTCAGATAAGTAATGATATATTTTTATGATTAGAATCCATCCCACACTTTTGAATACTAGCAAGCCGACATCTGAAACACAATACTTCAATTTAAATTTTGTGATGTAAGAATTAGTTTCAATTGTCAAGGTTCCTATGATGTAAGAATTAGTTTCATGGGTTTCCTGTGATGGCTTCTGATCAGGATGATCTGCCATCTGATATAAAGTATTCTGTGTATTTATTAATTCAGGGCTGGCAGCAGGTGAAATTAATATGGCAGTTCTCCTTTTCTCTTTCCTTTCAGATGGGAGAATATTTCCCTGCTAGGTACTAATGGCCTGTATCACAAGAAAGCATGAGAGGATGTTAGATGCTATTCTTGGCTAGTTCTGTACACTATGACAGAGGAATAGTACACAGCTCTCCTTTCATTTATGCCTAGCAACCATTTACAGATATGTTTTTTTATGTTTGTCAAATATATATATATGAATTTTTATATTTATCATCCCTACAAACTACACTTGAGCTACTAGGGTGAGGATAATCTCCCCATGAATAATCTGGAGTTTGTTGTAATTTTAAGTATTTACTAAAATGTAAACATGTGTTTTTTGTAGGGTTTTTCCTCTTAATGGCACTTTTTTATACATAATGGTCAGGTCACAAGGACCCGAAGGGCTCAGAGAATGTTGGGGAAGGGGACTCGTTGGACAATTGTTAGGAGACAGAAGGAATACTCCTGTCAAAGACATCCAGTGTGTTCTTTAACTTGCATAAGGTATGACTCTTCTGCACACAAGGCCACAGCTTAATGTCCCATCCAATGGACAGCAGATTTTCCAAGCTAGTCAGTGTCCCCTTTCTGGCAAGGGCAGGGTCAGGGTTTAGTAGAGTTAAATCTCAACTTGGACACATTTGGAACTCGAACCTGGGAACTGCAGATTACTAGCTTGGATTGTACAAGATTGCCTTAGATTCCCTATACTTATTCATGATATCTATTCCATATCGAGTGTCATAATTCTATCCTTAGCTTATACTGGCTGATACTCTTTTATATCTTTATTTAGCTTTGGTGATTTTTTTTTTTAAGTGCAGAGCCAAATTTCCATATTTAGTGATATATGTTTTCCCAAAAATGTTGCCATTCATCAGTCTCTTTAATTCTGTAGTTTTAAAGTAAGTTTGTATGAAATAAATAAGTGCAAGTAACACTCATCAGTATTAGATAAAGCTGCAAACATAATAACTCTCATCGAAATAAGCAAATAGAGCAGAATTATAATAACTGTGTTTATAATTTTCAACTTTTTTCTACATTTAAAAATATTTTATCTTTGTTGCAGATGAGTGAGGAAGAAATTGAATTAATGAAAGGAAAAATAATAGATAAACGGAAAATCTGGCATGAAAGTAATGAAATAGAAGTTGGAAAACGATGGTCATTTGAGGAAGGGGTTGGTACACTAATAATTAATTTCTGTTGTGATTATTTCACTTTGAAAATAATTGTTTTTAAGTGTTATAGAGAAATAAATTTCATTAAGTTTTAATAATAGTGATTTTATACTTTCACCTCATTGCATTGACAACCACTAATGCTCCCCCCCCCCCCTAATATCTACTGATTTTATACTTCATAAAAGTGGCATAGAGGTTACTGAAATTCTATGCAAATGTTAAAAAACGCCCATAGGAAATAATTTGCCACTTTCTTTTAAAAATTCACTTTTACAGTGTTTGGATTTCTGAAACTGTGAACTCACTCTGGTAATCAAATTAAATTTGAAGTGTTTTCAGAAAATAAAATACACAATTTTAGAACTTCTTCCTGAAATTACTAACAAACAGATATAGGTTATGTTATATTATGCCAAAAGAAAGCGCATTTAATTGTAATTAATAAGTATATGTATAAAATTAATAATAATATGACAAAAATTCAAAGAAATAGAAAGGTGGGTTAATTTTTTACACTTTTTCTCAAAAATTAATTTTGTAACTTTTTAAAAATTATTTCATTTTTTATTAATTACTTCATTATTCTAATATGAATAGTTCAGAATATTTTTATTTTTGTTTAAATATTTCATTTATTTAGTTTTTTAAATTTTTTTTTTAGTCATGTTACATGACAAATAACATACTTATTATTCAAATAATGCACTTAGATATTTGGTTATCAGCAAACTCAAAGTTAAGGAGTACTGCCACCAATAATATATAATTCAAAAGTTAAAGAGCTGGGAAAAATAATATAAAAATATTTCAATGCATTATAAAGCTTAATTTAAGCACTGAAATTGAGATTAAATCATATCTTATATACAGGGTGTTGAAAACTCTCTGTATAAATTTCAGTGGGAGATAGGGAACACCAAGACAAACCTTTTTCATCTATGAATGTATGTCCGCTGACATCACCTTTTGGAGAGTAACCGCCTCCAGAAATATCGGTGGAGCTGGTACATAAATGAATGGAAACAAGTATCAACAACATGTTTATTTAAAGAAGGTGCTCAAAGTTGCGACCGATAGCAGCATTGCACGTATGACAGTGTCAAAGCATTGATTGCCATACATGTTGAAAGAGTTTAGGAATTTTGCGAACAGTTGCAGCGGCAACAGCGATTCTTGCGATGAGGTCTTCATCTGAGTCAATGGGAGTCTCATTAATGAGGTTCGTCATGTGTTCTGTAACGCTCCAAAGATTATTAACTTTTAATGTTGGACCTTTTGTCTAATCCAAATTTATTCCAATTCCGGATAGCTGAATCAGGTGCCAGGCAATAATAACTTGCCAAATAAAGTTGAAATATGGTTCATTAATGTATATTATCAAGCATTACTTGTTGAGTAAGAATTCAAAAATGATTGTCGTTTAATTAAAGATTAAATATAATCAAAAATATCAACTAACGTTGCTCAAGAGAAAAAAAAAATAGCAAAGAATCAAAAGTTTCTAAAACAAACAAAGTTTATTTCCAAAGATTCAACTCACCAAACTCAATGGTCGGAGTACAAAAGTTGTAGCAACTCACATCTATCTAAATTACATCTCCACTCTGTGACCCATTGTCACCACTCTCTAACAACACTTCACAATCTCACAAACTCATCTCTAACTGTCTCAATAATGTGACAATGTGACTTAACATCACTTAGTTATAACGTGCGTACAAGTCCGGAACGTGACTGTCGCACGCCAGGAAAGACATTTGTATGATATGATGATCACTCTAGCTATGACACAAGAGAGGTCGTGTCCTAAACACATGCATTAGCGGTTGTCACTCAAAAGATCGGAATTGCACATGAGCAACTCCTATGCTCTCGAAAACAAGAGCTGCAATGTCCAAAAAATTAAATTAAAATCCCCAAAATGATAAATCTAACGTAAATTAGGCAAAACTGGTTAAGGAAAAGTAAAAGTGAATCCGTGGACCATCACAGTCCCCAGAGAAAAAAAATCGATACACGTTAAATCGGGGAATCTTCGTGGCCAGGTTTCAGGTTCGAAAAAGGTTTGTCTTGGTGTTCCCTAGCTCCCATTGAAATTTGTTGTAACGCTCCAAACAATGCAAAATATTTAAAGTTTTATGCTCCGGATAGCTTAGACGGGCGCCAGGCAATAATTAACAAATTGCCAAAATGTAAAAATAAATTGATTTAGGGTTCAAATGCCAGCGAGCGTTCATAAGTAAGAGTCAAAAATGATTCTTAACAAAATAAGAGTTAATGTAAAAAAGATCCTAAATTAGCGTTGCTCAAGATAAAAAACTATAGACTCAAAAGTTTATAACAAAACAAAATAGATTTATTTCCAAAATAATTAACTCACCAAGACATCAATGAAGAAACTAAATTCTGTGCTACACGCACGGTGCTACACACCTTACTACATCTCTCTGCTCTCTCTACAACTCTGCTCTCAGTCCTCAAGTGACTCGCAGGTCACGGTTTTGACAATGGGCCGGCGCATGCCGGGAAAGACATTTGCATACAATGACGAAGGACGCAAGCTATGACGCAAGAGGGGGCGTGTCCTTGGCACGCGCTTTAACGGTTACGGTCGGAAGTTCGGAGTTGCGCGTACGCAACTCCTAGAAACTTGAAAACGAGTGCTGTGATGCCGAAAAGGAAATAAAAATCCCCAAAATGATAAATATAACGTAAATTAAACAAAACTGGTTAAGGTAAAGCAAAAGTGAACGATGGGGCATCACAACTCCCCCTTCCAAAGGGAGTCAAAATGATTGACCTAACAAATTTTGACGAGCAATTTTGAATAAAGGACACATCTTACGTCATTTACACATGGCTGAACATAAATAAGTAAAAGTATGCTAGCGCAAATTTTGATATGATGAGCTACTCTTACTTTGACACAATTTTCCAGCACAACCAAAGGTACCTCCTCCCTTTTCCTCCTAACAAAAATATGTAATTAACAGCTAACCTAGTGTACTTACGTACCAGTGGCTGTGACAGTTAACTGTATACTAGCATCATCGGTCTAACTAGTATCACATTCTGATACAAACTCGAAATTGGCATATCTTGAACTGTACAGAAAATAAGGTTAATGAACTCCTAATCTTTTTAAGTCTAATAAATGTTAAAAAGATGAAAAGAAAAAGTGATTCATTATATTTGTTGTTAGCGGGGTAATAACTTCCGCTTTTCCCCTAACCACAATAAAAATTCGTGAAAGCTAATTCTTCACCTAAATCACATAAAAAAACGGGTATTCGAACACCGTTATCTCCTCCTAATTACATTAAAATACGCAAAGCTAAGAAAATTCAAAATTTACAAACAAGCGGGATTGTAATCATCCGCTAATTCTTCTCCTATTCACAGAAATCGCGATCTAGCTGAAATAAAAAATCATTAGTTACCTCCCCCTTCAGAGCTAACGTCCCCCTCCCAAAGGAGTTATGCTGATAACAACTCTGTTATCAGACTATGCCATTTGGGGACAGCTCCAAAAAGGTACACACAAAAAAAACAAAATTCTGCAGTCATCATCATGGTCATCATCTATATATACCAATAAATACTGCCAATGTCATCCACAAAAATTACGTATCATTGACACATAAATATCACTGATGACACTGAACAGATTTAAACACATATACATAAATCGTATCTAAGAATAAAGAAAAAAAGAGTGTAAATGATTTATAATATACGATGATAACATTTCATCCAATAACTTTTACATGAATCTCTTTTTTTTTTACATAAATTCACTTTGGAATGCACGTTATTTTACAATACAAATTCTTAAATCACTAATTCTCTTTCACTCTTCTCATTCATATCCAGAAACATTTTACAATTTCTAAACTTTCCAATATCGACTTACAAAATGTTCAGCTATCAGTCAGCTGAAAAAAAAATCTACAAAAATACATTTTAACTCACGTTAATACAATAACTAGAACCTTGATGAACAAGAATGCAAAAAAAATTCTATTCACACAAGTATAAACTCGAACTACAATAATTTCACTTTTCAAAAATAAATATCGAACTCTAAAGTTTCAACAAGAAATTAAACATCGCTAACTGTATAATTCACAATAAGGCTTCTTCTTCGTCTTCATCTATTCCAGAAAAAAAACATTTTATAACTCAATCAAGTGCCAAGTGAAAGAAAAATATACTTAAATTTCATTGTTGGCACTCCGTGGCGATAAATCATCTAGTCCGTTTCCGATAACATCTTTCCGTCGTCGTTGGGTGGCTTCACGTAAAGTTGTTACTGAAGATCTCGTTCAAGTCAAGTCGTCGCTGTAGATCTCTCTCGTGACGTCATCTTCCCGATGTTCGCTGCCGGTTGTCGCTCTGCAGGCTCTGGTCGTTTCGTCGGCTTTTCGTTGCTCCGTGCGGATTTTTGAAGAACCTTTTCTCGTACTTTCTAGGCTTATTGGTGTCCGCCTCCAAATGACGCTTTAATAGTTGAGGACCTCCAGACTTGTCAGGAATACTTGCGGTCGGCACAACTTCTTGGTTGGTTTTTTCTTCACTTAAATCAGACTCAAAATTATTTTTATTATTATTACTTTCTTTTAAAACTTCTACTTTAAAAACCTTTTCAAAAACGGCTTCCTCATACGATTCTTCTACTTCACAAACTTCGTTATTTAAACACTCATTATTTGTACTAACGGGACATTTTATAGGTGTTTCTGAAATAATCTGTTCTGGACCACAAGGTAAGTCAAAAAGTCCACGGGACCACGGCTGCACTGTCAATTGACATTCGTCATTATTATCGTCGAAAACTTGTTCCTTAGCAAACTGAAGATCGACTTCTGTATCGTTTTGATCTGTTACTTTAGTTACTTCGTGACAATCAGTAACAAAAGGAAAAGCCATAGTGGCAAGGCATAACTCATGAGAGGGCTTTTCTTGAGGAACTTTGGCCTCTCGTTTCAAAGATCCCGATGAAAGTTTCCCGAATTTTCATTCCTTTTATAGCAATAATTCTCAGTATGTCCTAGTCGGCCACAAAAATTACAAGTGAAAGATTGAGGTTGTTTAACCAAAGTTTTAGGTCTAGTGTTATGGTTCGAAGCTTGACGTGGCAAAAAGTCTCTACTTCGTTCATATTCTATAGTTCTAGGCGCGTTCGGCGCAAATTGTCGGGACCGTGTAAATTCCGGTCGTGCGGGAGTCATTCTACGCGACTCAACCTGATATCGCTGCTTTGGCGGGAATGGCATCCATTGTTGGTTATGTGTATTTGCTGCAGATTCTCTTCTTGCAGTGTATTGCCGAGCCAATTTGACTAACTCGGAAACGGAATTCACGTTTCGTATTTCTAGGAATTCTCGGATGGGCAAAAGTAATTGAGACAATATGCAATTTACAATATCAATTTCAGCGGCATCAGCATCGTACAGCTGGTATAATTCTACTGTACCCCATATAAATTTTTCTATGTCATCTCTTTCCCTTTGTCTTCGTGAAAACAACTCTGTAGCCTAGTTCTGTAAAATCATTATAAGCCGGATATATGTCCATGATGTCGTTTTTAAATTCTTCCCAAAGTTCTATGCCATGACGACATCCTACGTTATTCCACCATTGCTTAGCACATCCAATTAGGCAAGATACTGCTAAAACAACTTTTTTATTGCTTGGCACTTCATGTAAACGGAAGTGCTCCTCCATGGACTTGACAAATGTCCACGATGACGGACGTTTCGAACCGTCGAACCTTATCTCAGGTAAAGGCCAATTAACATAAGGACTATAGTTAATGGATGGGTTGGCAAATCGTCGTTGTGGCGGTTGAAAATACTCTGTTCTATCGCTTGCTTCTGGCGGAACAGAAAATGGAACCTTACGTTCAAAGTTTCTTCGTTGGTGAACTGACGTAGCATTGTCAGCAAATTTAGGGGTTGTTGTCGTTCCCCTTTTCTCCCGATTATCATCAAGCAGATTCATTAGCACTTCTGCTTCCATCATTACCTCTTGCAATCTACCCTTTACTCTTTCTATGTCGGGAGTCATTATGGCGGAATCGGCCATATTGTTAGCAGACATGTTTAGCGGTCTGCCGAAATTTGGAATTTTGGAAATTTTGAAAACTTTTTTATCTTGAGCAGCGCTCAAAGGTACTGCTATACAACAATACTAAAGCTATAACTAAGCTTTACAAAAATATAAATTTGCTTGTAAAAAAAATTTTCTTATCATCCTACGTACTTGTGTGTCCGGACACTTCTAATCATTACATACGACAATTATCTTAAATATTCAGCAATATCTATGCTGAAACTTCAGTACCTTTGAATAATACACAAAAAATGTTAAGCTACTTGCTCAACAAAAATTTTCGGCTTAAGCTGCCGTTAAATCTACAACTAGTACATACAACTATTGAGCTCAAAAAATTACTATCTTTAAATACTGGCGAGTCCCTATTCGCTGCGCCACTTCTTTTATGTGACTCTGTAACGCTCCAAACAATGCAAAATATTTAAAGTTTTATGCTCCGGATAGCTTAGACGGGCGCCAGGCAATAATTAACAAATTACCAAAATGTAAAAATAAATTGATTTAGGGTTCAAATGCCAGCGCAGCGAGCGTTCATAAGTAAGAGTCAAAAATGATTCTTAACAAAATAAGAGTTAATGTAAAAAAGATCCTAAATTAGCGTTGCTCAAGATAAAAAACTATAGACTCAAAAGTTTATAACAAAACAAAATAGATTTATTTCCAAAATAATTAACTCACCAAGACATCAATGAAGAAACTAAATTCTGTGCTACACGCACGGTGCTACGCACCTTACTACATCTCTCTGCTCTCTCTACAACTCTGCTCTCAGTCCTCAAGTGACTCGCAGGTCACGGTTTTGACAATGGGCCGGCGCATGCCGGGAAAGACATTTGCATACAATGACGAAGGACGCAAGCTATGACGCAAGAGATTGCGTGTCCTTTGCACGCGCTTTAACGGTTACGGTCGGAAGTTCGGAGTTGCGCGTACGCAACTCCTAGAAACTTGAAAACGAGTGCTGTGATGCCGAAAAGGAAATAAAAATCCCCAAAATGATAAATATAACGTAAATTAAACTAAACTGGTTAAGGTAAAGCAAAAGTGAACGATGGGGCATCACAACTCCCCCTTCCAAAGGGAGTCAAAATGATTGACCTAACAAATTTTGACGAGCAATTTTGAATAAAGGACACATCTTACGTCATTTACACATGGCTGAACATAAATAAGTAAAAGTATGCTAGCGCAAATTTTGATATGATGAGCTACTCTTACTTTGACACAATTTTCCAGCACAACCAAAGGTACCTCCTCCCTTTTCCTCCTAACAAAAATATGTAATTAACAGCTAACCTAGTGTACTTACGTACCAGTGGCTGTGACAGTTAACTGTATACTAGCATCATCGGTCTAACACTTGGTGAGGTAATGACCTCACCCTGTTCTCTCCAAGATCCACCAGCAGCTCCTTCATCGGGCAGCCACCATCAACGTTCTCTTCTGTTGGGTGCCTGGTCACGTCGGGATCAGGGGCAAAGACTTGGCAGATGCTGCTGCCAAGTCAGCCATGCCCCCCTCAGACTCTCTGCCGCTGGTTCCATACAGGGACTTCCGGCAGCGTTTTACCATCGAGATCTTGGGCTGAACAGGTTGGTAACAATCTTTTTGAGAACAAGCCTATTGTCAAACTGTGGCAGTCTTGTTTTCAACAGAAATTGCAAGGAGGAAGTTGTACTTGCTTGGCTCCGCTTAGGTCATTCATTTATCACTCATTTCTTTCTTCTTCGGACAGATGATGAACCTAAATGCAAGTTTTGTGACACCATTTTAACCATTAAGCATATTTTAATTCATTGTCCAGCTTTTAACCTAGACAGATGTTTATATTTTACCTTTCACGATTTTACGGCCGAGCCTCTTACACTCGGCCATCTTTTATCTGATAACTCTTTTTTACCTATTGTATTTGCTTTTTTACATTTTACTGGTTATTTTAACAAAATGTAATTTTATGGCTTTGTCTTTTATACACTATACAACCTGGGTCTTTTACACCTGGGTTGGTGGTTTTACCATTTATATCATTGTATTTGTTGCTTTACACATATTTATTGGTTTTGTCATTTACTGTCTTGACTTTTAACTTTGGTTGTGGGTTGCTGTGTCTTTTCCCCTGTTATTTGTTTTGCTTGGCACATTATGGCCTTAGTAGCCGAAGCGCCATAAAACCCCCAAACAACCAAACAACCAACTGGACCGAACACATTGCAAAGTCCACAACAAAATTCCTTTTCAGAGTCTAAGGTCATACATTTTGTCTAAATGGGGGTTTACTGAATCAATACTAAAATCTCACGGCTCAGGTAAACTAAATGCTAATTGGATTACTTAAAATCATGGGCCATGACATTGCAATTCGAATGGGTCTCATGCATGTCTATTGTTATCTGGGTTGTACTGTTGGGTTGATAAGGTATTAAACTTTTCTTTCAATAGAGTTAAGATACTTTTATTTATAATAAATTATGCACTTTATATTCCCTACTGTTATGTTACTTATCTGCCTATTGCATTTCGCTTGTCATTTGTTGGCCGATGTCAGTTTGTTTCACCATAACTTCATAACCCGGCAGCTGATAATGAGAGGTATGTATTTGGATTTATTTTACGTCTAAGCTGCATGAAAATGCTGTTCAAAGGCTATTAGTTGATTATTAATTAATGAATAATATTACATATTGATTGTTAGTTATTAATTATTAGCTATTAGGTTCACTTCCATTAATATCAAAAGCATTCTGATGCAGTGACTTGGCTGCTACTGCTGGCCTTTCAAATGTTTAAAATTAATTGTGGTTGCAATAACATTTGTTGCTATTCCCAATGTATTGTAATGCTAACTTTTGAAATATACTGATTGATCTGTTATTAATCAGATGTTATTAATTTTTCTTAATACCAAAAACTCTCATCTACTGGTTCCATGAGATTATATCTGGATAAAACATACAGATGCAGTCAGTTGACTGCAGCAAGCACCATTTCCTGTGCTGTGTACACAGCTTGCTACTGCCGATGATCCAAGCAGTGCACGAAAAATCATCGGAGAAAGTAGTGCAATAAATGTTGCTATTCTCTCCAAAAATGTAACTAACCTGA
Organism: Ryuthela nishihirai; assembly: GCA_038380435.1. Taxonomy (NCBI): domain Eukaryota; kingdom Metazoa; phylum Arthropoda; class Arachnida; order Araneae; family Heptathelidae; genus Ryuthela; species Ryuthela nishihirai. The sequence continues at coordinate 82,195,311 of JAWZYU010000011.1, read as the reverse complement.
TTTCAGCCTTTTGTCTTATATTTCTTATCTTATAGGATAGAAAATTTAATTCATAATCAGTTGATGGGTACCATAAAATGATCATCGCTAAACTCAGATTGTTGCATGGGAAGGCTAATTTGTTTTCACCAGTAACTGAATGGGGCTCACAAGGTGGTGAGACTTTTTCTTATGTTGTGTAAATTTATTTTAATCACTAATAACTAGTAACTACTAATAATATATAGGTAACATCACTCAATTATTAATAATTAAACTTAGTCTTTATGCAGTTTACACCACTCAATTCACTAGATGGTGCCATGAGTGGTTACTGAACCGTTCTTAAGGTATGTTTTTAGTGGGATTAAAAAGATGTAAGTGAATTTATATAGTATAATAGCTTTACATCACATCAAACGATTTTTTGGAATTGCCTGTTGCTATATTTCGTGTAGCCTCTGGTTCTTGATTTTTTTTTGCAGGTCTAACCTGCTAAGGTGAATAAAAGTTAGGAGTTTATTTTCAGAAAAAGGGTGAGCTATTCATATAATTAAATTTTTTTAATGCCATTTGAATTTAATTCCTTTATATATAGCATAAAGGTATAAATTTTGCCTCAGGTAATACTAAGTTGATTATGATAGATGATTTATGATAATTAGTTAATGCATATTCCCTGTTATTGTGTTAAGTGAGAAATAGGACGATTTCTTCCTTAGTGATATGCTCTGTTTAAAATGGTTGTCTCCCATGAGATTATTTTGTTCTGATTTTTTTTAATAATACAGATTGGTGGTAAATTGTTTACGATGATACATGTTTTTTAGGCTTGTTTTCTCTGATGGGATTATTAGGTCCTGGAACATTTTATACTGAGGATTAACAGCTAGTTGTTTGCAATAATTCGTGTTATATAAATATTGTATCTGATGGGATTATGTAGTTCAATGGGCTTTTTTATACTGTGGATTGGCAGTTTATTTTTTAAAATAATTCGTGTGTTTCAGGCTTGTTGTCTTTGATGAGATTATTTAGTTCAGTGGTCAGTTTTATACTGTGGATTGGCAGTGAATTATTTACAATTTTGTTTTTAAGGCTTATTATAAGATTGGTTTGTTCTGAGAGGAGGGTAAAAAGGGTGGAACGGTTTTGTTTTGTTTGGCAGTATGTTCAGGTTAAAATGGTTGTCTCCAATAATTTTGTTCCAGGGTTTTTTTAAATTGTGGAATGATAATTTGTTGTTTAACTGTATGCGCTTGTTCGAATAGCTGGCTCTGATAAAATTATTGATTTTTGCAAGGTTTTTTTAAAATTGCAGAATGAAAGTTTGTTCATTAGTGATAATAGGCTGTTGAAATAAGTAGCCTTGGATGGTACTGACCGACATTCATAATTAAACTATATTTGCGGTTAGTAAAATATGCCTTAGATACTATTACTTCTGGTGGTTTTCTTTTTTTGTGGAAACAAAATTTTATGCTTAAGAATAAGGGTTTATCATTATATTCTTTAATCAGCATATTATCATTTTACTGCTAATAATACTATCGTTTAGATTATTATTTGTAGAACTATCCAAGAAATTGAATATTCTTCCTAATGTGATATTGAAATGCATTCACAATTAGTTTAAATCACATATTTAGGTTTTTTTATGGAAGTAATATTAAGAAAATTGGTCTTATTTTGGAAAAAATAATTTTAACCATAATTAATTAATCATAAACTGCAGAACTACCCTGCTCTGATTTCCTCCAGGTTATTTGCTCTCCCAAATGCTAATTTTCGTCATGCAAGGTTGGCAGATCTGCCTGTAGAAATTGTTCTCCATTGCCATTGGAACTACCAATGCCAAAGGGATCTAAAACTCCTGCCCAAAGGTCAGAGTCAGTACCAACTTCAGCATTGAAGTCATGTAGCACAACAGAAATATTCCCTTGACGGAATCAAAATATCCTCAAGTTGTCTGTAAAACCTTTCTCATTCTCATAAGAGTTCTGTGTGGGTGCATAACAACAGGTAACATTCGAGTCTCTGATCTTAGTTTTAAATTTAGCTGTAAGAAATCTTTCATTATTGCAGTCATATCCTAAAATTGCATCACTGGCTGGTCTGCTGAGAAGCAAACCTACACCTTGGAGATGCTTTCCATCCTTCCTCCCTGAAAAGAAAATTTTAAAATTATTTTTAAATTTCTGATTTTTACTTGTCCATCTGGTCTCTTGCAAGCCCATAATATCTGGATTATAATGCTGGAATTCCTGTGTAAGGATGTCAAGAGAATAATCTATGTAATGTCCTCATGTTCCACGCACCTACAGAGAAAAAAATGATTAGTAGAATTTTTAAAGAAACGAGGTTTATTGAGAGAGGTAAGGCTAATAATACCTCTCGTACTCAGGCTGCAACATCAGGGCTGCGGACTGCAACAGGTGAGCCGCTATGCGCGTGTACCAGGAACGGTACCCGATGAGGCATACTCCCAACCATCAGATGTTTGCATGGCTGCATCAGAGATTATGTGACACTGGTTCCTTCCAGAGACCTGCCAGGAGTCAAGAACGATGGGCATGGACCCCTGACATGGAGGAGAATTTGCTACATCATACAGAAGACACTCCAAGTGCCAGTACTCAAGCAATCGCCCACTGGGTCGGTCTTTCCCAATCCACCGTATGGAGGATTATGCACGATAACCAATTCCATCCATATCATGTGCATTGCGTCCAGACACTGAAGCCTGAGGATTACCCACAGCGCATTGCATTTGTACATCAGTACCTGCAGAAGAGTGCTGCAGAACCCCAATTTCCTGCTTCTGTACTGTTCACAGACGAGGCATGCTTTACACGGGAAGGTAGTTCAATGCACATAACACGCATGCATGGGCAGTGGAGAACCCCCATGCTACATGAACACATGCAGCACAAAACTGTTTTGCTGTAAATGTTTGGTCCGGCATTGTTGGGGACCACTTAATAGGCCCATACCTCATGCCTGTTTCTCCGGACGGAAGGAATTACCAGATATTTCTGGAGGACGTCTTGCCAGAACTTTTGGATGAACAACAGGTCTCTCAGTCACTACGCCGTGCAATGTGGTTCCAGCACGATGGGGGCCCCGCCCATTTCAGCCATGAAGTTCGTCAACACTTAAACGCGACATTTGGATAACAGTGGATCGGGCATGGTGGTCCCCTTTATTGGCCTGCAAGATCGCCAGACCTGTCATTGCATTGATTACTTCTTCTGGGGTTGCATCAAAGGACTGGTGTTTGACACCGCCATTGAAAGTGCTGAGGACGTTGTCGCATGCCTCTCCGTTGCTGCCTCGGAAGTCTGAGACATACCAGGAATCTTCCAGAATGTATGTGATTCCATGCGCCGATGATGTCAGGCCTGTGTTACAGCTTGTGGATCTCAACTTCGAACACCTTCTGTGACCTCTGTGCATTTTGCAAATGTACCTGTTGTGATTAATAAAAAGCATTTTGTTCACTTACCTGCTGCTTTTTCATTCACGTCCTCTCTGTACACTAGCACATGTTGATACCATTACCGACCCTGCATTGCTATATGATTCCGATTCGTCTTTGTGCAACTTACCCCTCCCAGAAGTTTGTACACGCTTAACTGAATCACCCTGTATATAGCTCAAAATGTTTGTGAAGTGTTAAAGATTCCATTTGTATGACACTTAAGTTGGATCACCTGAATATCAAATATTTACACTCTGAGAGCTTTAATGTTATTCATATATATATCATACAGAAGACACTCAGTCAATAATCACAGTTATTGACTGAGACTAAAAACAAAATAGACAAAACTGTCAAAATAGACAGTTTTGTCTATTTTGTTTTTTTTTTTGTTTGATCTAGAACGCCTCTTAAATGGTAAGAGCTAGGACAATGAAACAATTTTCTCTTCTCATAATTTAAAACATGAGGATTTGACCTATCAACATTTCTTCATCCCTCCCTTAAAAATCAGAGAAAGAACTCATAATAGTTCAGATATAGGATCATCGAATTTGTTGTCAGCTTCTTCTGATCTTAATGGAACATAAGGGTTTGGTCCTTCACTTTAGTTTATGTTGCTGTAAATTGTAACAAATAAAAAACTAGCAATAATTTATTTTTTTTTATTATAAAAGTAATTTCAAATATAGCATTGGTTAAATTTAATTTATCATGATAATACTGTAATTAAAGGTTTGCATGTGAGCAAGTTCCAGAGTGTAATTTTTGCGACTCTCCCCTAGCAGTGATAACTGTCGTTAGAGCTCTGCTTACTAAGGAACAAGTTCCAAGCTGCTGGGAGCGGTGTTGCTTTAGTATTATATTTTTAATAATTTATGAGACTCCGGGTATATATGGAAAACTATGTGTAATGCAAATTTTTATTATTTTGTGTTGGCATTGATTTCAAGTCTTGTTTTACATATATTTTACTGAATTATGAATTCTATTTATGAACTTAATTGAGTATTTTGCTTCTAAGCTAATACTATGTGTGAAATTTCTTTCTTTCTTTAAATCTGATTTTTCTGTGCAATATCTGTACACTTTTGTTAGATTTGTATTCAGTTTTGATATTTTATAACTTATTGGATGCTCACAGTTTTGCAGAATGATGTTAAGGATGAAAGTTGGTTTTCTATATACTTTAGTTGTACAAAATTTAATATTTACACAATAGTGCTGTTTTACATCAACAGTATGTAATATTAAATATATATTTTATATTATATACATATATATTTTATATTACATACATATATATTTTATATTACATACATATAATTTATTAAATATTAAAAATATGTAAATATTAAATTTTATACAATTAGCTGGATTTACCATTATTCTAGTATTTTAGTTGTACAACTGTCTTTTTTACACTTTATTAATATATATAGGTACGGTTGATTTCTGATTCATAAGTAAATTTTATGGTAGGCATTACACTATTAAAAGTGTTTATTAATTCTTAAAATTATGATATAGAGTGATCCCAATAAATTAATATATCTCCTATATACCGTAGGTATAATGACAGTTTCAGTTCTGCTTTCTGTAGAGCTGTTTGCTCTACATGTCTCATAACTACATACTTCTGGAGTTGTAGGTACTTGCTCATAGGTAAACTTTTAATTACAGTATTATTCTGGTAAATTAAAATAAATTATTTTGTCTAAAAGAGTATTTCTAAAATACATCTGTACACCTCTTAGAATTTTGTGCCATGGGCTGGTGCTCTTGCCCACTCCACCCTAGTTCTGGCACTGACACCTAATTTCAGTCTACATTTTCTTATAAAGCAACAGAAGGGTTTACAATTGCTAGTTTTTTCCCCCAAACATGACAGGAGTTTTATCAGATAACATGGGTGCACATACTATGAAATGCCCATGCACTTGAACTCAGAAAATAACAAGTTAACAATGTTTTATCCAGTTTTACCACCCTACAAGTGTTAGAAATGATTTAATTTTTAAGCTGTATTCTGTACAGGAAATGAAATAATGTTCATGTAATATAACTGAAACTGAATCATACTAAAGTAATAAAAATATTTTTGCACTTTTTTCTAGAACTACACATCAGATTCCTGACTTTCAGAATTCGGTTGGATTATATCATCCCGTGTTATACTTAAAAGGCAATGCTTAATAATATTGGAGAGTAAAAAACTCTTGGCAGCTATCTCATTAGCGCAAGAAGAGGCTCCTTTGTTAATTTGTCACGCACTATAGGCATCATGACAGTGTTGTTGCAAGGCTATTCCTTTATTTCATCCTCTGTGCTTTCACTCTTATTAAAGTTGGAGAGAATTTTACATGGCTCAAGACAATGTTAGTGGTGAAGAAAACTTTCATCTGATCTGCATGTATGGTTTGTCTTCTTCCCCATTCATTGTCTGGGTTGTCATTGAGAAAGTCACGTCAAGACAATTGTATCTGTCAGTGCAGTTAAAATAAAAGAAATGCAAAAGGACAACTTCTGGTGCAGCAAAAGCAGGTATTGGTCTAATGAACTTGGCTTCATTGATGGTTCGTCGACATCAATCGATGTTACTGAGCCTCAAGACTAATGGACAGAAGATCAGACTCTGAAATTTGAGCACCAATGTTATGTTGTTTGTTGTTGTTTTTTTTCGCTTTTTAAAAGAGGGAGGGGAGTTTTTTTAATAAATAGAAACTAATCTAAAAAATAAATTTCTGTTATGTGAAGAATCTTAGATAGTCCTATTGTACTTTGCATATATGATATTGTTACGACAGATGAATGTGCTACAGTGAATTTATAATAAATATGTCATGAACTCTCGGGTATGCTTCTGCATGAGAATTACGTAACCAACAAATTGGAAAGAATAATCTAACTGAAGAATAAGAAAGATAGAATTGTTATGTTGGAGTTCTGGATATGTAAAAGGGGACATAGTTAGTCTCAGTATATATATAAAAAGTGTTTAAAAAGAAGAAATATTATATATGGTGAGTGCACGGAAGGTTAATTAGTTTTATTAATGTAAATTCTATTAGTGAATTAATAAGAAAAATAAGAGTGGTTTACACTTGAAGTGAAAGGACACATATAAGGGACATTGACTATAAAAAATGAAGAGGTAAATGTTAATTGAATAGAAAGAGCTAGTCTTAACTGCTCTGTGGGAAAAGATCATTACTTTGTGTACAATAGTATTTAGTTTGTTTATAAATAATTTCATCCATGTTTTTCTAATAAATTGCATTGTTTTGTAATTAACATTGTAAAAATATTTACTTGAATTCATGCTTAGTATCTATCCTTTTAATTTGTAACTATAGCACTAATCTAGGATGGTGGAAATGAAGGTATGCCATGTGCCCAGTTCCCAAAGTACAATTTTTTTACATGGTTATTTTTAGTATTTATACTTAGGAGAAGTGATCTAACATTTTCTATATGTTTACAGTGAATTTCTAATTTAATGAAAAGGAGACTGGCTATAATAGATCGCTCCGCTCTGTCTATAGTTTTGGCCCAACAGTGGAGATTAGTAACACAACTTCCAATTTTGGCTGTAATAATTTGATGCTGTTTATTTGTAATTTGGATTGCATTGCCCACCTGCCATTGTTAAGACTGCCTCTGACACCCCATCACAAACCAGTTAGACTACAGTGATGTATCGAATGATGGCAGTGGTGTAACGAATGGTAGATCATCCTTTCTGATAAATCCTGCTTCTTTCTGCTCAAATCCGATGGCAGAATCCTCTCCACTGATGGGTTGGTGACAGGTACTGAGAGGAGTGTATTCAAATGAGGCATACAGCACCAACACATGGGATTATGGTGGGGAAATGCGATTAGTTATGAGAGAAAATCCGCCGTGGTACAGATCCACACCACCATTACCAGTGCTCATTACATTCAAGATATTTTACAGGCAATTGCTCTTCCTTACTTATAGACAATCCTACATACAATATTTCAGCAGGACAATGTAAGAACCAAATGCAGCAGCTGCCTGTGTTGTGAATACCTGAGGGAAAACAATGTGCATATCCTTACACGCCCCACTAGATCCCCTGATTTTTCACCCATAAAAAATTATGGGATATAAAATACCTTACATACATATGTCCTTCCATCCAAAAATGGTATGGAGGTCCTAACAAGCTGTGTAATTTCCCTCTCCAGACATGTCTGTTCTGAGCTCTACAGCTACTGCATTTGGTTGACTGTAGGCCAATTCTAGCAAGTTCCTGCTTGATATTGTCTGCCCATCTCATCCAGACTGTTCATAATCTTGTTTGCCAAACACAGCTGTGCATACGAGGAACTTGGCAGTCTCTCTCTGCACAAAATGCTGCTCAAAGAAGATTGATGACTCCTCTTTCTGACCATCATTCCTTAAAGAGTCAAACCACCTAATGCCCAAGATACTGTGCAAGCATCTAGAATCAAATGCATAAAGTTTCTTGTTATCTTGCTTACAAAGAGTCCATGTTTTGTTACCATAACTAACCTTAGAAAGAACCAAACTATTATACAGCCTGATTTTAGTCTTTAGATTTATACACCTATTTTTTTCACACCCTCCATAGATTATTAAAAAAAAAAAAATTATAAAATAGCAAAAAAATGTGCTATTTTTCTTTTTTCCAACATCTGACTGCTCATGTCATTCAAAATTAGGCATGGTATCTGAGGTATTTATCTCGGATGTTGTGGCCTAATTTCCATAGCAATTTATTTTGAATATCCATATCTATCAGAAACAATTTTTTATGTAAGTCATTCCATGATATTTCACCAAATTTTTAATAAATTGGTTGTTGTGCCATTTTTTTTTATTCACTTGCTTTTTTTTTCATATTTGCTTTTTGCAAATGAATGTCGGATTTCTTGAAAGTAATCCAAAATAACTTGAACTGTGAAATGAAACCTTTCAAACTTTGAGAAGCATTAAACATTTGTAATAATACCCTCAACCAAAGATTATTCAAGATATTAGGAGCAAAATTCATTTAATGAACAGATCTTTATGCATTTTGGAAACTCATTTAAGAGTTCTTTTAAAGTTGAATGTTTTTCAATCTCCTTGGAATGAAAAAAAGGGAAATCAGCTTATGCCAAAATGGATTGTGATCACTTAAAAGGATGAGCATCTATTAAGCATTAATAACAACCCAAAGGACTGGTAATACAAGGAGTCTTGGAGGAAAGACAACTTTAAGTAAGGTGTAAAGTAATTCACCGAAGTGGAAAAATTAAGTGACTGTACCAGCCTCGACCAGTAGTTAATGCACAACTACACCAACAGTGTGAACACCATCCAGAATAAAATCTAAGCCAGGAAATTACCAGCTAGAATAACAGAAATGACCAGAACTAGTGTGGAGTATCAAATTGAGAACATCTCAAGGTCACATCGTTATGGGCCGGCCAAATTGTGAAGCCGAACTGGTAATAACGCTTTAATATCTTTTATATTGTGTCAATTTTTGTAACAAAAGTTGATGTCAAGTTAAAATTGGCGTAATAAGATAGATCTTGGATATTGCACATGTGGCAATATAACTTTAATGATAGGCTAAGATAACCCTGTAAAATCATACTGGGAATTGATTAAGTTTTAACTGTTGTACAGCTCAAGATCGTGAATATTAAATTAATGAACAGCTTTTCTCATTCAGGTATGTAATTCTTCAAAATTTTAGAACAGTTGTTATATACCCCCACCAAGAGTCCTGGTGAAGATGCTAAAGTTGGTACTGACTCTGACCTATTGTTAGGGATGATAGGTCCTTTTGGCATTTGTAGTTCAATTGTAATAGGGAAAACATCTACAGGTAGGTAAACTTAAGGTATGAGAATAACTAACACTTATCACAATCACCATGAATATGGGTTTCACCAGATGATTTACATAAGAATGTGATTGATTATATATCAATTAACATTTCTGTTAGGAATACCAGGTCATATAGGGAATACCAGGTCATACAGGGTTAGTTCTGTTAGGAATACCAGGTCATATAGGGGAGCTCAAATTGGATCTGACCATTACCTTGTTAGAGATATCTTTCAACTTAAGAAGTGTTGTCCTAAGGTTAAAAATATTACCTTTTATACTGAAGCTCTGAAAGATCCACTTTAGCCAAAGCTTACAGTGATAGGTTACTTAATCATCATGACAATTGTGGTTTACTTATTACTAAAGTTGAGGAAGAATGGGACCATTTTAAGTTGGCTTTCCTTGAAATTAACAGTAATCTTTGAGTAACATGGTGAGGGTTTAACATTGCTCCTGGAATTCAGCAAGGGTGCATTTTGTCTCATTTTCTCTTTAGTTTTATTATGTTATGTGGAATTCACTGCAAGGAGTTTATTTTGGCCTTCACCCTTTCTCTGCCATATTGGCTCAAAACAGCCAAAACTGCAAGTATGACTTAGTGAAGAGGAAGGAATAGCATTGATTGTATGAGTCATTTAAAATTTTGGGCCATTATTGTACTGAAAGGGTTAAATGGTCTAGAAATTTCAAAATTTTTATTTAGATTATGTGGATGAGCCTTGTTGATAAGTTTGTTAGGTTTTTGACTAATACTGATGAGATGAATTCTTTCATTAGAGCTGTTGATGAGATTGGTAAATAGTGTAAGTTTGATAATAAACAGAGAGAATACTAAAGTGCTGAAAATTGGTCAGGCAGGTTGTGGTTTTAAATGCTTTTAAATTTGTTTATATTATATTTTCATAAAAATTCATAATTAAATTCTGTTTAATTTGGTATATAATATGACCTATTTCCATTGATTATTGTTTATCTCACTCAGCATAATTGGCTGAGTGAGATGAACAAGTATATTTTAGAATTTTTTAAAATGGAATTTTCTCAAAGTATGGTACAGAGAAAAAAATTACAAAAGGTAGAAATATTTACTTGAAACCAAAAAAATAATATTTTGTTATACAGAAGTAAATAGCCTTTCTATTCATGTGCATTAAAATCATTTCTGTATTAGTTTTTTTATTTGTGTTGCCAGATGCATTTTTTTACTACATGACTCTAAAAAAAAGTCCTATTAAAATAAAACTTTTCATCTTTTTTTTGTTAAATATTATATTTTTAGAAAATCCAGAATTAAATGATTATTAATTTGGCATATAACATGCTATAATACCTTTCATTAGTTTTTTGGCAAAAAAGTTCTGAAGTTAATTTTTTTTTTGGCTGAACATAGGGAGAAAATAGATTGGCCTCTGGATGGAAACCAGTTTTTCAGGCTGGACACTGGAAAGGTTAAAGGTGCGCATTTAACAGTGACATTGCTACTCATAAAAATTTACTCCAAAAGTTAAATGAAATATAAGAACTGTTATAGAAAATCATTACTAAAGTAAATATACTTGTAGAAATTATGTGCAATGATTTAAATTTTAGAGGTGTCTTATTACATCTTCTCTGTGACCTTTTATGTGGTCGGCCTGAAGCAATACCTGTATTCACACCATTAGAAAATCCAGAATTAAATGCAAGATCTGCAACAATGACTAGAAGAAATTCACCATTCCATCAGGCATAATGTCAACCTGGTGAGCGAGAGAGCAAAACTGAGGTACGATAGTAAAACAAATGGAACTGTCTTCAACAAAGGAGATACTGTCTGGCTATACAATCCACACAGAAAAATGTTTTTCTAAAACTTCAGAAACCTTGGAAAGGTACAAATATATTTTTTTCACAATATATCTTCAATATGTTTATTAAAAACTCTATGTCACTGTATAAGGTTAAAACATAACGGTGTACAACAGTTAATTGAAGAGATATGGTAACACCTAAAGACCATTTTTCAAAGTCAATTCAAACTGACCTATGTTCATACATGCTAAAAGGACTACAAGCTGCTTAAACATAAGTGGTTGGAGATGGTGTGTCCCACCACTCAAGAATATTTTGCCATACATGAGGCACAAGTTGGCCACTATTAATAATTGGTTTTCTGCAAATAACCAATGATATATTTAAAAGGAAGGTGTACCGTTATCTGGTTTGTTGGCTGATGCCATAATGAGACATTGAGTCTAATGTTTTACAAACTTGTCCATTTAAGCCCATTTAATTTTGTTACATTTATTATTTATTGTTGTTACATCGATGATATCTTTGTAATATGGCCATATGGCCTGATGAACTCAAACAGCTAATAAACAGGTTTAATAACTTTTTTCCCTCCATTAAATTTACCCATGAGGAAGAGGTTAATAGTACTATTCCATATTTAGATGTTTTGATTCATCATTTTCCTACACATATCTCTACTGATGTATATCGAAAATCTACCTATTTACCAACGTTAATTCCTTTCACACCTGCTCACCCACATAAATATAAGGTATCATCCTCTAATGCTTATTTTCGTAGAGCTAGAAACTATTGCACTCAAAAATCCTTATTAGTTAAGGAACTGAATTATATGTATCAAATTGGCTTAGATGCCGGATATCCGCTCCATTTAATCAGAAAGCAATATTATAAAGTAAAATATCGATTGAATCGAGGTTCACAACTACCCCTAAATCAATTGCAAACCACCAATTCTAATAAAAAATTCATTATTGCATTTCTTTACATCTCAATACTCACTCCCACCTTGAATAATATCATGTCTACGTATGGATATATGGTCCCTATGACAATGAGGCACACTATACTCAATGTCATACATAAAGATCATTATTCCAGTGTCTGGAGATGTTTACTACATTAGAATACCTGACTTTCAAAAGATAATTTCTCCATGCACAGGATATGTAGAAAAAACCTACATACCAATGGTACTTCGATTTAAAGAACATAATTCTGACATTAAAAAACATAAACCAACCACTACATTAGCACAAACCATTATAGAACATAAATTACTGACTGTAATACGAGATCCCATATAATTATCTCTCCACTCACCAAATTTCAGTTATCATACACTGAAAATTTAATTATCAGCATTAATCAAAATACATTAAGCAATACTGATATCATCTTTTTACCATCTCCATGGAAACTACTACTTAAAGATTACTCACTGTCACTGGAAAATGATGCAAGCAACCATGCAAATTAATGGATCCCTGGACTCATAAATAGACGACGATACCTTTGTTCACTTGCCTTGAAAATGTGACCAAACTTTTGGGTCAAGAGATGCGTTGGTCCATAATAGAGTTGTAGCCCTTGAGGAAACAGTAATTTTTTTTATTTATTAACCTTGTGCTATTGATGCAGTTGTCTTAGATTGTTATATATTATCTTAAGAAAACTATATGTTAAAAGCAGTTTGATGTTATATCTAAAATTTGAATATTCCTTGCAAAGAGCACTATTTGGTATCAATATGTCCACCTAAGTGTTTGTACGTTACTGCTAATAAGGTGTGTCAAAGAATTTTAGTAAGGTAATAGGTCAGGTATATAGATCTTCAGGTTGTATTGCTCAACTGTGATAAGGTAAGGTAAATTGGTCAGGTAATAGAGACCAACTGCTGCAAATTGTGATTAAATTTTGCAGCATGTTATTGAATTGTTCGTCTATTTCATCTCAGCGGATGTTTTATCGGACATTTAATCATCAGTATTCATAGCACAATTTTGCCTTGCACACTGTTACAACCATTTCTCCAACCAACTCATCCTTATGACATTTTTGTACCTTACTTAGACAAAAATAATAAGTTAATTTATATATTAAATAACCTGTTACCGATGTTAAATTGTAGCCAGACTATTGTAATAATTTGTGGATAAATTCCAATTTTATCTATCACAATATTGTAACGTATAGAGGCTTGTAGTCCTTTTACATGTAAGCACATAGGTCAGTTTGAATTGACTTTAAAAAATAGTCTTAGCTGTTACTGTATCTCTTCAATTAACTATTGTACACCGTTATGTTTTAACCATATACAGTGATATAGAGTTTTTAATAAACCTTGGAAAGGTTCATATATATAGTAGTTACCAGGATTAATAACAGTGTATCACCAAATGGACTACATAAGAATATGATTCAATGTATATTAATTAAGAGCAAATGGACTAGTTCTGTTAGGAATACTAGGGCATATAGGGGAGCTGAAACTGGATCTGACCATTACCTTGGTAAAAAGTGTCTTGCAACTTAAACTTAAAATGTGTTGCGCTAAGGTTTTAAAATTTACCTTTGATAGTGAAGCTCTGAAAGACCCAATTATAGCTAAAGCTTGCCATGATACGTTACTTAGTCATTATGACAGTCATGGTTTGCTTACTCCTGAAGTTGAGGAAGAATGGGACCATTTCAAGCAAGATTTTTTGGAAACCAACAGTACTCTTTTAGGAAAAAAGGAACAAAGGAGGCAGAATTATTTAAGTGATAAGGCACTTGAGCTTATTTCAGAAAGAAAGAACTGCAGGAATGCCATTAATCAATACCCTACTAGTACTAAATAGAAAGCATTACAGAGACCTTAATAAACTTGTAAAGGATCAGTTAGCTGCTGATAAGAATCTTTGGCTTGATGGTTTGGCTGACAAAGCCGAGGAAGCAGTTAGACAGCACAACAGCAGAGAGCTGTACCAGATAGTTAATGTTTTGTGTGGTAGAAATGGATAGGTATACAGGGATTGAAGGATAAACAAGGTAAGATTATAGAAGGGGAGGATTTTGTCATGGCTAGGTAGGCTGAGCATTTCAGTGATGTTCTAAACAATGTGGTTAGTTCTACTCCCATTGTTTGTAATGATGATAGATGCATTGGTGGCTTTAATGTTGGCCCTATAACACAATCTGAAGTTATTTTGGCTATTTCTAAACTTAAACTTCATAATTCCCCAGGGGTAGATGAAATGACTGTGGAAATGTTTAGAACTGGGAATGTTTCGGTTACGACATGGAGACTGAAATTCTGAATATCTTTTATGATAAAGGCATGGTTCCTAAGAATTTTACCAAAGCTATTATTATCTCTACTGTAAAAAAAGATGATTGCAGTTCTTGTGATAACTATAAAGGTATCAGCCTGCTTTCTGTTCCAGGTAAAGTTCTTTACATGATTTTGCTTAATAGAATTAAGAATCTGGTTGACAGTCAATTGCTTGATGAGCAATGTGGATACAGGAGTGGTTGAGGGGGGGGGGGGGTGTAGATTAAATATTTTCACTTAGGCAGATTCTAGAGAAACGTTTAGAGTTTCAGAAATCTTTGGTTGTTGACTCTGTTGATCATCATAATTTGTGGTACTGCAGAAATGCTTAGAGCTGGGAATGTTACGGTTACTACTTGGATGACTGAAATTTTGAATATCTTTTATGATAAAGGCATGGTTTCTAAGGATTTTACCAGAGCTATTATTGTCCCTATTTTTAAAAAAGGTGTTCAATATCTCGAGAAATTAGACATATTATTAGTAGAGCTCAAAGTTGTACCAGCAAAATGGAAGCCTATAAATAGAAGTATACAAATGCTAGCATATTTGCACAACAAAACAATATTGCTGGACATGTTATAAGAGCTACCAAGCCACCACACCCCATGTATCACAACTGCTGTGCTATTATTCTTCATAAGCAATCTGCACTCTTTCATTGGTAAATAAGGCACATGCCCCTACCATAAACCTTGAACAAACACTGTTTAACCTTCTGGTACCAATTTCCTCCAACAAAATACACAATTAAATTAGCCTTTCACTTTCTGGATACCATAAGATTTATTTGTATTAGCCCTCAAACCAGATTAATATCTTTTGATATTAAATCCTTATATTCCAATACACCTGTACAGACACCAGTGGAAATTATAGAAAATACCCTCAGGAACCAAAAAACATTTTCCCTATTAGAATAAGATGGAATCATATAAGCCCTAAATTTTGTGTTATCACAAATCTATTTTCAGGTTAATCAGAAAATCTACCAGCAGACTCAAGATGTAGCTATGGGTAACCCATTATTTGGTCTGCTAGCAGATATCGTATATACGACAAATTGAAGAGCAACTTCTGACAACAACCTGTTTTACATTTCGTCAGTGATGTCATGATCATCACTTAATGTACCAGACAGTGAAATTCAAAGCTTACTTAGTAAGTTCAACAACATATTGCCAACAATTAAATTCACACAGGAAATGGTAAGAAACCAACAGTTACTATTTCTGGTGCACTGATTCATCAACATCTGTACTAACTCGAAATGTACTGAAAACCTATGTTTCAACCAAATTTCATCCCACCTGAATCCTATGGGAAGCAAAGAAAGCTACTTTCTATGCATTGTTTCAATCATATCTTTAGGTTTTCTTCTATTAAGTTATACTTAAAGCAATAAATAAATAATAACTACAAGCAGGGAGAGGAAGCAGGATACAAATATAGGTTCATCAGAAATATCCAGAGAAAAGTCTTAACAAAGACACAAAATGAGCTCCAACCTACACTACCACAGCAGTCTTCAAGAAGCAAACTGTTCCATGACCTTACATCCCACATATATACGATGGAATCAGAAATATTATGAAACAGTACAACTGTGTAATACCATATACTGTATCCAATACAGTATTGAATAATGTCAAGAATGACAGCAATAGGCTCACCCATCATGGAGGATCTGTTCTGTACCTCTGGTCCCACAACCATTCAATGAAAAGACAAACAAAAATACCATGATCTGCAAATATATAGGGAGAACATGCAGACAACTAAATGAACAAATGAAAGAACATCGGTGGAATATAGAAAATAAACATGCAGAGCACTGCCCAATAAAGTGATAAGTGAAACATATTTCCCTGTCTTCAGTAACACAGTTATATCAATGTTACCACCTAATTTTTAGCAGAAATAATAGGAAATATAATGATCTACATTCGCAGGATTAAATGTTGCAATGCAGATGAAAGGAACGACCCATTGCATGGAAAATCTTACTGGCAGAATATGCACAAACACTGAGAACAAATCGCCACACACAAAAAAATCACCACTCGAATTTGTTCAGATCCACACACCTACTGTATGGTGGCACAGGGAGTATTTTCTAGCAGTTCCAGTGGGATTTTCTAGTAGCATAAAGCCACCGACCAACTACGATCATTTGGAAAGCTTGAAAAATTATTGTTAGGTATTTAGATATATTATTCTTTTAAAAGTTTTTTGGATTTTAATTGTGATCCTCCAGATCATCTGCGAATATCATCTTACATTGTAAGAAGTCTGCACTGTGCCATGTGGTGAAAGAGTGAACATCAGGTGCAGCACCATCTGTTATCCTTTCCTGTCAAGCTGTAATCTCTTCATATAAAGATGGAAATTCAATAACCAGGCCTAAAATACATTACATATATACATACAAAAATCCTCATGCAGCCATGGGCTAAGGAGGTCTAACCAGACTGTGTAATTTTCCTCTCCAAATGTGTCTCTTTTGAACTGCAGCTGCTGCTGCATTTGGCCACTGTAGGCCAATTCTAGTAAGGTCCTGTTTTACATTGTCTGTCCATCGCATCTTAGGTCTCCCCCTTTTTCTGATACCCTTAGGTAGAATATAGAAAATAAACATGCAGAGCACTGCCCAATAAAGTGATAAGTGAAGGATATTTCCCAGTCTCAGTAACACAGTTATATCAATGTTGCCACCTAACATTTGGGGCGGGGGTGGCTCAGTCGATAGCGCGCCAGGCTTGTAATCTGTAGTTCCCAGGTTCGAGTCCCAGCTGGGTCAGCGTTCAGATTTATCTCCGCAAAATCCCCCGCCCTGCCCACGGTCAGTAGGGGACAGCAATGGGCTTGGAAAGGCCGTCGTCCGTCGGATGGGGCGTTAAGCCGTGGCCCCGTGTGCGGGAGAGCCATACTTTGTGCACATTAAAGAACACGCTGGATGGCCTTGACGGGAGGCTACCATCTGTCTCCCAACAGCTCTTTCAGTGGATCTCCTCCCCCAACCTTCTCTGAGCCTTCGGGGTCCTTGTGACCTGGCCATTTAAGCCCATTGTGTGCAAAAAAGTGCCGCTCAGAGGTAAAACAACCCAACAACCCAAAAGCCACCTAATATTACATTAAACTCTATTTAAAATGGACTCCCAAATCTCCCAATGAAGCATATGGCAGAATGGGAATGGAGCTAAGATTTTGTCAAACAATAGAATGTAACACATGTATTTGGGACACAATGTGTAACAAAAATCTTATGAATAACAGTTAATGGTGCTTTACTATTTTAATGTAGATATACACTGTGTATTAACTTTTAAATAGGTTTTTTTTTTATCTGTATAAAGGGCATCCAGATTACTAGAATCTGGGTTATACTGTACTAGAATATAACTCCAGTAGTAGCCGTCCCATGGCCGAGTGGTTAGTGCGCTTGGCTACTGATCTAAGGGACCTGGGTTTGAACCCCGGAGCTACTGATCTAAGGAACCTGGGTTCGAACCCCGGATAAGGCATGGATGTATGTATTGTTTTTCTGCTGAGGTCCTGCCATCCTCTCAGACCTTCTACTATGGCATATAAACTGACAGGCTCCTGTCAGACCTCTGTGGCAAGCAGCTGCTTGAGGGGGTATTTATTTTTATTTTATTATAGTAAAGTACCTCAGGTAATACTGTACAGAAATCCGTCTTCCTTCCTTGAATATAAATACTGATTTGCATGCTGTTATTACATTGTAGTGAACTAAAATTTACCATGCTTTCTCAGAAAATTGTGGATGCTGTTTGAGGCTGGATATTGTTGGTTGGGGGAAATGGCAACTTGAAACTGCCAATTGGTGGGGGTTTCAGAAAATTTAAAAGAAATTATTTTAGTGTACTAATGAATGCTTCCTTGCCCACTCATGAATATTCAACAAGTTACCATATCACAATATTCTGTAGCAAATTGTTGATAACATAGGTTAATAAAAGCATTTACCAAGCATATAGCAGGCAGCATCTGTATTTGCTGTATCAATAATACCTAGATAGATGTCAATTTGACCATAAATGAATTGTTGATTTTACTTTTGACTAATTCTATCAGCTCTGCAGTAACATTAATCACCCTTTAGTAAATATTTTTTTAATTCATGACTTTAGCATAATAATAACTTGCGTTTGTTACATTATAGACTATTAAACAGATTTAATGATTTTTACTATTATTAAACCAGTAATTTATTAAGTAGATTTATTTTTTATTGAATCATCCATGTTTTATATAACATAAATGAACATGCAATGATAGAAACCTAGTGTAGTATTTTTTATTTTTCATTCCAGATTAAAAGGCCCTATTTTCACGTGAAACCATTAGAAAGAGCTCAATTAAGGAATTGGAGAGATTATCTTGATTATGAAACTGAAAATGGAACTCATGATGGAGCTGTGATTTTGTTTGAACGCTGCATGATTGCCTGTGCTTTGTATGAAGACATGTGGTTGAAGGTAATGCCTTTTTTCATTATTAAAATCATATAGTATCCAAGATATTGTAATTAACACCAGCCTGAAAAACTGGTTTACATGCAGAGGGTCCAGCTATTTTTTCACTATGATCAGCCAAAAATAAAAACCTTTTTTGCCAAATAACTAATAAAAGGAATTATGGTATGTTATATGCCAAATTAATCAGCGTTTAATTCTGGATTTTCTGAAAGTAAAATATTTTACAGAAAAGATGAATAGGTTTACTTTAATATAAGGCATTTCTAGAGTCGTGTAAAAAAGTTATCTGGCAATACATATAAAAATTTATCGAAAAAAAAAAAAAACACTGATAGAAATAATTATAATGCACATAAATAGAAGGACTGCTTATTTCTGAATAACAAAAAGCATGTTTACACGAAACAAGAAAATTACTCCTTTTTTGTAATTTTTTTTCTCGGTACCATACTCAGTACATAGCCTTTATGCAATTAACCAGGCTTTTTGTCAATTGTGCTGGTCATACTTATAAACAAGTCAACTTTAGAATATTTTTTTAAAATAACCAATTAAACTGAAATAGGTCATGTTATATATACCAAATTAAACAGAATTTAATTCTGAATTTTATTAAAAAAATTTTAAGCAAATTTATAAACATAGTTATTTTAATAAGACTTTTTTACCTGATATAATGGGGGGGGGGGGGGAACTGATCAAAATGCAATTAAAGCTTAATTTTGGAGAACATGATGAATAAAATCAGTTATATATTAAATGAAAGGAAATTTCTTCCTGAATACTATAATATTTACTTGAAATACGATTTTTATTTCTTTTAATGATTCTTTTCAGCGTGGTATACTTTAAAACTCAGACCAGTGCTATACTAGGTGACTTGGACTGCTAACATTACTGGGATTTTCTGTCCTGTTATGAAATGGAGGAATAGGTTTTTGATAGCTTTTTTTTACTAAAAATGAATTTTTTTGTGGGTGTTAAATTTTGATGATCTTTGATAAGTTTAAAAAAGAAAAAAAAATTGCTTGGGAGGGGGGGGGGGGGTTAAAAACACTTGCCAAAATTGCCAATCCCACTTCCATATCAAGGAAATCCTTTATGCTTTGGTATCAAAGATCATTCATTTTAAGGTAACATCAAAGTTTTTTACTGGAAAATGAAGAAATAATAAAAGAAAAATTAACATGTAATTTGATGTGAAAAATTGATATTAATCGATCAGCCAAAGGATTGATAATCTACAGAAAAGAAAACAAAGGTTTAATTATAAAAAAGGAAATGAAACATGAGCTTTATGAAGTGGGTATCCAGTATGTTGGGAGGAAGTATTTGGACTTAAATCATCCATGTTAAGAACTCGCCATGCATGCTTCTAAGAAATGACAATCAGATGGCTTTAACAAATTTTGTATATTGTAATTCAATGAAATATGCATCAAATAAAAAAAAATGTTATTTTTCAAACTTGAATTATGTATTTTTTTAAAAGATATATGTAAGAAAATTTTCAAATGCCAATTTCTATTTTTTTTAAATTGAAGTTTCATGTGTTGTACAAAACACATCTATGTTCGCCTGGCCTCTCATTTTTTATTCTCTCAAT
Source organism: Ryuthela nishihirai (assembly GCA_038380435.1). Lineage (NCBI taxonomy): Eukaryota > Metazoa > Arthropoda > Arachnida > Araneae > Heptathelidae > Ryuthela > Ryuthela nishihirai. Next base: position 82,174,759 of record JAWZYU010000011.1, on the reverse strand, counting down.
GTCTATGATCATTGGGGACCTTGGAAGGGTTAATAAATATTATACATTAAAAAACCATTAATAAGGGGTGTCAAACATGTGACCAATTGTACTGTTTGTCAAAATAAATCCAATCATTGAAAATAGTTATTAAGTTCTCACTGATCACAGATTTGTACCTCATGAATATAAGTTATACCTTACCAATTGTGGATAGGAGCTTTGATCATTCATGATTTTTGCAATTAACCACAACACATAGTGCCTGAGGAGGGAGCTACAAAAACTGTTGCTTCTTTCAGAAAAAGTTAGAAATAATAAAATGGCTGGCATATGCACTGTAAGACATCCGATGTTGAGTAGAGGATTTTATGCCAGTCTTCCATGTTGTGGTGTGAAGTAATTACCAGTCCATAACAGTTGACATCAGTCATATTGCATAACATGGTGCTGGCTTAGTTGGCAATGTTGTAGTAAGTATAATCATTTTGGTGATGATTGTTTAGAGTTTTTTTCCTGAAGATCGATGTAATCACTTAAGTGGACAGTTGCAATAGATTTTTTTCTCCACTCAGAGTATTTTGTTGCAACATCCATGACATGATGCCTTAGCAGCAAAATTTTAATAACTTAATAATTTAATTTTAATAACTAAAATCAAATCTTTATAATTTGTAAAATAAGCATTTTATGGAACAATGTTACTGGAAATTAGTTAAAGATCTCAAGTTATCTATCTAAATATTCGTTCATTATTAAGAGTCATGAAAGCTGGAATATTTAACATCAAGCAACCTCATTTGTCCTAATATTTTGCATCAAAATTGGTGAAATCATTAGACCAGTTCTTGAAACAGGCTTTCTTTAAACTTAGCTTTTTTTTTTTTCTCATGGTAGACTCTTCAATCTATGATACAGTATACACATGGTTTACTTCATATAAACTGCATTAAATGTTATCTTCATATAAACTGAATTAAATTATTATGTTGGAAATTCCTTCGGTAGGTGGATACCTGGAGGGTTCTTTCTCCTGGTGTTGTGGGCAGAACTTTTACATGGTTTACCTTTGATCCCTGTCTCATGGTGTATTCCATACGTGTGGCAACTCTTCTAGCAATCCTATTATTTTTGTCTCAGGTTGCATAAACTGACAACTGTTCAGCAGGATAGGAAAACATAACACCATATAAGACTAGATCAATAGTCCAACTGATAGGGAAGCACTCCTCTTCTGTTCCCTTCCAATAGAGAATATCTCTTTTGGAATGTATTAACCACCAGTTTTATAAGAAGGCAAGGTCGTACTCTAGTTGCTGAAACTGGTTGGTTCTGTGCATTATCACAGGAGATTGGTATGCAGCTCTCCTTCTGATGTATGAATAGCTACTTTGTAAAGACTTTACCATACTTCCCAAATGTTTATCAAGACATTAAAGTTGTTGTGAAAAGCCTTGGTTACATGGTACCATTTACTGTTGGCAGTATAAAACAAAGTTCTTTGAAATTATCAGGGCTATTTGCCCCTCAATAGGAGTGTGTATGTAGTTCCATTACAACCACCATGTAACATAAATCAGCTATTGGAGGACTCCACAGAATATGTAGCAAAAACAAACAGGGCAACTGGAAAGCACTTGAAAGCATACCAAGCAAACCTGCATAAACACTGGCAGGTTGGGTTGTTTTACCTCTGAGCGGCACTTTTTTGCACACCATGGGCTAAATGGCCAGGTCACAAGGACCCCGAAGGCTCAGAGAAGGTTGGGGGAGAGGACCCACTGGAACAGCTGTTGGGAGACAGATGGTAGCCTCCCGTCAAGGCCATCCAGCGTGTTCTTTAACGTGCACAGGGTATGGCTCTCCCGCACACGGGGCCACGGCTTAACGTCCCATCCGACGGACGGCGGCCTTTTCAAGCCCATCGGTGTCCCCTACTGACCGTGGGCAAGGCGGGGAAATTTTTGCGGAGATAACACTGGCAGAAAAAGTTGTAAAAGATAAGTAACAAGAAGACTTTGACAACACTTTCATTATCATTGCTCCATCCTCAACTAAGCAGCATGATATGATGAGGAATATTACTATATACCGAAGGCAAAATCAGTGTTGTAACTGGAATGCAGTGAGTTACCAACAATATTAGGTATATCTCCCATACCCTTTTTTCTTTTTAACTCCCTTTTCCCTTTCCACCTTTCCAGGGACAGATAAAAATCCTTCCAGGGACAATTTTGATAACACTCCCCTGCTCTGTTTTATTTATTTTTACTTCAAACTTCCCCCTTCCTTACATTATCATGATAACACTTGTATTCTTTCTAAGCCTAACTGTTTAACTTAGCTCATAGCTGTGTTATTGGTAGATGAATATCAGAAGGTGCCTGCTGCGATATATCAGGTGGACACCTTCTAATTTGCCTAATATATGAATACTTGGTCCATAAAGAGATTCTAGTGCTTTAAAACATAGTTTTATATTTAAATGCTATTGTTAGTTTGTCCATACTGTTTTTTATATCTTTATGGAGTGTTTAAATAGTAATAGTATTTTTATTTCAAATAATGTTTAACAGCATAAAATATATATTTTGAGATATCACAAACACTTATATTTGAAAGCATACCAAGTAAACCTATAACAGCAGATATCAGTTAATGAACTGGCAAGAAAGGCTATAAAGGATAAGTAACAAGCAGACTTTAATATCACTGCATATGCAGTTGCATGAATACTAGATAAAGAATCTCATACTGGGGTACTATGGATACAGAGCCCATTCATACTATTTCATTAATTTCTAAATCTAGCATAGAGTATCAAATAAATATTTAAGTTGTTTTCTTGATGAACATCATTGGGATTTTCCAAGGTGGCTAGCTGTCAATGTTATAAACTGGAAAAAAGATTATCAGAAATTACACAAATTCTAAGAATGCTGGAAATATTGCTCAAAGACCTGTTTGTGGACTAACCCTAAGTGATGACCATATGTGATGCAAACCTGCAAATACCACAGGATAATGAGCATTTGTCAACTGTCTATCTCCATAGATTGTTCTTATTATTGGTCATAAATCAGTTATATGTATTGCAGCTTATTCTGAATAGAAAAGGTCTTGAGATTGGTCTGTATGCTAGGAGATCACAGTAGTTTTATGTTTCTTTAACATCAACACAGGCAAGAATGTTTTGCATGTGCATGCATTTCAAATAGGAAGATGATCAATAGCCTGAATGTTTTGCATATGCATCAGCATTTCAGTTGGGAAGATGATCAATAGCATAATTTTTGCTTTTCATTGAGTTCTAATTCAGTTTACAGTCAGACTCTTGATAATGGTTGATCTTCAGGGAGTATGTAATTTGCTGTCATATCTCAAATGTTGACAAGAAGATGGGCTGGAATAATTCCTAATGGATGTGCATATTTCCATGTTTTGATAGCATACAACACTGAAAATGTTTTGGAAATGAAAACAGCCATTTTTTTTTACTAATTTTGAGGTGCTAAACCTGATTATGACATTAAAAATTGGTGATTGACTCTTGGTTTGAAAATACAGGACGCTGCATCCATATACAGTGCATATTGATTTGAGTCTTTTGCATGCTGTACGAAGTAGACAGTTTATTCACATCCCTTCACATGACACATACTCCAGAAGAATGGAGATTATTTATAGATTCCTCGAAATTAAGTATGAAAGCCATTCTTCTACACAATGGGAACTTGCCTTCTGTTCCAGTAGGCCATGCTATTAATATGAAGGAAACTTATGACAATATGAAACAATTGCTTCAATACACAAATTATGACAAATACAAGTGATACATTTGTGCAGACTTAAAAGCCATTGCTCTTTTGCTTGGACTACAGCTCAGATATACAAAGTTCTATTGCCTCCTTTGCGAATGGAATAGCAGAAACAAAGTATCTCATTACATGAAGAGGATTTGGCCTTCTCTGCATTCATTGGAATGAGGGAAGAAGAATATATAGCATTATCCATTGGTACAATCCACAAAAATTTTATTGCCACCTTTACACATGAAATTAGGCCTAGTGAAGAATTTTGTCAAGGCTATAGAACATATGCAAACTGCCTTTCTGTACCTTCGACAGAGATTTCAAAGTCTTACTGATGCAAAGGTAAGAGAGAGTGTTTTTACCATTCCAGATAGTTGCTCACTGCTACATGATGAGGTATTTGATTGTATCATCAGTGGTGATGAATGGAGAGCATGGAATGTCTTCCAACAGGGTAATGGGCTTAGTAGGGAATAAAAAAAGCAGAAAATTACAAAGTCCCTGTGGAAGAACTGCTGTCCTCATATCACAAACTGGGATGTAATATGTCTTTGAAAGTACATTTCTTAAGTTCCCATTTGGATTTCTTTCTGGAAAACTGTGGCACTGTGAGTGATGAACACAGGGAACATTTTCATAAGGAAATTGCTACAGTGGAAAAGAGATAACGAGGAAGATGGAGCCCATCAATGTTAGCTGATTGCTGCTGGAATGTGATGCGAGATTCTCAAGATTTGGTGTATAAGTGGCAGGGGAAGAGGTTGTTGTTGCTGTAAATCGATATGCACACTTTAGCAAATAATGTAATATAAGTAAATAATAGTAAAGTATAGTTAGTAAATGTAAATAATGTATAAGTGACAGTATCTTGAAAACCATAACCAATCAAACATTTTTGTTATTATTTTTGTGTTCAGCACCTCGATTTACATAAGAAAATGCTGTTTGCACTTCTGAAACACATCATAGGTCAAAATTTGTTGTTCAATATAATGGTTAGTTAATGGCACAGTAATAAAGGAGTGAAGATCTAGATACCTATATTCTGCTTTTCATAGATACTATTGGTCCTAAAAATTTATGGAAAGTGAAGATAATTTTTATATGGGTACTTTGCTTGTTTACTAGGTTTTTTTTATATATATATTATAATAGTTTATGTTAAATCTGAAATTGTTATACTATCTATTATATATTCCATGTGTAAATGATTGTGAGTGACTGACTAACAGGGTACCATGCTAATTCCAGCTAGAAACAGAAATGGTAGAGCTCTGAAAATTTACACCTAGGGGTAATCTAGGTCTCTGATCTTCAGAAAAATCTTAAATTTGACCTCTGATGTTCCTCCAAGTTAAAATAGAGATCATGTAGGAATCAAATCTTGATCTACAAGTGTTAGAAATGTGAAAATTTGTGGATGGGGTATTTCAGGTTGTAGGTGTCAGAAACATGAAATTTCAGATATGGAGGGTCCATTGAGGTCAAAAGTCAAATTTGGATATACTAGTGCTAGAGAACTAAAAATTTATGCCTAGGCATATTCTGAGTCATAGATCTAGGAAGCACTACAAAATTTCAGATCAGGAAAATCCTTCTAGGTCAAAGGTCAGATTTAGTTCTGCTTGTGCTAGAGAGCTAAAAATTGGTGAATGGAGGTATTTCAGGTTGTAGATCTTGGATTGGAAACGTAAAATTTTGGATGCAATTGGTCCTTTGAGGTCAAAGGTCAGATATCTTCTATATTAAATTACTAGGGATCTAAAAGTTGGTGTATAGGGCTGTTTTGAGCAGTAGATCTCATAAATATTAAGGATGTTCAGATCCATTGTTGCATTCAAGATCAAATGGGGGTTGGAATGATGGGCTAGAAATTAAGATGTGCCAAAGGCACTGGTTGATTTCTAGTTTGTATAGCTGTTTGTTTGATCAAGAGCTTCTCCTAAACAGTAAAAGCTAGAACCACAAATTTAGTATACAACAGAGCTGGAAATGGGGAATGCTAGTAATCAGAACAGGGGCAAAAAAAAATTACACATTTATCTATATCACTGTGTTTCAACATATATACAGTATATGTCATAAGTGTGGCAATGACACCAAAGTTAACAAGATCGATACAAACATATAATTTCATCTCCAGAACACAAAAGTGTATGGTCACAATGTGAACTACTGTGCTTGAAAAACAACATGACTCTATGTAAATTAGCTGCCACCAGAAGCTCAGTCAAATGTTTTAATTGGGGTTCTGCCAACACACTAAGATCAGACTAGTGCTTACAATTATTGCATTCGCTCTAACAATCCAGTGCCTTGTTATTCAAAAGATGCTCATAAACTGGCTTCCAATTTTTTCAACAGATGAAGCTACTAGCACATCATGCTATAGCAGTGAATACCAAGAGGTCAACACAGAAACTAGCACTGGAATGTCAAATCAATCAGAAATCTGTACAAGATTCAATTTGTGCAACAAATCCACCTGGTGATTATGACTGCAGGATGGAATTCTGTGAATGAGTTTTGCGTAATGGAGACAACCTGTGTGAAAGGATCATCTCTCTCTCTGTCTGACCACATTTAACCATCTAACCCTTTGGTATTGATCTGATGCACATCTCCAGTGGGCACAGGAACAACCTGTTTAATCTTTAAGATCTGCAAGTAATCATCAAGCTTTCTTTGCTGAAAATGTGAATTTGTGGTCATACTTGAATGTTTTAGAAAAAATTCTCCTTGATGATTTCCTGCTGTCCTGCTAGCACATATTTTCAACAGGATGGGACACCCTTCTCATTGTTCTGCAATTGTTTGTCAGTGATTATATCACCATCTTCCTAGGGAATTGGATTGGAAGGAGAGATCCATTGAGTGGCCACTTCACTCACCCAATATGATACCTTTGGATTTCTACCTAAAGAGATAACTAAAATCCAGGATTTATCAGCACCCCTTTCAATCAATGCAGGATTATTGATGACATTACTGTTGAAGTGGACTGTCATTAAAGAAACTTTAGTTGCAGTTAATGGAGCCTGAGACAGGCACATAAGGGTGTGTTATGGACTCAGTGGTAGTTGATTTGAACATTACACCACAAAATCTTGAACATTACACTATATGGACACTATAGTTATCATTTGGTGTTAAGTTTGTTAAATTATTTTGTATGTGCTTCCCAGTTTTTATAATGATTGGGTAAAATGTTACCATTGCCAGACGTTTGGCATATACTGTATTCACTGAGTTGGCCTTACATTAGCAACACCCAACTAATGCCTCATGGGCCACTTTGCCCATACACATTGGGGCATGGACCCCATGAGGTGTTGTGGGTGTCCTGTGGTAGTCCATGCATTCCACAATGTGCCCTGTAATGCCTCAACATTGCCAGGTTAGAGTCAGAGCATCGAATTGCCTTTTCCAGGAGGTCCCAAACATGCTCATTGGGTTGAGATCCGGTGAGTTGGGTGGCTTACATATTAAAATATATGGGACACCCTTCTCATCTTTATATATTAAAATATATAAGCCGCCTTATAATCACCACTTATACTGTTTAGTTCTTTATCGATCAGTGCTCATGACAATGACCACACAGTTGGTTGAAACCAGTTAAGAAGAGCTACTGCGAACTCCAGCAGTAAACATTAATCTAAAACCTTATATAATAGTAAATGTAAAAAACTGCTGTGTATTTAAAAAAAAAAAACCTGCACAGTGGATAGCAAAACATCATGGACATTTAAATAGCAAATAATAAAAATGGAAGCTCCAATCACACAACTGGGCTATCTGTGAAACACTGAGCTCATAATATATATGAATCAGAGAACTAAAAAGTGCTGTGGTAAACCTGGAAAAGGAAACTGAAAACTAGGAACCTCCATTTCCACATCTGGAAACACTCTGCTCGGAAGAACTTAAATTTAGCAATATTCCAAAATAGTGTCTAAAGGTATTTGATTTGATTGATTTGTGACATATATGACAGAGAAGAATTCTAGAAGCTACTCCTAGCTTTTACAGGCCTTCTCATCCAAGTACATGCTCTACTAAGCCAAAGTCACTGCTGACCACTGCCTCAGTTAGAGCTAGCACAGCACACAAAGTTTGCCTTTCTGGAACAGTCATTAACTGCCTAACCACTATGCCAGTTAAGGTTTACTATTATCAAGCCACTGTTATATATCCACTGTCTGTTATTTATAACCATGCATTTAACCAATGCTGGAGTATATCTATAAACTACCCTGCTTTAATAATGCATTATCGCAAAACTTGTCTAAATATTAAGTAAAAAGCTGTGAAATGTTTAAGCAATTATTACATCACATCTCTACAATCATATATTGGCCATTTCCGACTGTCATCATCAGTGCCACAGACCAGTCCATTCCTACACCAGGGGGTGTTGTTAAATGAAAAGCCAACTCAGTGTGTACTACTCTAATATAATAAGTGAAAAGTAAAAGAAATCATGTAATACACAGCTGAAATTTCTATTCCTCTTTCATAAAAAAAATGCTTTTTAAGCCAAAAATGAAAAAATAATGTTGTGATGGTTCACCCATTCACTTTTAATCTTCCGTAACCAGTTTTATTTTATTTATGTTATATTTATCATTTTGGGGATTATTATTTCATTTTTGGACTGATTGCAATTATTACTTCCGAACTGTAGGAGCTGTGCATGCGCAACTCCGACTTTTGATTGTCAGCCACTAATGCACATGTGTAGGACACGACCCCTCTTGCATCATAGCTAGTGTGATCATCAGATTATGCAAATGTTTTCCCAGTGTGCAACAGACACTTGCTAGATTTGTGCACCGCATGTATAACTAAGTGACTTTAGGTCACAGAGTATAGTAGAGATGTAGAGTATAGTAGAGAGAGTATTGTTAGTGGAAGTTGAGTAGTATGTTGAGAATTGGAATTGCCAGTATTGTTAGGAGGAGCTGAAATATGTTGAAGTAGTATGTTGAATCAGTATGTCTAGATAGAAGGAGTTGTTAGTAGAGATTTAGGTAGATGTGAGTTGTTAGTACTCAAACTTTTGTATTCATCAACTGAATTGGTGAGTCTTTGAATTTTTTGGAAATAAACTTTGTTTCAGAAACTTTTGAATTTTTGCTATTTTTCTCTTGAGCAATGTTAATTGATTTTTGATTAGATTTAAACTTTAATTAAACTTGACAATCCTTTTTAAATTCTTACTCAATAAGTAACACTATATATATAAAACAAACCCTATTTCAACTTTATTTGGCAGGTTAATATTGTCTGGTGCCCAACAAATTATCTGGAATTTTGAATAAATTTGGATCAGATAAAAAGGTCCAACTTTAACAACTTTAATAAAAAGGTCCAAGGGAAATAAAATACTGATGTGTAGCCCAAAAGAAATACATACCAGTAATCTTCAGATGTTATAATTTTATTCAAAACTCTTGAACTCAGAATGATCTGATTTTTCATGACTTGTTGTTTTAATGGAAGTATTGCTACTTTTGACATCAACATTTCTTTGTTTTATTCTCCAAAGACCAAAGATAAATGTTGTTTTCATCCACTTTAATAATTTTCACAATTCCTAACCTTCTTAATCATTTTTATGGCTTTTGGCAGTATAACTCATTTGTTTTCATTTTTCCAACTTTCCATTTGAGGAGGATGAGAAATAATATATTCCTACAAGAATAGTAGTACTGTTCAGCAGAAATGACAACTCTGCAAATAAAAGACATGGCATGATCAGCAAAAAGCCATAAAATGTACCTTACCAATCAGAATTCCCTTCCCTTTTTGTGATATCCAAGTGAAACTGGGAGGGAGAAGTTTGAACTTGTTGGAGGGGAATGGAGAAAGCTTCTAAGTCGTGTAGAAAAGTGCTTTTTTTGTAATTGGTGCAACTAATGTAGACACTTGCTTTCTTGATTATGATATCAACTCACATTAGTGCTAAAACAGTAATAGAAGGAATTTACAACCATATAGATTAGTTTCTAATAAATAGTTCTAACAAAATTATTCATTTTGTTTTCAAAAAATGAAAATTAAGAACCCAAGCAATGGCAGATAAATCTGCCAGTAATACAATACAGTTGTATCCAGCTTAGTGTCATTATACAGGAATGATATTATTATTGGGAGATAGGTACTTAATGGCCAAAATTAGGATCATAAGTATACAAGAAAGAAAGCATGAGTACCTTATTTGGGGCTCAAACCCCGGTCTCTTTGCCCAATAATCAAGCACACTAACCACTCAGTCACCAGGATGGTCTTATTTCTCTCCTAATAATATAAAGACAAAAGGTCCAAAATTTTCTCTGTAACTCCCAGAAAAATAAAATATATAAGTGAAATTTATAGTTTGTTGACAAAGGCATCTATTCCACAACTTTCAAATGGAGTTGGTTATTTACGTCATATTCTTGTAATAGTTGTGTTACTTTACCTCCTAGTGGCACTTTTTTGCACACAATGGGCTAAATGGCCAAGTCACAAGGACTTAAGGGCTTAGAGATTGTTGGGGGAAAGGGGCCCACTTGACAGCTGTTAGGAGACAGATTAAAGTGCACAGGGTATGGCTCTTGTGCACACCAAGCCATGTCTTTATATGACTGGCTTGGTGTTTGACAATTTGACTGCTTGACATTTCTTTTTATCTGACTGGCAGCAGCCAAGCCCATCAGTGTCTCTTTTCTGGTGGAGTTTATCTGTTCTTGTGACACTAAATATAAAACATTGGTTTCAGTGTAACAAGTTTATATGTTCCAATCATTCAGTTATCTGCCCAAATTGTGAATAACCATCATTACATATATAATCTTTAAAGTTATTTCAACAATATAATGTTAAATAAAAGTTTTTATTTTACTTATAACAATAAGTAAAAAAAAAACTTTAAACAATGAAATAAAATGTTTTTGTTTTGTTTATCCCTCCTGTGTATATATTTGGGGTCATATTGAACATCAGGTATCATTTATGTATATGCACATAATGTTTCATATACTACATTAAGGTTAATGGCAATTGTTAAAAAACCAATTTAAAAATTTGTCTCTCTTTTAAAGCAAGAGTTGCACCATTTTGTTTTTTGTGTTGGTCATTATTTTGGAGACTTTTGTCTTAATAAAAACACGGTACCTCTTTTATGAATGCAATAAAAATATTAAAAAGAAAAGCTCTGATGAATACATACAATTCACTTTTGCTCAAACAAAAGCCCACAGTGGACTGAGAGCTAAAAGCCAAACATGTGTGGGCAAGTTCAGGACACTCTTGACATGACAGCCGTCACTCATGAACCTGTCGTGCCCAGCTTGGCTCCAAACCCCATCGTGTATGGCCAGCATTATACCTTTGTCACTGGTTTGCATATAATGCTCATAGATGCGAAAACACAGCCAGTAGACATCAGTTGTTCCCGATATGCATGTATCGTTGGGTGGTATAAAAAGTGGTGTGAATGATTGCTAGCAAACAGAAGTGTGTGGGGTAGACCTGAAGTAGTCATGCCTTTATGACACCAAAGACGATGATATGTGTACCTCATGGACTTTGAAATGGGCCAGATTATTGGAATTGCAGAAACTGGATTGTCCAGTTGACGAATTGCGATATGTATGGATCATGATGCATGAACTTGTGGACACTGTTGGCAATAATGGCAAAAAGAAGGTTCTGCAGTACAATGGCCAAGTTCAGGTACCTGTAGGAGAATGTCAGAGCAGGCAGACTATTGGATCTGGCAATAAGGTATATATTAGAGAGAACTGTGACACTACAGCAGATTACTAGTGCCATGATGTCATTCCCGCCTGTTACTATGTCTGCCAGCACAATTCAATAATGACTACAAGTCATGGGTCTGTATGCATATGCTGTCTCTTGGTTTGTGTTCCTCTCATTCCATGGAATATGGAAAGAAGTTCTAAACACCCTCACATCACCACATATGATCACTTCACTGAAAATGGAGCACTGTTCTTGCTCCGAAAACCTTCTAAGTCTTCTCTTGAAAACTTAATAAATATGCAAATTCTTTGATGGATTAACTTTAATATTTAATTGCTCAACTAAGTTGAGCAGTCAGGTGGCTGTAATTTTAGCTGTCAGGTGGCTGTAATTGCTGTCAGGTGGCAGTAAGCAACCTTAGACATTGTACTAGGAGCAGTTGTTTGTTGGGCTCGAGGGAGGGGCAGGAAGATAAATTTCAATTGTTTTAATTATTTTTCTGAGGAAGAAGATTTTTAAATTTTGTTGTTTGAAGTCTACATTGCCACCAAAGTTATCACCTACACTGTTAAAGATTTTGAATTGTTTACAACTGGTCCTAGATGTTATGTTTAATCATATTTCATTAGTGTTTACCAAATCTAGAATCAGAATTCTCAATGACAGTAAAGACAATATACTACATTATTTGAATTCCAGCTAATAAAATTATACCCCTCTTTCTTCAGTTTTATTATTTATGTATTATTTGTTTTCAAGATACATTATTTTCCTCATTTTATTTCTCAATTTTTGAGCATGAGGGTATAAACTGTTCTGGGTAGGTACACTTTTATAATAAAAAAAATAGACTTTTTTTCTCTTTTAGAGCTCAAATTATTTGTGTGTTAATGAAACAAATGTCTGACTTTGAAACAAAACTTAATGCATTACATGCCAAATGATATTAATAGTAACTTTGATAGCCACTCTTTATTGCAAATTATTTAAATTAAGTAGAACTTCATAGCCGTCTCATGGCCGAGTGATTAGTGTGCTTGGCTACTGATCTAAGGGACCTGGGTTTGAGCCCCGGATAAGGCATGGCTGTTTGTGTTGTTTTTCTGCAGAGGGCCTGCCATCCTCTCAGACCTTCTACTATGGCATATAAACTGACAGGCTCCTGTCAGACCTCTGTGGCAAGCAGCTGCTTGAGGGGGTATTTATTTTTTATTTATTAGAACCTCATAGTGCAGTAATTAAAATTAAATTAATGTCTAATTCTCTATGGCATTGTTAAATATTTTAAAGCACTTCAACACAATATCTGTGCTATCTAGTATCAAAAGTAATGAATGAGATTCATAGATGAAAGTTGATAGCAAGTGACAAGTTCATTTTATAAAGTCCTTGCTGGCAAGTTAGGAGTCACAGCAGATTCAAAGTGGAGAAGGTGGTGAGGGGTGCTGATGAGTTGAAGTTGCTTGCTCAAAGCGAAATTTTCTTCTGCTTGTCGAAGTTTTGTGACTGCAGTGGGAGTCATTAATAACTGATGATACATATAGTAGCATAGAGTGCTCATAAATGTTAAAATCGATGACACATGTTTTGCACCCTTACAGTGGGCACATCGTCAGGTGGCAGTGAGCAGCCTTAGGCATTGTATTAGGAGCAGTTGTTTGTTGGGCTCGAGGGTGGGACAGGGTGCAATGAATTGCAATGTCATTGGCTCGGCTCTGAGGTTTGGAGTGATCAGGAGTTACATGGGTGACTGTAATGTGATCTAAATATGAAGACGGGAATAAGCAATTATAGAATTATGGCAACTTTCTGAGATTTTAGAATTTCAAGGAAAATTTCATTGTGTGAATAAATTAAAATTTTTGTTATTGTCCATTGCATTAGGATTATAATTATTCTGTGACTAATTTAACATTCTGTTAGTTACAAGTAGTTTAGCCATACCAGTTCTAGTGATTAGCAAAAAAATAGCCCTACCTGGTCTTGCATAAGTGTTTATATGATGTATTAGAAACCAGGACAAACCTAACATAGCTTCTAGGTTATCTCTGTCCTTTGTCCTTCTTTCTTTAAAAAAAATTTCAAAAAATTCTGTTGCCTGGAATTTATAATAAATGTGCTAATGAGGGGATTAATATTAGTTGGATGTATGTCAATCCCCAGTGATGATGCACAGAACTGGCCAGGTCTAGCACCTAATGTTCAACCCCGCCTTCTCGTGGTGCAGGCTGTTAGTACCTTTCAAAAGAGATATTCTCTTTTAGAAGGGAACGGAAGGGGAGGGCTGCCAGTTCAGTAGGCCTACTGATCTGGTCATCTATGACCACTTTTTTTTCTTTTTTTTTTCAAACCTGCTGAGGAATGGTCAACTTCACAAGGTCCTGGTGCTAACCATTTATACCTACTAGACTGGACTTGTTTATGGATTTGAGCTTGATTATGGATCCTGGACTTGCTGCACTGGTGGGCCTCTGTTGAGGGAGAATCTACCACTGTGTTTTCTGTTTGCTTCTGGGTTGCCAACCCTAAGTGAAAGAGGCATGGGATACCTTATATCAGCTGGTGGATAATCCTGATCAGAGGCCATCACAGGTACCTGCACCTCACTTAGCTAGTTGGGCATCGTCAATCCTAGACTGGAACTAGCCCATTTGAATTTGTTTAATCTGGTAGCTATATTGAACAACTATACTGTATTAACATAGACTATTTTTAAAGGAATTATAATATTCAAGAATTAACTCACCAGGTAGGTCATATGGTTCTTGAAAAAGTCCACTAGAAAAGGTGGTGCCTGAAGTTCCTACCAGCATTGGTGACTTCAGCATTTAGCGGAGGAGGAACAGGTCTTTGCCCCATGTCTGTGATCAGCGGGCTGTTCGGTATTGTTGGCCATACCTATCTCAATAAACCTAGTTTCTTTAAAAATCCTACTAATCATTTTCTCTCTGCAGGAACGTGGAACGTGAGGACATTACATAGAGATTACTCTCTTGATGTTCTCATGCAGGAGTTCCAGAGCGATAACCTAGATATTCTAGGCTTGCAAGAGATCAGATGGACAGGTAAAGGTGAGATACTTAAAAATAACTTTAAATTTCTCTTTTCAGGGAGGGAGGGTGGAAAGCATCTCCAAGGTGTAGGTTTGCTTCTTAGCAGACACGCCATTGATGCTTTTCCAGGATATGAGTGCATTAATGAAAGGTTTCTTACAGCAAAATTTCACACAAGCATTAAAACGTGAATGTTATCTGCTGTTATGCCCCCACTGAGGATACCGATGAGGATGAGAAGGATAGGTTTTACGGACAACTTCAGGATATTTTGAATTCTGTCAAGAAAGGAGATATTATCCTTGTTCTAGGTGACTTCAATGCCAAAGTTGGTACTGACTCTGACCTTTGGGGAGGAGTAATAGGCCCTTTTGGTATTGGTAGCTGCAATGGCAATGAGCAACGTCTCCTACAGGTAAGTAAACTCAATGGTTTCAGAATAACTAACACTTATTACAAACACCGTGACATACCTAAGTACACATGGATTTCACCTGATGGGCTGCATAGGAATATGATTGATTATATATTAATTAACAGCAAATGGGCTAGTTCTGTTAGGAATACCAGGTCATATAGGGGAGCTGAAATTGGATCTGACCATTACCTTGTTAAAAGTGTCTTGCAACTTAAGTTTAAAAAGTGTTGTGCTAGGGTTAAAAAATTTACTTTTAATACTGAAGCTCTGAAAGACCCAGTTACAGCCAAAGCTTACCATGATAGGTTACTTAGTCATTATGACAGTCATGGTTTGCTTACTACTTAAGTTGTGGAAGAATGGGACCATTTCAAGCAAGATTTTTTGGAAACTAACAATACTCTTTTAGGAATAAAGGAGCAGAGGAGGCAGAATTATATGAGTCACTTGAGCTTATTTCAGAAAGAAAGAACTGCAGGAATGTCCTTAATCAATACCCTACTAGTCCTAATAGAAAGCATTACAGAGAATTTAATAAACGTGTAAAGGATCAGTTAGCTGCTGATAAGAATCTTTGGCTTGATGGCTTGGCTGACAAAGCCGAGAAAGCAGTTAGACAGCACAACAACAGAGAGCTGTACCAGATAGTTAATGTTTTGTGTGGTATAAAAGCGACAGGTATGCAGGGATTGAAGGATAAACAAGGAAAGATTATAGAAGGGGAGGATTTTGTCATGGCTAGGTGGGCTGAGCATTTCAGTGATGTTCTAAACAATGTGGTTAGTTCTACTCCCATTGTTTGTAATGATGATAGATGCATTGGTGGCTTTAATGTTGGCCCTATAACACAATCTGAAGTTATTTTGGCTGTTTTTAAACTTAAACTACATAAATCCCCAGGGGTAGATGAAATTACTACGGAAATGCTTAGAGCTGGGAATGTTTCATTTACCACTTGGATGACTGAAATTTTGAATATCTTTTATGATAAAGGCATGGTTCTTAAGGATTTTACCACAGCTATTATTATCTCTATTTTCAAAAAAGGTGATTGCAATTCTTGTGATAACTATAGGGGTATCAGTCTGCTTTCTGTTCCAGGTCAAGTTCTTCGCATGATTGTGCTTAATACAATTAAGAATCTGGTTGACAGGCAATTGCATGATGAGCAATGTGGATTCAGAAGTGGTAGGGGATGTGTGGATCAGATATTTTCACTTAGGCAGATTCTTGAGAAATGTTTCGAGTTTCAGAAACCTTTGGTTGCTAGCTTTGTTGATTTCAAAAAGGCTTTGGACTCTGTTGATCATCATAATTTGTTGTTGATTTTGAGATCATATGGTCCAGACAAGTTAGTTAACATAATGAAAACTCTATAATAACACTGAGTTATGTGTGAGAATTGATAAGGCTTGTACCAATTGGTTTAGCATTACTTCTGGTGTTCGACAAGGGTGTATTTTGTCTCCTTTTCTCTTTAGTTTGGTTATTGATTATGTTATGTGACATTCACTGCAAGGGAAAGATTTTGGCCTTAAATGGTCTGGAGATACTAAAATTTCTGATTCAGATTATGCTGATGATTTGACCTTGTTGGCAAATGATGTTGATGAGATGAACTCTTTCATTCGAGCTGTTGATGAGACTGGTAGTAGAGTAGGTTTGGTTATAAACAGAGAGACAACTGAAGTAATGACAATTGGTCAGGCAGGCTGTGATTCAGTTAATCGGAATGGTTGCAGTCTTGAGCAGGTGTCACAGTTTAATTATCTTGGGAGCTATGTAACAGATAATGGTGATGTGCGGCATGAGATTAACAGATTAATAGGGATTGCTGCTTGGACTTTTAAGAATCTATGGAGATTGTGGAGAAATAGGCGTATATAACTAAAGACTAAAATTAGATTGTATAATAGTTCGGTTCTTTCTAGGGTTAGTTATGGTAGTGAAACTTCTTTGTAAACAAGATAACAGAAAACTAGATGCTTTTGATTCTAGATGCTTACGCAGTATCTTGGGCATTAGGTGGTTTAACTTTGTAACTAACAATGAAGTTACGCAAAGGAATCGGCACCTCCTTTAAGCAGCATATTGTGCAGATAGATAGTCTGCTGGTTTTTCCGTGTTGACCGTATGGATGACTATAGATTGGCAAATAGATGAACAGTGTGGCTAAAGGCCTCAGAAAGAGGAGGAGATCTAGGATGTGGTGGGCAGACAATGTCAAACAGGACCTTGTTAGAATTGGTGTGCAGTGGCCTGATGCAACAGATGTAGCTCAGGACAGATATGCTTGGAGATTTAAACTGCATGGTCTGGTTGGACCTCCGTAGCCCATGGCTGCTTGAAGATGATGATGATGATGTGTGAATGCCTAGGAGGTCAATTATAATATCAATAGGGGTAGGTTGTTGCATTGGTAATTGGGGGTGGGGTATTATTGTTTATTATTATTAATTATATTACTATTATTCTATAGTCATCAATTTCTAATATGAATTTGAAATAGTTTGTATATTTGAAGGAGGCTTGGGGAATATTTGATTGAAGATGGAAACGATGATCAGAGGTAAGTATGAGGAGCCGTGGTTAGGGGAGCATCATATCTCTGAGGGGTAGCTGATATCCACTAAGGATCAAACACCAACTGTGGCAAGTGGGATGTCTGTTTTGCAGAGTTTAGTTAATTTTGCACTAAGAAGGATGTTTTCTGTGACAGCGAGTTCGAATTTGGTAGGACGGAATATTATGGTTTCTTTGAGTAAAAATCTGTGGGTAGATTGATTTCAGTGATTCTTTGAGATAGTGTGGTTTTTGTAGTTTATTTGAGATGTCATATTTATGTTCTTTAAGTTGGGCGCTAAATGGTTTGATATTTTCTCTGTTTATTTATTTTTAGGTAAGATTTTGACTGTGAAGTGTTTTAGTTGAATATAACATACCTCTCCAAAGCTGCATATATGGTTGAAATCATTTCAATGAAGTTGAGATAACGTATGGGACATTTTAATGGAGGTTTTATAATGAAAAGGTTTCAGGGTATTTTTAACAGAATATGTGAAATTATTATTGATGTATGGTAGGGCTATTGTGTGTTTTTCTGTTTATTTGTTGGGGGGGGGGGGGGGCATTTGATTCGATGAACTTTGCTGATAGTGTGTGATGCTTATCCGCCTTGTTCAACAAGTTCAAAAATTGATTTCATTGTACTTCTTTTGTACTACAGTATTTACAGGCTCTGGTAAAGTATGAGTATAAGTTTGATAATTTGTAGTGTTTTGGGTGGGCAGAGGTGCTAATCATTATGTTAGGAATAAATATTAGGTTTTCTTCATACAGATATGTATAGTTTAGTTGAAGTACTAACTTGAAGTTAAGTTGAGGGTACCTCAACATACCTAACTTAGTACCTATGACATCTTAAACTACAAAACCTACCCTATCTGAAATAATAACCGAAAACAATCTACCCACAGATTTTCACTCAGCATTTCACTCATCACAGATTTATGCTCAGCAAAGTCATAATATCCTCACCTACCAAATTCCAACTCGCCATCACAGAAAATATCCTTATTAACATAAAATTAACTGTACTCTGCAACACAGACATCATCCCACTTCTCCCAGTTGGCATTTGATCCTTAGGGGATATTGGCTACCCATCGGAGATATGACACTCGCCTAACCACATCTCTCCATACTTACCTCTGATCACTATTTCTACCTTCAATTACATACATATCCCCAGGCCTCCTTCATATATGTAAACTATTATTAATAATTTCCTGGATGTTTCAGCCTTTCACTCTCTCCCAAACACTTCAGGACCTTGATGTAGGAGTGTTGACAAAAAAATTTTACACGGTAGCGACACCCAACACATATAATGTTTCACAGCTTCCAGGCCACAGATGCTTCACCCCATTAAAGGAATGATGGACAGCAAAAAGTACATATGCGTTCTGGAGGCAAAAATGATTCCAACACTGCAGAAGCTGTTTCCTAATGGCAACGTGGTATTTCAACAGGATCTGACTCCATGCCACAATTCTAAGCTTGCTAAGAACTTCTTTACCCAGCAACATTTGAAGGTATTGGAGTGGCCAGGAAATTCATCTGATCTAAACCCCATTGAAAATTTGTGCACCATTATTAAAGCGTGCATATCTAAGATGGATTGCATGACAAAAACCAAAATGGTGGAAAGTGTCATGAAAGTGTGGTACCACGACCCTGAAGTGAAGAAGATGTATGGAAAGCTAGTGGCATCAATGGTTGAGAGGGTGAAAGAAGTAATTAAAGCTAAGGGGGTCACATTCACTATTAACTATGTACACTATTAAACAAATAAATAGTTTAGTTGTGTCTTTGTTACTGCATTTTCCTATTGTCCCAACTAATTTGCACAGTACTGTAACTTGATAAATATTGAGATGAGATGACAAATCAATGGAAAAATAAAGATATTAACAGATGTGTAATAATATGCACTGTCACATGGCCACACTGAAAGAGGACTCTTTCACTGGGATTGATTGCTTGTTTTATTTCTGGGTCATATCTGTAAACCCAGCTTTCATCACCAGTTATGACTTCAGAAAGAAGTTTTAGTCATTTTTGACCTGCTTCCTGAAAGTCCCTGCACATTGTGAGCTCATATTGTGTGTGTTCTGAATCAGCAGTTGAGTCACAAATTTGGTAGCAATCTGCCCCATCTTGTGTTCTTCCAGTAGAAACCATTGGCATGATCCATACTTTAGTCCAACAATTCCACAGTTGTCATTGTTTGTTGATGGTCCTCGTGGGTGGCCTAACACACTTTCTCTGCATTATCATCTTTTTGACTTGTTGAGTGCCAACCAGAATATTAGAAATCTTCCACTGACATTTGCCCTTGTTTAAAATGTGAGAGCCACTCAAAAGTCTTAGTTCAGCCTATTGCATTATCGTCGAATGCTTGTTTAAGCATTTTTTGAGTTTCTGAAATGGTTTTACTGAGTTTGAAAAATACTTGATGCAAATGTGCTGTTCTTTCATGTTTTCCATTTTTCTGTTTAAAAAAATCTAAAGTGCCATAAACACAAAATGTACAAAAAAGTGGCATAAACACACTAAAATGCTCATAAAGGCTTGGTTCCAGCTGTCATTGTGAAACTTGCCAGACTGCTTGACAAAAGAGTAGGCTTATGATACCTAGCTGAGAAGTCAGACTATGCCTAGATGGCACTACATGCAATAGGGCAATGAACTTTGGAATTGCACCATGTATTTTTGTTTTTTTGAACTGATGGTTTTTATTTTGGTGGGTGGGGCTTGGGGGGGGGGGGGGTAATCACCTCCAGCCTCACCTACCAGTTTATTAACCCTTCCAGTGTCCAGACTGAAAGACAGGTTTCCGTCCAGAGGCCAAGCTATTTTCTCACTGTGCTCAGCCAAAAAAACTTTAACTTTAGAACTTTTTTGCCAGATAACTAATGAAAGGAATTATGGCATGTTGTATACCAAATTAATCAGCATTTAATTCTGGATTTTCTGAAAATCAAGTATTTAACAAAAAAAAAAGATATGTTTTATTTTAATAGGACTTTTTTTTTAGAGTCATGTAATAAAAAAATGCATCTGGCAATGCAAATAAAAATTTATCTAAAAAAAAAAAACAATAGACAGAAATGATTACAATGCACTAATAAATCAGCACTTCGACGTCGATTCAAATTTTAGAGGAAATATTGTCTTGAGCCAGGTGGGATACGAACCTACGACCTCCTGATAACATGTCAGGTGCTCTGGACCACTGAGGTACCGACCGCCGATCAAGATCTCCTCTAATTAATGCTATGAACATTACTTTTATGTCACATATATGCACTAATCAGACAATTTTAGCCGAAGCAGCTTTCTATTTGCCATATAGATGGAAAGCACGTGATATAAGTATGCCAATGACGATAAATAATGAGATAAACTCGACTGTTCAACATCCACTAATAAATCAGTACTTTGATGTCGACTCAAATTTTAGAGGAAAAATTGTCTTGAGCCAGGTGGGATACGAACCCACAACCTTCTGATAACTTGTCAGGTGCTCTGGACCACTGAGTGAGGTGCTCTGAGTCAGGTGCTCTGGACCACTGATACTTGTGAGGTGCTCTGGACCACAAATTTTTCCTCTAAAATTTGAATCAACGTCAAAGTGCTGATTTATGGTGAACATTCGAGTTTATCTCATTATTTATCATCATTCGCATACTTGTAAGACATGCTTTCCATCTATATGGCAAATAGCAAGCTGCTTGTGGCTAAAATTGCCTGAATAGCGCCTATATGTGATATAAAAGGAATGTTCATAGCGTTAATTAGAGGAGATCTTGATCGGCAGCTGGTAGCTCAGTGCTCCAGAGAATCTGACATATTATCAGGAGGTCTTGGGTTCGTATCCCACCCGGCTCAAGACAATTTTTCCTCTAAAATTTGAATTGACGTCAAAGTGCTGATTTATTAGTGAATGTTGAACAGTCGAGTTTATCTCATTATTTATCACGATTACATCATCATCATCATCCTCAAGCAGCCATGGGCTACGGAGGTCCAACCAGACCGTGCAGTTTAATTCTCCAAGCATATCTGTCCTGAGCTACATCTGCTGCATCCGGCCACTGCACACCAATTCTAACAAGGTCCTGTTTGACATTGTCTGCCCACCGCATCCTAGGTCTCCCCCTCCTTCTGAGGCCTCTAGGCACACTGTTCATAACCTTATTCGCCAATCTATAATTATCCATACGGGCAACATGGCCAAACCAGCGGAGTCTCTCTCTGCACAATATTCTGCTTAAAGGAGGTTGCAGACTCCTTTTTTAAACCACCTAATACCCAAGATACTGCGTAAGCATCTAGTTTTCTGTTATCTTGTTTACAAAGAAGTTTCACTACCATAACTAACCCTAGAAAGAACCAAACTATTATACAGTCTAATTTTAGTCTTTAGGTGTATACGCCTATTTCTCCATAATCTGCATAGATTCTTAAAAGTCCCGGCAGGGGGCAATACCTATTCATCTGTTAATCTCATGCCGCACATCACCAGTATCAGTTACATAGCTCCCAAAGTAATTAAACTGTGACACCTGCTCAAGACTGCAACCATTCAGATTAACTGAATCACAACCTGCCTGACCAATTTTCATCACTTTTTCTCTCTGTTTATAACCAAACCTACTCTACTACCAGTCTCATCAACAGCTCGAATGAAAGAATTCATCTCATCAACATCATTTGCCAAAAGGGCTAAATCATCATAATCTAAATCAGAAATTTTCGTATCTCCAGCCCAATTAAGGCCAAAATCTTTCCCTTGAAGTGAATTTCGCATAACATAATCAACAACCAAACTAAAGAGAAAAGGAGACAAGATACACCCTTGTCGAACACCAGACGTAATGCTAAACCAATTGCTACAAGACTTACCAACTCTCACACATGACTCAGTGTTATTATAGAGAGCTTTCATTGTGTTAGTTAACTTGTCTGGTATACCATATGATCTCACAATCAACCACAAATTATGACGATCAACAGAGTCAAAACCTTTTTTGAAATCAACAAAGCTAGCAACCAAAGGTTTCTGAAACTCTAAACATTTCTCAAGAATCTGCCTAAGTGAAAATATCTGATCTACGCATCACCTACCACTTCTGAATTCACATTGCTCATCACGCAATTACCTGTCAACCAGTTTCTTAATTCTATTAAGCACAATCATGGAAAGAACTTTACCTGGAACAGAGAGTAGGCTGATACCCCTATAGTTATCACAAGAACTGTGATCACCTTTTTTGAAAATAGGGATAATAATAAAAGGTAAAATCTTTAGGAACCATGCCTTTATCATAAAAGTTATTCAAAATTTCAGTCATCCAAGTGGTAACCGGAACATTCCCAGCTCTGAGCATTTCTGTAGTAATTTCATCTACCCCTGGGGATTTATGAAGTTTAAGTTTAGAGATAGCCAAAATAACTTCAGATTGTGTTATAGGGCCAACAATAAAGCTGCCAATGCATCTATCATCATTACAAACAATGGGAGTAGAACTAACCACATTGTTTAGAACATCACTGAAATGCTCAGCCCACCTAGTCATGACAGAATCCTCCCCTTCTATAACCTTACCTTTTTTATCCTTCAATCCTTGTATACCTGTCCGTTTTCTACCACACAAAACATTAACTATCTGGTACAGCTCTCTGCTGTTGTGCTGTCTAACTGCTTCCTCGGCTTTGTCAGCCAAACCTTCAAGCCAAAGATTCTTATCAGTAGCTAACTGATCCTTTACACGTTTATTAAGCTCTCTGTAATCCTTTCTATTAGGAGTAGTAGGGTACTGATTAAGGACATTCCTGCAGTTCCTTCTTTCTGAAATAAGCTCAAGTGCCTTATCACTTAAATAATTCTGCCTCCTCTGCTCCTTTTTTCCTAAAAGAGTACTGTTAGTTTCCAAAAAAGCCTGTTTAAAATGGCCCCATTTTTCCTCAACTTCAGTAGTAAGCAAACCATGACTGTCATAATGACTAAGTAACCTATCATGGTAAGCTTTAGCTATAACTGGGTCTTTCAGGGCTTCGGTATTAAAGGTAAATTTTTTAACCCTAGCACAACACTTTTTAAGTTTAAGTTGCAAGACACTTTTAACAAGGTAATGGTCAGATCCAATTTCAGCTTCCCTATATGCCCTGGTATTTCTAACAGAACTAGCCCATTTGCTGTTAATTAACATATAATCAATCATATTCCTATGCAGCCCATCAGGTGAAACCCATGTGTATTTATGTATGTCGCGGTGTTTATAATATGTGTTAGTTATTCTGAAACCATTGAGTTTACTTACCTGTAGGAGATGTTGCCATTGCAGCTACCAATACCAAAAGGGCCTATCACCCCTCCCCAAAGGTCAGAGTCATTACCAACTTTGCCATTGAAGTCACCTAGAACAAGGGTAATATCTCCTTTCTTGACAGAATTCAAAATATTCTGAAGTTGTCCGTAAAACCTATCCTTCTCATCCTCATCGGCATCCTCAGTGGGGGCATAACAGCAGATAACATTCAAGTCTTTAATGCTTGTCTGAAATTTTGCTGTAAGAAACCTTTCATTAATGCACTCATATCCTAGAAGAGCATCACTAGCATGTCTGCTGAGCAGCAGACCCATGCCTTGGTAATGCTTTCCATCCTCCCTCCCTGTAAAGAGAAATTTAAAGTTATTTTTAAGTATCTCACCTTTACCTGTCCATCTGGTCTCTTGCAAGCCTAGAATATCTAGGTTTAGCGCTGGAATTCCTGCATGAGGACATCAAGAGAATAATCTCTATGTAATGTTCTCACGTTCCACATTCCTGCAGAGAGAAAATGATTAGTAGGATTTTTAAAGAAATTAGGTTTATTGAGATTGGTAGGGCCAACAATATCAAACAGCCCCCTGATCGCAGGAATAGTGAGTGACCTGTTCCTCCTCTGCTAAAGGCTGAAGTCACCGATGCTGGTAGGAACTTCAGGCACCACCTTTTCAAGTGGACTTCTAAGGCAGAGCCACATGGCCTGCCTGAGACACATTACTCCAGTTTAGGATTGACGATGCCCAACTAGCTAAGTAAGGTTCAGGTACCTGCGATGGCCTCTGATTAGGATTATCCACCAGCTGATATAAGGTATCCCATGCCTCTGTTCACTTAGAGCTGGCAATCCAGAAGCAAACAGAAAACACAGCGGCAGACTCTCCATCAACAGAGGCCCACCAGTGCAGCAAGTCCAGGATCAATAATCAAGCTCAAATCCATAAACAAGTCCAGTCTAGTAGGTATAAATGGTCAGCACCAGGACCCTGTGAAGTTGACCACTCCTCAGCAGGGTTGAAAAAAAAGAAAAAAGTGGCCATAGATGACCAGATCAGTAGGCCATACTGAACTGGCAGCCCTCCCCTTCCGTTCCCTTTCAAAAGAGAATATCTCTTTTGAAAGGTACTAATGGCGTGCACCACGAGAAGGCGGGGTCGGACATTAGGTGCTAGACCTGGCCGGTTCTGTGCATCATCACTAGGGATTGGTGCACAGCTCTCCTTCCGGTTTACGTCTAGCTACCATTTACAGGTCCTCACGATTACAATGCACATGAATAGAATGGCTATATATTTCTGAATAACAAAAAAATATTTTTTTTTGGTTTTAAGTAAATATTTCTCTCATTTTGTAATTTTTTTCTCGGTACCGTACTTTGAAAAAATTCCAGGCTTTTAGCCAACTGTGTTGAGTCAGATAAAACAAATGAACTTCAGAATTAAAAAAAAAATAAACAATCAACAGAAATAGGTCATGTTATATACCAAATTAAACAGAGTTTAATTGCGAATTTTATGAAATAAATAATATAAACAAATTTGCAAGCTTATTGATTTTAATAAGCCTTTTTCAGTGTGATATGGTGAAAGAAAAAGATCACACTATAAAATTAAGGCTTCACTTTGGAAAACCTGATGAATAAAAATAGTTAAATTATATAGTTATCGAAAGGACATTTCCTCCCAAATAATATAATATTCAACCTGAAATATGATTTTTATTTCTTTTAATGATTCTTTTCAGTATCGTATATTTTAAACACAGCCAGTGTTATACAACATGACTTGGACTTCTCACATGCACGGGATTTTCTGAACTGGTTATGAAATAGAAAAAAATGTCCTTGGCTGCTTTTTTTGCTAAGCATTATGAATTTTTTCTTTGGGTGTTGAAGTTTGGCGATCTTGGCTAAGTGCAGAAAGGTTTGTGCACCAGCCCTTCCTGAAATTGCCCTCCCAGATGATTGCCAATTTCCACAGCAAGGAAGTCTATTTTGCTTCCTTATCCAAGACATTCATTTTCAGAAAAGGGTACAAGCTCAAAGTTTTTTTTACCAAAAAACAAGAAATAATAAAATAAAAATTACATATAACCTAATCGGATGTTAAATAAAATATCCGCAACAACTTTTAAGCCAGTCTCCAATCTAGAATAATTCGGAAAGATCAATATATCAGCCATTGAAAGATTGCTAACTAATGGAAGTAAATCTACAGAAATTAATTTGCTTCCATATCCAAGACCTCATTTATTTTCAGAAAATGATACTAGATCAAAGTTTTACTGGAAAAGTAATAAATAATAAAACAAAAATTAACATATAGCCTAATGGGATGTTAAAATATCCACAGCAACAAGTTGTAGGCCAGCCATACGATATAGCATAACTAAGAAAAAAATCAATACTTATCGATCGGCCAAAAAAAATTAATTTCGAAAAATAAATTTACTGAAATGAAAACTAAGGTTTAAAAATATAAAAAAATACTAACTTTACAAAGGGTATCCAATATGCTGGACCAAAACTGTAAACAACACTTATAGCACAGGCAACGATGATTGCATGTGTCAGCCATTTGTGTCTTGTTTGCTTCAGTGAAGCATAACTAGTTAAATGCAGCTGTAACCAGAATTTCTGAGAAGGATGTGTTTACTTCCAGTTTCGATTTTGAAGGTGGGAAAGATGCATAGAATGCTGGGAAAAATGATAAAAGTAACTTGGCAATACCGAAATAGGTTTATGACAGAAAAAAGCGTTTAATGTAAAACAAAATGGTGGTACATATTTTAAGATTTAATCACGAATGTGCTGTGGTAGATAGTTTAAAACATTTAAAAGCACGGTTTTTTGGGAGCAAGTCTCAAAAGTGAGAGAGTGCTTTACATCTTATAAGCTAGTTATAGGTTCTGCCTTAAGATTACCCTTAGTTCTATACAGCTTATCCCTGTGGCTCTTTTCACCTAAGAGCCGCTAGAAAAGAATATATAGAATAAGACATATTTACCATATTTTGCTGGTACAATAGTATATCCACAAAAATTGTTACAAAAATGGGATACCGAAGCTAAATATATTATCAAAAGAGATACTCAGCCACACCCGCAGCAAAACGAAAATAAAAAACAATATGTCAGAAGCTTTCCGCACATAAAAATTATAACAAAAACATTGGAAAACACTTTGAGAAAATATAACTATACGTTACCCACTAATATAACACACTCCATTAAAAACTTAATCTTAAACGACAGAGACCAAAAACCGCCGACGGGGGGAGTTTATGAAATAGAAATTCCTGACCCAGAAAACAAACTGGATGGGAAAAACAAATATATAGGAAAAACATACAGACACTAGGTGTACGAATGGACGAACATCTGACAGATATAAATAATAAGAAATCTACAACAGCACTTTCAAAAGTAATACTTGAAAACAACATTAAAATGAATAAAATCAATTATAAAGCGGGAACGGCCCCAAAAACTAAATTCCAATTACAATATGCCGAAACAATAAATATACACAAGCACCGTGACGTGCTCTGCAACACGGAGATCCCACCCCTCCCGTCGGCGTTGAGTCTCCTGTTGCAGAGCCCGTCACGGAATGCGCACGCAATATGCAAACCATAGGTGACAAGATTGGAGCGAGGCAGGCTATAAATCGTGCACACTTTTACCAACACTCCCGCCTGATGAAGCCACGTGAATGAGATCGTTGGCGAAACGCGTCGCAGGGAGTACCGAACCGGGGAGGTTCATGACGTTTTTAAATGTTTGTCGTGAAAAACATTTTTAAAGTTTTGACATAAAGGTGGTAATGGTTTTGGAAGGAGCAGAGTTGATACCTACTCAAATTTCGGAGATGTGCTAGTAGCAAAAAGAACTGACTGCTTTACCCGATAAGCATAGTGAATCAACAGTTGAATATGTGCAAGTAATAGCTGTGGACTCTACCAACGGAAATAAGGAACCGGTGTAACATGAACTTGTGTAGAATACAACTTCAAGAATGGACAAAAATGAACCGGGACTGTCTCACAGCAAATATACCAGCAAAACAACAACTGTTTGTGTACTCCATTAAAACCGGACTGGTAGCATAATTAACGATCTCTTGCAAATGTTTGCAAAGTGCAATTGTACCAGCAAAATATGGTAAATATGTCTTATTCTATATATTCTTTTCTAGCGGCTCTTAGGTGAAAAGAACCACAGGGATAAGCTGTATAGAACTAAGGGTAATTTTAAGGCAGAACCTATAACTAGCTTATAAGATGTAAAGCACTCTCTCACTTTTGAGACTTGCTCCCAAAAAACCGTGCTTTTAAATGTTTTAAACTATCTACCACAGCACATTCGTGATTAAATCTTATTACTATTTTAGCTGTGTGATCTCTTAATTTTAAAGGTACATATTTTGTAATTACTTCCAAAATTTATTGCTTTAAAAAATAGCAGTTTTTTTTTGTTAATTTTTAGGAGATTTTCGAAAATTTAAGGAAATATTCATTGATAATGGTTCAAATCAAACTTGTGAGCTTAAATCAGAAGGTTGCTTCAGCAAATCAGCAATACCATTTAGTGCTTCTAAGAAATGGCAACCATATGACTTTATAAAATTATTTACATTGTAGTTTAATAAAATATGCATCAAATTAAAAAACAAAATATTTTTTGAAGCCTAAATTATATATTTTTATAAGTTATATATAAAATAATTACAATGGCATTTTTTATTTTAAAAAAATCAACTTTTTTGTTGTACTAAAAAGGTATACATAGATCCTTGACACCTTAATTCAGATTCTCTGAACATATACAGATGACGTGGACACTGGAAGGGTTAAGGAATTGTTAAGCTACTCAATAAAAAACTGATGCATTACGAGAATGTTCTAAGTGTTGCATTAAATTATAATTGTTTCACGTTATTAACAGTTATGTATTGTAATTTTGTGTAAAGATAAAATCATTGGATAGATAATAGAAATTCTAAAAATGCTATTACTTTCAGCTCCTCTCAATATATCAATTCTAATTCACAGCATTAAAGATTATGTTAACTGAACTGTTATTATTGTTAACATCTTCTCATTGCTGTTATTAGTAATTTAAGGTTGTATCTTGTGCAGTCATAGTAGGTTTGAAAAAAAAAACTGTGCTAAATGTATTTTTGAATAATAGAGTAGGTCCTTGATTTACACTGATTTGAATATCTGCCAGTTTGAGAATTTTCTAATAATTTCCTTAGTTTCCCTCAGAAATTTTGGAAAATTCTAATTCTGCACTGCGACCACCAAAAAACTAACTGTGCAACACTACTGGGCAGGTGGACTTGACCCCCTCGAAGATTCTAAAGTCTAGAATGTAGACAAAACACTGCAGTATAAATAGAAAGAGATAGATTTTTTATTCACTACTCACAACACCAGTACAATTCAATACAAAAATCCACAACAAAAAACATACTTTTACATAAATTCTTCCAGTTTGAAAGTTTATACACGTGAACTGATTAACATAAATTATATTGTAAAGTATAAATTACAATCTGTTTTATAGGTAGTTTTTTAAACGAATCAACTGAACAAACTGAACAGTATGAAAGAAGTAAATAAATAGGAATACTCCACTTGATTCTAAGCTCGTGTGGAGAAGTTCACGAATATGACGTTTACAGAATTAGTTGCAACAGTGTTATAAAAATTAAACATTTAAGCTACATTTTTTTTTTCTATAGATATTTCTCTACATCATCACAATCCACTAACCAATCCCATATTAGCCTTTTAAAAGCATAAATGTTTCTTTCATTTCTAATGTTAGTTGGCAGAGCATTAAAAAGTTTTGGTGCCAGATAAACTTAATTTTTTTGGATGATAGTTTTTTTTAGGAAATGGTATGGATAAATGCATAGTAGATGATAAATGTGTATATTTGGGAAAGCTCTTAACATTAAAATCATCCCAATTTTGAATATTGTATACTAATAGGTGATAAATATATAATTTTCTCACTGGTAAGATATTTATTTTTTTATATTTTTTATGCCATCAAATTTCTTTTTCTTTAGCATACATCTTATTACATAATTTTAATTTTGAGAATCTTGTAATGCAGGCGTGTCCAACCTTTTGACTTCCCTGGGCTGCATTGAGTGAAGATGAATTGTTTTGGGCCGCACATAGAATATATAATATAATTAATGTGTATGAATAATAAAACTTCATTTATTTTCTTATGTTTTTATTATAAATTAAAAAAAGGCAACATAAAACTAGTGGGATATCAAACTCACTGAAAATCATATAATCATGTTGAAAGCTTATGTCTTAAACACGTAAACTTTAAGAGTTTATGGGCTGCATTACTAGCTGTCCAGGGCCGCATGTGGGCCGCGGGTTGGACACGCCTGTTGTAATGGTTTCAGATTTGTCTCGTATAGATCTTCCCAAGATATAATGCCACATTTCAAATAGGATTTTATCCACGAATTCTAAATGATTTTTAACATTGACAGATTTGTAAAATTTCTTGTTATAAAATCTTGAAGCCATAATATTTCAGTTCTTAATTATATTATTTATATGCGTTTTCCAAGAAAGTTTTTTGTTAAGGTAGACACCCAAATATCTGAAGCAATCAACACCCCGAATAGCTGAACATTTACAATATATCTCATTGAAGTTTAGATCATGATAGAAAAGGGTATTGAAAAAGTCATCTGTTTGATTTTCTTGTAATCTAAAATTTATGTACTTTGATTTGGCAACATTTAAAACTAATTTAGGCCCGTGTAGTGATTACGGTCCTCAGCCGATAGATGGCATTGCTCAAGTGGCGTGTGACGTCGAAGTGTAAAGTATGATGTTGATTTGTAAAGTATGACGTAAAAACGTAGCTGTTGGTTATTGGTGGCCTATGGCTCTTTGATTTGTTTCTTTTGGGTAGGTAATATAGAATCACGTGTTATGTGTGTGATTTGACGAGAGTGTGAAGTTACGTTTGGTTTTTTTCGCCATTTTCGCTTGATGACTTCTTTGGATAACATACCTATATGGTAAGAGGTAAGTTCGTGTGTATTATATATTTAATATATGGGGGGGGTTCAGTGATAGGTAGGATAGGAATAATTAATATGTTCTAGCTTTTTTTTAAAAATTGGTTTGGATATGGTTTGTAATTAGTTATTAAAGATATTTAGGGGCCCATGTAGTGGGGGAGTATGCAAGTTTTTGCGTGTGGGATTGAAAATGGCGATAGTAAAGAACACATGTATTTTGTTAGAATAGTTTGGGGGTGAATTGAATGTTTTTTTAGTAGTTACGTGTAGTATGGTAATTATTAATGTATTATAGTGATTTATTAATTTTGTTGTATATTTAGGAGTCTTCTAAATTTAGTTATATGATTTATCGTTAATATGTGGAAGCGGCTGGCGACTTTTTTGATGTAGTAATTCTGGGTATTGTACAATTGTTGGTGTGTGAAAAAACGGCAGTTTTTGATGGAGTCAGGAAAGAATGAAAAATTTAGAGGTGGGGTGAGAGTGGCGGAGTCGATAGCGTGCTAGGCTTGTAATCTGAAGTTCCAAGGTTCGAGTCCGAGCTATGTCAGCGTTTAGATTTATCTCGGCGTATTTTCAAACTCGGCTCATAGTAGGGGACACTGATGGGCTTGGAAAGGCCGCCGTCCGTCGGTTAGGATGTTAAGCCGTGGCCCTGTATGTGGGAGAGTTATACTCTGTGTACGTTAAAGAACACGTTGGATGGCCTTTACAGGAAGTTACTGTCTCCCAACAACTGTTCTAGTGGGTCCCGTACCTTCTGTGAGCCTTCGGGGTTCATGTGATCTCGCCATTTAGCCCATGGTGTGGGAAAAAAAGTGGGGGCTCAGAGGTAAAATGACAATGTAATTTAGGGGAGGGTTTTTTGAGCTGTAAGATGTTTTTTTTGTCAGATTTTTGTTTTGGGGCTTTTTTTTTTATATAATTCAGTCGGCGGTGCACTGTTTCCGATTCTCGTGTTTTTCGGTTTGTGTTGTCGGGGAGGACATTATTTAGTTTTGGGGCTTTTTTATAATTCGATCGGCGGTGCACTGTTTCCGATTTTCACGTTTTTTGGTTTACGTTGTGTGCGAGGTTGGTTTCGTGGAATTGTGGTGGTTAAGTGTATATTAAGAGAAAATAATTTTTTGGGGTAAATTATATTTCGTGAGAATGTGAGTTGTCACCATGCTTGTTGTAACGCTCCAAATAAATGCTAAATATTTAAAGTTTTATGCTCCGGATAGCTTAGACGGGCGCCAGGCAATAATTAACAAATTGCCAAAATGTAAAATAAGTTGATTTAGGGTTCAATTGCCAGCGAGCGTTCATAAGTAAGAGTCAAATATGATTCTTAACAAATAAGAGTTAATGTAAAAAAGATCCTAAATTAGCGTTGCTCAAGATAAAAAACTATAGACTCAAAAGTTTGTAACAAAACAAAATAGATTTATTTCCAAAATAACTAACTCACCAAGACATCAATAAAAAAAACATCTCTTGTGCTACGCACCTTACTACATCTCTCTGCTCTCTCTACAACTCTCCTCTCAAGTGCTCTACAACTCTAGTGCTAAGTGCTTCTAGTCTCAAGTGCTCCTCTCAAGTCACGGTTTTGACAATGGGCCGGCGCATTCCGGGAAAGACATTTGCATACAATGACGAAGGACGCAAGCTATGACGCAAGAGGGGGCGTGTCCTTGGCACGCGCTTTAACGGTTACGGTCGGAAGTTCGGAGTTGCGCGTACGCAACTCCTAGAAACTTGAAAACGAGTGCTGTGATGCCGAAAAGGAAATAAAAATTCCCAAAATGATAAATATAACGTAAATTAAACAAAACTGGTTAAGGTAAAGCAAAAGTGAACGATGGGGCATCACATTGTGTTGGGTATGAGCTGGCTGATTTGCATATTGGTATTTTCATTGTGCTTTATTTGGGTTGTTGCGTATGAGGTGGTTGATTTGCATATAGGTATGTTGGTGGTGGTTTCTTATAAGGTTGGAGTCTGTTGTACTTTTAGTAATATGTGTAATGGCTTCCAATAGTTTAGATGTAGCGGCAGGTGGACCTCGTATGGTCTTAAGGGACTTTACCCTGCTGTTTGAGAAATCAAAAATAGATGGAATTATGTTTTTGCAAGATATTGGTTTGCTCGCAGCAGGGTATGAATGTCCAAGGTATAGTAAGGCCATGGTGCTGGCCCCGACTGATACAACAAGTGATGGTTATAGGTGGAATTGCCGGAAGAGGATTGGCGGGGTCCAGCACGATAGTAGAAGGAGTATTAGAAAGGGCTCGTGGTTCGAGAGGTCCCATCTGTCGCTGGAAGAGATTGTGAAATTGACGCACATGTGGGCGTTTGATTATCCTCAGAGGATTGCCGAAATGGAACTCAGGATAGGATCTCGCAACACAATATCTGATTGGTATTCTTTTTGTCGAGAGGTGGCAATAGATGTTGTGGTTGCCAGGTCGCAGTCGATTGGTGGGCCCGGTACTATTGTCGAGATTGACGAGAGCAAGTTTGGAACCAACAAATACCACCGGGGGAGATACCGGGAAGGTCGTTGGGTGTTCGGTGGAGTGGAAAGGGACTCCGATAAGTGTTTTCTTGTTGTTGTTCCTGACCGCTCTACTGACTCCTTGCTTGCTGTTATCAAGGAGAAAATTTTACCTGGGTCTACGATTTATTCAGATTGCTGGCGATCATATAACTGTTTGAGTGAGGAGGGTTTCGTCCACCTCACAGTCAACCACTCTGTTTCGTTTGTTGACTATGAGACAGGGGTCCACACTAACACTGTGGAAGGAATGTGGCGGCATGCAAAAAATGAGATGACTAGAGGCCGTGTGGACGATGATATGTTTGACAGCTATCTGGCTGAATTCATGTATAGGAAGCGGCTGCGGCACCAGTCAGACCCGTTTCTGAGTTTCGTGGAGGACATTAAACATCTGTATCCACCCCATGTGCGTGATGAAGTAGCATGAACCACGAGCTTTGGTGAGTAGTATTTTAGTTTTTGTTTAAGTTAGTAGTTTTTAATTTTATGTTTTTGTGCTTAAGTGGTTTTGTTTTTGATGTTAGTAGGTTTATTGTGTTTTGAAAAGAGGGGAGGGGGAATGGTGGAAGTGGTTTGCTGTATGTAGGAAGGCAATCGTTTTATTTTTTTTGGATTTGCCACTTTTATGAGCTTTCATTCTGTAATTGACGGTTACGAGGTTTTTTTTGCGGTAATTTAATTTTTTTTACGTTTGTTTGTGTTTGTTACTATGGTTACGGTGCGTTGCGTTTGACGTAAACTCGGGTTTTTCGTTACTATGGTAACGAAAAAAACAATCTTTTTTCTAGAAACCCCTGTTTGTGTTAGGGTCTCGGGAGTTGGGGGAATCAACTAAAAGGGCCGTTTTGTTACGTTGCGTCAAAAACAAAATGGCGGCTGAGGACCGTGAACTGTACTACTGCCGCAAAAAGAATTTGTTTACATACCTTATGTTTGCCTTAATCACCATGAAGCTAAAAGTAGAAAATTAAAAAATATATACATATTCCCTCAAGCAGCTGCTTACCACAGAGGTCTGACATTTTAAAAATTTGCTGTAGTCAGAAGATTACTGCAATCTGTACCTTACAAAAGTATTCCATTTTTTTTTTAATATGTGGCTATAAATAAATAGCTTATTCAGTATGAAATGTAGGATGCACATACTGCAAAAACTCGCTAGTTCTTTATATTTTTTAGGATACATATCAGTAATTGTCTTATTTGATTTTTTTTTTATTTAGATGCTTAATTTTTTTTTGGTCACACCTTTTACCATAATTTTTTAGCAACTGCTAAATTTTTTTATATTTAGTCTAGCCTATTTAAAAACTGTCCTGTTGGCTGAGAAATACCAATGTTTGTTTGCAAAGAATTTTGAACTCCAGTAAAAATGCACCCAATTCTGTTTTTACATGATTTTAATTTAACATGGTTTATAAAAAAATTCCAATTCTCTTTTTACACGATTTATTTTGATCTAATACTGTTCAAACGGCGCCTTTTTAAAAACCTCCACTTGAATTTAATTCTGAAAAAATATTCCTATTCAAAAAAAAGTTCCTCAAGCAGCTGCTTGCCACAGAGGTCTGACAGGAGGCTTTGAATTTAATGTGCCATAGTAGGTCTGCGAGAAAGGTAAGACCACAGCAGAAAAACAATACAAACATCCATGTCCTACATTTATAACAAAGATGCCACTTTTATGGTCACATTTTTCAAAGTAATTTTAACTTTGAAAATGTACTATAGATACACCATTGGAGTATGAACATGACATGATGGCCAAAATGTTTCAAGCGATAAAAGTGATTTAATTTCAGTCTTACGCAAATGAATGCATCTATTGTCAGAAAGTGACAATGAATAAAAGTTAATAAGCACATGTAAATCATATTTTTTTGTATTCTTGAATTAGTGACATATTATTTTCTTTATGAAGTATAATTTACTTTATATATGTACATATAATTATCTTTATAAGTTTATAAAATAAAAAAATGTGTTTAAATGAATAAGAATCAAATAAAGATTTAAAGATTTTGGTATGATTTGTTTGAAAACAACATATTATTTGTACTGGGTTTTCATGTCTGAAACCAATCTTCTATTTTTTTATACGCACTGTATTTTTTTTTTCATGTTTTTTTTTTGCACAGTTTTCTCGGGAACCTATCTACAGTTAAAAACAGAATTGGGTGTATTTTGTTTTTGTCTTTCTGCTATTTCATTTATGGTAGTTCATTTACCCATAAAGAAAATACAAGGAAATTAACATAATTTTAATGATTCATTTCATACTTCATTTTTCTGTAGTATCAATTTATAAAAAAATAGAATATTTTGCAACTTGCATATTGAAGTAATTATTGACTTAGTATTTGAAATGCCTATAAAAATTCCAAAGGTTCAGAAAAATCCATTGCAAATGAGTATATTACTGAAGTACCAACATAACTATTTTAAGGGCTTGCATTTTTTCTGGCCTGATTTTTAGTAATTCAGTTAGATGCAATGAATACATTTATAATGGAGAAATCTATTCATGAAAGTATTTAAAACTTGCTAACACCATTGGGAATCGAACAAATTTCATTTTATCAATGTTACATGATAATAGTTTTGAAAATAAGTTTTAACAGAAATCTCTAGAAAAACAGATATACATATTTGAAAGATTTTGTGGTATGTGCATTTTGGAGTATGAACTTTATAACTTTAGGATAACTTCGAAAAGTGCTTTCATAATTATGTAAGTGACGTTTGTAATGAGAGTAATTGAAATGTCTTGATGGAATGATTAAAATTCATATGTTTTAATCTATTTCTTAGAAAGATATATATATATGAGGGAAAAATCCTTGTACAATGTTTGGTAAATCCTCAAGAATTATTCATTTCCTATCCATTCTGAAACAAAAGTTGAGAATTGAAATAAGACTATAATATTCCTAACCAATAAAAAGCAGAATGTTTAGCAAGCCAGGCTATTTCAGTAATTACTTATTAAATTATGAAGGCTAAATCTTTACATCATTAGTTTAACTTGTAACTCAGGAGATACCACAAACCCCATGGTGTTGTTTGGGACTACCATTTAAAAAATATTCAGAAACTAATTATGGTTGAGAAGAAATATAAACATACAAGGTGTCTCAAATAATGTACACATGAAAATTAGTTTTTATGTATCACCTACTTTCTGTAACCACAGAGATAAAAGTGCAAAGGTAATATTCAGCACATTTTCTTTACCATAACCAATAATTTTGAAAATTATCATAAAGATAGTTGTCATTGCAATGAAAATCGATTAAGTAAAAATTGCACATTTTCCATTTTAATGTATATTCTTTCATGAAGAGCAGGTATATTTTCTGATACCATTACGTGCACAACTGTACAGAAAAGGTATTTAACATCTTACCTCGATCAATTAATTATTTTACATGCTGTTGATTACCCTAATCAACAGCATGTAAAAGAAGCAATGGTGGTGGTGGGGGGAAGCTTGAATGAAAGCTGCTATAATTTCTACAAATGTAAGAAATGATAAAAAAAAGTCAAACATTTTTGGATATTAAAAAAAATTGTAATCCTTCTGACAATATACCATACAATTACTTCTACCAAATATTTTTATAACTTTGTTTTGTATTTTTTAGTCTATTAAAATTTAATATTACTATGAGTTTGTAATGTTATGCATCTTGCCTATTGATATGGTAAAACAAAATTTTGAATCTATAGTGAAGAAAGAATATTCTTATCGGTGTGCCAAGTTTGTAAATATTACATACAATTAATCACCGTTTAATTTATTATTTTGTTCCTGTAAGAGTTGAGAGTTTCCTTTTATTTTTAATTTAGCATGATCCTAGAGGTAGGAAATTCAACATTTGAATTCTTTCATTTGACAGTTGAATTAAAATGTGTTTCTTATTATTTCCTGAGAGATACATTTCTTCAAACTGTTCACCAATTAATTTTTGGAAAATCTGGTAAGCACAAGCAGTTATTTGTACAGTACACTCTTTTGGCCACTTCAGACCACCTCTATCAATTAACTTTAAATATTGTGCTACACCCTCCTTTGTACTTTCATAAATCAGCTCTTGTTCACAGACTAAGACTGATACACATTCGTGACAAACTATGTGATATTGAACTTTGTAAGCAACATATCCTGCGATGTAAATAAGTACAGACATAACAGAAGTAGAAACTTCAATTTCATCACAAGAGTGATGAATTGAAGACCAGTGAATTTCGTCAAAAATTTCTGGTGTGTCCAATTCCACAATGTTTTCCAAGAAAAACATAGTGCTGTTTCAGTGTATCTAAAACATATTCTGCAACTTCGACCAAAGTGTCAGTTGTGTGCTTCAAAGCAAACTGTGTCTCCTTTGACAACATACCACCCTGTTCAGGAAGATGCAAAGCAAGTTTTGATTCTTTGAACAATTCTGAAAGTCTACCCCATGCCTGCAACCAAAGGGAGAATTGTAGGGTGAGCAAGTTTTTAGTGACTCCCATTTACCCCCAAGTCATAAGTACAACACAAGTGATCCTTGCAATTTTAATCTAGCAGTAGTGATGCCTCATAACTGTGTTAATAGTGCAGATCCTTTTTGCTACATTTGCAGAAAAGTGGCATTTGCAACCCAGAAAAGGTGCCATCACTCCAGTAGTGAAAGCAGTGTATGAATTTTATTTTGGATGCAAGATTGGGGACCAGGACAAGGCCTGGGCCCCACAAATTTGCCTGCAGTACTTGTGCAAGATATCTTCCTAAGGGGCTGAAGGGCAAAAAAAATGGCGATGCCATTTGCTGTTCCTATGGTTTGGAGAGAGCCTAGCAATCATGGAAATGACTGCTACTTCTGCATGGTTCCACCTGTTTCTGGAGTCATCACAGGGAAAAAGAAGTGGACAATAGTGTACCCGAATATACAATCTGCTCTCCAACCACTTCTGCATGGCAGAGGTCTTCCCATTCTGGAAACTTCAAAAGAATTTTTCATCGATTCAGACAGTGAGGAGGGAAGCAAACCAACTTAGAGTTCTCTGCAGCCTTCGGCGTCTAATGATGATCCATACATCTACCACGGTGCATCATCTGCACCACACATTCTCACCAAAGAAGAAATGAAGGATCATGTTCACGATCTGGAGCTGTCCAAGGCGAAAGCAGAGTTACTTGGATCAAGACTTAATGGAATCTTCTCAAGGAAAATATCCGATTAACTTCGTTTCGAACTCGTCACAAGCAGTTTGTGCCTTACTTCAGAATGGATGATGACCTGATGAATGCCCTTGGAATCAAACATGACCCTCAAAAATGGCAACTATTCATAGACACCTCGAAATTGTCTTTCAGGACGGTGTTACTGCATAATGGAAATCGACTTCCATCCATTCCAGTAGGACACACTGTCTACATGAAAGAAACCTATGACAACCTAAAACAGCTGTTGAACTGTCTACAATACAGCAAGTATGGCTGGCATCTCTATTGTGACTTGAAGGCAGTGGCTCTCTTGATGGGTCTGCAGTTGGGATATACGAAGTACTGCTGTTTCTCATGTGAATGGGACAGCTGAGCAAAGTCTTTGCACAATGTGAAGAGAAACTGGCCTCAGAGGAAATCTCTGAATGTTGGAGAGAAGAATGTGGAACACTAAGCACTGGCAGAAACGCACAAAATCCTCCTACTGTCCCTACACATGAAACTCTGTGTGAGAAAAAAACTTCGTAAAAGCCATGGACCAGACTGCATCAACTTTCAAGTACTTGGCTGACAAATTCCCTCGACTCAGCGAAGTGAAAATTAAACAGGGATTTTTTGTGGGTCCTCAGATCCACAAGCTGTTCAGAGACCAGATGTTCGACAACCTGCTTCAGGTGACGAGAAAAAGGCTTGGGACGCGTTTCGTCTGGTATCAACTAAATTCTTTGGGAATTTCAGGGCAGACAACTACAAGAAACTGGTTAAGGACATGTTGTCTCTGTATCACAAACTTGGACTGCAATATGTCCTGAAGATCCACTTTCTCTATTCCCACTTAGATTTCTTCCCTGACAACCGCGGCATGGTTAGTGATGAGCAACGGTGAATGTTTTCACCAGGACATTGCAACGATGGAGAAACGATACCAGGGAAATTGGTCCACTTCAATGTTGGCTGACAACTGTTGGATGCTCGCCAGAGATGATCCTGAGCATCTGTACAAGTGATATCGGAAGTAGAAGTGGAGTTTTACCAATACATGTCATATGTGCATATTATTCTATTATATAAGAGATTATTTCAGATTTCTCAGAAATGGTAGCCAATTTTGTATTTTCATTGTCATATTCATGTTCAGCACCTTGAAATCTTTAAGAAATGACTACTTTTATCTCAGAGGCGTGACTTTTTGAAAATTTGTTGCCCAGTGTTATCTGACACTGTGTAATTACATTCATGTAAAATGTGTAACACTGAGAGTGTAAGAATGCAACTCTTCAGCCTTTAGGTTTTTCACTGGGATTAGGGTTATAATATCTTTATTTTTTGACAAAGATTCAAGCATAAAAGACGATGGTGGTGGCCTCACTATCGGAATTATCAGAGCTACCCACAATATTGCCTCCTTTATAACTCAGAGTTGGAGTATGTAAATTTCATCAAATAATACATTTATGATTTTTTTTCACGAGGCTCCAATTTCTGCCTTAGAAAGGTTATATGCTGACTTAGTCCTCCCTTCACTGGACAATTGAGACTCATTCATAACTTTTTTAAATACACTGGATGTGCCAATACTTACACACCACTAGATCTCGAAAGGTATATGCTGCTGGGTAACTGAAATATAATTTTGATACCCAAACTAGCCACTCTGGGGTATATCTAATCTGTTTTGTATTAAGTAGTGGCATTTGTTCATTAATAAACTTTAATATTATGTTCATATAACTGGTTTCCTCTTCAGCTGTTTCACTGAAGCATTCTTCTAAGAAATGAATAGAAGCATTAATTTTGCTACTTGCTTTAACATCATGAGACTTGTAGTTGTCTAGATGACTGATGAAACAATCCAATTTTGTCCACCTATCACATTTGGACTCACTGCCTAAAATTCAGTGAAATGACTTAATATCTAATTGCATATTATTCTGATAAACAGCCACAGTTAAGTCATTAAAAATCTTAAAAGAAAAAGGAATTTTGGGGCAGTTCTCAGTTGAAACCTTATAAAACACACAGAATTTCTCCACAAATGCTGATGACCACTGTGTTTTACATTTTTTTTTCTTTAATTTCCTCAATAGATGCTATAACAACAGCTGTGCACAAATTGGCAAATGCTGTATCATCACTTTCTATCATTTTCTCATGCCTTTTGGAAGGGGATTTTCTCTTTGTGGAGGGTCTTTCGTAAAATAACTCGGCTGATTGGTCCTGGCACAAAATCTTTCCTATGGATACTTGAGATCCATTTAGCTCAACGAGCTGGATCTTTAGGGAATTTAATTAAATTTGGGAATTAATTTAGGGAAATTAAAATTTTGTAATTTGGGAAATTAAAATTTGGTTAATTAGGGAAATTAAAATTTGGGAAATAAAATTTTGAGCAGCAAGCAGAGACATAACACCTTCTTGGCATCCTGTAACAAGGAACAGTGAGATAATTATATGCTTAATTCATATA
Organism: Ryuthela nishihirai; assembly: GCA_038380435.1. Classification (NCBI taxonomy): domain Eukaryota; kingdom Metazoa; phylum Arthropoda; class Arachnida; order Araneae; family Heptathelidae; genus Ryuthela; species Ryuthela nishihirai. The sequence continues at coordinate 82,133,558 of JAWZYU010000011.1, read as the reverse complement.
GAATTTTAACTATTTAAATTGGGAGGCATTCAACTGTTTTACAATAACAGAAGCATTGTTTGAGCCATAATGCTCAAATATGGTATTGATTAAATGGTACAAAGATTTAATTTAACAGCACTTTATTGTAAATTAAAAAGTACCATGGACTTTGAGCAAAGTCGCTTTTATGCACGACTTGTCGAATTGATTTCACAGCTTTACCGATTTCTTTGTAATAATAAGCATAAAATACTTTGAATTCAATACCAGTTCATAACCACTAAATATTAATTCCCATTACTAGCACTCTTGAAAGTACAGAAACCTGTTTCATGAGCCAGGCCATAAGTTGTATGCCCCTATTTTAAACAAGATTTCAAAACTTATATATATTTAAGAAATGAAAATAAATTTTTAAACACTATGATTTACTTTTTCTTAAACTCTATTACTGGAGTGCTACATTCACATTTTTTTAAATATAGTAATTCTTGAATTGTTTGTTAAGCAGGCTAAAATAAATTCCACAATTAAAATTTTTAACACATGGAAAGTGTTCCTTTAATTTTGTACACCTAAAAAAATCCAGAGAAATAACAAAATTGTGGTTATTTTTGAAGATTCATTCAAGGAAACATTTGGGAGAATGTTCCAGCTTTATTACTTGCTTGATAGAGAAATGAAAAAGAAATAAACTTCACTTAATATTCCCCAGTTAAAGAAAATATATCTTTTTGTTTTGTGACAAATATCAACAATTACTATCTTGATATTGATGATGCACATGTGTGGTATTGAATGCATGGCATATTGAGTAAATATTAATTTAAGCTCTAGTCAAAAAGACTTATGACAATTTGAAAGTTCATATTGCACTGGGCAACAAATTTTCATAAAAGTCATGCCTCCGAGATAAAAGTAGCCATTTCTTAAAGATTTCAAAGTGCTTTACACGAATATGACAATGAAAATGCAAAATTGGCTACAAGTTCTGAGAAATCTGCAATAGTTTCTTATACAATACGTACATATGACATGTATTGGTAAAACTCTGCTTCTACTTGCGACATCGCTTTGCCCGTCGCTTGTACAGCTGCTCAGGATCATCTCTGGTAAACGTCCAACAGTAGTCAGCCAACATTGAAGTGGACCAGTTTCCCTGGTATCGTTTCTCCATTGTTGCAATGTCCTGGTGAAAACGTTCACTGTGCTCCTCACTAACCATGCCACAGTTGTCGGGGAAGAAGTTTAAGTGGGAATGGAGAAAGTGGATCTTTACGGACATATTTCAGCCAAGTTTGTGATACAGATACAACATGTCATTAACCAGTTTTTTGTAGTTGTCTGCCCTGACATTCTCAAGGAATTTAGTTGACACCAGACAAAATGCATCCTAGGCTTTTTTTCGTCACCCTGAAAAGCAGGTTGCTGAACATCTGGTCTCTGAATAGCTCATGGATCTGAGGACCCACAAAAATTTCCTCTTTAATTTTCGCTTCGCTGAGTCGATGGAATTTGTCAGCCAAGTATTTGAAAGCTGATGCAGTCTTGTCTGTGGCTTTTACAAAGTTTTTCATTATACAGAGTTTCGTGTGTAGAGATGGTAGAAGGATTTTGTGCATTTCTGTCAGTGCTGAATGTTCCATATTTCAACCTTCAGAGATATCCTCTGAGGCCAGTTTCTCTTCACATAGTGGAAGTCTTTGCTTAGCTGTTCAATTCACGTAAGATTCACTATTAGAAATATCCCAAGATCTAAATGAACTATATATTATTTCAAACAAGTAAACTACATTACTAGCCATATTGTCCCCAGAATAGTTTGCATTAATACGATAAGTAGCAACAGTTATCTTGATACTGATGTGCATGACAAAGTGTATTCTACACGTGAAAACAGCAGGAAACCTAGTCACAACCTTCACAATAATGTGTTTTAAAATCTGTGAGACTGAATGTGTGACATGAGTAATTATTAATTCAAGCTGTAGTCAAAAAGTTAATATTGAGCTTGATAGAAAATTTCATGTTATAGGTTCCTCAGAGTGCCTCAAATATTTGAGCAAGTTGCTGGTACATATACATAGTACTTACATTATCCACTTAGTGAATCTGTGTTACATGTATTGATATGATGAGAGTTGATTTATTGAATTTTTTTCTGATCAAATATAATTTGAACAATGGTTTCAGAGACCAACAACACAAGTTTGTTTAGTTTTGTCAGCAAAGTATCATGCTTTCTGAATGTGATTCTTATTTGTAGTTTTCTTTATGCAGAGTAAATAATCTTATATACTGAATTTTTATATATCATTTCCATCATGTACGTGTGAATTTTCAAATTTTACATAAAAGTATAGAAAAATATTGTAGCAGCACATTTTTATAGACTCCACATATCAGCATTTAAGGAAAAAACCTGTATTAGAAATTCCCCAGTTCTAAATAAAATATAATACTACAAGCTTATGTTTAAGGAAAGTAAACTATATAGCACTGGTTATACTGCTCCCAAAATAATTTAAGTTTACATTAATGCAGTATTTATGTCCAAACTGTTGTATGGAAAAGGTTTTTGATCATTGGTGAATCTTAATATAGCTGACATATATAAAAATTTCTTCTCTTAGGAAATGTTTATTTTTGAAATTCTGAATATGATACTGAGCTAAAATTGAGCTGTGCTGCGAATTGCTCAAACCTAAAAAATAGTTTTGAGTCAAAAAATATTGATTTACTAAAGCCAAAATACTTTTTATTTTCAAAATAATATTAAAGTTTTTTGGATATAAAGGAAATTTAATTAATGATAATGAGTGCGAATTTTCCAATTTGATGACACTGTATGAATGACTTGAACACAAAAAATGGCAACAAATAATAAGTCATCATCAAAAACGAATAATAAGTCACAAAAGATTAGTGTATTTATTAATCATAGAGCACCTCTGTGTTGTTAACATTGAACATTTTCAAAAATGGCGCTACGAGAAGTGCAAGCAGCATGTTAATGCTAGGTGAAAGTTTAAAACATTTGGTAACAATTTTTTTTATTCACTTATTACAGAATTAGAACAAAATTATTAGTACACACCTGATTCAGCTACTAATCCACTATCAAGTACGAAATCTTCAATAGCAATATCTTTTCAAATACTTTGTAAGCTCAACTCACAACTCTCGAAATCACATGAATATCATCAGACTTGTCTTTTGACGTCAGAAGCAATAACAGCGCCACAGGCTCCGACCTGCTGTCTTCATCATGATGGTCTTGATTAGTTTAGTTGTCAAAAGATGATTAGGGCTTTTAACAAAATCTGCTGGAAAGAAATATCAAATTGAAATAAAAAAAGGCACAAAATAAATTCTCTTTCACGTGAAAGGTTAATTTGTAACACTAATGTAATATAATTTATAATAATAGTGTAAACCAAGAGTTTGAAATACAAGAAATTAAAGCTATATAAAAGATATTCCTGTTTAATCCATTTACTTATATATAAAATGATTGAAAATCATTTAAGGTCATGTGATCGATTTTCCTTAGATTTTCCCACTTAAATACAAAATATTTATTCCTACAACTTGAGCAGGCTAATTTGCTTATTCATAACGTAAGTTATCCACTAAACATCAATATGGAGGAAATGCACACTCCAAATTTTCTAAATGTTATTGGTTCAGCCTAATTGGTTTTAGCTAGCAAAGCTTGCCATGGCCGACTGGTTAGTGCTCTTGCCTACTGATCGAAGGGACCTGGGTTCGAACCCCCAAGTTTCTGTGCGCTAAATATGCTCATTAGGATGAATAATAAAATGCGAAAATTTATTTTCAGCTATAATGAATTAATGATGGGAAATCAAGATAAGTAACAGCATAAATTATATTAGCTTTATACTATCGAGGTAAAAAAATAAATAAATAAATACCCCCTCAAGCAGTTGCTTGCCACGGAGATAACTACACAATTAATCATGTACACTAAATTGAGGTAGATGGGTTGAATTCTTAAAAGTAACTGCAGGAAATGAGTAAAATTATTGCCTCAAGAATGTTCCATTTGAGTTTATACAATATTCACTTAGATATGAGTAAAAATTTCCAATCACAAAAATGGATGGTAAGAAAAATATGTATATTTACCATCAGATATGTTATTGAAGAAAGCATCTTTTCCTCATGTTTCAGGGGCGGGGGTGGCTCAGTCGGTAGCTCGTCAGGCTCGTAATCTGTAGTTCCCAGGTTCGAGTCCCAGCTGGGTCAGCGTTGAGAGTTATCTCCGCAAAATTCCCCGCCCTACCCATGGTCAGTAGGGGACACCGATGGGCTTGGAAAGGCCGCCGTCCGTCGGATGGGACGTTAAGCCGTGGCCCTGTGTGCCGGAGAGCCATACCCTGTGCACGTTAAAGAACACGCTGGATGGCCTTGATGGGAGGCTACCATCTGTCTCCTAACAGCTGTTCCAGTGGGTCCCCTCCCCCAACCTTCTCTGAGCCTTCGGGGTCCATGTGACCTGGCCATTTAGCCCATGGTGTGCAAAAAAGTGCCGCTCAGAGGTCAAACAACCCAACCCTCATGTTTCATTCAGCAAAGTCCACCAATGAATCAATGTCTAATTTCTGAGCTCAATCGACTTCATTGCTTATTATGCTCAGTGCTGATAACCATTCCTGTGCCATTAAACTTCAAAGATAATTTTTAATTCATTTTAACTTAGTCCTTTCCATACTCGCAACTGTTACTGGTAAGGTTAAAAAAATTAATGCAACTGACACATCTGGAACACTGGGCAATAGGATATGATTCTTAATCATCAGAAGTTCAGCCATATCTTTAATTGGTCCATCTTTTATTTCTAATATATCATTTTTGTAGGACATTCTGCACTAAGAGTAACTGCTAAGGAAATTTGGAAGAAATATCATCCAAATATTGTTCAACGAGATAGTTAGCAAAAGTGTAGGGCTGATTGTCACTTTTCTCAATAAGATTCAAAGGATCTAAGAATCTAAATTTGTTCGTGACACATTCATGCTGATGAACCGACTTTTTAAATTGAGCTATGATGACATCAATATATGCCTAAAATATTGACTTTAAAAAATTGCTCTGGGTTGTTAAGATGTTGTTGGTCTTCACTAAGCTCATCAAAAAACTTTTTAGTACCAATATTTCGCTTTTTGGCAAACTGGCATTCAGTGCCCCATGCATTAGCTTTTGCTATAGCTTCAGCAGGTTTTTTCACTTCAGAAAATTCAGCCTTATAATTTTGTAATCTCATTGTATCTTCATCCAACATTTTGATTACTTTAAATAGATTTTCATTAGGGGTTTGAAAACTTTTCAACACTACATTAGTTGTCTCTACTATTTTTGACTGAATTACTGTATGAAAAATAAATTCATATGTTTGCATACATTTTTTAAGGCACTTGCCGCAAATTTTTGAAGCACTTCCGCTCTTCTGATCTTTTTGATGCTATTATTAAATAACCCAGAGCTTTCATAATATCCATGTATTGAAAGCAAACAACAAAAAGGGTATCATGCCTTGATGACCATCGAGTTGGACACAACATTTTTAAAGTTGGAATTCACTGTTCATTTTTTCCACTCTTTTGTAAAAGTTCCCTTCTTTTAATGCTCTGATTAAAGAAGCCATATAACCTGAATGTGATCATAAAATGAACTGACTTGGGGAGTTTAGCAGCATTGTTCAGCACTAAATTTATATTATGAGCTGTACAAGGAATACAAGTTGCATTCTTTTCAATTTTGCGAATTCTTTCTTGGACACCCGAATAAATGCCACTCATTACTACTGCCCATCATATCCTTGATCACAACATTTGTTTATAGAAATGCCCCAACTTTCAGTAGTTCCTATTATTAGAGTCGTCAAACCTTTGACACTTTGGTCAGAAACTGAATAAATCCAAGAAAACTTGCATTTATTTTTCAGCTAAATTGGTGATCCACTTGCATTGGAATTAATGGTAACATAGCTAAATATCTGACTGAGTTGATCTAGCTTTTAAACATCTTGAGATTGAGTTGTGTCAAATATAATGGAATAAAATGAATCTTTCATTTCTGAAATAAGTAAATTTTTTATGCCAACATATTGAGTAATTCATTCAGTATTCTATGGCTCAAATACATAATCTTGTTTTTGTTGATGCTATTTTCATGAAATAATTTTGATAATGTTGCATCGTAAGTTCAGTGGACAAAAAATTAGCCACCCCTGCCTGAATGTTACCTAATAGCACGCAACGCTTCCATGCAACCGAAGAACAGCCGAAATCCTGTCTGGCATGGATGCCACCATTTTGCGGATGTAGTGCACATCAATATTCATCCATTCTTCTAGCAGCAAATGCCGCAGTTCAACCAGATTGCCCGGATGACTGGGACGGTTCTTCACTCATTGCCCCAAATAGTCCCCAAGTTTTCTGTGGGATTTAAATCAGGGGATTTGGAGGGCCAGTCGAGATTTTCGAAGGCGTCAAAATACTCATCGTGCCAATCCAACACACTTCGAATCCTGTGCATGCGATAATTGTCGTCTTGGAAGACTGAAGTATCCTTCTGGTGTTCACTGTAGAGATGCTGCACAAAAAGCAACATGTGGTCATCCAGTAGCTCCATATAGCTCTTCTGATTCAAATGTGACATCACTGCAACCAAAGGACCCATTTTCTCATACATGAAACAACACTAGAACATCACAGAGCCTCCCCCAGCTTGAACAGAACCTTGCACACAGTCCGCATGGAAGACTTCATGCGTCTTATGATGTACCCAACGCCTCGTATCATTTCAGTACAAGCAAAAAAAGTGTCTCATCCAACCAGACCACATGCTTCCAAGAGTTGATAGTCCAGTCTTTGTGGCACCGTGCAGCCTTGTTCAGAGCTGTTAGCATGGGTCTCATTCGCGGTGCTCTGTTATAGATCCCTGTTCCTGGCCGTGTTCATTCATAAACAGCTTGTTGTCGGCCTGCATTGACTGACTAGAACAATTCCTGCCTTGCAAAGCGGTTTGTCCTAACAGTGTGTGACACACTGCGGTGGTCCCTATTGATGAGCAGTCTTTCTGCTGCAGTTCTAGCGGTGGACTGCGATGTACACCACTGCTGGAAGACCCTTTGGACAGTACGTTTCGACACACCTGCAAAGGCAGCAACTTCTTGTACACTATGACCTTTGGCTTGGCCAAACGCAATCACACCTTTTTGCCACTCATTCACATCGTTGGCACGACCCATGTTTCACAGAGCGACTCACACACATGGCACACAACCACTTCTTGTCACTATGAACCTTGTAGTGCATGGCACAGCTATTTGGCATCATCATCCTCAAACAGCCATTGGCTATGGAGGTCCAACCAGACTGCAATTTAGTTCTCCAAGTAAGTCTGTCCTGAGCTACATCTACTGCATCTGGCCACTGCACACCAATTCTAACAAGGTCCTGTTTCACACTGTCTGCCCACTGCATCCTAGGTCTCCCCCTTTTTCTGAGGCTTTTAGGCACACTGTTCATAAGCCTATTCGGCAATATATAATTATTCATATGGGCAACATGACCAAACCAACAGTCTCTCTCTCTGCACAATATGCTGCTTAAAGGAGGCTGCAAACTCCTTTGCCTAACCTCATCATTAGTTACAAAGTTGAACCACCTAATGCCCAAGATACTGTGTAAGCATCTGGAATCAAAAGTATCCAGTTTCCTGTTATCTTGTTTACAAAGTGACAAGTTTCACTACCATAACTAACCCTAGAAAGAACCAAACTATTATACAGTCTAATTTTAGTCTTTAGGTGTATACGTCTATTTCTCCACACTCTCCATAGATTCTTAAAAGTCCCGGCAGCAATCCCTATTCGTCTGTTAATCTCATGCCGCACATCACCATTATCTGTTACATAGCTCTCAAGATAATTAAACTGTGACACCTGCTCAAGACTGCAACCATTTAGATGAACTGAATCACAACCTGCCTGACCAATTTTCATCACTTTAGTTTTCTCTCTGTTTATAATCAAACCTACTCTACTACCAGTCTCATCAACAGCTTGAATGAAAGAGTTCATCTCATCAATATCATTTGCCAAAAGGGCTAAATCATCAGCATAATCTAAATCAGAAATTTTCGTATCTCCAGCCCAATTAAGGCCAAAATCTTTCCCTTGAAGTGAATTTCGCATAACATAATCAATAACCAAACTAAAGAGAAAAGGAGACAAAATGCACTCTTGTCGAACACCAGAAGTAATGCAAACCAATTGCTACAAGACTTACCAACTCTCACACACGACTCAGTGTTATTATAGAGAGTTTTCATTATGTTAACCAACTTGTCTGGTATACCATATGATATCACAATCAACCACAAATTATGACGATCACTGATTTAATAGCCTTTTTGAAAATCAACGAAGCTAGCAAACGAAGGTTTCTGAAACTCTAAACATTTCTCAAGAATCTGTCTAAATGAAATTATCTGATCCGCACATCCCCTACCACTTCTGAATTCACATTGCTCATCACGCATTTTACTATCAACCAGATTCTTAATTCTATTAAGCACAATCATGGAAAGAACTTTTCCTAGAACAGAGAGTAGGATGATACTCCTATAGTTATCACAAGAACTGCGATCACCTTTTTTGAAAATAGGCATAATAATAGCTCTGGTAAAATCCTTAGAAACCATGCCTTTATCATAAAAGATATTCAGAATTTCAGTCATCCAAGTGGTAACTGAAACATTCCCAGCTCTAAGCATTTCCGTAGTAATTTCATCTACCCCTGGGGATTTATGAAGTTTAAGTTTAGAAACAGCCAAAATAACTTCAGATTATGTGGGGCGGGGGCTCAGTCGGTAGCGCGCCAGGCTCGTAATCTGTAGATCCCAGGTTCGAGTCACAGCTGGGTCAGCATTGAGATTTATCTCCGCAAAATTCCCCGCCATGCCCACGGTCAGTAGGGGACACCGATGGGCTTGGTAAAGGCCGTCATCCGTCGGATGGGACATTAAGCCGTGGCCCCATGTGTGGGAGAGCCATACCCTGTGCACGTTAAAGAACACGCTGGATGGCCTTGACAGGAGGCTACCATCTGTCTCCCAACAGCTGTTCCAGTGGGTCCCCTCCCCCAACCTTCTCTGAGCCTTCGGGGTCCATGTGACCTGGCCATTTAGCCCATGGTGTGCAAAAAAGTGCCGCTCAGAGGTAAAACAACACAATCCAAATTCACATTGTGTTATAGGGCCAACATTAAAGCCACCAATGCATCTATCATCATTGCAAACAATGGGAGTAGAACTAACCACATTGTTTAGAACATCACTGAAATGCTCAGCCCACCTAACCATGGCAGAATCCTCACCTTCTATAACCTTACCTTGTTTATCCTTCAATCCCTGTATACCTGTTCGTTTTCTACCACACAAAACATTAACTAACTGGTACAGCTCTCTGCTGTTGTGCTGTCTAACTGCTTCCTCGGCTTTCTCAGCCAAGCCATCAAGCCAAAGATTCTTATCAGCAGCTAACTAATCTTTTACACGTTTATTAATCCCATTCTTCAACTTCAGTAGTAAGCATACCATGACTGTCATAATGACTAAGTAACTTATCATGGTAAGCTGTGGCTGTAACTGGGTCTTTCAGAGCTTCAGTATTAAAAGTAAATTTTTTAACCCTAGCACAACACTTTTTAAACTTAAGTTGCAAGACACTTTTAACAAGGTAATGGTCAGATCCAATTTCAGCTCCCCTATATGACCTGGTATTCCTAACAGAACTAGCCCATTTGCTGTTAATTAATATATAATCAATCGTATTCTTATGCAGCCTATCGGGTGAAACCCATGTGTACTTATGTATGTCGCGGTGTTTATAATAAGTGTTAGTTATTCTGAATCCATTGAGTTTACTTACCTGTAGGAGACGTTGCCCATTGCCATTGCAGCTACCAATACCAAAAGGGCCTATTACTCCTCCCCAAAGGTCAGTCAGTACCAACTTTGGCATTGAAATCACCTAGAACAAGGGTAATATCTTCTTTCTTGACAGAATTCAAAATATCCTGAAGTTGTCCGTAAAACCTATCCTTCTCATCCTCATCGGCATCCTCAGTGGGGACATAACAGCAGATAACATTCAAGTCTTTAACGCTTGTCTGAAATTTTGTTTAAGAAACCTTTCATTTATGCACTCATATCCTAGAAGAGCATCACTAGCATGTCTGCTGAGAAGCAGACCCACGCCTTGGTGATGCTTATTGTTGTCCCTCCATAAAAAGAGAAATTTAGGAATATTTTTAAGAATCTGACCTTTATCTGTCCATCTGGTCTCTTGCAAGCCGAGAATATCTAAATTATAATGGTGGAATCCTTGTGTGAGGACATCAAGAGAAAAAGCTGTGTGCAGAGTCCTCACATTCCAACTACCTATGGAGAGAAAATGGTTAGTGGGATGTTCAAAGAAACTATGTTTATTGAGAGAGGGAATGCCGACAATATGAAACCGCCCCCTAATCGCAGACATAGGCAAAGACCCGTCCCCCACCACTAAAGGCTGAAGCCATCTACACTGGAAGACTTCCTCCAATGTAGAATTTGACAATGCCAATAGAAGCAAAGAGTTCAGGTGCCTGCTCAGGATTATCCACCCACCAATAAACATATCCTGTGAATCTATTCACTTGGGGCTCCATAACACCCACTTCATACACCACAAACAAACAGAAAACCCAGTGGAAGATTTTCCCTCCACAGAAGCTCACCAGTACAGCAAAATCACGATCGATAATCAAGCTCAGAGCCGTAATTCCGTTCAGGTTGGTATATATGGTCAGCACCAGGACCCTGTGTGGTTGACCACTCCTCAACAGGGTAGAAAAAAAAAGTAGCCATAGTTGTCCAAATCAGTAGGCCACACTAATCTGGCAGCCCTCCCCATTTGTTCACTTCCACAAGAGAGTATCTCTTTTGAAAGGTACTAACGGTCTGCACCACGAGAAGGTGGGGTCGGACATTAGGTGCTAGGCCTGGCCGGTTCTATGCATCATCACAGGGGATTGGTGCATAGCTCTCCTTCCAGTGACTACCTAGCTACCATTTTGTAGGACGCATTTATTACTGTTGCGATCTCAGTTGCTGTCGAACAGACATAACCCTCTTACAGTGGAAGATGGCTAATTTTTTGTCTGGTGAGCTTATTTTGCCAACAATGATAGGTAGGAAGTTTCCATTGTCAAAGCTTTCATCGGCGCGAGTGGTCATTGGTGTGGGAAGACATATGTGCAGTGTTTCTCAGATAATATCATTATTAAGACTATAATTACTATTAATTAATAATATAAAAATATAAATAATAATAATAATAATAATAATAATAATAATAATAATAATAATATAAATAATAATAATTATATTATTAATAATTTTATAATTATTATTAATTACTATAATTACTATTAATTACTCAGATAATATCATTCCTATTTACACTCCTTCTCTATTTACATTGATGTACATTCACTTCAAATTCATCATTCTCTCTCTGGGACACAACACTCTTCTAGTTCGCAGGTACAAACTGCCCCAAGCAATATTATCTGGGCCACTCTCATGGCCCCAGCTAGGATGCAGTTCTAGTCCAACCAGCTCTCTCACCTGTCTCATCACCAGCCTCTCCTCCTCATGACATTCACCGAGAGACTTCCCTTCCCACTCTTTTCCTATTGTTTAGCGAAACATCACATGGAGGATTCAGCTCTCATGCTAACACAATAATGACTGTCATAAAACTCCAGCTCCTCCACTTGTGCACAGAGCTGCGTGTGCTAGCTGCCGCAGCTGGAATGCAGACTTCCATCCCTCTCTCCACCTCAAAGAATCGGTTGTCTATTAGACAGAGGGGGAGAGGAAACTCAAGTCAGAAACGTTTGACTATGACACCTAACTTCCCAAGTTCTTGTATGCTGAAATGGCCTCAAGAACCCAACACTCGAATAGGTGAACAAAACTCTCATTTAGAACTGCTGGTTTCGCCTCATGCTTCTTGCCACGCACTCTGTGGTTGTGATTCTGCCCTCTTGATTTCACCTCTTTTTTGCACTCAGCTTGTTTCATACCAACACCTATCAGTTTGCTAGCCACTGGTCCTATATTTCTCATCTGTTCATAGGTGTTATTGGTGTTCATAGGTGTTATTGGTTCATAGGTGTCACGGCGTCATTCTAATCTCCAGGAAACAGTTCTTCCTGAAGTCAGGCACTGCATGACTTCCTTCACCAACACACTCGCATTTATAATCCAATAGGGTCAATACGAATTACTTCTGCCTGTCTCTTTGGCTTGCCTCTGCCGAACTTTCACCACACACTCTTAACACCAGTATGTCAAAACTTTCATCGGCACGAGTGGTCATTGGTGTGGGCAAGACATATGCACAGTGTTTCTTAATAACACAGATAATATCATTCGTATTTACACTCCTTTATACTCTATTTACATCGATATACATTCACTTCAAATTCATCATTCTCTCTCTGGGACACAACACTCCTCTAGTTCGCTGATACAAACTGCCCCAAGCAATATTATCTGGGCCACTCTCATGACCCCAGCTAGGATGCAGTTCTAGTCCAGCTGGCTCTCTCTCCTGAGTCTCGTCACCAGCCTCTCCTCCTCATGACATTCACCGAGAGACTCCCCTTCCCACTCTTTTCCTATCGTTGAGTGAAACATCACATGGAGGGTTCAGTTCTCATGCTAACACATAATGACTGTCATAAAACTCCAGCTCCCCCTCTTGTGGCTGCATGCTTGCTGCTGCAGCTGGAATGCAGATGTCCATCCCTCTCTCCACCTATAAGAATCAGTGGTCTATGAGACAGAGGGAGCTGTGAGGGGGGGGGGGGAGCTCAGGTTGGAAATATTCGACCATGACACCCATTATGCGGCTCACCAAGTTGTTCGCAGTGTCCCCTAAACAATATATCAAATGAGGCACCCCTAAACAATATATCAATGTAAGGGTAACATCAACAATTCTTTTTAATATTAGTTTCCAAAAATTATTTTCTTTCCTCAAATGAGTACCTAACATCATATCAATAGTTGGTCTTTGCTTTTAAGGGGCAATATGAGAATTCATGATCTTTAACTTTTTTTATAACTCTTTGCCAGTCACACACTCCTCTAGCCCATGATGAGTTGTAATAATTTGACTCTCAGTCTGTAAAAAGCCAGCAAGTCTCACAATAAGCAATACCCAATATTTCAAAATAGCATAACCACAGTTGAGAATTTTTTTGTCCACATTGTTTTTTTTTGTAATAATAATCATCAGAAATTCTGTTTTTCTCATCACAAGGAAAAGGACTTTGGTTTACAAGGTCCATAACTAACTATACTTTTTACCAGATTCGCGTCGTGATTATCAACAGGGTAATGTGTGGATCACTACGATTAGTCACCATTAAGTCAAATGTAAATTAGCTTGATCACTAAGATATGGAGAAATTGTGGTTCCAGCCTCAATACTGTCAACTATTGCAATAGGAGTTTCATCAGCACTATATTTTGAAGTACACTCGGTTTTCTTAATAATATCCACAGTACTTTCAAATTCATTTTCATGATTTTCATTATCAGCAGAATGTTTTTGAATGGTGTCCTGATCTGTACTACTTGAAGTTGTGGCACTTTGATCATCTGAAGATAGTACTGCAAAATAAAAAAAGTTTAGGTAATTTTTTCGTTATTTCTTCCATTCCTTTCCTTTTTTTTCCTTTTTTTCGGCAGCACTAAGATGAGTTCTTTTTCCTGTGTATGACATTCTGATTATTGGTAGTAATTTCTATATCACACTAATAACTAAATAAAAATATCCCAAGTTACAAAGTAAAGATCAGAACAATTCTAAATATCTCAAAACTATTAATCAAATGGTGGAAGGTGCTGAATCTTTGAAAGTGTCATCGATCATGCTCTGGAACAGTTGAGGCATGCCTCCTCTCTTATTTTAAAAAGAAATCTGAAAAGTCTTGATTGATCCAAAGATGGTAAAAAATGATCCAGTAGACCTGATGATCTACAACCAGGACCTTCCTCTCATCAGTAATGCCTACCTATTTATATTATACAGGTATGTATTATGAAATAAATGCGACTTTAATGCATGTCTATAATGTTTATATTTAAAATATTGAAATTTTTGCGTTATTGTATGAAAGAGAGTCTTAATATTTGTATACCTGGAATGCATCTCATTGAAATACATTTTTTTTTTGTTTCAGGAATTGTTTAATGGACATTCAAATTTACATATACAGAGTTGATCATAGAAAACTCTGAAATTGACTGTAAGAACAATGCTACAAACATACTCCTTACAAATAGCACATACAGTTAACCCTTTAATTGTCGAAAACTGATAAGTCATTTTTTGAAAATCACTACAAATGAACTTACAATATGTTTCTATTTTTCTTACCTATCATTTTTTTTTCTTTTTAAATTTTACTTTTTTTTCAGAATTAAATACTTTTTAGTATGTAATGTAAACTATTTTATTCCTTAGTTGTTTCATAATAAGGCTCAGAAGTTGAGTTTCATTTTTAGAGAAAAAAATCCGACACTGTAAGAATTAATAGAGAAAATAGAAGAAACATTTAATAATAAATAGAGTAACAACGTTAGTAAAATCCCTGCAAAGCTTGATGTAGCTTATCCGCTTATTCGGGTTTCATTTATGCCAATTTGATATACCTGACATCTCCAAGAATTTAACCCTGACATAAATCAAGGATCTGGTGTACTTCATGTTCGACTGCTATAGTCTAATAATAAAGCGTTAATGATATATATATTAACATACACCTGTTGAATAAATAATTACTGAATTCATGTTAACATTAAAGGAAGTTAGGGTGCCAAATCTAATTTCCCTTACCAATTGAACAAAAAATTGCCAACAGCCTATCTTTTGAAGTTAATATGAATTCAGTATTTCCTCATTGGTATGTTTTATCTTTATTTTTTAATTTTTAGCATGGATATTTAAATATTAGAGGTTCTAGCTGCATGAACTTATTATGATAATGAAATATTTTTAGCAAATTCATATTTGACTTCATTGTCGGCTGGACAATGCATAGCTTTAATATGTATTACCGTTATTATACCTATTTTTTTAATTACTTATTGTAGTATGCAAAGTACATGGAAGGACATGATCATGAAGCTGCTGGAAATGTATATGAAAGAGCCTGTGAAATTCATTTACCAAGGAAACCAAATATACATTTTGCTTGGGCAACTTATGAGGAAAAAAAAGGTAAGGTTAACTTTATTGTGGAATGCTCGTTTCACAGTCCTGTTTCTGACGTGCATTTTTATTAATTTGCCTAATTATAATTTTTTTTAGAGAATCTTTAAAACATCTGATGTTATAGCTTAACAAACATCAGTTCTGTTTGGGAAAGGTGTTTTACCAAGTTGAGGCTTCTGAGCCTTGAATTAGTGAGTACTAGAGAGTCATCTGTAGTACTCCCTGTTTCCTCCTTCTCTTTTGAAATCATCCCCTCCTCTTCACTCATTAATATTTTCCATTTATTAAAAAAAAAACTTTATATTCAAATCTTTACCCCCATCCCTCCCTTATTAGTAGGCAACTTATAAGCATACTCAGGGCTGGACTTGGACTTCTGAGGTTCTAAGCTATGTCATCTTTAACCCTTTTAATATCAGGTTTCTGAAACTGAACTCTGTGGTGGCCAGATTTATTTTAAATTGTTTTCAGAAAATAAACAGCTTTAGTAAACAATGAATCTGAAGTAACTAATGAATGGATATATGTCATGTTATATACCAAAAGAAAGAACATTTCATTGTAATTAATAAAAGGGCAAAATTTAGAAGAAAAAAAATGGTTTAATCAATAAATAATATCCACAGAATTATCTGTTGACATTTTAATGTCAATAAATCAATAAATGGTTTTGTGGAAAAAAAGTTTTGCAACATGTCAAAAAAATGGTAAGTTAAATTTGTATTTTTTTTTTCAATGTTGCCAAATTTTACTATATATTTCTATTTTAAATTTAGTAAAATTTAAAAAATTCCAGTTTTTTTCTAAATTATTTTATTATTCTGATATAAATAGTTCATAATATTTCTAACAATGCTGAAATCTTTTTGGTTTTTTCTAAATTTTGTAGTTATTTGTGCATATGCTTAATTGTCCAGAAATAATGCAAATCCAATAATATTAAACCTATCAATATAAAATCAATCCTAAAATCATTCAATATAAACATGAAAACTAATAATTTTAGAAAAATTATATTTTTCTGTGTGTGTGTGTGGGGGGGGAGTGAAATGTTCACAGTTTGTTTAGTGGAGGGGACACCTTCCCGAAATTGCCCTCCCACATGACAGCTGATTTCTGTGACAAGGAATATTTGCTTCCATATCCAAGACATTAATTTTCAGAAAATGGTATAAGCTCAAAGGTTTTTTGCTAAAAAAAACAAGAAATAATAAAATAAAAATTACATATAACCTAATGGGATGTTAAATAAAATATCTGCAAAAGCAACTTTTAAGCTGGCCTCTGATCTATGCTCAAGAGAAAAAAAATTAAGTCAAATAAAATTTCTTAAAATACAAAAGTTTAGTTGAGTTTAAACTCGCCAAATTATTCCTTCTACAAAAGCAAATATGCTGACTTCCACAAACTTAAACCATCAACTACTCCCACTACTACTCCTTTCTACACCAACTCTTTCTCTCAACCCCACATTGGCTTAAATG
Source organism: Ryuthela nishihirai (assembly GCA_038380435.1). Classification (NCBI taxonomy): domain Eukaryota; kingdom Metazoa; phylum Arthropoda; class Arachnida; order Araneae; family Heptathelidae; genus Ryuthela; species Ryuthela nishihirai. Next base: position 82,116,728 of record JAWZYU010000011.1, on the reverse strand, counting down.
CAAATGTGCATATGTTGATCATGTGTCGATGATGATGATTCAAGTGGTTGTGACCTTGGATGTCAGCGGTTAAAGGCTCAAAAATAATTAGAATGTAAATAAATTAAACTGGTTAGGGAATGTAAAAGTGGATGATGAGCCATCACAGGAACAGCAGAATGAAGCATAAACTAAATCACTGCTTACTCTACGGTTGAATGAGCATGCACATATGTTTAGTGCAGACTCAAATAAATTTATTTATAAACTTTATCATAATTTTTGCAAGCAGAATAAACAGGATAATAATAATAATAATCAACAAGATAAATATAATAGATTTAAAAGCCATGCCATCCCTTATTTTATATGTTTATTTCCAGAAATATTATGCAGAAGCTTGAAAAACCTGGGAAAAAAAATTTAGAACTTTTTTTTTTTGCCAAATAACTAATGAAAGGAACATGCTATGTGCCAAATTAATTGGCATTTAATTCTGGATTCTGAAAATGAAATATTTAACAAAAAAAATGACAAGTTTTATTTTAATAGGACTTTTTTAGAGTCATGTAGTAAAAAAATGCATCTGGCAACACAAATAAAAATTTATTTAAATAAAAAAGCTAATAGACAGAAATGATTATAATGCACATGAATAGAAAGGCTATTTAATTCTGAATTAATGAAAAAAAAATTTTTTTTTTTTGGTTTCAAGTATATATTTCTCTTTTTTAATTTTTTTCTCGGTACTAGACTTTGAGAAAATTCCAGGGCTTTAGCCAATTCTGCTGAGTCAGGTAAACAAGTCAACCTAGAATTTCTTTAAAAAATAAGCAATCAGCGGAAATAGGTCACGATATATGCCAAATTAAACAGAATTTAATTACGATTTTATGAAAATAAATAATATAAACAACTTTACAAGCATATTGATTTTAATAAGCCTTTTTAAATGTGATATGGTGGAGAAAAAAAAATCGCACTATACAATTAAGGCTTTATTTTGGAAAACCTGATGAATAAAAATAGTTAAATTATATATTAATCGAAAGATATTTCCTCCCGAATAATATAATATTCAACCTGAAATATGATTTTTTATTTCTTTTAATGATTCTTTTCAGTATCATATATTTTAAACATGGCCAGTGTTTATACTAAGTGACGTGGACTCTCACATTCATAGGATTTTCTGAACTGGTTATGATATAGAAAAAAAGCTTTCTTGGCTGCTTTTTCCCTAAACATTATGAATTTTTTCTTTGGGTGTTGAAGTTTGGCAATCCTGATTGCTGCAAGCAATTGCTTGTTGTTTTAAAACTTTAAACTTTTAACTTGTTTTAGAAGTTTTTTAGTAAATCTTGGGGATATGCAAGTAAATATCTTAACATCAGTATAATATCAACCAGTGATGAATTTATAGGAGAATTATAACATCTAGTGACTGTTAAAGTAAATGAAAACATCAAATCTCACAAGGACTGATATCAGCAGTTGCAGTGATGGGTACAATTGTACCAGTTGTCAAATTAAGATCACCAAATACCTGGCAAGAAAGGGTAGTGCATCACAAGAATACAACTAGTAGTGATGATAACAAGTCCATACCAACTGGCCATTCTTCAAAGAACAACTGAAGAAAGAACAATATATGAGACCTAATTGCAAGCTGTACTTGTACCAGCGGACTTCCATCAAGTTCATCGCCAATAACCGGTAAATACACCTATTCCTCGATTTACACTGAAGATAGGTTCCGCAAAAAACAGTGTAAATCGAAATCTTTGGATTTTGCTATGTAAAACCGTGTGAAACGAAAAAAACACTAAAATGTGCATAATTCAGTCATTTATTTACGTAAAACAAAAGCAAGACATCTTGAAAAACATAAAATTACACTTTATTCATAAAATAACAAATATATGTAGGTAATATAAGTACATATTTATTTCATTTTACATTAGGAACAAAAAATATAAGATCCTTAAAAAATTAACAATAAGTTTAATTACTGTCATCACTTTCATGGACTATCAGTCTTTTCTTCCTGATTGGTATGATGTCACTTTCATCACTCGATAGTTCTTGATGCGATTCTGGTTCAATGGTTGATGAATTAGGGACAATCTCAGATCGACGAGACTTTATAATGAAATCCGTAATTAACAATTGTGTAGGTTTTTTTGTTAAATCTTTATAGACCTCCTCATATTGATTTAAGCCCTTACTAATATCCCACTGGAATCGGAGAGCTTGTTCAACATTCGGGTCATTTTGTAAAAAATTATTACCCAATTTTCTCCCCAATTCAAGTCCTACGCTGATGACTCTTGCTGTGAACGCAACTGGTTCAGATTGCTCTTCATCAGGATCATTGTCTTCATCACGTTTATTTGTTTCATGAATCATGTTAACTAAATCATCCTCATCTAGTTCTTCATCAGCCATTATTTCTTCAATATCTGCCTCAGCTAAATCCTCAAAACCTTCTCCTCCTATAGTATGCACCAACTCAGAGGTGATTCTCACCTTCAACAGCATCTGGCCATATTGCTTTCCAGCAGGCATTGAGAGTTGATTGTTTAATCTGGGTATATGACAGTCCAACATGCTTAACACAATCTAAGATTGTAAATTTCTTCCTAGCATCCATAAGAGTAAGAGATCCATCATTCTCCATTTGTTCTAAAATATACCTGAAGGTTTGCTTGATATACAGTGCCTTGAAAGTCGAAATTATCCCTTGATCTAATGGCTGTAATAAGGAAGTTGTATTCTTTGGTAAAAAAAACAATTTGTACATTTTCGTGTTGTAAATCTTGAGGATGACCTGGTGCATTATCAATTAATAGAAGGACCTTAAAAGACAATCCCCTTTTACTTAAATAACTTTTGACATCTGGGACAAACAAGTTTTGAAATCATTCATTGAAAACCATGGCAGATGCTCAAAGTTTCCACCATGAGACGCGATGCATGCGTAACACTGACGGAGCATTGATTGCCGGACACGGTCGAACACACCTGGAGTTTCTTTGATAGGAGCAGCAGCGCAGACGAGCCTTGCCACGAGATCCATGTCAGACTCCACAGGCGATTCATACAAGGTAGTTTTGAGCCCCCCCCCCCCCCCCCCCCCCCCCCCCCAGAAAGAAATCAACGCTCGTTAAATCATGTGAGCATGGGGGCCAGGCAACTGGTCCAGCATGCCCAATCCATCATTTCCCAAAAGACATGTTCAAATGCACATGAACACACCTTCCATAATGGGGAGGCACCCCATCAAGTTGAAACCACATGTTGCATCTCACATTTGCTGGAACATGGGCAAGTAAGCCTGATAGAACCTGTTTCAGAAAGATCAGATACTTCATGGAGGGTCATGCGGGATGGTAAAAGCTATGGCCCAACTAAGCAGTCACCGACCAAACCTGCCCACACATTTACTGCGAAACGATGTTGTGCCGCATAGGTGCTCACACTGTGGGGGTTCTCATGAGCCCACAAATGCACATTATGTTGATTGAATACGCCATCCCGAGTGAAACTGGCCTCATCAGTAAACAAAACATAAGCTGGGAAATTCACATCTTGGACACTTTCTTGGAGATACACTGTGCAAAACGCACATGTACAGGATGATCTGCGGGGAAAAGTACCTGAACCCTTTGGAGATGAAAGGGGTGTAAGGACTCGCTGTGCAAAACACGCTGTACACTGCAACAAAACACTCCTAAGGCAGAGGCACGTGTGCTGGTACTAGGATTAGTCTCCACAGCATCCAACACACTTTCTTCCATGGTGGGAGTACACGTCAATCGTGGCCTGCCCTCGCTTCTTGCAAAGCAAAACTTCTTGATACATTCGTTGAGCGGCTCATCCGTTGCCCTCAGCTATTTCGTACACTAAGTGCATGTCTGCCAGCTCCCTGTTAGAATACCTTTGCATGCTCTTCATAAGCTGACTACCGCTCGAATGAGGAAATCTGAAATTTCCCCTCAAGCGCACTGATGAACAGCGGCGCCTATTGACTTACGGTGACATTTCCGGTTATGGGTTCCTATGCAATTCTCATTCCTTTAGATGTTATCTACCTCCCTTAAAAGCTTGTACCTATGTTTTTGAGACACCCTGTATATATATATATACACATTGCATGACATTGAAATTGCCCCACCCAGAAGGAATGAGGGGATAGAGGTGAAATGTAGCACACATATAGCAATACATATTGGCATACCATGATTTAATTTGCAGCCACTTACAGTGGTTAGAAGATGAGATCATGCACCACAATGTGACTGCCTCAGTAGATGGTTGCACCACTGTGAATGGCAATACAGGCTGTAATACGATGTGGCATGGAATCATAGAGTCAATGAATATTGTCTTGAGGAATTGTACACCAAGCAGCAGTCCCACAGATTTTTATTGGGGATTAATCTGGAGATCGTGTTGGCCATGGCAATACTTGAACATGTTGCAAACATTGTCTGAAGACCCTAGCAGTGTGTACATGGGCTGCTGCATGCCTCCTAGGAATGGTAACAAAATGAGTTGAAGAACTGCGCTAACATATTGTACAGCTCTCAGTGTTCCCATGATGCAGACAAGAGGTGACCTGCTCCCAACAGCTGTTCCAGTGAGTGTTCCAGTGTCCCCCCCAATCTTCTCTGAGCCTTTAGGGTCCTTGTAGCTTGGCCATTTAGCCCATTGTATGCAAAAAAAGTGTTACTCAGAGATAAAACAACCCAACTCATTAGAATTGGAAAAGCAAAAATGGTAAACCCTGGTTGGACACCAAAAAAAAATTATTATTATTAGTGATTAAATTAACTTTTGGTAATATCAGAAAGAGTATGGATCTTGTTGACTTTCGCATGGCTGTAGCAAGCCACCATTTTCCATGTGACATGCCAAGCTATCACTGTTGACAATTCAAGCACTTTCTCAAAAAACAATCACTGGAGAAAAGAATGCAATAATTGTTGCTATTCTCTCTGTGTTGTAATGCTTGCAATATATTTATCAATCTATTATTAATTAGTGGATGATGCCTATATATTATTTATTATTATTAGCAGTTAAGTTCAATTTTATTAATATAAAAAAAACTTGCATCACAGATTTTTTTGCATTGCAAAAATGTAACTAACCTGATTTAGGCTTTTTATATATAAGATGAGAAATTTAATTCATAATTGGTTAATGGTCCCTTCCCAGGTCCAGCTATTTTTTTCACTCTGATCAGGCAAAAAAAATAACTTTAGAACTTTTTTTGCCAAATAACTAATGAAAGGAATTATGGCATGTTATATGCCAAATTAATCAGCATTTAATTCCAGATTTTCTGGAAATAAAATATTTAACAAAAAAGACGAAAAAAAACAGTTTTATTTTAATGGAACTTTTTTAGAGTCATATAGTAACAAAATGCATTACTTGAAATAAGAAAATTACTCTTTTTGGAATTTTTTCGCAGTACTATACTTTGAGAAAAGTCCAGGCTTTTAGCCAATTGTTCTGTGTCAGATAAACAAGTCAACTTTAGAATTTTTTTTAAAATAATCAACAGAAATAGGTCGTGTTCATGAAAATAAATAATTTAAGTAATTTTACAAGCATATTGATTTTAATAAGCAATTTTCAGTGTGATATGGTGAAAAAAAAATAGATTGGACTATACAATTAAGGTTTAATTTTGGGAAACCTGATGAAAAAAAAAGTTAAATTATATTTTAATCAAATGGAAATTTCCTCCAGAATAATATAATATTTAACCTGAAATACGATTTTTACTTCTTTTAATGATTCTTTGTAGTATTGTATATTTTAAACATGGTCTGTTATTTATACATTGTGACTTGGACTTCTCACATTCATGGGATTTTCTGAACTGGTTATGAAATAGAAAAAAAACTTCCTTGACTCCTTTTTTTGCTAAACAATATGAATTTTTTTCTTTGGGTGTTGAAGTTTGGTAATCTTGGCTAAGTGCAGAAAGGTTTGTGCACCAAAGCAAAAAAAAAAACATATCATCTGAGTGCCACAGCCAAGACACTGATATGGGGGGGGGGGTTAAAATCATTCAATGTAAACATAAAAACTCGTAATTTTTTATAATAAAATTTTTCTATGGGGGTGGGGAGAGTGAAACATTCACAGTGAGTTTATCAGGTGGGGGGGGGGGGTAAAACCCTTCCTGAAATTGCCCTCCCACATGACTGGATTTCCATGCCAAAGAAGTTCTTTTTGCTTCTGTGTCTAAGACCACATTTATTTTCAAAATTAAAGTTATTTAACAGTGTCATAGAGAATTAAATGTTTTTAAACACTTCAACACATGGACTATGATATCAAGCATTAATAATTATTAAGGAGAGATTTACGTACCATGCCGTAGAGGATGGGTAGTAACAGGAAGTTCTGGGATGCTTTCGGTGACAAATTTAATAATCGACGTTCTTGCTGGCAAGTGATGTCTCAGTGGTGTTTAAAAGAAGGATAACGGCTCCCAATGGTCTACCCGCCTTAGCGAAGAAAAATAACCATTTATACCTTTGATAGCATAGAGTGCTTTAAAAAGTTTTGATCCACGACACGTGTTTCGCACCCTTCCTTTCGGCGCATCATCAGGTGGGAAATGAGGGGCTTAAGCTAATTCAGGAGAGGCAGTTGGATGGTGAGTGCGAGGGAAAGGTGGGGTGTCATAAATTGACCTGCCAATGGCTCAGCTCTAAGGATTGGAGTGGCTGGCAGATGTGCGGGTGGCTGTAATGTGATCTGCATGTGACGGAGGTTGGGAGAGGGTGTGGGATTATGAGAAATCATCACGATCTGCGAGTGTCGAGGGAAGCTTCACAATACATGTAAATTGTGCATTCCTGCAACCATTAAATTTACACGTGAAGAGGAACAAAATGGACACCTACTGTTCTTGGACATCAACTTACAACATACTAAACTATACACATCTGTATATAGAAAACCTACATTCATACCTAACATAACTAGCACCTCCACCCACCCAAACAACTACAAATTATCATGTATTTTTGAACTTGCTGAACAGGGTGGATATTCCTCACACACCATCAACAAAATTCACAAACAAATCAGATGTAAACAATCCCAAAACCCTCCAACACCTATAAATAAAGAAATGCAAAAATACACAATAGCCATACCATACATCAATAATTTCATATACTCTGTTAAAAATAACCTAAAACCTTTCCATTATAAAGTTCCAATTAAAATGTCGCTCACTATATCCAAACTCATTCGAAATGATTGAGATCACATACCCAGTGCTGGAGGAGTTTACTACATCCAACTCAAAGACCCCACAGGTAAAATTTTCCTTAAAGACAAATACATAGGTAAAACCTCATGCTCATTTAACGCCCAACTTAAAGAGCCTAAATATGACATCTTAAATAAACTACAAAAAAGCACTATCTCAAGCAATCGCCAAAAACAATCTGCTCACTGATTTTCTCACACAGCTAAAATTATCCCTACCTACCAAATTCCAACTAGCCATCACAGAAAATATCCTCATTAATGTAAAACTGACTGAACTCTGCAACACACATTGTCCCCCTCCCCCCAGCGTTGCGTCTGATCCTTAGGGGATATAACGTACACCTCGGAAATTCCACCCCCCCCCCCCCTAAACACTTTCCTCTCTCATCCCTGATCCCCATTTGCCACCTGCACTAATGCACACCCATCAAACCCTTTAGAACACTTCCATTATGCCTCCTAATATCAACGATTAATGCACCCCCCCCACACACACACACATATACACACACGCACAACTCCCAATAGCAATACCGATAAGAAAACCATTATTCAGACCCTCAGTAACATAATTATCTTCACCCCAAAAATCCGTTTACGAAATTTATTAATTCACTAAAAGTACCCCACTCGTTATAATTATGAATTACTAGCCATATATAGTGAAGCTTCCCTCGACACTCACAGATCGTGATGATTTCCCATAATCTCACACCCTCTCCCAACCTCCGTCACATGCATATCACATTACGGCCATACGCACATCTGCCTGCCACTCCGATCCTCGGAGCTGAGCCAGACAGGCCTGATAGGTCAATTTATGACACCCCACCCATTCCCCACGCTCACCAACCAACTGCCTCTACTGCATTAGCTTAAGCCCCTCATTTCCCACCTGACGATGTGTCGAAAGGAAGGGTGCAAAACGTGTGTGTTGGATCAAAACTTTTTTTAAGCACTCTATGCTATCAAAGGTATAAATGGTTATTTCCTTCGCCAATGGCGGCAACCATTATCCTTTAAATCTGCACTGAGACGTCACTTGCTGGCAAGAACGTCGATTATTAAATTTGTCACTGAAAGCATCCCGGAACTTCCTGTTACTACCCATCCTCTACGGCATGGTACGTAAATCTCTCCTTAATAATTGTTGATACTTGATAGCATAGTCCATGTGTTGAAGTGCTTAAAAACATTTAACAGTGTCATAGAGAATTAAATAACTTTAATTTTAATTACCGCACTGTGTACCTCTACTCTTTGTCATTTATTTTCAGCAAATGATACAAAATCGAATTTATTTTACTGGAAAATGAAGGAATAATAAAGTTTAAAATAACATATAACCTAATGCGATGTTAAAATATCCCCAGCAAAAAAGTTGTAAGTCAGCCATCCGATATAGCATAACTCAGAAATTTAGATAAATCAGCTGACCAAAAGATGCTAACTTACAGAATAATATAAAAATATATTCTACAGAAATGAATTTGCTTCCGTATCCAAGACATCATTTATTTTCAAAAAATGATACCAGATTAAAATTTGCTGGAAAAGTAATAAATAACAAAATAAAAATTAACATATAACTTAATGCGAAGTCTGTAAATGGTAGCTAGGTAGTCACTGGAAGGGGAGCTATGCACCAATCCCCTGTGATGATGCATAGAACCAGCCAGGCCTAGCACTTAATGTCTGACCCCCGCCTTCTCATGATTCATGACGTTCGTGCCTTTCATAACAGACACTCTGTTCTGGAAGTGAACAGAATGGGAGGGCTGCCAGATTTAGCATGGCCTACTGATCTGGACAACTATGGCTACTTTCCTTTTTTTTCTACCCTGCCGAGGAGTGGTCAACCACACAAGGTCCTGGTGCTGACCATATAAACCAACTGGACTGGACTAAGGCTCTGACCTTGATTATGGATTCTGAATTTGCTGCACTGGTGGGCTTCTATGGAGGGAAAATCTTCCACTGTGTTTTCTGTTTGTGAGTTGACAGCCCAAAGTGAATAGATTCACAGGATATGTTTATCAGCTGGTGGATAATCCTGAGCAGAAGTCATCGCAGGCACCTGAACTCTTTGCTTCTATTGGCATCGTCAAATTCTACATTGGAGGAAGTCTTCCAGTGTAGATGGTAGTTCCAGTGTAGTCAGCCTACTTTCTGTTCCAGGTAAAGTTCTTTGCATGATTGTGCTTAATAGAATTAAGAATCTGGTTGACAGGCACTTGTGTGATGAGCAATGTGGATTCAGAAGTGGTAGGGATGTGTGGATCAAATATTTTCACTTAGGCAGATTCTTGACAAATGTTTAGAGTTTCAGAAACCTTTGGTTGCTAGCTTTGTTAATTTCAAAAAGGATTTTGACTCTGTTGATTGTCATAATTTGTGATTGTTCTGAGAACAGAACTGACTCCAGTGTGTAATGTGATGGATCTTCAGGTGCAAGTGCAGCAACTCCATAGAAACATAGACCACGACATATTAGGAACCTTTTTGACTCGCTTAACTATATTAGTGTTTATATTACTGCGAAAGGCAGCCGCATCTTGTACTTATGTTGCCCTAATATCCATGAGCCTCACTAAGCAGAAGGCAAATGTGATCATTTGTACTTACACTACTGCCTTTTAGCATATCACTTTGCATCATTTCCTTCTGAGTGGGGCAATTTTTTTTTATGAGGAGTGCATTTGATAGTGACCATTTTGAGTCATGTACACTTTTTCTATTATCCTTTAATTTTAAGCATTAATTTAGAATTGAATTTATCCCTGTTATTGTTGAATTTGCTTGTTTCACTGTAAAATTGAATATTGTTGATTGCTGCTTGTGTTATACTCTCGATCGAAAGATTCCTTGCTATACTCATCTCCTAGTCATAGAAATATCCTCAGTTTTCCTTAGCTGAGATTACATAAAGCCTGGATAGCTTTTCTGGTTAGAACACTTAACAAGTTATTAGGGGGAAAAAAATACTGAATCACGAATTTGGGTCTGACTCCTACCAAAACTCAGTCTTTTCAGCTAACACTTCACTGTCAAATGTCAGTAAATATACTGAGAGGAAACCAAACCATTTGCAACCTGTTTCAAAAGTTAAATAAGAAATGGAATAACTAGCATTTTTGTTTCTGTGACATTTTTAATGTTTTCATATATCCTGGCTTAACCCTTCTAGTGTCCAGCCTGAAAATATAATTCCCATCCAGACGCCAAGCTATTTTCTCCCTATGCTCAGCCAAAAAAAAAATTAAATTTAAAACTTTTTTGCCAAATAACTAACGAAAAGAATTACAGCATGCTATATGCCAAATTTATCAGTATTTAATTCTTGATTTTCTGAAAATAAAGCATTTAACAAAAAAATGACTTGTTTTATTTTAATAGGACTTTTTTAAAGTCATGTTGTAAAAAAATGCATCTGGCAACACAAAAATTTATTTAAAAGAACTAATAGACAGAAATGATTATAATGCATATGAATAGAAAGGCCATTTATTTCTGAAAAACAAATGTTTTTTGTTAAAACATTTCTTCTGTTTTGTAATTTTTTTCTCTGTTCCAGACAAAAAGTCCAGCTTTATTGCAGAGTTCAATAAACAAGTCAACTTTAGAACATTTTTAATAAATAATTAATAAATAGAAATAGTTCATGTTATATAGCAAATTGAAAAGAATTTGATTTTGAATTTTAGTGAAGTAAAAAATTTGAACACTGTAGAAACATATTCATTTTAATAAGACGTTTTATAGTGGTATACTCCCCAAAAAATAGGTACATATTTCATAATTTCCATTTTTAAAAATAGCAGATTTTTGTTAATTATCATGAGATTTTAGAAACTTTAAGGAAAAATTTGTTGTTAAAAGTTCAAATCAAACTTTTGAGCTTAATTTAGGGGATTGCTTCAGTGTAAGAGTAACATTAACAAAAAAATTGGCAATACCTTATATCGCTTCTAAGAAATGGCAATCAGATTGCTTTAACAAATTATTTATGTCATAGTTTAATAAAATATGCATCAAATGAAAAAAGAATATTGTTTATCAAGCCTGGATTATATATTTTTATAAGATATGTATGAAACGTTTTTAAAATGGCAATTTTTATATTTAAAAAAAAATCCTTTTTTCTTTTTGTTGTACTAAAAGCAAATATATGCCCTTGGCCTCTCATTTTGAATTCTGTGAACATATACAGACGTCCTGGACACTGGAAGGATTAAAGTGTAAAAGTTTTAAATGTGCCCTTTTAATAAAAACTAGCATTAATCACATTGTATTCTTGGAAAAGGGTTTTTCTACACAAATATTTATAATGAATTCTGTATTTTATTTTCTTTGATTTTGAATAGGCAATATTGAAAAAGCTTGTGAAATAATGGCTTTACTAGAAAGGACTATTCCAGATATGCTAGAAATAACCATTAAAAGAATAAATCTAGAACGTCGACGTGAATGCCATGAAAAAGTTGAGGAGCTGTACTCATCTTGCATCTCTCAGGCAAAGACCTCACGCATGTCATCACATTTCGCAGCGAAATTTTCTAGATATTTATATAAGGTAGGAAATATTGTTTTGAACACATTAGTTGTAGTATGAGTTTCACTTATTATTCTGCTATAAATGACATTGCAAAAAGTTATGTTCACATCATAATGCTGGGGTTTTTATTGTATGTGTAAAGGATTTCGGGATCACTCCTTAGGTGAGTTGGCTTGAACCTGTCCCATCAAAACAAGCCTGATATTCCCCAAGGTAAAAATAATAACCATTTTGTTTTTTACCAAAAGTTAAATGTATCTAAAAAATAAAGTAATTGCTTTTTTGTATTACAAATAATATCTTTTCAGCATACAGAATTCTTATGAATATTTTGCTTTTTACTGTAGGTAAAGGGTGACTTTGACAAAGCAACAAAGGTGTTAAAAGATGCTCTTCTTTGTGATCCGGTAAGATTTGATTTGAAACAGACATATTTGTTGATATTGATAATTAATTCTGCTTCACTCCAGTATCTGTATATCGTAGGGAAGTAAACAAAGAATTATAACATCTGAATTACTTTAAAACACTTAGTTTCAGTTTTACTGCATTTTTTTTTTCATTATCATTTACTAAACTTATTTAAAATTATAAATGAAAAACTCAAAGTTTAACAGATTTACATCTTAGTAGAATGTGTTTAAATAGCTAGTTAAATATAAAGGAGCTTGTACCTTTGTAAGGAGAAAGTACAAAGGGCAAGTTTATGATACAGGTTATATTTTTGAAGTGCTTTTCAGTAGCATTTAGCTAAATGTTTATGGAAAACAAACTTTGTATCAGAAAACATGCTGGAAATGGAGACATCATTTAACTCTTAAAATATGTTATTTTCCCAATATACTGTATATTTGAGTGGAAATAAAAATAACTCCAGGAATCCATACATACACAACTCTCAAACAGCCATGTGCTATAAAGGTCCAATGAGATTGTGAGGACCCAAACACTTTTTGTTTTTGGGGCGGCGGTGGCTCAGTTGGTAGCGTGCCAGGCTCGTAATCTGTAGTTCCCAGGTTCGAGTCCCAGCTGGGTCAGCGTTGAGATTTATCTCTGCAAAATTCCCCACCCTGCCCACGGTCAGTAGGGGACACCGATGGGCTTGGAAAGGCCGCCGTGGTCCCGTGTGCGGGATAGCCATACCCTGTGCACTTTAAAGAACACGCTGGATGGCCTTGATGGGAGACTACCATCTGTCTCCCAACAGCTGTTCCAGTGGGTCCCCTCCCCCAACCTTCTCTGAGCCTTCAGGGTCCATGTGACCTGGCCATTTAGCCCATGGTGTGCAAAAAAGTGCCACTCAGAGGTAAAACAACCCAACAACCGAACCCAACACAAGAATTTCATCATTATGATTTAGATATTCTCAGCCTGCGAAAGACCAGATGGACAGATAAAGGTCAGATTCTTACACGTAATCTTAAATTTCTCTTTTCAGGGAGGGAAGATAATAAGCATATCCATGGTGTAGGTCTACTTCTCACCAGACATGCTAGTGATGCTCTTTTAGGATTTGAGTGCATTAATGAAATGTTTCTTAAGCCAAATTTTAGACAAGCATTAATCCTTCCATATCCACATCATCTGTATGTGTTCTGAGAATTGGGGCGGGGGTGGCTCAGTCGGTAGCGCGCCAGGCTCGTAATCTGTAGTTCCCAGGTTCGAGTCCCAGCTGGGTCAGCGTTGAGATTTATCTCCGCAAAATTCCCCGCCCTGCCCACGGTCAGTAGGGGACACCGATGGGCTTGGAAAGGCCGCCGTCCGTCGGATGGGATGTTAAGCCGTGGCCCCGTGTGCGGGAGAGCCATACCCTGTGCACGTTAAAGAACACGCTGGATGGCCTTGACGGGAGGCTACCATCTGTCTCCCAACAGCTGTTCCAGTGGGTCCCCTCCCCCAACCTTCTCTGAGCCTTCGGGGTCCATGTGACCTGGCCATTTAGCCCATGGTGTGCAAAAAAGTGCCGCTCAGAGGTAAAAACAAACCAAAGTTCTGAGAATCTGAATTGAGAGGCCAATGATGTATGTATCCATTTTTAGTACAAGAAAAAAAAAATCTATTTTTGAAAAATAAAAATTGCCATTGTAATTTTATATATATATAACTTATAAAAATATATAATTCAGGTTCAAAAATAATATTTTGGTTTTTAATTTGATGCATATTTTATTAAACTACATTATAAATAATTTTATAAAGCCATCTGATTGCCATTTCTTAGAAGTACTAAATGGTATTGCCGATGGTATTGCAGAAGGTTGCAAAAGCAACCTTCTGATTTAAACTCACAATTTTGATTTGAACTATTATCAACAAAATTTTCCTTAAATTTTTGAAAACTCCTAAAAATTAGCAAAAAAAAACTATTTTTAAAAACGATAGATTTTGGAAGTTATTTAAAGTACGTACTGCCTTTTTTTCCCTCCGTTTCACACTGTTTTCTGTCATAAACCTATTTCAGTATTCCCAAGTTATTTTTCTCATTTTTCCCAGTATTCTATGCATCTTTTCCACTCTTAAAATTGAAACTGGAAGTAAACGCATCCTTCTTAGAAATTCTGGTTGCAGCTGCATTTAATTAGTTATGCTTCACTGAAGCAAACAAGACACAGATGCTCCATTGCATGTGCTATAAATGTTTTTTACAGTTTGGTCCAGCATATTGGATACCCTTTGCAAAGTTAGTATTATTTTAGGAAATTAGTGATTTTTTGGCCAATCAATAAGTATTGATTTTTTCATTGTTATACTGCATCATATGGCCGGCCTACAACTTGGTGTGCTGTGGATATTTTAACATCGCATTAGGCTATATGTTAATTTCTATTATTTATTACTTTTCCAGTAAAACTTAGATCTGATATCATTTTCCTGAAATAAATGAGATCTTGGATATGGAAGCAAATTCATTTCTGTAGATTTATTTCCATTGGCTAGTGATCTTTTGATCGGATGATTTATCAATCTTTCCGAGTTATGCTAGATCGGAGGCCAGCTTAAAAGTTGTTGCAGATATTTTATTTAACATCCCGTTAGGTTATATGTAATTTTTCTTTTATTATTTGTTTTTTTTTTTAGTAAAAGCTTTGAACTTCTACCATTTCCTGAAAATGAATGTCTTGGATATGGAAGCAAAATATACCTACTCGCTATGGAAATCTGCCTTCATGTGGGAGAGCAATTTAGGGAAGGCGTTCCCTCCACTAAACTCGCGCAAAAGGTTTCACCCCCTCCCTCCCTCTAAAAAAATATAATTGTTTTAAAATTAGAGTTTTTATGTTTATATTGAATGATTTTAAAGGCAACCCCCCCTCAGTACCTTGGCTGTGCAACACAAACTATATAAATCTGTTTTGTTTTTTTTTTCCTTGATGCACAAACCTTTCTGCACTCATCCAAGATTGCCAAACTTCAACATCCATAGAAAAAATTCATGATGTTTAGCAAAAAAATGCAGCCAAGGAAGTTTTTTTATATTTCATAACAGTTCAGAAAATCCTGTGAATGTGAGAAGTCCTAGTCACTTTGAATAGCACTGGCCTTGTTTAAAATATGCGATACTGAAAAGAATCATGAAAAGAAATAAAAACCATATTTCAGGTTGAATATTATATTATTCGGGACGAAATTTCCTTTCGATAAATATATAATTTAGCTATTTTTTTTCTTCAGGTTTTCCAAAATGTAGTATTTATTGTATAGTGTGATCTTTTTTTCACCATATCACATTGAAAAACGCTTATTAAAATCAATATGCTTGCAAATTTGTTTATATTATTTTCATAAAATTCGTAATTAAATGCTGTTTAATTTGGTATATAACATGACCTATTTCCATTGGTTGGTTATTTTCATAAAAAATTCTAAAGTTGACTTGTTTATTTGACTCGGCAATTGACTTGGCAATTGAAGCTTGAAATTTTCTCAAAGTATGGTACCGAGAAAAAAAAATTGCAAAACGAGAGAAATACTTACTTAAAACCAAAAAAATTTTCTGTTATTCAGAAATATATAGTAATTCTATTCATGTGCATTGTGATCATTTCTGTCTATTAGTGATATTTTTAAATTTTTATTTGTGTTGCCAGATGCATTTTTTTATTACATGACTCTAAAAAAAATCATTAAAAAAAATACCATCTTTTTTGTTAAATACTTTATTTTCAGAAAAATCCAGAATTAAATGCTGATTAATTTGGCATACAACATGCTATAATTCCTTTCATTAGTTATTTGGCAAAAAAAGTTCTAAGGTAAAGTTTTCTTTGGCTGAGTATAGTTAGAAAATAGCTTGGCCCCTGGATGGAAACCTGTTTTTCAGACTAGACAATGGAATTCAATACCCTACTAGTCATAATAGAAAGCATTGCAGAGAGCTTAATAAATGTGTAAAGATATATAAGAAACGTGCTGATAAGAATCTTTGGCTTGGGTGACAAAACCCAGAAAGCAATTAGGCAGTAGAACAGCAGAGAGCTGTACCAGATAGTTAATGTTTTATGTGGTAGAAACCAGACAGGTATACAGGCATTGAATGATAAACCAGATTATAGAAAGTAAGGATTCCGTCATGGCTAAGTGGGCTGAGCATTTCAGTGATGTTCTAAATGTGGTTAGTTCTACTCCCATTGTAATGATGATAGATGCATTACTGGCTTTAATGTTGGCCCTATAACACAGTCTGAAGTTATTTTGGTTACTTCTAAACTTAAATTACATAAATTCCCAGGTGTGGATGAAATTACTTACAGAAATGCTTAGAGCTGGGAATGTTTCGGTTATCACATGAACCTTAATCCACCTAACAGCCTTAATTAGAACTTTCTTGCAAAATAGACTATTTTTCATCACATTACAGGGTAAAAACAGCCGATGGAGGGAACAGAAAAACGGACTACCACTGGGGAGTGTGCTTGCCCCCATACTGTATAACATTTATCTATGCAGATGATACTGCTGTGGATGCTCAAGGAGAAAGTTTCCAAGAAGTCAAAACTAAATTATCAAGAGCCATAAACAAACTGTCTCAGTACTATGATGACAATCATCTGAAACCTAATCCCAGTAAGACCAGACATGCGTTCCACCTAAGGAATAGAGATGCGAAAAAGAAATTAAAGATTACATGGAGAGGACAAGAACTACAAATGTGTGACTTCCCAAAGTACCTAGGTGTAACACTTGACTGAACTCTTTCCTTCAAACAACGCTGCCAGAATAATAAAGAAAAAATTTCTCCTAGAAACATTATTTGGGTTGGGTTGTTTTACCTCTGAGCGGCACTTTTTTGCACACCATGGGCTAAATGGCCAGTTCATATGGCTGCTTGAGGCTGTTATGGACAATAGTTATACTTTGTTATGGATACCTTGTTATGGACACATGGACCCCGAAGGCTCAGAGAAGGTTGGGGGAGGGAACCCACTGGAACAGCTGTTAGGAGACAGATGGTAGCCTCCCGTCAAGGCCATCCAGCTTGTTCTTTAATGTGCACAGGGTATGGCTCTCCCGCACACTGGGCCACGGCTTAACGTCCCATCCGACGGACGGCGGCCTTTGCACACAAACCATGGGCAGGGCGGGGAATTTTGCGGAGATAAATCTCAACGCTGACCCAGCTGGGACTCGAGCCTGGCATGCTACCGACTGAGCCACCCCCGTTCCTCATTATTTGGAAACTTACAGCAACATTTTGGGGAGTACAGCCTAATGTGCTACAAATATCAGCTCTCACCCTCTGTTTTTCCCGCTGCTGAATATGCAGCACTGGTATGGAATGCCTCAGCACATACAAAACATGTTGATGTGCAATAAATGAGACCTATCGCATTATAACAGGGTGCCTAAGACCAACCCCAATCAGAAAATTATACCCATTGGCTGCATTGCCACATCAAACATTCGGAGGAAAGTAGCAATGGAAGTGGAAAAACGAAAACAGGAAACAGACCTCAGACACCCACTTTACGGACACGAGCCAGCAAGATCAAGACTCAAGACTAAAGTCTCATCATCATCCTCAAGCAGCCATGAGCTACGGAGGTCTAGGAAGAGCTTTATGAGAAATACCTATCAACTGGAGATCCCTCCAGAAAGACACCGTGTCGACCTCTGGAAGGAACAAAACCCAAGTGTGTGGAGTGAATAAAAGAAGGTACCCGCACCTGGGTACCAAATCCTAGATGCCATATGGAATGCATTAAATACATTTAGAACTGGAGTCACTCAATGCAAGACTAACCTGAAGCAGTTGAACATACAGATCGAACATCAGAGGTATGATTGCGGGGCGATGCAGGACTATGCACACCTGCTGACGTGCCGAAATATGGGAGAACCCTGTACCATGGACGATATGATTCTTGTAAATGACAAGGCGATTGCCGCTGCTGCATACTGGAAGGGGAGAATAGGAATTTGGTGTTCCGGACATGGAAAGTAAATAAGTACCACATGGATGACTGAAATTTTGAATATATTTTGTGATAAAGGCATGTTTCCTAAGAATTTTACCAGAGCTATTATTATCCCTATTTTTGAAAAAGATGATAGTAGTTCTTGTGATAACTATAGTGGTATCAGCCTACTTTGTGTTCCAGGTAAAGTTCTTTTCATGATTGTGCTTAATAGAATTAAGAATCTGGTTGACAAGCAATGGCATGATGAGCAATGTGGATTAAGAAGTGATAGGGGATGTGTAGATCAGATATTTTCACTGAAGCAGATTCTTCAGAAATGTTTAGAGTTTCAGAAACCTATAGTTACATGCTTTGTTGATTTTAAAAAGGCTTTTGACTCTGTTAATCATCATAATATCATAAGCCATGATTCGGTTAATCTGAATGGTTGCAGTCTTGAGCAGGTGTCACAGTTTAATTATCTTGGGAGTTATGTAAAAAATACTGGCGATGTGCAGCATGAGATAAACAGACGAATAGGGATTGCTTCTGGGACTTTTAAGTATCTGTGGAGAAATAGGCGCATACACCTAAAGACTAAAATTAGACTATAATAGTTTGGTTCTTTCTAGAGTTAGTTATGGTAGTGAAACTTGGATGCTTTGTAAACTAGATAACAGGAAACTAGATGCTTTTGATTCCAGATGCTTACACAGTATCTTGGGCATTAGGTGGTTCAACTTTGTAACTAATGATGAGGTTAGGCAAAGGAGTCAGCAACCTCCTTTAACCCTTCCAGTGTTCAGGCTGAAAAACAGGTTTCCATCCAGAGGCCAAGCTATTTTCTCACTTGATCAGCCAAAAAAACTTTAATGTTGGAACTTTTTTGCGAAATAACTAATGAAAGGAATTATGGCATATTGTATACCAAATTAATGGGCATTTAATTCTGAATTTTCTGAAATTATAATATTTAGCAAAAAAGACCATATATTTCATTTTAATAGGACTTTTTTAGAATCATGTAGTAAAAAAAATTCATCTGGCAATGCAAATAAAAATATATTTAAAAAAAAACTGATAGACAGAAATGTTCACTAATAATTTCCACTCTGTAAATTGATTCAAATATTTAGAGGAAAAATTGTCTTGAGCCAGGTGGGATACAAACCCACAACCTCCTGATAACATGTCAGGTGCTCTGGACCACTGAGCTACCGGCTGCCGATCAAGATCTCCTCTAACTGATGTTATGAACATTCTCAACCTACTTTCCTAATATGTAGGGAGTGTTCAGGCAATCCCACCTCAAGTGGCTTTTTAACGCCTTTTCTTAGATGGAATGCACATCTTACAAGTATGCAATCTACAAATAATTATTATTAAACTCAACTCATTAAGTATCCACTAATAATTGCCACCCTGTAAATTTATTCAGATATTTAGAGGAAAAATTGGCCTCTTTTTTTCCTCAAAATATTTGAATCGATTTACAGAGTGGAAATTATTAGTGGATACTTAATGAGTTGAGTTTAATAATAATTATTTGTAGACAGAAATGATTATAATGCACATGAATAGCATGGCTACATATTTCTGAATAACAAAAAAAAATTTGTTTTTTTTTTTGGTTTTAAGTAAATATTTTTTTTGATTTGTAATTTTTTTTTCTCGGTACTATACTTTGAGAAGATTCCAGACTTTTAGCCAATTGGGTTGAGTCAAACAAGATAATTTTAGAATTTTTTTTTTTAAATAACCAATCAACAGAAATAGGTCATGTTATATATCAAACTAAACAGAATTTAATTACGAATTTTATGAAAATAAATAATATAAATAATTTTAGAAGCATATTGAATTTAATAAGCCTTTTTAAATGTGATATGGTGAAAAAAAAAAAGATTAAGGCTTTATTTTGGAAAACCTGCTGAATAAAAATAGGTGAATTATATATTTATTGAAAAGGAAATTTCTTCCCGAATAATATATAATATTTAACCTGAAATATGATTTTTATTTATTTTAATGATCCTTTTCAATATTGTTTATTTTAAACACGGCCAATGTTATACAACGTGACTTAGACTTCTCATATTCACAGGATTTTCTGTACTGGTTATGAAATAGAAAAAAACTTCCTTGACTGCTTTATTTGCTAAACATTATGAATTTTTTCTTTGGGTCTTGAAGTTCAGCAATCCTGGCTAAGTGCAGAAAGGTTTGTGCACCAAGGACCAGTCCTTCCTGAAATTACCCTCCCACATGACTGCCAATTTCCATAGCAAGGAAGTCTATTTTGCTTCCGTATCCAAGACATTCATTTTCAGAAAAAGTAGAAGCTCAGTTTTTTTTACTAAAAAACAAGAAATAATAAAATAAAAATTACATTAACCTAATGGGATGTTAAATAAAATATCCGCAACAACTTTTATGCTGGCCTCCAATCTAGCATAACTCGGAAAGATCAATAAATCAGCCAATCAAAAGATCGCTAACTAACAGAAGTAAATCTATAGAAATTAATTTGCTTCCATATCCAAAACCTCATTTATTTTCAGAAAATGATACTAGATCTAAGTTTTACTGGAAAAGTAATAAATAATAAAATAAAAATTAACATATAGCCTAATGTGATGTTAAAATATCCACAGCAACAAGACGATCATACGATGTAGCATAACTATAAAAAATCTATACTTATCGATTGGCCAAAAAATCACTAATTTCCTAAAATAAATCTACTGAAATGAAAATTGGTTTAAATATAAGAAAAATACTAACTTTGCAAAGGGTATCCAATATGCTGGACCAAAACTGTAAAAAACATTTATAGCACATGCAACGGAGCATCTGCGTCTTGTTTGCTTCAGTGAAGCATAAATGCAGCTGCAACCAGAATTTCTAAGAAGGATGTGTTTACTTCCAGTTTCAATTTTAAGAGTGGAAAAGATGCATAGAATACTGGGAAAAATGAGAAAAATAACTTGGGAATACTGAAATAAGTTTATGACAGAAAACAGTGTGAAACGGAGGGAAAAAAAGGCAGTACGTACTTTAAATAACTTCCAAAATCTGTCGTTTTTAAAAACAGCAGTTTTTTTGCTAATTTTTAAGGGATTTTCAAAAATTTAAGGAAAAATTTGTTAATTCAAATCAAACTTCATATCAAACTTGTGAGCTTAAATCAGAAGGTTGCTTCTGCAAATAGGAATGTTAACAAGCAAATCGGCAATACCATTTAGTGCTTGTAAGAAATGGCAATCAGATCAAAGCGTATGTACAGAATCTGCAATGATGGCCAAAGACATATATATATATATCCATTTTTAATACAACAAAAGTAAAATCTTTTTTTTTAAATAGAAATTGCCATATTAAAATTTATATATATATATCTTATAAAAATATATAATTCAGGCTTGAAAAATAATATTTTCTTTTTTCATTTGATGCATATTTTATTAAACTATAACATAAATAATTTGTTAAAGCCATCTGATTGCTGTTTCTTAGAAGTGATATCAGGTATTGCCAGTTTGTTTGTTAATCTTACTCTATGCTGAAACAATCCCCTAATTTAAGCTCACAAGTTTTTCCTTAAAGTTTCTAAAATCTCCTGATAATTAACAAAATACTGCTATTTTTAAAAATGGAAGATTGTGAAAATAACTCTGAAGTATGTACTTATTGTTTACTTTAATTAAATTCTCTTTAATTTGGTATATAACATGACCTATTTCTGTTGATTAGTTATTTAATAAAAATATTCTAATGCTGACTGGTTTATTGGACTGTGCAACAAGCCTGGACTTTTTTGAAAGTATGGTAAATAAAAATAATAAAATAGCCATCCCATGGCTGAATGGTTAGCACACTTGGCTACTGATCTGAGGGACCTGGGTTCGAACCCCAGGTAAGGCATGAATGTATGTGTCTTTTTTTCTGCTGTGGTCCTGCCATCCTCTCAGGCCTTCTACTGTGGCATATAAAGAAAAGAATTACAAAATCGGAGATATTTTTACTTGAATCAAGAAAATTTATTTATTTGTTATTCAGAAATAGCCTTCCTATTCAGTTGCATTGTCAGATGCATTTTTTTTTACTACATGATGAATAAAGTCTTAATAAAATAAATTTTTGTTAAATATTTTTTTCACAGGAAATCAAGAAATAAATGCTGAGTAATTTGGCATATAATATGCAATAATACCTTTCATTGCTTATTTGGCAAAAAAATTCTCATTTTTTTTTTTTCTGGTCGAGCATACAGAGAAAATAACTTGGCCTCTTAGATGTAAACCAGTTTTTCAGGCTGGACACTGGAAGGGTTAATGAGTATAGGTGTTTCTAATTTTACTCTTATTTTTCTTGTGACTTCATCACACATGCTTGTCTCATGTCTCATGCTGAATTCCATTGGCTTTAAAATGAAGTTCACATACCTAAAGGAATTTTATACTTTTAGTATGT
Organism: Ryuthela nishihirai; assembly: GCA_038380435.1. Classification (NCBI taxonomy): domain Eukaryota; kingdom Metazoa; phylum Arthropoda; class Arachnida; order Araneae; family Heptathelidae; genus Ryuthela; species Ryuthela nishihirai. The sequence goes on along the minus strand of JAWZYU010000011.1, from coordinate 82,094,015 downwards.
TACATTAGGACTAATTGTGAAGATTAATTTCAATTCTTTTAGACTAATCACTATTGTTAAAATGTTCTTGTGTCAGTAGCAAAAATAGTGTAGTATGTGCTTTTGCAACTTAATGTCTGAAAACTGTCATCAACATCATCCTCATGCAGCCATGGGCTACGGATGTCCAACCAGATTGGGCAGTTTAGTTCTCCAAATACATCTCTCCTGAGCTACATCTGCTGCATTTCATCACTGTAGACCAATTCTAACACTGTCTGCTCACCACATCCTAGGTATTACCCTCTTTCTAAGGTCTTTAGGCACACTGTTCATAACTCTATATGCATAATCTATAGTTATGCATATGGGCAACATGACCAAACCAATGGACAAAGTCTCTCACTGCATAATATGCTGCTTAAAGGAGATTGCCAACTCCTTTGCTTAACCTCATTATTAGTACAAAGTTGAACTACCTAATGCCCCAGATTAGGGATTCTCAACATGGTGTATGCATACCCTTTGGGGGTACGTGGTAAAATATTTTGGGGTACGCCGTGAGAGCTCAAAAGTTACTAGATCTTCCATTGTCCAATATAGAAGGGTTGATTGAGATATCTTGTGACAATAGTTTAAAAAGCATTCATTCCAGAAAGCCGTTGATTAGTTTTTGGATTGGAGTGTAGAAGGAATATCCGACTTTGTCAAGAATTGCAGTCAAATATTTGTTACCTTTCATAAAAACTTATTTATGTGAAATTGGATTTTCATCTTTAACTGCTTTAAAAAAATAAATATAGGAACAGGCTAGAGGTTGAAGATGACTTACAACTCTACCTTAGCAAGATAACCCCAACCATTGATGAACTGTGCAAGCATAAAGAAACACAACCATTTCACTAATTACCCAGTAAAATGTTTATAATTTTATAAGATTCGTTAAATTGTTTGTCATTTTTTGTGTTTATCAATATATGTAATTTATGAATACGAAATTTAATGTATTTATATATGTTTTATTTTATTCCCATTGTTATACTCTAACTAGTTTTATCTATCTATAAAAAAGGGTACACCAGTTACATACACATTTCCAGGGGGTATGTGAAGCATAAAAGGCTGAGAATCACTGCCCCAGATACTGTATAAGCATCTAGAATCAAAAACATCAAGTTTCCTGTTACCTTGTTTAAGTTCCATTACTATAATTGCTCAAGAAAGAACCAAACTATTATACAGTCCAATTTTACCCTTTAGGTATATACACATATTTCTCCATAATCTCCATAGATCTATATATCATAGTCCCAGCAGCAATACCTATTTGTTTATTGCATGATGCACATCACCAGTATCTGTTACATAGCTCCTGAAATAATTAGAGACACCTGCTCAATAGTGCAACCATTCAAATTCACAGCCTGCCTGACCAATTTTCATCACTTTAGTTTTTCTCTCTGTTTATGACCAAACCTACTCTACTATCTGTCTCATCAGCAGCTCGAATGAAAGAGTTCATCTCATTAGCATCATTTGTCAAAAGTGTCAAATTGTCAGCATAATTTAAATTAGGAATTTTCAGATATCTAGACCATTTAAGCCCAAAGTCTTCCCCTTGCAGTGAATTCTGCAAAACATTATTAACCAAACTAAAGAGAAGGAGAGAAAATGCACCCTTGTGGAACAGCAGTAGCAATGCTAAACCAATTGCTTCGAGCCTTACCAAGTCACACATAACTCAGTGTTGTTATACAGCGCTTTCATTAATTGTCAATTTAACTTGTCTGGAATGCCATACGATCTCACGGTCAACCACAAATTTTGAAGATCAACAGAGTCAAAGCTTTTTCAAAATCAGCAAAGGCCAGTAGTAATGAAAGGTTTCTCAAACTCTAAACAATTCTCAAGAATCTACCTAAGTGAAAAATTCTGATCTACACATCCTCTACCACTTTTGAATCCACATTATTCATTCCTGAATACCAGATTCTTAATTCTATTAAGCACAATCATACAAAGAACTTTACCTGGAACAGAAAGTAAGCTGATACCCCTATAGTTATCACAAGAACTGCAATCACCTTTTTCTTTAAAATAGGAATAATAAAAGCTCTGGTAAAATCCTTAGAAACAATGCCTTTATCATAAAAGATATTCAAAATTTCAGTCATCCATGTGGTAACCAAAACATTCCCAGCTCTAAGCATTTCTGTACTAATTTCATCTAGCCCTGGGGACTTATGTAGTTTAATGAGTTATGAAAGTTTGAATATTTAGCAATAACAATCCCAGCCACAAAAATTTACTTCAGAAGTTAATTAAAACTTAGTAATAAGTATTGTATCAAAGTGTTGAATAAAATAAGTTTGTATTTTAGAACTTTGCGTAAAGAATTCTTTCACTGTTCTTCAGTTTTGTATAAGTTTCTTAAGACTGGTATTGATGTTGTTAAGTATTCAAGCCTCCATAATTCATTAAGTACTGAACAAATACTGTTGAAAATTGAGATATTGATTTATTTGATTGACTTTTTATCTGCAATCACATTTTTCAAAACTAAAAAACTTATTTTAGAAGTCATATGTTAGTCAAGATTTAGAAGTCATAAGTTAGAAGTCTATGTTAAGTCAATGGGAAGCTTTGACATTAGCTTCCCATTCACTTAACATAGGATATTCCTTACTTTATGTAAATCAGTGTAACTTTATACCGTGTTATAGGGCCAATATCAAAGCCAGTAATGCATCTGTCATCATTACAAACAGTGAGAGTAGAACTAACCACATTACTTAGAAGATCAATGAAATGCTCAGCCCACCTAGCCATGACAGAATCCTCCCCTTCTATAACCTTAGCATGTTTATCCTTCAATCCCTGTATACCTGTCCATTTTTCTACTACACAAAACATTAACTATGGCTTTGTCAGCCAAGTCATCAAGCCAAAGATTCTTATCAGCAGCTGACTGATCTTTTACATGTTTATTAAGCTCTCTGTAATGCTTTTTATTAGGACTAGTAGTGTATTTTTTTAAGGATATTCCTACAGTTCTTTCTTTCCAAAATAAGCTCCAGTGCCTTATCACTCAAATAATTTTGCCTCCTCTGCTTTCTTTTACCTAAAAGAGTACTGTTAATTTCAAGAAAAACTTGTTTGAATTGTCCCATTCTTCCTCAACTTCAATAGTAAGCAAATCGTGATTGTCATAATGATGAAGTAACCTATCATGGTGAGTTTTTCCTATAACTGGGTCTTTCAGTGTTTAAGGAACTTTTTTAACCTTTTTTAATCTAACATTATTAATGAAAAACAGTAAAACATGGTAGATACCTAGAAATTAGTAACTGCTGATTTTTCATATAATTTTCTTAATAACATGATCTCAAATGAATTCTTTTGAATGCTATTTTCAAATATTTTAAAATTTTACTTTGCTTATTTATATAATATTTACACTTTTCTAGACTGGCTATTAGTTAATAGTCAGCTCATCAATTAATTTTAATTCATAAACATTATTCAAAAATGACTGGCACTGTATAATAGTTTGGTTCTTTCTAGGGTTAGTTATGGTAGTGAAACTTGGATGCTGTGTAAGCAAGATAACAGGAAACTAGATGCTTTTGATTCTAGATGCTTATGCAGTATCTTGGGTATTAGGTGGTTTAACTTTGTAACTAATGATGAGGTTAGGCAAAGGAGTCTGCAACCTCCTTTAAGCAGCATATTGTGCAGAGAGAGACTCCGCTGGTTTGGCCATGTTGCCCGTATGGATAATTATAGATTGGCAAATAGGGTTATGAACAGTGTGCCTGGAGGCCTCAGAAGGAGGGGGAGACCTAGGATGCGGTGGGCAGACAATGCCAAACAGGACCTTGTTAGAATTGGTGTACAGTGGCCGGATGCAGCAGATGTAGCTCAGGACAGATATGCTTGGAGAATTAAATTGCGTGGTCTGGTTGGACCTCCATAGCCCATGGCTGCTTGAGGATGATGATGATGATGTAGTAATTTATACATTAGAAAAACTTGGAACTTCAATTTCTGTCCTCAATGCTGGCCAAGGTTGCTAAACTGTAAAATTACCTATTGTTTCATTCCCATAGGTGGGCTGAGCATTTCAGTGATGTACTAAACAATGCGGTTAGTTCTATTCCCATTGTTTGCAATGATGATAGATGTATTGGTGGCTTTAATGTTGGCCCTATAACACAATCCGAAGTTATTTTGGCTGTTTCTAAACTTAAGCTTCATAAATCCCCAGGGGTAGATGAAATTACTACAGAAATGCTTAGAGCTGGAAATGTTTCGGTTACCATTTGGATGACTGAAATTCTGAATATCTTTTATGATAAAGGCATGGTTCCTAAGGATTTTACCAGATCTATTGTTATCCCTATTTTCAAAAAAGGTGACCGCAGTTCTTGTGATAACTATAGGGGTATCAGCCTACTCTCTGTTCCAGGTAAAGTTCTTTCCATGATTGTGCTTAATAGAATTAAGAATCTGGTTGATAGTCAATTGCGTGATGAGCAATGTGGATTCAGAAGTGGTAGGGGATGTGTGGATCAGATATTTTCACTTAGGCAGATTCTTGAGAAATGTTTAGAGTTTCAGAAACCTTTGGTTGCTAGCTTTGTTGATTTCAAAAAGGCTTTTGACTCTGTTGATCGTCATAATTTGTGGTTGATTGTGAAATCATATGGTATACCAGACAAGTTAGTTAACATAATGAAAGCTCTCTATAATAACACTGAGTCATGTGTGAGAGTTGGTAAGGCTTGTAGCAATTGGTTTAGCATTACTTCTGGTGTTCGACAAGGGTGCATTTTGTCTCCTTTTCTCTTTAGTTTGGTTATTGATTATGTTATGCGAAATTCACTTCAAGGGAAAGATTTTGGCCTTAAATGGGCTGGAGATATGAAAATTTCTGATTTAGATTATGCTGATGATTTAGCCCTTTTGGCAAATGATGTTGATGAGATGAACTCTTTCATTCGAGCTGTTGATGAGACTGGTAGTAGAGTAGGTTTGGTTATAAACAAAGAGAAAACTAAAGTGATTAAAATTGGTCAGGCAGGCTGTGATTCAGTTAATCTGAATGGTTGCCGTCTTGAGCAGGTGTCACAGTTTAATTATCTTGGGAGCTATGTAACAGATAGTGGTGATGTGCGGCATGAGATTAACAGACGAATAGGGATTGCTGCCGGGACTTTTAAGAATCTATGGAGAGTGTGGAGAAATAGGCGTATACACCTAAAGACTAAAATTAGACTGTATAATAGTTTGGTTCTTTCTAGGGTTAGTTATGGTAGTGAAACTTGGACACTTTGTAAACATGATAACAGGAAACTAGATGCTTTTGATTCCAGATGCTTACGCAGTATCTTGGGCATTAGGTGGTTCAACTTTGTAACTAATGATGAGGTTAGGCAAAGGAGTTTGCAACCTCCTTTAAGCAGCATATTGTGCAGAGAGAGACTCCGTTGGTTTGGCCATGTTGCCCGTATGAATAATTATAGATTGGCGAATAGGGTTATGAACAGTGTGCCTAAAGGCCTCAGAAAGAAGGGGAGACCTAGGATGCGGTGGGCAGACAATGTCAAACAGGACCTTGTTAAAATTGGTGTGCAGTGGCCAGATGCAGTAGATGTAGCTCAGGATAGACTTGCTTGGAGAACTAAATTGCACGGTCTGGTTGGACCTCCGTAGCCCATGGCTGCTTGAGGTTGATGATGATGATATATCTGGTTAAGTATATTGAACAAAATTCACATGGATTCGTTAGTTTAAATTATTAAAATTTTTAGCATGTGATCTTTGATTTTGCAAATAACTTTAATTTTTTTTATCATAATAAGAAATTTAATGTTTATTTTATTAATCCTTACAGTATCAGGTTTCTAAAACTGAACTCATTGTGGTGGCTGGATTTATTTTAAAGTGTTTTCAGAAAATAAAATAAACTGCTTTAAAACCTCATCCTACAGTAACTAATGAATGGAAATATGTCATGTTATATACCAAAAGAAAGAGCATTTAATTATGCTTAATAAAATGGCAGAAATTCGAAGAAAAAAAGTAGATTAAATTTTTTTAAGTATTTTTTTAAACATTGGAAAATTTTACTGTGTTTTTTTCCACTTTATCTTTCGTAAAATTTAAAAAAATATATTTTCCCACTTTTCCTATGTTATTTTACTAATCTAATATATATCTAATAATATATATAGTATAATATCTAATATGTATAAATAGTTCATAATATTTCTATTATTGTTAAATCTTGCATTTATTTAGTTTTTCATAACTCTTTTACTCATTTATGCATTTAGTCCATATTCTTAAGACTTTTGACAATCGGCAAACTCTAAGTAAAGCAGTGTCATAAAAAATAATTTTGCTTTAAAACAAGATAATTTAAATAAAAATTTTAAAATATATCAGTAAAAGTGATAAAGAATGTGGAAAAATTTTCAAAAAATATTTCAAGGCATTTGAAGTTTAACTGAAGCATTGAATTTGAGAATGAGTCACTTTGTTATGAAGCTGCACAACTGCAATGAAAAAGTTTATTTCGAAACTTCTGGCAGCAATTTTGGTTAAAAATCACATTTCCTGACTTTAGTTTATTTATCAGTACTTTTAATTACATTTCAACCAAATAAAGTCCTACTTTTTAAAAATCTCACTCTGAGTAATTTTATGCATGTTCCGATTGTTGCCATTATAGATCTCTAGCAGTTTCACTTTAGATCATTTTTAATTAATTATTGTTTATAATCACAATATCCATTTGAGAAGCAATAAAAATATTTTTATAAGCATTAAAATTAATAAAAAATGTCTTTAAAATCTAAAGTCTGCTAAAATATTGATCGAAAGCTGAAGTGCATAGTTCCTGGACGACACAATTTTGGTAGTAAAAAAAAAATCAATATCCTTAGATTAAAAGTTTAGCAAGTATTACAACTCCAATAGAGCTATAAATAGCACAAAATATGCAGAAATGCAACTGATCAATAATCTAAGTACGGGATGGCAGAATATAGGAATAAACTAAATCAGCACTACTTGATGCTGTTTACAGTGACTGAGCATGCTCATACATTCACTGTAGACTTAAATAGATTTGTTTTTAAACTTTATCATAATTTTTTCAAGCAGAATCAACAGGTAAAAAGTATATATCATATATTTAAATGTTATTTTTGATATTTAATTAGAAACAGTTGAAAAAAATTCAGATTTCTGTTCAAAACAATTTTGTTTTCACAACCTTGTACCACGAGGGCGAAACTTCGCTCTCCAATCACTAGAATGGGAAAGATGAAAGCGATTCTTTGTGCTGCTATAGGGTAAGGGTTAAACATCTAATGGCCTCAATAATCAACATACCATTTATAAAATTTGATATAGTTCAGGATTGCTGGCAGAATGCATTTCCATTTTTTTCATTGGGTTGTGGAATTGTGCAATATTCGAAATTCGAAATTTCCTTCTTAATCTACTGCTAAAATTATTTAAGCTGCAGTTAACACTGGAAAAAAAAGGTTAGAGAGCATTTAGGATTATGAAGAACCTTTTTTCAGGAAGAAACCAATACAAACAATTTTATAATATAAATAATGATTACATATCAGAATTTTTTTTCACTTTTGGTATGATGAAACAAATTAGATAATAAAATTATAAAAATTTACTTTGCATTAACTGATCATATTTAGCTTAGCTAATAAATAACTCATTACTGGTAAAACCCAGTTTAAATCATGGTAAGTCTTTAACCCTTCCAGTGTCCATCCTGAAAAACAGGTTTCCATCCAGGGGCCAAGCTATTTTCTGCCTATGCTCAACCAAAAAAAAACTAACTTTAGAACTTTTTTTGCCAAATAACTAAAGAAAGGAAATTTGGGAAATTAATCAGCATTTAATTCTGGATTTTCTGCAATTATATTTAACAAAAAGGACGATATGTTTCATTTTAATAGGACTTTTTTTTAGAGTATGTAGTAAAAAAAATGCATCTGGCAACACAAATAAAAATTAAAAAAAAAAAAAACTATAAACAGAAATGATTACAACGCACGTGAATAGAATGGCTATATATTTCTGAATAACAAAGAAAATATTTTTTTTGGTTTTAAGTAAATATTTCTCTTGTTTTGTAATTTTTTTCTCGGTACCATACTTTGAGAAAATTCCTGGCTTTTAGCCAACTGTGCTGAGTCAGATAAATGAATTTTTAAAAAAATAACCAATCAACAGAAATAGGTCATGTTATATACCAAATTAAACAGAATTTAATTACGAATTTTATGAAGATAAATAATATAAATAAATTTTCATATTGATTTTAATAAGCCTTTTTCAATGTGATATGGTGAAAAAAAGATTGCACTATACAATTAAGACTTCATTTTGGGAAACCTGCTGAATAAAATAGTTAAATTATATATTTATCGAAAGGAAATTTCCTCCTGAATAATATAATATTCAACCTGAAATATGATTTTCATTTCTTTTAATGATTCTTTTCAGTATCGCATATTTTAAACATGGCCAGTGTTATGCAACATGACTTGGCCTTCTCACATTCATGGGATTTTCTGAACTGGTTATGAAAAAAAAAAAAACTTGTTTTTTTTTTTACTAAACATAATGAATTTTTTCTTTGGATGTTGAAGTTTGGCAATCTTGTCTAAGTGCAGAAAGGTTTGTGCACAAAGGACCGGCCCTTCCTGAAATTGCCCTCCCAAATGATGGCCGATTTCCGTAGTAAGGAAGTCTGTTTTGCTTCCGTATCCAAGACATTCAATTTCAGAAAACTATACAAGCTCAAAGTTTTTTTATTTAAAAAAAAGAAATAATAAAAGAAAAATTACATATAACCTAATGGGATGTTAAATAAAATATCTGCAACAACTTTTAAGCCAGCCTCTGATCTAGCATAACTCAGAAAGATCGATAAATCAGCCGATTGAAGATTGCTAACTAACGAAAGTAAATATACAGAAATGAATTTGCTTTCATATCCAAGACCTCATTTATTTTCAGAAAATGATATTTCAAAGTTTTACTGGAAAAGTAATAAATAATAAAATGAAAATTAACATATAGCCTAATATGATGTTAAATATCCACAGCAACAAGTTGTAAGCCAGCCATGTGATATAACATAACTGTGAAAAAAATCGATACTTATCGATCGACCAAAAGTTCGCTAATTTCCAAAAATAAATCTACTGAAATGAAAACTTAGGTTTAAATATAAAAAAAAAATACTAACTTTACAAAGAGTATCCAATATGCTGGACCAAAACTGTAAACAACACTTATAGCACACACAACGGAGCATCTGAGTCTTGTTTGCTTGAGTGAAGTAATGCAAACTAAACTAAGTAAATGCAACTGCAACCAGAATTTCTAAGAAGGATGTATTTGCTTTCAGTTCCGATTTGAAGGCGGGAAAGATGCATAGAATGCTGGGGAAAATGATAAAAATAACTTGGGATGCTGAAATAAGTTTGACAGAAACGGGGGGGGGGAATGGTGGTACGTATTTTGTAATGACTTCCAAAATCTATGGTTTTTAAAAATAGCAGTTTTTTTTGTTAATTTTTAGGAGATTTTCGAAAATTTTAGGAAAATATTTGTTGATAATAGTTCTTAAGCTTAAATGATAAACTTCTGAGCTTAAATCAGAAGGTTGCTTCTGCAAATAAGGAACGTTAACAAGCAAATTGGCAATACCATTTAGCACTTCTAAGAAATGGCAGTCAGATGTCTTTATAAAATTATTTATATTGTAGTTTAATGAAATATGCATCAAATTAAAAAACAAAATATTATTTTTGAAGCCTGAATTATATATTTTATAAGATATATATATAAAAATTGCAACAGCAATTTTTATTTTTTTTAAAAATCGATATATTTTTGTTGTACTAAAAACATATACATCATTGGTCCCTCATTTCAGATTCTCCATACGTATACAGACAGCTTAGACACTGGAAGGGTTAGATATAGAGCATTGATAGTTAAAATATTAAATAAAAGTGAGAAGTTATGTTACATACCTTTCTATGAATTGTTGGTGTAAAATTCTATGTCTTGATCACTTTGATACAAGTTTGTTTTTCAAAAATATCTTTTGGAAAGCTGAACACACATGGACTTTGGGCCCATTCCAGTTGTTGCCTTTACAGTTTGGCACTACCACAATATCTATGCATAGCTGTATATTCCAATGAATACATTAACAAATATAACAAATTAATAGAGCTCAACTACCATAACTCATGCACAACTAAAGCAATTCAAAAATGGCATCCAGAATACCAATGTATGTGATGACATAGCCTTTCTGGTCTTTTCTCTCAATGGTCATGGTCTGGGACAGCCATAACTCGTAGGAAAATCATGGTAGACACTTCAAATTTTCAGTGTGTATCTTGTTGTTGTCCGGGTTGCAGTGCCAAATTTTAAGTCAAAAATCCACAAGGGGAGGGGGAGGGAAGGCTTGCTAGAAGCAAGAATATTTACCATGCTATTCCTACAGGAAATGATAATCAATGTGAAATTTATTGTTACCATTTACTGTTCCCTAACTGTGAACATAAATGTCATAATAACATTTAAAAATGCTGCTGTTGCCAGATTCCCCAGATTTCCAAAGGCATCCCATTGCAGCTGGGAACCTGATTTTTTAACCCAACCTAGGGTCACGCAGTGGGAGCCTGCATACGAAATTTGGTAGCATTCAATCATATACATCAGGAACCACACATACCAAAATCTGTCAAAATGAATATCTCGATATTTACAATGAAGCCAGAGGGTATGAGAGCTTGTGCTGACATCAGCAACGACCTGAGCAATGGCAGACAAATTTTCATGTTTGATCTGTGCTAAAAAAAAGTCGGGGACAGAACTCATAAAACTACCTTAGTGTCATAAAGGGCAGAATATACAAATTAAAACTGAGACCAGGACAGCGACAATTTGTGCAGAAAAGAAGCCATGGGCCAAGTAAGAACCAGATTTTTTAACCAACCACCAGGGCAAAATTTGCCAAAATGGAAATAAAAATCTGAATAGTTTTGGTAAAAATGAAGCCATGGGCTACAAGAGCATGTGCTGGCATCTGCAAAGTCAACAATTCTTCAAGTTAAATCACTGTTAAAAGGTCAGGTGGGAATACACTCAAAACTGGGCAGTGATAGTTTTCATGGAAATGAAGCTGTAGGTTGTAAAAGAGGGTCTAACGTCAGCCAGAACCTAAGCAAATGCCAGAAGAGGGAGGTGGGTCATACAAGTACTCTTTAGTGCCGTGAAAATAAGAATATAAAAACTGAAAATGAAATTGATGAATTTGGGGTGCATTTATGTGCCCCAAATTCATCGATTTATTGTAATCCTAAGTTGAATGGGGGCGCACCAAAAAATCTGCACAGGGCAGTGAGCCTGGAGCTGGCCCCTGCTGTGCATGTTAAAGAACATGCTGGATGGCCTTGACAGGAGGCTATTATCTATCTTTTAACAGCTGTCCAGAGGGTCCTCTCTCCCAACCTTTGGTAAAGCTCAGAGGTAAAATAACCAACAATCAATATATTGATAATGTAAAAAGGTACTTTCAATAAGTGTTCAAACATAGCAATTGGTTAAATCAATTTAATTCACCATGATTATGCTGCCATATGACAGCATAATCGTGGTGAGTTAAACTGATGTAAAATGGTACCTTCTTATGATGTAGAATAAGTTATTGCCACCAGATTTGTATTTGTTCATTCCAATCCAGTTGCATTTCATGTTGTGTGTATATAGTTATATCTATATATTTTTATTACTCTTTCAATTGTTTTTTTTTTGTTTATTTTCAAATTTGTTGCATTGTAATTTCTTGGGACTAAGTAACCTATTTTTAGGTTTGGTTCCTAATAATTATATGTGAAACTGTAACTTTTTGTGAATTCCAATAATTTAAATCAATAAGTTGCTTATAATCATCCATTTATACTAGATCAGGGCTGGCTTTTCATTTTTAAGTGGCCTGCACTTCATCTGAGGTTTATAACATAAAATTTTTCCCCCAGTGATATTGAATAAATTTTTAAATAATAATGTAAAATAATTTAATTTTCCAAAAAATTTGGTTTACAAATGAATGATGTGTTTAATCATTTAAATCTATGAAACTAGTGTAATTTTGTGCAGGACTTTCAAATTCTACATTTCCTCTTCTCAAATGATTCTATGCCAGAATGGTAACTGTGTTTGCTATCACCTATATTTGCAAACAAACATTTCTTAAACAAATTTTACCAAAAGCAAATTTTTATCCTAAATGACAGAAAAATTTGAATTCTGCACTAAGGTTCTAGTAACTACTGGCTTTGAAGTTAATTTTATTAAATTGAAAAAAAATGTAGAAAAATATCAAGTTTCTCATTAATATTTTTAGATCAATTTTTCTTTTCATTTGTGTGTAGGAGTTTATTTTTTCATTTTTGTTTTTCAATTTACCCAATTGTTTGAAATGTAAATAATAATAATGTGCATAGATATTTTGTACCCAGATCATTAGAGCTATCAGCAAAATCTATAGAATTCGAAACTTTATTAGCCAAAAGTATTTTTGTAATAATAACATATAAAAGAAGCGAACATTATTTTTGTCCATATTGTACCCCCTCCTAATCCCTCTAGTGTGCCCACTTACAAATTTCACAGTTTTAATGTAGTGGCCCTTGTTAAGAAAAGTTGCTGATCCCTGCATTAGATGAACAATATTTAGAAATATCCCAAGATTTTTGTGATGTGTGAATTTAAAATGATTTTCCAATTTCTTAGTTGAAATGAAAACATGTAATCACCATACTACTTTTCAGTTTACACACTATATTTACTTATATGCATTCTATACAGTTTATTGTTAGAATATCTAAACATTCTGAATTAGCATTTCATTTGTTTGTACTCATGATTAGTCCATTGAAAATAATTTATATCTCATTTACCCAGACAAATCCAAGTTTGCTGATGCAGTTGGTTGATGTTGCATACCAAAAAATTCCTTTAGATATAAAATCTGTCCATGAAGCATTTGACATGGCATTGTCTAGTGATATGAACAGTGATCAGAAAGTACTTTTTTCACAAAGAAAGCTTGAATTTTTGGAAGATTTTGCATCAGACCCTCAAAGGTAAAATTTAATTAATAATTAAATATTAAATAAAAATATGAATAAATAAAAATATAAATAAATATTAAATAAAAATATGATTAAATAGTTTAAAATGATTTTCCAATTTTTAACCCTTCCAAATGTCCAGCCTGAAAAACTAGTTTGCATCAAGTGGCCAAGCTATGTTTTTCATATATTCAGCCAAAAAAATTAACTTAATAAGTTTTTTGCCAAATAATTGTGATGAAAGGAATTGTGGCATGTTATATGCCAAATTAATCAGCAATCAATTTTGGATTTTCTGAAAATTACAATTTAACAAAAAAGATGACTAGTTTTATAACAGATTTAACACAGCTGAGTTAAATTGAAATTTTTTTTATCACTGAGTAGTTTTAGTATTGTTTAGTAAATCAAAATAGCATTTCAATCAGTGAATACAGGATAGTGGGGATGGTAATCACTTCTTGTAGTAATATGGAAAGTAAATCCTTTTCTGTTGCATGGATCACACAAGGATATTTAGATCACCGTAACTTGACATGTTTCGACTATTAATGTCTTCAGAAGTTGGGTAAACAGTTCTACTTCAGAGATGATATCCATGTGTACTGTGCAGCTGTGCCATATGGTTTGCAGCAGGTGACGCTGTTGTGGTTTTGTGGTGTCCATGGTCCTCCCATGTGTCTCGGGAGGGTAGGGGGAGGGTGTGGATGTTTTAGCATCACTGCGCTGATCAAGGAGCAGTTTACATGGGTGGGGTCAGTGTAAATTTCTTTGCAGTGATGACATACACTTACCTCCAAAATCTTCTGTTTTAAAAATAGCAGTTTTTTTTTTTTGTTAATTTTCAGGAGATTTTCAAACCTTTAAGGAAAAATTTGCTGATGGTAGTTCAAATCAAACTTGTGAGTTTAAATCAGGGGTTTGCTTCAGCATAAAATGACGTTATCAGACAAAATGGCTAAGAAATGGCAATTCAGATGGCTTTAATAAATTATTTATATTATAATTTAATAAAATATGCATCAAATGGAAAAAGAGAATATTTCTTTTCAAGCATTAATAATGTATTTTTTATGATATATGCAAGAAATTTTTTGAATGGCAAATTTAAAAAAAATGGAAGTTTTATGTGTTGTTCTAAAAGCTAATACAGGTGTCTTTGGTCTCTCATTTTGAATTCAGTCAACTTGTATACATGATGTGGACCCTGGAAGAGTTAACTAATTAACATTTTATTTCTGTATAGCATTATATGCAAAAAACACTGAAGCACATCCAGTTCAATTTATGCTGTATAGTGGCCATCATTTAGATACTAAAAAGCCCCAAGTTTTTACTACAGTGTGAACATACCAGTTGAAATATAACAGTCTGAGTGAAACAAGGTTGGTAAAGTAATTTGAAGAATATATGTCAATGACTGATGGCAAAAATTAGAGTAGAGGTATACAGTGCGGTAATTAAAGTTTAAAGATTTTAATTCTCTATGACACTGTTTTTCAGCACTTCAACACATGGACTATGCTATCAAGTATCAAAAGTTATTAACGAGAGATTTATGTACTGTACCATAGAGGATGGGTAGTAACAGGAACTTCCTTGATGCTTTCGGTAACAAATTTAATAATCGACGTTTTTGCCGGCAAGTAACATCTCAGTAGAGATTAAAAGCAGGATAATGGATGCCAATGGTCTACCCAACTTGGTGAAGGAAATAACCATTTATACCTTTGATAGCATTAGAGTGCTTAAAAAAGTTTTTGATCCACAACATGTGTTTCATGCCCTTACTTTGGGCATTTCATCAGGTGGGAAGTGAGGAGCTTAAGCTAATGCAGAAGAGACAGTTGGTTGTTGAGCGCGGGGGAGGGGTGGGTGCCATAAATTGAATTCTCGGTGGCTCAGCTCTGAGGATCAGAGTGGTCGGCGGATGTGTGGGTGGCTGCAATGCGATCTGCATGTGACAGAAGTTGGGAGAGGATGTGGGATTATGGGAAATCGCCAAGATCAGCGAGTGTTGAGGGAAGCTTTACTAGTTTTGGCTGGTAGTTCATAATTATAATGAGTGAGGTACTTTTAGTGAATTTATAAATTTCATGAACTCAATTTTTGGGTTAAGATAATTATGTTAGTGAGGGTCTGAATGCTGGTTTTCATATCAGTATTGCTATTGGGAGTTGTGTGTATGTGGGGGGGGGGGGGTACTTTAATCGCCGATTTTAGGATGTTTAAAGGGTTTGGTGAGTGTGCATTGGTGCAAGTGGCAGATGGGGATCGGCAATTAGAGAGGAGAGTGTTTAGGGGGCATGGTATTTCCGAAGTGTATGTTATATCCCCTAAGGATCAGACGCAATGCTGGGGGGAGGGGGACAATGTCTGTGTTGAAGAGTTTGGTCAGTTTTACGTTAATGAGGATGTTTTTTGTGACGGCTAGTTGGAATTTGTTAGGTGGGGATATTAATTTTAGCAGAGTGAAAATCAGGGGGCAGATTGTTTTCGATGATTTCTTGAGATAGTGTGGTTTTTTGTAGTTTATTTAAGATGTTGTATTTATGCTCTTTAAGTCGAGCATTAAATGAGCATGAGGTTTTACCTATGTAGAAAATTTTACCTGTGGGTTCTTTGAGTTGGATGTAGTAAACTCCTCCAGAGCTGGGTATATGGTCGTGATAATTTCGAATGAGTTTGGATATAGTGTGTGACATTTTATTTGGGACTTTATAATGGAAAGGTTTTAGGGTATTGTAACGCTCCAAACAATGCAAAATAATTAAAGTTTTATGCTCCGGATAACTTAGACGGGCGCCAGGCAATCATTAACAAATTGCCAAAATGTAGAATAAGTTGATTTAGGGTTCCAATGCCAGCGAGCGTTCATAAGTAAGAGTCAAAATGATTCTTAACAAATAAGAGTTAATGCAAAAAAGATCCTAAATTAGCGTTGCTCAAGATAAAAACTACAGACTCAAAAGTTTGTAACAAAACAAAATAGATTTATTTCCAAAATAAGTAACTCACCAAGACATCAATGAAGAAACTAAAATCTGTGCTACGCACCTTACTACATCTCTCTGCTCTCTCTACAACTCTGCTCTCAAGTGCTCTACTACTTTAGTGCTCTACTCTCAAGTGCTCTACAACTCTCAAGTGCCTTGCAGGACACGGTTTTTGACAAATGGGCCGGCGCATGCCGGGAAAGACATTTGCATGCAATGACGAAGGACGCAAGCTATGACGTAAGAGGGGGCGTGTCCTTGGCACGCGCTTTAACGGTTACGGTCGGAAGTTCGGAGTTGCGCGTACGCAACTCCTAGAAACTTGAAAACGAGTGCTGTGATGCCGAAAAGGAAATAAAAATCCCCAAAATGATAAATATAACGTAAATTAAACAAAACTGGTTAAGGTAAAGCAAAAGTGAACAATGGGGCATCACAGTATTTTCAACAGAGTATATGAAATTATTATTGATGTATGGTAGGGCTATTGTATATTTTTGCATATCTTTATTTACAGGTGTTGGAGGCTTTTGGTATTCTTTGCATTTGATTTTTTTGTGAATTTTGCTGATGGTGTGTGTAAACTAACTGCAAAATCTTAATCCAAAACCAAGGTGTCCCAGTGGGCTCCCCCTTCTCTCTCTCTCTCTCTGGATTGTTGACAGAAGCGGTTCTATGTCATGTAGAAACCACAGTTCTTCATGTACGGCAAATCTACCCACTACTTTATGTCCGATATATTGACAATATATTAATCATCTGGGAACACCCTGAAGAATTGAAAAAATTACTATCTGAATTTAACACAGTCCTCCCAACCATTAAATTTGCACATGGAGAGGAACAAAACAGACACCTACCGTTCTTAGATATCAACTTACACTGTACCTCCACTAAACTATACACATCTGTATACAGAAAACCTATATTCATACCTACCTAACATAATAAGTAGCACCTCCACCTACCCAAACAATTACAATTATCAACCTTCTACTCACACTTTACCAGAGCCTATAAATACTGCAATATGCAAGAAGCAGTCAACAACGAAATAAAGTACATTTTTGAACTTGCTGAACAGGGCGGATATTTTTCACACACCATCAACAAAATTCACAAACAAATCAAATGCAAACAATCCCAAAACCCTCCAACACCTGTAAATAAAGAAATGCAAAAATGCACAATAGCCCTACAATACATCAATAATAATTTCACATACTCTGTTAAAAATAACCTAAAACCTTTCCATTATAAAGTTCCAATTAAAATGTCACACACTATATCCAAACTCATTCGAAATGATTGAGATCACATACCCAGCTCTGGAGGAGTTTACTACATCCAACTCAAAGACCCCACAGGTAAAATTTTCCTCAAAGACAAATACATAGGTAAAAACTCACACTCATTTAACGCCCGACTTAAAGAGCATAAATACGACATCCTAAATAAACTACAAAAAACCGCACTATCTCAAGCAATCACCGAAAACAATCTGCCCACTAATTTTCACTCTGCTAAAATTATAATATCCCCACCTAACAAATTCCAACGAGACGTCACAGAAAATATCCTCATTAACGTAAACCTGACCAAACTCTTCAACACAGACATTGTCCCGCTCCCCCCAGCGTTGCGTCTGATCCTTAGGGGATATAACATACACCTCGGAAATACCACGCCCCCTAAACACTCTCCTCTCTCATTGCCGATCCCCATCTGCCACTTGCACCAATGCACATTCACCAAACTAGTGTTGAAACCCGGTTTTTTAAAACCGGGTTTCAACACTAGTTTGGCCCGCGTGAACAAGTATGCTAGAGGATGCACGTGAACATGGCTGCTAGAGGATGATGATGGTTTAGAATATAAAACTATATAATAGTTTTATATTTTAAACCATCATCATCCTCTAGCAGCCATGGGTTACAGAGGTCCAACCAGATTGTGCAATTTACTTGTCCAAACATATCTGTCCTGAGCACACATCTGGCCACTGCACACAAATTTTAACAAGGCCCTGTTTGACATTGTCTGTCCACCGCATCCCAGATCTCCCCCTCTTTCTGATTCCCTTATGCACTCTCTTCATAACCCTATTCACCAATCTATAATTATCCATGCGGGCAACATGGCCAAACCAGCGGAGTCTCTCTCTACACACTATGCTGCTCAAAGGAGGTTGCTGACTCCTTTGCCTAACCTCATCATTAGTTACAAAGTTAAACCACCTAATGCCCAAGATACTGCATAAGCATGTAGAATCAAAAGCATCTTGTTTCCTGTTATTTTGTTTACAAAGTGTCCAAGTTTCACTACCATAACTAACCCTAGAAAAAAGCAAACTATTATACAATCTAATTTTAGTCTTTATGTGTATACCACTATTTCTCCACTCTCTCCATAGATTCTTAAAAGTCTCAGCAGCAATCCCTATTTGTCTGTTAATATCATGCCACACATCACCAGTATCTGTTATATAGCTACCAAGATAATTAAAGTCTGACAAGTGCTCATGACAGCAACCACTCAGATTAATTGAATCACAGCCTGCCCACTCTACTACCAGTCTCATCAACAGCTCGAATGAAAGAGTTCATCTCATCAACATCATTTGCCCTAGGGGTTAAATCATCAGCATAATCTAAATCAGAAAATTTAGTATCTCCAGTCCATTTAAGGCCAAAATATTTCCCTTGAAACTAATTTCGCATAACATAATCAATAACCAAACCAAAGAGAAAAGGAGACAAAATGCACCCTTGTCAAACACCAGAAGTAATGCTAAACCAATTGCTACAGGACTTGCCAACTCTCACACACGATTCAGTGTTATTATAGAGAGCTTTCATTATGTTAACTAACTTGTCTGGTATGCCATAAGATCTCACAATCAACCACAAATTATGACAATCAACAGAGTTGAAAGCCTTTTCGAAATCAACAAAGCTAGCAACCAAAGGTTTCTGAAATTCTAAACGTTTCTCTAGGATCTGCCTAAGTGAAAATATTTAATCTACACACCCCCTACCACTCCTGAATCCACATTGCTCATCAAGCAATTGACTGTCAACCAAATTCTTAATTATATTAAACACAATCATGCAAAGAACTTTACAAGGAACAGAAAGTAGGCTGATACCCCTATAGTAATCACAAGAACTGTGATCATCCTTTTATAAAGTAGGGATAATAATAGCTTTGGTAAAATTCTTAGGAATGATGCCTTTATCATAAAAGATATTTAAAATTTCAGTCATCCATGTCGTAACCGAAACATTCCCAGCTCTAAGCATTTCCTTAGTCATTTCATCTACCCCTGAGAATTTATGAAGTTTAAGTTTAGAAATAGTCAAACTAACTTCAGATTGTGTTATAGGACTAACATTAAAGCCAGTAATACATCTATCATCATTACAAACAGTAGGAGTAGAGCTGACCACATTGTTTAGAACATCACTGAAATGCTCAACCCACCTAGAAATGACAGAATCCTCACCTTCTATAATCTGACCTTGTTTATCCTTTAATCTCTGTATACCTGTCCTTTTTCTACCACACAAAACATTTATTATCTGGTACAGTTCTCTGCTGTTGTGCTGTCTAACTGCTTCCTTGGCTTTGTCAGCCAAGCCATGAAGCCAACGATTCTTATCAGCAGCTAACTGATCCTTTAGATGTTTATTAAGATCTCTGTAATGCTTTCTATTAGAACCTGTAGGGTATTGAAGATGATGATGAAGACTTAAATGAAAATAAGTATGATGTGAATGAAGGTCTATATTTGGATCCCATGTTTGAGATAAAAATTTTGACACAAATGAGACACCGCAACTTAGTGTAGATAATTTGAGAGTAATTAAGAAACTCAGAAAAATCTGCCGAATGTTTCACCAATGTCCTCGAATAATGACAGGCTTCAAGATTTTGTAAAGAAGGAATTCAATGGAGAAGAAAAAAATGTTAGACTGCAAAACATGGTGGAATAATCTTCTTTCTATGATTGAATGATTTCGAAAGCTAAGGAACTGCATTTCTAAGGCTCTGCGATAGGGGTTTTCAATGTGGGGTACATGTACATCTTGGGGGGGTGTGATTAAATTATTTTGGGGTATGCCGTGAGAGCTCAAACGGCACTAGATATATGTTATATATATATATGTTTTATTTTATTCTCACTGTTATACTATAACTATAGTTTTATCTATCTATACAAGGGGTACTCCACTTAGATACATATTTGCAGGGGGTACGTGAATCATAAAAGTTTGAGAACCACTGCTCTTCTATGAGTACTAGCTTCAACAGAAATTGTCTTTGAGGAGAAATGGAATTTGTTGGATAACGTCACTGAAACTCTTCATCCACTTGAATTTGTTTTGAAAGTTCTATGCTCTGAAAAAGCAACTTTACTTGAAGATGACATGCTTATGAAAATTTGCTTTAAGAAACTAGACAATAAGGAAAATCCTATTGTTGCCAATCTCAAAGAATGCCGT
Organism: Ryuthela nishihirai; assembly: GCA_038380435.1. Taxonomy (NCBI): domain Eukaryota; kingdom Metazoa; phylum Arthropoda; class Arachnida; order Araneae; family Heptathelidae; genus Ryuthela; species Ryuthela nishihirai. The sequence continues at coordinate 82,073,333 of JAWZYU010000011.1, read as the reverse complement.
ATCAAACGTAATTCATCAAGACAACAAAAGAAGTAATTTCATTGCTGAGATATTTAACAAATCCAGAGGATTTTAAAAATGAATTGTCTGATTTATTCTCTTTAATATCCAGGCAAGCAGAAAAGAAAATTGCAGAACATACATTTCTTGGCTTTTTCTAAAGAATGGCAAGCCACGAGTTAAATGATAACGCAGAGTCAGAAGTGCAAGGTGCAGAGCATTGCTAAAACTAACGAATATGATGACTTATTGCACGAGTATTTGAATGAAATGAATAAATTAGAAATGCTGCCTATGAAAGATTTCAGAGATTATAATGTCAACGATGAATTTAAATACTTTGAAGCCACATTAAAAAAAGAGTAAAAATTTAGAGCTTTTACATAATATGTTACTTACTGTTAAACCAACAAATCAGAAAGAGGCTTTTCGGCTGAGAGCTTTTTTTTTTGTCTAAACTTCGTTCAAGAAAGACAGATAATACCCTTACTTCCCTTTGTTTTTTAAGATCTCAGTTTCAACATAACGATAAAATCTAAATTTTATTTTATATATTTTCTTAAAGAAGAGTCTATATTTTGTTTTCTAGGTAAAAGTCTTTTATTAAAAACTTTTATTTCAACGTTTTTTTCCGTAATAGAGATAAATTTTATTTTTTTTTACAAGAAGTTTAATTTTTATTTTCTAAGTGTATTTTTTTATTAATATTTTTCAGTTCTAAATTGTCTGAATGACGCACTATTTTGGCTAAAATAAAATGTCAATTTTGTCCTTTTCTTTTTCATATGCATGCGTATGATGCTGCCTTTTTGGCATTTTTTTTACCAAAATATAGACGTAAGCTATCCAGTAATAAATAGGTACTTTTTAACGTCAATTTCAATTTTAGAGGAAAAATTGTCTGAGTACGAGCCCACGACCTCCTGATAACATGTCAGGTGCTCTGGACCACTGAGCTACTGGCTGCCGATCAAGATCTCCTCTAATTAGCACTATGAACATTCCCTTTATGTCACATGTTGTAGGCGTTATTTTAGGCAATTTTTAGCCCTAGCGGCTTTTTATTGGCCAATAGATGGAAAGCATGTCTTACAAGTATGCTAATGATAATAAATAGTGAAATAAACTCGGATAAACTAGACAGTTGAACATTCAGTAATAAATGGGCACTTTTTAACATTGATTTCAATTTTAGAGGAAAAATTGCCTGAGCCACCTGACATGTTATCAGGAGATAGTGGATTTGTATCCCACCTGGCTCAGACAATTTTTCCTCTAAAATTGAAATCGATGTTAAAAAGTGCCTGTTTATTACTGGATGTGAACTGTCGAGTTTATCTGAGTTTATCTCAATATTTATTATCATTAGCAAAACTTGTAAGACATGCTTTCCATCTATTGGCAAATAAAAAGCCGCTAGGGCTAAAAATTGCCTAAAATAACGCCTACACGTGACATAAAGGGAATGTTTATAGCATTAATTAGCGGAGATCTTGATCGGCGGCTGGTAGCCTAGTGGTCCAGAGCACCTCACATGTTATCAGAAGATCGTGGGTTCGTATCCCACCCGGCTCAGACAATTTTTCCTATAAAATTGAAATCGACATTAAAAAGTGCTTATTTATTACTGGATGTCAACTGTCGAGTTTATCTGAGTTTATCTCAATATTTATTACAATAAACTATGATTGTTAAGAGTTAAAGTCAGTACCTTTCATTTTGGCTTTTAAAGATTACTATACTTTTTGGTTATAACCTATTTTTAAGAAACAGAAGTTAAAACCCGGTTTTTAGATATTTGATTATTCTTCAACCCTACACCAAACAATTTAGAACACTTTGATAATGCATCCTAAAATCAGCGGTTAAAGTATCCCCCCCAAATACACACAACTCCCAATAGCAATACTAATATGAAAACCAGTATTCAGGCCCTAACTAACATAATTATCTGAACCCAAAAATTGAGTTTACGAAATTTATCATCATCAAACAGCCATGGGTTATGGAGGTCCAACCAGACTGCACAGTTTAATTCTCCCAGCATATCTGTCCTAAGCTACATCTGCTGCATCCGGCCACTAGCACACCAATTTTAACAAGGTCCTGTTTGACATTGTCTGCCCACCATATCCTAGGTCTCCCCCTCCTTCTGAGGCCTCTAGGCACACTGTTCATAACCCTATTCGCCAATCTATAATTATCCATACGGGCAACATGGCCAAACCAGCGGAGTCACTCTCTGCACTATATGCTGCTTAAAGGAGGTTGCAGACTCCTTTGCCTAACCTCATCATTAGTTACAAAGTTAAACCCACCTAATACCCAAGATACTGCGTAAGCATCTAGAATCAAAAGCATCTAGTTTCCTGTTATCTTGTTTACACAGCGTCCAAGTTTCACTACCATAACTAACCCTAGAAAGAACCAAACTATTATACAGTCTAATTTTACTCTTTAGGTGTATACGCCCATTTCCCCACGATCTCCATAGATTCTTAAAAGTCCCAGCAGCAATACCTATTCGTCTGTTAATCTCATACCGCACATCACCAGTATGTGTTACGTATCTCCCAAGGTAATTAAACTGTGACACCTGCTCAAGACTGCAACCATTCAGATGAACTGAATCACAACCTGCCTGACCAATTTTCATCACTTTAGTTTTCTCTCTGTTTATAACAACCAAACCTACTCTACTACCAGTCTCATCAACAGCTCGAATGAAAGAGTTCATCTCATCAACATCATTTGCCAAAAGGGCTAAATCATCAGCATAATGTAAATCAGATATTTTCATATCTCCAGCCCATTTAAGGCCAAAATCTTTCCCTTGAAGTGAATTTTGCATAACATAATAACCAAACTAAAGAGAAAAGGAGACAAAATGCACCCTTGTCGAACACCAGAAGTAACGCTAAACCAATTGTACAAGCCTTTACCAACTCTCACACACGACTCAGTGTTGTTATAGAGAGCTTTCATTATGTTAAGTAACTTGTCAGGTATACCATATGATCTCACAATCAACCACAAATTATGACGATCAACAGAGTCGAAACCCTTTTTTGAAATCAACAAAGCTAGCAACCAACGGTTTCTGAAACTCTAAACATTTCTCAAGAATCTGCCTAAGTGAAAATATCTGATCCACACATCCCCTACCAATTCTGAATCCACATTGTTCATCACGCAATTGATTGTCAACTAGATTCTTAATTCTATTAAGCACAATCATGCAAAGAATTTTCCCTGGAACAGAGAGTACGCGGATACACCTATAGTTATCACAAGAACTGCGATCACCTTTTTTGAAAATAGGGATAATAATAGCTCTGGTAAAATCTTTAGGAACCATGCCTTTATCATAAAAGATATTCAAAATTGCAGTCATCCAAGTGGTGACCAAAACATTTCCAGCTCTGAGCATTTCTGTAGTAATTTTATCTACCCCTGGGGATTTACGAAATATAAGTTTAGAAGTAGCCAAAATAACTTCAGATTGTGTTATAGGGCCAACCTTAAAACCAATAATGTATTTATCATCATTACAAACAATGGGAGTAAAACTAACCACATTGTTTGGAGCATCACTGAAATTCTCAGCCCACCTAGCCATGACAGGATCCTCACTTTCTATAGCCTTGTTTATCATTTAATCCCTGTATACCTGTCCATTTTCTACCACACAAAACATAACTGTCTGGTACAGCTCTCTGCTGTTGTGCTATCTAACTGCTTCCTCAGTTTTATCAGCCAAGCCATGAAGCCAAAGATTCTTATCAGCAGCTAACTGATCCTTTACACGTTTATTAAACTCTCTGTAATTCTTTCTATTATGACTAGTAGGGTACTGATTAAGGATATTTGTACAGTTTTTTTTTCTGAACAATCTCAAGTGCCTTATCACTTAAATAATTCTGCCTCCTCTGCTCCTTTTTACCTAAAAGAGTACAGTTGGTTTCAAGAAAAGCCTGTTTAAAATATCCAATTCTTCCTCAACTTCAGTACTAGGCAAATCATGACTGTCATAATGACTAAATAACCTATCATGGTTAGCTTTAGCTATAGCTGGGCCTTTCAGAGCTTCAGTGTTAAAAGTAAATTTTTAACCCTAACACAACACTTTTTAAGTTTGAGTTGCAAGACACTTTTAAAACGGTAATGGTCAGATCCAATTTCAGCTCCCCTATATGACCTGGTATTCCTTATAGAACTAGCCCATTTACTGTTAATTAATATATAATCTATCATATGCTAATGCAGCCCAATCTGGTGAAATCCATGTGTACTTATGTATGTTGCAGTGTTGGTAATGTACTAGTTATTTTCAAACCATTAAGTTGTAACATTAACCTGTAGAAGACATTGCCCATTACAATTGCAGCTACCAATACCAAAAGGACTTATTACTCCTCCCCAAAGGTCAGAGTCAGTACCAACTTTGGCATTGAAGTCACCTAGAACAAGGGTAATATCTCCTTTCTTGACAGAATTCAAAATATCCTGAAGTTGTCCGTAAAACCTATCCTTTTCTTCCTCATTGGCAACCTTAGTGGGGGCATAACATGTTAAATTGCACTGAGACTAATAATGTGTCTAAGTTGAATCAATTTTTAAAATGTGATAATAATCAGCGAATCAATGCTGAGGTCTTGTTTACAACATTTTGACTAGAGCACAACATCCCATTATCAGCTGCCATTCATGCTAGCATGCTATTTGTTGTGATGTTTCCAAATTCGCCTGAAGTGGGGAAGTATGCATGCAGTCAAACCAAAAAACTTATTGTTTAAATGGCAACTTCAGTTATCCTCAATTAGCTAAATTTATGTTAGGTATTTTGACTTTTAATCACAGTAATGCATCGTGTGAAAGTGTTTAGGTGAATAAGACAACGAAACTGACTTTCAGGAATCAAAGTCAAACACAACTCTTCAAGCAACTTCCCACCATGTTACTGTCAAAAAGTAACATGATGGGAAGTTGCTGTCAGCAAAAATTTTATTCTGACTTCCTGAAAAAGGCCAAGATTGCAACACTTAAAGGACTGAACAGAAATAAGGACATATAAATGGAACTTAGAAGATGTATGTGACATTTTTTGTTTATTCTGTGTACTTTAATTTTAATTAATTATGCACTTTATGATCCCTACTGTTATGTTACTTAACTTCCTATTGCATTTCACTTATCATTTCTTGGCCAATGTCAGTTTTGTTTCACCATAATCCTGCAGCTGATCACAACAGTTGTGTATTTGGATTGTTATTTGTCTGAACTGCATGAAAATGCTGCTTAGAAGTTATTAGTTGAATATTACTCAATGAATGATATTTCCATATAGATGGTTAACTATTAATTATTAGTTATTAGATTAACTTTCTTAATATCAAAAATGTATGGATTCAGTGACTTGGCTGTGGCAAGCCACTGTTTTCCATGCCTGTGATCCAACCACTTTCTCAAAAATAATCACCGTAGAAAAGGGCATAAAAACATTTGTTGTTATACCCCTGTATTGCAATGCTAACTTTTACAATATATTGATTGATTATTAGTGATTAACTTTTGTTAATGTAAAAAATATATGGATGCAGTTGAGTTGGCTGCTGCAAGCACCATTTCCCATGTTACATATGAAACTTACCGACAATCCAAGTGACAACTGCACAAAAAAACACGGGAAAAAGGGGTGCAATAATTGTTGCTATACACTTTATATTCTAATGTTAACTTTTGCAATATATCTATTGATCTATTGTTGATCAGTCTGTAAATGGTAGCTAGATATTCACTGGAAGGACAGCTAATCACCAATCCCATGTGACGATGCACAGAACTGGCCAGGCCTAGCACCTAAAGTCATGTCCGACCTTCTTATGGTGCAGACTGTTAAAGTTTTCAAAAGAGATACTCTCCTGTGGAAGGTAATGGAAGGGGAGTGGTGCCAGATCATTGTGGTTTACTGATCCGGGCTACTTTGTTTTTTCTACCATGCTGAGTAGTGGTCAATCACACAGGGATCTGGTGGTGACTATATATACCAACCTGAATGGAATTATGGTTCTGAACTTGATTATGGATCCTGAATTTGTTGCACTGGTGGGCTTTAGTTGAGGGAAAATTTTCCACTGTGTTTCCTGTTTGTTTGTTGGTTGACAGCCCCAAGTGAATAGATTCACAGGATATGTTTTATCAGCAGGTGGATAATCCTGATCAGAGGCCATCACAGGCACCTGAACCTTTGTTTCTACAGGCTTCATCAAATCTACATTGGAGGAAGTCTTCGAGTGTAGATAGCCTCAACCTTTACTAGTTGGGGGGAGTGGTGTTGTCCCATCCTATGATTAGGGAACTGTTTGATGTTGTTGTCACTTTCTCTCTCAATAAATATAATTTCTTTAAACATTCTACTACACAGAGATTATTCTCTTGATGTCCTCACACAAGAATTCCTCTTTTATAACCTATATATTCTTAGCCTGCAAGAGCCAGTTGAACAGACAAAGGTCAGATACTTAAAAATAATCTCATATTTCTCTTTTCTGGGAAGGAAGAGGGAAAGCATCTTCAAGACATAGGTTTGTTTCTCAGCAGACATGTTAGTGGTGCTCTTCTAGGATAAGAGTGTATAAAGGTTTCATACAGCTGAATTTAAAACAATTATTAAACACTGCAATGTTATGTGTTGTTATGCCCCCACTGAGAATGCCAATGAGGATAAGATGATTTTACAGACAATTTCAGGCTATTTTGAATTCTGTCAAGAAGTGAGATGATTACCCTTGTTTTAAGCGACTTCATTGTTAATCAATAAATAGTTTGTGGGAATTGAACCTGCATCTCTCCAGAAACACACCAGAGTATTCTACCATTAAACTAATGCCAGCTCTGTCTTTTTTCCACTAATTTAAGACTTTAAACACTTTGCTGAGATTTTCTGTGCCTACCGTTGGCACCATCTATGATTTTGGATGGCAACTGTTACTTTTTATTTTGCACTGAGTAAGATGGAAATAAAAATAGTCTCTTCATGCTATTTAGCATTATTAATGATTTAACATTAATTTTATTAAATTTATTCCTAATGTTGGTATTGACTCTGACCTTTTGCAGAGGGATAATAGGTCCCTTTGGTATTGGTAGCTGCAATGACAATGGGCAGTATCTCCTATAGGTAAGTAAACTGAATGGTTTGATAACAACTGGCACTTATTTCAAACACTGCGACATACATAAGTACACATGATTTTCACCAGATGGGCTGCATAATTATTGATTATATATTAATTAACAACAAATGGGCTAGTTCTGTTAGGAATACCAGGTCACATAGGGGAGCTGAAATTAGATTTGTCCATTACCTTATTAAAAGTGTCTTGCAACTTAAACTTATGAAGTGTGCTAAAAAAAGTTTAGCACTGAAGCTCTGAAACACCCAGTTATAGCCAAACCTTACCATGATAGATTACTTAGTCATTATGATAGCCATGGTTTGCTTCCTACTGAAGTTGAAAAAGAAATGGACCAATTTAAACTGACTTTTCTTGAAACTAACAGTATTCTTTTGGGCAAAAAAAGTGCAGAGGAGGCAAAATTACTTGAGTGATAAGGCACTTGAGTTTATTTCAGAAAGAGAGAGAGCTTTAGGAATGTCTTTCATCAATACTCTACTAGTCTTAATAAGAAGTATTACAAAGAGCTTAATAAACATGTAAAGGATCAGTTAACAGCTGATAAGAAATGTTTTGGTTGACATCTTGGCTGACGAAGCAGAGGAAGCAGCCTAGACAGCATAACAGCTGGGAGCTGTACCACATAGTTAATGTTTTGTGTGGAAAGAAACAGATAGGTGCACAGAGATTGAAAGATAAACAAGGTAAGGTTATAGAAGGTGAGGATTCTGTCATGGCTAGTGGGCTGAGCATATCAGTGATGTTCAAAACAATGTAGCCTACTGCCATTGTTTGTAATGATACATTACTGGCTTTAATGTTGGCCATCTGAAGTTATTTTGGTTATTTCTAAACTTGAACTACATAAATCTCCAGGGGTAGATGAAATTATTACTGAAATGCTTAGAGCTGTAAATGTTTCAGTTACCACATGGATGATTGAAATTTTGAATATCTTTTACGATAAAGACATGCTTCCTAAGTATTCTACTAGAGGTATTATTATCATCCCTATTTCAATAAAAAGGAGATCGCAGTTCTTTTGATAACTATAGGGGTATCAGCCTACTTTCTATTCTGGATAAAATTCTCTGCATGATTGTGCTTAATAGAATTAAGAATTTGGTTGATGGACAATTGTGTGATGAGCAGTGTGGATTCAGAAGTGTAGGGAATGTGTAAATTAAATTTTTTTCACTTAGGCAGATTCTTGAGAAATGTTTAGAGTTTCAGAAATCTATGATTACTAACTTTGTATATTTCAAAAAGGCTTTTGTTTTTGTTTACTGTCAAAGTTTGTGGTTGAGTGTGAGTTTGTGTGGCATATGAGACAAGTTAGTTAACATAATGAAATACCTCTATGTTAACATTGAATCGTGTCTGAGAGACGGTGAAGCTTGTAGTAATGGTTTAGCATTGTTTCTGCTGTTCAACAAGGGTGCATTTTGTTCCCTTTCCTCTTTTAGTTTGGTTATTGATTATGTTATGCATAAGTCATTGCAAGGGGAAGACTTTTGACTTAAATGTACTAGAGATCTGAAAATTTCTGATTTAGATTATGCTGACAAGTTGTCCCTTTTGGCAGTGATGCTGATGACATGAACTCTTTCATTACAGCTGTTGATGAGACTGGTATTAGAGTAGGTTTGGTGATAAACAGATAGGAAACTGAAGTGATAAAAATTGTTCAGGTAATCTGAATGGTTGCACCCTTGAACAAGTGTCTCAGTTTAATTATCTTGGGAGCTATGTAACAAATACTGGTGATTTTCAGCATGAGATTAACAGATGAATAAGGGATTGCTGCTGGGACTTTTAAGAATCTTTGGACAGTGAGAAAAAATTGGCATATACACCTAAAAACTAAAATTATACTGTGTAATAGTTTGGTTCTTTCTAAGGTTAGTTATGATAGCAAAAGTTGTACCCTTTGTAAACAAGATAACAGGAAACTTGATGCTAATGCAGTATCATGGGCATTAGGTGGTTAACTTTGTAAGTAATGATGAGGTTAGGCAAAGGAGTCAACAACCTCCTTTGAGCAGCATATTGTGCAGAGAGAGACTCCATTGGTTTGGCCATGTTGCCCATATGGATAATTATAGATTAGTGAATAGGGTTATGAACAGTGTGCCAGAAGGCTGCAGAAAGAGGGATAGACCTAGGATGCGGTGGGCTGACAATGTCAAACAGGACTTTGTTGGAATTGGTCTGCAGTGGCGAGATGCAGCTCAGGAGAGATGTGTTTAAAGAACTAAATTGCACAATATGGTTGGACCTCCATAGCCCATGGCTGCTTGAGGATGATGATGATTGTTAATCATACGATGATGCCTACTATGTATTGTTGATTATTAGCGATTAAGTTAAATTTCATTAATATCAAAATGTATGCATGTCATAAATTTTCTGTACAGCAAAAATATAACGAAACAAATTTAAGCTTTTTATTATAAGGTAGGAAATTGAATTCATAATGAGTTAATGGTTGTGATAAAATGATCATTGCTAAAAAGATTATTTGAATGGGAAAGCTAATTTGTTTTCACCCATAACTGATCAAGGCTCACAAGGTGCCAAGACTTTTTTTTTTTTTGATATTGTATGTATTTATTTTAATCCATAATAACTAGTAACTAATAATCAATATGTACTGATGCTTTGATTGATAAGTCAGCATTTGCCTAATCCAAAATATACACTCTAGGCATATATGCATACACTTTGTTAACTGTAATACCATCAAAGAGTAGGCTAAGAAAACACATTTACCTTTTTCATGCTGACAAGATGAGAGATGACCTCAGATACTCATGGCACAGCTGGGTCGCAGTCAATGAGTGAAGCAAGAAGTTCACGAATTATTCCATGGTCACTTCACTGAATCTTTACTCATTGGGAAGAGACATTCACAACTACAGTTTGTGCATGGAAATTATTACACAAGCTTCGTATTGAATTCTACTCATCAATAAGCAGTGATCAAGTTTTGTAACTGAAATTAGCACATGGAGATTATTGTGTTAACATTTCACTAAATTGTACTTGCTACTTCTCAGAGAAGAGCAGAGTTTGAAGTTTCATGTCACATCAGGCAATGGTGATTCATTTATTCTCTTTTGTGTAAGTAGTTATAGTCATCTGTTGAGAAGACTCCAGCAGGATAGAGCATGTAAAGTAAAACATTATTGGTGTTACAGAGGCAAATCTCAGGTGGGCCCCCTTCATTCAGGTAGTGTATATTCCAATATGGGCTACCTTGAACCATGCAACAGACCTATGATTTTTGTTGTTTTTTCTGTCATTTATACAGCTTTTGATTTTAGCTTCAATAGGCCTCACAACCATCATAAGTGGGCAAATCCTCATAAAATGTTCAAATTAGAGAAAGGAGGAGGGCAGATGCCTTCACTAAAAGAGGGAGAGAAACATTTTATAGTGTGTTGGGTGGGAGGGTTGTAATAAGTCTTATGTCAAATTAAAGCTTGCAACATGGATAGTGATATTTAGTATTACTTCAGGGAGTTTCAAAGGCAGGTAAATCTACTAGTACAGAAATAAAATCAACCTCCTGATATACAAATTCCCTAGTTGATTTTCCTCATTTCGTCACATCAAACATGCTTACTCCTTTAACCTAAATTGGCTTGTTACTCCTGCATTCTAAATGGTGGAACTCATCCGCTTGACACGGAGATTCATTTAATGCAAAAATAATATACTGGCAAGAAACATAGAAACACAAAAATTTATCTCTTTTTTTTTAGAACTGGATCTGCAGATCCTTTCTAAAAATGTAATAAACACTTTATATCTAATAGTTAAATAATTTCAACAGTTAGCACTGTATAATTGTAAGGGGATAAACTACCTCATTATGAGGAACTGAGTTTTCAAACAGGAGTCAGCTTCATTAACATATACATCGAAGAGCCAAAACATGACCACCTGACTAATATGATGTTGCTCCTCCACATGCTGCCAAAACAGCTCTTATCCGGCGAGGCATGATGCTACAAGATTTCTAAAGGTGTCTTGTGGTATCTGGTACTAACACATTACCAGCAGATTCTTTAACTCTTGTAAGTTACATGGTTGAGCGTCCACAGATCAGATATCCTGTTTCAACACAAACCAGAGATGCTCGATTGGATTGATGTCTGGGGAATTTGGAGGCCAGGGCAATACCTGGAAGTCTTCCTCATGTTCCACGAACTATTCTCGAACAATCTGGGCAGTGTGGCATGGCACATTATCCTTCTGAAAGAAGGCATTACTAAAGGGATATACCATTGTCATGAAAGGATGTACCTGGTCTGCAATGATGTTTAGGTAGGTGGTAGACATCATAACTACACATGAATGACTGGACCCAAGGTTTCCTAGCAGAACATTGCCCAAAGCATTACACTTCCTCCACCAGCTTGTTTTTGTCCCATGATGCATCTTGGTGCCAACACTTCCATAGGTAAACAATGCTCACATACCCGGCCATACACATGGTGCAACAGGAAACGAGATTTATCGGATCAGACGACCTTCTTCCAATCATTCAAGGTCCAGTTTTGATGCTCACTTGCCCATTGTAGGCACTTTTGAAGGTGAGCCAAGATTAGCATCAGTACTCAGAGCATCCTGCAGCTGCACAGCCCCAATTTCAGCAGGGTTCAATGTACTGTGCATCGTGACCATTATTCCCATCACCAGCATTCAAATTACAGGCAAGTTGTGCCACAGTATCCCTTCTATTGGCTCGTACCATATGGGATAGCCTTACATCACCTTTAGCATCGATGAGCCGTATCAGCCCACATCTTGCCAGCAGTTCATGGTTTTTTTCCCTTCCTCGGACCACTTTTTGAAGGTACTAATCATGGCTGAGCACCCCACAAGCCTTATCTTGGAAATGCTCTGACCCAGTCATCTGGCCATTACAATTTGACCTTTGTCAAACTCACTTTCCATCTGAAGAACAAGAATGACATAGATTAACAGAGCTTGTAACGATACAAAGATTATTAACTTTGTCAAGTTATCCCTTTCGTCTGATTCAAAATACATTCAAACTCCAGATAGCTTAAAAGGTACTAGGCAGTATTAACTTGCCAAATAAAGTTGAAATAGGGTTCTTTATGTATATAGTGTTATTCATAGAGCAAGAATTCAAAAAAGATTGTCGAGTTTAATTAAAGTTCTATCTAAATCTGAATCATTAATTGTTGCTCAAGGTGAAAAAAATGCAAAATTTCATATAACAAAGTTTATTTCCAAAAAAATTCAAAGACTCGCCAATTCAGCTGATAAATATAAAAGCCGGAGTAACTAAAAAAACTTCATCTCTAAATAGGACTCACAAAAACTGATTACTAACATTCTAATGCTCCAAAGATTATTAACTTTTCAAGTTGGACTTTTTGTCTGATCCAAATTTATTCAAAATTCCAGATAACTTGTCGGGTGCCAGGCAATATTAACTTGCCAAATAAAGTTGAAATGGGGTTTGTTTTGTATTTTTCTAGTGTTACTTATTGAGTAAGAATTCGAAAAGGGATTGTCAAGTTTAATTAAAGTTTAAATCTAATCAAAGCAATCTCCAGCATGTGTCTGTTGCACACCGGGTAAACATTTGCGTAATCTGATGATCGTGCTACCTATGATGCGAGAAGGATCATGTCCTACATATGCACATTAGTGGCTGACAATCAAAAGATCAGAGTTGTGCATGTGCAACTCCTTCTATAGCTCGGAAGTAAGAATTGTGATCAGTTTAAAAATAAAATAATAATCCCCAAAATGATAAATATAATGTAAATAAAGTAAAACTTATTAAGGAAAAGTAAAAGTGAATGGGTGGACCATCACAACTCCCCCTCCCAAAGGGAGTCAAAATTTGACCTAACAGATTTTGACAAGAAAATTTAGAAAAATAGGACACTTCTCACATCATTTACACATCACTGAACATAAAATAAAGTAAAAGTATGCTTATGCAAATTCTGATAAAACTATCTACTCTTACTTTGACACAATTTTCCATCACAACCAAAGGACCTCCTCCCATTCCACCTAACAAAAGTGTAAAGCTACCTATTGTAATTGCATACCAATGGCTGTGGCAGTTAACTGCATGCTTGCATTATCAGACTAACTAGTATCACATTCTGATACAAACTTCAAAAATTTCATACAATAACCTGTACAAAAAACTGGTTAATATTACTCCTGTCCTGCTTAACTTCTAAAAAGGTTAAAGAAACAAAATTGAATTACATCATATTCTGCTCTTTCACAGAATATAATTACAGATGTATCAAGCAGGGTACATAACTTCCACTTATTCCCCTAACTACGGTTCAAATATGTGAAATCTAAATCTTCTACCGTACATAAAAAAAACGGGTATTGGAACACATTAAATCCTCCTAACTACATCAAACATGCAAATCTAAGAAATTCCAAATTTTACAAATAAACGGGAATGTAATCATCTGCTAAATCTTCACCTAGACACAATAATCATTAGCTAGCTGAAATAAAAAAATGCTTTAGTTACCTCCCCTCATTGAGCTTTACGTCCCCCTCCAAAGGAGTTTTGCTAGTGACCATCTCAGTCAAACTATTATATTATAGAGTATAATATATTATATCAATATAGAGTATATTATAGTATAAAATAAGATTATATTATATATACTCTCAAATATATATACTCTCAACTTTAAGATCACTTTGCTTGATGAAGCTCCGCTCACTTTCGGGGTGAAACTAGTCGCTACTTAGATAGCTTATGGAAAGACTGGTCCGTGTTTTAACATTTTAAATGTTAAAGCTTCTGGTTTTTGTTTTAAAGAATGTGCACTGAGTATGCTAGTTTAAAGGAGTTTGTTGAAACAAATTTAAACAAGTAGAATGTGATCTACATTGGACTTTAAGCATGGGATCGCTTTGTAAGCACATCCCTCTTCAGATCAGCGAGTTGTATCGAGATACTACATGCAACATTACCATTAACAACATGGATATTGTGAATCTAGCATAGTGTTCCCGGACTGCCATCTGGTGTGCAGCATAAATAAATCTGTGGATAATTCAACTGTGAAATGCCAATGCTTCTGAATGACATCTTGAAGAAGAAATCACAGAAGATTAATCAACTCGCACAACCAGCTGAAGCCAGCAGGACTACTCTATAAATGATAATATGTTATGGGAACTTTTAATACGGTTAAGAATTACCTTAAGTTTGGTCATGACATGTATAATAACTCCTACCTGGACTATATTGCATAGTCTTAGTGTAGTGTGATTGCTGCTTTTGAGCTCACATTCTATCGTGCATTAAATTCTTTTAATCTTATTGCTGTGTAATTACAATTTATCTATATATCATGTACGATTAAATCCTGTGCATGGCCTCAATTAATGAGGCTAAGAAATTCACGAAAATGAGAATCTCCCTAAATCAAAAGTTACTCAGATTAAAATTTTTGATGAACTGTAAAATGCATCAAGTAATACCTAAATTTTTGCAGATTAATAGGAACAAGTTTAATGATTTTGTTGAAAATATACTGACTGCGGCTGAGAACAAAATGTTAACAGCCGTGGATCAGAGAAACTTGGTGTGAAATTCAAATGCTCGAAACTGAAACATATTTACAATATCTTAAACTAGTAACTAAAATTAATCATATACAATTGAACCAATTAGTAGGAACCATTTATTATCAAACAGAAAGAGAAATGTTAAAGATAGGTAAAATAAGATAAAAAATTAAGTACTTTATGCTTTAGGCAAAATATATTAGATAATACTAATAAGGATGCAAAAATGTATAAAAATAAACCTAAATTTATCAACATGCCTAAAATTAAATTAAATAGTGATCAAATTCAAATATTAGAAAAAGGGTCAAAATACGCATATCCAAAATTAATACCTAAGGTAACTGAATTGATACCTCAGATATAACAAATGATTAACAAAATACCTATGCCAGATAAAGATAAACAAAGATTTTAAATATACCGTAGTATAAAATATCAGGAGCAAATTCAAGAAAATAAAAAATCTAACATATTAAAAGAAACTAAAATTTTAAAAGAATAAAGATTATTCCTGATATAAAAAAATTTTTAGCCAATAAAACTGAACAAATTGTAATATTAAATAAAACTGATTATGATACAAAAATAACCCAACTATTACAAGATTTAAGATGTCAGCCATTAAATAGAAACCCCATACCTAGGACTTTAAAGCATTAGGCAGATTTGCGGAATGATCCTCACTTACCTGAGAATATATTAGAGCTTGTAAACCACCTTTATATCCAGATATACCACAAATGTTTGTAAAGATTAAAATGCATAAAGATAATCAACCATTTAGACCCCTGATTAATAAATGCAGTTTCCAACATATTCGTTGGAACGTGCATTGTTTGACTTTTTTGGTCCATATTTTCCTCAACACAATACACATTGACATCATGTCACGATGCTATTGAATATATTCAACAAACATGCATCACTGACACAACGACCATCAACTCCCTTGACGTTGTGTTGCTGTACCCAAATACACCCATTTTGGATGCCGCGATGTGACTGAAAGCCAACTGGTTGGAGGTCGCCAGGCCCACAGCCCAACAATTCTTTAGTGTACATGAGGCCCTGGACCAGACCACCTCCTCTAATTGGTTTGTTGTCAGAGGCCAGACATGGGTTCAGACCGAGGGCGTCCCAGTGGGATCCCCTCTGTCTGGACTTATGGCCGACGTTGTGATACGGTTTGTAGAAGAAACTATTTTGAAAATAGCACAATATAAACCATTACTTTACCTCTGATACGTTGATGATACATTAATTTTTTGGGATCATCCTATAAAGGAACTTAATAAATTAATTGAAATATTTAATAGTATCATGCCTACTATTAAATTCACCCATGAAATAGAACAGAATGGGGAATTACCATTTCTGTTATTTTAATTAAGCATAATTAATTAAAATGTAATTACAGCTGTATACCAAAAGCCTACATTTATACCTAACCTAATTCCATATTACTCAGCACATGAACAGCATAATCATGCAGTAAATTCTTTTAATGCAGTGTATTATGTCAGTTTCAGCAGCATCAGCATTATACAGTTGGTATAATTCTACTGTACCCCAGATGAATTTTTCGATATCATCTCTTTCCCTTTATCTTTGTGAAAACAGTTCTGTAGCTAACTGTGTAAAATCATTATAAGGGGGATAAATTCCCAAAAGTTCTTTTAAAATCTTCCCAAAACTCTTCCAAAACTATTTCATGATAATATCCTATGTTATTGCACCATTGCTTAGCACATCCAATTAAACAAGATACTGCTAAAATCACCTTTTCATTGCTGGGCACTTCATGTAAACAGAAATGCTCTTCCATGAATTTGACAAATGTCCACGACGGACGTTTCGAACCTTCGAGCATTTTCTCAGGTAAAGGCCAATTAACATAAAGACTATAGTTACTAAATGGATTGGCAATTCATCATTGAGGTGATTGATAATACTATCTTCAATCATTTTCTTCTGATGGAACAAAAAATGGAACCTTTCATTCAAAGTTTATTGATTCATGAACTGACATAGCATTGTCAGCAAATTTAGGGGTTGTTGAGGATGAGAAGGATAGCTTTTATGAACAACTTCAGGATATTTTGAATTCTGTCAAGTAGGGAGATATTACTCTTGTTCTTGGTGACTTCAATGCCAAAGTTGGTACTGACTCTGACCTTTGGGGAGGAGTAATAGGCCCTTTTGGTATTGGTAGCTGCAATGGGCAACGTCTCCTACAGGTGAGTAAACTCAATGGATTCAGAATAACTAACACTTATTACAAACACCGCAACATACATAAGTACACATGGGTTTCACCTGATGGGCTGCATAAGAATATGATTGATTACATATTAATTAACAGCAAATGGGCTAGTTCTGTTAGGAATACCAGGGCATATAGGGGAGCTGAAATTGGATCGGACCATTACCTTGTTAAAAGTGTGTTGCAACTTAAACTTAAAAAGTGTTGTGCTAGGGTTAAAAAATTTACTTTTAATACTGAAGCTCTGAAAGATCCAGTTATAGCCAAAGCTTACCATGATAGGTTACTTAGTCATTATGACAGTCATGGTTTGCTTACTACTGAAGTTGAGGAAGAATGGGATCATTTTAAACAGCCTTTTTTGGACACCAACAGTACTCTTTTAGGAAAAAAGGAGCAGAAGAGGCAGAATTATCTGAGTGATAAGGCACTTGAGCTTATTTCAGAAAGAAAGAACTGCAGGAATGTCCATAATCAATACCCTACTAGTCCTAATAGAAAGCATTACAGAGTATATATACATAAATGTGTAAAAGATCAGTTAGCTGCAGCTAAGAATATTTGGCTTGATGGTTTGGCTGACAAAGCAGAGGAAGCAGTTGTGATGCCCCATCGTTCACTTTTGCTTTACCTTAACCAGTTTTTGTTTAATTTACGTTATATTTATCATTTTGGGGATTTTTATTTCCTTTTCGGCATCACAGCACTCGTTTTCAAGTTTCTAGGAGTTGCGTACGCGCAACTCCGAACTTCCGACCGTAACCGTTAAAAAGCGCGTGCCAAGGACACGCCCCCTCTTGCGTCATAGCTTGCGTCCTTCGTCATTGTATGCAAATGTCTTTCCCGGCATGCACCGGCCCATTGTCAAAACCGTGACCTGCGAGTCACTTGAGAGAAGCACTGAAGCACTTGGGACTAGAGAGTTGTGTACTTGAGCACCTGAAAGGAGAGAGCAGAGAGATGTAGTAAGGTGCGTAGCACCGTGCGTGTAGCACAGAATTTAGTTTCTTCATTGATGTCTTGGTGAGTTAATTATTTTGGAAATAAATCTATTTTGTTTTGTTACAAACTTTTGAGTCTGTAGTTTTTATCTTGAGCAACGCTAAATTAGGATCTTTTTTACATTAACTCTTATTTTGTTAAGAATCATTTTTGACTCTTACTTATGAACGCTCGCTGGCATTTGAACCCTAAATCAACTTATTTTACATTTTGACAATTTGTTAATTATTGCCTGGCGCCCGTCTAAGCTATCCGGAGCATAAAACTTTAATTATTTTGCATTGTTTGGAGCGTTACAGAGTCAGCATAAAAGAAGTGGCGCAGCGAACAGGGACTCGCCAGTATTTAAAGATAGTAATTTTTTGAGCTCAATAGTTGTATGTACTAGTTGTAGATTTAACGGCAGCTTAAGCCGAAAATTTTGTTGAGCAAGTAGCTTAACATTTTTGTGTATTATTCAAAGGTACTGAAGTTTCAGCGTAGATATTGCTGAATATTTAAGATAATTGTCGTATGTAATGATTAGAAGTGTGACCTTTGCTGATGATTTAGTTAGTTAGTGACCTTTGCTTTAAAGGGTTAGATTGTATTTTGGGAGAAACTGTGGCCTTAAATTATGTAGAGAGATCAAAATATGTTACTCTGATTATGCAAAAGATTTGCATCTCTTAGTAAATGGTTTTAAATTGTAAACTTATTATAACACTTGATGATGCTAGTGGTAGGGTAGACTTATTGTTTCCACATTGAAACTGATGAAACAGGTGAATAATGCTTCAAATGTTTTTAATACATGCACTGGAGAAAATCCCTCTGTGATAGATACTGTGGATGTGTGATCTGAGGTAAACAGGAGAATAGGAATTGCAGCTATAACTTCTAAGAAACTGTAAGGAATGTGAGAAAATCAGCAAATATACATAAAGACTAAACATAAGCTTATATTGTTGCTCAAAATTAAGAATAATGGACAAAAGTATTCACAATGGCAAATATTAATACAATTTTAGCAAATAAATGTCATATGGAAACATATTGTGCAATGACTGACTAACAGCAAGTGGGATAATGAGAAAATCGTGTAATGTGTATGATTGCTGCTTGTGAGAGCGAGTTCCTATAATGGAAAAGCTGAAATTAGGGGACAGGATATGTTAGTAAAGTGTATGATCACCCTTGACAGCCATTGAACTTGCATATTGCATTCTAATATTGTTGACAAGGCTGATGATGGGATTTTATAGCAATAAAGGCTACTCCTGTACAGGATCAGATCTAAGCTCAGAAGGGTTCTGGGATGGGATGGCATCCTGCAATTTGATTTCCAAGGGTGCTCCACACATTCTCAATTACATTTAGGTTGGGTCCTAATAAGGATATATATTTCATTTATGACATCATATTTCCATCCTATGACATCATTTATGGATGTGCCTACTCATACAGTTGTAACTGTATGAGTAGGCACATCCATAAAAATGAAATCAGGGCATAAAGAGCACCCCTTAGTAGGGCAGGGTTGGTTCAAATCATTAGTATGCCAGGCCAGTAATCTGCCTATACTGGCTACCATATATATATATATAATAATAGCTATTTAGTAGGTCTCCTTCACTGAATCCTTGTGATCTGGCCATTTAGCCCATTTGAAAAACAGTACCACTCAGAGGCAAAACAGCCCAACCCCTGAATAGGCTCACAATGCATGAAAATCTCATTTCCTATATCACTGAGCAGTCAGAACACTACCCTGAAAGATGCAAAGCTCTGTGTATTGAGTCATCATGATGCTAGCCAAGACTGTCACACTACCATCATGAAAATGATCCCTTTTTATGATGTTACAACAGTTGTGGTGAATTCCTTGCTCTCACCAGATGAACACATTGATAATATATTCAAACTGAATCTGAACTTAAGTGGGAAGAGTACATTTCCCTAATGCCCTGCCATGTAAAGGCGATAAAAAAAAGCTTTTCAATTTGAAGGGGTAAAGGGAACACATTGTGGTGTTTGCTCATATAGACATTATTCATGCAGCCTCCTATACACAGTATGTCTTGAAACGGTATCTTTCTTGCAGCTGACAGCTCACAAGACAGTTGCTAGCTATAATTTCCCTATGCCACCTTGCTAGCAAAGACAGCCATCATCCTTAGCAGTTGTAGTTTCGGTTTCTTAAAACTGTTTCCAAAATCTTGAGAAGACATCCTGTAGTACACTAAGGCCCTGAGTACTTTAGTCTAGGATTGACTCACTTTTATTCTATACTGGTTTCCATAAATTAAGGTACAACTGTATGTTACATCAAAGGGAAGCTAAGGTCAAAGCTCTATAACTTCTAAAATAAGTTTTTAATTTTGAAAAATGCATTAGCAGATAAAGATATACACCTGTTGGTGATATGTTGAATAAATATAGAAGAACAGCTTTCATTACCCCGATGACATCTGAACCCACAACCTCCTGATAACATGTCGGGTACACTGGCTGCCAAACAATCACCCTTTATTAGTGGCTTTAAGCATTGTACTATAAAGTTAGTCATTGGAAATATATCTGACTGTAATTGAAGACTCGGGTCTAGAAGGCACTCTCTAGGTTAGTGCACACAACCAGCCTGCATCAAATCTCAGGAGGTGTGGTATTTTTTTGAAGCAAGCATGCTGGTATCAAGCATAAGGATTCATGTTGAAAAATAGGAAATCACAGATATGCACCTGTTGCTGATATGTTGAATAAATGCAGAGGAAAAATTGTCAATAGCTGTTTGACATTAATACTTATGCTTGATGCCTGTCTTGTTGGCTTTAAAAAAATGCCATGCCTCTTGATGTGAGCTGGTTTCGTACATTAACTTGGAGAGTGCCTTTTAGACCAGAGTTTTCAGTTACAGTCAGGTACATTTCCAATTACTGACTCTATGGTATAATGCTTAAAGCCACTGATATAGAGGATGATTGTTTGGTGGCCGGTAGCCCAGCGGTCAGAACAGCAACATGTTACCAGGAGGTCATGGGTTCAAATCCCACCTGGCTAATGACAATTTTTCCTCTATATATTTCATTCAGTATTTAATGAGTTATGGAAGTTTGAATATTTAACAACAGCAATGCTAGTCACAAAACTTGAATTCAGGAGTTAATTAAAATATGATAATAAGTGTGTATTTTAGAAGTTTGTGTAAAGAATTCTTTCACTATTCATCAGTTTTGCATAAGTTTCTTAACACTGGCATTACTGATGTTAAATATTCAAACTTCCATAATTAATTAAATCATCACCCTCAAGCAACCATGGGCTACAGAGGTCCATTCAGACCAGGCAGTTTAGTTCTCCAAGCATATCTTTCCTGAGTTACATCTGCTGCATCTGGCCACTGCATACCAATTCTAACAAGATCCTGTTTGGCATTGTCTGCCCACCGCATCCTAGATCTCCCCTTCTTTCTGAGGCCTTTAGGCACACTGTTCATAACCCTATTCATCATCATCCTCAAGTAGCCATGAACTACAGAGGTCTAACCAGACAGTGCAATTTACTTCTCCAAGCAAATCTGTCCTGAGCTACATCTACTGCATCTGGCCTCACTGCACACCAATTCTAATAAGGTCCTGTTTGACATTGTCAGCCCATCACACCCTAGGTCTCCCCCTCTTTCTGAGGCCTTTGGGCACATGTTCATAACACTATTCGCCAATCTATAATTATCCATACAGGCAACATGGCCAAACCAATGGAGTCTCTCTCTGCACAATATGCTGCTTAAAGGAGGTTGCCGACTCCTTTGCCTAACCTCCTCATTACTTACTTACAAAGTTGAATCACCTAATACCCAAGATACTGCGTAAGCATCTAGAATCAAAAGCATCTAGTTTTTTGTTATCTTGTTTATAAAGCGCCCAAGCTTCACTACCGTAACTAATCCTAGAAAGAACCAAACTATTATACAGTCTAATTTTAGTTTTAAGGTGTATACGTCTATTTCTCCACACTCTCCATAGATTCTTAAAAGTCCCGGCAGCAATCCCAATTCGTCTGTTAATCTCATGCCACACATCACCATTATCTGTTACATAGCTCCCAAGATAATTAAACTGTGACACCTGCTCAAGACTGCAACCATTCAGATTAACTGAATAACAGCTTCGCCTGACCAATTTTCATCACTTTACTTTTCTCTCTGTTTATAACCAAACCTACTCTGCTACCAGTCTCATTAACAGCTCGAATGAAAAAGTTAATCTCATTAACGTCATTTGTCAAAAGAGCTAATAAATCATCAGCATAATATAAATCAAAAAATTTAGTATCTCCAGCCCATTTAAGGCCAAAATCTTTCCCTTGCAGTGAATTTTACACGACATAATAAGTAAACTAAAGAGAAAAGGAGACAAAATGCACCCTTTTTGAACATCAAAAGTAATGCTAAACCAATTGTTACAGGACTTACCAACTCTCACACACAACTCAGTATTATTATAAAGAGCTTTCATTATATTAACTAACTTGTGAGGTATACCATATGATCCTACAATCAACTACAAATTATGACGATCAACAGAATCGAGAGCCTGTTTGAAATCAACAAAGCTAGCAACCAAAGATTTCTAAAACTCTAAACATTTCTCAAGAATCTAAGTGAAAATATCTGATCCACACATCCCCTACCACTTCTCAATCCACATTGCTCATCGCACAAGTGCCTGTCAACCAGATTCTTAATTCTACTTGGCACAATCAGGCAAAATTCTTTCCCTGGAACAGAGAGTATGCTGATACACCTATAGTTATCGCAAGAACTGCAGTCACCTTTTTTGAAAATAAGGATAATAATAGTTCTGGTAAAATCCTTAGTAACCATGCCTTTATTATAAAAGATATTCAAAATTTCAGTCATCCAAGTGGTAACTGAAACATTCCCAGCTGTAAACATTTATGTAGTAATTTCATCTACCCCTGGAGATTTATGAAGTTTAAGTTTAGAAATAGCCAAAATAACTTCAGATTGTGTTATAGGGCCAACATTAAAGCCACCAATGCATCCATCATCATTACAATGTGAGTAGAACTAACCAACATTGTTTAGAACATCACTGAAATGCTCAGCCCACCTAGCCAAGACAGAATCCTCACCTTCTATAACCTTACCTTGTTTATTCTTCAATCCCTGTATAACTGTTCGTTTTCCACCACACAAAACATTAATTGTCTGGTACAGCTCTCTGCTGTTGTGCTGTCTAACTGCTTCCTCGGCTTTGTCAGCCAAACCATCAAGCCAAAGATTCTTATCAGCAGCTAACTGATCCTTTAGATGTTTATTAAGCTCTCTGTAATGCTTTCCATTATAACTAGTAAGGTTGAGTTGGGTTGTTTTACCTCTGAGCGGCACTTTTTTGCACACCATGGGCTAAATGGCCAGGTCACATGGACCCCGAAGGCTCAGAGAAGGTTGGGTGAGGGGACCCACTGCAACAGCTTTTAGGAGACAGATGGTAGCCGTCAAGGCCATCCAGCGTGTTCTTTAACGTGCACAGGGTATGGCTCTCCCGCACACAGGGCCACGGTTTAACATCCCATCCGATGGACGGCGGCCTTTCCAAGCCCATTGGTGTCCCCTACTGACTGTGGGCAGGGCGAGGAATTTTGCGGAGATAAATCTCAACGCTGACCCAGCTGGGGCTCGAACCTGGGAACTACAGATTATTAGCCTGGCGCGAACTAGTAAGGTATTGATTAACCCTTCCAGTGTCCACACTGAAAAACAGGTTTCTATCCAGGAGCCAAGCTTTTTTCTGCCTATGCTCAGCTCAAAAAAACTTTTAACTTTAGAACTTTTTTTTTTTTGCCAAATAACTAATTAAAGGAATTATGGCATGTTGAATGGTAGATAGGTAGTCACTGGAAGGAGAGCTATGCACCAATCCTTTGTGATGATGCATGCCAGGCCTAGCACCTAATGTCCGAACCTACCTTCTTGTGAAGACCGTTAGTTCCTTTCAAAAGAGATACTCTCTTGTGGAAGGAAACGGAAGAGGGGGGGGGGGGCTGCCAGATTAGTGTGGTCTACTGATATGGACAACTATGGCTACTTTTCTTTCTTTTTCTACCATGATGAGTGGTCAACCACACAGGGTCCTGGTGCTGACCATATAAACCTACTGGACTGATATAAGGCTCTGAGCTTGATTATGAATCCTGAATTTGCTGCACTGGTGGGCTTCTGTGGAAGGAAAATCTGCTGTGTTTTCTGTTTGTTTGTGGGTTGACAGCCAAAAGTGAATAGATTCACAGGATATGTATGTTTATCAGCTGGTGGATAATCCTGAGCAGAGGTCATCGCAGGCACCTGAACTCTTTGCTTCTACTGGCATCATCAAATTCAAATTGGAGAAAGTCTTCCAGTGTAGATGGCTTCAGCCTTTAGTGATGGGGGAACGGGTCTTTGCCCCATGTCTGCGATTAGGGGGCTGTTTGATATTGTCGGCATTCCCTCTCTCAATAAACATAGTTTCTATAAACATCCCACTAACCATTTTCTCTCCATAGGTAGTTGGAATGTGAGGACTCTGCACAGAGCTTTTTCTCTTGATGTCCTCACACAAGAATTCCACCATTATAATTTAGATATTCTTGGCTTGCAAGAGACCAGATGGACAGATAAAGGTCAGATTCTTAAAAATAATCTTAAATTTCTCTTTTCAGGGAGGGACGACAATAAGCATCACCAAGGCGTGGGTCTGCTTCTCAGCAGACATGCTAGTGATGCTCTTCTAGGATATGAGTGCATTAATGAAAGGTTTCTTACAGCTTAATTTCAGACAAGCATTAAAGACTTGAATGTTATCTGCTATTATGCCCCCACTGAGGATGTCGATGAGAAGGATAGGTTTTACAGACAACTTCAGGATATTTTGAATTCTGTCAAGAAAGGAGATATTACCCTTGTTCTAGGTGACTTCAATGCCAAAGTTGGTACTGACTCTGATCTTTGGGGAGGAGTGATAGGCTCTTTTGGTATTGCTAGCTGCAATGGCTCCTACAGGTACAGTACTATGCGAATTAGTTGGGACAAGCGAAGCCTGGAGAACCTCGTCGATCTGGCCACATCCAACCATCCCCCAAACACTCACCCAAGGTCATGATTTGAAGATGTTTCACAGGTTCCGGGCCACAGACTCTTCACCCCATTAAAGGAATGATGGACAGCAAAAAGTACATAGGCGTTCTGGAGGAGCTGTTTCCTAACGGTGATGGGGATTTCAACAGGATCTGGCTCCATGCCACAATTCTAAGCTTGCTAAGAGCTTCTTTACCCAGCAATATTTGAAGGTATTGGAGTGGCCAGGAAATTCACCCGATCTAAACCCCATTGAAAATTTGTGGGCCATTCTTAAAGTGCGCATATCTAAGACGGATTGCACGAAGAAAACCAAAATGATAGAAAGTGTCATGAAAGTGTGGTACCACTACCCTGAAGTGAAGGAGATGTGTGGAAAGCTAGTGGCATCAATGGTTGAGAGGGTGAAAGAAGTAATTAAAGCTAAGGGAGTCACATTCATTATTAACTACACTATTAAAGAAATAAATATTTTAGTTGTGTCTTTGTTACTGCATTTTCCTATTGTCCCAACTAATTTGCATAGTCATCATCATCATCCTCAAGCAGCCATGGGCTACGGAGGTCCAACCAGACCATGCAATTTAGTTCTCCAAGCAAGTCTATCCTGAGCTACATCTACCGCATCTGGCCACTGCACACCAATTCTAACAAGGTCCTGTTTGACATTGTCTGCCCACCGCATCCTAGGTCTCCCCCTCTTTCTGAGGCCTTTAGGCATACTGTTCATAACCCTATTCATTATCATCATCCTCAAGTAGCCATGAGCTACAGAGATCCAACCAGACAGTGCAATTTACTTCTCCAAGCAAATCTGTTCTGAGCTACATCTATTGCATCTGGCTACTGTACACCAATTCTAATAAGGTCCTGTTTGACATTATGTCAGCCCATCACACCCTAGGTCTCCCCCTCTTTCTGAGGCCTTTGGGCACACTGTTCATAACCCTATTCACCAATCTATAATTATTCATACAGGCAACATGGCCAAACCAATGGAGTCTCTCTCTGCACAATATGCTGCTTAAAGGAGGTTGCAAACTCCTTTGCCTAACCTCATCATTAGTTGCAAAGTTGAACCACCTAATGCCCAAGATACTGTATAAGCATCTGGAATCAAAAGCATCTAGTTTCCTGTTATCTTGTTTACAAAGTGTCCAAGTTTCACTACCAGTTATGGTAGTGAAACTTAGCAAAACCCTAGAAAGAACCAAACTATTATACAGTCTAATTTTAGTCTTTAGGTGTATATGCCTATTTTTCCACAATCTACATATTCTTAAAAGTCCCGGCAGCAATCCCTATTCATCTGTTAATCTCATGCCGCACATCACCATTATCTGTTACATAGCTCCCAAGATAATTAAACTGTGACACCTGCTCAAGATTGCAACCATTCAGATGAACTGAATCACACCCTGCCTGACCAATTTTCATCACTTTAGTTTTCTCTGTTTATAACCAAACCTACTCTACTACCAGTCTCATCAACAGCTCGAATGAAAGAGTTCATCTCATCAACATCATTTGCCAAAAGGGCTAAATCATCAGCATAATCTAAATCAGAAATTTTCGTATCTCCAGTCCATTTAAGGCCAAAATCTTTCCCTTGAAATGAATTTCGCATAAATAATCAATAACCAAACCAAAGAGAAAAGGAGACAAAATGCACCCTTGTCAAACACCAGAAGTAATGCTAAACCAATTGCTACAGGACTTACCAACTCTCACACACGACTCAGTGTTATTATAGAGAGCTTTCATTATGTTAAGTAACTTGTCAGGTATACCATATGATCTCACAATTAACCACAAATTATGATAATCAACAGAGTTGAAAGCCTTTTTGCAATCAACAAAGCTAGCAACCAAAGGTTTCTGAAACTCTAAACATTTCTCAAGATTCTGCCTAAGTGAAAATATCTTATCCACACATCCCCTACCACTTCTGAATCCACATTGCTCATCACGAAATTAACTGTCAACCAGATTCTTAATTCTATTAAGTACAATCATGGAAAGAACTTTACTTGGAACTGAGAGTAGGCTGATACCCCTATAGTTATCACAAGAACTGCGATCACCTTTTTTGAAAATAGGGATAACAATAGCTCTGGTAAAATCCTTAGGAACCATGCCTTTATCATAAAAGATATTCAGAATTTCAGTCATCCAAGTGGTAACCGTAACATTCCCAGCTCTAAGCATTTCTGTAGTAATTTCATCTACCCCTGGGGATTTATGTAGTTTAAGTTTAGAAACAGCCAAAATAACTTCAGATTGTGTTATAGGGCCAACATTAAAGCCACCAATGCATCTATCATCATTGCAAAAAATGGGAATATAACTAACCACATTGTTTAGAATATCACCGAAATGCTCAGCCCACCTAGCCATGACAGAATCCTCACCTTCTTTAACCTTACCTTGTTTATCCTTCAATCCTTGTATACATGTCCGTTTTCTACCACACGAAACATTACTATCTGGTTACTATCTGGTACAGCTCTCTGCTGTTGTGCTGTCTTAACTGATTCCTCAGCTTTGTCAGCCAAGCCATCAAGCCAAAGATTCTTATCAGTAGCTAACTGATCCTTTACACATTTATTTAGCTCTCTGTAATTCTTTCTATTAGAACTAGTAGGGTACTAATTAAGGACATTCCTGCAGTTCCTTCTTTCTGAAATAAGCTCAAGTGCCTTATCACTTAAATAATTCTGCCTCCTCTGCTCCTTTTTTCCTGAAAAGTACTGTTAGTTTCCAAAAAAGCCTGTTTAAATTGTCCCATTCTTCCTCAACTTCAGTATTAAGCAAACCATGACTGTCATAATGACTAAATAACCTATCATTGTAAGCTTTGGCTATAACTGGGTCTTTCAGAGCTTCAGTATTAAAAGTAAATTTTTAACCCTAACACAACACTTTTTAAGTTTGAGTTGCAAGACACTTTTAAAACGGTAATGGTCAGATCCAATTTCAGCTCCCCTATATGACCTGGTATTCCTAACAGAACTAGCCCATTTGCTGTTAATTAATATATAATCAATCATATTCTTATGCAGCCTATCGGGTGAAACCCATGTTTGCTTATGTATGTCGCGGTGTTTATAATAAGTGTTAGTTATTCTGAATCCATTGAGTTTACTTACCTGTAGGAGATGTTGCCCATTGCCATTGCAGCTACCAATACCAAAAGGGCCTATTACTCCTCCCCAAAGGTCAGAGTCAGTACCAACTTTGGCATTGAAGTCACCAAGAACAAGGGTAATATCTCCTTTCTTGACAGAATTCAAAATATCCTGAAGTTGTCCAGAAAACATTGGCATCCTCAGTGGGGTCATAACAGCAGATAACATTCAAGTTTTTAATGCTTGTCTGAAATTTTGCTGTAAGAAACCTTTCATTAATGCACTCATATCCTAGAAGAGCATCACTAGCATGTCTGCTGAGAAGCAGACCCACGCCTTGGTGATGCTTATTGTCGTCCCTCCTTGAAAAGAGAAATTTAAGATTATTTTTAAGAATCTGACCTTTATCTGTCCATCTGGTCTCTTGCAAGCCGAGAATATCTAAACTATAATGGCGGAATTCTTGTGTGAGGACATCAAGAGAAAAAGCTCTGTGCAGAGTCCTCACATTCCAACTACCTACGGAGAGAAAATGGTTAGTGGGATGTTTAAAGAAACTATATTTATTGAGAGAGTGAATGCCGACAATATCAAACAGCCCCCTAATCGCAGACATCGGACAAAGACCCTGTTTTCCCACCACAAAAGGCTGAAGCCATCTACACTGGGAGAATTCCTTCAATTTGATGATGCCAGTAGAAGCAAAGAGTTCAGGTGCCTGCGATGACCTCTGCTCAGGATTATCCACCAGCTGATAAACATATCCTATGAATCTATTCTCTTGGGGTTGTCAACCTACAAACAAACAGAAAACAGCGGAAGATTTTCCCTCCACAGACGCCCACCAGTGCAGCAAAATCAGGATCCATAATCAAGCTCAGAACCATATATCTGTCCAGTCCAGTGGGTTTATATGGTCAGCACCAGGATCCTGTGTGGTTGACCACTCCTCAGCAGGGTAGAAAAAAAAAAGAAAAGTAGCATAGTTGTCCAGATTAGTAGGCCACACTAATCTGGCAGCCCTCCCCTTCCATTCACTTCCACAAGAGAGTATCTCTTTTGAAAGGTACTAACTGTCTGCACCACGAGAAGGCGGGCTCGGACATTAGGTGCTAGGCCTGGCCGGTTCTATGCATCATCACAGGGTATTGGTGCATAGCTCTCCTTCCAGTGACTACCTAGCTACCATTTACATACCAGGAATGTTATACTGTATTAGAAATCAAGTGTCTTGCTGTGATGGTCCACCCATTCACTTTTACTTTTACCTAACCAGTTTTGCTTTATTTACGTTATATTTGTCATTTTTGGGATTATTATTTCATTTTTGGACTAATTGCAATTCTTACTTCCAAGCCGTAGAAGTTGTGCATGCACAACTCGAACTTTTAATTGTCAGCCACTAATGCGCGCGTATAGGACACAACCCCTCATGTCATAGCTAGCACGATTATGCAAATGTTTTCCCGATGTGCAACAGATGTGTTAGATTTGTACGCTGCATGTATAACTAAGTGGCATTGGGTCACAGACTCAGTAGAAATGTAGGAATGAGAAGTAGTAGAGAGAATTGTTAGTATAGTAGAGTGTTGAGTAAGGAGGAGTATTGTTAGGAGTCAGCTGAAATATGTTGAAGTAGTATGTTGAATCACTATGTGTGTGTATATAGAAGGAGTTGTTAGTAGAGATTTAGATAGATGCGAGTTGTTATTACTCCAACTTTTTGTATTCATCAACTGAATTTGGTGAGTCTGAATTTTTCGAAAATAAACTTTGTTTGTTCTAAAAACTTTTGAATTTTTGCTATTTTTCTCTTGAGCAACGTTAATTGATTTTTGATTAGATTTAAACTTTAATTGAACTTGACAATCCTTTTTGAATTCTTACTTGATAAGTAACGCTAGATAAATACCTAACGAACCCTATTTCAACTCTATTTGGCAAGTTAATATTGCCTGGCACCTGACAAGTTATCCGGAATTTTGAATAAATTTGGATCAGACAAAAGGTCCAACTTGAAAAGTTAATAATCTTTGGATCATTGCATTGTCCCCCACCTCCCCTCTTTTACACTTTTTTGACTTAGTTTAGTTTTTTGCCCCCCTACCTCCTCCTCCTTTTGCACTTTTTTTACTCAGTTGTTTCTTGCCTGCCCCCTCCCCACACACACACACACCTCTTATTTTTTTCTAGATCCAGGCCTGCTACTGGCTTTGAAGTTAGTTTTATTGAATTGCCAAATAATATTTTTTTGAAGAGAAATCAAGCCTCTCAATATTTTTACATAAAATGCTCTTTTTCTATGTGTATATATAAAGCTTAGACCTGGTCTAGTGGTTACCATACTTAACTACTAAACAAGCCTAGTAGAGCTTCTGGGTTATATTTGTACTTTGTGTAGAGGAGTATCTTCTTCCCTTTTTTTTTTTAAATAAGGGTTTTTTGTATTTTTTCATGTTTTGAATATTTTTATTTGTGATATAAATAATCATAAAGATATGTATATAAATATTACTTCAATAATAAATCGACATTAAAAAATGCATTTATTTTGTACCTGCTCTTATTGCCTCAGGGGTGACCCACTTGCAAATTTTGCAGTTATAATGTGCATCAGTAATATGCATATTGCAAGGAATTATGGAGTCATAGATCCAGTTTTGATTTGATATTTAAAATTTGCATATGGTGTTCTTATAGAAGCATTTTTGGGGATATTGTTAAAATTAAATTATTGACAAAAATGCTATTATCTTTTGTTGATCAGTGTACTTTTCAAGATATATTATCCTTTGATTTTTAATACCAGTGTAGTTTGGTTCTCTCCAAAGTTTGCAGTGATAATGAATCTTGGATTCTGCACAAAATATGAGAATGTTTGATGTCTTTGACTCCAGATGTTTACACGGCATCTTGTATTAGTGGTTTGAGTATGGGAAAAAATGGCAAGGTTGTATGAAAAGGCCATCAGTGTGATATATGAATGTTTCATATATTCTTTTCTGTTGAGAACTAACTATTTGATCAACCCTTTGCTGTGTATATTGCTCATCTTTAATAATTATTTATATTATCAACCTGAGTAAAAAATGGTTGTGATAAAAATGTTATGCATATATTAATTTGTTAAAATATTTTCAGTATTCAGGAAGCTTTTGAAGAGTATACTAAAATACTGAAAAATAATTTCATAATCCGGAAAAGAGCAGCTGAAGAGAAGTAAGTTCACTCTTATGCTTGTTTTCATTATTCAGTATTTTTAAATATTTTAAAGCATTCTATGTAATCCTAAATAGCACAGGTTTTTGGTGAAAAATAATTATGATTATATACTAAGCTCTCCTCTCAAAGCCTTGTACTAAATATCTATATAGAGTAATAATTCAGAAATATTTGTTACAGATATTGCATAATTTTTCTTTATTGAGGTTGAAGCCAAATATGTAAGTCAGTGTGTATAGATAGATTTATATCTTCATTTTATATATTAAATGAACTACTACAAACTTAGCCAAAAAGTTTTGATTTTCAGGCATTCGAAATATTTTATTTTTTACTGATTTTGTCCATTCTAAATAAATTACTTATTTCACGGGGGGGTCGACCTTAATGAATTCTATCACATATTAAAGCATGTGACGTCTCCAATGTCATGGACTACCTTAAACATGGCTCCAAAAACAGGAATGAAAATTGTGGTTGATGTTTATCAGTCATATAGCAAATGAAAGTTTCTGAAGGTTGGTGTTTTTAGTGACAAAGAAAAAATTTAAATAAATTTTTTTAAAATTTGAAATACCTATGGCAAACAGCTGCTTCAGAGGGTATATTTATTTATTTATTTATTTTTATTTTATCTTCAAATAACACCCTAAAAAGTAGAAAACAAAACTAAAACTTAACTGTGGTGTAATCAGTCGTGGAATTTGTATTCACTTCAAAGGAAGATAGGGCACCAATTTACCAACTCAGCAAGATTGCCAGCATCCTACCTTCCTTTGAAGTGAATACAAATTCAGTGACTAATTGCACCACTGACATGCTTCAGTTTTATTTTCTAATTTTTAAGGTGCATATGAGAAGACAGGTGAATTTTAAATTTTTTAATTTATTTATATTTTAAATTTATTTTAATTGTTTTATTTTAAATTATATTTGATTTATATTTTATCTTTTAAAACTGTGCTTCATTGCATTATAATAAATGCAATAATTCTTCTCAAAATTGTTATCATGCACAAATGAAAAGCAACATATTCAGTTAAAAGTTAACCTTTTTTTTCTTTTAATAATTAATGTTAGTAGTCCTTAATAAATAAATCACTATTTAATAAATATAAAATCCTTATTCAATTCAATTTTGTCATGAGCTATTTTTTTTTACAATGAAAATGCTTAGAGGGTTACTTTTAGAGGTATCCACACAATTTCGGCAAAGCAGGGGGCAAAATCAAAATGAATGAATTTTACCAATGTTGGGATAGGAAGCTGAAATGCAGTTTTTAAGTTCACATCATTTGTTTTTCATATTTGTTTTTTAAAATATACAATATATTGAGCTGGAATGAATAATATAAATAATAAATTCACATCAATATTGTTTTCTGAAGTATTTTGCCTATTTTGTAAATTTCCATTCATGCATAGGTCTGTAAATGGTAACTAGGCATAAATAGGAAGGAGAGCTGTGTAACAATCCCCAGTGATGATGCATAGAACTGCCATCTAATGTCTGACTCCATCTTCTTGTGGTGCAAGCTATTAGTACCTTTCAAAAGAGATATTCTCTTTTGGAAAGGAATACTTTGAAAAAAGTTCAGGCATTTTGCCAACTGTGCCGAGTCATATCAAGTCAAATTTGGAATTTAAAAAAAAAACTAATCAACTGAAATATATCATGTTATATACAAAATTAAACAGAATTTAAATGTGAATTTTTTGAAAATAAATATTTAAGTAAATTTTAAAGCATAGTATTTTTAATAAGACTTTTTTACAGTATTAAGGTAAAATAATTGGACTATGCAATTTAAGGCGTAATTTTGGATAACCTGATGAATAAAAATAGTTAAAATATATATTCATCGATAGTAAATTTCTTCTCGACTATTATAATATTTACATGAAATATGGTTTTTATTCATCCCCCCCCCCCCAGTGTAGTATATTTTGAAACTAGCCAGCATTATACTAAGTTACTTGGATTACTCACATTAATGATATTTTCTGTCCAGTTTAGGAAATGGAGGAACAGTTTCTGACTGCTTTTTTTTTACTAAACATTACGGATTTTTTTCTTTGGTTGTTAAATTGATCTTTGTTAAGTGTTGCACAAAAGTCAAATCGTTTGTATCTTCAGAGTGGCACGATGTGCAGTGAGTTTTCTGAAGTCAATTTTTCAAAAACCAGTTCTTCGAAAGTCAATTGTTTGAAAATCAGTTCTTCAAAAGTCAATTGTTTTAATGGCTAGTTTTTCAAAATTCAGTTTTTCAAACAACTTTATTAAATAACGAATTTTTTGAAAAAGGATTTTTTTTTTTAAACAAGGGCTTGTCTACTTATTGCATAAGAGAATTTTTTTGCTGTTAGAGATAAATTAAAAATTCTTTTTGGGTTGGATATTATTCATGAAATATGACATTTGCATTTTCAAAAATTTCCAATAACTTTAATTGCACCCTTTAACAGTGGAATTTTTTGAAAATCACAAAATTTTAAACAAATATTATATAAATAATTGTGTGGCTTGCTTTTCCATTTCATTGGGAAGCAAGCCACTAAACCTTTCCAGTCAGGGGAACCATCAGCGAACAATGAATGGACGATCGAGTGACATGTACATTAGCAGGTTATTGAGGATCGTCCCCAAAGTTACCGTAAAATGTTGTCTAGTGTTGAAATTATTAACAAAATTTTGGAAATTTTATATACTTTGAAACATTTTAGTTAATCTTGGCCACAAATATTAAATGCTTGCTTTCAAAGGGAAGGAAATTTTTGTTTTCAGCTTTTAGCACCCTCTAACAATGTAATTTCAAAGTATATGATGATCAGAAAATTGCAAAGAGCATAATTTAACTTTTACTAATAATTAAAAAGAAAATTAATAATTAATAAGAAATCTATGTCGAAATTTTCAAGTTCCGACCATAAATATATTGTTTGCATTATTCATTAAAAATGCTGGCAATCCAACTATTAGAGAAAGCTATAGAACGTTTTTATTTCAGCCTTTTAGCACTCTCTAACAGTGTAAATTTGAACTAATGGATGATTGGGAAAATGAAAATAGTAATATTTTATTAGTATCTGCAGCTGGATCTAAAATTGGAGGGGAAGGGTCCATACCATCCTCTTTGAGAATATTAATCAAAAAAGTGCTGAAAGAATTTTAATTATACACTGGTAGAAATTGAAAAAAAGAGCACCAAGAAGGAATTCCTTTAGGAATGTCATATTATAATATGTTAATTATTAAGGGTAGCAGCAACCATGATCCAAGATTGAAAGTCATTGGATGAAATAATGATCTGAGGATTACAATATGCAAATGTACACAGTGCATATTTAACCTTCCAGTGTCCAGCCTGAAAAACAGGTTTCTTTTCAGGGGCCAAGCTATTTTATGCCTATGCTCAACCAAAAAAAACTTTTTAACTTTAGAACTTTTTTGCCAAATAAGTAATGAAAGGAACTATGGCATGATGTATGCCATATTAATCAGCATTTCATTCTATATTTTCTGAAATATAATATTTAACGAAAAAGACCATATGTTTCATTATAATAGAATTTTTTTTAGAGTCGTGCAATAAAAATATGCATCTGGCAACATAAAAAAAAAACAAACTAATAGACAGAAATGATTACAATGCACATGAATAGAATGACTATATATTTCTGAATAAACAAAAAAATTACTTTCTTGGTTTTAAGTAAATATTTTTTCCATTTTGTAATTTTTTTCTCGGTACCTACTTTGAGAAAATTCCAGGCTTTGAGCAAATTGTGCTGATTCAGATAAACAAGTCAGCTTTAGAATTTAAAAAAAAAATAACCAATCAACAGAAATAGGTCATGTTATATACCAAATTAAACAGAATTTAATTACGAATTTTATGAAAATAAATAATATAAAAAAATTTGCAAACATATTGATTTTAATAAGCCTTTTTCAATGTGATATGGTGAAAAAAAAAATCTCACACTATACAATTAAGGCTTCATTTTGGAAAACCTGCTGAATAAAAATAGTTAAATTATATATTTAACAATAGGACATTTCCTCCCGAATAATATGATATTCAATCTGAAATATGATTTTTATTTCTTTTAATGATTCTTTTCAGTATCGTATATTTTAAACACGACCAGTGTTATACAACATGACTTGGCATTCTCACATTCACAGGATTTTCTAAAATGGTTATGAAATAGAAAAAAAAATTCCTTGGCTGCTTTTTTTTTCTACTAAACATTATGAATTTTTTCTTTGGTGTTGAAGTTTGGTGATCTTGGCTAAGTGCAGAAAGATTTGTGTACCTAGGACCAGCCCTTCTCGAAATTGCCCTCCCAAATGATGGCTGATTTCCGTAGCAAGGAAGTCTATTTGCTTCCGTGTCCAAAACATTCAATTTCAGAAAACAGTACAAGCTCAAAGTTTTTTTATTAAAAAAACAAGAAATAATAAAGGAAAAATTACATATAACCTAATGGGATGTTAAATAAAATATCCGCAACAACTTTTAAGTCGGCCTCCAATCTAGCACAACCCGTAAAGATCGATAAAACAGCCGAATGAAGATCGCTACTAACGGAAGTAAATATGCAGAAATAAATTTGCTTTCATATCCAAGACCTCATTTATTTTCAGAAAATGATACTATTATTAAAGTTTTACTGGAAAAGTAATAATAAAATAAAAATTAACATATAGCCTAATGCGATGTTGAAATATCCACAGCCACAAGTTGTAGGCCGGCCATATGTTATAACATAACTATGAAAAACTCAATACTTATCAATCGGCCAAATGATCGCTATTTTCCGAAAATAAATCTACTGAAATAAAAACTAAGGTTTAAATATAAAGAAAATACTAACTTGACAAAGAGTATCTACAATATGCTGGACCAAAACTGGAAAAAAAAAAATAGTACACCGAACAATGGAGATATGTGTCAGCCATCTGCCTATTGTTTGCCTCAGTTAAGCATAACTAATTAAATACAGGTGCAACCAGAATTTCTAAGAAGGATATGTTTACTTCCAGTTTCGATTTCAAGGTGGGAAAGATGCATAGAATGCTGGGAAAAATGATAAAAATGACTTGGAATATTGAAATACATTTATGACAGAAACGAGTGTGAAAATGGAAAAAAAATGGCGGTATTTTGTAATTACTTTCAAAATCTACGAAAATAAGTTTTTTTTGTTAATTTATAGGAGGTTTTCGAAAATTTAAGGAAAAATTTGTTGATAATAGCTCAAATCAAACGTGAGCTTAAATCAGAAGGTTGCTTCAGCAAATAGGAACGTTAACAAGCAAATCAGCTATACCGTTTAGTGCTTCTAAAAAATGGCAATCAGATGGCTTTATAAAATTATTTATATTGTAGTTTAGTAAAATATGCATAAATTTAAAAAACAAAATATTATTTTTGAAGCCTGAGTTATATATTTTTATAAGATATATATATATAAATTACAACAGAAATTTTTATTTTTAAAAAATCGATATATTTTTGTTGTACTGAATGCATATACATACTGTTGTTGTTGTTGTTTAACGTTACGTGGTATTGAGAGGTCCTTCTACAGGCTTTCTCAGAATGATAATTTTGGATGTATGTGGGTATTATGTTTTTTATTTTAAATTTAGGGTTCGCGTATGTATTAATATTTTGGTTATCAAAATTATATTTGATATCGTGCAAAGCAGTAAGAGATAGTCGCCCAGTGAAAATTGATATTTTAGGATTTTATGAGTGTTTATGTTTGTATATGCTTTCAGGGAAGCATTCAGAGTTGTTTGGAGGATTAATTTTTCTTTTTAGTTTTTTTTAATGCTTTTTTTTAGTTATTATTCTTTTAGTTTTTTGTTTTATTTATTTTTTTATGCTTTTTTTATATAATATATTTATTTATTTTTATCATTTTTTAAATATTTTTATATAATTTTCCTTTTTATTTTTTTGTTAATTATGTATTATTTTATATATATATATAATTTATTTTATTTTTTTATTTCATTATTTAATATTTATTTTTTTTAATTATTATTGTGCATTTTTTTAATTATTATTCTTATATTTACAATTTAATAATTTTTCTTTATTTTTCCCTGAGTGGTTTTAATTTATTCTTGGGTTATGGAGATAGGAATATTGAATTGAAGACTATTGATCCCCTATTTTATGGTTATTTGGGCCAGTAAGACCTGAGTTAAAGGATTTGAGCCACTTTAGATATGTATATATTTGTTCCCTTATTTCATAGTCCCTCCATTATTTTTCTTTTTTTTATTTATTTATATTTTATGGAATTTTTGGTGTGAGTCTGGATAGAGAACAGAGTGAGGGTCCCTTCGGGAACATGTATGCGAGAGGTAAGTTGAGAATTGAAGAAAAATCTTTATGAAGGACATGAAGAGACGATAGTAGAGGGTAAAGGAAAGGTGGACTAAATTCTGTTCCAAAATGAGGTGGAAAGAAGGAAAGAAAAGAGAGATTCATAAATTTTGGTTTTGTTTAGAGGGGGGGAGGGGTCCAGAATTACATTCGTTTGAATATCCAAAATGTTTAGGTCAGTGAGTGATTTGAAGAAAGTTTGTCTCTGTGAGGCAGTATTATCACAGTTAAGTAGGATGTGATGAACCGTCTCCGGAACTTTACAATGTCTACAGTTAGGAGAATGTGTGGGTTTGAATTTATGTAGAGTAGGATTAAGAATTGTGGAGTTGGTTCTTAATCTGTGTAGTAATTTGATGTGTTTTCTAGGGAAGGGGAGGTTATCAATTATTGATATATTATGGTTAAGATTAAATCGAAAGTTGTTTTGGATAGAGGCCTGGACCTGAAAGTATTTATTGGTGAGATGTGCTTCAAGTTGTTTTATCTCCTGAGAAGTATTGATATGAAAGTGATAGGTAGGTGATACTATGTGGAGGTTGTGTGCCAGTTTAGCGAGATTATCAACAGTTTCATTATGGTGAATTCCAACGTGGCTGGGAATCCATTGTAAAATAATTGTATTATTATTTGTATGGAGGTTATGTGTTGTAAGAGTGAGGATTTTATGTATGTAGTAGTTATATGAGGTGTATAGAAATTCCTGTGAGAGGGTTTGTATGGCTCCTTTGGAATCTATAAAAATGGTAATGTTTTTGTTGTGTACATATTTAAGGGTCCATTCCAAGGCCTCAATAATGGCAAAGATTTCAGTATGTAGTATGGTGCAGATTGGGGATAATTTGAAAGATAATGAAGTATTGTATTGTGGGATATGAATAGCAGCACTGGCTGATGGTGGGTTTTGAATGACAGAGCCATCAGTATAAATTTTAATATTTTCATTGTATTGTGTGTCAAAGTATGTTTCAGCGAGAGTTTTTACTGCATCATGTGGTAAGTTATGTTTATGTGTGAGAGTGGGTATGTGGGTGGAGAATGTAGGACTAATGAAGCTCCAGTCTGCTATAAGTGGGGGAATATCCCCAAAGTTTTTGATCTGTAGGTGTTTCTTCATTAAAGTGTGGAGGTCAGGAGTGGAATTAATGTGCTTGTAGTCTAATTTGTCTAATTTGGAGGGGGGGGGGGGGGGGGGGGGAGTCTCTGCAATAATAGAGAGAGTGGGTGTGAAGGAGGGAAGGCCAATTGCAATTTTGATGCATTTGTTTTGGATTACATTAAGTTTTTGTATTTTGGTATCTGATATGCCACATAAAAATTCCATACCATATTCTAGTTTTGCTCTAATGAGATTTGTATATAGTTTGATCATATGATATTGTGGTGTGCCATTATTAATAAATGTGAAGTATTTAAGTGTATTTGTTAGTTTAAGTGCCTGAGTGTGTAAATAATCCAGATGGGGAGTCCAGGTGAGTGTTGAGTCCAAGTTTATGCCTAGTATTTTGCATGTATTATGTTGTGGGATGGTCTCATTATTAATAGTGAAATGCAGTGTTGGTTTAGGGTTTCTGTTATGGTGGAAAGGAATGCAAAATGTCTTCTGAGGATTAATTTGTAAGTGCCATTTTTGACAGTAGGTGTATAATTTATTTAGCTGTTTTTGCAATAAAATATGGAGATTGGGTATAGAGTTGTCAGTGGCCCAGAAAGTTATATCATCTGCATAACATGTGTAAGTAACCCTCCTATAGAAGATTTTGTGGATGTCAGCATATACATACGTCATTTGCCCCTCAATTCAGATTCTCCATATGTGTACAGACGAGTTGGACACTGGAAGGGTTAATACAATATAACAACTAGAACTTCAGATGAACAAGAATACATAAAAAAAAAATCTATTCACATCTTAGTATACTCTCAAACTATAAAATTGTAATTATAAGTTCACTCTTTGAAAATAAATATCGAAACTCCAAAGGTTGAACAAGAAATTAAACATTTCAAAATCTCAAAGTATATAAATCACAATAAAGTGACTTTAAGTTCTTCAGTCTTCTTCTATTCCAGAGAAGAAATAAAACATAAATC
The DNA here is from genome assembly GCA_038380435.1 of Ryuthela nishihirai. Taxonomy (NCBI): domain Eukaryota; kingdom Metazoa; phylum Arthropoda; class Arachnida; order Araneae; family Heptathelidae; genus Ryuthela; species Ryuthela nishihirai. The sequence continues at coordinate 82,033,311 of JAWZYU010000011.1, read as the reverse complement.
ATTAAGTGCCACAGTGGAAGAACTATTTATATACTTAAATTTTCGTTGTTGGCACTCCGTTACGATAAATCAATATCCAGTTGGTTCCCGGTGACATCCTTCCCTCATCAATCGACAAGCTAGGTAAAGGCACTGATGATCTGGTTGGTGATGTCATCTCTTCTATGTTGACTGCTTCATAGCCGGTTGTCACTCTGCAGTCTCTGGTCATTTCGTCGACATCTCGTTACACTTTTGACGTCGATAGAACAGCTGAATCTGGCTTTATCATCTTTTCTTCTCTCGTCTGTTTGGTAGTGGTTCATCATCATCATCATCAGAGACATCATTTTCCTGGTTTTGTTGTGGAGCATCTAGTTTATTTGAGACTTCTGATCTGGAAAATTCTATGGAACTTTTATACTGTTTAATGATTACGATATTAAAGTATCCTATTGAGGCATTAGTGGCTATATTGACCAGTTCATACAACAAATGAGAAAGTTTCTTCCTTGCAATATATGGCCCAGCATGTAATGGCGCAAATTGCTTTATGAATCCTCTTTTTTTATCACTTTTATGATGTGTTTTATCAAGACCTTATCACCTATTTTAAATTCTATATGTTGTCGTCTTTTGTTATAATCCTCTCATTGCTTTTGTTGTGCTCTATGCACCAATCCCCTGTGATGATGCATAGAAGCGAACAAGCCTAGCACCTAATGTCCGACCCCGCCTTCTCGTGGTGCAGACCATTACTACCATTCAAAAGAGATACTCTCTTATGGAAGTGAATGGAAGGGGAGGGCTGCCAGATTAGTGTGGCCTACTGATCTGGACAACTATGGCTACTTTTCTTTTTTTTTTCTACCCTGCTGAGGAGTGGTCAACCACACAGGGTCCTAGTGCTGACCATATAAACCCACTGGACGACAGATATATGGCTCTGAGCTTGATTATGGATCCTGATTTTGCTGCACTGGTGGACTTCTGTGGAGGGAAAATCTTTCGCTGTGTTTTCTGTTTGTTTGTGGGTTGACAGCCCCAAGTGAATAGATTCACAGAATATGTTTATCAGCTGGTGGATAATCCTGAGCAGAGGTCATCGCAGGCACCTGAACTCTTTGCTTCTATTGGCATCATCAAATTCAAATTGGAGGAAGTCTTCCAGTGTAGATGGCTTCAGCCTTTTGTGGTGGGAAAACAGGGTCTTTGTCCGATGTCTGCGATTAGGGGGCTGTTTGATATTGTTGGCATTCACTCTCTCAATAAATATAGTTTCTTTAAACATCCCACTAACCATTTTCTCTCCGTAGGTAGTTGGAATGTGAGGACTCTGCACAGAGCTTTTTCTCTTGATGTCCTCAGACAAGAATTCCACAATTATAATTTAGATATTCTTAGCTTGCAAGAGACCAGATAAAGGTCAGATTCATAAAAATAATCTTAAATTTCTCTTTTCAAGGAAGGAAGACAATAAACATCACCAAGGCACGGATCTGCTTCTCAACACACGCTAGTGATGCTCTTCTAGGATACGTGTGCATTAATGAAAGGTTTCTTACAGCAAAATTTCAGAAAAGCGTTAAAGATTTGAATGTTATCTGCTGTTATGCCCCCACTGAGGATGACGATGAGGATGAGAAGGATAGGTTTTATGGACAACTTCGGGATATTTTGAATTCTGTCAAGAAAACAGATATTACACTTGTTCTTAGTGACTTCAATGCCAAAGTTGGTACTGACTCTGACCTTTGGGGAGGAGTAATAGGCCCTTTTGGTATTGGTAGCTACAATGACAATGGGCAATGTCTCCTACAGGTAAGTAAACTCAATGGTTTCAGAATAACTAACACTTATTACAAACACCACAACATACATAAGTACACATGGGTTTCACCTGATGGGCTGCATAAGAATATGATTGATTATATATTAATTAACAGCAAATTCTGTTACAAATACCAGGGGATATAGGGGAACTGAAATTGGATCTGACCATTACCTTGTTAAAAGTGTCTTGCAACTCAAACTTAAAAAGTGTTGTGTTAAGGTTAAAAAATTTACTTTTAATACTGAAGGTCTGAAAGACCCAGTTATAGCCAAAACTTACCGTGATAGGTTACTTAGTAATTATGACAGTCATGGTATGCTTACTTCTGAAGTTAAGGAAGAATGGGATCATTTTAAACAGGAACTTTTAGAATAGTTTTTTGGACACTAACTGTACTCTTTTAGGAAAAATGGAGCAGAGGAGGCAGAATTATCTGAGTGATAAGGCAATTGAGCTTATTTCGGAAAGAAAGAACTGCACGAATATCCTTAATCAATACCCTACTAGTTCTAATAGAAAGCATTACAGAGAACTTAATAAACGTGTAAAAGATCAGTTAGCTGCTGATAAGAATCTTTGGCTTGATGTCTTGGCTGAGAAAGCCGAGGAATCAGTTAAGACAGCACAACAGCAGAGAGCTGTTCCAGATAGTTAATGTTTTGTGTGGTAGAAAATTGACTGGTATACAGGGATTGAAGGATAAACAAGGTAAGGTTATAGAGGGTGATGATTCTGTCATTACTAGGTGGGCTGAGCATTTCAGTGATATTCTAAACAATGTGGTTAGTTCTATTCCCATTGTTTGCAATGATGATAGATGCTTTGGTGGCTTTAATGCTGGCCTTATAGCACAATCTGAAATTATTTTGGCTGTTTCTAAACTTGACTAAATAAATCCCCAGGGGTAGATGAAATTACTAAGGAAATGCTTAGAGCTGGGAATGTTTCGGTTACCACTTGGATGACTGAAATTCTGATTATCTTTTATGATAAAGGCATGGTTCCTAAGGATTTTACCAGAGCTATTGTTATCCCTATTTTCAAAAAAGGTGATCGCAGTTCTTGTGATGACTATATGGGTATCAGCCTACTCTCTGTTCCAGGTAAAGTTCTTTCCATGATTGTGCTTAATAAAATTAAAAATCTGGTTGACAGTCAATTTTGTGATGAGCAATGTGGATTCAGAAGTGGTAGGGGAAGTGTGGATCAGATATTTTCACTTAGGCAGAATCTTGAGAAATGTTTAGAGTTTCAGAAACCTTTGGTTGCTAGCTTTGTTGATTGAAAAAAGGCTTTCGACACTGTTGATTGTCATAATTTGTGGTTGATTGTGAGATCATATGGTATACCTGACAAGTTAGTTAACATAATGAAAGCTCTCTATAATAACACTGAGTCGTGTGTGAGAGTTGGCAAGTCCTGTAGCAATTGGTTTAGCATTACTTCTGGTGTTTGACAAGGGTGCATTTTGTCTCCTTTTCTCTTTGGTTTGGTTATTGATTATGTTATGCAAAATTCATTTCAAGGGAAAGATTTTTGCCTTAAATGGACTGGAGATACTAAATTTTCTGATTTAGATTATGCTGATGATTTAGCCCTTTTGGCAAATGATGTTGATGAGATGAACTCTTTCATTCGAGTTGTTGATGAGACTGGTAGTAGAGTAGGTTTGGTTATAAACAGAGAGAAAACTAAAGTGATGAAAATTGGTCAGGCAGGTTGTGATTCAGTTCATATGAATGGTTGCAGTCTTGAGCAGGTGTCAGTTTAATTATCTTGGGAGCTATGTAACAGATAATGGTGATGTGCGGCATGAGATTAACAGACGAATAGGGATTGCTGCGCGGACTTTTAAGAATCTATGGAGAGTGTGGAGAAATAGGTGTATACACCTAAAGACTAAAATTAGACTGTATAATAGTTTGGTTCTTTCTAGGGTTAGTTATGGTAGTGAAACTTGGACACTTTGTAAACAGGATAACAGGAAACTAGATGCTTTTGATTCCAGATGCTTACGCAGTATCTTGGGCATTAGGTGGTTCAACTTTGTAACTAATGATGAGGTTAGGCAAAGGAGTTTGCAACCTCCTTTAAGCAGCATATTGTGCAGAGAGAGACTCTGCTGGTTTGGCCATGTTGCCCGTATGAATAATTATAGGTTGGCGAATAGAGTTATGAACAGTGTGCCTAAAGGCCTCAGAAAGAGCGGGAGACCTAGGATGCGGTGGGCAGACAATGTCAAACAAGACCTTGTTAGAATTGGTGTGCAGTGGCCAGATGCAGTAGATGTAGCTCAGGGCAGACTTGCTTGGAAAACTAAATTGCATGGTCTGGTTGGACCTCCGTAGCCCATGGCTGCTTGACGATGATGATGATTTGAAATGGTTTGAATATGCTGTTCCATTCTAAATTCAATGGATTGTGGAGATATAGGTTGGCCAATGAGTTTGTCCCAGGATAATGTCAGTTCTCTACCCAGAAATATTCTGGATACTGTGAATTTCGTGGTTTCATGTAATGAGGTATGTAGAGCAAAGGAAAACTGTTGCAAGTATTTATCCCAGGTACTATGCCTACTCTCAATAGATGCAGCTATCATTCTACCAATATTTCGATTAGTTCTTTCAGTCAAATTTGACTGTAGATGATATGGAGTTGTATATATGTGTTTTATTTGAAACATTTCACATTCTTCAGCAAGCACATTTGAAATTAATTGGGGCCCATTGTCCAAAACTGTAGTCTTGAGTACCCCATACCTGCATATAAATTCATTTATAAACTTCTTTGCTACAATTGTTGCTGTTGCATTTCTAATGGGAAATATTTCAACCCATTTTGAAAAATAATCTACTAACACCAGAATGTATTGGGATCCCGCTTGCGTTTGGATACGGGCCCATTAAATCCATGCCTTCTATTTCCATGGGTTCATTGGAGATCGTGCTTTTCATAAGACCTCAAGGACGGTTCTGATCGAATTTTGTGGTTTGACAAATTAAGCATGTTTCTACAAAGGTTTTTACATCCTTTTTCAAAGCTGGCCAATATGATCTTTTGGCTACCTTCTGCTATATTTTTCATGTACCTAACGTCCTGCTGAAGGTACATCATGTAATTCTTGGAGTGCGTACTTTCTTAAATTCTTGGGAATAAATGGGCAATAACTGCCTGTTTGACTCATTCATCTGCAGTAGTACAAAATATCATTAATTAGTCTAAAATGTCTGGCTCTTCCAACAATACTTGAAGCTATACTAAGATCTAGAGGTAATTCATCAGTTTTCAAATAATGGTATACATTTCGGTATTCTAAATCTTTTTTGTTGTTCATTAATTAAGTGTTCCTAGTATTCGACGGGAACTATTGTGGCAATCGAGGGAGCAAAAGGCTTATCCTCCAGCTCTGGCGTAACTTCTGCCGGCCACACGAGAGCATGGGATAATGCATCTGGTAGTTGATGTGCACTTTCCTTTCAGTGCTCGATCTGGAAATTGAATTCATATAGGCATCGTGCCCAGCGCATTAGACGACCTGTTAAATAGGTGGATGTCTGCAACCATTGTAAAGCAGCATGGTCGGTAAAAATACTAATGTCGGACGTGTCTAATTGCACTTTAAATTTTTCTAGAGCCCATATTATGCTTAGACATTCTTTTTCAGTATGACTCAAACTGTGCTGGCCTACATGATGACGCATTCACAATTGTCATTCTGTACTTGCCTACTCTCACTACTATCTAAATGAGCGCTGACAGCATGTTTTCTAATATCCGATTTTATCTGATTGACATTGAGTTTTTCTTTCATTGTTGCTTTCAGCGAAGTAGTGTTATTAGAAAAATCAAATTAAATCAAGTGTTTTCGAATCACACCTATTCCTATCAAAGAGTCATATAATAATTAATTTAGTACTAAAAATGCAAGTCTTATCTCCACATTATTTAAAGTGATAGGTAACTCGACAGTTCCTTGCGGAAAACACTACTTGGGAGACCAAGCTAAGTTCAGAGGTCCATAGGACCATGGCTGCAATTTCAGTTTATAACTTTTCTTAATTTTATCCCATACTTTCTTATGTAGACATGTAATATCAGCTCCTGTGTCAATACAAGATATGAATTCAGTTTTGTCATGATAAAGCTTCACAAAAGGTAAATGTAGAACATTATGTATACCCACATAGCAAGCCTTAACTCATGAGAGGGCTCTCTTGAGGAACTTTGGCCTCACTTCAAAGATCCTAATTTAAGATTCCTGAATTGTCATTCCTTCTATAGCAATATTGCTCTGTGTGCCCTAGTTGGCCATAAAAATTACATCTGAAAGTCTTTCTATTATTCTTAGCAAAAATTTTAATGTTTAGTATCATAGTTTGAAGCTTGACACAGAACAAATTCTCTGTTTCGTTTGTTCTGCATTGTTGTAGACGCGTTCAGCACAAATTGTCAATACCGTTTAACTTGCGGTTGTGCTGGAGTCATTTTACGAGACAACTTGATAGCGCTGCTTTGGCGAGGATTGCATCCATCGGTGGTTTAATGCAGTTTCTGCAAATTCTCTTCTTGCAGAGTATTGCCGAGCCAATTTGACTAAAGTTGAAATTGAATTTACGTTTCGTACTTCTACGAATTCCCTAATGGGCAAAAGTAGTTGGGATAATATGCAGTTTATAATGTCAATTTCGACAGCATCAGCATCGTACAACTGATATAACTCTACTGTACCCCAGATTAATTTTTTGATATCATCTCCTTCCCTTTGTCTTCATCAGTGATTCCCAACCTTTTGGAAGACACCACAGAATAGAAGAGATAAAAAGGTTGTCACAGAAAATTCCATTAAATTTATTTATTTGACCGCCCCTCTTGACTGCCTCAACGCCCCCCATTTGCCTCTGGATCCGCTACCGCCCCCATGGAAGGCTCCAGCGCCCCCACTGGGGGGCGGTATCGCCCCCGTTGGGAATCTATAGTCTTCATGAAAACATTTCTATAGCTAACTGTGTGAAATCATTATAAGCTGGATAGATTTCCAAGAGTTTGCTTTTAAAATCTTCCCGAAACTCTATTCCATGACGACATCTTATATTATTCCACCATTGCTTAGCACATCCAATTAGACAAGATACTGCTAAAACCACCTTTTTGTTGCCAGGCACTTCATGTAAACGGAAATGCTCTTCCATGGACTTGTCAAATGTCCACGATGACGGATGTTTTGAACCATCGAACCTTATCTGAGGTAAAGTCTAATTAACATAAGGACTATAGTTAACAAACAGATTGGCAACTCATTGTTGCGGCAGTTGATAATACTCTGTTCTGTCACTTTCTTCTGATGGAATAAAAAATGGAAACTTACGTTCAGAGTTTAAACGTTCGTGAACTGACATAGCATTGTCAGCAAATTTAGGGGCGGGGGTGGCTCAGTCGGTAGTGCGCCAGGCTCATAATCTGTAGTTCCCAGGTTCGAGTCCCAGCTGGGTCAGCGTTGAGATTTATCTCCGCAAAACTCCCTGCCCTGCCCATGGTCAGTAGGGGACACCGATGGGCTTGGAAAGGCTGCCGTCCGTCGGATGGGACGTTAAGCCGTGGCCCCGTGTGCGTGAGAGCAATACCCTGTGCATGTTAAAGAACACGCTGGATGGCCTTGACGAGAGGCTACCATCTGTCTCCCAACAGCTGTTTCAGTGGGTCCCCTCCCCCAACCTTCTCTGAGCTTTCGGGGTCCATGTGACCTGGCCATTTAGCCCATGGTGTGCAAAAAAGTGCCACTCAGAGGTAAAACAACCCAACTCAGCAAATTTAGGGGTTGTTGTCATTCCCCTTTTCTCCTGAGGCTCATTAAGCAGATTCATTAACACTTCTGCTTCTTTCATCACATCCTGCAACCTATCTTTTACTTTTTCTAAGTTGGGAGTCATTATGGCAGAATCAGCCATATTACTAGCAGACATATTTAGCGGTCTGCAAAAATTTTGAATTTTGGAAATTTTGAAACTTTCCAAAATTTTAATTCCAAAAAATTTTAATGTTGAGCAGCATTCAAAGGTACTGCTTTACAACAATACAATACTAAAGCTATATTAAGCTTGCAAATAAAATTGCTTATCAAAAAGTTTATCTATCGTGTTTCCAGACACTTTTAATCTTTACATACAATAAAGATCTTAACTATCAGCAATAACTGTATTGAAACTTCAGTACCTTTGACAATACACAAAAGTTAAGCTTCTTGCTCAACAAAAATTTCGGCTTTAACTGCTTTTAAACCTATGAATTTTACATATAACTAATGAGCTCAAAAATTTCCTATTTTTGGCAATCATGTTAAATAGCATATACATATATATATACAGTCCCTATTCTTTTCTGGCTCTGTAACACTCCAAAGATTATTAACTTTTAATGTTGGACTTTTGTCTGATTCAAATTCCAGATAGCTGTATCGGGCACCAGGCAATAATAACTTGCCAAATAAAGTTGAAATAGGGTTCGTTAATGTATATTATCAAGCGTTACTTATCGAGTAAAAATTCAAAAATGATTGTCAAGCTTAAAGTTTAAATCTAATCAAAATATAAATTTACATTGCTCAACAGAAAAAATAGCAAAGATTCAAAAGTTTCTATAACAAGCAAAGTTTATTTCCAAAAATTCAACTTACCAAACTCGATGGTCAAATACATTAGCAACTCACATCTATCTAAAGTAACATCATCTCAGACAAAAACTCTGTCTACACTGATTCACAATAACTCTGCTACTACATCTCCATTCCATGACCCATCGTCACCACTCTCTAACAATACTGACTCTATCTACTAACTCTGTGACTAACGTCACCAAGTTATAACAAGCAGAGTACAAAGCCGGCATGTGTCTATTGCATGCAGGGAAAGACATTCCCATAATCTGATGATTGCGCAAGGTATGACATAAGAAAGGTCGTGTCCTGCATGCACTTTAGCGGTTGTCAATAAATAGATCAGAGTTGCGCATGTGCAACTCCTGAAGCTTAGAGCAAGAATTGAGACAGTCCAAAAAATGAAATAACATCCCCAAAATGATAAATATAACATAAATAAAGCAAAACTGGTTAAGTAAAAGTGAATGGGTGGACCATCACAACCTCCCATCTGAACATGGGTTCCTGCCAGGAAATCAGTGCATGAACCGTGCAACGCTCACTTCATCGTCTCAGCTTCAGGAGCCGCCAACCTATGAGAGCCCCACTTCTAACGGCACAACACTGGGCCCAATGCCTTGCCTTGGCTAAAGAACATTGAAACTGGACCATTGGAAACTGGCAACGGATAGCCTTGAGTGATGAATCCCGATTTAAACTTCATCACGCCGATGGGAGACTGAGGGTATGGTGCCAACTCCATGAAGCCATGGATTCTGCATGTTATGTCAGAACAGTACAAGCTGGTGGTGACTCAGTGATTGCCTGGGGTGTCTTCAGTTGGACATCTGTGGGACCTTTGGTATGTGTATTGACGACTCTCAATGCATCCCAGTATGTAGAACTCATTTCTGACCATTTACACCAATTTATGGCCATCATGCATTCCAATGGAGATGGCATCTACCAGCAAGACAGCTGTTCATCTCACAGGTCCAGGTTGGCTACTGCATGGTTGCAGGAGCATTCTGCTGACTTTGAAATAATGAATTGGCCACCTAGAAGCCCAGGTCTAAATCCCATCAAAAAACTTTGGGATACCATCGAGCAGAGTGTTCGGCCCCGTGTCCCATCAGCGACGACCTTGAGAGAATTGTGGACAACTCTGGAGGATGCATGGGTTGCCACACCTGTGGAACATTTACGCAAGCTTTTGGTGTCCTTGCCTTGTCATGTAGCCTCAGTTATCAGGGCCAGAGTGGGTCCAACACGTTACTAGGTTGCTATCCCTAATTCAATGGCACTTCAGTGTAGTGAAATAGGTTTGTAGTAGAAGACTTGAATTGTGCAATTTCTAAGAAAATTTTCAAACACCATTTTTTTTTAAAGCAAAGTTTCGTGTGTTGTGCAAAAAATGTTTGTTGATGACTTTGACCTCTCGTTTCTATTCTACCAATGTCTATGTTCGACGGTGACATGGAAAGGGTTAGCAAAATTTTGCCATGGGGGAGGGGAGGTATAAGTCTTCAATGAGTGTAGCGGGAGGGGGGAGAAACTTGCCGGAATTGTCCTCCCACAAGAGGACTCTTATCAGCTGTTAACTTATCTTTTACACATTTATTAAGCTCATTGTAATGCCATCTGTTAGGATTAGTAGGGTGTTGATTCATATTAATCATGCACTTCCTTCTTTCAGAAATAAGTTCCATAGCCTTACCACATAAATAACCAATCCAAGACCTCATTCATTTTCAGAAAACAATACAAGTTAAAAGTTTTTGTACTGGAAAACGAAGAAACAATAAAAGAAAAAAAAAATAACATATAACCTAATGCAATGTTAAATAAGGTATCCAGAGCAACAAGTGGCATACCGACTATCCAATGTAGCATAACTCTAAAAAATCGTTAATTATCGATTGACTGAAAGATCAATAATTTAAAGAAATAAAGTAAATCGACAGAAATGAAAACTAAGGTTTAATTATAAAAGAAATGAAATATTGACTTTATGAGGGAGTGTGATCCATTTAATTCATGTGAACAACATGCCATACAGCCACTTAGCAGATAGCTCTCCCCACACCTTCACTTCCTCTTTCTACCATGACATTGTGCTTTTCAGCCAGTCTTCAAGAAACTTGCTATGAAAACTTTATATTGTTTCGATATGAAGAGCAGGAAAGATGAATAGATGATATAAAATGAATAGATGATGCTATGATAAATGATATAAATAATAAAAATAATTTTAGGAATACTGAAATAGGCTTAGGGCAAAAAAGAATGTAAAACAGAAATAAAAACGTACTTCACAATTACATCCAAAATTTTCTGTTTTCAAATATAGCTTTTTTATTAATTTTCAGGACATTTTTGAAACTTTAAAAAAAATTGATAATATTTCAAATCAAACTTGTGAGTTTAAATTAGGGGATCTTTTCAGCAAAGAGTAACGTTAACAAACAAATTGGCAGTATAAATATGCATCAAATCATAAAATATGCATCAAATGAAAAAAAAAAGAAAATATTATTTCTCAAACAAAAGTTTTTAGTACAGCAAAAAAAATGTGTACTAAAAACATACCAAGATGTCTATGTACTAAAAACAAAGACATCTTGGGCCTCTCATTTTCGATTATGTTAATGACTTTGTTTACTGGGGACCCTGAAAGGGTTAATGCAAGAATCAATCAATAGTAAATACACAGAATTCCTGGCCTGTAGCTGTGAGAATTTGGTTTCAAGTTCCACTCATCAGTGAAACTAATTTTTTTCTGCAAAAATATTTCTTGGATTCTATATCAACAGGTAATTCTATGTATTTATTATTTAGTGTTCCTATATTTTTCAAAAATGCATAATTGTTTAATTTATCTAGTTTGAGGTCTTTATTTTAAACTAATTATCTAATTATTACGAAATTTATTTGAAAGGTTTAAATAATAATATAAATAACATATATATATATTTGTGGAAAAATAATATTTTTCAGTACACTAGTAGGTCTAATCAGCTCTGGCGAATATGGAATGCTAATTTTCAATGCAAAACATTGTCAGGAGTGTACTTTCTATGGAATCATAATTCTTTAAACTCGTGTGGGTCCTGAGAATTTGATTGAAAGGTACCTAATGATATGCATATAAACCAAGAAATTGGCAAGCTGGGTGGTTGGGGATCACTTCACTAGATTCTGCAGATTATGTACAACAAATTTATTATCTATAAGATTATAAAACTATTTTTACAATAATAACAATACACGTCGACCCTCCACTAGGGGGCCAGGGTGGCTCAGTCAGTAGCGTGCCAGGTTCGAGTCCCAGTTGGGTCAGCATTGAGATTTATGTTCACAAAACTCCCCACTCTGCCCGTGATCAATAGGGGACACCGATTGGCTCAGAAAGACCGCCATCCTTCTGATGGGAATTTAAGCTGTGGCCCTGTGTGTGGGAGAGCCATACTCTGTGCATGTTAAAGAACACACTGGATGGCCTTGACGGGAGGCTACCATCTGTCTCCGAACAGCTGTTCCAATGGGTCCCCTCCCCTAACCTTCTCTGAGTCTTCAGGGTCTTTGTGACCTGGCCATTAAGCCCATTGTGTGAAAAAAAAGTGCCGCTCAGAGGTAAAACAACCCAACCTTTCACTAGGGTCTCACTCTGTTATACGAATGTAGCCAAACAATGGTCCCCACTGGAAACTTTTTTTTGCCACGACCGAGCCTGACTCTCTCTCTCCTCCCGATACTCAAGCTCAATAATGAAGACCTCAAACAAAGTCTTGTTTCTTCCCTCTTGAACTCAGACATGTAGTGTGCTTTGCCCACACAGGGGCCAAGAGTGCTGGTCATTGCTGGTCCCAGCTACCTGACAAGGGAGCAGATTGATGACCCCTGTGGACCCTCCCATATCTGGCAATAACACACCTTGATATTCTTGGCACTGTGGAGGGACTAACAATAATCTGCCCATTACAAACATTTTGACGTTTTCCAAATTAAGACCCTGTAATAGCAAAAATTCAAAATAATGGAAGATTCCAAACTGTAAATACTAATGTTTTATTAGTACCTAATCAACCCCAAAACATTTTCTTTTAAAACCAAAAATTTGCATTTTCCAACCCTCTCCTGCTGAAGCAATAAGTTACAACTATTGATGAAAACCCCTCAACCCATTACCACTAAAATTTCAATTTTCTGTCATGAATAGACTATTTATAATATTTGTTTTGAGTTTTGCCATTTTTAAACTTTAGGGGCCTCTGACAGCAAAATTCAAACTTGGTAGATTCAGAAAACGTTAATCTTAATGTTTTATTAGTACCTACCTAATGTCCAATCCCACCTTCTTGTAGTGCAGGCTGTTAATACTTATTTAACTGCTACTACATCTCTTTTCTTTTTTCTATTACATCACTCTGAAAAAGAGTTATTAAAATACGTCTCACTTTTGAAAATTTTGTTTCATTAAATTCGGAATTAAATTCTGTTTAATTTGTTATATAACATGATCTATTTCTATTAATTAGTTATTTTTAAAAAAAATTCTAAAGTTGACTTTTTTATTTGACTCAGCACAGTGAGCAAAAATCCTGGACTTTTCTCAAAGTAGTATGGTACTGAGAAAAAAAATTATAAAAAGGGAGTATTTTTCTTGCTTCAAGAATATATATTTTTTTTGCTATTCAGAAATAAATAGCCTTTCTATTGATATGCACTATAATCATTTCTCTCTATTGCTCTTTTTAAATATTTATTTGCATTGCCAGATACTTTTTTTACATGACTCTAAAAATGCTCTATTAAAATAAAACTAATTGTCTTTTTTGAAAAATATTTTATTTTTAGGAAATCCAGAATTAAATGCTGATTAATTCGGCATAACATGCCATAATTCCTTTCATTAGTTATTTGGCAAAAAGGTTCTAAAGTTAATTTATTTTTTGCCTGATCAGCATGAAAAAATAGCTGGACCTTTGAATTTAAATCAGTTTTTCAGGCTTTATTACATTCCAGGCATAGGCTGCCTGGCTATCACATAACATATAAAGTTTTATTCCAAATCTCTCTGGCTTTTGAGGATTATATACCCTGAAATAAATTCTGAAATTATCTATAATATCATGGAACACCTAACCTAATTTAGCCAAAGGATCATAGCCAGGTTCACCTTTTTTTTTTGGCCTCACAATGCTGTTGTCACTCAAGTGCAAACATTGCAAGCAATAGTTTGAATCTATTACATGGCATGACTTTCAGAAAAAATGGTGTCTGTACAACATTCCAGTACTCAGCCAAAGATTGTTTTCGAACAAGGCCTGTTGCTAAGACTAGAGCAAAAAAAGCTTTTCATTTCTTCAGCTGATGGTGGTTTTTCACGAAATTCAGAGTTAGTTTGATATTTTTCAAGCAAGGCTGTACCATGCCTATTGGCTTACTCAAAAATATTGTCACTGATTTTTCATCAAAATTAAAAAAAAAATTCTAATTCTGTTTTAGCAGTTTCGGTTTTTTTTTTTTTTTTTTTTTTTTTCAAAGCTACCAGTGAACACGTCTTTTTGGTAAAAATGAGCTTTCTTCAAGCTTAACCATTGGGCAGAAAGTTGCTCAGCTTTGGAAGTGCAGAGGCTCTTTCTCTGAATCATTGCAACTTTCACTGGAGGTGTCATGCAATTCAAATTAATCTTAACCTCCATCTGAATCTGAAAAAAGTCTCATCATTTATCCTGCTTTTAGCATCGGGAAAGCCTTCTCAAACTCATCAGAGTCTGATTTCCCAAAATATTGCAAAAAAAAAATTGCGATTATTAAGATGTACTTTCCTCAGTTCTTCATCGATGACTCTCAATGATGATACAGCCATTTCCGTTTATAAAAATATGCATAATAATTATAAAATTTAACAATTAATATTTACATACCACAAATAAAAATATCAAAGATAAACTTTTAAAATATATGAACACTCGATGATTATCCAATGTGCGTCTAGCAGGAATGGTTATGTAACTGAAACCACTCTGACAGAGGCATAGCAAAGTACTATGGTTGGGAGAGAGAAAATGCAAAATTTCGATCTCGGAAATCAAAGTTTTGCAAACTGAAAATATAGATCTTTACATAATTTATATCAGGGACATACCAAGAATTTTGCTCTGTGGTGGTGGGGAGGGGTTAAAGCTACCAAAATTTTTCCAAGTGCCTCCATTTTGCAGCATCGTTTTGATTTATGCAAAACAGTTCCCTACTTTTAAATCTTACCTAATTTTACCAAGTTACATAGAATTTTGCCAAGTTACCTCGATTTAGCCAACTACCCTAGATTTTTCCAACTCTCCTCAATTTCACAAAACCAATCCCAATTTTCAGAATTCACATGGATTTTACAAAGTCACTTCGAATTTTGCCAACTCTAATTAACATTGAGGGTTTCCTTGATTCCTAATTTATTATATACTAAATGGGAATAAATATTTTGGGCAAAAAAAAAAAAAACTTACATACTGACACTGCACAGATTTACAAACCTTCACAAATACCAAGAGATATTTTTGTTATTTTAGTGAACTTTTTTTTTTTATTTTTTATAATGGACATCACAAACATGGAAAACACAGACATAGAAACATACTATATTTTTAAAATAATATTTTACTTTTTTTATATATTTTTATATAGAGAGAGATAGGAAAAGAGTTCAAGGTCTTGGTCTGAGACCCCAACCTACTTTCAAAATACCTTACTTTTTGTCAAGAGACCTGCCTGTCACTGTGGGTTAGATAGTTTTATGCGATTGCCTCTTGAGAGAAGTCTTCATAGTGCTTAATACTGTCTTCATAGCATTGGATGTGATTGTTAAATTTCCTTGGCTTTTTATGCTTGAGTAATCTTGAATCTCTTGATTGATGTTCTTCAGTTAATACCTCGGATTCAATAGGTTACAATCAAAAAGATAATGTCTGTTATCTCTTTCCCTCCGCATCAACAGACGGAATTCTCTACTCGTCCTATTATAATGAAATACTTGGAGAATTCCCATGTCCTCTCAGAAATTGATTGGCATAAAAATTATAACTTTTCGATTCTTTCACTTTAATGAATTCGTAGAGTGCTCTTCCGTTATCACTGGTGTTCCATGTATTCTGCCATTCTTCTATTACTTTCTTCCTAAATTCATTTTTCATGTAGCTGAGCTTTAGGCGAACTGAATTTGTTATGGTTTTTAATTTGCTTGCTATCTTCGCATTCCTGTGTGCTAGCTCGTTGCCATCCCAGCCAATGTGAGTCCTGATCCAATGTAAATTGATATTTCTTTAGTTTCTTGATCCTTACATATTTTCTTTTGATTTCATTTAAAATCTTGTCTTTGTTGTCACTGCTCCCTAAAGCCAGAAGGACTGAGAGAGAATCACTGTATAAATTAATATCTCCTGCTTCTCTCATCTGTAAGACATAATCATGGGCTTTCAAAACAGCAAAAGTTTCTGCTTGATAATTAGAAGTATTATCTGTAAGTCTAAATTGTCCCGAGTGAATGTGTAATCCGGAGAATATGATGGTGTATGCTGCTCTTACTTTTTCTTCTTTTGACCCATCTGTGCAGGGGGGGACTAAGCCGGCTGGGGGTCCCTGGCGGTAAAATTTCCGGGGCCCTCGAAAAAGGTGTTTATATATGTATATGCTACAAAGAGAACTAGGGCTTCACTATAACAAAAAATTAAACACACATAATGTGTGATTTAATATTGTTATTTCAAAACATTGCAATAAATTTTTCTTTATAATAATATCAAGCTTAAAATATATAAAAAATATAAAAATGAAAATTGCAACAAAATAATAAAATATTTTAAGAAAAAAAGAAATATATTTAAGTTGGAGTAAAAAGTTAAATAAAATTTTTTCCTTGATTTTTCTCTAGCAAATTCATCAATTATTTTCGAAGTATCGATGTTGTTTAATACTTCTTGTTCCATATACAATAGCGCCATATTCTTTAACCTTTCTTCTGACATCGTACTTCTTAGGTTTTTACCTTCTTTAAGACAGAGAAAGATCTTTCTCCCGATGAATTAGAAATAGGAATAGTCAAAAAAAATTTGTAAAATAATTTCTACATTTGGAAAAGTTAACGACATTTCTCTTTCAGCCTGGTATACTTATGTGGCAGTATTGAATTTGTCTTTATCTTATTTTAAAAATAGTAGAAACTGTTACAGTTCATCATCAAAATGCGTAATATCTATATCATTCTTATAGATCTCTTTTAATTTTTCCACATAGTTCTTTTTTTTCTGGATTAGGCAAGCTTAAATGAAAAAATATTTTAAAATTTTTTTATATTCTTATATGTTTTATTTCTACGCGTAAGTTCTGCTATCATACTGTCACAAATAACATTAAAAGAATTGAAAATTAAACTTTCTCGCGATGAAAACGAATGATTTTCTTCATTACTTTCATCAAAAAAAAAACTTTCCTATTTTGTGGCCTATGTATTTGATCCTGTTCCTCAAAAGTTAAAGATGTCATATCAGTTACTTCTTTTTCTACATTGAAAAATTCATCGTGGAATCATTTAATGAAAGTTCCTAACAATTTTAATAAACCAGATCCTTTAAATAGTGTACACCAATTGAGTGCAGTGATTTGCTGGTAGCATTCACTCTCTGTAAAATAGTGTTCCAAATTACTGTCATCAGTGCAATTTCATATTTGTTTATTTTCTTTAACAAAGATGTAGCTTCCACTACAATTATTTTTTTTCTGAAATTGGAGCACAGATGTTGGACAAGGCCTTTTTTATATGGTTATAACCAATTTTTAATGCTAGTACAGCATCAAGTAAACTAATAATTTGCAGATAAAATTTCTTCTACTATAAGTACTGTTTACATGTTTGCTAAATGATTACTATGAATTCATCGCAAATATTATATGACAAATAATTAATATTTCCTGTCCTCGATTACAGTATTTTTGTAAATGTAATTTCAAAAAACTGTCATATTCACCTAGGTATTCTAAGCATGTCAAGTAGTTTCCTTTTCTATTTGAGTTTTGACCTTCATCATGACCTGTAAATGCTAGTCCTAATCGACTTATTAATTTTATAGTTGATATTATTCTTCTCAACACTTCTTTCCAATAACTCTCTTCATGTTCTCTCTGCTGCAATAAATTAGTATTGATTCTGATTAAAGTTGAAGATCTTTTATATAAAATACATATAGATGACACATGTTCTTTTGAAAGTTCATGCTTGTGACAAAGTTTTAGTAATAGTTTTCCAGTTTTGGAAACCACTAATTAATTTGGATTTCGATGTGGGGAAACATTTTGCAAGGGTAGCAATATACATATTTGCTTGTTTCTGAAAATACAAGCTAATTTCTCTCTTATTTAATTCCATTTTTTTTATACGGAAAATAATGATCTTATGAAAGACCTCTGTTATACATTTTGATCCCTATCCTTATACACCGATTGTAAAGTTTCTATCTTTCCAATATTTTTTGGTTTGTTTACAAGTATGTGATCAGTCATTGCATCAGATAGCACTGTAGGCCAAAGAGCTATATCATCATTTATGTAAGGCTCTAATTTGGTAAATTCTCTAGAACTATCTTCGGATTTTTCAAAATCTTCTTATTCTGTGATATTTTTAGCATTTTCATTTTTGACATTTTCTTCCTTATTATTGGACACCATTTGAGTTTCACATTTATCTTTGTCTGCTTCTTTAGATAGCTTTTTGATGATAGGGTTGCATGATGAAGATGGGGATGGCTCATATCTATTGACGATGAGAAATCTATGCATAGCATTTTTCTGGTCTTCAATAATTTCTTGGATTCGTTTTAATGTTTTTCTTTTTTCTGCTTTGGATTTCATTTCATTTTTTTGTCCTAAAAGAAATTATGATTTTCTTATGTTTTTAAATTTTTAATATGTGAATTTTATTTTTATTCAGGCATGAATGAAATCGTTAAAAATATAAAATAATCAATAGTTATAAAAAATAATAATAGTAGTAAAAACAGGTAAATAAAATAATAAAACAAATAAATATTAGTAATTAAAAATAAATAAAAATGAATTATAAAAATTTTAGGAAAAAAAATAGTAAGGTTAGCTCTATGTTTAACTAGATGGTCACTGGGCTTACGACCGGGAGAAGATGAAGGTTGAACCGGTTCGCGGCATGCCAACGCTTCCTTTACCATTTTTGCACTTTATAGAGATAAAAAGGAAAATTCTACCTGTTCGTTACTCGGGAATTGTCACACATTAGATAAAAGTGGTAGCCAGCAACAATCTGGATTCAACCATTCACTTCCCTTGGGACCTTGTATTCAGTCAAAAATATAATTATGTGTATATAAATACCCCCTCAAGCAGATGCTTGCCACAGAGGTCTGACAGGAGCCTGTCAGTTTAATGCGCCATAGTAGAAGGTCTGTGAGGATGGCTGGACCTCAGCAGAAAAACAACAAATACACCCATGCCTTACCTGAGGCTCGAAACCAGGTCCCTTAAATAGTCACGCATGCTAAACACTCGGCCATGGGACGGCAAAGGACAAAAAGTTTAGGCCTGCCTCTTTTATCAATAGTTGTAAAAAAATTAAATAAATGGGACAATTCCTGAGTTTAACTAGGTAGAATTTTTCTTTTTACCTCTGTAAAGTGCAAAGATGGTAAAGGAAGCGTTGACACTCCGGTAACCGGTTCAATCCTCATCATCCCCATTGCAAGTCTGTGGACTGTGGTAATCTTGTTAAGCACAAATTTTTTTTATAATTTATTTTTAAAATAATTTCAACATAAAAAAAATTGATAGAATGTAAAATATCTTTCGCGAATGGATAAATATGTAAAGAATAATATATTTTTTTCCGTCCGCAAACAAAAATAAAGTAAACTAAATTGCAGAAACTTTTAAATATGAGAGTTAGAAATTATTTTCCCATAAAAAATAGCTTCCTATATTTGGTAAGTTTTTGTAAATTGTAATTAAATTGAAATTTTATCTCATTCGCAAACGATATTTAAATATTAAGAATATTTATACTTATCAATAGAAAATTTCACAAATATAGAACAGGAACAAAGAACAATAAACTTTGATTTTTTTTCACAAAAATTGATTAAAACCACACACGCACAAGTTGAAGTGACTGAGTCTATCAGAATACTGACTGTAGCACTAACCCTCATTGACGGCTTTTATGTTTGTCAGCCAAAAACAAAGTTTTGTGTTTGGCAAACACAAAACATGATAAATTCTAAGAACAGAAAAAGGAAAGGAGAAAAGAATTAAATTTATCATATTCTTTTAAAGAATGTAACAAAATTTAATAGTGTAATCATTTTCGTTCTCGGTTTGTTATTTCTAAGCAAAATAGATTGACAGATAACATTATTTTTTTTGTGTGTTACTTTAATAAACAATTTGATTGATTATCTTTCTTTAATTAGAGAAAAGCTTGCAGCCCCGGACGATAGAGGGATCTTTTTCCTTGTGCTAGGGTTAAAAAATTTGCATGATTGTTCTTCATAGAATTAAGAATCTGGTTTACAGGCATTACTTTAGTTTTCCTTCCAGCTTGGGGCCCCTGGTGGCTGCCATGTCCGACACCCACTTGATCCGCCTCTGCATCTGTGTATATTTCTAGTCCTAATCTAATTTTCTATTTTTTTTCCCAACCCTGCTGAGGAGTGGTCAACCACACAGGGTCCTACTGGACTGGACTGATATAAGGCTCTGAGCTTGATTATGGATCCTGAATTTCCTGCACTAGTGGGCTTCTGTGGAGGGAAAATCTTCCGCTGTGTTTTCTGTTTGTTTGTGGGTTGACAGTCCCAGGTGAATAGATTCACAGGATATGTCTATCAGCTGGTGGATAAACCTGAGCAGAGGTCATCGCAGGCACCTGAACTCTTTGCTTCTATTGGCATTAGTGGTGGGGGAACGGGTCTTTGTCCCATGTCTGTGATTTGGGGGCTGTTTGATATTGTCAGCATTCCCTCTCTCAATAAACATAGTTTCTTTAAACATCCCACTAACCATTTTCTCTCCATAGGTACTTGGAATGTGAGGACTCTACACATAGATTATTCTTTTGATGTCCTGACACAAAATTCCACCATTATAATTTAGATATTCTTAGCTTGCAAAAGACCAAATGAACAGATAAAGGTCAGATTCATAAAAATAATCTTAAATTTCTTTTTTCAGGAGGGAAGACAATAAACATTACCAAGACGTGGGTCTGCTTCTCAGCAGACACACTAGTTGCTTTTCTAGGATATGACTGCATTAATGAAAGGTTTCTTACAGCAAAATTTCAGACAAGCGTTAAAGACTTGAATGTTATCTGCTGTTATGCCCCCACTGAGGATGCCGATGAGGATGAGAAGGATAGGTTTTATGGACAACTTCAGAATATTTTGAATTCTCTCAAGAAAGGAGATATTACCCTTGTTCTTGGTGACTTCAATGCCAAAGTTGGTACTGACTCTGACCTTTGGGGAGGAGTTGTTGTGTTGGGTTGTTTTACCTCTGAGCGGCACTTTTTTGCACACAATGGGCTAAATGGCCAGGTCACATGGACCACGAAGGCTCAGAGAAGGTTGGGGGAGGGGACCCACTGGAAGAACTGTTGGGAGACAGATGGTAGCCTCCCGTCAAGGCCATCCAGCGTGTTCTTTAACGTGCACAGGGTATGGCTCTCCTGCACACGGGGCCACGGCTTAACGTCCCATTCGACGGACGGCGGCCTTTCCAAGCCCATCTGTGACCCTACTGACCGTGGGCAGGGCGGGGAATTTTGCGGAGATAAATCTCAACGCTGACCCAGCTGGGACTCGAACCTGGGAACTACAGATTGCGAGCCTGGCGCGCTACCGACTGAGCCACCCCCACCCTTGGGGAGGAGTAATAGGCCCTTTTGTATTGGTAGCTGCAATGGCAATGGGCAAAGTCTCCTACAGGTAAGTAAACTCGATGGTTTCAGAATAACTAACACTTATTACAAACACCACGACATACATAAGTACACATGGGTTTCGCCTGTCTTATTCATAATTAATAATAAGGTCATAATTCATAAGAATATGATTGATTATATATTAATTAACAGCAAATTCTGTTACAAATACCAGGGGATATAGGGGAGCTGAAATTGGATCTGACCATTACCTTGTTAAAAGCGGAAAAAATTTTCACCAACATATGGGATTCGAACCCACATCTTCCAGAAACATGCCAGAGTATTCTTCCAGTTGAACTAATGCCAGCTCGTCTTTTTTCCCCTAATTTTAAGACTAAACTCTATCACCGAGATTTTCAGGCCAACCATTGGCGCCATCTGTGATCTCGGGTGGCAACTATTACCTTTATATTGCACAGAGTGAGATGGAAATAAATAATAGTCTTCATCATGATAATAACAGCATTACCTGATGCTCTTTGTATTGATAAATCAATAAATATTTTGCGGAAAAAATTTTTGCCGACATATGGAATTCGAACCCGCATCTTTCCAGAAACATGCCAGAGTATTCTTCCAGTTGAACTAATGCCAGCTCATCTTTTTTCTGCTAATTTTAAAACTAAACTCTATCACCAATCAGCGCCAATGGTTGGCCCAAAAATCTCGGTGATAGAGTTTAGTCTTTAAATTAGCAGGAAAAAAACGAGCTGGCATTAGTTTAACTGGAAGAATACTCTGGCATGTTTCTGGACAGATGCAGGTTCGAATCCTGTATGTCAGTGAAAGTCATTTCTGCAAAATTTTTATTGATTTATCAACGCCAAAAGAGCATTAGGTAATGTTGTGGTTATCATCTAATTTTGGTCTTTAGGTGCGTATACACCTATTTCTCCACACTCTCCATAGATTCTTAAAAGTCTCAGCAGCAATCCCTATTCGTCTGTTAATCTTATGCCGCACATCACCAGTATCTGTTACATAGCTCCCAAGATAAACTGTGACGCCTGCTCAAGACTGCAACCATTCAGATTAACTGAATCACAGCCTGCCTGACCAATTTTCATCACTTTAGTTTTCTCTCTGTTTTTAACCAAACCTACTCTACTACCAGTTTCATCAACAGCTCGAATGAAAGGTTCATCTCATCAACATCATTTGTCAAAAGGGCTAAATCATCAGCATAATCTAAATCAGATATTTTCGTATCTCCAGCCCATTTAAGGCCAAAATCTTTCCCTTGCTGTGAATTTCACATAACATAAAATGAATAACCAAACTAAAGAGAAAAGGAGATGAAATGCACCCTTGTCGAACACCAGAAGTAATGCTAAACCAATTGCTACAAGCCTTACCAATTCTCACACACGACTCAGTGTTATTATAGAGAGCTTTCATTATGTTAACTAACTTGTCTTGGTATACCATATGATCTCACAATCAACCACAAATTATGACAATCAACAGAGTCGAAAGCCTTTTTGCAATCAACAAAGCTAGCAATCAAAGGTTTCTGAAACTCTAAACATTTTTCAAGAATCTGCCTAAGTGAAAATATCTAATCTACACATCCCCTACCAATTCTGAATCCACATTGCTCATCACTCAATTGATTGTCAACCAGATTCTTAATTCTATTAAGCACAATCATGGAAAGAACTTTACCTGGAACAGAGAGTAAGCTGATACCCCTATAGTTATCACAAGAACTGCGATCACCTTTTTTGAAAATAGGGATAACAATAGCTCTGATAAAATCCTTAGGAACCATGCCTTTATCATAAAAGATATTGAAAATGTCAGTCATCCAAGTGGTAACTGAAACATTCCCAGCTCTAAGCATTTCCTTAGTAATTTCATCTACCCCTGGGGATTTATGAAGTTTAAGTTTAGAAACAGCCAAAATAACTTCAGATTGTGTTATAGGGTCAAGAATAAAGCGACCAATGCATCTATCCATCATTAGAAACAATGGAAGTAGAACTAACCACATTGTTTAGAAGATCACTGATGTGCTCTGCCCACCTAACCATGACAGAATCTTCGCCTTCTATAACCTTACCTTGTTTATCCTCCAATCCCTCTATACCTGTCCGTTTTCTTCCACACGAAACATCTATCTGGTACAGTTCTCTGCTGTTGTGCTGTCTAACTGCTTCCTCGGCTTTGTCAGCCAAGCCATCAAGCCAAAGATTCTTATCAGCAGCTAACTGATCCTTTACATGTTTATTAAGCTCTCTGTAATGCTTTCTATTAGGACTAGTATGGTATTGATTAAGGACATTCCTATAGTTCTTTCTTTCTGAAATAAGCTCAAGTGCCTTTTCACTCAAATAATTCTGCCTCTACTCCTCTGCTGTATTGATAGTTTCCAAAAAAAAACCTGTTTAAAATGGTCCCATTCTTCCTCAACTTCAGTAGTAAGCAAACCATGTCTGTCATAATGACTAAATAACCTATCATGGTTGCTTTAGCTATAACTGAGTCTTTCAGAGCTTCAATATTAAAGGTAAATTTTTTTAACCTTAACGCAACACTTTTTAGGTTTAAGTTGCAAGACACTTTTAACAAGGTAATGGTCAGATCCAATTTCAGCTGCCCTATATGCCCTGGTATTCCTAACAGAATTGGCCCATTTGCCGTTAATTAATATATAATCAGTCATATTCTTATGAAGCCCATCAGGTGAAACCCATGTGTATTTATGTATGTCGCGGTGTTTGTAATATGTGTTAGTTATTCTGAAACCATTGAGTTTACTTACCTGTAGGAGATGTTGCCCATTGCCATTGCAGCTACCAATACCAAAAGGGCCTATTACTCCTCCCCAAAGGTCAGAGTCAGTACCAACTTTGGCATTGAAGTCACTTAGAACAAGGATAATATCTCCTTTCTTGACAGAATTCAAAATATTCTGAAGTTGTCCATAAAACCTATCCTTCTCATCCTCATCGGCATCCTCAGTGGGGGCATAACAGCAGATAACATTCAAGTCTTTAATGCTTGTCTGAAATTTTGCTGTAAGAAACCTTTCATTAACTCATATCCTAGAAGAGCTTCACTAGTGTGTCTGCCGAGAAGCAGACCTACACCTTGGAGATGCTTTTTATCTTACCTCCTTGAAAAGAGGAATTTAAGATTAATTTTAAGAATCTGATCTTTATTCAACTGGTCTCTTGCAAGCTAAGAATATCTAAATTATAATGGTGGAATTCTTATGTGAGGACATCAAGAGAATAATCTCTGTGCAGAGTCCTCACATTCCAACTACCTATAAAGAGAAAATGTTTGGTGGGATGTTTAAAGAAACCATGTTTATTGAGAGAGGGAATGCCGACAATATCAAACGGCCCCCTAATTGCAGGCATGAGGCAAAGACCCTTTCCCCCACCTCTAAAGACTGAAGTAATCTACACTGGAAGATTCTTCCAATGTAGAATTTGAGATGCCAGTAGAAGCAAAGAGTTCAGATGCCTGCGATGACCTCTGCTCAGGATTATCCACCAGCTGATAAACATATCCTGTGAATCTATTGGCTGTCAACCCACAAACAAACAGAAAACACAGCAGAAGATTTTCCCTCCACAGAAGCCCACCAGTGCAGCAAAATCAGGATCCATAATCAAGCTCAGAGCCATATATCTGTCCAGTCCAGTGGGTTTATATGGTCAGCACCAGGACCCTGTGTGGTTGACCACTCCTCAGCAGGGTAGAAAAAAAAAAAAGAAAAGTAGCCATAGTTGTTCAAATCAGTAGGCCACACTAATCTGGCAGTTGGATATGGGTAGGTCAGAGACTGAAAAATAATTTTAAATTTCTCTTTTCAGAGAGGGAGGATGGAAACTATCTCCAAGATCTAGGTTTGCATCTCAGCAGATGATGCTCTTTTAGTGTATGACTTCATTAGTGAAAGATTTTTTACAGCTAAATTTAAAATTAACATTTAAAGACTGTGGAAGCTGTTATGCCCCCATAGAGGACTCTGCTGAGATTGAAAAAGATAGACAACATTGGATATTTCGAATTCTGTCAAGAAAGGAGATATTTTTCTTGTGCTAGGGGACTTCAGTGCTAAAGTTGTTATTGACTCTGACTTTGGGCAAAGGTGTTAGTTCCCTTTGGAATTGGTAGTTCCAATGGCAATGGGGAATATCTCCTACAAATAAACTGTACAGTTGGAGAATAACACATACTTCAAACACGAACATTTAAAATATGCATTATAAATATTCTTGAAAGGTGATGTAGATCTACACTTGTTCCAAAGGTGATGTAGATCTACACTTGTTCCTCTGAAATTAATTTACATACAACTTGTTTTAAAGCTTGTCTAAACTTTTCATTACATGTTAAAAGCAAAGGCCATATCTGAATATCTCTCCTCATCAGTGGCTCACAAATTTTGGTCAGCAAAATCTGTGCATTGTTGCTTGGAGCCTACTAAAGACAGGGAAAGACTTTACATTTTTTGAAAGGATTCAGCTTGGGGATGACACAAAAAATATAAGTGTATGGGGATTATGCATGTTCATATAACACTGTTATGGGATAGATCAGGGCTGTCCAACTAGCAGCCCTCGGGCCATATTCAGCCCGCACAAGGATTTTTGTGGCCCACGAACAATATCAAATTTTTACTTGAAATTTTAAATAAATATCTATAATCCACCTTATAATTTTTTGTCAACTTATATTACTTTACTTGATATGCAATCTTTAACTTACTCATTATATTTGCATTATTTCAACTTATTCACTCTATTCTTATTGCCCAACAACTACGGCCACAATGCTCCCATTAAATTTATTAAATATTTGATAAGGTTTGGAAAATTTATATTGGTTTATTATTACTTTTCACTTTTTGTATAAATAAAATAATTTTTTGAGGTGACGTGAACTGACTTTTCAATTATCTATCCTGTCCTATTCTTTTTTTTTGGCCTGTGAAATATTGGCGAAAGGAAAAATGGCCCGCGGTCTTAGAGATGTTGGACAGCACTGGGATAAATGCATGAATTCAGAGAAGGACAGCAGAGCTTCGAAGACATGCAGGAAGACTGAAGATGCCATGAATGAAATAACCCACACATCGTCATCTTCAAGCAACAGTGGGTGCTGCGGCCCAACCAGATCCTGCAATTTAGTTCTCCAAGCAAGTGTCCACATCCTGGGTCTCCCCCTTTTTCTGAGGTCTTTAGACACACTGTTCATAACCCTATTCACTAATCTATAATATCCATATAGGCAATATGGCCAAAGCAACAGTCTCTCTCTCTCTGCACAATATGCTGCTCGAAGGAGGTTGTCGACTCTATTGCCTAACCTCATCATTACTTACAAGGGTGAACCACCTAATGCCCAAGATACTGCATAAGCATCTAGAATCAAAAGCATCAAGTTTCCTGTTATGTTTACAAAGCATCCAAGTTTCACTACCATAACTAACCCTAGAAAGAACCAACAAGCTATGTGTCAAATGCAAGCTTGTGACACAGGGAGTGTCCTATGAAAAAATTGACTCCTTATGCTGATAATATAAAATGCCATGAACATCGTAAAATGCCATACTACGTAAAAAAACATGTATAAAAACAGTGCCTGTACATAACACGAGAGCAATAATGCCACCCAATAATTTGCTTCAAGTAGCTTGCTATCAATCTTCCTATTGCTTTTCTCTCTTTTGTGTATATAGTAAAATATTTTTAAGAGAAAAAATTCTGTTTAGGTCAGATGGGTAATATGAAATATTATGATATGCATCTTTCAAATCTCCCGAAAGTTTAAATTGCACTCTCTGATGGTGGGAATTGCAAAATTTTGAACCACTATTGCAAACAATGTATTTACTTGAAATTTTAAATTTTGATGATGGAATGTGCAGGTTTGCATTGGCAACAATGAGTTGGGCTGTTATCCCAAGGTTGGTGGGGAAAATGCAATTTTTTTTATTTATTTTAAGTGATAATTCGAAAATTCTTTGATAGTTTAAATTTACATCTAGAGATCACAAATATGGAAAAAAAGCAAAGTTTTTAATGAATATTACAAATGATCTGTTTAGGATAGAAATTTGAAATTTCAGTGTCAAAAGATATTCCATTGACTGCAACAATCTGCTCCCTTTTCTCAGAGGGGTATTGGAAAGCAATGTTTTAATTTTAAAGAACAGTTGGCAAATGCTTTTATGTTATATAAGTACTAATAGATTAGTATTAATTTTATTTTCCCAATCATCCATTAATTCGAATTTAGACTTTTAAAGAGTGAAAAAGTAGATAAAACTCAAAATCTTCTAAAAATTTAAAAATGTGATTCGTAATATTTTAGTATACATGCAATGCAAAAAGAATTTTTCAGATTTCTAGCATAAATGCATTGTTTTGTAATATTCATTTGAAATTTTGAAATTTTCACTTTTTCCACCATTAGAGGGTGCAATTAAAATTTTTGGGGAATGTGAAAAGTGTGAATCATAATATTCTATCAATACCTATCTGATGTAAAAACTATTTTTAACATATATCTCTAAAATTTAATTTAATAGCAATAGTAAATTCTAATAATAGTAGAATTCATTAATTCTTTTCTTGCAACATGCATTATTGTTGGTACATTTTGCAGTGTCGGCATAATGTTGCGACAGCATTTTTGTTCTCGCATAATGTTGCAATAACGTTTTTGTTCTCACCATACTGTTGTGATACCATTTTTGTTCTTGGCTTGATTTTGCAACTGCATTTTTGTTTCCACCGCTATATTGCAACAGCGTTTTTGCTGTCGACAAATTGCACAGTCGGCATTTTTGTATCGACTTTTTTTTGGCGACATTTCGGTGTGATACCATATTATTTTGGGTAAAAGGGAACAGAGGAGACAAAATTATTTGAGTGATAGGGCTATGGAGCTTATGTCTGAAAGAAGGGATTGCAGGAATAGGAAGATATGAAGCTCACTACACTGCTATTCTTTTATAATAATTAGGCAAGTGTGAAAAAAAAAAAACAACCGCTTTCCTGATTCAAACTCGGGATCTCCTCATTATGCACCAGTTGCTCTACCATTTCAGCTAAGGTGGGGACAATTCATTCTTATTTATGTAAGGTTGTGATGGTTGTGCTGTGAAGTTTTGCCATGTGATTCTAAGTGATGGGGCACTCATGCTATTTATGCTGACAATCAAGCTTTCATAACCACATTTCAAGTAATATACTTTCAGTTATTCAGATTCGCAGCATCGAAGCTCAGGATGGAAATAACTTGATACAGCAACCAATTTGATAGGAAGGAATTAAGCTCACTACAATGCTTTTCATTTGTAGTAATTAAGTAAATGTGGAAAAAAAAACCACCCATCTGCCTCCTGGACTTGAACCTGGGATTGCCTGGTTAGGCACCAGTTGCTCTATCATGTGAGCTAAGGCCAGAATCACATAGTAAAAAAAAAAATGCATCTGACAATGCAAGTAAAAATTTAACAAAAATTAATAGACAGAAATGATTATAATGCCCATGAATAGAAAAGCTATTTATTTCTGAATAACAAAAAATTAATTTTTTGTTTCAAGTAAATATTTTTCTCATTTTGTAATTTTTTTCTCAATACCATACTTTGAGCAAAGTTCAGGCCTTTCACCAATATGCTGAGTCAGACAAAAAGAAAGTAAATTTTAGAATATTTTTGGAAAATAACCAATCAACAGAAATAGGTCATGTTATATATACCAAATTAAACAAATTTTTAACTCCAAATTATACAAAAAATTTAAAAAAATTAAAAACTTACAACCATATTAATTTTAATAAGGAACTTTAATAAGAAGACTTTTTTACAGTGATAAAGTGAAAAAATAGATAAGAATATGCAGTTAAGGCTTCATTTTGAAGAATGTGATGAATAAAAACAGTTGATTCGTAAACATTAATATCGAGAGTAAATTCCTGCCTAAATAATATAATATTAACCTGAAACATTATTTTTTTATTTTTTTAATGATTCTTTTCAGTGTGGTATATTTAAAATGTGGGCTAGTATTATACAAGGTGTCTTGGCTTGCTCTCATTAATGGGATATTCTGTCCTGTTTGTGAAATGGAAGAGCACTTTCTTTGGGTGTTAAATTATGGAAATCTTGGCTAAGTGCTGAAAATTGCCTTTTTACAATGGACTGATTTCTGTGCCAAGGAAGTCCTTTTTTCTTCTGTATCTAAGAACTCATTTTCAGAGAACGATACAGATCAAAGTTTTTTTTTTGCTGGAAAACGAATAAATAATTTAAAAAAAAAATAACTATATAACTTAATGCGATGATGAATAAAATATCCACAGCAACAGATTGTTAGCCGGCCATCCAATGAATTATGACTGCGAAAAATTGATAATAATCGATCAATAGATCAACTGACCAAAAGACCAATAATTTACAGAAATAGAATAAGTTTACAGAAATGAAAACTAAGGTTTAAATATAAAAATGTAATTTAACTTTATGAAGATAGTATATCCATTAAATGGGAACAACACTGTAAACAATATTTTGGAGCCACTTATAAAATACGGGACAGCGATTGTACATATGAGCTACCCGTGTCCTCCTCTGCAGTGTGCTGTGTGACCTAGTTGCAATGGCAATGGTGCGTAGAATGCTGGGATAAATGATAAAAATAGTTCTAAGAATATTAAAATAGGTTTAAGGTAGAAAAGAATGCAAAACAGAAAAAATACTGAGATGTGTACTTTGTAATTACTTCCAAAATCTGTTTTTAAAATTGTAGTTATTTTTATGTTAATTTTGAAGAGATTCTCAAAACTTTAAGGAAAAATTTATTAATAATGGTTCAAATCAAAATTGTGATCTTTAAATCAGAAGTTTTTTTTTTAGACAAGAGTAACATTAACAAACAAATCGTCAATACCATGTAGTGCTTCTAAGAAATGGCAATCAGATGGCTTTTGCAAATTATATCTTAGTTTAATCAAATGTGCATCAAATAAAAAAATTATAAATTATTTTGAAAGCTTTTATTTTTATCAGATATATGCATAAGAAAATTTTCAAATGGCGATTTTTGTTTTTTTAAATCGATTTTTTTAAAGGATTCTTTTAATGTATACATACAACCTGGACATGGTAAACATTACCACATACCAGGGCCTGCACAAGGGCCTCAATATGTGTCTGCACAAGGCCCTCGATATGTGAGTCTGCACAAGGGCCTCAATATGTGAGTCTGCACAAGGGCCTCGATATGTGAGTCTGCACAAGGGCCTGGATATGTGAGTATTAAGGCCTTGGATACCTGAGTCTGAGATTGACCTGTTTCCTTCTTATCATTCTTCACTGTACACAATAATCCATAAGCCATCTTTGTGACATGGGGAAATCAAATTGCTATCCAATTTGACACCCAACAGAGTGAAATGAAAATGAGTGGCAACTGCAGAACTTACTTTTTTATAACAACCTTAATTTACATACTCATGGTCACATAGTTTAAATGTTCTGACATTCCTTTTTCCACATTACAAAATTTACATCATACTCATGGTCACATAGTTTAAATGTACTGACATTCCTTTTTCCACATTACAAAATTTACATGTACAACACATTTCATGTCATGCTGTTACATACTTCTCAAGATACATTATTTTTTTAATTTTGAGCATCAAAATAAAAAGACAATGTTCATAATTCTAAACAGACCTTTTTGGTCCTTGAGTTATATATAATTTCTGTATTGCTGTTTTTATTTGAAAATAACAAAACAGATAAATCAAGAAACTACTCTAGGCTTGTCCAGGTTGTTAAATGAGGCATGTTACTAGGTTGAACAGAAATCCATTCTATGATCATTATATATTGAAAGCACGCTTTATTATACATACCCTACTCCACAACAATAATGCAGCCAGCCAAAACCCCTTGTGGGTTATAAATAGGTCAGATACTTACCTATTGTGTAGCATACCTGCAACTATTATGATGGGGTAAATACATCAACCTGAGCGAGTTTGATCGTGGGCACATAGTCATTGTGAAGAAGATGGAATGCTTCATATCTGTGATTGCAGAACTTATGGGATTTTCATGAGTGTACCAGGACTACAATCAAAACCTGTAGCCGCTGGGGAAAATGTGGCTGTTAACCAGGCCTTTGATATTCAAGGTGAGCACCACCTCTCTCTCATATCATAATGTTGAAATGGACAGCCACAGCACAGATGGATAACATCAGCATTCACCGGCAAGGCAATTACAGTATTGTACAAAGACCATTCAACATACAATGGCATGGCTAAGCTGGGTTATGAGGGTGCAGTGGGTGAAGGAACATTGCCAGAGGACCATGGAAGACTGGAAATGGGTAGCTTGGTCCGGCGAACCAAGATTCCAACTGCAATATGGAATGTTGCATGTTTGGTGTAATGTCCTGGGGCATGTTTATGTGGGCCACCTTGGGGCTCCTTATACCTATAGAGACCACAGTCACTGCACAAGGTTCTGTTGACATACTCACCAACCACCTACATCCATTCATGGTTATCCATTTTCCACAGTAGGATGCTTTCTTTCAACAAAGCAACTCATCACTCCTGTTTGGCATAGGGCTGGTTGACAAGCATTCCAGTTGAGTCAACAACAAGTGATAGAGCCTCAAATGGCTCTATCACTCCCCAGATTTGAACTCTATTGAGCAATCTGTGGGACAAAGTGGAACAATACATTCGAGCCTGAAACCCACCATCAGCAATTCTCAGTACTTTACAGATGACTGTCCTGGCATCATGGGCTACAGTATCATCTGAATGTTTCTCTAACACCTAGTAGAGTGCATGCCACGATGTGTTGCTGCTGTTACAAGGACAAAAGGTGAGCACACATGTTATTAGATGAGTATGTATAATAAATTGTCTTTTCAGTGTATAACAGAGCGTGCATACAATTATAATTTTAAAAAGGTATTCATTGCAATATAGTGCATCTACCAACTTTTGTAAAAGGATTTATTTAAATGGAAATGTGATAAAAAATAAGTTATTCCAAATATTGTGTGTTCTTGTATATGAATCATTATAGCAGTGAATTGTGTATTTGAATACATGTTAATTTTCATTTTAGTGATGATATCCATAAAGACAAGAGAATGAAAGCAGAAGTAAATGGCTCGACTTCTGCTGTTGTACCTACTTCAGCTGTTTCTGTACCAAGTCCTTCACAATCTTTGTCATCTGGGACAGCTGTTGCATCTCAGGATGCATCATATCAATATCAGCAGTCACCATGGGTTGGCTATACACAGGTATAGCTTTTTACTCTTAATTATCTTCAACTGCAATTATCTGTAAATCGATGTATAATAGAAATAACACTTGAGGTACTTAAAAGTAAGTTTTAGAATAGTGTAGAAAACATTACCACATGCAAATAAAAACACAGTTACCTCATCTCATCATCAGTTACCTCATCCCATCCATATCTAGATGGGTGCTATCTTAGAAAAATTATTCTGGTTATTAAAATTCTCCTTCAAGTTACTTCAGTTCAAAGCTAGTTCTAAGATGTCTAGAACAGACAAGGAAAATATATATTGTGTTTTGATATTAGTAATGCACACATAATGCCTCTGACCTAATAACAATAAAAGAATTAGCTGAAAATTTCTTGTTTCAAGAGGAATGGAACAAAACCAACTACCTCCTGAAAATATATCTCTTCCTAGTAGGGGCAGGGGTGGCTCAGTCGGTAGCGTGCCAGGCTCGTAATCTGTAGTTCCCAGGTTCGAGTCCCAGCTGGGTCAGCGTTGAGTTTTATCTCCGCAAAATTCCCCGCCCTGCCCATACTTTTGGAATTTGCGCAAAATTTTTTCCATACTTTTTGGAATTTGACTGTGGACTGATAAGACTGTGGACATGGTTCTCATGAAGAGACTCCTTCTGCCCAACTTCCCTGGCCTCATGCTTGGACCAGACCACATCAAGGTCGTCAAATGGCATAAGTTCCTTAGTATGGTCCTGGACAACAGTCTGATCTAGGGACCTCACATCCAGCATCTTAAGACAGTTGCCACTGCACAGAGAAATATACTGTCTTTCTTTGCTGGTATCCACTGGGGAAGTTCCTGCAAGACCCTCCTGGTCTTGTACCGGCATTTGTTCTTCTCCCACATCAAGTACAGTGGTCACCTTCTGAGAAGTGCCTCTGCTTCACTGCTGAGCAAGTTGCCCACTGTCCACGCTATATCTCTGCTCCTCTGTCTCAGACTCTGCTCTAACATACCAAACATGTCTGTTATTGTGGAGGCTGATGACATGCCTTTCTGCCTGCACCAGAAGAGAAATATACTGTGTCATCTCTCAAGGCTCCATTCCTTCCAATCCATTTCTTCCAGGAATTTGCAAGACACGCCAGACACTGCTGTGTCTGCCACTGACTTCTATGACTGAGTCGTCCCTGCCAGCTCCACCTCTGGCAATATGCTCTTCCCTGACCTTCCACCCTGGAGGAACTTCTTCCCAGGAGGATCTTATGATCAATGTCACTATCCTTTCTCTAGGTTGAAAGAGCAACTCAGATCCAGTGGCCATCAGGCTTCTCACTACCTTCCATCACTTCACGATACGAGAGATGTACTGTGGTCTACACTAACGGATCTGTTGACCGGGAGAGGCTATGTGCTGCCTCTGCCTTGAAGTTAGGTATTATGCCAATTTAGGTATTTATACCTAACTTGTAATTGTGAGTGTCATCAAAATCCTAAACTGGAGTAACGTCAATCCTAGCCAAGATTCCAACTGCAATACGGAATGTTGCACCAGTATTGTCATCATTATGAGATGGTATTAATGACCTCTGGTGATGTCAGTATCAGGGATGATGTATGCCATCCCTGATCCAGGCATCACCAGAGGTTTTTGTCTCCCACATCTCGCTTCCTCCTCCTGTGCAGAGCTTCATGCTATCCTTGGCGATGTACGTTTCATCATCAGTCTCAAGAGTGGCAACTTTGTCATCCTTTGCAACTCCAAGGCAGCCTTGGAAACTCTCCAGTAGCGAGACAGCAAAAGCTGCAACCCCTTCCTCATCCAGAAGATCATGGACACATGCTCCAAGATCACCTCTGCCAGAATCACAGTTCATTTCCATTGGATCCCCTCCCACGTAGGAATACTTGGCAATGAGCTTACTACCGCGAAGGAGGTGCTTGAGAATCAGAGGTGTGTATCTAATTATCCTTTCTCTCTCTCAGCAACTGCAAGACATTTGTCTCACAATGATGAGCCAGTATCGTCTTTCCCAGTGGTAGAGGGAACTCCAGTTGTTCCTCATTCTGGTAACTGGTTGATCCTTTTCTCACTGCTCCTAACCTCAGTAACCTCTGCAGATCTGAGGAGACCCTCCTTCATCGTCTCCGAGTCGGTACCCTCTATGCTTCACACTCTCAGCAGAGCATACAGTCCTAATTGTGCTACATGCAGCACACCTCAGACTATATCTCACGTACTGCTCAATTGCTCTCGCTACAATGCTGAAAGAGAAACTTTGTTCCAGGAGCTTCACGCTATCGGAACCACCGACTACATCATCACCTCCCTACTTGGTAACCACCATAACATGAAGCTGCAGCGAACACACTTCCAACTGGTCACTGATTTCTTTCAGATTGACCTTTTCTGCACGGTCTAATGTCTCTTTTACTTTAATGAGATTAGTATAGCTAATAGTTTCAAGAAATAGCTGAGAGCTAGTTTCTTTTACCTAATTATCTGGTCATCTATGTCCACTTTTTCTTTTTTTCAACCCTGCTGAGGAGTGGTCAACTTTACAAGGTCCTGGTGCTGACCATTTATACCCACTAGACTGGATTGGTTTATGGATTTGAGCTTGATTATGGATCCTGGACTTGCTGCACTGGTGGGTTTCTGTTGAGGGAGAATCTGCCACTGTGTTTTCTGTTTGCTTGTGGGTTGCCAGCTCTAAGTGAACAGAGACACGGGATACCTTATATCAGCTGGTGGATAATCCTGATCAGAGGCCATCACAGGTACCAGAACCCTCACTCTAGTTGGGCATCGTCAATCCTAAACTGTAATTGCCTCAGGCAAGACTATATGGCTTTTGAAAAGGTGATGCCTGAAGTTCCTACCAGCATCGGTGAATTCAGCCTTTA
Source organism: Ryuthela nishihirai (assembly GCA_038380435.1). Classification (NCBI taxonomy): domain Eukaryota; kingdom Metazoa; phylum Arthropoda; class Arachnida; order Araneae; family Heptathelidae; genus Ryuthela; species Ryuthela nishihirai. The sequence goes on along the minus strand of JAWZYU010000011.1, from coordinate 81,997,690 downwards.
GCACAGAAGGGACAGGTCTTTGCCTCATGCTTGCGATCAGGGGGCAGTTTGATATTGTTGGCCCTACATCTCTCAATAATCCTAGTTTCCTTAAAAATCCTACTAATCATTTTCTCTCTGCAGGTACGTGGAACATGAGGATGTTATTTAGAGATTATTACATTAAAATTACTTCACATAATCATTGTAAATACCTAACTTCATTAGTTTTTAACCTGTATAATTACTCTCTACCTAAGTATTCATTTTCATGAGCCAGGAGACAGTTAATAACCATTTGGTTGCCTACACTTTACAAAAGTGAGAAGAGAGATGTATTCCTGTTTTCTTCCTTCCTAGTAGCTATCACAGTCCTTGGGCAGAAGTTTCATATTGTTTCTTCCAAGTCAATGTTAAGTAACTCGGAAAGTATTACTGGCTGTTGCACTCCAAAATTGTTTATAAGGCACACTAGATAGATTGTAGTCGTTCCTTCAATTTGAGACTGTCAGTCCAGATTACATTGATGATATAGTGCTTATTACTTGTCAGCACTCTTTTTCGCATCTCTCATTCTACTGAACAACCATCTGATAGTTACTGTTTACTTCATTGACACACCTGAACAAAACAAAATCAAATTTGAAAACTGCTTCCCTTTTTATAAGATTATTTACATTTCACTTTAAAAAAGTTGCAACCTCAAAAGTCAAAACACAAGAACTAAAACATATGACCACTGCAATATGCACTTCACTCAGGATTCTTCGGGCAGTATGGTCATTACATCATTTCATTGACATCTTTATAAGGGCGGTCCCTCTAGCAGAATCCATTGCATAACCTGTAAGCTGATTTGTTAATAATTTCCAAGCTGCTGGTAATGGATTTATATCTGTATTACATAATTTATCCTGATTCAAATTTATAATTAAATTTTCCATGTAATTCAATTGGGTTTTTCTTTGTGGGGAGGCTATTATTTTAAATGTTAAGGTGTAATTATGCAGATCATCTTGCAGCACAGTTTGTTTCAACATTGTTTTACCTAATTGATTTTCTGTCATACTGATGTACTGCCATTCGTGCTTCCATCTATCGGTATGTTTTTACCTACATATTTTATACTATCCTTCATTATTTTCATTTTTAATTTCTATTTAGCATACCCCCCCCCCCCCTGTTGGTGTGCTTTTATCTCTATCATTTATGACCAGTGTTTTAACATTGTTAATTATTTTTAATGGTAACCTTATATCATATTTTCATAGTTCTTTCTCCAATATTTCTGAAAAACTTGGAATATATGGAAATACCATTGTATATTTCATGATCAGTTGCTGTATCTGTGCTGGCTGAATTTGTGAACTAGTGTAATATTTATATTTCATTTTTTTTTCTCAATTTTTTTTTTCTAGATAATTCCTGTGATAACCTGCCTGCATTCTTATCCTATATATACATTTTAATTTCGTTTTTAATGTTTCTTTGGTAGTACAATACCTATAGTCACTAAGAAAATGTGAATTAACTGATTTTTTATAGTGGTTGGAGTGAATTGAGTTCTTGGGGATTATATTAGGTATATATTTAGGCTTCCTGTATACAGCAATCGCATTTAGTAGTACTACTAGTAATCAGAATTCTAGATAAGGAAATTGTTTATCAATTTCAGTTTCATGTGTGAAAACCCTTTGTACTCGAGAGGCGACCCTCAATCACCACTTGGTTTGATGCAGCACCTCGAATGTCGACTTGAGAGGCAACAATAACTGGTTTATAAACAGAGATCCTTTGCACTCAAGAAGCGACATAAAATATATAAACAAATATCTTTCCTCTTTACATTTTAGATGTGTAAATCTATTGTCTATGTGCACTTCATAGTACAGTATTGTGTTTAATTGAAATTATTATTTTAAACTTTGTCTGTTTTTACCCACACAACCTCCACATAATATCCATAAGATATCTATGGGTCTCTTAGATATTTTGTGGAGGTTGTGTGGGTAGTAGTTATAAAAATGGAGCCAAATGATGAAATTAGTAGCAGTGAAAATGAGTTTGATTTTACGTTGTTTATGTACGATTCATTTTTATGTTATTTGTAAAAAATTTCATCAACTTTTTATAAAAAAAACTTCAAGTTGCTACTTTTCTATAGCGAAAAAACCTTCAAGTGCAAAGGGTTAATAGATGGGAGAGTACTATTATTATAGTACTATTATAATGAATATGAGAATACAATTATTATTATTATGAAGTTAGGTATTTACAATGCTTATGTGAAGTAATTTTAATGTAACAACTTATCAGTGTACTATTAATACGATTTTTAGTATATAGATTATTCTCTTGATGTCCTCACCAGGAATTTCAGCGTTATAACCTAGATATTCTAGGCTGCAAGAGACCAGATGGACAGGATAAAGATGAGATACTTAAAAATAACTTTAAAATTTCTCTTTTCAGGCAGGGTGGAGGAAAGCATCTCCAAGATGTAGGTTTCCTTTTCAGCAGACATGCCAGTGATGCTCTTCTAGGATATGACTGCATTAATGAAAAATTTCAGATAGCTAAATTTAAAACAGAAATTAAAGACTTGAATGTCATCTGTTGTTATGCCCCCACTAGGACTCTCATAAGAATGAAAAGGATACATTTTACAGCCAGCTTCTGGATATTTTGACTTCTGTGAAGGAGGTATTTCTCTTGTGCTAGGTGACAACAATGCTGAAGTTGGTACTGACTCTAATCTTTGGGCAGGAGTTTTAGATCACTTTGGCATTGGTTGTTCCAATGGCAATGGGGAACGCCTCCTACAGGTAAGTAAACTTAATGGTTTGCGAATAACTAACACATACTACAAACACCAGGACATTTATAAATATACATGGGTTTCACCTAATGGGTTGCACATGAATATGATACATTATATTTTAATTAACAGCAAATGGGCTAGTTCAGTTAGAAATACCAGATCATACAGGGGAGCTGAAATTGGGTCTGACCATTACCTGGTCCAAAGCATTTTGCAGCTGAAACTTAAGAAATGTTGTGCTAAAGTTAAAAAATATTAGCTATAATACTGGATGCCTGAAAGATCCAGATATAGTGAGAACATATGATAGACTACTTAGTCATTATGACAATTGTGATTTGGTTCCTGCTGAAGTGGAGAAAGAATAGGATCAGTTTAAACAGACTTTTCTTAAAACCAACAGTACTCTTTTGGGTAAAAGGGAACAGAGGAAACAAAATTATTTGAGTGATAAGGCTATGGAACTTATTTCTGAAAGAAAGAAGTGCAGGATTAATATGAATCAACGCCCTACTAGTCCTAGCAGAATTAATGGTCCTAACAGTCCCTGCAGGCATGACAACTGGCTTAATAAACGTGCTGATAAGAATCTTTGGCTTGATAGCTTGGCTGACAAAGCTGAGGAAGCAGTTGGATATCACAATAGCTGAGGTTGTACCAGATTATTAATATTTTATGTGGGAAGAAACAGACAGGTACCCAGAGATTAAGGGATAAATATGGTTAGATGGGCTGAGCATTTCAGAGAAGTTCTAAATAATGTGATTATTTCTACTGCCCTTGTTTGTAATAAGGATAGATGCATTACTGTCTTTAATGATGACCCTATATCATATTCCGAAGTCACTGTGGCTATCTCTAAATTAAAACTGCATAAATTCCCTGGGGTGGATGAAATCACCACTGAAATGCTTAGAGCTGGGAACATTTTGTCACATGGGTGACTGAAATTTTGAATTTTTTTTATGATAAAAGTATTGTTCTAAAGGATTTTACTAGAGCTATTATTGTCCCAATTTTTAAAAAAAGTGATCACAGTTCTTGTGATAATTATAGGAGAATTAGTTTACTTTCTGTTCCAGGTAAAGTTCTTTGCATGATTATACTTAATAGAATTAAGAATCTGGTTGACAGTCAATTGTGTGATGAGCAATGTGGATTCAGAAGTGGTAGGGGATGTGTGGATCAGATATTTTCACTTAGGCAGATTCTTGAAAAATGTTTAGAGTTTCAGAAACCTTTGGTTGCTAGCTTTGTTGATTGCAAAAAGGCTTTCGACTCTGCTGATCGTCATAATTTGTGGTTGATTGTGAGATCATATGGTATACCTGACAAGTTAGTTAACATAATGAAAGCTCTCTATAATAACACTGAGTCGTGTGTGAGAGTTGGTAAGGCTTGTAGCAATTGGTTTAGCATTACTTCTAGTGTTCGACAAGGATGCGTTCTGTCTCCTTTTCTCTTTATTTTGGTTATTGATTATTTATTTGGTTATTATGCAAAATTCACTGCAAGGGAAAGATTTTGGCCTTAAATGGTCTAGAGATTTCAAAATTTCTGATTTAGATTATGCAGATAATTTGGCCCTGTTGGCTACTAATGTTGATGAGATTAATTCATTCATTAGGGCTCTTGATGAGACTGGTAATAGAGTAGGTTTGATGATAAACAGAGAAAAAACTAAAGTGATGAAAATTGGTCAGACATATGGTGCTTCAGTTGCTTTGAATGGCTGTACTATTTAGCAAGTGTCTTGGTTTAATTATCTTGGGAGTTATGTAACAGATACTGGTGTTGTGCTGGTATGAGATAAATAGAAGAATAGAGATTGCCACTGGGACTTTTACGAATCTATGGAGAGTGTGGAAAAATAGGGGTGCTCACCTAAAGATTAAAATTAGGTTGTGTAATAGTTTGGTTCTTTCTAAGGTTAGTTATGGTAGCGAAACATGGACCATTTGTAAGCAGGATAACAAGAAACTTGATGCCTTTGATTCCAGATGCTTACACAGTATCTTGGTCATTAAATAGTTTGACTTTGTAAATAATGATGAGGTTAGAAGGAGTCATCAATCTTCCTTTGAGCAGCATATTGTGCAGAGAGACTGCATTGGTTTGGCCATGTTGCCCATATGCATAGCTGCAGATTAGCAAAACAGGATTATAAACAGTGTACTTAAAGGTTTGAGAAAAAGGGGGAGACCTAGGAAGCGATGGGCAGACAATGTCAAACAGGACCTTGCTAGAATTGGCCTGGAGTGGCCAAATGCAGCAGCAGTAGCTCAGAACAAACATGTCTGGAGAGGAAAATTACACAGTCTGGTTGGTCCTCTGTAGCCCATGGCAGCATGAGGATTTTGTATGGTATGTGTGTGTGTGTGTGCACGTGTGCTAGTGTGTTTGTGTGCGTGTTAACAAACAAATCGGCAATACTGTTTAGTGCTTCTAAGAAATGGCAATCAGATAGCTTTATCAAATTATTTATACTGTAGTTTAATAAAATGTGCATCAAATTAAAAAGCAAAATATTATTTTTCAAGCCTGAATTATATATTTTTATAAGATATATAAAAAATTATAATGGTAATTTTTATTTCTAAAAAATAGATTTTTTTGTTGTGCTAAAAACGTATACATATATCCTTGGCCTCTCATTAAGGATTCTGCAAAAGTATATAGACAACGTGGACACCAGAATGGTTAAAACTAAAACTGAGACTTGAATGTTATCTGTTGTTATGCCCCCATAGAAGATGCTGATGAGAATGAGAAAGATAGACAGTTTCAGGATATTTTGAAATCTGTCAAGAAAGGAATTACTTCTCTTGTGTTAGATGACTTCAATGTTAACGTTGGCACTGACTCTGAACTTTGGGCAAAGCTGATAGGTCCCTTAGATATTGTTAGTTACAGTAGCAATGGGGAATGTCTCCTCTAGGTAAGTAAACTTAATGGTTTGAGAATAACTAACACATTCTACAAACAATGGACATTTATAAATATGCATAGGTTTCTCCTGGTGGGGTTGAGTAAAAATATGAGAAATATATATTAATTAAAAGCAAATGAGCTAGTTCTGTTAGATATACCAGGTCTTATAAGGAACCAAAATTAGGTCTGACCATTCTTTTGTCAAAGGTTTCTTGCAACTGAAACTTAGAATTGTTGTGCTATGGTTAAAAAAAGTTACCTTTAATGCTGCAGTTCTCTGAAAGACCTAGATATAGCCAAAGCTTACCATGATAGTCATGGTTGCTTACTGCCAAAATTGAGAAAGAATGAGGTCAGTTTAAACAGGCTTTTTTGAAACTAACAGTATGGTTTTTGGTAAAAGGTAGCAGAAGAGACAGTTATTTGGCACTGGAGAAGGAACTGCAGTAATAATACAAGTCAACACCCTACTACTCTTAATCTACTAGAGCTTAATCAACATGAAAAGGATTAGTTAATGGCGATAAGCATTTTTTTTTTTCCCGTAGCTTGTCTGACAGAGGAAGCAGCTAGACAGCATAATAGCATGGAGTTGTATGAGATAATCTTTGGTGTGGGAAGAAACAGGCTTGGAATACAGGGATTGAAGGATAAACATGATAAGATAATTGAATGTGAGGATTCTTTCATGGCTAGGTGAGCTGAGCATTTCAGAGATGTTCTTAACAGTGTGATTACTTCTACTCATATTGTTTACAATGAAGACAGATGCATTACTATCTTTAATGTTGGCCCTATATTACATTCTGAAGTTAATTTGTCTATCTCTAAAACTGCATAAATCCCCAGGTGGAGATGATGTAACGCTCCAAATAAATGCAATAATGCTTTAAAGTTGGACCCTTCTTTTGATCCAATTAGTTTTATGCTCCGGATAGCTGATACGGGCGCTGGGCAATAATTAACAAATTGCCAAAAAAGTAGACTAAGTTTAAAGTAGGGTTCAAAATGCCAGCGAGCATTAATGAGTAAATAGTTAGAATCAAAATTGATTGTCAAAAAGTCTAGATGCTATAAATCTAAATTCGCGTTACTCAAGAGAAAAAATTGTACAGACTCAAAAGGCTTAAAATAACAAACAGATTTATTTCCAGAATTCAACTCACCGAGACATCAATGAAGAAGATACATCAAACTCACTGTGCTACAACGCACTTTCCTCTCTACAACTCCCACTCTGACTCCACTACTCTCTCTCCTACTCTCACTGAGTGCCTCTGCACTCTACACTGCCTACACTCACTGAGTGCCTCTGCACTAACTGCCTCTGAGACTCGCAGGTCACCGGTTTAAAAGACAAGAGCCGGACACATGTCATGTTGCATGCCGGGAAAGACATTAACATAAAGTGATGAACGACGCAAGCTATGATGCAAGAGGGGGCGTGTCCTTGTGCACACGCTTTAGTGGTGACAGTCGGAAGATCGGAGTTGTGCATGCGCAACTCCTAACTCTTGGAAATGAGTGCTGTGATGCCAAAAAGGAAATAAAAATAATCCCCAAAATGATAAATATAACGTAAATTAAACAAAACTGGTTAAGGTAAAGCAAAAGTGAACGATGGGGCATCACAATGAAATTGTTATTGAAATTCTTAGAGCTGGAAATGTTTGTGTTGTCACATCACTGACTAAAGTTTTAAATATTTTTTATGAGAAAGGTGCTATTCCTAATGATTTTACTAGACTTATTATTATTCCTATTTTTAAAAAAGGTGATCGTAGATCTTGTCATAATTATAAGGGAATCAGCCTTCTTTTTGTTCCAGGTAAAGTAATTTGCTTTATTGTGCTTAATAGAATTAAGAATTTGGTTGATGTCCACACTGTTCATCATGCAGTTCCAGCTGTGTGATGAAAAATGTGGATTCACAAATGGTCAGGGATGTATAGACCAAATAATTTCACTTAGGCAGATTACAATGGGCAACAAAATTTCTTGAAAGTCATGCCTCTGAGATAAAAGTAGCCATTTCTTAAGGATTTCAAGCTGCTGAACACAAATATGACAATGAAAATGCAAAATTGGCTACGATTTCTGAGAAATATGCAATAGTTTCTTATATGATACAGTAATAAATACATATGACATGTATCGGTAAAACTCTGCTTCTACTTCCAACGTCGCTTTGCCCATCGCTTGTACAGCTGCTCAGGATCATCTCTGGCTAGCATCCAACAGTAGCCAGCCAACATTGAAGTGGACCAGTTTCCCTGGTATCATTTCTCCATCATTGCAATGATCTGGTGAAAACGTTCACCGTGCTCATTATTAACTATGCCACAATTATCAGGGAAGAAACCTAAGTGTGAATGGAGAAAGTAGATCTTTAAGGACATATTGCAGCCAAGTTTGTGATACAGAGACATGTCCTTAACCAGTTTCTTGTAGTTGTCTGCTCTGACATTCCCGGGAAATTTAGTTGACACCAGACAAATGCATCCTAGACCTTTTTCTCGTCACCCTGAAAAGCAGGTTTCGAGCATCTGGTCTCTGAACAGCTCATGGATCTTAGGACCCAAAAAAATTCCCTCTTTAATTTTCGCTTCACTGAGTCGAAGGAATTTGACAGCCAAGCACTTGAAAGCTGATGCAGTCCGGCCCATTGCTTTTATGAAGTTTTTTTATAACAATTTAATATTTACACGATAATGCTTTTATACATAAATCAAATGAGATCCTTAAACTAAAATATTTCCAAATCTAGATGAGTGCTTAGCATTAATACTTAGCTTCAAAAATCTTGCCCTATTGGCATATCGGTTCTGAACTTTTGATATTCAATTAACACCCTATGTTACTATTCTACTCTACATAATGCTTTTTACAAAGGCAAATTAGAGTGAAAGAAAACCATATAAGGGTATTTACCAGTATTCTTGGGGCTGGTACAGTTGCATTATTTGGCACAACCAGTTGGATTTGTTGGCAATGTTTAGTTGAATGCTACCAGTCCTTAAGATTGAGCACATTATTTTTAGCACACAGTGTATACGGCAGCTGTTAGTTGGTACATCCTCCTTTCTTATAGTTGTTAAAATTGCAGTCAGCACTTGTAGTTGACTTCTACATTCTTTTTGGGTGACGGTTCCATTATAAAAGCAGTTCCTTTTTTGGCTGGTACACATGCATTTATTAGCATAACTCAATGAGGTTAGCTGAAGCTGTTATATCTTATGCTACCAGTCTTTATAAAGTTGCATTAGTTGACATATGCAGTTCTGCTTAAAATTGTTTCTTCACTCACAGTTGGTAATCCATCATAGGAATGGGATGTTTTGGCTTACACTTGTACAAAGTTTGTTATTGCACCATCCTCAATATTTGAACATTTAAACTTCAAAGGAATCACATTAAAAGAACTCGCATGGTATAATAATAGCCAACCATAAAAACATTTAAAACAACACACCTCATTACTGGTGCTACGCGTTTCACCACTCTCTTTCCTATGGAATCTTCAGGCTATCGGTGTTAGACATTTGTCGTCCAGCTAATAGTCGTATCTGTGTGTATGTATAGTGACGTTGACTGATGGGTATGTGTGCGCGCACTTGGCTATTGATGCAACAGGAGATTCCACGCCACAGGAAGGGGTGGTATCTCCGTGTTGCATACATTGTCAAGGCGCGCATGAATTATTAGGTTTTCGGCATATTGAAGTTGATACTTTGTATTTGGGGCCAATAACGGTTTGAATTTGATTTTATCGATTGGGATTTTGTTTTCAATTATATTCTGGGCTAATGCTGTTGTTGGGTTGTTTTTTACAATGTCTCTATAATGCTCTTGCATTCATGTTTTGTACTGTCGAAAAGTTTTTCCTATGTATGTATTTTTTTCTTCTAATATGTTAGTAGGATCGGGTATAGTTATTTCATATATTCTGCCTGTGGGAGGTTTCTTGTCCCTATCGTTCAAAATAAGGTTTTTTATGGAATGAGTTATCGTAGTTGGTAGTATTATATTTGGCCAACCTGTTTTCCATGGTTTTGTTAAATCTTTTATATATGGGAAGCTAGTTGCATATTTTTTCTCATTCTGGGTTTGTTGTGGGTGTGGCTGTGTTTCTTTACTTACTATATATTTGGCAGTTTTTTCCCATCTTTGTAATAATTTTGTAGTATATCCAGCCTCTTTTGCAGTTTGATATATATATTGTATTTCATTATGGAACATTTTCATTTGGGAGCAATATCTGTAAGCTCTAATATGAAATGGAAGTATACTAGTTTTTTTATATTTTAATGGGTGGGCAGAATTGGCAGGAATGTAATTAGGAATATAAGTTGATTTTGGTATGAACTGTTGTTTCACAATAATTAGATTTCCATGTTATTTTAATATCTAGAAATGCAATTTGTTGGTTAACTTCCATTTCATGTATAAATTTAACGGAGAGTATTATGCTATTGAATGTTTCGATTAATTCTTGTAACTTATCTGTAGAGTTAGGCCAAAAAATCAATATGTTGTCTATGTAATGCACGTATAATGTAGTTTTCAAGATGGACTGTGCGAAAGCTGTTTCTTCGACATGTCTCATGACGACGTCGGCCATGAGTCCAGACAGAGGGGATCCCATTGGGACCCCCTCCGTCTGGAGCCATGTCCGACCATTGATGTCAAAGAAGTTAGATTCTGTCACCAGCTCTAGTGCATCATGCATACTGAAATATTGTGGGTGAGTGAGTCTTGCAACCCTCAGCCATTCAGCCTTTTTTTTTTCATCACACTGAGTTGGATGGTAGCAGGGTTTTGTGGGTTTCTGTCAGTGCTGGGTGTTCCACATTCTTCTACTTTTCATTCTCTGATCTTAAGAGATTTCCTCTGAGGCCAATTTCTCTTCACGTAGTGCAAAGTTTTTGCTCAACTGTCCCATTCACATAAGAAACATCAGTACTTTGTATATCCCAGCTGCAGACCCATCAACAGAGCCACTACCTTCAAGTCACAACAGAGATGCCAGCCATACTTTCTGTATTGAAGACAGTTCAACAGCTGTTTTAGGTTGTCTTAGGTTTCTTTCCTGTAGACAGCGTGTCTGACTGGAATGGATGAAAGTCGATTTCCACTATGCAGCAACACCACCTTGAGACTCAATTTCGAAGACTATTATGAATAGTCGCCATTCTTGAGGGTTATGTTTGATTCTGAGGGCATTCATCAGGCCATCTACATCAGAGCAGAACACAAGATCATCTTCCTTTCTGAAGTAAGGTGCAAACTGCTCATGACAAGTTCGAAACAAAGTCACTCTGACATTTTCCTTGAGAAGATTCCATTGTTTAAGTCTTGATGCAAGTAATTCTCGTTTCTTCTTCAGTGAGAATGTATGGTGCAGATGACGCACCATGGCTGATGTATGAATCATCATTAAACATCAAAGGCTGCAGAGAATCCAACGTCAGTTTGCCTCCTTCCTCATTGTCTGAATCGATGGAAAATTCTTTTGTATGTTCAGGAACGGGAAAGCCGTCACCATGCAGAACTGGTCGGAAAGCAGATTGTATATTCAGGTACCCTATTGTCCATTTCTTTTTCCTTGTGATGCCTCCAGAAACAGGTGAAACCATGCAGAAGTAGCAGTCATATGCGTGAATGCTTCACTCTCTCCAAACCATAGGAACAGCAAACTGCATCGCCACTTTTTTGCCTTTCAGCCACTTCGGAAGATTTCTTGCACACTACTGCAGCATATGTGTGGGACCCAGGCCTTTTTCCTGGTCCCCGATCTTGCATCCAAAATAAAGCTCATACACTGCTTGTAATGCACCAAAGATTAATAACTTTTTAAAGTTTGGACCTTTCGTCTGAACTTTTTATTCAAACTCCAGATAGCTCTATCGGGCACCAGGCAATAATAACTTGCCAAATAAAGTTGCAATGGGGTTTGTTTATTTGCCAAGCATTACTTATCGAGTAAGAATTCAAAAATGATTGTCAAGTTTAATTAAAGTTTAAATATATTCAAAAACCTTAATAAACGTTGCTCAAGAGAAAAAATAGCAAAGATTCAAAAGTTTCTAAAACAAAGTTTATTTCCAAAAATTCAACTCACCAAACTCAAAGTGAAAATGTCAACTACATCTCGAACAAAAACTCTGCTACTACATCTCAACTCATTATTATCTCACTACTTTATTACTACTACACAATCTCTTCTCTTACTCCACTACACAGTCTACACTTTACTACTGTAACTCTGTGACCTGACATCATCAGGTCACAAGAGGCTAAAAAGTCAGCATGTGTCATGTTGCCTGCCGGGAAAAACATTTGCATAAACTGACAATCGCGCAAGCTATGGTGCAAGAGAGGATGTGTCCTGCATGTACAACTCCTGCCGCTCGGAGGAGGATCAAGATAGTCCACAAAACGAATTAAAATCCCCAAACTGATAAATATAACATAAATAAAGCAAAACTGGTTAAGGAAAAATATAAGTGAATGGGTGGACCATCACATGCTTTCACTATTGGAGTGATGGCCTTTTTCTGACTTGCAAACGTCACTTCCCCACAAATGTAACAAAATGTATCTGCACTATTAACACAGTTACAAGGCATCACTACTGCTGGATTAAAACTGTAAGGATCACTTGCACTTATTACTGACTGGTAAATGGGAGTTGCTCAAAAGACTTGCTCACTCTACGAGACGTTGCTTACAACTAATGATTGCATCATCTTTTGTCAGTGATCATAAAGCCGCGATGTCATGACTCAACTGCATTGCGTCAGACAATAATGCAATACCTCCGGGAGTTTTGTGATATTGCCGACTGATGCAGTGCAACACAATATGTTGCAATCTGGGGTTTATAAAATACAGTGTTCTGAAATGGTTACCTATGTACTCAATGCGGACTGAGTCATTTATACATGACCATCTCGGTCTCTCCTAACAAGAGCCAATCGACAAATTTTATAGTCATTTTCGTGTTCAATACCTTGAAATTAGTAAAGATTGGCTATTTTCATTTAAATCCTTTTTGTGTGTTGCCCAGTGTTATTGAGAAATATTTAGTTTCAGAAACCTGTGGTTACTAGCTTTATATATTTCAAAAGAGCTTTTGAATCTGTTGATCGGCATCACTGTTGATCATTAGATCATATGGAATACCTGACAAGTTAGCATATTGAAAGCTGTCTACAATAACACAGAATTGTGTATGAGAGTGGGTAAAGCTTGTAACAATTGATTTAACATAGCTAGCGGAGTTAGACCAGGGTATGTTTTGCTTCCTTTTCCCTTTAGTTTGATTATATTTTTATTTATTTTTATAGGGAAGAAGGTATTCCCCTAGGGAAAGGTCAGAGATAACCTAGAAGCTCTATTAAGTTTGTCCTGGTTTCTCATACAACATACAAACACTTATACAAAGACATGACTGCTGATCTTAGTAGTCAGTTACGCTAACCACTAGACCAGGTAGGAGTTATGTTATGTAGAATTCTTCGCAAGGGAAATTTTTGTCTTAGATGGTCTAGAGATTTGAAATTTTTGATTTAGATTATGCTGAAGATTTGGCACTTTTTGAAAATTATATTAATGAGATACACTATATGATCAAAAGTATCGAGACACTCACTCATCCACAATCTCCCAGTAATAGGAAAGGAATTAATATCACATTGGTTCACCCTTTGCTGCTATCACAGCCTCCGTTCTGTGGGGAAGGCTCTCCACTAGAATTTGGTACATTGCTGGAGGATTTGCCTGCCGTTCTGCCACAAGAGCATTAGTGAGACCAGTTACTGATGTTGGGTGTTTCAGCCTGACTTGTCAGCCTTGATTGTTGGGTCTTTCACACCCATCTCATCAAACCATTCCTGCACAGTCCTCACTTTGGGAACAGGGGCATTGTCATGTCTCTGTTCCCAAAGTGAGGTTCCTCTGTTCCCTCTGTTCTCCAAAGATTAACTTTTCAAGCTGGACCTTTCGTCTGATCCAAATTTATTCAAAATTCCAAATAACTTGTTGGGCACCAGGCAATATTAACTTGCCAAATAAAGTTTAGATAAATACAAAATGAATCCTATTTAGTGTTCCTTATTGAGTAAGAATTCAAAAAAGATTGTCAAGTTTAATTGAAGTTTAAATCTAATCAAAAATCTGTTAAGGTTAAATACCCCATCAAAGCAGCTGCTTGCTACAGAGGTCTGCCTGTCAGTTTATATTCCATAGTTGTTGAGAAAAGTAGCAAAAATTCAAAAGTTTCTTTCCAAAAAATTCAGAGACTCACCAAATTCAGTTGATGAATACAAAAAAGTTGGAGTACTAAGAACTCACAATTACCTAAATTTCTACTAACAACTCCTTCTATCTACATATACTGATTCAACATACTACTTCAACATACTTCAGCTCCTCCTAACAATCTTCTAACAATTTCAATTCTACATCTCCACTCAATACTTCTCACAATACTGACTCTGTGACCTAACATTACTTAGTTATACATACGGCATACAACTCCAGCATGTGTCTGTTGAACACCGGGTAAACATTTGCATAATCTGATGATTGTGCTGCCTATGATGCAAGAGGGATCATGTCCTACATATGCACATTAGTGGCTGACAATCAAAAGATCAGAGTTGTGCATGTGCAATCCTTCTACAGCTTGGAAGTAAGAATTGTGATCATTTCAAAAATAAAATAATAATCCCCAAAATAATAAATATATGTAAATAAAGTAAAACTGGTTAAGGAAAGTAAAAGTGAATGGGTGGACCATCACAACTCCCCCTCCCAAAAGGAGTCAAAATTTGACCTAACAGATTTTGACAAGTGAATTTAGAATAATAGGACACTTTTCACACATCGCTGAACATAAAGTAAAAGTATGTTTATGCAAATTTTGATAAGATGATCTACTCTTACTTTGACACAATTTTCCATCGCAACCAAAGGACCTCCTCCCATTCCACCTAACAAAAGTGTAAAGCTACCTATTGTAATTGCATACCAATGGCTGTGGCAGTTAACTGCATGCTTGCATTTAGTATCACATTCTGATACAAACTTCAAAAATTGCATACAATAACCTGTACAAAAAACTGGTTAATATTTCTCCTGTCCTGTTAAACTTCTAAAAAGGTTAAAGAAACAAAATTGAATTACATCAAATTCTGCTCTTTCACAGAATATAATTACAGATGTATCAAGCGGGGTACATAACTTCCGCTTATTCCCTTAACTACAGTTCAAATACGTGAAATCTGAAGCTTCTACCATACATAAAAAAAACAGGTATTGGAACACATTAAATCCTCCTAACTTACATCAAACATGCAAATCTAAGAAATTCCAAATTTTACAAATAAGCAGGAATGTAATCATCTGCTAAATCTTCACCTATACACAATAATCATGAGCTAGCTGAAATAAAAAATGCATTAGTTACCTCCCCCTCATTAAGCTTTACGTCCCCCTCCAAAGGAGTTTTGCTAGTGACCATCTCAGTCAAACTAGTCTTTATCGTGGGGACATCTCTAAAAGAGTACAAAACTTCAAGACATCTGATCAGCTCATGTATATGCAAACAAATGCCGCCAATGTCATCCCGATAATTACAGATCAATATCACTGATGACACCGAACAGATTTAAACACATATACATACATCGTATCTATAAATAAAGAAAAACTGTATCAATAATTTATAATATATGATGCTAATATTTCATCTAATACAATTCTATTGACGTTTTACGTGAAAATACATATGCATACAAACAGTTTACTTCAAAATACACCTCAAAATATTTAATCACTGTATACAATAAATTCTCTTTCATTCTCATCATTGATATACATAACCATTTTATAATTCCTAAATTTTGTAATGTAAACTTAAAACATTCAGTTCAGCTTTAAGTCAGCTGAAACGAAAAAATGTACAAAAAAAAACGCATTTTAAATCACATTAATACAATATAACAATTAGAACTTCAGATGAACAAGAATACATAAAATATTTTATTCACATCACATTATAAACTCAAACTATAAATCTTGAATAGTAAATTCACTTTTCAAAAAAAATATTTCGAAACTCCAAAGTTTCAACAAGAATTTAACATTTGAAAATCTCTAAGTATAAAATCACAATAACTATTGCTTCACTCTTCTCTGTCTTCATCTATTCCAGAGAAAAGAAATAAAACATTATAAATCATTAGTGTCACAGTGGAAGAAGAATAATATACGTAAATTTTCATTGTTGGCACTCTGTTGCGATAAATCATCATCCAGTCATTTCCCAGTACATCCATCCCACATTGATCAATAACCTAGGTGTAAGCGCTTGTGAAGATTTCGTTGGTGACGTCATCTATGTTGACTACTTAATTGCCAGTTGTCGCTCTGCAGGCTGTGGCCATTTCATTGACATCTCGTCGATACGTGCTTGTCTTTGAAGAGCGTGGCTTTGTGCTTTCCAGGTTTATTGCTGCCTGCTTCTAAATGACGCTTCAACACTTTAAAACTTCTAAACTTGTTAGATTCATCAGGATTATTTGCACTCAAAACAATTTCTGGGTTTCTTGTCTTAGTTTCATCTAACAGGTTCTTTATTAACATTATTTTCGTTTAAAACCTCTAATTCAAAACTTTTCTCATCAACAATTTCAGCACTATTTTCTTATAAAAATTCTACTTCAAAAACTTTTTCATCAACTGATTTTGTACTATTTTCCTCTACAACTTTCAACACATTTCTCATTATCAATTTGCTTTTCATCATCAACTTGTTTCTCTCAATTTACATTAATTACACAAATAGGACATTTTATAGGTTCTTCTTGAACGTTATGCTTTGGACTACAAGATAACTCAGAAAGTCCATTGGATCGCGGCTGTAATTTTGATTGACAATTTTATTAAATATCATCTAAAACTTGCTCATTTGAATATGAAAGATTGACTTCTGTATCGTTGCGATCTATTAATTCAGTTTTGTAGTGATAAAGCTTCACAAAAGGTAAATGTAGGACATTATGTATACCCACAGTAGCAAGACTTAACTCATGAGAGGGCATTTCTTGAGGAACTTTGTCCTCTCACTTCAAAGATCCTAATGTAAGTTTCCCCAGTTGTCATTCCTTCTGTAGCAATATTGTTCCATGTGCCCTAGTCAGCCACAAAAATTACATCTCAAAGTTTCTCTGTTATTCATAGCAAAAGTTTTAGGTCCAGTGTCATTGTTTGAAGCTTGACACGGAACATAATCTCTGCTTCGTTCATTTTGTTTTCGGCACAAATTGTAGGGACCGTGTAACTTCCAGTCATGCGGGAGTCATATTGCAAGACTCAACCTGATAGTGCTGCTTTGGTGAGGATTGCATCAATTGTTGATATAATTCCATTTTTGCAGATTCTCTTCTTGCGGTGCAGTGCTGAGCCAATTTGATCAAAGTTCAAATTGAATTTGCATTTTGTACTTCTAAGAATTCCCTAATGGGCAAAAGTAATTGAGAAAATATGCAGTTTATAATGTCAATTTCGGCAGCATCAGCATTATATAGCTGGTACAACTCTACTGTACCCCAGATGAATTTTTAGATATCATCTCCTTCCCTTTGTCTTTGTGAAAACAGTTCTGTAGCTAACCTTTGTGAAATCATTATAAACTGGATAGATTTCCAAGAGTTCGCTTTTAAAATCTTCCCAAAACTCTATTCCATGATGACATCCAAAGTTATCCCATCATTGCTTAGCACATCCAATTAGGCAAGATACTGCTAAAACCAACTTTTTGTTGCCGGGCACTTCTTGTAAAAGGAAATGCTCTTCCATGGACTTGACAAATGTCCATGATGACGGACATTTTGAACCGTCGAACCTTATCTCAGGTAAAGGCCAATTAACATAAGGACTACGGTTAATAAATGGATTGGCAATTCGTCGTTGAGGCAGTTGATAATACTCTGTTCTATCATTTTTTTCCAATGGAACAAAAAAAAATTGAACCTTACATTCAAAGTCTGTGAACTGACTTAGCATTGTCAGCAAATTTAGGGATGGTTGTTGTTCCCCTTTTTTCCTGAGGATCTTTAGCACATTCATTAACACTTCTGCTTCTTTCATCACATCCTACAACCTATCTTTTACTTTTTCTAAGTCAGGAGTCATTATGGCGGAATCGGCCATAACTAGTAAATATGTTTAGCGATCTGTCAAAATTTTGAAACTTTTTTTATCTTGAACAGTGCTTAAAGGTACTGCTATATGACAATACAATACTAAAGCTATACTAAGCTTGCAAACAAACTTGCTTATCAAAAAGTTTATCTATTGTGTGTCCAGACACTTCTAATCTTTACATGCATACAATAAAGATCTTAACTATCAGCAATAACTGCACTGAAACTTCAGTACCTTTGACTAATACATAAGTCAAGCTTCTTGCTCAACAATAATTTTTGGCTTAAGTTGCCATTAAATCTATAAATAGTACATATAGCTGATGAGCTCAAAAATTTGTTATCTTTGATAATCACTTTAAATAACATACAATTTTTACACACATATATATATGTAGCCATCCCGTGGCCGAGTGGTTAGCACGCTTGGCTACTGATCTAAGGGACCTGGGTTCGAGCCCCGGATTTAGGCATGGATGTGTGTGTCGTTTTTCTGCTGAGGTCCTGCCATCCTCTCAGATCTCTTACTGTGGCATATAAACTGACAGGCTCCTGTCAGACCTCTGTGGCAAGCAGCTGCTTGAGGGGGTATTTATTATTTTTATTTATATATATACAGTCCCTTTTCTGGTGCCACTTTCTTTACTTCTCTGTAACGCTCGAAAGATTATTAACTTCTCAAGTTGGACCTTTTGTCTTATCCAAAGGTATTCAAAATTCCAGATAGCTTTGTTGGGTGCCAGACAATATTAACTTGCCAAATAAAGTTGAAATAGGGTTTGTTAGGTATTTATCTAGCGTTACTTATTGAGTAAGAATTTAAAAAAGATTGTGAAGTTTAATTAAAGTTTAAATCTAATCAAAAATCAATTAACGTTGCTCAAGAGAAAAATTGCAAAAATTCAAAAGTTTCTAAAATAAACAAAGTTTATTTCCAAAAAATTCAAAGACTCACCAAATTCAGTTGATGAATACAAAAAAGTTGGAGTACTAACAACTTACAGGTACCTAAATCTCTACTAACAACTCCTATCTATACATAGCGATTCAGCATACTTCAGCTCCTCCTAACAATTCCAATTCTACATCTCCATTCACAATACTGACTGTGACCTAATGTCACTTAGTTATACTGCAGCATACAAATCCAGCACGTGTCTGTTGCACACCAGGTAAACATTTGCATAATCTGACAGCAAGAGAGGTCGTGACCTACATGCATGCATTAGCTGCTGACAATCAAAAGCTCATACTCGTGCAACTCCTTCTACGGCTTGGAAGTAAGAATTGCGATCAGTCCAAAAATGAAATAATAATCTGCAAAATGATAAATATAACATTAATAAAGTAAAACTGGTTAAGGAAAGTGAATGGGTGGGCCATCACAACCTTGGTACATGAGAGTGTCTTCATTGAACTGTTGCCATAAGGTAGAGCACTGACATGTTTGGAGAGCAAAACTAGTCTGATTGGACCTTTATA
This sequence comes from Ryuthela nishihirai, assembly GCA_038380435.1. Taxonomy (NCBI): domain Eukaryota; kingdom Metazoa; phylum Arthropoda; class Arachnida; order Araneae; family Heptathelidae; genus Ryuthela; species Ryuthela nishihirai. The sequence goes on along the minus strand of JAWZYU010000011.1, from coordinate 81,978,265 downwards.
ACCTATGGCTGCATGAGGATTAGTATGAATCTACCTGCTACGCCCCACCCTTCCTCCAACATTTTGCTTAGATCTGGGTCTTCCTCACTTGCTTATTTTTGTTAAACATTTTTATTATCCATGGTGGGGAAATATTAATAATGCACATTATGATTCATCATTATGTTAATTACAGTAGTAAAATTAAGTAAAAATTACTCAAAATACAGTAGGCACCACTTAAATATGATCACTGGTTATTAAAATCACTTGTCTATTAGGATTAATCTTTAAAATATGAAAATACTTGATATTGCATTGTAGTTTTGCCACCTATTGTATTCAGATTTTCCATTACTGAAATCATAAAACTTAAATTGAACAGTTGTGTTAAAATCCTCATAATTTATAATCCTTTAACCCTTACAGCGTTGGGTTTCTGAAACTTAACTCGCTGTGATGGCCAGATTTATTTTAAAATGTTTTCAGTAAATAAAATAAACAACTTTAGAACCTCATCCTGAAGTAACTAATGAATGAAAATATGTCATGTTATATAGCAAAAGAAAGAGCATTTAATTGTGTTTAATAAAATGGCAAAAATTCGAAGAAAAAATAGTAGGTTACAATTTTTAAGCATTGTTTTAAAACATTGCAAAATTTTACTGCATTTTTTTTCCAGTTTAGTAAAAATTCAAAAATATGTGTATTTTTTTTCTTTTTTTTTTTGACATTATTTTATTATTCTAATATAAACAGTTAAAATATTTTGATTATTGCTTAAAATCTTTCATTTATTTTGTTTGTTTTTTTTAAATTATTCAGTCATTTATGCATATTTTTAGACTTTTGACGATTGGCAAACTCTAAGCCTAAGTAAAGCAGTGTCATAAAAAAATTTTGCTTTAAAAACTAGATAATTAAACTAAGAAATGAAAAATATATCAGAAAAGTGATAAAAAAACTATGAAAAAAAAGTGTTTCAAAGCATTTAAAGTTTAATTGATGCACTGAATATGAGAACGAATTGCTCTTTTATGAAGCTGCATAATTGCTGCAGAAAAGTTTAGTTCTAAAATTCCGGCAGAAATTGTGGTTGAAAAATCGCAATTTCCTGACCTAATTTGTTTATATGCTTTAAATGTAATTAAGAATGTTGATAAAGCCTAACCATTTAAAAATTGCGCTTTGAGTAATGCTAATGCATGCTCTGATTGCCACCATTATAGATTGCTAGCAGTTTCACGTTCAATCATTTCTAATTACTTATTGTTTATAATCACAATATCCATTTGAGAAGCAATAAAAAACTGTTTTAGAAGCATTAAAGTAAATAAAAAATGTCTTTAAAATTGAAAGTCTGCTAAAATATTGATTGATAGCCGATGTGCATGGTTCTCAGATGATGCAATTTCTGGTAGCAAAAAATCAATATCCTTACATTAAAAGTTTAGAAAGTATTACAACTCTAGTAGAGTTTAAATAGCAGAAAAGAGCGGGAAATGCAAACGATCGATAATCTAGGCACAGTATGGCAGAATAAAGGCATGAACTGAGTAGGCGCTACTTGATGCTGTTTATGGTTACTGAACATGTGCATCCGACTCAAATAGATTTATTATTAAACTTTATCATAATTTTTTCAAGTGGAATCAACAGGTTTTATATCATAGATTTAAATGTTATTTCGATATCTAATTAGAAATGGTTGCCAAAAATACAGATTTCTATTCTGAAAATTTTATTTTTACAACCTTGTACTATGAAAGCGAAGTTTTGGTGTTCGACCACTGGAATGGGAAAGATGAAAATGATTCTTTGGGCTGCAACATGGTAAGTGTTAATTAATACACAATTTTCTGTTTATTATAGCTCTAAATGTCTCATTAGGTCCATAGACATTGGAAAGTGAATATCTTAGAATTCTATGCTCTATGGCACTGATCTCAACATTTTCACTATATTAACACATGACTACCATATGAATTATATGTATGATTCATACTTATTATAGGGGGCGGGGGTGGCTCAGTCGGTAGCGCGCCAGGCTCGTAATCTGTAGTTCCCAGGTTCGAGTCCCAGCTTGGTCAGCGTTGAGATTTATCTCCGCAAAATTCTCCGCCCAGCCCACGGTCAGTAGGGGACACCGATGGGCTTGGAAAGGCCGCCGTCCGTCGGATGGGACGTTAAGCCGTGGCCCCGTGTGCGGGAGAGCCATACCCTGTGCACGTTAAAGAACACGCTGGATGGCCTTGACGGGAGGCTACCATCTGTCTCCCAACAGCTGTTCCAGTGGGTCCCCTCCCCCAACCTTCTCTGAGCCTTCGGGGTCCATGTGACCTGGCCATTTAGCCCATGGTGTGCAAAAAAGTGCCGCTCAGATGTAAAACATCCCAAAACATCCCATACTTATTATAGACTACTACACCATATAAATCATATCTGCTTTGTATCTAGGTTTTTAGTTCAAGCCACATAGCTCACCCATGATTCATATGATAATGAATTACTTATGAGCAGTGGGAAAACATGGCCCCATGAACATGTCAACATGTTCCCATATTTATTTATTGTTCCCATATTAACACTAGAAAACTGCACACATGAACTTGTAAAAAATCCTGTATAAACTTGCAAATCTTGTATTCATATAGCCCAGTATGAATCTATTAATTAATGAAAATTTTTGTCCTATAGGCCATAAGGTGTCACATAATTCACACTTAAAAAGATGTGTCAACAATATTTTTGCCATAAATAGTCATCTTATGGTATTTTGAGCCAAATACAAGAAAAAAAAGTGTGACCTGCTGTGACCCTAAAATCCTTAACATTGTAGCAGTCAACACACTAATGCTCATTTTAAACTCAATATTAAAATTTTTACCATGTAAAAGTAAAAATGTGTTAGATATTAAGTTAAAAAAAATTCATCTTATGTACATTACCAGTTACAGTAAGTTAAATCACTGAGCTTCTGATGTTTAGGTTTAATTCTGATATGTTATGCTAGAGTGATTCATAAGTCTTTGTTTTTGTGTCATGCAAAATGTATGCAGTGACATATCATTATATTGCAGTTTCATACCTCTGAAAGTAGTACTAAGTGAAAGTATAAAGTCCACTGCCTCAATCTATAACTATTATAACTATTGTAGTTTTAATTTCCCTTGTTAGAAATGTTATACAATGAGTATAATTAAGTATTGAAATTTGTGCAATTTTACATGAATCCTGGAAAAAGGATTAAAATCCACTAAAAGGGCCTGAGAAATATACGTAGTGGAAGAGTCTCCATTCATGCTGCTCAAGCTTGATTCAAGAAGTTTAAAAGTGGTGACATTAACCATGAAAGTAAGCTATTATCAGGATGGCCAGTATCAGTAGATTGCAATATTTGGTGTCACACTGTTAAAGCTGATTTGTCGACAAACACTTGTAGGCTCTCCTCCGAAAAACAAACAACTATCATGCAGCATCTGCAGTACATCGATAAAGTAGCCAGGAGTTGCCAAATTATCTTGCACAAACTGACTACTGAACAAGCAAACAGTCGTATTGAATGAAGTCTGCAGGAAAAAATCCATGTGACCACCATTTCATCAAGCAAATTGTTACATGCAATGAAAAATTATCTTTTTCAACAATATGAACACCTAAAAGCAGTACCTTGACCCAAACCAGTCCACACTTCCTGTCCCAAAGAGGGGGCAATTCAAAACAAAAGTAATGTTGTGTGTTTGGGGACCAACTACCATCCCTTTCCCTCCATGGTTCATATTCTCTGAGGTAGGCAGTTTCAAATATTCCAGGAAGTCAAAAACAACTGTCAGGAGTTTTTCACCTCCAAGGATCATACATGTTATTGAAAAGGAATCAAACAACTCACTTGCTATGAACTATTAAAATTGATGGTTTATATCAATAAATGATTTTGTGGGGAAAAAAAGTTTTGTCGATGTGCGATATGCAAACCCATGTCTCTCAAGATGCACCACTGAACTAACCAGCTGTCTTTTCTCCACTAATATGACTTATCACTCTTCCCGTGATTTCAGCACCTGAGTTTAGTGCCATCTATGATCTGGGTACAGTAATTATTTCTTTTATGTAGAGCTGAATAAGATTCTAGTACAATTCTAGCTTCTAGTCAAATGAGTATTGAAACATGCATTTTTATGCAGACCAAGATCATACAAGGTAAAAGTTAAAACTAGGTCTCAGTACATGCTGGATGAGAAATAGACTCAAATGTATGTACATCTACGTAAATAAATAAGTCACTTCATGCTATTGGTATTATTAATGATTTAACTAATAAATAATATCCACAAAGTTTCTGTTGACTTTTTAATGTCAATAAGTCCTGCACATTGGCAAAACTTTTCCCCAAAATCATTTATTGATTTATTGACATTAAAATGTCAACCGGTAACTCTGTGGATATTGTCTATTGGTGGCTTATATTGCACTGAGCAAACATCACTATTTGTATTATAATAATCATTTCTCAAAAGTATATGATAAAATGCAGACTTATGAATCACCCTAGTATTTTGCATTGTGATGGTCCACCCATTCATTTTTACTTGTCCTTAACTAGTTTTACTTACTTTATTTATGTTTATTTATCATTTTTTGGACTATTTTTAGTTGGTCATTTTTCCTCATTCCAATCCACTAAGATTTCCATTCCAGATTATGCAAATGTTTTTCCCCGCGTGCAACACATGTCGCATGTATACTAAGTCATGCAGTAGAGTAATGAGAGAGAATGATGTTAGCTGAGAAGTTTGTTAGTTTTGGAAATGTTTAACCCTTCAGTGCTCATGCTCTTTTTCAGACAAGAATACTCGCCTTGGGTCTCATAGACCCAGTATATTTTTTTAATTAAATAAGGTCCTAAGTTTGCAAATGAATTTACAATGATTTATAAAACATTTATTAACTTAATAAATCATGAAAAAAGAAAACCAAAGCATTTTACATTGAAAAATTATATAAAACTCAATTCATCAATTCTCAGAGCTGAATTTGGTTTGATCTTTTTCCATTTCGTGAGTCCATCTTTCCCAACAAAGTAAGAATCTTTTTCAATTCTACTTCATCAATAAATAATATTCTACTTCATCAATAGAAATTTCCAATTCTACTTCATCACTAATCTTTTTCAATTCTATTCAATTCAATTCTACTTCATCACTAGAAATTTCCTGTTCAGTATCTGTTTCTTCTAGCCTGCTCTCTAAACAGTCTTCTTCGAACTCTTCCTCCTCAAAAGATTATCTGATTCAAATTCAAGGGTTTTTAACATATGTCTGAGTTGTTCAGAATCTCTTTCATTGGCTGGATTCATGGTTAGGAATATTGGAAATTTTAATTAAAATATGCTAATAGAATTTGGAAAAAGATAAATATGATTTATGACTAATGTTAAACAATAAAATAGTCAATAGAAAAACAATAAAATAATTTTTAAGCTCTTTAAAAATGTAGCATCAATGCTCACACTGGGTCTCTGAGACATAGTTTTAACTATTGCATTGTATGATCTTGGTCTGAATGAAAATGCGTGTTTTCAATACTCATTTGACTAGAAGCTAGAATTTTGGGATGGTATTGGAAATGCACCATTGTCACAAAATTCTTTCACCAAGAAAAGCAAATATAAAAATGACATGGGTCTGTCAGATCCAGCGCGAGCTCTGAAGGGTTAAATGAATTTTTATTTGCTCAGACTATTTTGCATTCATCGGTTTATATGGCAAGTCATGAATTTTTTGGAAATAAATTTGCTTGTTATATGAATATTTTGACTTTGCTATTTTTTTTCTCTTGAGCAACGATAATTGATTTTGATTAAGATTTAGCTTTAAAAATTTTACAATCTTTTGAATTCTTTGTGACTAGTAATGCCAGTATACCTAATGAACCCTCATTTAATTTTATTTGGCAAGTTAATATTGCCTGGTGCCCGATATGCTATATAGGTATATATTCCTAACATCTGGAGTCCAATAGAAATTAGAAAGGCCCAACTAGACGATGAGGATATAGAGGCCAATAATGGATTTGATTGAAAAAATTGATATAAGACCTAATTGGGAACAAATATCAAGGTATAACCCAACTACCAAAAGTTACTGGGCACAGTGGGACTCTTTAGAAATGAAAGACAGTGTATTATACAGAAGATGGGAGAATCCCACTGGACTGCTGATTCGTTCGCAGATAATCCTTCCTCGCTACCGATTGTTATTAGTGATGAAAGATGTGCATGATAGTGCCACTGGAGGAATACCCTTATCCACTCCACAATACATTGAAGAATTACAACAACAACTAGAAGAAATCCATCACTACGTCAGACATAACATCAACTTAGCAAGCAAAGAACCAAAACAAGATCTGACAGTAAAACAAATGGAACTGTTTTCAATCATGGAGATCTTGTCTGGCTGTACAATCCACATAGAAAGAAGAGACTTTCTCCAAAACTTCAGAAACCTTCAGAAAGTCCATATACAGTAGTTAACAGGATTAATGATGTGGTGTATCGCATTTGTCGACGTCCAACTACAAAGTGCAAAGTGGTTCATGTGGATCGTTTGGCCCTGTTTCATTGAAGAACTGAAGAAGTTTTGAATCCAGAATTGTTCGGGATGAACAAGACCTAAGGAGGGGGCAATGTTACGACAGATGAACATGCTGCAGTGAATTTATGGTAAACGTGTCGTGAACGCTCGTGTATGCTTTTGTGTGAAAATTATGTAACCAATGAATTGGAACACAGAACCTATCTGAAATATAAGAAAGAATTGTTATGTTGGAGTTGTGGATATCCGAAAGGAGGCATAATTAGTTTCAGTATGTAGATGATGGGTGTATAAAGGGATGAAGTATTTTTATATGGTGAGTGTGCAGAAGGTTGATTAGTTTATTGGTGTGGATCATGTTGTTAAGCTGGTAAAGGAAAAGAAGAATTCACTGTGTGGTGATCAATGTCTGAAAAGAATTGGTTCTGAGAAACCAGTACACTTAGCTGCAGTGTTGGAGTACTTGATGACTAAAACCTTAGAAGGAAGTCATTTGGTATATAGTTATTTAGTTTGTTTAGGAATTGGTAAGGATATTCTCATTAGATTGAATATTTATTTAACATGATTTTATTGTTCATTAAATAATATTAGGCTTGCTTTGTGATTTGGATATAATTAGAATTGAAATAATGGATTCTTCTTAAAGTTTATTTTTGTATTGTTTTAGTTTCTTGCTGGTTGACGTAGTTTGTTTATAAATAATTTCACCTATGCTTTTGCAATAAATTGCATTGTTTTGTAATTTTCATTGACATATTTTTACTTGAACTCACACTTAGTGCTCATCCATTTTAATTTTTTAGCAGTATTATTGGTTTCAGTGTACAATATTTTCAACATACAATGGGTTTTGTGGAACGAATTACCATCGGACGTTTGGGTCCCACTGTATTTAAATAATTTGTTCCCAAATTTCAGCTAAGAATTTCCCCCTTTTTGGACACTCTATATTACAGTAAAAAACAACTTAACAAACATCTCTTGCACATATGAGTGAACAATTAGTAACGCTTGCATCATCCTCTACCATGCACTGCAGCCAGTCTTGGAACAACGAGCTTTGGTTAAGAAGGCTCTTTTTTGAGTTATAATTTCGATTTGAGGAGTGGGAACAGCACACATAATGTTAGAATAAATTATAAAAAATGATAAAAATAATTCTAGGGATATTGAAATAGGGTTAAGGCAGAAATAAGTATAAAACAGGGGGGAAAAAACAGAGGTAGGTACTTTGTAATTACTTTCAAAATCTTTAATTTTTAAAAAGAGCAGTTTTTTAGTTAATTTTCAGAAGATTTTCGAAACTTTAAGGAAAGATTTGTTGATAATAGTTCAAATCAAATTTGTGAGCTTAAATCATGGGATTGCTTCAGCATAAAGTAATGTTAGCCAACAAATCTTAAATACCATGTAGCAACTTCTAGATAATGGCAATAAGATGACTTTACAAATTATTTATATTATAGTTTAATAAAATAGGCATTGAATGGAAAAAGAAAATATTATATTTCAAGCTTAAATTGCATATTTTTTAAGATTTTCAAATTGCATTTCTATTTTTTTTTAATCTAAGTTATTTGTTGTACTAAACACGAACATAGATGTTTCATGGACCCTTAAGACTTGGAGAAGATGGATGAGGGGACCCACTGGACAGCTGTTAGGGGACAGATGGTAGCTTCTCATCAAGGCAATCCAGTGTATCCTTAACATAAATAAGGTATGGCTCTCCCACACACGGGAACAGCCACAGCTTAATGTCCTATCTGATGGGCAGCAGCCTTTCCAAGTCCATTTTGTGTCACACTGGCAGCCAGAAAACACTAGGTAAATTTTAAAACTTTAATGCAAATTTTTGGGAAAAAAATTGCTAAGTGTTTTTTCTAACTGAAAGAAAAAATCATTTTAACTACAACTGATTTAGTGAGTAAGTACATTTGTATTAGTACTTTCATTTATATTCGAGGCAATTTGTCCTCAAAAGCTAAGAGCAACATGGTCATTTCCTGAACTAAAGCTGACCTCATCTCGAGCTTTCAAAGTTATCTGAGGGGGGAGCAGTTAATCCTGGCTGACCTCTGAATGTCAGCAGCTTTGTCTCCCTCTCATTACTACGAGTGCATTTTCTGTTTTTGGGAAGGGATGGAGTGCTTGAGGAATGATTCATTCTGCATACATTAGGTTTCAAAGAAGGAAGTTCAGTCTTCATTGTGGTCTCAAAATGACCTCATTTCTTCAGATATGTCCAGGGATTCATTCAGATATTGACAGTGTTGTTATTTCAATTACAAGAGTCAACTTTCAGCTAACAAATCTGTAGATAAATAGCAACAGATGCATGTGAGTTAGAACAAATGCTGAATAACCAATTAACCATTACACTGCCACGACCTATAAAATCAGGTCTTTAAATTATATCTTTATAGTACCATAAAATATTAAATAAAAAAAACTAGGTTTATTGAATAGATGGGGTCAATAATATTAAACAGACACCTAATTGCAGGCATGGGGGCAAAGACCCATTTCCCCACCAATGAAACTTAACCCTTCCATGGTCCTGTCTGAAAAACTTGGTTTACATCAAGAGGAATGGCTATTTTTTCATTATCCTCAGCAAAAAAAACTTCAGTTTAGAACTTTTTTCCCAAATAACTAATGAAAGGAATTATAACATGCTATATATATATATGCCAAATTAATAATAATTTTATTCTGGATTTTTATGAAAAAATATTTTACAATAATAAATGGCAGGTTTAATTTTAATATGGTAATGTGGTATGTAATAATTTGTCCATTCAGTGTATTTTATTTATATAAAATGTAATATATATATATAGTTTCAATAGTCATGATTTCTTCACAATTAATAATGTTTGTTCTGGTATTCTTCACTGGTTCTGTAAAAATAAAAATTTTGGCAAAGTAGTCAGCTAATGGTTAAATCAGCCAATCATGTGTAACTGGCCACTCTGAACAGGTGCCCTACATCTTGCTTCATTGCTATTGTATTTAAATACATGTGTGTAATCACCATAATCTATAATATTAAGATTTGAGCAGTGGCCATAAGAAAAAAATTAGTATTGTATAGACATGGGTTGAGTGATTCGCCTTGGCAACAATCAATAAGTTTAGCCCCAAGCCTTCTTTTTTTGTATTGATACTGCTGGCTGTGATAGACTAATGCAGTGGTTCTCAACCTTTTATGCTTCGCGTATCCCCTGGAAATGTGTATGTAACTGGCGTACCCCTTGTATAGATAGATAAAACTATAGTTATAGTATAATAATGGAAATAAAATAAAACACACATATATATAAACATTAAATTTTGTATTCATAAATTACATATATCAATAAACACAAAAAATGACAAACAATTTAACACATCATGTAAAATTATAAACATTTTACTGGGTAATCAGTTAAACAACTCTCAAGGCGTACCCCACATCGAAAACCCCTAGACTAATGTGTTACAGGCTCTTAGCTAGAGGGAGGGGGTATTATCACCCCCTTCCTATTCTATCCCCAGTCCCACTGAAGGCATGAATGTTTGGGTGGTTCACATTCCACATAATCTAAGTTCAACACACAATTAGCTGCATAGTAATAGTGTACAATATAGAACTGGAAAAAAATGCTAGCTAATATCTATATAATAATAGTAAATAAAAATATCACTATACTTTTTTTTCAAAGAATAAAAATATTCAACATTTCAAGTATCTTGAAAATTCAACAGAAATTGATGCAATATTGTCAATGACTTTGTCATAATCAAAATTAAAATATCTCTCTATATGAAAAAAGACAATCTTCCAAAAAAATTTTGGCTAAAGAAGTCTGTAAACGATTTTTAAAGACTTACACTGCCACGACATATAAAATGTCACATCAAAAAAATTATTTCGCAAGAAACTTTTGTACATCACAAAGTTGAAGTGAGATATAATGATGAAATCAACCATGACTGTTTGATTCTGTAATAATTAAGTTGCACAAGTTAAATAGTGGTTGCATTTTTTTTTTGGCTTTGTAATTATTCATCGTCTCTTTTTCAGTTTATCATATAAATTTTCAATATCACTGGGCACATATATATTCAGTTCTTGATATATTATTATTTGTTGCACTTCATCTTTTTCCGAAATAGTCTGGTAATAAATAGCAAATTGACAATAATTTACAATAAAATTCCTAACGATTAACTTTGGCGAGTTTGTAAAATTTGCTTTACTGCATCCTGTTGATTTGTTAAGTTTTTGGGTGTTTCCAAAATGCTAAGGAACCAGAAAAACAATTTCTTTTTCAGTTCTTCTTTAGAATTGAAGTGGGTGTTTCTTTGTTGTCATCCAGTGTCAATAAATGTTAAAAAATGTAGATTTCAAGTTTTTGAAATGGAGATGATCCAACTTTTCTAAATTCATTAAATTCATAAGAAACTAAGTTCCCTCGAGGGTTGCCTTTTTTTTTTGCTATTTGAAGTGGTTTTGTAGGAAGACCTTGTTCTTATTGTTTCTGCACATTATACAAAACAGGCAGATCACTTAACAAGTCAGCACTGGAGGTAGCTGGTAAGTAGTACTCCAGTTCGAGGTTCATTGTGCATAGACATAGAGACAATGATCCTATCTCTCAGAGAGAGTGAATGCAATGCAAGTGTTAGTGGCCCCAGTGGCAATCGCTGCCTTGGCAGTCCACCCCGTGTATAAACTAAAGTTGACAATGTAACATTTATTCCCAAAGGGAATATGTGATTTTACACACAACATAGGCCATAATGATTATAAAATGAATATAAAAATGCTATTATGCTTTTTAAATCCTTTATTTTTTCTTGTGTCTTTTTGATTTACATTGGCAACAATGATTTGTTCCCTTACTCCCAGTTGGGTGGAGAAATATAACTTTTGTGTTTTAAGAGCTAAATGAATATTATATTTGTATAGGTACTAATAAAATATTAATATTTGCATTTTCTCAATCATCCATTAGTTCCGTTTTCCTCTGTTAGAAGGTGCTAAAGCTGAAAAATAAAATTTCGTTCTCTTTAAAAACGAGCATTCCATATTTGTAGTTGCAAATAGTGTTTTCTTTTAGGTTTGCCCTCAAAACACTAAAGGTTGAGAATCTGCTCAAGTTTGCAAATAATTGTTATTTTAATGAGGTTCTATGACTAATGACTACTTTTTTAACGTATTCTAAAAAAGCAATAAATTTTGTTATTCTGCCATCCTGGTCACCACAGAACCAGGTGTTAAAAATCAAGTGTTCTTTTTGTTACTAAAAGGGCCAAAAACTCTTTTTCAGTGACTGTGTGTATTTGTGCTACTACTCTGATTCCCAAATGATACATTTTTCAGAATTTCATTTCCTAGGTTCAGTCTAGTTGAGTAATATAATCAGAATAATTGAATTTTTTATTTTGTTTATAATGTTGTTGTTGCATGACATTATGAATATCAGAAAATATTTGGTACGTTTTACTCTATCTCTAAACCTGTAAAGTTTTACCTCAAAACAATTAATTAAAATGAAACTTTATTTTTGTTTCAGAATACCTACAATTACCAGCAAACATGGAATCCTTATCCAGCATCTTATTACTCATCTCATTGAATTTGTAAAAAGTCATATTTGGTGTAAATCAATGAAATCCTTGTCATTTGTTATGTTTTAATAAAAAAAAACAACTGAAAACTGTTCTTTCATTTGTAGATGCTAAAATGACAAATTGTTATTTAAATTTTTGAACCTCAGCTTAACATACATTTGATTCAAATCATTATTAGTTGATGCAACAATTACATAAAACAATTCAAAGCTTTTGATAATAACTTATAATTATCGTGAGAAACAACAATGAAATCTACACATGATCCAAACAAATAAAAAAAATTCTGATCTTGCTAAGTTTATTATTGTTACTGATGATTATCAACTGTAAATTTTGAAAAAAACGTTTCAGTATTTTATATAAGTTTTATATAATCTAATCTATCGTCATAATTTGTGGTTGATTGTGAGATCATATGGTATACCAGACAAGTTAGTTAACATAATGAAAGCTCTCTATAATAACACTGAGTAATGTGTGAGAGTTCGTAAATCTTGTAGCAACTGGTTTAGCATTACTTCTGGTGTTCGACAAGGGTGCATTTTGTCTCCCTTTCTCTTTAGTTTGGTTGTTGATTGTTATGCGAAATTCACTTCAAGGGAAAGCTTTTGGCCTTAAATGGGCTGGAGATACGAAAATTTCTGATTTAGATTATACTGCTGATTTAGCCCTTTTGACAAATGATGTTGATGAGATGAACTCTTTCATTCGAGCTGTTGATGAGACTGGTAGTAGAGTAGGTTTGGTTATAAACAGAGAAAACCAAAGTGATGAAAATTGGTCAGGCTGGCTGTGATTCAGTTAATCTGAATGGTTGCAGTCTTGAGCAGGTGTCGCAGTTTAATTACCTTGGGAGCTACGTAACATATACTGGTGATGGGCGGCATGAGATTAACAGACGAATAGGTATTGCTGACGGGACTTTTAAGAATCTATGGAGATTGTGGAGAAATAGGCGTATACACCTAAAGACTAAAATTAGACTGTATAATAATTTGGTTCTTTCTATGGTTAGTTAATAGTAGTGAAACTTGGACGCTGTGTAAACAAGATAACGGGAAACTAGATGCTTTTGATTCTAGATGCTTACGCAGTATCTTGGGTATTAGGTGGTTTAACTTTGTAACTAATGATGAGGTTAGGCAAAGGAGTCTGCAACCTCCTTTAAGCAGCATATTGTGCAGAGAGAGACTCTGCTGGTTTGGCCATGTTGCCCGTATGGATAATTATAGATTGGCGAATAGGGTTATGAACAGTGTGCCTAGAGGCCTCAGAAGGAGGGGGAGACCTAGGATGCGGTGGGCTGACAATGTCAAACAGGACCTTGTTAGAATTGGTGTACAGTGGCCGGATGCAGCAGATGTAGCTCAGGATGGATATGCTTGGAGAATTAAACTGCGCGGTCTCCGTAGCCCATGGCTGCTTGAGGAGGAGGATGAATCAAGATTTTGCATCATAAAATTTTCACATAAAATTAATTATTGAATTTTAAATTCTTTTGTAAACAAGTTTTATTCATTTATTCTGAGTTCAAAATGTCCTAAACAGTTCTTTAATTTTATGAGCATTATTAAATAAGCAAAATGTACACCTTTCATCAGTTTTTACGAAACTGCCAAAGTTGGTTTTTAATGCTAAAATTTAGCTTTAAAATATTGATGCTAAAGCTGTTTGTCTCAATGTTATTTAAATAATTAATATTCAGTACATTGACGGGAACTGTAAGATAAAAAAATGGTTTAATTTTTATACAGTACTTTATCTCAACTATCAATTGTTGGAGAGCACCCACTATGCAACTGCATATTATTGTATGCAAAGAACACTTAGGTATTTTTCTAAGCTTCAGGTACTATTTACCAATGCAGTGTTTTCTTTCTTAAGTTTTCTTCTTGAGCAAAGAAACATAATATGAAAGGAAAAAATCGAGTAAAATTTTGTTTTAATAGCAGCATGTGTTGCTTCTTTATTGCCATAGCATTTTGTGCACCAGTTAACAATGTTAAAATATGTTTGCATTAAACTTTTATATATAGGTTTAATAAAATATGTACCTTAATCAATCTAAAACTTTCTCATCATTATCTCATTTATATATCTGTCATACAGATAACCAATTTTTTTATATAATACTCATTATTCTTCAGTAGGGGTAGCATTGTGGGAAATTGCAGGGAAAAAAACGGAGACAAAATGTTCTAATCAATTTTAGATGTGTTGCATATTGTCAGGCAGTAGCAATTTAAACTACTTGCAGTATATAAATTTATGTATTAGATAGAAAAGGAACAATTCTTTTTGATCAGTAGAACAAAAACCTTTTTTCTCTGCAAATCAAATGGCAATCATGAAACATTTTGTTCCCTTTGGAGAGAAATGCAAATAATACAAAAAGTATGAAATGTATTTGTTTTTGCAAACTAAATATGAAAGGAGAAATGAAAATATGAAACATTCTGTGAATATAATTATGTGCATGGGTTATTTTTCTCTTCACTTCTGACCTCTGTATATATTTTGTTTTCACTTCTTGTAAAATTGCCAAAAAAATTTTTTCGATATATGGGCCCCCTAGAAAATTAACACCCTAATACAGATAGTGCACGTTTTGTGTCATCGTAGTTAGTGAAGAGACATCAATACTTAAGTGCATACATACTAGTGGCCAAAATTAAAGCAAGCACAAAAACCAAAGAAAAAAACCCACTGGTGGGTGGGTGGATGGATGGATTGAAGTGAAAGTTATGAATGCAATGTGATATATTTTTCATTCTAGGACAAGAAAAAATGTTCAAGCTAACAGAAACACGTTTAATGCATTCACAACTTGGTAAAAAGGAAATGTGCAAATGAAGAAATAATGCCTCAATGGTGTTTGGTCACCTCTGGCAGCAATGAAGACCTGATATCAATTTGCTATGTTGTGCAGAACAGATTGTAATTCCTGAAGAGTCCATATATCCCAGATATGTTCTATGGAGTTCAAGTCTGGTGATCATGATGGCCAATACATGTGAGTTATATCTTCATTTCCATCTATTGAGAAATCCTGGACCCACTGCACCTCTAAAATGTCAAACATCTCAATATCTGACACCAGTCAGACCTTGCCAGTTTACCCTCTTGAGCTCATGGAGAGGCATACGACCATTGATACACATCCCAGACCATCAATCCACTGCCTCCATTTCCCTAAATGGGGTGGATGAAGTCATGCACCACTATTCTCCATACTAATGTCCTTAGAGAATCGCTTGCAAACTGAATTTCGATGTATTAGTAATACTGGTTTTCATGCTGATGACATTGTAAACGAGTTCTGTGGTGTCAGAGTTAAGGGAACACAACAGAAATTCCTCTTGCATAGATCACTGTTATTGATCCTCCTTAAAGTTGTATATCGAGATCAGACGCAATGGATATGGCAAATGCTGATGTGAGTTGACGCATTGTGTTGTCTCTGTGGTGCCTTTGCAGTTAACACCACATAATAGTCGTCCCATCCTGAAGTTATCCTATGATGTCCTTGTTCAGGTCTTCAAGAAATCCTTCGTCTCCCTATGGCTCTTGACTTCAATGAATCGTCCAAATGGCTTCTCTGTGACATGTTCAGAATGCTGAAGTCTTATTGCTGACTTTGAACGACTAATGTGTGCATACTTTCTCCTTTCTAATCACATTTCCTTTTAAGCGTCGGCAACACATTTTCTGTTTTACAATGTGGCAGTCCTTTGAGGCTATTTCTTTGTGCCACTCCAGCGGTGATACAATTTTTGTGCTTGTTGCTTCAATTTTGACCACAAGTGTAGATATTAATTATTTCAGTGCTAAAAAATTTATGTTAATGAAACTTGAAAAACAAATCAATAATAATATGTGTCATCATTACGTATGATGATATGTAATTATTTTTTAAAGATACTTAAAACTATAAATCTCAGTGTTTGTATTCTTGTAGAGTAATTTTGAAAAGTCTGCCTTGGTCCAAATAAAACTCATGAAGTGTCGGAAATTGTGCATCACTGATTTAGGTAGTTTTTTGGCAGTTGGCGAATTTAGAAAATTTCACCAAACTTTAATGCTGAATAGATTTGTTATAGGGTCAACATTAAAGCCACCAATGAATCTATCATCATTGCAAATAATGGGAGTAGAAAAGGGGATATTGTTTAGAACTAAACAAACTGAAATGCTCAGCCCACCTAGCCATGACAGAATCCTCACCTTTCTAACCTTGCCTTGTTTATCCTTCAATCCCTGTATGCCTGTCCGTTTTCTACCACACAAAACATTAACTATCTGGTACAGCTCTCTGCTGTTGTGCTGTCTAACTGCTTTGTCGGCCAAGTCAAAGATCCTTGACACGTTACTGATCCTTTACACGTTTATTAAGCTCTCTGTAATGCTTTCTATTAGGACTAGTAGGGTATTGATTAAGGACATTCCTGCAGTTCTTTCTGAAATCTCAAGTGCCTTATCACGCAAATAATTCTGCCTCCTCTCCTTTTTTCCTAAAAGAGTTTGTTAGTTTCCAGAGAAGCCTGTTTAAAATGGTCCCATTCTTCCTCAACTTCATTAGTAAGCAAACCATGACTGTCATAATGACTAAATAACCTATCATGGTTATTAAGAGTCCAGATTCTTTCAGAGCTTCAATATTAAAGGTAAATTTTTTTAACCTTAACACAACACTTTTTAAGTTTAAGTTGCAAGACACTTAACAAGGTAATTGTCAGATCCAATTTCAGCTCCCTTATATGGCCTGGTATTCCTAACAGAACTAGCCCATTTGCTGTTAATTAATATATAATCAATCATATTCCTATGCAGCCCATCAGGTGAAACCCATATGTATTTATGTATGTCGCGGTGTTTGTTATTCCGAAACCATTGAGTTTACTTACCTGTAGAAGACGTTGCCATTGCAGATAGAAATACCAAAAGGGCCTATCACTCCTCCCCA
This sequence comes from Ryuthela nishihirai, assembly GCA_038380435.1. Lineage (NCBI taxonomy): Eukaryota > Metazoa > Arthropoda > Arachnida > Araneae > Heptathelidae > Ryuthela > Ryuthela nishihirai. Next base: position 81,961,099 of record JAWZYU010000011.1, on the reverse strand, counting down.
AAGGTCAGAGTCAGTACCAACTTTGGCATTGAAGTCACCTAGAAACAAGGGAAATATCTCCTTGACAGAATTCAAAATATCATGAAGTTGCCCGTAAAACCTATCCTCATCGACATCCTCAGTGGGAGCATAACAGTAGATAACATTTTAAGAATCTGATCTTTATTCAACTGGTCTCTTGCAAGCTGAGAATATCTAAATTATAATGATGGAATTCGTATGTGAGGACACTAAGAGAATAATCTCTGTGCAGAGTCCTCACATTCGACCTACCTATGGAGAGAAAATGGTTAGTGGGATGTTTAAAGAAACTATGTTTATTGAGAGAAGGAATGCCGATAATATCAAACAGCCCCCTAATCGCAGGTATGGGGCTAAGACCCATTCCCCCACCACTAAAAGCTAAAGCCATCTACACTGGAAGACTTCCCCTAATGTATAATTTGATGAATCTAGTAGAAGCAAAGAGTTCAGGTGCCTGCTATGACCTCTGCTCAGGATTATCCACCGGCTGATAAACATATCCTGTGAATCTATTCACTTGGGGCTGTCGACCCACAAACAAACAGAAAACACAGCGGATGATTTTCCCTCCACAGAAGCCCACTAGTACAACAAATTCAGGATCCATAATCAAGCTCGGAGCCATATTTCAGTCCAGTCTAGTAGGTTTATATGGTCAGCACCAAGATCCTGTGTGGTTGACCACTCCTCATCAGGGTAGAAAAAGAAAAGTAACCATAGTTGTGCAGATCAGTAGGTCACCCTAATCTGGCAGCCCTCTCCCGTTCGCTTTCACAAGAGAGTATCTCTCTTAAAAGGTACTAATGGCTTACACCACGAGAAGGCGGGGTCGGACATTAGGTGCTAGGCCTGGCCAGTTCTATGCATCATCACAGGGGATTGGTGCATAGCTCTCCTTCCAGTGACCTAGCTACCATTTACAGATGCTTTACCTTACAACAGATGTTGAAAGTGATTTCCTGCAAACTGGATGCAGGTTCATACCCGTTTCATGACATTTGCAGCCACCTTTCGTAATGTTTGTTTTATGTTTAGAATCTCAATGTTAGCCTTCAAGTGTATGAGGATTGTTTTGAAAAACTAGACATTTGAGATATCCCCAAGGGAAAAAATCTGGAGCAATACGATCTTGGGGGCCACAAATTTTTAAATCAAATCACCAAAATATTCCTGCAACAAGACCATTCTATCATTTGCAGTATGGACCGTCGCGTAATCTTGTTGAAACCAACACTCTCATTAATTCACATCCAATAGTGCAATAAACTGTTGGATGTGGTCACGATAAACTTCACCAGTTACAGTTGAGTCAAATAATAAAGGCCCTATTACACGATGACCGGAAATTGCACACCAATTTTCCGTGTGTATAATGGTTCGTGAAAAGTGTGAGGATTTTCACTGCTCCATATTTGACTGTTCACATACCCATCCAAGTGAAACCAAGCCTCGTCACTGAAATAAACGTGGTCCAACACCTCAATTCCATTTTCATCAACCAAAGAACGAAACCAATGACAGTACCATAAACGTTTTTCATGGTCTCAGTTCATGAAGGATACCAATGTGGTAGGCATGAAATTTTAACTTCTTTGTAGCCCTGAAAACTAGCTGGTGACAGTCTAACTTGTGAAGATAACTTTCTAAGAGATTTTCTGGGTTAGCGAGTTAAACACTGACACATCATCAAGAGTTAACAGTGATGGCCAGCCTGGGCTCTTTCGATCCTGTACAGACCAAGTGTCACGAAATTTATCAATGAAACGAGATATTGTCGAATTGTTCGGAACTGCAGACTGACGAAACTTCAATCAAACTCCTCACACATTTGTAAGATTTGTACGCACAATAAATGCACGTTCATTTTTGGAAACAATGTAGATGACACAACACAAAGGAAGGAATGATTGAGTGAGACTAGCACGTGACAAGGTATTTCAACAACTAAAGGCTATTAACCTGGAGTACTGTAATGCCAACTGACTAATTTTATGGCATAAAATGTACATGTGCATAAGTTCTACTCTTATATTTAGGGTGCATCCTTTTTGAAACACCCTGTATAAATCTTCAACATGATTTTAAATTAAAAATATTCCTAAAGATCTCAATAGAATCTACCTGAGTCTGGATTTTAAACAATATTTGTTCGGTATTCAAAGAATTATTATAAACGCTGGAATATATTTAAAAGGCTAAAAAAAATTGAATTAAAACAGATTAAGAGAATCAAACACCTGGTACTCTACTATTTGTAGGGTGCAATCTCCCCCTCATTCAGACTGGGTTGTTTAACCTCTGAGCGGCATTTTTTTGCACACTATGGGCTAAATGGTCAGTTCACATGGACCCCGAAAGCTCAGAGAAGGTTGGGAAGGGAACCCACTGGAACAGCTGTTTGGAGACAGATGGTAACCTCCCGTGAAGTCAATCCAGCGTGTTTTTTAACGTGTGCAGGGTGTAGCTCTCCCGCACATGGGGCCACGGCTTAATATCCCATCCGATGGACGGCAGCCTTTCCAAACCCATCGGTGACCCTACTGACCATGGGCATGGCAGGGAATTTTGTGGAGATAAATCTCAACGCTGACCCAGCTGGGACTCGAACCTGGGGGGTAGCGCGCCAGGCTCGCAGATTACGAGCCTGGCGCGCTACCGACTGGGCGGCCCCCCTCATTCAGAAAAATTATTCTATAGAAATCATTTGTCAATAGTGTGGTTGGCCCAGTGTTTGATTGCTTGGGTGTTAATCTTAGGATCCTGGATAAAAGGCAAGGATATTTATGCTGACAAGTTCCTGTAAGATTTAGGCCTAGTGGTTAGTGCATTTGGCTATTGATCTAAGGGACCTGAGGTTGACCACAGATAAAGCATTGATGTTCGTGTTTTTTCTGCTGAAATCCTGCCTTCCTCACAGACCTGCTCTGGGTGTATAAACTCACAGGCACCTGCCAGACTTCTGGGGCAAACAGCTGCTTGAGGGGCTTATTTATTATTTTCATTTTATTTGTTGATTAACTGGCATTAATAAAAATCACAAAACAAAAATTCACAAAAAAAAAGCACAAAGCAAAATATTTTGGTTAATCTTGGCTATGCTGCTGATTGTATATGAAAGAATTATGTATAATTCCTAAACTTATTTTTCGTTTAAATGGTGTTGGTTGGTTGGTTTACCTCTGAGCGGCACTTTTTTGCCCACCATGGGCTAAATGCCCAGGTCACAAGGACCCGAAGGTTGGGGGAGGGGACGGCAGCCTTTCAGAGTCTATCAGTGTCCTCTACTGACCATGAGCAGGGTGGGGAATTTTTTGCGGAGTTAAATCTCAACACTTAAATGATATTGTTTGCTCGCGAATAAAGGCATTATTAAAAAGTGCACTATAATTTCTCATTCCAATATTGAATTCTATAAACAGACGTGTGGAAGATGCAAAATTTTGTAGCCATCCGAAAAGCAGTCATGCCGATCATTGCAATGCCAGATTTTAATCACTTTACCTCCGAGTGGCACTTTTGTATGCACAATAGGCTGAAGGTCAGGTCACAAGGACCCTACACCCCCCACCCATTCAGGGCTCAGAGTTCAGAAGGGGATCCACTGTACAACTGTTAGGAGATAGCTGAAAGTCTCATTGAAATAATCTAGCATGTCCTTTAATGTATTTATAATAGGGTTCTGCTGAACACTGAGTCACGACTTAACCCCTCATTCGAAGGATGGAAGTTGTTTCAAGCCTATCGATGCCTCCTTTCTCGCCTATAGCTACGCGTGTGTTAACGGAAGTAAATCATGGGACACAAGCCTGGGAACGTCAGAATAGTAGTCTGGCGAGCTACAAATCAAACCACTCCCAACCATATTCCGAAACGCAAAGTCTATTCTGATGACTTTTGATTGGGGAGTCAAAAAATATATGTGAAACATCAAAGAATACCGTTTAGTGAGAAGTGGAGATGATTTTTTGGTTCAATTTCTGAGCCCGCTTTGGGGGAGGGAGATAGAGATTTCCAGGCCTCAGGCACAAAGACATATCATAGGCCCCTGCATCCTACCTTCCCGTGATGTATATGAAAGATGAATATGTATATATATCTCGGGAGGTATAATTGTTAAAAATAGCAAAAAAGCCAAAATTGTCTCAAAATGCCTATATTAAACTTTTTTTTTTGTTTTCAAAAGTTATATTTTCTTCAAATGTTTGAATCAAGTAATATCATTAAGTAATTCATCAGAATTTAATTTTTATATATTTTCTTTTCCTATGAATAATATTGCTAGAGTATTTTTTTCTGCTCTAGGAGTGTATTTCGAAAATAATTAAGAATTTTTATAAAAAAAACTCTAATATGTGAGGTTGTGGGCCTCCCGTAGGCTAATGAATCCTCCTAAATAACTCCAACAGCCATAACCATTGTTGTGCGGCAAAGAGATTGGAAGAGTTTCGTTGTGCTAAGCACATAAATGACCATTCAATAAAATCTTTTAATTGGCTCAATAATTTTTTGTCACATTAGAAAATTTAGGATAAACTTCAATTACATATTTGCTGGGACCCTGTACCCTAGCTTCCTTAGAGAGATTTTCAAATACAAAATTTTAAATACCACAGAATCAACATTTTTAGGGGCTGTGATCATTTTACAGAACATCATTCATTCACATTCCATTTAAAAAAAGTTATCCCCCCCATGGATTTTATGCACTATACCTGGAAATTTCTCCTCTTTCCTACTCTTACACAAACTTCATATTTTTTGCCATGTGCTAATAAGTTTCCCTATTGGAACACTCTCGGATAATTCCTCTATCTAATAAATCATCTATCTGTCTGTCCATCTCACCCTGTAGCACAAAAGGCACCTTGTAGGTTCATTGTCTCATCGGCTGGTGTGTGTCGTGCAAATGTGTTGCTGTTTCTCATTCCTATCAACAACCTTCCTATCGTTTTTTTCTTGTGGCCCAAAGTTGTCCAATTGGAAATCATCCAGGGACATGGCTACTAGGGACCTGGATTTGTTCCGTGTCGAGGGTCTCCAAGGTTGCTATTCGCATGCGCTAGTTTAACCAAATGGTGGCTGTGGAGGATGTGTTAGCAACTCGAATGTTGAGCCTTCCGCTAGTATTCACATTGTTCATGGACCTGGCCAAGTGGGGGCGGGGGTGGCTCAGTCGGTAGCGCGCCAGGCTCGTAATCTGCAGTTCCCAGGTTCGAGTCCCAACTGGGTCAGCGTTGAGATTTATCTCCGCAAAATTCCCCGCCCTGCCCACGGTCAGTAGGGGACACCGATGGTCTTGTAAAGGCCGCCGTCCGTCGGATGGGACGTTAAGCCGTGGCCCCGTGTGCGGGAGACCATACCCTGTGCACGTTAAAGAACACGCTGGAGGGCCTTGACGGGAGGCTACCATCTGTCTCCCAACAGCTGTTCCAGTGGGTCCCCTCCCCCAACCTTCTCTGAGCCTTCGGGGTCCTTGTGACCTGGCCATTTAGCCCGTGGTGTGCAAAAAAGTGCCGCTCAGATAAAACAACAACAACCCAACCTGGCCAAGTGAAGAGATCCAGTTTCAACTTTGTCATAAGGTTGTGCGAACATCATGTGTCCTCTTCAGTTTGGGGTCGGAACATTCGATGAGAGCTATGCATTTGGCTTGGGGGGTATGCAAAATTTCTGTACCATTCATCCAATGGGCATCGAAGGGGGATGGAATTAGTTGTTGCCACTAGAGCCTCCATTCTCTCTCCGGAGAGTATCCATGTGATAATCAATGATGAAACCATGTTTCTTTAAAAGGCAGCACGGTATCATTTCATACCTGGGTGTGTCTATGTCAAGGTCAACAATGGGATGCTGGAAAGTTACTCCATTGAAAGTGAGGGCTACCATGAATCGGTGAAGCATGGGGCATTTCCAGCAATAGCTTTCAAACCGCATCTGGTGTAGAATTTTGGGTTTCATCCCGAGGAATTTACACCCATTGTCTACGACCAAAATAGTGGTGCCTGTGTCAATGAGGGTGGACACCGCTTTGTCCTCCATGAAACAGAAACAGTGGGCAAAGCTTCATCATTGTCTCAAATGGCACAAGAAGCAATGTGGATGGCTGGATGTTCAATGGGAATCTGAGAAGTATGTCAGCTGCTTCCCTCCCATTCTAGATTAAATGGGGAGCGTGGGAAGTGTTTGTCACATATTCTCACCATTTCCCTGTTCCATACTTGGGGAGTGAAAAGGGGGAAAATTCCTCTCTCTGGATTGAGCTAGCATGTATTGAAAATTGCTCTGGGTGGGGGGCAGGTTCACACATCCATGGGGCTAGGCCCGACGCACACTGGCTGGCATAGTGTGCCAGTGGTCAGATACTGTGACGTTCTTGTAACCTGACCACTGGCGCTAGCATCAAGGGGCGTTCGGGGCTCTGTGTCATTCTTTGATGTGTTTCAGCCACTCCCCCAGAAGAGTCAAGTTGGCTTGTCTCTGCTGTAGGGGCAATAATGGTAAAGTAATCAGCTACGGTGGTTTGGGCAGGAGTTTATCTTCTATCACTCTGACAGTGGTCACTCACCCTGTGGTGTGCTCATTGCTCTCATCGAGTGTGGCTTGATCAAGGGCTTCTTCAAAAGTTCCAGGGTATGAGACAGAACGAACCGCCTGAGTTTGGGTAGCAGACCTGCAATTAACTGAGCAAGCCGAATCTGGTTGCCAACCCCAGAGCTGTTCGCTCTCTCTCCCATATCTTCCTGTTTGAGGAACTGGTATGGGAAGGTTCGGACAGCATACTCCTGGATGCTTTCTCCCATCCACCGATGACAACTGGTAAAGTTATGTGACCAATGGATCCACACAATCAAAGCATTCTGACACTGCTCTCTTAATAATCTCGAAATTCTCGTTCCGCAGCTCTGGTGAAGGATTCACAAACTCAGCAGTGCTTAATATGAGCAAAGATAGCCATTTCAGTCGGCTGTCATCGCGCAAGTTTCCCTATACTCTCGATCTGCTCAAAATATGCTGTCGCCATACAGCAACTATCATCTTTGTAGGGGATGATTAGATTCACAAATCCAGCCAGGAGGGGTCCCAATGAAGGGGACGCCTCCTAGGCGGATATTTTGCTTTCTCCCGTATACTATCCATTTGGTGTTGGTGATGCCTGATATGTGTTACTTGGACCTCCGAAGTGCAAGGGAGGTGTGTACATAAAGAGAAATATAGCTCTAAAATGCTAACACAGAAAATAATTCTTTGCTAAAAATCCTTGGTAGTGGCTGTTGCCTCACTAACTGAATTGTTATTATACAACAATACAATTTCTGTCCAGAAAATCCTGTTCTATAACACATTTAATTCCTGACTAAATCTTCCGTAATACATACAAAAGAAACTTTACAGACTAGGGGCCTATTCACTATCAACCAAGTCAGATTCTGTTCCACCATGTAGTTGTACAAAGGTAACTAAAAACATTTTAATATTCTCTCGGGTCGCTATACACACTGTCTTTGACATTAGGTTATTACTTCCTATATGCTCTAATACTAAGTAAGTTTGATTTCAACATTTTAATACACCTTTCAGAATTGCTTAACCGAGAGTATAATTCTTCTTTTTACTATTTGTTTTTTTGCATATCTTTACCACATAAACAGCAAAAGGAAAATAAAATTCACTAATAATCTTACAGTCTCTATCTATGCTCATAAACTTCTAAATTCATACATTTTATCTAACACACTGTTTCTATTTTTTTTTCCAAACTCACAAGAGTCCCCCACCGAAATCAATACACTTCCTAGCTTAATATTCCCACCCATAAAATAAAACTCCTTACAATGCACTTCAAAATTCCTGCCTATGACATATTAGCTAATTATGCTGAACACAATCCTATTTTAAACATGACACTCTTAACTAGACACAAAAAGAAATCACTCCTGCTTCAAACTTCATATAATGTTAGCTAACACAATATTCCTGACTATAATCGTGAAACCCTAGCTAAAATGTGACATTCTGAATTATAGTGATACAATTTTCTCACCGAATAATACACTCCTAACTAACATAATACAGTCCTATCTAAAACATATAACACCTCCTAACTATAATGGTACAATTTTTTTTAGCTAAACAGCACACTCCTAACTGACGATACAGTTCTATCTAAAAACGTGTAACACACTCTTAACTATAATGGTACAATTTTTAGCTGAACTGTACACTCCTAACTGACATACTAGCACTCTCATTTTTTTTTCATTTCTCCACAATAAACCAGCAAGTGAGAAATCCTGGTAGACGGCTACCAATCTTGTTGGCTGAAAGGGAGAATAAGGGAGCAATGCTGTGACTTTTGATGTCTAGTGATCGTATGATTTTTTATCGATGATAACAATTACAGGTGACACAGGGGTGGGCGATCGCCCCCAGCGCCACAGCAGAGGGGGCGCCCATGTCGTTTATTAGATATGTATTTCATTATATGCAAGTGCAGTGTGTGGAGGTGATGTTGTCCTGCAGAATCAGTCAAAGCATGGTTGTAAGGAAGGGTCATGCCACAGGATTAACAATGTCATTGACGTTACTTCTCACCGTTAACACACCAAAAACATGGAGCAGAGCTGACAGGTAACCTAATACCATTGTACCACATTGGGAAGCCATATGGCGACTAACAGAATAGACTTCATCATGTTGATGATGCTGACGCCATGCGAAAAAATGGCCGTGTGGCATGCTGAAACAGAATCGGGATTTGTCTGTGAACAACACTCCTCCATTCCATAGTCAAATGTCTCGCTTGACACCAGTGGAGATGGCGTAACCAGTGATGTTGCTGCAATGACAGATGCCAGACTGGATGTCTCGCCCTCATTCCTACATCATGCAAACATTGTCTAATGGTTTGCGTGGAGACCACGGTACCCTTAGCAGTCTGCAAATTGCTGTGATGAAAGGGTCATGAATGGCTCTCCTATGGAGGATCCAATCTTCACATCATATGGTGTGCTGATCCCATACCTGTCTTTCATGTCATTTGGTGCTCCATGATGCTGCGTGAGACACCATTGCACTGTGCTCACATTGTGTCCCATGTGTGCAGTGATCGCTTGAAGGCTCAATCTGAACTCTCGCATATTGATGATTTGCTCTTTCTCGGAAGGTGTCAATTGTGCATAAGGGCCCTGCCAGCATCTCCAAGGCATGTTCCAAACATTTTTGTGGCATGCATTCCAACATCACTGTCTGTCATGTTTTGATACCAGCTCGCGAGCACTCGATACTGACTGGGTGTTACGTGTCCACTCGCTGTGTACCTTTGATCATTTGCATATCTCCAATGACCGATTGCTTCTTGCGATTTACATATCTAATTCCATTCTTTCTTGGTGTTGTGATTTCCACTTTGAACAGTATAATGTTGGCTGTTTACATTTTCCTGTGAGTTTCCAATTCATTCAGAAAAGAGAAAACTAAAGAAAAAAAAGTTATTTTTTTTAATGTCATACTAGGGAGAATACAATTCTAGTCTTTTGATTTCTCTGGTGCTGTCTATTTTGCCTTTTTTTTCTTTTTTGTTGTTCTGGTAACAGGCTGCAGAATGAAATTCATTTCAATCAAATTCAGTTCAAAGAGAGTAAAGATAAATATTACATGCAGTGCGTAAATTTCATTTTCGATATTTTCATTCAAAGGAGCTTCCAAAAAATTCGGTGTACCGTATTGAAATATCATATTAGATATAGTGATGTAAATGCTTTAATGAATTTAAGACAAAACGAATAAATGTAGATGTTGGTCCTGCAGGTTTCCTTTGCTGAGTTCCTCCGATTGCCCATAATCCATTAATTGATTAATTGGATTACATTTTTTCTTTGTTAGAATCTGGATTAAAAAGAATATATAGAAATGCTTCATTAATCACGATTTAGCTAGAATATATGTAAATGCCGGCTGCTTTAGTTTCCCTACAGCATTCCTTTGATATCCGATTGGTTTGTTTATAATAGAAAAATATCTCTCGTTTTATTAAATGGAGGAGAGGTGAGAATACGAGCATGTATATGCAAATTACGTTGCTCTCATTTCCAATTGTTTGATTTAGAAAAAGCAAAATGGAATACGAAAAAATCCTTTTTTATCAAAGTCTGATTAGCGATTTTAAACTTAAATATAGACTGTTATCATTTATTTTCATATGCTTTTTCGATTTCCAATTGTATCTTTCAGAAGAACCTTTCAAAAAATACTTTTATTTAATGTCGGCTTAATGAGAATACTGATAGTCGTAGGCATTTTCATTTCCTGTAGGCGTTCCTTTTATTTAAGATTGTTTTGAGAAAATCGAACAGAATGGAATAGAAATATAAGAATCCATTGTATCAGAAGTCGGATTAGCAAGAATAATTGTAAATTTTATTTCGATTTCCCGTTGTTTCTTTTAGAAGAAAATGACATTTAAAGTTTTATTAAAGGTCGTATTAGTGAAAAGGCAGATAATCCTATGAAAATATTTGTGCAGAAAACGATTTTTTTTGCCGATGGTGCAGGACAACCCACGACTCTCTTGACACATGTCAGAGTGCTCTAACCACTAAAACAACCATCTGCTCCATAAATTATTTCGGTAATGTGAACTTTATATTTTTCACTGAATGTGGCGGTCCTGGCGCCATCTATAATCAGGAAAGGCAACTTATTTTTCGATTTTTGCTAATGAATAAGATATACATGAGGAAACATTCATGCTTAGGCGTTATTAATGAAAATATCAATCCATAGTAAAGACACAGATTACCTGTAGATAAAGAACTCAACAGATACAGAGCAGGATTTAAATAAACTCTATGAGGCCATAGGCGCACATTAGATTTGAAGCCCCTTAAATTTTTTGAGGCCCTAGGCACACACATTTCGAGGCCCCTTACATAGATTTTTTTTGCAACATTTGTTGTTTGGTTGAAGCAAAATATTTAACAAATTTTATTTAAAGAATTGTAGAAAAATAATCACAGATACATAACTCAATCCCAGTAAACAAAAAGTATAGACATTACTAATAAATATTAAAATATTTTGGGATAAATTTGTTTACTACCAAATTACAATATTGAACATTTCTTGACAAGCATTTAACTAAAAATTTTTGATCAAAAACACTATACAATTTCCACAACGTTTTGTCAATCAGGAAGTTTGGTTGCCTTTGTCTGTGGCTGTCCAATAGTTTCGATTGTCCTGCATCAAAGGGTACTCATTCATCGTTTTACGATCAGGTCGTAGCGAAGAACTATGGTTGGTGGGGGGGAGAAATCAAAAATTTTCCAACTCGAAATTCAAATTTTGCCAACTGACTGAGCAAAATTACACCTATCCCTCGATTTACACGGTACTCAGTTCACACAATTTTGGCTTTGCACGGTCAAAAAATGCAACCAGTTTCGATTTATACGGTACTGACTGAGACGTACATAGAAAGGAAATCTCAGTCAGTACCGTGTAAATCGAAACTGGTTGCATTTTTTGACTGTGCAAAGCCAAAAATGTGTGAACTGAGTACCGTTAAATCAAGGGATAGGTGTACTTACAAATTTTGCCAACTGAGCAAAATTACTTAGATTTTCGCTCCGTTGGGGGTGGGGGGTTTGAGGCATTTTCACATTTTGCCATTTGGCTTACAATTTGCCATTTAACTTCCAATTTTGCCAACTAGCCATAATTTCACAGGAATAATTCCGATATTTACATCTCGTCTGTATTCTCAGTGTGAATTTTCCCTGGATTTTGCCACTTCTCCTTAATTTCACGAAACTAATCCCAATCTTTACATCTCTCCTAAATTTGCCAATTAACTTCAAACTTTTCAAACTCCCCAAGATTTTGCCAAGTTTTCTCGATTTTAGGCAACTATCCTGAATTTCACAAACCCAATCCCAATTATCACAACTCGCCCATATTTTCCAAGTGGATTTAAATTTTGCCTACTGCCCTACATTTTGTTAAGTTTCCTCAATAATTTGTCCAACACTCCTTAATTTCACAAAACAAATCTCAATTTTCACAACTCGCCTATATTTTACCAAGTGGATTCTAATTTTGCCAACTCGACGTAATTTTACAGAAAAGATCTCAATTTTTACATCTTTCCTGAATTTGCCAAGTCACTTCGAATTTTATCAACTTTCCTTAATTGCACAAGAAAGACACAATTTTCACAACTCCCCTGCATTTTACCAAGTGGCTTCGAATTTTGCCAACTCCCCTAGATTTGGCCAAGAGTTCTTGGTTTTTCCAACTCTCCTTAATTTCACAAAACCAATCCCAATTTTTACAACTCACCTGTACTTTACCAAGTGGTTTCCAGTTTTGCCAACTTCCCTAGATTTTGCGAAGTTTTCTCGATTTGTCAACTCTCCTTAATTTCACAAAAACAATTCCAATATTCACAAATCGCCCGTATTTTATCAAGTGGATTCGAATTTTGCCAACTGTCCTAGATTTTGTAAAGTTTCCTCGATCTCGCCACAATTTTAAAGAAAAAAAACCCCAATTTTTACATCTCACCTGATTTTTCCAAAGTCACTCTGAATTTTGTTAACTCTCCTAGATATTTCAAAGTTGCCTCGATTTTGCCAACACGCCATAATTTTACAGAAAAAAGATTGCAATTTGTACATTTCACCTGAATTTTGTCAACTCTCCACGATTTTGCAAAGTAACTCCGATTTTTGCCAACTGCCCCTAGTTTTTGCCAACTCCCTAAGTTTTGCCAACTCTCCTAGATTTTGTCAACTCGAAATTATTTTAAAGAAAAAAATCCAAATTTTCACATCTCACCAGAATTTTGGCAACTCCCCACGATTTTGCCAAGTCACTCCGAATTTTGCCAACTGTCCCTAGATTTTGCCAACTCCCTAAGTTTTGCCAACTCGCCATAATTTTACAGAAAAAAAATCCTAATTTTTACATCTCACCTGAATTTTGCCAACTCCCCACGATTTTGGCAACTTCCCAAGATTTTACCAAGTCACTCCAAATTTTGCCAACTCACCTGTATTTTACTAAGTGGCTTCGAAATTTGCCAACTGCTCTAAATTTTGCCGTCTCTGCATTTTCCAAACTGTCTTAGATTTGCCAAGTTGCCTCGATTTTGACAACTCCCTTTAATTTTCCAAAAAAAATCACAAATTTTCACAATCACCTAGATTTTACGAAGTCGCTTCGAATTTTACCAACTCCGAGTTACTTTGGGGGGGAGCCTCCCTCCCCCCATGGCTAGGCCCCTGTTTACGATTAAGTTTAATTTCGTTAATATTGTTACGACAGATGAACGAGCAGCAGTGACTTCATGACATGAACGCTCGCATATGCTTGTGCGTGAGAATTATACAACAAACGAATTTGAATGTAGAACCGACCTAAAGAAGGGAACAATAGAATTTCAGTGCTGGAATTGCAGAGATAGAGAAAAGAAGTATAGATTACTTGAGTTAGTGCACGATAAGTCAAAAATAAGATATATTTTTGTATAGTGTGTGCGCAGGTATTTGTTTTTCCTCAAGATGAAGCCTGGCTCAACAGGTGATACGAAACCAACAGGAAAAGTTTGTTTCAGGTACTCTTTAAGGAGAGATCGTCGTCTGATGCCTTGCATACATAAGATGTAAAGAATGTCAAGGTAATCTTAGTATCATAAAGGAGTTTCAGTAGAAATTTGCGTTGTTCGTTAGATTTTATGAACTAAAAGGTTTTATTTTATACTAAGAGTAGATATTGGAAGAATTGAAGCATAAACATTGTAGGGATCAGCTAAATATAGTAGTTCGCCCTCTCTATGGTTTGTTTTTGTGCTAAGCAGAATAGAAATGCTGTGTTTAGATAAGATTGATTGATTTGTATAAAATTTTGTGCCGTTGTAATAAATAATGTCAGTAGTGAAGGCTTATCTTGGCCAGAGAGGATCTTGGCCCCTTTCCTTCCGGAGCAGGTGCTATAACCCTTTCCTCCCCCGCAGCTGATTGACCTTTGCGTGTTTAGATATGGTTGGATGATTCCAAGGTAGGTGAGCCTCCCATGCTCTGACTTATTGATTTGAAAAAACCATTGTGTGAAGAACAGCTATCGGAATTCTGTATAAAATTATGAGATGAAAGCCCTCCCTAGCAGATGTTGCTGACCTAGTTAACGATTTCCTCCCTCGCGATTGATGATAGGATAATCGGGCAGTTGAAAAAACCAGTGTGTGTGAAGAACAGCTGTCGGAATCAGATAAAAATTATGAGCCGAAGCCCTCCCTAGCAGATGTTGCTGACCTTTTCCCAGGTGGGTGAGCCTCCCACGCTCTGGATATCCGACTTATTGAATTGAAAAAAAAAACATTGTGTAAAGAACAGCTGTCGGAATAAAAATCCCATGAGAGTTCATGTATAAAATTATGAGATAAAGCCCTCCCTAGCAAACCTTTTTTCCCTAATCGAGTTAATGATAGGATAATTGGCCAATTTCTCACTATATGCTACTTGATTTCAACGAATAAAAATCCTTAGATTTAATGATAAGATTGTAACTTCACTATGATTGGACTATAATATTTCCCCTCCTTTTTGCGAATAGGGGGAACATCCCTATAAAGTCTCAGCATTGAAACTCTATCACTAGCAATGGATCTCTCCAAGGCTATTTACGATGCAGTTACCTTTGACTGGAATGCCCAACCAGAGGAGTATGTAGCTGTTTACTCTGGCTTATTAGAAGAGCTTCCAGTTGACATCATCCTGCATCATCTACCTTCGCCTAGTCTCGAAAAAGTTGCGTGGGTGTTTGCAATAGTAGCTCAGAAGTATGGTTATCCATTATTAGAAGGACTCGAAAAACTTGATTTCGACGTGTTAGTGGAGATGGCGAAGGCTGCACGCATCATGTGTGAATAATAAACTAAATGTAAAAATTAATCATGTATGCTGTGTGGTGGACATCGTTCAGGTAAACAAAGTGAACAAGTTGCACACCTCTCTTATTGCCTTGGATGTGACGGGCGCATTGGACAATGTCTGGTAGCCTGCAATCTTGACTAAATTGAAGGAGTGTTCCTGTCCTAGGAATATCTTCATTCTTGTGGCCAATTACCTCCAAGAGAGGCTGGTCACATATTTGCATGCTAGCGGGACAGCCTCAAGAAACTTGGAAAGAGGCTGCCCACAAGGGTCGTGCAGCGGACCGTTCCTCTGGAACTTAGTCGCTGATACTGCTCTGGAGTTGACTATGCCCGAGGGAGTCTGGCTCCAGGCATATGCAGATGATTTGCTGCTTGCCATATCAGTGTCCTCACGAGCAAATCTTGAGGTTGCTGGCAATGCAGCAATTAAAACACTAGAAGGTTGGTGTTGTCGCAATAAGCTTGGGTTCAGCGTTGCGAAGACAACATCAATGACAATTGCAAAAGAGGGTGTCCTCAAGAAGAGGTATCCCATTTTTAAATTAAAAGGCGAAAATATCCGCCACATGACAACTTTAAAATACTTGGGGATCACTCTGGATGAGAGGATGAGCTGGATCCCACACCTGCAGGACTTGAAAGCTAAATGCACCAATGTTATGTGGAAGCTGGGGCGTATGGCTCGCGTCTCATGGGGACTCAGAAGTGAGGTAATCAAAGAAATTTATCTAAGGGGTACGGAGCAATCCTAACATATGTTGCGGGTGCCTGGTGGCGCCCGACGAACCACGCCATAATGTGTAGAAAGTTGCTCGCCGCCCAAAGACCAGCTCTACTGCGAATCACCAGGGCTTATATGACAACATCTACGGATGGCCCTTCTGGTTGGTTGGTTGTTTGGTTGTTTGGGGTTTAATGGCGCATCGGCAACAAGGCCATAATGCGCCAAACAAAAGACAATATAAAAGATAAAAGACATAGAAACCCGCAACCAAAATTAAAAATATATTTTCAACATTATAAATGGGTAAAATAACAAAAAAAAGGTGCATATAAACAGAGTAAAACAACTGTAGAAATACTATATAAAATAATCCCAGGTGTAAGAGACCTGGGGTAAATAATGTGATTAAAATATCCAGTATAAATAGTATATCAAATTCGATTAAAATATCCAGTAAATCGTAAAAATTGAAAGAGAGAGGTAAAAGTACAATAGTCGGATAAAAGATGTCCGAGTGTAAGGGGCTCGGACGTAAAATCATGAGAGTTAAAAAACATACGTCTTTCAAAGTTAAAACAACGATATTCAATTAAAATATGTTTGATCGTTAAAAAGGTGTCACAAAACTCACACTTGGGTTCGTCGTCCGCCCGTAAAAGAAACGAATGAGTAATAAACGAATGACCCAAGCGGAGCCGAGCAAGTACAACTTCCTCCTTGCGATTCCTGCGGTAACAAGACTGCCATGGTTTGACGATAGGTTTGATCTCAAAGAGCTTGTTTGTAAGCTGTTCTGACCAAGATCTCTGCCATTGTGCCCGGAGCTCGGTGGTAAAACGCTGCCGGAAATCCAGATAGGGAACCGGCAGTGGAGAGTGGGACAGGGGCGTGGCTGACTTGGCAGCAGCATCTGCCAAGTCGTTGCCCCTAATCCCGACATGACCGGGCACCCAACAGAAATGGATGGTGGTGGTGGCTGCCAGACGATGTAGTTGCTGGCGGATCTTAGTAAGAACAGGGTGAGGCCGATGCCTCACCGAGATCAAAGCCTGTAGCGAGCTAAGCGAGTCGGTGTAAAGCACACACCGACGATGATGCTTAGTCGCTATGTGGTCCAAGGCAAGACTGATAGCGTGCAACTCTGCAGTGAAGATGGAACACTGCAGTGGGATCTGGTCTGCAATGATTGCATCACAGCAGACCATGGCTGATCCCACTGAAGTGCCGGACTTCGAGCTATCTGTAAAGACAGGCAAGAAGTTCGGGTGCTCAGCACGATGGCTGGCAAAGAGTTGCCGGTACACACAGTCGGGTGTAAAGGCCTTCCCCGTCCTGCACAGGGAAAAATCACAGGAAGGGGAAACAGCGAGCCATGGTGGAAGTGGCTCAGCTGTCAACTGTGCAATGCTATCGAGACTGGTGTTGATGTCTCTGAGGTAGCCTCGGACTCACAAACCAAAAGGACGAATGGCAGTCGGCCGATTATTGTAAAGCGTTTCCCACTTCGGACTGTAAACGCAGTCCCAAGTGGGATGGCCAGGCAGGGATCGCAATTTAGAAGCATATTGTGCTGACGGTGAAGAGATAAAGAAGGTTCGTCGGTCTCAACGTAAAGACTCTGGACCGGTGAAGTGCGGAAGACTCCCGTGCAAACACGGAGGGCCTGATGATGGAGGGGGTCCAGCACCTTCACCACCGAATCCCGGGCCGAGTCGTACACCTGGGATCCGTAGTCCAGTTTCGATCGGACAAGTGCACGGTACAGGCGGAGCAAAGAACATCGGTCCGCCCCCGAAGAAAGGGAGGAGAGGACCTTAACGATGTTCAATGCCTGCGTGCACTTGGACCTGAGATGACGTATGTGTGGTAAAAAGGTCAATTTCCGATCGAATATGAGACCGAGAAACTTGGTCTCCACCACAACTGGAATGATGTTACCCCCGAGCCGCAGCTCAGGATCCAGATGAAGATTACGCTTGTGGCAAAAGTGCACACAAGCGGTCTTCTGTGGGGAGAACCGAAACCCGTTTGCCGTCGCCCAAACCGATAGATTGTTCAGGGCAATTTGCAGTTGTCTTTCAATGACCCTCATGCTGGACGAAGAGCAAAAGATGCTAAAGTCATCAACATAGAGGGCATTGCCTACTGATGGAGGAAGTTGTCTAGTAATTGAATTAATCTTGACAGCGAAAAGCATAACACTCAGAACGCAGCCTTGTGGCACCCCCTGTTCTTGGGGGTACGGCCGCGACAGAGTGTTACCGACACGGACATGAAAAGAGCGTGTCGATAAGAAGTTGGAGATGAAGATCGGCATGTGACCTCTCAACCGAAACTGTGGAGGTCACGAAGAATGCCGAATCTCCAAGCCGTGTCGTACGCTTTTTCGATGTCGAAGAAAATTGACACCAGGTGCTCTCTACGTACAAAAGAATTTGTGATAGCCGATTCGAGGCGTATCAGATGGTCAAGAGTTGACCGTTGCCTGCGAAAGCCACACTGGGTGTTGGAAAGAAGGTTGTGATGTTCTAAATACCAGATGAGTCTGGCATTTACCATTCTTTCCAACACCTTGCACACGCAGCTCGTCAATGCGATGGGACGATAATTGGAAGGAATCTTGGGATCTTTGCATGGCTTGGGGAAGGCCAAGACGATGGCCTCCCACCAGGAGTCCGGAAACTGCTCCTCGAGAAAAATGCGATTGAAGAGATGGAGCAGCCGATCCTTACTCGATGGTGAGAGATGTTGGAGCATGGCATAATGGACATTGTCCGGCCCTACAGCAGAGGCACGAGAGGAGTGCAGAGCAAGGCGAAGCTCCTCTGCTGTGAATGGCCTGTTGTAAGGCTCCAGGCCATTCGAGTGGAAAGACAGCGGAGAGCGCTCCGCCCTGCCCTTCTGGGCCAGAAACTCGGGGGAGTAAGATGAAGAGATGGAAGAGAAAGACTCCCCTAGAGTGTCGGCAATTGCTTTGGGATCAGCAATTGCCTGTCCATTGTGCTCCAGGATCGATAACGAGTGGGATGTGTAGTTCCCACTCATCTTCCGGACTTTATCCCACACGACCTTAGAACTAGTCATGCGGGTGATAGAAGATGTATACTTGATCCAAGATTCCTTCTGGCTCTGGCATCGGACGAAACGAGCTTTCGCCCTGGCGCGTTTGAAATTTTCGAGGGTTGGGGGTTGTCGGATATCTCCGAAACACCCCCCAAGCCTTGCAAGCCTTGTTCTGAGCCTTACGAGCTGCGGTGCAATCCGGATTCCACCACGGTTTCGGAAAGCGAGGAAACCGTGTTGAAGTTTGAGGAATTGTTGATGCAGCTGCGTCTACGATACAGTCCGTTATCTCCGCTACTGCCACATTGATTGGCTCCTGGCTGACAGAGTGGTCATCGAGCTCAGATAGCAGCTCGAAACCACCCCAGTCAGTGCGATCGAGCCTCCACCGTGAGACACGTGAAGGGCTGCAAGGCCCCCCACGGGAGATGGTGCACACCACGGGGAGGTGATCGCTTCCATAAGGGTTGTCCTCGACCTCCCATGTAAAGAGTGGAAGGATCGAGGAGGAGCAGATGGTGAGGTCAATGGCAGTGAAAGAGCGGGTTGGGGAGTGAAAGTAAGTACTGACACCGGTGTTCAACAGGGAGAGAGAAGGATCCAGGAGCCACTGCTCCAGGACCCTGCCCCTCATGTTGGTGTCAGCACTGCCCCAAAGTGGACTGTGTACGTTGAGGTCCCCCATAATGAGAAAGGGGGACGGCAGCTGCGAGACGAGATCATCAAGGTCTTCCTGGAAGACGATGCTCCCAGGTGGAAGATATACAGAGCAGACAGTCAGCGAGAACCCCACGAAGAGACGGATGGCTACCGCCTCCAAGTTGGTAGTGAGGGGTACGACCTGGAATGGAGAGTGGTTGCTCACGAGGATGGCGACACCCCCGCGAGCTGGGCCATCTCCATCCCGGTCCCAGCGAACCAGTGAAAAGTGCCGGATCGTGGGATCTGTGACTGGCTGCAAGTATGTCTCCTGCAGGCACACACAGATGGGCTGGTGTGCCTGAAGGAGGACCTTGATGTCGTCAAGATTCCTCTGGAATCCACGACAATTCCATTGTAGGAGTGTGGCCATCTCAGGACTTAGAAGAGTGGGCGGACGACGAATTCCTATTCAACTTAACCGCCGCAGAGGACGGTTTAGTGAATAGGGGCGGTCAGTATCCATGTCCTCGGAATCGTCCGAGGGGCATGGATCGGTGACCGCCCTTTGTGGTGCTGTTATTTTCTTTTTTGGCCCCGGTGGGGGCCCCTTCGGTTTGGAAGGTCTTGCTCTCTGAGGATGGGAGGGAGGAGGCCTTCCGGTGGAGGTGGAAGGCTGAGCTGCAGGAATGTAAACCGGGGTTGATGTCGAAGTCGACACCACCCTCGGTCTCGCCTGTGTGAGGAGGTACTTCGCAGCTGGCGAGAAAGACTCAGTAGGTGGTACACTGATGTCAGTCTGCACCGCAACCGAAGTCATTGGAACGATGGGCTTTCCAATGACTGCACTGGCATAGGAAACCTTGCCAGGTGGGGCGGGCGGTGCAGCAAGCTTTCTCGCCTCAGCATACGAGATATTATTCACGACTTTGAGACATTGTACCTCCTTTTCCTCTTTCCACTTTGGACAGTTGCGGGAGTACGCCGGATGTTCGCCACTACAGTTCACACAGCATGCC
The DNA here is from genome assembly GCA_038380435.1 of Ryuthela nishihirai. Classification (NCBI taxonomy): domain Eukaryota; kingdom Metazoa; phylum Arthropoda; class Arachnida; order Araneae; family Heptathelidae; genus Ryuthela; species Ryuthela nishihirai. The sequence continues at coordinate 81,940,695 of JAWZYU010000011.1, read as the reverse complement.
TTTTCTGCTGTGCAGCCAGGATCGAGATGATCCTTACTGCCACAGCGAGCACAGGTGGGCTTGCCCCTGCACGCTGTGCGGGCATGACCGTATATCTGACACTGAAAACAGTGCAGAGGGTTCGGTATATAGGCCGTACCTCACAATGTAAATAACCTGCCTTGATGGAAGAAGGCAGGCGTGGCGTGTTAAATGTCACAATCAATACCCGGGTGGGTGTCAATTTCCCATCACGGCGTGTCGAAACCCGGTGGACCGCTGTTACTCCTTGAGGTGTGAGCTCCGAGAGGATCGCCTCCTCAGTGACTTTGAGGAGGCCCCACTCGGTGATCACACCCCGAGAGGAATTCAAAGTTTTATGGGGAGTGACTTTGACAGCCACCCCACCAATTTCCTTGACTTTCTGGAGTAGTTCCGAGTGTTTGGAACAAGCGGTCTCAACTTGTAAGTCGACAGATTGTAAGCGCTTTACGGATTTCGGTTCTCCCGCAAGACCTTTCAAACCTTTGTTCACAAAAAAAGGGGACATGTCCCCAAGCACCTGATCACCCGTGGAGTGGATGATCAGGAACTTTGGGAACGAAGACACAGACACAGAAGACGACGGCAGAGATAACGTAGACGAAGAAGACGGGGGTTCATGTCGAGCCCTCTTGTTGGCGGTGATCGCATTTTCGTCATTCACTCTCGTTTGGTTTAGTGTGGTTCAGTGCCCGCTGTCCTCACCCTCCACAGAGCCCAACAAGGGGACGCCCAGTCGGGCGCCAGGGCTACGCAGGCACTATACCCACACAGACAGTGAGCCAAGCCCTCACAAATAAATATAAGGAAAATAAAAAGAGAAATGTGCAGAACAAAACATTCTACACAAATCAAACAAAGCGTATAATAATAAAAATTATGAATGGCCAAACTGGCCTCACAAAGAAAGGATAACTACAAAAGGAAAATAATCTGTGAAGAAACTTGTAAACCTTTACCCGAACCGTGGGCAAGGTTACTCACCGCTCTGCACGGTTGACCCTAGTAGGACCTGCCCACCAGTCGATTGCTCCTGGGGGGGCCACCCCAGGAGCTCCCGTTTACCGGAAGCAGAGGCCAAAGCAGTGTATAGCAGAGGCCCCGGAATCCGCTGCCCAGCCCCGCGACAGACAGGCTCCCCAATGGCAAGATGTCCAATGGGGACCATGCCAGTCATGAGCTGAGCAGAGAAGACGGGGACCCCCGAGCAACTACCAGGATCCTCCTTTCCCGGGACACGGGTCTCCGCGCACGGCAAACACGGGGGTGAGCGTTTAGGACCCTGCGAAGGCAACCGAGCCAGCGGAACCTTCACAGGGTGGTCCGCCTCACCGAGGCCCTTCTGGTGCTCGCAGGGATCCCTCCGCTATTTTTGACGGTCGGTAAAGAAGCGACCATATTCAGAGTCATGTAGGCTAAGGAGAAAGCAACATTCCTCAGAGTCCAGTATGACCCTGAGGATTATGAGCAAAATACCGCCAAGTGGGAACTCCATCCCACAAGAAGACTACGAGTGCCCTGGTCCATGGAGTTCCCATCAGGAACTGGAATTGAGGTATACACTGATGGTTCCAAGAGCGAGGAGGGTGTGGGCCTTGCCTTCACTGTTTTCAATCAAGGAGCCAGAGTGTACGATTATCAAAGGAAGGTATCTAATAATGGCTCAGCCTTCCAAGCAGAGTTGCTCGCTATCAGAGAGGCCCTCATCTGGGCCCTCAATGACGGCGGACACGACAACGTCATACGGCTGTATACTGACAGCCAGGCAGCTTTGCATGCACTTGAAGATGCAAACAACAGGCATCAGATAGAGAGGGAAATCAAGTGCATCTTGGGCAACCAGAGCATGCCCAGAGTTTCCTTCTCCTGGATTAGGGCGCACGTAGGTCATGAGGGAAATGAGCGGGCCGACCAACTGGCCTGCTCCGCAGGAAATAACACTCAACCTGTGATAGCAGTAAAGACTTCAAAAACGACCCTGAAGTCTATAATTAGCCAAGGTACAATCAAGGAGTGGCAGAGGCTCTGGGATACGACTGAGAATGGCCTTCAAACAAAGACATTCTTGAAAAGGGTCAGTCTATTCCTCATGTCCTCTGACCACTATTTGACGCAGGTCCTAACAGGACATGCGAGTTTCCCCAAATACCTAGAGCAGTTTAACATCTCCGCCCACAGTTACTGCGGCTGTGGGGCTCCAGAAGCAGATGTCAGGCACTACATCCTCAGGTGTCCGATTACAGAGGGGTGCGCTAACGAACTCTGGGACTCCCAGGCGATCAATGAGGTAGCAGGCGAATTGGTCTCAGTGTCCATTGAGAGTGCCCGTGTCAGGGCACACTTGAGGGACATAGGCTGGCTCATCTGCCGGCTTTGGGACTCTCTCCTTTGAGGTCCGAAGCCGCTGTCTTCCTTCTACTTATTTTCCAACTTTCTTCCCGGGCTGCACTCAGCACCACCTTTAACACCACCCATACTCCAAGTCCCAACTGGTCTCCCCTGAGACAAACTTCATCTTCTACTTCCAGGCCTCTAGTTGCTATGCATGTGTAGTGTCGTGAGACGGAGCACCTGCTTTCCCCATGGGGAGTGGGTCCTTCGGGACCCACTCCCCACCCCGTATTAACCAGAGGTGTAGCGTGTAAACCCCCCCTCCAAGCGAACCACCTTGTCGTGGTGAGGGGGCTTGTGTGCCTTAGAGAAGTCGAGCGCTATGCTGACCAGAGTTACTCATGTCGGACAGGCTGAGATGGAAAGGCCAGACGAAGAGTTCCCAAGGACTGAGGACAAGCGGAAGTGAGGAGAAGGTGAGATTGAGAGGGTGAAGAAATGACTCCACAGGAGAGCACCAAGGTGCATGGAGGTCAGTTGGATGACCAACAAAGGAGGTGACTTGAGTAGAGCTGGAGGTGGGCTGAGAGAAAGGAAAGTGGGAAGTAGTTGATTGAGAGTAGAAATGAGAAGAGAAAGATAGTTGAAAGTAGAAGTGTAAAGGAGGAAGGAGTGCAAGATTGAGCACAGAGAAAAGGTAGAAATAACGATGGTTGAAGTGGAATGGTGGAGTTGGAAGTTGATGTGTTTCGATACTAAATTGCAAGGAAATTAGCAGTACTGGCAGTAGTAGATAGATGTGAGCTGCAGTACATTAAGAGGATAATAAAAGTGTGAGGTGGACACACTATAATGGAGTAAAGGCGTACCGATGTCTGCGGCTAAAGTGAGAGCCAAAAATTACAGGTCTGTAGCTGAAGGGGAGAGGTAGTCTGTGTCAAAGGATACAGGCTCCTCTCCAACCCGTTTTTATTCTATTTCAGGTTCACTGGTCACTTAATCATTCGGAGAGATTAGGTTGAGGTCGTTACACTTAACACGGGGGAGGATGGGAGTCCTGGCCCTTTGGACAGGGGACTCCTGTCCTCCTCCATTTTTACTACTCCGATTTCCCGTTTCTGTGTTTCCGGGTTGTAGGTTGGCTGGACTTGCACTGGAGTACGCGCCCCAAAACGTCCTTGCGTGTGGGCCTACCTCCACAAGTTGGACTCAAGGGAGGAGACTGGCAGAGATTGCTCAAATTGAGCAATATATCTAATAGGGAAAAGGGTGGCCAGTGTTTAGGTTTGGATTGTGCCCAAATGGGCAAGGAGGGGAGATTATATCATGGTCGCCACGCCCATGATATAATCTCCCCTCAGTTTACCAGTTTACCGCGGGTGGTGACCCGTAATGTGGAAAAGGGGATCCTGGCGGTTGAGGGACAGGCAAGCTGGTATCCCAATAGACCTTTCTTGGCCTCTGCTTCAATAAAACGGGAGGTCCGAGCTGGCTCACTCGGATCAATCGGTTCGTGAGGCATCCCCTGTCCCACCCCTTGACCGGGATGGGTCGGGGGCGGTTGCAGAGCCAACCGGGTGGAGGTGATTCTTGACGAGTATGAGCCTGAGTCCAGTATGACCCTGAGGATTACGAGGTAAACACCGCTAAGTGGGATCTACATTCCACAAGGAGACTATGTGTGCCCTGGTCCACAGAGTTACCATCAGGTACAGATATTGAAATATACACCGACGGTTCCAAGAGCGAGGAGGGTGTGGGCTTAGCCTTCACTGTCTTCAATCAAGGGGCCAAAGTGTACGATTTTCAGAGGAAGGTTTCTAATAATGGCTCAGCCTTCCAAGCAGAGCTGCTCGCTATCAGTGAGGCCCTTAACTGGGCCCTCAATGACGGCGGTCTGGACAACGACATACGGCTGTACACGGACAGCCAGGCAGCTCTGCATGCACTTGAAGATGAAAACAACAGGCATCAGATTGTGAAGGAGATCAAGTGCATCCAGGGCAATCAGAGCATGCCCAGGGTTTCCTCCTGGATCAAGGCGCACGTAGGTCATGAGTGGGCCGACCAACTGGCCCGTTCCGCAGGTAATAACACTCAACCTGTGATAGCGGTAAAGACTTCAAAAACTACCCTGAAGTCTATAATTAGCCAAGGTACCATTAAGGAGTGGCAGAGGCTCTGGGATACGACTGAGAATGGTCTTCAAACAAAGACATTCTTGAAAAGGGTCAGTCTATCCCTGATGTCCTCTGACCACTATTTGACGCAGGTCCTAACAGGACATGGGAGTTTCCCCAAATACCTGGAGCGGTTTAAAATCTCTGCCCACAGTTACTGCGGCTGTGGAGCTCCAGACGCAGATGTCAGGCACTATATCCTCAGGTGTCCGATCACAGAAGGGTTCGCTAACGAACTCAGGGACTCCCAGGCGATCAATGAGGTAGCAGGCGAACTGGTCTCAGTGTCCATTGAGAGTGCCCGTGTCAGGGCACACTTGAGGGACATAGGCTGGCTCGTCTGCCGGCTTCGGGACTCTCTCCTTTGAGGTCTGTGGCTGCTGTCTCTCTTTGACTTATCTTCCTACTTTCTTCCCGGGCTGCACTCAGCACCCCCTTTAACACCACCCATACTCCAAGTCCCTACTGGTCTCCCCTGAGACAAACTTCATCTTCTACTTCCAGGCCTCTAGTTGCTATGCACGTGTAGTGTTGTGAGACGGAGCACGTGCTTTCCCCATTGGGAGTGGGTCCTTCGGGACCCACTCCCCACCCCGTATTAACCAGAGGTGTAGCATGTAACCCCCCCCCCCCCCCGATAGGGGACCACCTTCTCGTGGTGGGGGGCCTAGGGCCCAGCAAACCGGCTGAAGACTTTGCCGGCCGGATTGGGTCCCCGGCTGGAGCATTGCCAAAGCCAACTGAGGTCGACGATTCTGCCAACTGGTTCCTTAGCCGGTTGGTCGGTGACAGCGTCTGAGACCTCACCTATCAGGAGCTGTGGGTGAGCTGTTCGAGGGCTCGGCAGAACGGGATTGGCTCTTAGTAGGCCAGAGCCCTCACAAAAGTCTGGGTCTTACTAAGAGTCTCCACCCCGGACGCCGATTGAACTTGGATCTATATATCCTTGTTCGTGGCTAACCGGAGAATAGATTAAAGTAAGGTTTCTTCTGGTGGTCAGCTTTCCTTTTATAGGACTACTGCCATGTGTGGCTGAAGTTGAGGTGCGCCTATAGGGCGTATTCCTTGCCCCCGGCTCTAGATAAGCACGGCTTTTCATAACCAGGTAGTGCTGTACAAGTGGAACCGGGAATTGCCGTGGTTGCATAAGATCGCAACGAAAGAGATTCATTGTAGCATGTAAATTTTTAGCTAGAGAACTCGGATATTCAGACTGTCGTGGATTGATAGGAGTCTACAGATTCGATCTTTCTTCTATCATCGATATTTCCCCTTCTGATTGGAAGACTATTGGCTACGTAAGTAAACACATAACAGGTCTCTCTTTTTACCCTCATAGGGGTCATAATTTTACCCTCATAGGGTGTCTGAATGATATTGTGCGTCATATTCATGAAACGCGTCGATCAAGTTACAAAAGTGTTATCGCATACAAAGGAGGAATACACGAGAAACGACTTCTTGAAAAGCTCGGAATAGAATCTCTTGATTTGGAGAAACGAGGTTGTCCGAGATTTAAAGACTTAACTAAAATTTCAGGAGCTGAATGTGGATATCACAGAGGACGTGACATTCATTGTTCTCAAGCTGAAGCAGTGGTGTTTAGCACGTGGTTGAACAATTTTATTGGCATAGAATCATCCTACAATGGATCGTGCATGCAAACAGATAGCGACATTTGATAATCTCTTTCCTCACACTGAAATGAATTCATTAATAGGTCGTCCTCACAATCAGCAAGAGGCTTTCGAAGAATATGTGTTCTGGCAAGAGTTTTTCCCAGAGGAAACAGCAAAGAAAGTTGAATTGTTTACGAAGAAGCACGATGAGAAAACAGCACAACTAAAGAATGAAACAAAAGATGAAGAAATAACATCAGTGAAGGATGAAACAATAGATGACATATTGTGAAGAAATAATGCTAATGAAGGATGACCATAACACGAACGAAATAACATTCAAGAATAACCACGTGAAAGATATAAAACATCCTATATCATAAAATCGAACTCCTTTTCATCCAATAATTAGACGTAAAAACGTAAGTAGTATGGTCCCACCCTGGGTCACCCCCATGCACTGTGCTTTCCCCCTATGACGTCACTCACCACGCCCCTATGACGTAACCGCCTCCCCCTTATTTAAAAAAACCCTTTTAACCCCTGGCGCCATCTGGTGATTATGAGGAGTATTATTTTCGGAAAACCCCTATTTTAACTCTAATTTTTCTTTATTTCAGACCCCCGGGTTGACCCACCTAAATTTTAAGCCCTCCTTCTCGATTTTTCTTTATTTAAGACCCCCTGGTTGACCCACCTATATTTTAAGCCACCCTTCTCGATTTTTCTTTATTTCAGACCCACTGGTTGACCCACCTATATTTTAAGCCCTCCTTCTCGAAGAGTCCCGATTTTTATTTATTTCAGACCCCCTGGCTGGCCCACCTAAATTTTAAGCGCTCTTAATCTCCGAATAAGTTCCTTACCAACTAAACTTCGGGATGGCAACGATCGGCTGATGCAAGTCTCAAAATAATTGCATGGGTGGCACCTCACGCAGAAAGGGATGATGCACATCTCTAAATAATTGCAAAACTTTCGATAACAGTCACTCACAGAAAATCAACTCCCAAAATTGTATTACCCATTTTTACTCCTTATTAATTAAACACTTATTAAAACCCTCCCTCCCCTTTATTAAAAATAAAAAATTCACCAATTGGTATTCACGTTCATTTTGCTAAGTCCGCTAATCAACTCTCAATTCCCTAGTAATTAAAAACCCTCCCTCCCCTTTATTAAAAATCAAAAGTTCACCAATTGGTATTCACGTTCATTTCGCCAAGTCCGCTAATCAACTCCCAATCCCCTAGTAATTAAACACTTATCAAAATTCCCTCCTCTTTATTAAAAACCAAAACGTACCTCTATTAAAACTTCACCAAACTCCTCTGGTATTCACGTTCATTTTGCCAAGTCCACTAAACATATTATTCCTTAGTAATTAAACACTTATCAAAAACTCCGCTCCACATCATTAAAAACCCCGTTATCAAAAGTTCACTCCATTAAAACTTCGCCAAACTCCTTTGGTGTCCGCGTTCATTTTGCTAAGTCCGCTAATCAACTCCCAATTGCCTAATAATTAAACACTTATCAAAATTCCTTCCCCTTTATTAAAAACCCCTCTCTATTAAAACTTCACCAAACTCCTTTGGTATTCATCTGAAATTTTCCAAGTCCACTAATCAACACACAAAGCTGTATATTACCCATTTTTATTCCTTAGTAATTAAACACTTATCAAAAACTCTGTTCCTCATCATTAAAAACCCCACGGTCGAAATAAAACGTTGTAAATCAGTTTTCTCTATGCGCATTTAATCGGTGTCATCCAACGTCCTGTATTTAAAAAAAAAACCCTTCCCGACACAGTGATTTGAACCCGCTACCTCAGTGTCTGCGTTCATTTTGCCAAGTCCCGCTAAAAACACCGCGCTGAATGATTTGATGCAATCCTTGAACAAGGTCCCCGTATTTTGCGAGTTCGACCATCACTAGAAGAAGGACTATCCCACAGTAACTGTCCCGCAGAAAATAAAAAATGGCATTGGGTAAAAATTAATAAAAGGAGTAAAATCTGATTTAAAAATAAATTATGTAAAAAGGGGTAATATGGTGACCTATAACTTTCGTATGTCTCCTGTATTTAAAAAAAAAAAATTCCTTCCGAATTCCGGACGTTACCGCACTCGACTATGGCTTGTACTTGATGATGTGGCTTAGATGTATGTCGAACGGGTATAATAGTATAAATTACGTATCTCTTTATTATATCTTGAGTTTTATATTTCGTGTATTAACCTAGTACGTTTTTACAACCTTCGTATTCTTTATAACTAGCTTTTTCTATGTATTTCTTATAATGAACCCTGATAGTCCTTTCATATTAATATACGTTTTTTTATAATCGCCGTATTTTAACTCCGTTTCAGTAGCACTTATTTCTTTTAACTCCGTGACTGTTGGTTGTCGCATTTTTACTAAAAGAAGGACTATCCCGCAGTAAATGTTTTAAAAGACTGTTCAACAGAAAATGCCGAGGGGTAAAAAATTAATAAAAGGAAAAAATCTGATTTAAAAACTTATTCGTCATTATGTAAAAAGGGGTAATATGGTGACCTGTATGGGTGTCATAAAAGTACCGCTTTAGAACAAGTGTTCAGCACAGGACCACGTTTTACTGACGGATGGTTAAGTCCTGCGTTATTAAAAAATATTAAATGGGGAATCACAAGGGGACAACGATTTACTGATGGATTACCTTTGACGATCCCCTTCTATAAACTCGTTAATCATCAAAATGTCCTCCTTTCTTACCGTCAGATATGTGTTTCCGCATAGTAAAGCTACTCCGTAGAAAAATCAGCTAAAACAGTTTTAAAAATCGTCTCTCCCACTCTTTGCGTGCGAACGTATGCCTCATCACGCTGATGAAATCGGGTAAAAAATAACTTTTTTTTGTACGAGGTAGAATGTTATAGAAAGTAAGAATGCTAAAAGTACGTTGCGGTTACCCTTGCATAAAACACTTTAGTTCCATCATGAATGCATGTTAATGGAGTAGGGGACATTAGTTTTAGCAAATTATACAACTATAAAAAATAACACATTGTCTCACTCGAGCGTACCTTCTCAACTTACCTGCGCTAATCCACGGAAATTTTATTTGCAACTGGACTGATAGTCAAAATTTAACAAATACTTCTTCGAAACTGCCTATGCTCTGACATATATGTTCTGATCGGGCCTGAAAATTCTGTACTTATGCCGATGTTCTCACGTAGAGCTTACAAGAAGCGAGCTTCTCTCCCGTTACGACTCTGTTACAAAACTGTCTGTTACAAACTGAATCCAAAACCAACGTTCAAGATTCAGTAGCAAAGTCCAAGTAATAATTTTTATCCAAAACCAAAGTTCAAGATTCAGTATCAAAGTCCAAGTAATAATTTTTTATCCAAAATCAAAGTTCAAGATTCAGTAGCAAAGTCCAAGTAATAATTTTGCTATCAAACCGAAATGTTTATCCAAAACCAAAGTTCAAGATTCATTAGCAAAATCCAAGTAATAATTTTTATCCAAAAACAAAGTTCAAGATTCAGTAACAAAGTCCAAGTAATAATTTCGCTATCAAACCGAAATTTTTATCCAAAACCAAAGTTCAAGATTCAGAGCAAAGTCCAAGTAATAATTTTGTTATCAAACCGAAATTTTTATCCAAAACCAGAGTTGAAAATTCAGTAGCAAATTCCAAGTAATAATTTTGATATAAAACGGAAATTTTTATCCAAAACCAAATTTCAAGATTCAGTATCAAAGTCCAAGTAATAATTTTTTATCCAAAACAAAAGTTCAAGATTCAGTAGGAAAGTCCAAGTAATAATTTTTAGCCAAAACCAAAGTTCAAGATTCAGTAGCAAAGTCCAAGTAATAATTTTTATCCAAAAACAAAGTTCAAGATTCAGTAGCAAAGTCCAAGTAATAATTTTGCTATCAAACCGAAATGTTTATCCAAAACCAAAGTTCAAGATGCAGTATCAAAGTCCAAGTAATAATTTTTATCCAAAACCAAAGTTCAAGTTTCAGTAGCAAAGTCCAAGTAATAATTTTTATCCACAACCAAAGTTCAAGATCAGTAGCAAAATCCAAGTAATAATTTTGCTATCAAACCGAAATTTTTATCCAAAACCAAAGTTCAAGATTCAGTAGCAAATCCAAGTAATGATTTTGCTATCCAACCGAAATTTTGATCCAAAACCAATGTTCAAGTTTCGGTAGCAAAATCCAAGTAATAATTTTTATCCAAAACCAAAGTTCAAGAGTCAGTAGCAAAGTCCAAGTAATAACTTTTTATCCAAAAACAAAATTCAAGATTCAGTAGCAAAGTCCAAGTAATTATTTTTAACCAAAAACAAAGTTCAAGAATTAGTAGCAAAGTCCAAGTAATAATTTTGCTATCAAACCGAAATTTTTATCCAAAACCAAAGTTCAAGATTCAGTAGCAACGTCCAAGTAATAATTTTGCTCTCAAACCGAAATTTTTATCCAAAACCAAATTTCAATATTCAGTATCAAAGTCCAAGTAATAATTTTTATCCAAAACAAAAGTTCAAGATTCAGTAGCAAAGTTCAAGTAATAATTTTTATCCAAAAACAAAGTTCAAGATTCAGTAGCAAAGTTCAAGTTATAATTTTGCTATCAAACCGAAATTTTTATCCAAAACAAAATTTCAATATTCAGTATCAAAGTCCAAGTAATAATTTTTATCCAAAAACAAAGTTCAAGATTCAGTAGTAAAGTCCAAGTAATAATTTTGCTATCAAACGGAAATGTTTATCCAAAACCAAAGTTCAAGATACAGTATCAAAGTCCAAGTAATAATTTTTATCCAAAACCAAAGTTCAAGTTTCAGTAGCAAAGTCCAAGTAACAATTTTGCTATCAAACCGAAATTTTTATCCAAAACCAAAGTTCAAGATTCAGTAGCAAAGTCCAAGTAATAATTTTTTATCCAAAAACAAAATTCAAGATTCAGTAGCAAAGTCCAAGTAATTATTTTTATCCAAAAACAAAGTTCAAGAATTAGTAGAAAAGTCCAAGTAATAATTTTCCTATCAAACCGAAATTTTTATTCAAAACCAAAGTTCAATATTCAGTATCAAAGTCCAAGTAATAATTTTTATCCAAAACCAAAGTTCAAGATTCAGTAGTAAAGTCCAAGTAACAATTTTGCTATCAAACCGATATTTTTATCCAAAACCAAAGTTCAAGATTCAGTAGCAAAATCCAAGTAATAATTTTGCTATCAAACCGAAATTTTTATCCAAAACCAAAGTTCAAGATTCAGTAGCAAATCCAAGTAATAATTTTGCTATCAAACCGAAATTTTGATCCAAAACCACTGTTCAAGTTTCGGTAGCAAAATCCAAGAAATAATTTTTATCCAAAACCAAAGTTCAAGATTCAGTAGCAAAGTCCAAGTAATAATTTTTTATCCAAAAACAAAATTCAAGATTCAGTAGCAAAGTCCAAGTAATTATTTTTATCCAAAAACAAAGTTCAAGAATTAGTAGCAAAGTCCAAGTAATAATTTTGCTATCAAACCGAAATTTTCATCTAAAACCAAAGTTCAAGATTCAGTAGCAAAGTCCAAGTAATAATTTTGCTCTCAAACCGAAATTTTTATCCAAAACCAAATTTCAATGTTCAGTATCAAAGTCCAAGTAATAATTTTTATCCAAAACAAAAGTTCGAGATTCAGTAGCAAAGTTCAAGTAATAATTTTTATCCAAAAACAAAGTTCAAGATTCAGTAGCAAAGTCCAAGTTATAATTTGGCTATCAAACTGAAATTTTTATCCAAAACCAAATTTCAATATTCAGTATCAAAGTCCAAGTAATAATTTTTATCCAAAACCAAAGTTCAAGATTCAGTAGCAAAATCCAAGTAATAATTTTGCTATCAAACAGAAATTTTTATCCAAAACCATAGTTCAAGATTCAGTAGCAAATCCAAGTAATAATTTTGCTATCCAACCGAAATTTTGATCCAAAACCAATGTTCAAGTTTCGGTAGCAAAATCCAAGAAATAATTTTTATCCAAAACCAAAGATCAAGATTCAGTAGCAAAGTCCAAGTAATAATTTTTTATCCAAAAACAAAATTCAAGATTCAGTAGAAAAGTCCAAGTAATTATTTTTATCCAAAAACAAAGTTCAAGAATTAGTAGCCAAAGTCCAAGTAATAATTTTGCTATCAAACCGAGATTTTTATCTAAAACCAAAGTTCAAGATTCAGTAGCAAAGTCCAAGTAATAATTTTGCTCTCAAACCGAAATTTTTATCCAAAACCAAATTTCAATATTCAGTATCAAAGTCCAAGTAATAATTTTATCCAAAACAAAAGTTCAAGATTCAGTAGCAAAGTTCAGGTAATAATTTTTATCCAAAAACAAAGTTCAAGATTCAGTAGCAAAGTCCAAGTTATAATTTTGCTATCAAACCGAAATTTTTATCCAAAACCAAATTTCAATATTCAGTATCAAAGTCCAAGTAATAATTTTTATCCAAAACCAAAGTTCAAGATTCAGTAGCAAAGTCCAAGTAATAATTTTTATCCAAAAACAAAGTTCAAGATTCAGTAGCAAAGTCCAAGTAATAATTTTGCTATCAAACCGAAATGTTTCTCCAAAACCAAAGTTCAAGATACGGTATCAAAGTCTAAGTAATAATTTTTATCCAAAACCAAAGTTCAAGATTCAGTAGCAAAGTCCAAGTAATAATTTTGCTATCAAACCGAAATTTTTATCCAAAACCAAAGTTCAAGATTGAGTTGCAAAGTCGAAGCAATAATTTTGCTATCAAACCGAAATTTTTATCCAAAACCAAATTTCAAGATTCAGTATCAAAATCCAAGTAATAATTTCTATCCAAAACAAAAGTTCAAGATTCAGTAGCAAAGTCCAAGTAATACTTTTTATCCAAAACCAAAGTTCAAGATTCAGTTGTAAAGTCGAAGCAATAATTTTGCTATCAAACCGAAATGTTTATCCAAAACCAAAGTTCAAGGTTCAGTAGCAAATCCAAGTAATAATTTTGCTATCCAACCGAAATTTTAATCCAAAACCAATGTTCAAGTTTCGGTAGCAAAATCAAAGTAATAATTTTTATCCAGAACCAAAGTTCAAAATTCAGTAGCAAACTCCAAGTAATAATTTTTTATTCAAAAACAAAATTCAAGATTCAGTAGCAAAGTCCAGGTAATTATTTTTATCCAAAAACAAAGTTCAAGAATTAGTAGCAAAGCCAAGTAATAATTTTGCTATGAAACCGAAATTTTTATCCGAAACCAAAGTTCAAGATTCAGTTGCAAAGTCGAAGCAATAATTTTGCTACCAAACCGAAATGTTTATCCAAAACCAAAGTTCAAGATTCAGTAGCAAAGTCCAAGTAACAATTTTGCTATCCAACCGAAATTTTGATCCAAAACCAAAGTTCAAAATTCAGTAGCAAACTCCAAGTAATAATTTTTTATTCAAAAACAAAATTCAAGATTCAGTAGCAAAGTCCAGGTAATTATTTTTATCCAAAAACAAAGTTCAAGAATTAGTAGCAAAGCCAAGTAATAATTTTGCTATGAAACCGAAATTTTTATCCGAAACCAAAGTTCAAGATTCAGTTGCAAAGTCGAAGCAATAATTTTGCTACCAAACCGAAATGTTTATCCAAAACCAAAGTTCAAGATTCAGTAGCAAAGTCCAAGTAACAATTTTGCTATCCAACCGAAATTTTGATCCAAAACCAATGTTCAAGGTTCGGTAGCAAAATCCAAGTAATAATTTTTATCCATAAACAAAGTTCAAGATTCTGTAGCAAAGTCCAAGTAATAATTTTGCTATCAAACCCAAATGTTTATTCAAAACCAAAGTTCAAGATTCAGTAGCAAAGTCCAAGTAATAATTTTTATTCCAAAAACAAAATTTACGATTACGATACAGTAGCAAAGTCCAAGTAATAATTTTATCCAAAAACAAAGTTCAAGAATTAGTAGCAAAGTCCAACTAATAATTTTGCTATCAAACCGAAATTTTTATTCAAAACCAAAGTTCAAAATTCAGTTGCAAAGTCGAAGCAATAATTTTGCCATCAAACCGAAATGTTTATCCAAAACCAAAGTTCAAGATTCAGTAGCAAAGTTCAAGTAATAATTTTGCTATCAAACCGAAATTTTTATCCAAAACCAAAGTTAAAGATTCAGTAGCAAAATCCAAGTAATAATTTTTATGCAAAACCAAAGTTCAAGATTCAGTAGCAAAGTGCAAGTAATAATTTTGCTAGCAAACCGAAATTTTTATCCGAAACCAAATTTCAATATTCAGTATCAAAGTACAAGTAATAATTTTTATCCAAAAACAAAGTTCAAGATTCAGTAGCAAAGTCCAAGTAATAATTTTGCTATCAAACCTAAATGTTTATCCTAAACCAAAGTTCAAGATACAGTATCAAAGTCCAAGTAATAATTTTTATCCAAAACAAAAGTTCAAGATTCAGTAGGAAAGTCCTAGTAATAATTTTGCTATCAAACCGAAATTTTTATCCAAAACCAAAGTTCAGGATTCAGTTGCAAAGTCGAACCAATAATTTTGCTATCAAACCGAAATGTTTATCCAACACCAAAGTTCAAGATTCAGTAGGAAATCCAAGTAATAATTTTGCTTTCCAACCGAAATTTTGATCCAAAACCAATGTTCAAGCTTCGGTAGCAAAATCCAAGTAATAATTTTTATCCAAAACCAAAGTTCAGGATTCAGTAGCAAAGTTCAAGTAATAATTTTGCTATCAAACCCAAATGTTTATCCAAAACCAAAGTTAAAGTTTCAGTAGGAAATTCGAAGTAATAATTCTTTATCCAAAAACAAAGTTCAAGATTCAGTAGCAAAGTCCAAGTAATAATTTTTATCCAAAAACAAAATTCAAGATTCAGTAGGAAAGTCGAAGTAATAATTTTGCTATCAAACCGAAATGTTTATCCAAAACCAAAGTTCAAGATACAGTATCAAAGTCCAAGTAATAATTTTTATCCAAAACCAAAGTTCAAGATTCAGTCGGAAAGTCCTAGTAATAATTTTGCTATCAAACCAAAATTTTTATCCAAAACCAAAGTTCAGGATTCAGTTGCAAAGACGAAACAATAATTTTGCAATGAAACCGAAATGTTTATCCAAAACCAAAGTTCAAGATTCAGTAGCAAAGTCCAAGTAATAATTTTGCTATCAACCAAAATTTTTATCCAAAACCAAATTTCAAGATTCAGTATCAAAGTCCAAGTAATAATTTTTATCCAAAACCAAAGTTCAGGATTCAGTAGCAAAGTCCAAGTAATAATTTTGCTATCAAACCGAAATTTTTATCCGAAACCAAAGTTCAAGATTCAGTTGCAAAATCGAAACAATAAGTTTGCTATCAAACCGAAATGTTGATTCAAAACCAAAGTTCAAGATTCAGTAGGAAATCCAAGTAATAATTTTGCTATCCAACCGAAATTTTGACCCAAAACCAATGTTCAAGTTTCGGTAGCAAAATCCAAGTAATAATTTTTATCCAAATCCAAAGTTCAAGATTCAGTAGCAAAGTTCAAGTAATAATTTTGCTATCAAACCCAAATGTTTATCCAAAACCAAAGTTAAAGATTCAGTAGGAAATTCCAAGTAATAATTTTTTATCCAAAAACAAAATTCAAGATTCAGTAGCAAAGTCCAAGTAGTAATTTTGCTATCAAACTGAAATTTTGATCCAAAACCAATGTTCAAGATTCGGTAGCAAAGTCCAACTAATAATTTTGCTATCCAACCGAAATTTTTATCCAAAACCAAAGTTCAAGATTCAGTAGCAAAGTCCAAGTAATAATTTTGCTATCCAACCGAAATTTTGATCCAAAACCAATGTTCAAGATTCGGTAGCGAAATCCAAGTAGTAATTTTTATCCAAAACCAAAGTTCAAGATTCAGTAGCAAAGTCGAAGTAATAATTTTGCTATCAAACTGGAATGTTTATCCAAAACCAAAGTTCAAGATACAGTATCAAAGGCCAAGTAATAATTTTTATCCAAAACCAAAGTTCAAGATTCAGTTGCAAAGTCGAAGCAATAATTTTGCTATCAGACCGAAATGTTTATCCAAAAGCAAAGTTCACGATTCAGTAGCAAAGTCCAAGTAATAATTTTGCTATGAAACCAAAATTTTGGTCCAAAACCAAAGTTCAAGATTCAGTTGCAAAGTCGAAGCCATAATTTTTATCCAAAACCAAAGTTCAAGATTCAGTAGCAAAGTCCAAGTAATAATTTTTTATCCAAAAACAAAATTCAAGATTCAGTAGTAAAGTCCAAGTAATAATTTTATCAAAAAACAAAGTTCAAGTATTAGTAGCAAAGTCGAAGTAATAATTTTGCTATCAAACCGAAATGTTTATCCAAAACCAAAGTTCAAGATACAGTATCAAAGTCCAAGTAATAATTTTTATCCAAAACCAAAGTTCAAGATACAGTATCAAAGTCCAAGTAATAATTTTTATCCAAAACCAAAGTTCAAGATTCAGTTGCAAAGTCGAAGCAATAATTTTGCTATCAAACCGAAATGTTTATCCAAAACCAAAGTTTAAGATTCAGTAGCAATTCCAAGTAATAATTTTGCTATCCAACCGAAACGTTGATCCAAAACCAATGTTCAAGTTTCGGTAGCAAAATCCAAGTAATAATTTTTATCCAAAACCAAAGTTCAAGATTCAGTAGCAAAGTCCAAGTAATAATTTTTTATCCAAAAACAAAATTCAAGATTCAGTAGCAAAGTCGAAGTAATAATTTTATCCAAAAACGAAGTTCAAGAATTAGTAGCATAGTCCAAGTAATAATTTTGCTATCCAACCGAAATTTTTATCCAAAACCAAAGTTCAAGATTCAGTAGCAAAGTCCAAGTAATAATTTTGCTATCCAACCGAAATTTTGATCCAAAACCAATGTTCAAGATTCGGTAGCGAAATCCAAGTAGTAATTTTTATCCAAAACCAAAGTTCAAGATTCAGTAGCAAAGTCGAAGTAATAATTTTGCTATCAAACCGAAATGTTTATCCAAAACCAAAGTTCAAGATACAGTATCAAAGGCCAAGTAATAATTTTTATCCAAAACCAAAGTTCAAGATTCAGTTGCAAAGTAGAAGCAATAATTTTGCTATCAGACCGAAATGTTTATCCAAAACCAAAGTTCACGATTCAGTAGCAAAGTCCAAGTAATAATTTTGCTATGAAACCAAAATTTTGGTCCAAAACCAAAGTTCAAGATTCAGTTGCAAAGTCGAAGCCATAATTTTTATCCAAAACCAAAGTTCAATATTCAGTAGCAAAGTCCAAGTAATAATTTTTTATCCAAAAACAAAATTCAAGATTCAGTAGTAAAGGCCAAGTAATAATTTTATCAAAAAACAAAGTTCAAGTATTAGTAGCAAAGTCGAAGTAATAATTTTGCTATCAAACCGAAATGTTTATCCAAAACCAAAGTTCAAGATACAGTGTCAAAGTCCAAGTAATAATTTTTATCCAAAACCAAAGTTCAAGATTCAGTTGCAAAGTCGAAGCAATAATTTTGCTATCAAACCGAAATGTTTATCCAAAACCAAAGTTTAAGATTCAGTAGCAAATCAAAGTAATAATTTTGCTATCCAACCGAAATTTTGATCCAAAACCAATGTTCAAGTTTCGGTTGCAAAATCCAAGTAATAATTTTTATCCAAAACCAAAGTTCAAGATTCAGTAGCAGAGTCCAAGTAATAATTTTTTATCCAAAAACAAAATTCAAGATTCAGTAGCAAAGTCGAAGTAATAATTTTATCCAAAAACGAAGTTCAAGAATTAGTAGCATAGTCCAAGTAATAATTTTGCTATCAAACCGAAATTTTTATTCAAAACCAAAGTTCAAGATTCAGTTGCAAAGTCGAAGCAATAATTTTGCTATCAAACCGAAATGTTTATCCAAAACCAAAGTTCAAGATTCAGTAGCATAGTTCAAGTAATAATTTTGCTATCAAACCGAAATTTTTATCCAAAACCAAAGTTAAAGATTCAGTAGCAAAATCCAAGTAATAATTTTTATCCATAACCAAAGTTCAAGATTCAGTAGCAAAGTCCAAGTAATAATCTTGCTAGCAAACCGAAATTTTTATCCAAAACCAAATTTCAATATATTCAGTATCAAAGTCCAAGTAATAATTTTTATCCAAAACAAAAGTTCAAGATTCAGTAGCGAAGTTCAAGTAATAATTTTTATCCAAAAACAAAGTTCAAGATTTTGTAGCAAAGTCCAAGTTATAATTTTGCTATCAAACCGAAATTTTTACCCAAAACCAAATTTCAATATTCAGTATCAAAGTCCAAGTAATAATTTTTATCCAAAACCAAAGTTCAAGATTCAGTAGCAAAGTCCAAGTAATAATTTTGCTATCAAACCGAAATGTTTATCCAAAACAAAGTTCAAGATACAGTATCAAAGTCCAAGTAATAATTTTTATCCAAAACCAAAGTTCAAGATTCAGTAGCAAAGTCCAAGTAATAATTTTGCTATCAAATCGAAATTTTGATCCAAAACCAAAGTTCAAGATTCAGTTGCAAAGTCGAAGCAATAATTTTGGTACCAAACCGAAATGTTTATCCAAAACCAAAATTCCAGATTCAGTAGCAAAGTCCAAGTAATAATTTTGGTATCCAACCGAAATTTTGATCCAAAACCAATGTTCAAGATTCGGTAGCAAAATCCAGGTAATAATTTTTATCGAAAAACAAAGTTCAAGTTTAAGTAGCAAAGTCCAAGTAATAATTTTCCTATCAAACCGAAATTGTTATCCAAAACCAAATTTCGATATTCAGTATCAAAGTCCAAGTAATAATTTTTATCCAAAACAAAAGTTCAAGATTCAGTAGCAAAGTTCAAGTAATAATTTTTATCCAAAAACAAAGTTCAAGATTCAGTAGCAAAGTCCAACTAATAATTTTGCTATCAAACCGAAATTTTTATCCAAAACCAAATTTCAAGATTCAGTAGGAAAGTTCAAGTAATAATTTTTATCCAAAACCAAAGTTCAGGATTCAGTAGCAAAGTCCAAGTAATAATTTTTATCCAAAACTAATGTTCAAGATTCGGTAGCAAAATCCAAGTAATAATTTTTATCGAAAACCAAAGTTCAAGATTCAGAAGCAAAGTTCAAGTAATAATTTTGCTATCAAACCCAAATGTTTATCCAAAACCAAAGTTCAAGATTCAGTAGCAAAGTCCAAGTAATAATTTTGCTATCAAACCGAAATTTTTATCGAAAAACAAATTTTAAGATTCAGTATCAAAATCTAATAATTTTTATCCAAAACAAAAGTTCAAGATTCAGTAGCAAAGTTCAAGTAATAATTTTTATCCAAAAACAAAGCTGAAGATTTCAGTGGCAAAGTCCAAGTAATAATTTTGCTATCAAACCGAAATTTTTATCCAAAACCAAAGTTCAAGATTCAGGTGCAAAGTCGAAGAAATAATTTTGCTATCAAACCGAAATTTTATCAAAAACCGAAGTTCAAGATTCAGTAGCAAAATCCAAGTGATAATTTTTATCCAAAACCAAAGTTCAAGATTCAGTAGCAAAGTCCAAGTAATAATTTTGCTATCAAACCGAAATTTTTATCCAAAACCAAATTTCAAGATTCAGTATCAAAGTCCATGTAATAATTTTTATCCAAAACAAAAGTTCAAGATTCAGTAGCAAAGTTCAAGTAATAATTTTTATCCAAAAACAAAGTTCAAAATTCAGTAGCAAAGTCCAAGTAATAATTTTGCTATCAAACCCAAATGCTTATCCAAAACCAAAGTTCGAGATTCAGTAGCAAAGTCGAAGTAATTATTTTTATCCAAAAACAAAGTTTAAGATTCAGTGCGAAAGTCCAAGTAATAGTTTTGCTATCAAACCGAAATGTTTATCCAAAACCAAAGTTCAAGATTCAGTAGCAAAGTCCAGGTAATAATATTGCTATCAAACCGAAATTTTTATCCGAAAACAAAGTTCAAGATTCAGTAGCAAAGTCCAAGTAATTATTTTGCTATCAAACCAAAATGTTTATCCAAAACCAAAGTTGAAGATACAGTATCAAAGTCCAAGTAATAATTTCTATCCATAACCAAAGTTTAAGATTCAGTAGCAAAGTCCAAGTAATAATTTTGCTATCAAAACGAAATTTTTATCCAAAACCAAAGTTCAAGATTCAGGTGCAAAGTCGAAGAAATAATTTTGCTATCAAACCGAAATTTTTATCAAAAACCGAAGTTCAAGGTTCAGTAGCAAAATCCAAGTGATAATTTTTATCCAAAACCAAAGTTCAAAATTCAGTAGCAAAGTCCAAGTAATAATTTTGCTATCAAACCGAAATTTTTATCCAAAACCAAATTTGAAGATTCAGTATCAAAGTCCATGTAATAATTTTTATCCAAAAACAAAGTTCAAGATTCAGTAGCAAAGTCCAAGTAATAATTTTGCTATCAAACCGCAATTTTTATCCAAAAACAAAGTTCAAGTTTCAGTAGCAAAATCCAAGTGATAATTTTTATCCAAAATCAAAGTTGAAGATTTAGTAGCAAAGTCCAAGTATTAATTTTACCCAAAACCAAAGTTTTTATCGGAAACCAATGTTCAAGATTCGGTAGCAAAATCCAAGTAATAATTTTTATACAAAAACAAAGTTCAAGATTCAGTAGCAAGGTCCAAGTAATAATTTTGCTATCAAACCGAAATTTTTATCCAAAATCAAAGTTCAAGATTCAGTTGCAAAGTCGAAGCAATAATTGTGCTATCAAACCGAAATGTTTATCCAAAACCAAAGTTCAAGATTCAGTAGCAAATCCAAGTAATAATTTTGCTATTAAACCGAAATTTTGACCCAAAACCAATGTTCAAGTTTCGGTAGCAAAATCCAAGTAATAATTTTTATCCAAAAAGAAAATTCAAGATTCAGTAGCAAAGTCGAAGTAATTAGTTTTATCCAAAAACAAAGTACAAGAATTAGTAGCAAAGTCCAAGTAATAATTTTGCTATCAAACCGAAATTTTTATTCAAAACCAAAGTTCAAGATTCAGTTGCAAAGTCGAAGGAATAATTTTGCTACCAAACCGAAATGTTTATCCAAAACCAAAGTTCAAGATTCAGTAGCAAATTCCAAGTAATAATTTTGGTATCCAACCGAAATTTTGATCCAAAACCAATGTTCAAGATTCGGTAGCAAAATCCAGGTAATAATGTTTATCGAAAAACAAAGTTCAAGTTTAAGTAGCAAAGTCCAAGTAATAATTTTCCTATCAAACCGAAATTTTTATCCAAAACCAAATTTCGATATTCAGTATCAAAGTCCAAGTAATAATTTTTATCCAAAACAAAAGTTCAAGATTCAGTAGCAAAGTTCAAGTAATAATTTTTATCCAAAAACAAAGTTCAAGATTCAGTAGCAAAGTCCAACTAATAATTTTGCTATCAAACCGAAATTTTTATCCAAAACCAAATTTCAAGATTCAGTAGGAAAGTCCAAGTAATAATTTTTATCCAAAACAAAAGTTCAAGATTCGGTAGCAAAGTTCAAGTAATAATTTTTATCCAAAAACAAAGTTCAAGATTCAGTAGCAAAGTCCAACTAATAATTTTGCTATGAAACCGAAATTTTTATCCAAAACCAAATTTCAAGATTCAGTAGGAAAGTTCAAGTAATAATTTTTATCCAAAACCAAAGTTCAAGATTCAGTAGCAAAGTCCAAGTAATTATTTTGCTATCAAACCAAAATGTTTATCCAAAACCAAAGTTGAAGATACAGTATCAAAGTCCAAGTAATAATTTCTATCCATAACCAAAGTTTAAGATTCAGTAGCAAAGTCCAAGTAATAATTTTGCTATCAAACCGAAATTTTTATCCAAAACCAAAGTTCAAGATTCAGGTGCAAAGTCGAAGAAATAATTTTGCTATCAAACCGAAATTTTTATCAAAAACCGAAGTTCAAGATTCAGTAGCAAAATCCAAGTGATAATTTTTATCCAAAACCAAAGTTCAAGATTCAGTAGCAAAGTCCAAGTAATAATTTTGCTATCAAACCGAAATTTTTATCCAAAACCAAATTTAAAGATTCAGTATCAAAGTCCATGTAATAATTTTTATCCAAAACAAAAGTTCAAGATTCAGTAGCAAAGTTCAAGTAATAATTTTTATCCAAAAACAAAGTTCAAGATTCAGTAGCAAAGTCCAAGTAATAATTTTGCTATCAAACCCAAATGCTTATCCAAAACCAAAGTTCGGGATTCAGTAGCAAAGTCGAAGTAATTATTTTTATCCAAAAACAAAGTTTAAGATTCAGTGCGAAAGTCCAAGTAATAGTTTTGCTATCAAACCGAAATGTTTATCCTAAACCAAAATTCAAGATTCAGTAGCAAAATCCAGGTAATAATATTGCTATCAAACCGAAATTTTTATCCAAAAACAAAGTTCAAGTTTCAGTAGCAAAGTCCAAGTAATTATTTTGCTATCAAACCAAAATGTTTATCCAAAACCAAAGTTGAAGATACAGTATCAAAGTCCAAGTAATAATTTCTATCCATAACCAAAGTTTAAGATTCAGTAGCAAAGTCCAAGTAATAATTTTGCTATCAAACCGAAATTTTTATCCAAAACCAAAGTTCAAGATTCAGGTGCAAAGTCGAAGAAATAATTTTGCTATCAAACCGAAATGTTTATCCAAAACCAAAGTTCAAGATTCAGTAGCAAAGTCCAGGTAATAATATTGCTATCAAACTGAAATTTTTATCCAAAAACAAAGTTCAAGATTCAGTAGCAAAGTCCAAGTAATTATTTTGCTATCAAACCAAAATGTTTATCCAAAACCAAAGTTGAAGATACAGTATCAAAGTCCAAGTAATAATTTCTATCCATAACCAAAGTTTAAGATTCAGTAGCAAAGTCCAAGTAATAATTTTGCTATCAAACCGAAATTTTTATCCAAAACCAAAGTTCAAGATTCAGGTGCAAAGTCGAAGAAATAATTTTGCTATCAAACCGAAATTTTTATCAAAAACCGAAGTTCAAGATTCAGGTGCAAAGTCGAAGAAATAATTTTGCTATCAAACCGAAATGTTTATCCAAAACCAAAGTTCAAGATTCAGTAGCAAAGTCCAGGTAATAATATTGCTATCAAACTGAAATTTTTATCCAAAACCAAAGTTCAAGATTCAGGTGCAAAGTCGAAGAAATAATTTTGCTATCAAACCGAAATTTTTATCAAAAACCGAAGTTCAAGATTCAGTAGCAAAATCCAAGTGATAATTTTTATCCAAAATCAAAGTTGAAGATTTAGTAGCAAAGTCCAAGTATTAATTTTACCCAAAACCAAAGTTTTTATCGGAAACGAATGTTCAAGATTCGGTAGCAAAATCCAAGTAATAATTTTTATCCAAAACCAAAGTTCAAGATTCAGTAGCAAAGTCCAAGTAATAATTTTTTATCCAAAAAGAAAATTCAAGATTCAGTAGCAAAGTCCAAGTAATTAGTTTTATCCAAAAACAAAGTACAAGAATTAGTAGCAAAGTCCAAGTAATAATTTTGCTATCAAACCGAAATTTTTATTCAAAACCAAAGTTCAAGATTCAGTTGCAAAGTCGAAGCAATAATTTTGCTACCAAACCGAAATGTTTATCCAAAACCAAAGTTCAAGATTCAGTAGCAAAGTCCAAGTAATAATTTTGGTATCCAACCGAAATTTTGATCCAAAACCAATGTTCAAGATTCGGTAGCAAAATCCAGGTAATAATTTTTATCGAAAAACAAAGTTCAAGTTTAAGTAGCAAAGTCCAAGTAATAATTTTCCTATCAAACCGAAATTTTTATCCAAAACCAAATTTCGATATTCAGTATCAAAGTCCAAGTAATAATTTTTATCCAAAACAAAAGTTCAAGATTCAGTAGCAAAGTTCAAGTAATAATTTTTATACAAAAACAAAGTTCAAGATTCAGTAGCAAAGTCCAACTAATAATTTTGCTATCAAACCGAAATTTTTATCCAAAACCAAATTTCAAGATTCAGCAGGAAAGTCCAAGTAATAATTTTTATCCAAAACAAAAGTTCAAGATTCAGTAGCAAAGTTCAAGTAATAATTTTTATCCAAAAACAAAGTTCAAGATTCAGTAGCAAAGTCCAACTAATAATTTTGCTATCAAACCGAAATTTTTATCCAAAACCAAATTTCAAGATTCAGTAGGAAAGTTCAAGTAATAATTTTTATCCAAAACCAAAGTTCAGGATTCAGTAGCAAAGTCCAAGTAATAATTTTTATCCAAAACTAATGTTCAAGATTCGGTAGCAAAATCCAAGTAATAATTTTTATCGAAAACCAAAGTTCAAGATTCAGAAGCAAAGTTCAAGTAATAATTTTGCTATCAAACCCAAATGTTTATCCAAAACCAAAGTTCAAGATTCAGTAGCAAAGTCCAAGTAATAATTTTGCTATCAAACCGAAATTTTTATCGAAAAACAAATTTCAAGATTCAGTATCAAAATCGAATAATTTTTATCCAAAACAAAAGTTCAAGATTCAGTAGCAAAGTTCAAGTAATAATTTTTATCCAAAAACAAAGTTGAAGATTCAGTGGCAAAGTCCAAGCAATAATTTTGCTATGAAACCGAAATGTTTATCCAAAACCAAAGTTCAAGATTCAGTAGCAAAGTCCAAGTAATAATTTTTATCCAAAACCAAAGTTCAAGATTCAGTAAGGAACTCCAATTAATAATTTTTATCCAAAATCAAAGTTCAAGATTCAGTAGCAAAGTCCAAGTAACAATTTTGCTATCAAACCCAAATGTTTATCCAAAACCAAAGTTCAAGATTCAGTATCAAAGTCCAAGTAATAATTTCTATCCAAAACAAAAGTTCAAGATTGAGTAGCAAAGTCCAAGTAATAATTTTTATCCAAAACAAAAGTTCAAGTAATAATGTTTATCCAAAAACAAAGTTCAAGATTCAGTAGCAAAGTCCAAGTATAAATTTTGCTATCAAACCCAAATGTTTATCCAAAACCAAAGTTCAAGATTCAGTAGCAAAGTCCAAGTAATAATTTTGCTATCAAACCGAAATTTTTATCCAAAACCAAATTTCAAGATTCAGTATCAAAGTCCATGTAATAATTTTTATCCAAAACAAAAGTTCAAGGTTCAGTAGCAAAGTTCAAGTAATAATTTTTATCCAAAACCAAAGTTCAAGATTCAGTAGCAAAGTCCAAGTAATAATTTTTTATCCAAAAACAAAATTCAAGATTCAGTAGCAAAGTCCAAGTAATTATTTTTATCCAAAAACAAAGTACAAGATTCAGTTGCAAAGTCGAAGTAATAATTTTGCTATCAAACCGAAATTTTTATTCAAAACCAAAGTTCAAGATTCAGTTGCAAAGTCGAAGCAATAATTTTGCTACCAAACCGAAATGTTTATCCAAAATCAAAGTTCAAGATTCAGTAGCAAAGTCCAAGTAATAATTTTGGTATCCAACCGAAATTTTGATCCAAAACAAATGTTCAATATTCGGTAGCAAAATCCAGGTAATAATTTTTTCCAAAAACAAAGTTCAAGTTTAACTAGCAAAGTCCAAGTAATAATTTTGCTATCAAACCGAAATTTTCATCTAAAACCAAAGTTCAAGATTCAGTAGCAAAATTCAAGTAATAATTTTTATCCAAAATCAAAGTTCAAGATTCAGTAGCAAAGTCCAAGTAATAATTTTATCCAAAAACAAAGTTCAAGATTCAGTAGCAAAGTCCAAGTAATAATTTTGCTATGAAACCGAAATTTTTATCCAAAACCAAAGTTGAAGATACAGTATCAAAGTCCAAGTAATAATTTCTATCCATAACCAAAGTTTAAGATTCAGTAGCAAAGTCCAAGTAATAATTTTGCTATCAAACCGAAATTTTTATCCAAAACCAAAGTTCAAGATTCAGGTGCAAAGTCGAAGAAATAATTTTGCTATCAAACCGAAATTTTTATCAAAAACCGAAGTTCAAGATTCAGGTGCAAAGTCGAAGAAATAATTTTGCTATCAAACCGAAATGTTTATCCAAAACCAAAGTTCAAGATTCAGTAGCAAAGTCCAGGTAATAATATTGCTATCAAACTGAAATTTTTATCCAAAACCAAAGTTCAAGATTCAGGTGCAAAGTCGAAGAAATAATTTTGCTATCAAACCGAAATTTTTATCAAAAACCGAAGTTCAAGATTCAGTAGCAAAATCCAAGTGATAATTTTTATCCAAAATCAAAGTTGAAGATTTAGTAGCAAAGTCCAAGTATTAATTTTACCCAAAACCAAAGTTTTTATCGGAAACGAATGTTCAAGATTCGGTAGCAAAATCCAAGTAATAATTTTTATCCAAAACCAAAGTTCAAGATTCAGTAGCAAAGTCCAAGTAATAATTTTTTATCCAAAAAGAAAATTCAAGATTCAGTAGCAAAGTCCAAGTAATTAGTTTTATCCAAAAACAAAGTACAAGAATTAGTAGCAAAGTCCAAGTAATAATTTTGCTATCAAACCGAAATTTTTATTCAAAACCAAAGTTCAAGATTCAGTTGCAAAGTCGAAGCAATAATTTTGCTACCAAACCGAAATGTTTATCCAAAACCAAAGTTCAAGATTCAGTAGCAAAGTCCAAGTAATAATTTTGGTATCCAACCGAAATTTTGATCCAAAACCAATGTTCAAGATTCGGTAGCAAAATCCAGGTAATAATTTTTATCGAAAAACAAAGTTCAAGTTTAAGTAGCAAAGTCCAAGTAATAATTTTCCTATCAAACCGAAATTTTTATCCAAAACCAAATTTCGATATTCAGTATCAAAGTCCAAGTAATAATTTTTATCCAAAACAAAAGTTCAAGATTCAGTAGCAAAGTTCAAGTAATAATTTTTATACAAAAACAAAGTTCAAGATTCAGTAGCAAAGTCCAACTAATAATTTTGCTATCAAACCGAAATTTTTATCCAAAACCAAATTTCAAGATTCAGCAGGAAAGTCCAAGTAATAATTTTTATCCAAAACAAAAGTTCAAGATTCAGTAGCAAAGTTCAAGTAATAATTTTTATCCAAAAACAAAGTTCAAGATTCAGTAGCAAAGTCCAACTAATAATTTTGCTATCAAACCGAAATTTTTATCCAAAACCAAATTTCAAGATTCAGTAGGAAAGTTCAAGTAATAATTTTTATCCAAAACCAAAGTTCAGGATTCAGTAGCAAAGTCCAAGTAATAATTTTTATCCAAAACTAATGTTCAAGATTCGGTAGCAAAATCCAAGTAATAATTTTTATCGAAAACCAAAGTTCAAGATTCAGAAGCAAAGTTCAAGTAATAATTTTGCTATCAAACCCAAATGTTTATCCAAAACCAAAGTTCAAGATTCAGTAGCAAAGTCCAAGTAATAATTTTGCTATCAAACCGAAATTTTTATCGAAAAACAAATTTCAAGATTCAGTATCAAAATCGAATAATTTTTATCCAAAACAAAAGTTCAAGATTCAGTAGCAAAGTTCAAGTAATAATTTTTATCCAAAAACAAAGTTGAAGATTCAGTGGCAAAGTCCAAGCAATAATTTTGCTATGAAACCGAAATGTTTATCCAAAACCAAAGTTCAAGATTCAGTAGCAAAGTCCAAGTAATAATTTTTATCCAAAACCAAAGTTCAAGATTCAGTAAGGAACTCCAATTAATAATTTTTATCCAAAATCAAAGTTCAAGATTCAGTAGCAAAGTCCAAGTAACAATTTTGCTATCAAACCCAAATGTTTATCCAAAACCAAAGTTCAAGATTCAGTATCAAAGTCCAAGTAATAATTTCTATCCAAAACAAAAGTTCAAGATTGAGTAGCAAAGTCCAAGTAATAATTTTTATCCAAAACAAAAGTTCAAGTAATAATGTTTATCCAAAAACAAAGTTCAAGATTCAGTAGCAAAGTCCAAGTATAAATTTTGCTATCAAACCCAAATGTTTATCCAAAACCAAAGTTCAAGATTCAGTAGCAAAGTCCAAGTAATAATTTTGCTATCAAACCGAAATTTTTATCCAAAACCAAATTTCAAGATTCAGTATCAAAGTCCATGTAATAATTTTTATCCAAAACAAAAGTTCAAGGTTCAGTAGCAAAGTTCAAGTAATAATTTTTATCCAAAACCAAAGTTCAAGATTCAGTAGCAAAGTCCAAGTAATAATTTTTTATCCAAAAACAAAATTCAAGATTCAGTAGCAAAGTCCAAGTAATTATTTTTATCCAAAAACAAAGTACAAGATTCAGTTGCAAAGTCGAAGTAATAATTTTGCTATCAAACCGAAATTTTTATTCAAAACCAAAGTTCAAGATTCAGTTGCAAAGTCGAAGCAATAATTTTGCTACCAAACCGAAATGTTTATCCAAAATCAAAGTTCAAGATTCAGTAGCAAAGTCCAAGTAATAATTTTGGTATCCAACCGAAATTTTGATCCAAAACAAATGTTCAATATTCGGTAGCAAAATCCAGGTAATAATTTTTTCCAAAAACAAAGTTCAAGTTTAACTAGCAAAGTCCAAGTAATAATTTTGCTATCAAACCGAAATTTTCATCTAAAACCAAAGTTCAAGATTCAGTAGCAAAATTCAAGTAATAATTTTTATCCAAAATCAAAGTTCAAGATTCAGTAGCAAAGTCCAAGTAATAATTTTATCCAAAAACAAAGTTCAAGATTCAGTAGCAAAGTCCAAGTAATAATTTTGCTATGAAACCGAAATTTTTATCCAAAACCAAAGTTCAAGATTCAGTAGGAAAGTCCAAGTAATAATTTTTTATTCAAAAACAAAATTCAAGATTCAGTAGCAAAGTCGAAGTAATAATTTTTATCCAAAAACAAAGTTCAAGATTTAGTAGCAAAGTCCAAGCAATAATTTTGCTACCAAATCGAAATTTTTATCCAAAACCAAAGTTCAAGATTCAGTAAAAGTCTAAGTAATAATTTTTTATCCAAAACCAAAGTTCAAGATTCAGTAGCAAGGTCCAAGCGATAATTTTGCTATCAAACCGAAATTTTTATCCAAAACCAAAGTTCAATCTTCAGTATCAGTCTAAGTAACAATTTTTTATCCAAAACCAAAGTTCAAGATTCAGTAGGAAAGTCCAAGTAATAATTTTGCTATCAAACCGAAATGTTTATCCAAAACCAAAGTTCAAGATTCAGTTGCAAAGTCCAAGTAATAATTTTGCTATGAAACCGAAATGTTTATCCAAAACCAAAGTTCAAGATTCAGTAGGAAATTCCAAGTAATAATTTTCCTATCAAACCGAAATTTTTATCCAAAACCAAATTTCGATATTCAGTATCAAAGTCCAAGTAATAATTTTTATCCAAAACAAAAGTTCAAGATTCAGTAGCAAAGTTCAAGTAATAATTTTTATCCAAAAACAAAGTTCAAGATTCAGTAGCAAAGTCCAACTAATAATTTTGCTATCAAACCGAAATTTTTATCCAAAACCAAATTTCAAGATTCAGTAGGAAAGTCCAAGTAATAATTTTTATCCAAAACAAAAGTTCAAGATTCGGTAGCAAAGTTCAAGTAATAATTTTTATCCAAAAACAAAGTTCAAGATTCAGTAGCAAAGTCCAACTAATAATTTTGCTATGAAACCGAAATTTTTATCCAAAACCAAATTTCAAGATTCAGTAGGAAAGTTCAAGTAATAATTTTTATCCAAAACCAAAGTTCAAGATTCAGTAGCAAAGTCCAAGTAATTATTTTGCTATCAAACCAAAATGTTTATCCAAAACCAAAGTTGAAGATACAGTATCAAAGTCCAAGTAATAATTTCTATCCATAACCAAAGTTTAAGATTCAGTAGCAAAGTCCAAGTAATAATTTTGCTATCAAACCGAAATTTTTATCCAAAACCAAAGTTCAAGATTCAGGTGCAAAGTCGAAGAAATAATTTTGCTATCAAACCGAAATTTTTATCAAAAACCGAAGTTCAAGATTCAGTAGCAAAATCCAAGTGATAATTTTTATCCAAAACCAAAGTTCAAGATTCAGTAGCAAAGTCCAAGTAATAATTTTGCTATCAAACCGAAATTTTTATCCAAAACCAAATTTAAAGATTCAGTATCAAAGTCCATGTAATAATTTTTATCCAAAACAAAAGTTCAAGATTCAGTAGCAAAGTTCAAGTAATAATTTTTATCCAAAAACAAAGTTCAAGATTCAGTAGCAAAGTCCAAGTAATAATTTTGCTATCAAACCCAAATGCTTATCCAAAACCAAAGTTCGGGATTCAGTAGCAAAGTCGAAGTAATTATTTTTATCCAAAAACAAAGTTTAAGATTCAGTGCGAAAGTCCAAGTAATAGTTTTGCTATCAAACCGAAATGTTTATCCTAAACCAAAATTCAAGATTCAGTAGCAAAATCCAGGTAATAATATTGCTATCAAACCGAAATTTTTATCCAAAAACAAAGTTCAAGTTTCAGTAGCAAAGTCCAAGTAATTATTTTGCTATCAAACCAAAATGTTTATCCAAAACCAAAGTTGAAGATACAGTATCAAAGTCCAAGTAATAATTTCTATCCATAACCAAAGTTTAAGATTCAGTAGCAAAGTCCAAGTAATAATTTTGCTATCAAACCGAAATTTTTATCCAAAACCAAAGTTCAAGATTCAGGTGCAAAGTCGAAGAAATAATTTTGCTATCAAACCGAAATGTTTATCCAAAACCAAAGTTCAAGATTCAGTAGCAAAGTCCAGGTAATAATATTGCTATCAAACTGAAATTTTTATCCAAAAACAAAGTTCAAGATTCAGTAGCAAAGTCCAAGTAATTATTTTGCTATCAAACCAAAATGTTTATCCAAAACCAAAGTTGAAGATACAGTATCAAAGTCCAAGTAATAATTTCTATCCATAACCAAAGTTTAAGATTCAGTAGCAAAGTCCAAGTAATAATTTTGCTATCAAACCGAAATTTTTATCCAAAACCAAAGTTCAAGATTCAGGTGCAAAGTCGAAGAAATAATTTTGCTATCAAACCGAAATTTTTATCAAAAACCGAAGTTCAAGATTCAGGTGCAAAGTCGAAGAAATAATTTTGCTATC
Organism: Ryuthela nishihirai; assembly: GCA_038380435.1. Classification (NCBI taxonomy): domain Eukaryota; kingdom Metazoa; phylum Arthropoda; class Arachnida; order Araneae; family Heptathelidae; genus Ryuthela; species Ryuthela nishihirai. The sequence goes on along the minus strand of JAWZYU010000011.1, from coordinate 81,909,412 downwards.
AAACCGAAATGTTTATCCAAAACCAAAGTTCAAGATTCAGTAGCAAAGTCCAGGTAATAATATTGCTATCAAACTGAAATTTTTATCCAAAACCAAAGTTCAAGATTCAGGTGCAAAGTCGAAGAAATAATTTTGCTATCAAACCGAAATTTTTATCAAAAACCGAAGTTCAAGATTCAGTAGCAAAATCCAAGTGATAATTTTTATCCAAAATCAAAGTTGAAGATTTAGTAGCAAAGTCCAAGTATTAATTTTACCCAAAACCAAAGTTTTTATCGGAAACGAATGTTCAAGATTCGGTAGCAAAATCCAAGTAATAATTTTTATCCAAAACCAAAGTTCAAGATTCAGTAGCAAAGTCCAAGTAATAATTTTTTATCCAAAAAGAAAATTCAAGATTCAGTAGCAAAGTCCAAGTAATTAGTTTTATCCAAAAACAAAGTACAAGAATTAGTAGCAAAGTCCAAGTAATAATTTTGCTATCAAACCGAAATTTTTATTCAAAACCAAAGTTCAAGATTCAGTTGCAAAGTCGAAGCAATAATTTTGCTACCAAACCGAAATGTTTATCCAAAACCAAAGTTCAAGATTCAGTAGCAAAGTCCAAGTAATAATTTTGGTATCCAACCGAAATTTTGATCCAAAACCAATGTTCAAGATTCGGTAGCAAAATCCAGGTAATAATTTTTATCGAAAAACAAAGTTCAAGTTTAAGTAGCAAAGTCCAAGTAATAATTTTCCTATCAAACCGAAATTTTTATCCAAAACCAAATTTCGATATTCAGTATCAAAGTCCAAGTAATAATTTTTATCCAAAACAAAAGTTCAAGATTCAGTAGCAAAGTTCAAGTAATAATTTTTATACAAAAACAAAGTTCAAGATTCAGTAGCAAAGTCCAACTAATAATTTTGCTATCAAACCGAAATTTTTATCCAAAACCAAATTTCAAGATTCAGCAGGAAAGTCCAAGTAATAATTTTTATCCAAAACAAAAGTTCAAGATTCAGTAGCAAAGTTCAAGTAATAATTTTTATCCAAAAACAAAGTTCAAGATTCAGTAGCAAAGTCCAACTAATAATTTTGCTATCAAACCGAAATTTTTATCCAAAACCAAATTTCAAGATTCAGTAGGAAAGTTCAAGTAATAATTTTTATCCAAAACCAAAGTTCAGGATTCAGTAGCAAAGTCCAAGTAATAATTTTTATCCAAAACTAATGTTCAAGATTCGGTAGCAAAATCCAAGTAATAATTTTTATCGAAAACCAAAGTTCAAGATTCAGAAGCAAAGTTCAAGTAATAATTTTGCTATCAAACCCAAATGTTTATCCAAAACCAAAGTTCAAGATTCAGTAGCAAAGTCCAAGTAATAATTTTGCTATCAAACCGAAATTTTTATCGAAAAACAAATTTCAAGATTCAGTATCAAAATCGAATAATTTTTATCCAAAACAAAAGTTCAAGATTCAGTAGCAAAGTTCAAGTAATAATTTTTATCCAAAAACAAAGTTGAAGATTCAGTGGCAAAGTCCAAGCAATAATTTTGCTATGAAACCGAAATGTTTATCCAAAACCAAAGTTCAAGATTCAGTAGCAAAGTCCAAGTAATAATTTTTATCCAAAACCAAAGTTCAAGATTCAGTAAGGAACTCCAATTAATAATTTTTATCCAAAATCAAAGTTCAAGATTCAGTAGCAAAGTCCAAGTAACAATTTTGCTATCAAACCCAAATGTTTATCCAAAACCAAAGTTCAAGATTCAGTATCAAAGTCCAAGTAATAATTTCTATCCAAAACAAAAGTTCAAGATTGAGTAGCAAAGTCCAAGTAATAATTTTTATCCAAAACAAAAGTTCAAGTAATAATGTTTATCCAAAAACAAAGTTCAAGATTCAGTAGCAAAGTCCAAGTATAAATTTTGCTATCAAACCCAAATGTTTATCCAAAACCAAAGTTCAAGATTCAGTAGCAAAGTCCAAGTAATAATTTTGCTATCAAACCGAAATTTTTATCCAAAACCAAATTTCAAGATTCAGTATCAAAGTCCATGTAATAATTTTTATCCAAAACAAAAGTTCAAGGTTCAGTAGCAAAGTTCAAGTAATAATTTTTATCCAAAACCAAAGTTCAAGATTCAGTAGCAAAGTCCAAGTAATAATTTTTTATCCAAAAACAAAATTCAAGATTCAGTAGCAAAGTCCAAGTAATTATTTTTATCCAAAAACAAAGTACAAGATTCAGTTGCAAAGTCGAAGTAATAATTTTGCTATCAAACCGAAATTTTTATTCAAAACCAAAGTTCAAGATTCAGTTGCAAAGTCGAAGCAATAATTTTGCTACCAAACCGAAATGTTTATCCAAAATCAAAGTTCAAGATTCAGTAGCAAAGTCCAAGTAATAATTTTGGTATCCAACCGAAATTTTGATCCAAAACAAATGTTCAATATTCGGTAGCAAAATCCAGGTAATAATTTTTTCCAAAAACAAAGTTCAAGTTTAACTAGCAAAGTCCAAGTAATAATTTTGCTATCAAACCGAAATTTTCATCTAAAACCAAAGTTCAAGATTCAGTAGCAAAATTCAAGTAATAATTTTTATCCAAAATCAAAGTTCAAGATTCAGTAGCAAAGTCCAAGTAATAATTTTATCCAAAAACAAAGTTCAAGATTCAGTAGCAAAGTCCAAGTAATAATTTTGCTATGAAACCGAAATTTTTATCCAAAACCAAAGTTGAAGATACAGTATCAAAGTCCAAGTAATAATTTCTATCCATAACCAAAGTTTAAGATTCAGTAGCAAAGTCCAAGTAATAATTTTGCTATCAAACCGAAATTTTTATCCAAAACCAAAGTTCAAGATTCAGGTGCAAAGTCGAAGAAATAATTTTGCTATCAAACCGAAATTTTTATCAAAAACCGAAGTTCAAGATTCAGGTGCAAAGTCGAAGAAATAATTTTGCTATCAAACCGAAATGTTTATCCAAAACCAAAGTTCAAGATTCAGTAGCAAAGTCCAGGTAATAATATTGCTATCAAACTGAAATTTTTATCCAAAACCAAAGTTCAAGATTCAGGTGCAAAGTCGAAGAAATAATTTTGCTATCAAACCGAAATTTTTATCAAAAACCGAAGTTCAAGATTCAGTAGCAAAATCCAAGTGATAATTTTTATCCAAAATCAAAGTTGAAGATTTAGTAGCAAAGTCCAAGTATTAATTTTACCCAAAACCAAAGTTTTTATCGGAAACGAATGTTCAAGATTCGGTAGCAAAATCCAAGTAATAATTTTTATCCAAAACCAAAGTTCAAGATTCAGTAGCAAAGTCCAAGTAATAATTTTTTATCCAAAAAGAAAATTCAAGATTCAGTAGCAAAGTCCAAGTAATTAGTTTTATCCAAAAACAAAGTACAAGAATTAGTAGCAAAGTCCAAGTAATAATTTTGCTATCAAACCGAAATTTTTATTCAAAACCAAAGTTCAAGATTCAGTTGCAAAGTCGAAGCAATAATTTTGCTACCAAACCGAAATGTTTATCCAAAACCAAAGTTCAAGATTCAGTAGCAAAGTCCAAGTAATAATTTTGGTATCCAACCGAAATTTTGATCCAAAACCAATGTTCAAGATTCGGTAGCAAAATCCAGGTAATAATTTTTATCGAAAAACAAAGTTCAAGTTTAAGTAGCAAAGTCCAAGTAATAATTTTCCTATCAAACCGAAATTTTTATCCAAAACCAAATTTCGATATTCAGTATCAAAGTCCAAGTAATAATTTTTATCCAAAACAAAAGTTCAAGATTCAGTAGCAAAGTTCAAGTAATAATTTTTATACAAAAACAAAGTTCAAGATTCAGTAGCAAAGTCCAACTAATAATTTTGCTATCAAACCGAAATTTTTATCCAAAACCAAATTTCAAGATTCAGCAGGAAAGTCCAAGTAATAATTTTTATCCAAAACAAAAGTTCAAGATTCAGTAGCAAAGTTCAAGTAATAATTTTTATCCAAAAACAAAGTTCAAGATTCAGTAGCAAAGTCCAACTAATAATTTTGCTATCAAACCGAAATTTTTATCCAAAACCAAATTTCAAGATTCAGTAGGAAAGTTCAAGTAATAATTTTTATCCAAAACCAAAGTTCAGGATTCAGTAGCAAAGTCCAAGTAATAATTTTTATCCAAAACTAATGTTCAAGATTCGGTAGCAAAATCCAAGTAATAATTTTTATCGAAAACCAAAGTTCAAGATTCAGAAGCAAAGTTCAAGTAATAATTTTGCTATCAAACCCAAATGTTTATCCAAAACCAAAGTTCAAGATTCAGTAGCAAAGTCCAAGTAATAATTTTGCTATCAAACCGAAATTTTTATCGAAAAACAAATTTCAAGATTCAGTATCAAAATCGAATAATTTTTATCCAAAACAAAAGTTCAAGATTCAGTAGCAAAGTTCAAGTAATAATTTTTATCCAAAAACAAAGTTGAAGATTCAGTGGCAAAGTCCAAGCAATAATTTTGCTATGAAACCGAAATGTTTATCCAAAACCAAAGTTCAAGATTCAGTAGCAAAGTCCAAGTAATAATTTTTATCCAAAACCAAAGTTCAAGATTCAGTAAGGAACTCCAATTAATAATTTTTATCCAAAATCAAAGTTCAAGATTCAGTAGCAAAGTCCAAGTAACAATTTTGCTATCAAACCCAAATGTTTATCCAAAACCAAAGTTCAAGATTCAGTATCAAAGTCCAAGTAATAATTTCTATCCAAAACAAAAGTTCAAGATTGAGTAGCAAAGTCCAAGTAATAATTTTTATCCAAAACAAAAGTTCAAGTAATAATGTTTATCCAAAAACAAAGTTCAAGATTCAGTAGCAAAGTCCAAGTATAAATTTTGCTATCAAACCCAAATGTTTATCCAAAACCAAAGTTCAAGATTCAGTAGCAAAGTCCAAGTAATAATTTTGCTATCAAACCGAAATTTTTATCCAAAACCAAATTTCAAGATTCAGTATCAAAGTCCATGTAATAATTTTTATCCAAAACAAAAGTTCAAGGTTCAGTAGCAAAGTTCAAGTAATAATTTTTATCCAAAACCAAAGTTCAAGATTCAGTAGCAAAGTCCAAGTAATAATTTTTTATCCAAAAACAAAATTCAAGATTCAGTAGCAAAGTCCAAGTAATTATTTTTATCCAAAAACAAAGTACAAGATTCAGTTGCAAAGTCGAAGTAATAATTTTGCTATCAAACCGAAATTTTTATTCAAAACCAAAGTTCAAGATTCAGTTGCAAAGTCGAAGCAATAATTTTGCTACCAAACCGAAATGTTTATCCAAAATCAAAGTTCAAGATTCAGTAGCAAAGTCCAAGTAATAATTTTGGTATCCAACCGAAATTTTGATCCAAAACAAATGTTCAATATTCGGTAGCAAAATCCAGGTAATAATTTTTTCCAAAAACAAAGTTCAAGTTTAACTAGCAAAGTCCAAGTAATAATTTTGCTATCAAACCGAAATTTTCATCTAAAACCAAAGTTCAAGATTCAGTAGCAAAATTCAAGTAATAATTTTTATCCAAAATCAAAGTTCAAGATTCAGTAGCAAAGTCCAAGTAATAATTTTATCCAAAAACAAAGTTCAAGATTCAGTAGCAAAGTCCAAGTAATAATTTTGCTATGAAACCGAAATTTTTATCCAAAACCAAAGTTCAAGATTCAGTAGGAAAGTCCAAGTAATAATTTTTTATTCAAAAACAAAATTCAAGATTCAGTAGCAAAGTCGAAGTAATAATTTTTATCCAAAAACAAAGTTCAAGATTTAGTAGCAAAGTCCAAGCAATAATTTTGCTACCAAATCGAAATTTTTATCCAAAACCAAAGTTCAAGATTCAGTAAAAGTCTAAGTAATAATTTTTTATCCAAAACCAAAGTTCAAGATTCAGTAGCAAGGTCCAAGCGATAATTTTGCTATCAAACCGAAATTTTTATCCAAAACCAAAGTTCAATCTTCAGTATCAGTCTAAGTAACAATTTTTTATCCAAAACCAAAGTTCAAGATTCAGTAGGAAAGTCCAAGTAATAATTTTGCTATCAAACCGAAATGTTTATCCAAAACCAAAGTTCAAGATTCAGTTGCAAAGTCCAAGTAATAATTTTGCTATGAAACCGAAATGTTTATCCAAAACCAAAGTTCAAGATTCAGTAGGAAATTCCAAGTAATAATTTTGCTATCAAACCGAAATGTTTATCCAAAACCAAAGTTCAAGATTCAGTTGCAAAGTCCAAGTAATAATTTTGCTATCAAACCGAAATGTTTATCCAAAACCAAAGTTCAAGATTCAGTAGCAAAATCCAAGTAATAATTTTGCTATCAAACCGAAATTTTTATCCAAAACCGAAGTTCAAGATTCAGTAGCAAAGTCCAAGTAATAATTTTTATCCAAAATCAAAGTTCAAGATTCAGTAGCAAAGTCCAAGTAATAATTTTATCCAAAACCAAAGTTCAAGATTCAGTAGCAAAGTCCAAGCAATAATTTTTATTCAAAAACAAAGTTCAAGATTCAGTAGCAAAGTCCAAGTAATAATTTTGCTATGAAACCGAAATTTTTATCCAAAACCAAAGTTCAAGATTCAGTATCAAAGTCCAAGTAATAATTTCTATCCAAAACAAAAGTTCAAGATTGAGTAGCAAAGTCCAAGTAATAATTTTTATCCAAAACAAAAGTTCAAGTAATAATGTTTATCCAAAAACAAAGTTCAAGATTCAGTAGCAAAGTCCAAGTATAAATTTTGCTATCAAACCCAAATGTTTATCCAAAACCAAAGTTCAAGATTCAGTAGCAAAGTCCAAGTAATAATTTTGCTATCAAACCGAAATTTTTATCCAAAACCAAATTTCAAGATTCAGTATCAAAGTCCATGTAATAATTTTTATCCAAAACAAAAGTTCAAGGTTCAGTAGCAAAGTTCAAGTAATAATTTTTATCCAAAACCAAAGTTCAAGATTCAGTAGCAAAGTCCAAGTAATAATTTTTTATCCAAAAACAAAATTCAAGATTCAGTAGCAAAGTCCAAGTAATTATTTTTATCCAAAAACAAAGTACAAGATTCAGTTGCAAAGTCGAAGTAATAATTTTGCTATCAAACCGAAATTTTTATTCAAAACCAAAGTTCAAGATTCAGTTGCAAAGTCGAAGCAATAATTTTGCTACCAAACCGAAATGTTTATCCAAAATCAAAGTTCAAGATTCAGTAGCAAAGTCCAAGTAATAATTTTGGTATCCAACCGAAATTTTGATCCAAAACAAATGTTCAATATTCGGTAGCAAAATCCAGGTAATAATTTTTTCCAAAAACAAAGTTCAAGTTTAACTAGCAAAGTCCAAGTAATAATTTTGCTATCAAACCGAAATTTTCATCTAAAACCAAAGTTCAAGATTCAGTAGCAAAATTCAAGTAATAATTTTTATCCAAAATCAAAGTTCAAGATTCAGTAGCAAAGTCCAAGTAATAATTTTATCCAAAAACAAAGTTCAAGATTCAGTAGCAAAGTCCAAGTAATAATTTTGCTATGAAACCGAAATTTTTATCCAAAACCAAAGTTCAAGATTCAGTAGGAAAGTCCAAGTAATAATTTTTTATTCAAAAACAAAATTCAAGATTCAGTAGCAAAGTCGAAGTAATAATTTTTATCCAAAAACAAAGTTCAAGATTTAGTAGCAAAGTCCAAGCAATAATTTTGCTACCAAATCGAAATTTTTATCCAAAACCAAAGTTCAAGATTCAGTAAAAGTCTAAGTAATAATTTTTTATCCAAAACCAAAGTTCAAGATTCAGTAGCAAGGTCCAAGCGATAATTTTGCTATCAAACCGAAATTTTTATCCAAAACCAAAGTTCAATCTTCAGTATCAGTCTAAGTAACAATTTTTTATCCAAAACCAAAGTTCAAGATTCAGTAGGAAAGTCCAAGTAATAATTTTGCTATCAAACCGAAATGTTTATCCAAAACCAAAGTTCAAGATTCAGTTGCAAAGTCCAAGTAATAATTTTGCTATGAAACCGAAATGTTTATCCAAAACCAAAGTTCAAGATTCAGTAGGAAATTCCAAGTAATAATTTTGCTATCAAACCGAAATGTTTATCCAAAACCAAAGTTCAAGATTCAGTTGCAAAGTCCAAGTAATAATTTTGCTATCAAACCGAAATGTTTATCCAAAACCAAAGTTCAAGATTCAGTAGCAAAATCCAAGTAATAATTTTGCTATCAAACCGAAATTTTTATCCAAAACCGAAGTTCAAGATTCAGTAGCAAAGTCCAAGTAATAATTTTTATCCAAAATCAAAGTTCAAGATTCAGTAGCAAAGTCCAAGTAATAATTTTATCCAAAACCAAAGTTCAAGATTCAGTAGCAAAGTCCAAGCAATAATTTTTATTCAAAAACAAAGTTCAAGATTCAGTAGCAAAGTCCAAGTAATAATTTTGCTATGAAACCGAAATTTTTATCCAAAACCAAAGTTCAAGATTCAGTAGGAAAGTCCAAGTAATAATTTTTTATCCAAAAACAAAATTCAAGATTCAGTAGCAAAGTCGAAGTAATAATTTTTATCCAAAAACAAAGTTCAAGATTTAGTAGCAAAGTCCAAGCAATAATTTTGCTATCAAACCGAAATTTTTATTGAAAACCAAAGTTCAAGATTCAGTATCAAAGTCTGAGTAATAATTTTTTATCCAAAACCAAAGTTCAAGATTCAGTAGCAAAGTCCAAGCAATAATTTTGCTATCAAACCGAAATTTTTATCCAAAACCAAAATTCAAGATTCAGTTGCAAAGTCCAAGTAATAATTTTGCTATCAAACCGAAATGTTTATCCAAAACCAAAGTTCAAGATTCAGTAGGAAACTCCAAGTAATAATTTTGCTATCAAACCGAAATTTTTATCCAAAACCAAAGTTCAAGATTCAGTAGCAAAGTCCAAGTAATAATTTTATCCAAAAACAAAGTTCAGGATTCAGTAGCAAAGTCCAAGTAATAATTTTGCTATCAAACCGAAATTTTTATCCAAAACCAAAGTTCAAGATTCAGTATTAAAATCCAAGTAATAATTTTTATCCAAAACCAGAGTTCAAGATTCAGTAGCAAAGTCCAAGCAATAATTTTGCTATCAAACCGAATTTTTTATCCAAAACCAAAGTTCAAGATTCAGTAGGAAGGTCCAAGCAATAATTTTGCTATCAAACCGAAATTTTTATCGAAAACCAAAGTTCAAGATTCAGTATCAAAGTCTGAGTAATAATTTTTTATCCAAAACCAAAATTCAAGATTCAGTAGCAAAGTCCAAGCAATAATTTTGCTATCAAACCGAAATTTTTATCCAAAACCAAAATTCAAGATTCAGTTGCAAAGTCCAAGTAATAATTTTGCTATCAAACCGAAATTTTTATCCAAAACCAAAGTTCAAGATTCAGTATTAAAATCCAAGTAGTAATTTTTATCCAAAACCAGAGTTCAAGATTCAGTAGCAAAGTCCAAGCAATAATTTTTCTATCAAACCGAAATTTTTATCCAAATCCAAAGTTCAAGATTGAATAGGAAAATCCAAGTAATAATTTTGTTATGAAACCGAAATTTTTATCCAAAATCAAACTTCAAGATTCAGTTTTGGTTCTGTGTAGTATTTAAGAAGGGTCTGAAGCAATTCCAAGTAATTTTGACTTTCCCCTCCTGAAGAGTAATAGTTATTTTGTATGCTTTTTCAAAGTTGCTTAGTTGAATCGCTGGTCGCCCGTTGGTGCGGGCGGCCATCAATTTTCAAAGTCATTCATTAGAGAAGTTTGAAAAGAATGTCTGCTGAAGTGAGAAAAAAATCCTTAATTGAAATTTTCTCTTAAAAACATTTCATCAGATTCAATTAGAAGTGGGGAACAGACATATTTTTTTTAAACGTGCAAATAGATGTAAATTTTGATTGCATTTAAAATAGTTTTTTTAGCCAACAACTGAAAGTTTTCCATCTAGTGGTTGCAAAGTTGCTTTTCGTTCTGAGACAATTACACAATATACGAGGTAAAATTCATTTGGCGGTCTATTTAATTTAAATTGTATTTCGATGTTAGCAGTTGCTGATAATTCATATAGATGTGATTCGTATTTGCTGACATCGAAGTGGAATATCGGATACAGTTTCATAAAATCTTGGTAACTGACTTGTGTACCCGAGTCGATGTCCATATTTTTTGCAGGTAAAAAGCTGTTGTAAACTCGCGCATAATCTAAACTGTTGGGTTCAAAGTTGCACTCGAATTCTTGTTCAGGAAACTGTTTGGTATTCACTCTGATCTGAATCCGTTCTAGTAACATGTGATTAAATACCATATTGTTTCTGGTTTGATTATTTAATCGGTTAGACTTTTGTAAAACGACATAAAGATGGACGGGTTTATTTTTAGTTGTAGTAACCTGCCAACCGATATGAGTGTCAATTCGAGTATCAGATTTGTACAGTTTGCACGATTCCCAAAAGATTTCGTGTGGATTGCCGCTTGCTAACTGAGATTTTAGTTTTGCAAGTACTTGTAGTGATGGTTCCACTTTTGGAATAAACCAAGTGAGATATTTCAAATTTATACAATGTAGCTCCAACTCTCTGAATAATGTCTTTGTCGTCACTTTTTTCTAGTTTTATGGTATGTTTTACACCGCGAAACACTTTATCCACGTCTCGGCAGAATCCAAACATCCGATTCAATGGTAAGAATAAACTTACGTTTTGACTATTTTTTTTGTAATTTCATATCTGTCCAACAATCCTTGAATGAATCCGGGATTTTTCTTCAACGCTTGTGGAAAATCCTTTATCTTATTATTCGTGTATAGTTTATCTTCACTTCCGTCGTACAAATATTTATTCATTTCCGAACTGTCTGCGGTATCTTTGAACCACATCATAGTTGTGGCAGCACTGTGTGAAAAGTCTTCGGTAAAATCAATTAAATTGTAAATCGTGGTCGTCACTCCTGGCAATTCAATATCTTCCAATTCTCTGTTTTCTATATAATATTGAGCTCTCTTAAAAATGTACCCGTTATTGACCATCGTAACTACATCATTGCCGCCGATATCAGACTCATCTGATTTCAGTATTTTGCCTCTGACGTGATATAACTACTGTGCGGATGTAGAAAAACGTCCGTATCTTTGGTCAATATTTCGTATTTTTAACATTAACATTGGTTTCTCGATATTCCAAGTACTCGTATTTTGTCGTGGAATTATCGTCTATTGGATCTTCGAACAAATTCCAGTAAGTAGCTTTAACGTTCATTCTACACTTACTTTATGATCTTTAGGTCATTTCCGTAAATTAACTGATTAAGAATATTTCTGCTTTTAGGGGATATTATCTCGTTTTTTCGAATGGTAGGCGACGGAATTGTATAAAATATTTTAATTCACTTTCTCAATATCTTCATCTTTATTTAGGTCTGATGTGTAACATATAAGTCACGTTTTCCTTGTTCAAGTTAATTATTTTGATCGGTTATTTTCATTCTAACGTTGTAAATGTAATCAGTTTTATTCAGCGGCAAATATATGGGGAAGAATGGATGTGTGTCGATTAAACTGCCTGGCGGTGTTTGAGGCACGAAACTGTACACGTCGCTTTTCTGGTTATTGAGATAGGAAGATTCGACAATAGAACAGTGAATCAGAATGCGACCGAGCTCTCTCGTTATGTTGGGTGGGAACTTCCTTCGTTTTTTGGTGCATCGATAATTTTCGATTCGAACCCTAGTATTTCTCGCAACTTGCCTTCAGAAAAATTTATTTTATATCCTCTTGCCAAACGAAAAACAAATCTTAATGTGGGGAAGTTGCTTTCTAGTATTATAGGGCTAGGATCCCCAAAGACATTTTTTAAAAAGTCATTAAATCCGTCTATATCGTACATTCCATTCGGGAAAATTATTTTATTCCATTCAAGTATTTCAGAGTGTTGTTATATTTATCACTGATGTTGTACCAGGAATACCACATATTGCTACCGATCAGTGCTATCTCGTATGCACCATTGAGTCTGATCGGCGTTTCATAATTAATTTCCAAATCTTCGGCGTTGTATGCCCTAATAGTAGAGGAATTGATAATTAGAAGTACCATCTTTATTAATATAGTGTAATACTATGTAGTACTCATATGATAGTTGTTACCAACAACTCATTCCGATCGTTAGGAGTTTGTTCAAACTGATACATCATATGGGCTTATGTTATTATTCCTTCGCTTAATGTAATAGATGCAATAGTAACCGCATTTTACAGAGTAATTTGCTTGAATTTGCGAAGAGTTATACACGGTCGGCTTTGAAGATGTAAGTAGTGTTTTATTTCTTCTGGTGGCGATAAACCGAATGGATCAAAGTACTCGACGTAAGGTAACTTCGCATCATTGAAATAAACTACCCAATGAGTTCCTGAACCACGGGAAACGTCAAATTTCACTCTACCATTTTCGTCCTTGAATATTTTTGTTGGTAAAGAATCGATAGAGTACACACCACGAAATCCTTTTTCGTTTTCCATTATTTTTTCGATATGTAAGTTACTTAATGGGCTCTTTTTTTTTAATCCCTTAACTATTTGTTTTCCTAGAATGTACAAACCTTTTCCCTTTCTTTGTAGATAAGCCAGCTGCTCTTTGCTTTCCAGGAACGTATAACCCCTTTCCTAGAACTTTTTGTGCAAGCTTAGTACCAGCATATCCAGCAGCTCCAACTGCAGCTGCTTTTCCCAATGCTACGAGTGCAGGTATTAAGAACGGCAGAAATCCACCTAGCTGTGTTTTACTGAAACGAAGTCGAACTGGCGTTGTAGATTTTTTCAGTTTAATGATTTGTCTCTTTGTCAGTTTCAAAGTATCGTTAACTTCCTTCTGTGGATCAATACTTAAAGTTATAGGATTTTTTTTACAAATGCACTCTTCAGTTTTTGCTTTTGTCCAGGCGTTAAACTAGTTAGATAACTGTGATACATTATACTTTATTTTTATAAGTATCACGTACTTAAATTTTATATATAAAAATTAAGCATGTATTGTGTAAAATGTAAAACTAAAACTTTAACGGGTAACGTTGAATATGTCACTTCAAAGAATAAAAGAGTAATGATGAGAGGCAGATGTCGAACGTGTGGAAAAATGAAGTATAAATTTGTGAAACAGAAAGGAAAATATGTAAAAGGTGGTGATAGAGTAAGCTGGATTCAAGAAAAGTTTAATCCACCCGAAATGCACATTCCAGGTTACCAGTATTGTGAACCTTTTACGAAACTGGAGAAAAGGTTAATGCGAGGAGATCCTGGTATTAACCGTGTGGACAAAGCCTGCAAAAAGCACGACATTTCTTACAGCAAATCTACAGAAACTAAAAAGAGACACGAAGCCGACCAAGAATTGTTAAATGATTTGGATGAAACTCAGAATCCAACTTTAGGAGAAAGAATTTCAAGAACGATAATCAAACCTATCATTAAAACAAAGAAACGGTTCGGTTTAGGACGCAAGAAATAAGATGCTTTCTTCCGTTTACTATGACCCATTAAAGGGATTTTCGGTATAAAAGATCTAATGCGCAAAACTGGATTGACGGAAAAAGAAGTAAAAAGATTTCTCCAACAACAAGATGTGTACACGTTACACAAACCCTTTTATAAAAAATTCCAAACCAGACGGGTTTATGTCTCGAATGTAGACGACCAGTGGCATAGTGATTTAATCGACATGCAAAAATTTAAATTTCGCAATAACCACACGAATTACATTTTAACCGTGATTGACATTTTCAGCAAATTCGCCTGGGCAATACGTATTAAAAAAAAAAACGGGTAGCGAGCATTTACCAAAGCATTTGTAGAAATTTTTAAACAACGTAGTCATCCAAGTTACAAACGGATAAGGGAACTGCGTTTATCAATAAAGAAACTTAAGCATTGTTTAATCAACGAGGTGTCCATTGGTTTGCCACTGAAAATGAGACTAAAGCTCAAATTGTGGAACGATTTAATAGGACTCTAAAGACAAAAATGTGGAAATATTTCATTGCCAATAACACTACAAAATGGATCGATGTCCTACCAAAACTCGTTAAGAATAACAATACTTTTTATCACAGATCAATAAGAATGACCCCAAAAGAGGCAAGCTTGCAGAAAAATAGAGATATTGTGTATTTTAATCTGTTTGGTAAAAGAATTAAATCTATTACAGCACCAAAATTTAAAATTGGCGACAGAGTGAGAATCGCCAAGTACAAGACACCGTTTAAAAAAGGTTATCTGCCCAATTTTACAGAAGAGATTTTTGAAATTGCTCAAGTTCTTAATACAGATCCCATAACCTATAAGATCAAGGATCTGAAAGGAGAACCAATCATTGGTAGTTTTTACACCCAAGAAATGGTGAAATACGAAAAGCAAGATGACATTTATAAAGTTGAAACCATTCTGAAAACTAGAGTGAGTTGGGTTGTTTTACCTCTGAGCGGCACTTTTTTGCACACCATGGGCTAAATGGCCAGGTCACATGGACCCCGAAGGCTCAGAGAAGGTTGGGGGAGGGGACCCACTGGAACAGCTGTTGGAAGACAGATGGTAGCCTCCCGTCAAGGCCATCCAGCGTGTTCTTTAACGTGCACAGGGTATGGCTCTCCCGCACACGGGGCCACTGCTTAACGTCCCATCCGACGGACGGCGGCCTTTCCAAGCCCATCGGTGTCCCCTACTGACCGTGGGCAGGGCGGGAATTTTGAAAAACTAGAGTGAAGAATAATAAAAAAGAGTATTATGTTAAATGGTTTGGTTATGATAATACATTTAATTCCTGGGTCAAAGAACATGATCTTTTTAAATAAAGCAAATGGAGATTCATAATTTTGACTTTGAAGAAGATGAGAAATTCTTGAACAGAAACGTATTAGCACCTCTCTGGCCTTTTAATCTGTGGTCCATCGGGATCAGGGAAGACGAATCTTTTGTTGAACATCTCTACTATAATAAAATCTTTTTATATGCCAAAGATTTAACCGAACCGAAATATTAGTTTATGCAAGAAATATTCGACGATTTGCACAAAATTTTGGAGAAAAAATTTGGCGAAAAAATCTCAATTGCAACTTTTTCTGCCAGTAAAGAAGATATCGTCAAGGTCAACGAAATGGATCCCGATATGCAGAATTTAATTGTTTTCGACGATTTCATAACGGAAAAAGATCAAAAACTCATCGTCAGAGGAAGGAAAAAGAACATATCATTGATTTACCTGACACTGAGTTATTTTTCGACTCCAAAAGACATTCGACTACAGTGTAATTATTTTATATTCTTTAATATGCTGAACAAGAGAGAAATGTTGCTGATACAAATGAAGTAACATGAAGTATATCAGGAAAGATATTTTTATGCAGTTTTATGCATATGCTGTTTCAAAACCACACGATTTCTTATTAATCGATAAAAAAACGAAGCACATACCTCTCAAATACAGGAAGAATTTTGGAAAATAAAGATGAATTACTTGACAAAGTTTGGCGTCATCAACTCAGAAACCGGTTCCGAAAGAGGACCCAGCGGAAATTCCAGGTGTCGGTTTTAAATCGACACACGATGGGGACTACGACATGAGCAATAAAAAATTGAGAAATGTAGCCAATCCCGAAGAGAGTTCGGATTCTGTGACAAAAGAGTATGTACAACAAGAATCTATAACACTGAATCGCACCGGAAATTATGATGCAAATACTAAAAGAATATCAAATATAGGGAGACCTATAGAAAATGGAGATGCCGCTACCTTTCAATACGTTAATCATACTTCTTTAATTTTTTGGAAGAATAGCTATGATGCGCGAAACAAACAAATAATCAATGTCACTGAACCGGATGCAGATTCTGGAGTAGTTACAAAACGATATTTGGAAAACAGAGCACTTTGCAATGACGATGACAATTACGATGCAAATAACAAACGCATTAAAAACCTTGCACACCCGACCGATTCATCCAATGCCACTACGAAACACTACGTCGGCAACTTGACCACTGTTCAAAATAGTCCAATGAATACATTGATGAGATATAAAGATGGGCTTTACGTTCCGCGGCATTGCATTCGACGGACATCGTTTCAATGCAGAAAAAAAAAAAATCGTTGATATTGCCGATCCCGAGTCTGATTCTGCTGCTCTAACTAAGAGATATTTGGAAAAAGTCGCTTTAACTGGCGAGGATGTCTTTAATGCGAAGAATAAGAGAATAGGAAACCTCGGTACAACAAAAATTTACGTCGACGGCTTGACAAAGTTAGATACTAACCCAACCAATGCCTTATTGCGAAACGAACATGGACTTTTCGTACCAAATGAAAGCAGATTCAATGGCGATGCAACAGGACAACGAACTACGAATGCTGGCACTCCAATTTATCAGAGTGA
The DNA here is from genome assembly GCA_038380435.1 of Ryuthela nishihirai. NCBI lineage: Eukaryota > Metazoa > Arthropoda > Arachnida > Araneae > Heptathelidae > Ryuthela > Ryuthela nishihirai. Next base: position 81,892,946 of record JAWZYU010000011.1, on the reverse strand, counting down.
CGCTGCCACAAAATTATACGTTCATAAAATTACTCTAATTTGCCTAAACTACGGCGATAAAGAAGTGCAGTTTCATCCAATTATACAGATAAACAGAAAATTCAGCCTACTAACGCCACCTATTTTCAAAGATAATTACCATTTATGCATTTCTAGTGGATATATAAGCAAAGCAATCTGCTGCACAACAAATCCCTCTTTTAGTATAAATTATAGTATCAACTTGGACGATCAAAAATTCCTTGAAGTAGTAAGACCACAACTTCAGCAATTTTTTTCTGTTATTCCAGTAAACAAAAAATTTGACAGGGGCAGCAAGATTAGTGTTTCACTTGCTAGACACTATCCAGATCCAAAAGAAAGAAGAAAGGCAGCTGGAGGTCTTGTTTCCGACTTTCATCACTGGGTATATGATTTTATTTCATATGAATAAAGATGAGAAATATTAAACAATTACATAATATTATAGGCGAAATATTGAAAATGAGAGCCATCACAAAATCAAAAATTGAAGGCAATATTTTGGAAGAAGAGCAAGTTGAGGAAACGGTCGAAAAATTTCACAAACCGGTGGTAAAAAAATAAAAAAATTTGGAAACAGTCCGTGAGAAAACCATGGAAAACATACAAGAAGCCGTAAAAACTTTAGAACCGGAAGAGCCCACCGAGATGCATGAAAAATCGTTCATGTATAATCTAGATTCCAACTTGCAAGATGAAATATTAAACCAATATAAATTAAAACTTCCGAGTGAAATCTTACAGGCGAGCAATACCACTCCTGAACTGAAAGAAATGATTTATAAAACAATCTGCCATCTTCAGAAACTAAGGGGCAAATAGGCTACTGAAACGAAACGTTCTGGTAGAACTACTGAGAAATATAAAATTATTGAAAATCACATTGACGCACTTAGAAAATATTTAAAAATGATACTAACAGTAATAGAAAGTCAAAAATCCGGTTCGGGATTATACCAGAATTTCGACATTTGTGAAAAATAATGTTTTTGTTGCCAGTAAACGAGCTGGAAATATCAGTACAGAAGTTGTAAACGAAATTGTTGAAATTTTGGATATTTTGCTAAGAAACGATATCATTGACAAAAAAGAACATAAAATATTATTCAACAATACTGTTGCTTTTTTAGAAACCACGAATATTTGCAGTCCAGTTCTATCCATATAATAAAGCTGCCATTATAGAAATAGCAAAATTAATAAGAAAAATTATCACTAATAATAGACTTACTACCAAAAAACAAAAGTTCCCCAACATTTTATCCAAAAATACTTTTTTTTTTTAGAAATCACGAATGTTAAGCCAACAGAGATCCTTATTCCTACATCGGAAGAGGTCGGGTCGTGATGTTATTTCGGGGCGACTGGTGAAATAAGTCAAGTTTTGCAGAAAATGATTCGGACGAATACTAAGCAAGCATCACACTTATGATGGCAATAAACCATAATTGAGTAATCACGAATGGAGTTGCATTGCGAAGAGATACATCCCAATATTACTTTCATATGTTTATCTCCTTTTTGAACAGAGTGAGCCAGCCATTGCTCAGCGCCAAACAAGAAGTCTCTCAGAATACATTCATTACGTCATATTGCAGATTTGAACAGGAAGCATCGCTATCAAAAGCAAAGCATCGCTTTCACAGTTCTGCGCACGAAATAAGTGTATATAAAGGGACTAGATACAATGGGAGAGAAGCAAGGAGAAAAAGAAATGAAGAGTTTAGTTTAAAAACTTCCCCTCATGAATTCAGCTTTTTTCCCCCTCAACGCCTGAGTGATTTTTTGACTTTATTGATATAGAGGTATCTATCAGAGCTTCAGTTAGCACCCAGTGTCACGGCAACGCAAACACATTTGGAGCAATAGATATATCTTGTGTCTTGGTAGCCTTCCCCATGAAGAGATTATCAGCAGAGTTTATTAATATTTTCTGCAGACCTCATGCCTGAAGTCGGTAGAAAACACAATGCCTGAAGTTGGTAATGCCCTCTGCAATGTATACTGAACACAACAGCCGATGCTGCAATAGACCCTGTGGATGGGAAAAAATGAGATGGACCCTCTTCACCGAAAACAGGGTTTTTTTTTTCCCCTACTAATGTCTAATTAACTTAAAAAGTGCAATTAGTACTCATCCTTATTGGAACGTAAAAAATTCATACATTCACAGATAGCATCCAAAAATCTATTTTTTCCGTCATATTTTTCTCCCGTAGCCTTCGAAACCTTATTTTACCTACTGATTTTGAACTGTCATATTTTTTAAACTAATTTCCCAAACTTTCCCGCTTTTCTCGATTTCTCTTATTTTACTAATTTTTACACCCCAATAATTCAGTGAAGTGTTGATAACTGCAACATTTTCCCAACAAAACCCCTCATATCCTGTCTTTCACACAAAACGTCTCGCCCAAAAACCACGTTAACGCTCATCTCCCCAAAGATGTCCCATAGGTTAACATGGGATCCTCTATACTTTAACATTGGCCCAGAACTCTCATTTCCTATACTACTGGGCGTCACTTTGGGTAAATGTTTAATAAATACAGGAAATAAAAACTTTGAATTATTTAGTTTTACTTCACGACGTCAACTAGGGAGATGACACATCCAGCGGGGTCTTTCGAGTGTTTGTTCATCGTTGGTCTGTCTATAAGCACATTTCTGCATATTATGGAATTAAACCGGAACTTTGCCAAGCATTTCTTCTTTCATGACGGTTTGATCATACCAACAAGATTAATCTACATTATATCCGATATATCAGTATTTATATGGTGACTTATTATATATACAATGAGAATTTTTGCATTTTATATTGTTCACGTATATAGGGCCCAATCGGGGGGAATGCTGGTAAGAGTAATATAGGCACAAAATTATTAAATTAATGAAGTTTTCACTCATTTTTAAAAGAATTCTTTAAAGATTAAAATGGAGGGGGAAATATTATACTACGATGAAAATACAGTCTCTCTAATTTTTCTGTAGATCTGAGACTATAGTTATACCTTTTTTAAAACGAATAAAGTGTAATCTGAGATGTATCCAACAATGACAAACAGAACTACTCTCGTATATTTATTACATACATACATACATACATACATACATACAAAATCTTCATGCAGCCATGGGCTACGGAGGTTCTACCAAACTAGACCTTGCTAGAATTGATCTACAGCGGCCAAATGCAGCAGCTGTAGCTCAGGACAGACAGGTGTACAAAGCAAAATTATATTTATAAAGGAATAAAATTTACAATTTGATAATATTGATAACCAATATTATAATCTTTCAGATATGAAATAAAAATGACGAGCAGTAGAGAACACTTTCAAAAAGCAGATGACAGATTATCCATTCATTGTTGGAAAATTATGCTGTTTGACTAGACCTAGGTAAGATTAAGGAGATTAGTACATATTACAAGAGAAAATTGCAGATACATTATTATTATTTCAATAAATATTCACATAAGTATCATTTCTATTATAACTGGTTTTACCACATAATCACTGTATATATCGACAATCAACCACTTTAAACTGTTTTTTCTATCACTATCGTGCTACAAGACAGGTGATAATCAGTCTGTATTAGCTGATACACTTTAAGTTAAAGTGATAAGAGAATAAAAACAGATTTTTTTTTTACCGCTATTTATCCAAGTTGATGCAAGTCCTTGGTGTTTTTGGCTGACGCACTCAAACTCAAGGGTTTATAGACACACTGCTGTTGGTATCTTCTTGTGGTCTTTAATACTCTCCTTATACCTTTGAGGTGTCAGTCCATTACAAACAGGATACTTCTTGACTTCGTGAGAAACTACACTGTTGCTGTTGATATAGTGTTGAATATCCCATAGTACGCGTTATTCATCTTATAATACAACGTTGTGGTTCACTTCCCTCATAATTTACATTCTCTTAAGACATAAAAATATCCCCAGTTAAAATACACTGCTACGCGCGTTTCATTCATCATCAGGCAGTATGCAGTTTAGTGCTATTACATGATTTATAAGGCTGTCCCCCTAGCGGATACCCAGCGCTTTTCATGTTAAAATAAAAAAATAAATACCCCCTCAAGCAGCTGCTTGCCACAGAGGTCTGACAGGAGCCTGCCAGTTTATATGCCATAGTAGAAGGTCTGAGAGGATGGCATCTACAAAAATTACTTTAAGTTAATTAATAAATTTTACAAACAATTTAATTGTATTTTAGTTCCAGGTGATGCAATTATTTTAGCTTTTAGTGCATAACTATGCAAATTTACCATCAATCAAAAAAAAAATCAGCGTTAAAACTACTTTACCTAATTTATTAACCAAATCATATTGATGCTCTGTCATTCGGGCTGCCATCTGTCGGTTTCAGAGACTACCAGTATTTTTATATGAAAATTTTTAGAGGCAATTTTATGTCATATTTCTTTAATATTTTTGCCAATATACTTGACAAATTAGGAATATATGGAAAGGTTATTGTATAAGTTACATTCGATCTATATAATTTGTGCGAGTTATTTGAGTAGTTGCAAAATATTTATAATTTAGCTTTTTTCTCTATTTTTTTTTCAACTATTCCTTTTGTTTCCGGCTTGCGTTCCTATTTCATGGATTGGATTGTTTTACCGCTGAACGGCACTTTTTTGCACACCATGGGCTAAATGGCCAGGTCACATGGACCCCGAAGGTTCAGAGAAGGTTGGGGGAGGGGACCCACTGCAACAGCTGTTGGGAGACAGATGGTAGCCTCCCGTCAAGGTCATCCAGCGTGTTCTTTAACGTGCACAGGGTATGTCTCTCCCGCACACGGGGCCACGGCTTAACGTACCATCCGACGGACGGCGGCCTTTCCAAGCCCATCGGTGTCCCCTACTGACCATGGGCAGAGTGGGGAATATTTGAGGAGATAAATGTCAACGCTGACCCAGCTGGGACTCGAACCTGGGAACTACAGATTACGAGCTGGCGCGCTACCGACTGCGCCACCCCCGCCCCACTATTTCATGAATGTACTGTAGCTCTAAATCTAGTTGGTTGGTTGTTTAGGGTTTAATGGCGCATTAGCAACTACGGCTATAATGCACCAAACGAATGTCCAAGATGTAAAAAGATAAAAGTCATGGAACCCTCAACCAATTTTTAAAAATTAACTAGAAATTTAACGATACAAATGTAGAATAATAAAATAACAAGCAGTGAATAACAATAAACAAATGTAGAAATATTTTGTAATAATAAAAGTAACCAGGTGTAAACAACCTGGGTTAATCATTTATAAAATAATCAGTAGAGTAAAATTATAGACGAGTAAAATAACCTGTAAATTGTAAAAATTGAAAGACAGCGTTAAAACAACAATGATCAGATAACAAATGTCCGAGTGTAAGGGGCTCGGACGTAAAATCATGAAATGTAAAATACAAACGTCGTTCAAAGTTTAAACATGGACATGATATTAAAATGTGTTTGATAGTTAAAATGGTGTCACAAAACTCACACTTAGGTACGTCGTCCGCCCGTAAGAGAAACGAATGAGTAATACACGAATGACCTAAGCGGAGCCGAGCAAGTACAACTTCCTCCTTGCGATTCCTGCGGTAACAAGACTGCCATGGTTTGATGATAGGTTTGATCTCAAAGAGCTTGTTGGTAAGCTGTTCTGACCAAGATCTCTGCCACTGTGCCCACGCTGCCGGAAATCCAGATAGGGAACCGGCAACGGAGAGTCGGACAGGGGCGTGGCTGACCTAGCAGCAGAATCTGCCAAATCATTGCCCGTATCCAGTTTCGTATCCGTAGTCCAGTTTCGATCGGACAAGTGCACGGTACAGGCGGAGCAAAGAACATCGGTCTGCCCCCCAAGAAAGGGAGGAGAGGACCTTGACGATGTTCAATACCCGCGTGCACTTGGACCTGAGATGACGTATGTGTGGTAAAAAGTTCAATTTCCGATCAAATATGAGACCGAGAAACTTGGTCTCCGCCACAACTGGAATGATGTTACCCCCGAGCCGCAGCTCGGGATCCAGATGAAGATTACGCTTGTGGCAAAAGTGCACACAAGCGGTCTTCTGTGGGGAGAACCGAAACCCGTTTGCCGTCGCCCAAACCGAAAGATTGTTCAGGGCAATTTGCAGTTGTCTTTCAATGACCCTCATGCTGGACGAAGAGCAAAAGATGCTGAAGTCATCAACATAGAGGGCATTGCCTACTGATGGAGGAAGTTGTCTAGTAATTGAATTAATCTTGACAGCGAAAAGCGTAACACTCAGAACGCAGCCCTGTGGCACCCCTGTTCTTGGGGGCGTGTCGATAAGAAGTTGGAGATGAAGATCGCCATGTGACCTCTTAAGCTGAAACTGTAGAGGTCACGAAGAATGCCGAATCTCCAAGCCGTGTCATACGCTTTTTCGATGTCGAAGAAAATTGACACCAGATGCTCTCTACGTAAAAATGAGTTTCTGATAGCCAATTCGAGGCGTATCAGATGGTCAGGAGTTGACCGTTGCCTGCGAAAGCCACACTGGGTGTGGAAAGAAGGTTGTGGTGTTCTAAATACCAGATAAGTCTGGCATTTACCATTCTTTCCAACACCTTGCACACGCAGCACGTCAACGCAATGGGACGATAATTGGAAGGAATCTTGGGATCTTTGCCTGGCTTGGGGAAGGCCAAGACGATGGCCTCCCGCCAGGAGTCCGGAAACTGCTCCTCGAGAAAAATGCAATTGAAGAGATGGAGCAGCCGATCCTTACTCGATGGTGAAAGATGTTGGAGCATGGCATAATGGACATTGTCCGGCCCTATAGCACAGGCACGAGAAGAGGGCAGAGCACGGCGAAGCTCCTCCACTGTGAATGGCCTGTTGTAAGGTTCCAGGCCATTCGAGTGGAAAGACAGCGGAGAGCGTTCCTCCCTGCCCTACTGGGCCAGAAACTCGGGGAAGTAAGAAGACGACGAAGGGATGGAGGAGAACGACTCCCCCAGAGTGTCGGCAATTGCCTGTCCATTGTGCTCCAGGATTGATAACGAGTGGGATGTGTAGTTCCCACTCATCTTCCGGACTTTATCCCACACGACCTTAGAACTAGTCATGCGGGTGATAGAAGATGTATACTTGATCCAAGATTCCTTCTGGCTCTGGCGTCGGAGGAAACGAGCTTTCGCCCTGGCGCGTTTGAACTTTTCGAGGTTGGGGGTCGTCGGATACCTTCGAAACACCCCCCAAGCCTTGTTCTGAGCCTTACAAGCTGCGGTGCAATCTGGATTCCACCACGGTTTCGGAAAGCGAGGAAACCGTGTAGAAGTTTGAGGAATTGTTGATGCAGCTGCATCTACGATACAGTCCGCTATTTCCGCTACTGCCACATTGATGGGCTCCTGGCTGACAGAGTGGTCATCGAGCAGCTTGAAACTACCCCAGTCAGCCCGATCGAGCCTCCACTGCGAGACGCGTGAAGGGCTGCAAGGCCCCCCACGGGAGGTGGTGCACACCATGGGAAGGTGATCACTTCCGTAAGGGTTGTCCTCGACCTCCCATGTAAAGAGTGGAAGGATCGAGGAGCAGATGGTGAGGTCAATGGCAGTGAAAGTGTGGGTTGGGGAGTGAAAGTAAGTACTGACAACGGTGTTCAACAGGGAGAGAGAAGGATCCAGGAGCCACTGCTCTAGGACCCCACCCCTCCCGTTGGTATCAGCACTGCCCCAAAGTGGACTGTGTCCGTTGAGGTCCCCCATAATGAGGAAGGGGGATGGCAACTGCGAGACGAGATCATCAAGGTCTTCCTGGAAGACGATGCTCCCAGGTGGAAGATATACAGAGCAGACAGTCAGCGAGAACCCCACGAAGAGACGGATGGCTACCGCCTCTAAGTTGGTGGTGAGGGGTACGACCTGGAATGGAGAATGGTTGCTCACGAGGATGGCGACACCCCCGCGAGCTGGACCATCTCCATCCCGGTGAACCAGTGAAAAGTGCCGGATCGTGGGATGTGACTGGCTGCAAGTATGTCTCCTGCAGGCACACACAGATGGGCTGGTGTGCCTGAAGGAGGGCCTTGATGTCGTCAAGATTCCTCTGGAATCCACGACAATTCCATTGTAGGAGTGTGGCCATCTCAGGAATTAGAAGAGTGGGAGGACGACGAATTCCTATTCAACTTAACCGCCGCAAAGGAGTGATTAGTTTCTTTTTTGGCCCCGTTGGGGGCCCCTTAGGTTTGGAAGGTCTTACTGTCTGAGGACGGGAAGGAGGAGGCCTTCCGGTGGAGGTGGAAGGCTGAGCTGCAGGAATGGAAACCAGGGTTGATGTCGACGCCACCCTCGCCTGCGTGAGGAGGTACTTCGCAGCTGGCGAGAAAGACTCAGCAGGTGGTACACTGATGTCAGTCTGCACTGCAACCGAAGTCATTGGAACAATGGGCTTTCCAATGACTGCACTAGCATAAGAAACCTTGCCAGGCGGGGCGGGCAGTGCAGCAAGCTTTCTCACCTCAGCATACGAGATGTTATTCATGACTTTGAGGCGTTGTACCTCCTTTTCCTCTTTCCACTTCGGACAGTCGCGGGAGTACGCCGGATGTTCGCCACTGCAGTTCACACAGCATGCCTTTTCTGCTGTGCAGTCAGGATCGAGATGATCCTTACTGCCACAGCGAGCAAAGGTGGGCTTGCCCCTGCATGCTGTGCGGGCATCACCGTATATCTGACACTGAAAACGGCGCAGAGGGTTTGGGATATACGGCCGTACCTCACAATGTAAATAACCTGCCCTGATGGAAGAAGGCAGGCGTGGCATGTTAAATGTGACAATCAGCACCCAGGTGGGTGTCAATTTCCCATCACGGCGTGTCGAAACCCGGTGGACCGCTGTTACTCCTTGAGGTGTGAGCTCCGAGAGGATTTCCTCCTCAGTGACTTTGAGGAGGCCCCACTTGGTGATCACACCCCGAGAGGAATTCAAAGTTTTATGGGGAGTGACTTCGACAGCCACCAATTTCTTTGACTTTCAGGAGTAGTTCGGAGTGTTTCGAACAAGCGCTCTCAACCTGCAAGTCGCCAGATTGTAAGCGCTTTACGGATTTCGGTTCTCCCGCAAGACCTTTCAAACCTTTGTCCACAAAAAAAGGGGACATGTCCCCAAGCACCTGATCACCCGTGGAGTGGATGATCAGGAACGAAGACACAGACACAGAAGACGACGGCAGAGATAACTTAGACAACGAGGAAGATGGGGGGCTCATGTCGAGCACTCTTGTTGGCGGCGATCGCATTATTTTCTTCATTCTCTCTCATGGTTTGTTTTGTGTGGTTCAGTTCCCGCTGTCCCCACCCTCCATGGAGCCCAACAAGGGGACGCCCAGTCGGGCGCCAGGGCTACGCAGGCACTATACCCACACAGACAGTGAGCCAAGCCCTCACAAATAAATAGAAGGAAAATGAAAAGAGAAATGTCCAGAACAAAAACGTTCTGCACAAATGAAACAAAGCTTAAAATAACAAAATTTTGAATGGCCAACCTGGCCTCACAAAGAAAAGGTAACGACAAAAGGAAAATAAGTTGTGAGGAAACTTGCAAACCTGTACCCGGACCGTGGGCAAGGTTACTCACCGCTCTGCACGGTTGACCATAGCAGGACCTGCCCACCAGCTGATTGCTCCTGGGGGGGCCACCCCAGGAGCTCCCGTTTGCCGGAAGCAGAGGCCCCGGAATCCACTGCCCAGCCCTGCGACAGATAAGCTCCCCAAAGGCATGACGGCCAATGGGGACCATGCCAGTCATGAGCTGAGAAGACGGGGACCCCCGAGCAACTACCAGGATCCTCCTTTCCCGGGACACTGGTCTCCGCGCACGGCAAACGCGGGTGAGCTTTTAGGACCCTGCGAAGGTAACCGAGCCAGCGGAACCTTCACAGGGTGGTCCCCCTCACTGCGTACAGGCGCTCACACCAAGGGGGCTCTAAATCTAGGGCTTTATTGTTAGAGCAGTATCTGTATGCTCTTAAAAAGTAGAAATTAAAGACAGATTTCTTTATGATGTCCAGGTTGGGTTGTTTTACATCTGAGCGTCACTTTTTTGCACACCATGGGCTTAATGGCCAGGTCACATGAACCCTGAAGGCTCAGAGGTTGGGGGAGGGGACCCACTAGAAGAGCTGTTAGGAGACAGATGGTAGCCTCCAGTCAAGGCCATCCAGCGTGTTCTTTAACGTGCACAGGTTATGGCTCTCCGACACACTGGGCCACGCCTTAAGGTCCCATTCGACGGACGGCGGTCTTTCCAAGCCCATCAGTGTCCCCTACTGACCGTAGGGCGGGGAGTTTTGCGGAGATAAGTCTCAACGCTGGGACTCAAACGTGGGAACTACAGATTACGAGACCCCCCCCCACTCCCGAGAGGGAATCACCTTGTCGTGGTGAGGGGGCCTGAGGTCAAAGGCTCTGCTGTCCAGTTTGGGCCCTGGTTGGACAGGCTAAGACCTTCATCTCAGAAGTTGAGGGTCCTGCTGACTGACTTGGTCCGGTCATGTTGGACAGGGCACTGACAGTAGGGCCTGACTAAGAGTTCGCACCACGCTATATATCCTTGTTTGTGGCTAACCGGGGCACGGATTAAATTTAGGTTTTGACCGATGGATGAGCATTACTCCTATAGCACTGCTCGCCATTAGATAGTCGGGAATGAGCTGTATCTATATGGTACTGTCTTGCCCCCTGACCGTAGTTAGAGGTGAATATGGCATTTCCCTACGCTGGTAGTGCTTCAGGCAGAACTAGTGGGTCTTATTTCATATACAGGGTGAATCTGAAAAAGTGGGCAAAACTTTACGGGGCGGTAGAACGCAGCTATACGAGCAATATTTGTCATAGAATGTATGGTCGGAACGCAAACGGCGAGCCGCTAGGTGGCGTTGGAAATGGTATAAAAGGGTCGGTCCTCACACCCAACGGCATTTCTACCGTGGATTGTCGAGAGGATGGCTGGTTATACTAACCACGAAATGGCGGATATGCACTTTGTGTACGGTGCGGCAGACGGGAATGCAAGTGAGGCACAGAGACGTTACCGCGACCGGTTTCCGATGAGATGCACTCCAGATCGAAAAACCTTCGAGCGTTTGCATTGCCGGCTATGTGAAACGGGATCCTTCGCCGCGGCCAAGCAAGATGCAGGGCGTGAAAGGAGTGTCAGGATGCCGCAACTTGCAGAGGACATTCTGCGTAGGGTGGAAGAGCGACCGGGATGTAGCACACGAGCAGTTTCCCGTGCAGTACACGTGTCCCAAATATCGGTTTGCCGTGTGCTACAGGAGGAAGGAATGCACCCCTATCGTACGCAGAAGGTACAAGCGTTGTCACCGGCAGACTATCAGCCACGTGTCGATTTCGCACGTTGGTACCTCCAGTAGAATGCAGAGCAGCCGGATTTTGGTGCACATGTTCTGTTTACAGACAAGTGCACTTTCACCCGTGAGGGCGTTTTGAATACCCATAATTCACACATGTGGGCATCTACGAACCCGCATGCCACACGTTCGCATTCGTTCCAGCAGTGGTTCTCCGTAAATGTTTGGGCAGGGATCCTCCATGACCATTTGGTTGGCCCATACCTCCTGCCACACCGTCTGGACGGCAAATCGTATAACACATTCCTACGAGAGATGTTGCCGGAGCTGCTGCGTCCGATTCCAACCCCCAGCAGGTCGAGAATGTGGTTCCAGCATGACGGTGCGCCTGCGCACTTCAGCTTAGATGTGCGGAACACTTTACATGCAACGTTCCAAGGGCGATGGATTGGTCGAGGTGGTCCCATTGCTTGGCCACCAAGATCGCTGGACCTCTCGTGTTGGACTTTTTCCTGTGGGGCCATATGAAAAGCCTAATCTACGAGTGCCCCATTGAAACTGGTATGGATCTAGTCGCCAGGATCGCCGTTGTTGCCGGCGATATTCGGGAAATGCCTGGTGTCTTCGCAAATGTGCGTTGGTCCCTATCCCGCAGGTGTGAAGCCTGCATTACAGCTGGCGGCAGCTCTTTTGAGCAATTTCTTTGAGCATGTACCTCAATTACATTCCTGTTAATAAAATGTTTTCTGAAGTATCTCCTCTCCTTCTTGTGTTCATTCTTTAAAGGTGACAGTGGAAAACTACCGTTTAACTTCTCACCGCTTGCGTTCCGACCATACATTCTATGACGAATATTGCTTGTATAGCTGTGTTCTACCACCCCGTAAAGTTTTGCCCACTTTTTGAGATTCACCCTGTATATATATTTACCTATACACAGTCGTTTCACATTTTGTGCTTTTGCGACATATTAAAAAACAAAACAAAATTACAAGAGAAATCTGCAGTTTTCGCTTGTAAATCAAAACAAAAAAGTATGATAATGTTTCTTCATTTCCCTTTTCATGCGTAAAATTAATAGTATAATGCCTCACTAAAATTTGCAATTTACCAGCGTCGTAGTCCCAAAATAAAAGTACATCACATATGTAACGTATATACACCAAAGAGCCAAAACATTATGACCTACTACATAATATGATGATGGTCCTCCCTGTGCCGCCAAAACAGTTCTCACCCGACGAGGCATTGCAGTACAAGATTTCTAAAGGTGTTTTGTGGTATCTGGTACCAACACGTTACCAGCAAATCCTTTAACTCTTGTAAGTTACATGGTTGAGCTGCAACAGATCGGATATGCTGTTGATAAATCAATAAATATTTTGCGGAATAAATTTTTTTTTTGCCTCCAACACAAACCACAGATACTCGATTGATGTCTGGGGAATTTGGAGGCCAGCGCAATACCTGGAAATCTTCGTGTTCCACAAACCATTCTTGAATTATCCGGGCAGTGTGGCAGGCGCATTATCCTGCTGAAAGAAGGAACTACTAAAGGGGAATACCATTGTCATGAAAGGATGTTGCTGGTCTGCAATGATGTTTAGGTATGTGATAGAAGTCAGTTTCCTGCACATGAATGACTGCACCCAGGGATCCCCAGCAGAAAAAGGCCCAAAGCATTACACTTCCTCCACCAGCTTGTTTTCATTCCACAGTGCATCCTGGTGCCAACACTTCCCCAGGTAAATGATGCACACGTACCCGGCCATCCATATGGTGCAATAGGAAATAAGATTCAACGGACCAGATGAACTTCTTCAATCATTCAAGGTTCAGTTTTGATGCTCATGTGCCCATTGTAGGCACATTTGAGGGTGAACAGAGGTTAGTGTGGGCACTCAGAGCAGCCTGTGGCTACGAAGCCCCATTTTCAACAGGGTTCTATGTACTGTGTGTTGTGACACATTAGTCCCGTCACCAGTATTCAAATTACAGGTGAGTTGCGCCACATTATCCTTTCTATTGGGCGTGGATGGCTCAGTCAGTAGCGTGCCAGGCTCATAATCTGCAGTTTCCAGGTTTGAGTCCCAGCTGGGTCAGCGTTGAGACTTATCTCCGTAAAAACTCCCTGCCCATGGTCAGTAGGGGACACTGATGGGCTTGGAAAGGTTACTGTCCATTGGACGTTAAGCTGTGGCCCCATGTGCAGGAGAGCCATACCCTGTGCACATTAAAGAACACACTGGATGGCCTTGACAGGATGCTACCATCTGTCTCCCAACAGCTGTGCCAGTGGGTCCCCTCCCCAAACCTTCTCTGAGCCTTCAGGGTCCTTGTGACCTGGCTGTACACTCTTGATTCAGATGATTTTCTTAAATATATTTTTCCTTCTGTAATCCAGGCATACCTATAGTCATGTTCATCTTTAAATTGTTTAATCCTGTAAAATAGGTTTTTCAAATACTTTGTTAGATGCTCATTTACATAAACCCTAATATCTCTGAATTCTGTGGGGTGGGGGTGGCTCAGTCAGTAACCCTGAGGTTCGAGTCCCAGATGGGTCAGCATTGAATTTATCTACACACAACTCCCTGCCCTGCCCATGGTCAGTAGGGGACACCAATGGGCTTGGAAAGGCTGCCGTCTGTTGAATGGGACTTTCAGCTGAGGCCCTGTGTATAGGAGAGCCATGGTGTGCAAAAAAGGCCACTCAGAGGTAAAACAACCCAAAATTCCTTCTATTGGCTCGTAGCATAAGAGATAGCCTTTGCTCACTTCTAGCATTGATAAGCCGTGGTCGGCTCACACCTTGCCAGAGGTTTGTAGTTTTTTCCTCCTCTGACCACTTTTTGAAGGTATTAACCACAGCTGACTGTGAGCACCCCACAAACATTGTCATCTCGGAAATGCTCCGACTTGGTCATCTGGCCATTACAATTTAGCCTTTGTGAAACTCACTTAAGTCCGCTGCCCTTCCCATCTGAAGAACAAGAATAACACTGATTAGCAGACCTCAGTATCAGGTGCTATTTATGCCATTTCATTACCTTCACATGATCCATCGTTTACCTGCAGTTGCTTTGATTTGCATAAAGACGCACTGGTCATGTTTTGGCTCTTTGGTGTATAATCGCGATTTGTACTGTACCAACCTCAGTGCCCAGTCTTAATATGACCGGTGTCGCAGAACGACGTCGACCAGGAATCCAGACAGGCGATCCGATTGGAACTCCCTCGGTCTGGACCCATGTCCTGCCATTCACTTGGAACCAATTGGATGTGGTGGCCAGGTTGCACCAATCCTCTGTGATGATGCATAGAACTGGCCAGGCCTAGCACCTAATGTCCGACCCTGCCTTCTCGTAGTGCAGACCGTTAGTACCTTTCAAAAGAGATACTCTCTTGTGGAAGTGAACGGAAGGGGAGGGCTGCCAGATTAGTGTGGCCTACTGATCTGGACAACTATGGCTACTTTTTTTTTTCTACCCTGCTGAGGAGTGGTCAACCACACAGGGTCCTGGTGCTGACCATATAAACCCACTGGACTGGACAGATATATGGCTCTGAGCTTGATTATGGATCCTGATTTTGCTGCACTGGTGGGCTTCTGTGGAGGGAAAAATCTTCCACTGTGTTTTCTGTTTGTTTGTGGGTTGACAGCCCCAAGTGAATAGATTCACAGGATACGTTTATCAGCTGGTGGATAATCCTGAGCAGAGGTCATCGCAGGCACCTGAACTCTTTGCTTCTATTGGCATTGTCAAATTCTACATTGGAGGAAGTCTTCCAGTGTAGATGGCTTCAGCCTTTAGTGGTGGGGGAACGGGTCTTTGCCCCATGTCTGCGATTAGGGGGCTGTTTGATATTGTTGGCATTCCCTCTCTCAATAAACATAGTTTCTTTAAACATCCCACTAACCATTTTCTCTCCATAGGTAGTTGCAATGAATTTAAATCAGAATTCAAGAAGCTTAAGGAAGAAAAAAAAAATCAACATTTAATTAAACAAACCAATGAATTAAAACAACGAATAAAAGATACCAGGTTTGAAATTAATGAATCAGAATTAAGATCCAAGGCAAACAACAAAGAGATTACTGGAATACCTGAAACGCAAAATAAAAATGTGCTGAAAGCTGTTCAAGGTGTATCAAAGCTGCTTGATATTCAAGAAAATAATGATATTGTTGTAGCACATAGAGTTACTACAATTAATAAAAACAAGCCAAAACCTACTGTGGTAAAATTTAAGGATGTCAGATCTAAATATTAATGGATTGAGAAAGCAAAAGCACGTAGGAACCTTACAGCTAATATGATAAGTTTAGAATTCAGTGTTTGGGTGATTTACCTCTGACCTGCACTTTTTTGCACACCATGGGCTAAATGGCCAGGTCAGAAGGACCCTGAAGGCTCAGAGAAGGTTGGGGGAGAGGAACCACAGGAACAGCTGTTGGGAGACAGATGATAGCCTCCTGTCAAGGCCATCCAGTGTGTTCTTTAATGTGCGCAGGGTATGGCTCTCCTATACACAGGGCCTCAGCTCAATGTCCCATCCAACAGACGGCAGCCTTTCCAAGCCCATTGGTGTCCCCTACTGACCGTGGGCAGGGAGTTGTGTGTAGATAAATTCAATGCTGACCCATCTGGGACTCGAACCTCAGGGAATTAGGAAAGATTAAGATAAATTGTAATGAATACAATGAGTGGAGAACAACTGGATGAAATATTGGAAGTTTCAGAGGAAGATGGCAACACTATAATTATCCAAAATCAGTCTGAATTGTCAGACTTTATTTTCAATTTAAACTCTGATATTTGTATTGTGCATTGCAACATTAGGAGTGTAAACCAAAATTTAAATGAGTAAATTGTAAATTTAGATACTACATTGGATAATATTGATATATATTGTTAATGGAAACATGGGCTAAAAGAGAGAATATCAATAATTATCAGATAAATGGCTTTGAGCTCTTCCAATGTAGAGAACACAATAAATCTGGTGGGGTTTTAGCATACATAAAAATAGATAGGTTTCAAGTAAAACAAAGGGAACTTTTTATGCATAGTGCAGAAGTAATTTATTTGTTTAAAATAATCTATAACCTTCTATAACCTAAAATTTTCAATAGTTTTAACATATAGGATTCATGGTTTTTCCCTGTTATTTTCAATATGAAACTAAAATAAAATAAAAATCATTCCCAAAAGAAAATATTTGTAGGGGATATAAATATTGATATATTAAAAGATTCTAGAACAACAAATGATTACTTAAATATACTGTCAAATTATGGGTTCAAACAATACATACGTGCACCTATAACGGATATAAGGATAGTATTAGATGTTTGGATCATGTATTCTATAGAGATTTCATAAAAAAAAATGCAATAAACATAGCAGTATATCATAGTGTTATAACTGATCACTTTCCTGTTATAATCAAAGTTGCGCTGGAGGAGGATTCAAACATTTTAAGTAATAAAACACAAAGTGTAGTGGTAGGAAAAGAGAGAGATTTTCACAAATATGAAAACAATATTAAAATTTTCACATTTAGTGATGATTTAAATATTAGAAATTTTGATATTTGCTTTCAGAAATGCTTTGCAGACTTCAGTGAAAAAGAGAAATTTACAAAAGTAAAAAAGCATAAAAATTTAAATAAAACAGTAACTTTATGCTTTAACTTGGATAACAAATGCTTTACTGAATGTATAAATACTAAGGAAAAACTATATAATACAAAACTAATCCAGGACTATTATAATATGAGACAGATTGCAGATCATATTATCATCATCCTCATCCTCAAGCAGCCATGGGCTATGGAGGTCCAACCAGACCGTGCACTTTAATTCTCCAAGCAAGTCTGTCCTGAGCTACATTTGCTGCATCTGGCCACTGCACACCAATTCTAACAAGGTCCTGTTTGACATTGTCTACCCACTGCATCCTAGATCTCCCCCTCTTTCTGAGGCCTTTAGGCACACTGTTCATAACCCTATTCGCCAATCTATAATTATCCATACGGGCAATATGGCCAAACCAGCGAAGTCTCTCTCTGCACAATATGCTGCTTAAAGGAGGTTGCAGACTCCTTTGCCTAACCTCATCATTAGTTACAAACTTAAACCACCTAATGCCCAAGATACACCATAAGCATCTAGAATCAAAAGCATCTAGTTTCCTGTTATCTTGTTTACAAAGTGTCCAAGTTTCACTGCCATAACTAACCCTAGAAAGAACCAAACTATTATACAGCCTAATTTTAGTCTTTAGGTGTATACGCCTATTTATCCACACTCTCCATAGATTCTTAAAAGTCCCGGCAGCAATCCCTATTCATCTGTTAATCTCATGCCGCACATCACCAGTATCAGTTACATAGCTCCCAAGATAATTAAACTGTGACACCTGTTCAAGATTGCAACCATTCGGATTAACTGAATCACAGCCTGGCTGACCAATTTTCATTACTTTAGTTTTCTCTCTGTTTATAACCGAACTTACTCTTAGTACCAGTTTCATCAACAGCTCGAATGAAAGAGTTCATCTCATCAACACCATTTGCCAAAAGGGCTAAATCATCAGCATAATCTAAATCAGAAATTTTCATATCTCCAGTCCATTTAAGGCCAAAATATTTCCCTTGAAGTGAATTTCGCATAACATAATCAATAACCAAACTAAAGAGAAAAGGAGACAAAATGCACCCTGGTCAAACATCAGAACCAATTGCTACAAGCCTTACCAACTCTCACACATGACTCAGTGTTACTATAGAGAGCTTTCATTATGTTAACTAACTTGTCTGGTATACCATATGATCTCACAATGAAACACAAATTATGACGATCAACAGAGTCGAAAGCCTTTTTGCAATCAACAAAGCTAGCAACCAAAGGTTTCTGAAACTCTAAACATTTCTCAAGATTCTGCCTAAGTGAAAATATCTGATCCACACATCCCCTACCACTTTTGAATCCACATTGCTCATCATGCAATTACCCGTCAACAAGATTCTTAATTCTATTAAGCACAATCATGCAATGAACTTTACCTGGAACAGAGAGTAGGCTAATATCCCCATAGTTATCACAAGAACTGCGATCATCTTTTTTGAAAATAGGGATAATAATAGCTCTGGTAAAATCCTTAGAACCATGCCTTTATCATAAAAAATATTCAAAATTTCAGTCATCGAAGTAGTAACTGAAACATTCCCAGCTCTAAGCATTTCCATAGTAATTTCATCTACCCCTGGGGATTTATGAAGTTTAAGTTTAGAAATAGCCAAAATAACTTCAGATTGGGTTATAGGACCAACATTAAAGCCACCAATGGATCTATCATCATTACAAACAATGGGAGTAGAACTAATCACATTGTTTACAACATCACTGATGCTAGTCCTCACCTTCTATAACTTACCTTGTTTATCCTTCAATCCCTCTACACCTGTCCGTTTTCTACCACACAAAACATTAACTATCTGGTACAGCTCTCTGCTGTTGTGCTGTCTAACTGTTTCCCTGTCTTTGTCAGCCAAGACATCAAGCCAAAGATTCTTATCAGCAGCTTTCGCTCTCTGTAATGCTTGCTATTAGGACTAGTAGGGTATTGATTAAGGACATTGCTACAGTTCTTTCTTTCTGAAATAAACTCAAGTGCCTTATCACTCAAATAATTCTGCCTCTTCTGCTCCTTTTTTCCAAAAAGAGTACTGTTAGTTTCCAAAAAAAGACTGTTTAAAATGGTCCCATTCTTCCTCAACTTCAGTGGTAAGCAAACCATGACTGTCATAATGACTAAGTAACCTATCATGGTAAGCTTTAGCTATAACTGGGTCTTTCAGAGCTTCAGTATTAAAGGTAAATTTTTTAACCTTAGCACAACACTTCTTAAGTTTAAGTAGCAAGACACTTTTAACAAGGTAATGGTCAGATACAATTTCAGCTCCCCTAAATGTCCTGGCATTTCTAACATAACTAGCCCATTTGCTCTTAATTAATATACAATCAATCATATTCTTATGCAGTCCATCAAGTAAAACCCATGTGTACTTATGTATGTAGCAGTGTTTGCAATAAGTGTTAGTTATTCTGAAACCATGAGTTTACTTACCTGTAGGAGGCATTGCCATTGCAACTACCAAACCAAAAGGGCCTATTACCCCTCCCCACAGGTCAGAGTGAGTACCAACTTTGGCATTGAAGTCACATAGAACAAGGGTAATATCTTCTTTCTTGACAGAATTCAAAATATCCTGAAGTTGTCCGTAAAACCTATCCTTCTCATCCTCATCGGCATCCTCAGTGGGGGCATAGCAGCAGATAACATTCACGTCTTTAATGCTTGTCTGAAATTTTGCTATATGAAACTTTTCATTAATGCACTCATATCCTAGAAGAGCATCACTAGTGTGTCTGTTGAGAAGCAGACCCATGCCTTGGTGATGTTTATTGTCTTCCCTCCCTGAACAGAGAAATTTAAGATTATTTTTATGAATCTGACCTTTATCTGTCCATCTGGTCTCTTGCAAGCTACGAATATCTAAATTATAATGGTGGAATTTTGTGTGAGGACATCAAAAGAATAATCTATGTGTAGAGTCTTCACGTTCCTGCAGAGAGAAATTGATTTAATTAATACTATTCACAGTAGGATATATTCAATTTAATTTCCACGAATAATTACTGTACATAAAATTTAATCATGTTCACTAGCCACTAAGCACCAGTAGGGTGTCTCAAGTTACACAATATCTGCATACATAATCTCATGGACAGCGACAATCTCCAATAACTATTAAAATAGTATCTATTCTAGATCGCTACACCTCCAGAGGTCTATATACAGTTATTACGATGTTACTTACACACTACTACTAACTATGAATAATCTTTAACTCATTTAAAGCTCACTAGCTTAGCAATGCTTACGAAATGGAAGAGTGTTTTGACTTACAAAATCGCTGGTACAACTGCATCAGATGATCTTGTTCAACAGAACATGAGTAAATGTTCGTTTGCGTGAACAATGCGACCAGTCCAACTTTGTAATTTTCATCAGTATGGATGACATCAAACATTATACTTAACCAAATATCATGTTGTCATCACAATATATGTCCTGAATCCAATGGTAGGCCTTGTGCTGTTCGTGATTCTTCCATTATGTTGTTTACACAAGGATATCGTAATGTCCATTAATACTTAGATGTTAGATTTATGCTATAGTTTTAGTCACCTAATGTTGCACATACCGGTATACTCTGTTTATTACTCAAGTTCCTTCACTGGTTGGGTTTTTGGGTTGTTTTACCTCTGAGCGGCACTTTTTTGCACACCATGGGCTAAACAGCCAGGTCACATGGACCCCGAAGGCTCAGAGAAGGTTGGGGGAGGAGACCCACTGGAACAGCTGATGGGAGACAGATGATAGCCTCCCATCAAGGCCATCCAGTGTGTTCTTTAACGTGCACAGGGTATGGCTCTCCCGCACACGGGGCCACGGCTTAACGTCCCATCCGACGGACGGCGGCCTTTCCAAGCCCATCGGTGTCCCCTACTGACCGTGGGCAGGGCGGGGAATTTTGTGGAGATAAATCTCAACGCTGACCCAGCTGGGACTCGAACCTGGGAACTATAGATTATGAACCTGGGAACTACAGATTACGAGCCTGGCGCGCTACCGACTGAGCCATCCCCGCCCCTCCTTCACCGGCGTCGTGGCTGCCTTCCACATGTATAAATTCAAATCATCCAATACTGGCCAATGACAAATATTTAAAATAATCATTAAAACTCCCTAAAATCTATTGGCCAATATAAACTCAACCATTAAAAGTTTAACTGCTCAACATAATATTCCAAGAGCAACACATTTCCCACGCCTTTCTTCACGGCAGCATCTACAGGCTCTGGCATTGAATATATTCGTGTATTACCTTATATGCATCATCTCGCCTGTGCCACTATCTACATCGCCATGCGCAGTAGTCCCAATTACTTTTCTCTGCTTTAGCAGGAGTTTCCATGCAGCAGGTATAGGGGGGATATCCGTATTGCATATTACGTCATTGTTGTGATATATGAATAATTTCTCAGCATATGTTAGCTGGAATTTTGTACGGGGTGCCGCTAAAGCTTTATATTTAATTTTATGTACGTCAATATTATTTTCCAGCACAATTTGTGCCAGGGCCGTGTTTGGTTTTTTTTTTACAATGTCTGTCTCACGTTCGTTCATTCTTGTAGTGTATTGCCTGTGAGTCTTTCCAATACAAGTATTTTTTCCTTTCAATTTTACTGTTGGATCTGGAATTTCCACCTGGTAGACTCCCTCTGTGGGATATTTCCTTTCTCTATCGTTAATTATCAAGTCTTTAATTGTGTTAGTTGTTTTAACTGGTAAGGATAAATCATATTTATTTAGGATATTAAGCATAGTGTCTGTTATTTTCTTAATATATGAAAAGCTGTGTGCATATCCGATTGTTTTATGTGGCTGTCTCGGCATTATTTGCGTTTCTTTTAGTACTATATATTTAGAGTTATTTTGCCATCTGTTCAGAATTTTCCTAGGATATCCTGCCTCTACAGCAGTGTTTGTAATATATTCTATTTCCTTTTGAAATGTACTTTGCTCGGAACAATACCTGTGCGCCCTAATGTAATGCGGTAAGATGGATGCTTTTTTATGCTTGAATTGGTATGCAGAGTCATACGGGATATAATTGGGTATGTCGGTTTTCTTTCCGTATACTGTCGTTTCACATCTGTTTTTCTTTTGTGCTATTAAAATGTCCAAATATGGAAGTTGATTGTTTTCTTCTGCTTAATTATACTGCGCATGCGATGTAGATAGTGGCACAGGCGAGATGATGCATATAAGGTAATACACAAATACACTCAATGCCAGAGCCTGAAGATGCCACCGTGAAGTAAGGCATGGGAAATGCGTTGCTCTTGGAATATCATGTTGAGCAGTTAAACTTTTAATGGTTGAGTTTGTGTTGACCAATAGATTTTAGGGAGTTTTAATGATTCTTTTTAATATTTGTCATTGGCCAGTATTGGATGATTTGAATTTATACATGTGGAAGGCAGCCACAATGCCAGTGAAGGAACTTGAGTAATAGACAGAGTATACCTGTATGTGCAATATTAGGCGACTAAAACTATAGCAAAAATCTAACATCTAAGTATTAATGGACATTATGATATCCTTGTGGAAACAACATAATGGAAGAATCACGAACAGCACAAGGCCTACCATTTGGATTCAGGACATATATTGTGATGACAACATGATATTTGGTTAAGTATAATGTTTGCTGTGTCATCCATACTGATGAAAATTACAAAGTTGGACTGGTCGCATTGTTCATGCAAACGAACATTTACTCATGTTCTGTTGAACAAGATCATCTGATGCAGTTGTACCAGCGATTTTGTAAGTCAAAACACTCTTCTATTTCGTTAGCATTGCTAAGCTAGTGAGCTTTAAATGAGTTTAAAGATTATTCATAGTTAGTAGTAGTGTGTAAGTAACATCGTAATAACTGTATATAGACCTCTGGAGGTGTAGCGATCTAGAATAGATACTATTTTAATAGTTATTGGAGATTGTCGCAGTCCATGAGATTATATATGCAGATATTGTCTAACTTAAGACACCCTACTGGTGCTTAGTGGCTAGTGAACAAGATTAAATTTTATGAACAGTAATTATTCGTGGAAATTAAATTGAGAAATTGATTAGTAGGATTTTTAAAGAAACTAGGTTTATTGAGATAGGTAGGGGCCAACAACATCAAACAGCCCCCTGATTGCAAGCATGGTTCCTCCTCCGCTAAAGGCTGAAGTCACCAATGCTGGTAGGAACTTCAGGCACCACCTTTTCAAGTGGACTTTTTCAAGAGCCATATGGCCTGCCTGAGACACACCTATGCCAGTTTAGGACTGACGATGCCCAACTACCTGTGATGGCCTCAGATCAGGATTATCCACCAGCTTATATAAGGTATCCCATGCCTCTGTTCACTTAGGCTGGCAACCCAGAAGCAAACAGAAAACACAGTTGCAGATTCTCCCTCAATAGAGGCCCACCAGTGCAGCAAGTCCAGGATCCATAACCAAGCTCAAATCCATAAACAAATTCAGTAGTAGGTATAAATATATTATGAAAAAGAATATTCAAAAAAGATACATATTATAAATTAAACTAAATTAATGTGGAAAAGACCTAAGAAAACAGTGGGAACTAGTAAATAGAATAACGGGGGGGGGGGGGGGGGGGGAGAATCATTTATAGCACACTCTGAAAAGATATATAAGCTGGCCAATGACATGAATTCATATTTTATTAATGTATGTGCATATACTTATGAAGAAACTGGAAATTGCATACTAAATAGCAATGGATATGATACAAATGAAATGGAGGTAAATAATATTATAAACAAATTAGAAAATAATATAAAATCTGGATTTAATAATCTATCTGTAAAAATATTAAAAATTACAAACAAGTATCATTTGGGTTATTTAGCAAAGTTGATAAATTTTTTATTACAAAATGGTGTATTTTATGATTATTTAAAAATTGCTATAGTATTACCCATTTTTAGAACTGGAAATAAAGATTTAATTGCAAATTACAGGCCAATTTCTATTTTACCAGTATTAAAAAGGGTATTAGAAAAAAATTATGAAAGTTAGATTTATTGAGTTTTAGAGTATATTCCACTTTTTTTTGTAATACTCAATTTGGTTTTAGAGAAAATAAAAATATTGAAAAAGCAATACTTAACGTTACTAATAAAATATATAGAAGTATTAATGAAAACAAAAAGGCAGTTGCAGTATTTTTAGATATTAGCAAAGCATTTGATTCAGTGGATCACAAAATTTTATTACATAGGTATATAACAGTGGAATAAGAAGTATTGCATATCAATGATTTAAATTACTATCTATCAAACAGAAAACAAGCAGTTTGTATTTGCACTCAATTCAGTAACTATCCAAATATTAAGAAGGGAGTCCCTTGGGGTTATGTACTGGGACCAATTTTATTCTTAATATTTATGAATGATATCTGTTCTCTTGATCTATATGGATCACTAACATGTTTTGCAAACAACTTAAATAAGCTAAAAGATAAAACTGAGTTTGAATTTAATAAAATAAGCAATTAGTTTACTAGAAATAAATTATGTTTAAATGTTCAAAAAACTAAATATACAGGTGTCCCTCACTTTACACGTTTTTGCTATAACATGATTTTAAAAAGTGAGCTTTACCACTCACGACATGACATAGTTAAAATGGCAAAATTTGTTGGATTTGAGGATGTAGATGAGACAAATGTGGATGAACTGCTCGAGTCCCACACATCAGAGCTCACTAATAAAGAACTTTTGGAAATGGAAAACAACATGAATGATGAAAGTCGGGACCCCCTTTATTGCTTCGCCCATCAAACAGCTTTTAACAAAACAAATGACTGAATTTTTTAAACACATTGACAGTGCCATCAGAATAATTGAAGAAAATGACCCTAATGAGACTAGAAGCACCAAAGTTGAGAGAAATTCAGAATTCTTTGGCATGCTACAAAGAACTTTATAGAGAGAAGATGAATGCTGCCTGTCAGCTGAGTCTAAACTGTTCCATTAAAAAAGTTGAAGATCATCAGCCTATCATCCCAGAGACTTCAAGAGAGCAACAGAGTGATGATCCAGACTCACCAGACCCAGTCCATTCATCATCCAATTGAAGACTGTCAGAAGTATGTAGTGTTTAGGTGCTTATGACATTGTATTAATTAAATTCATTCATTCATCCAGCCAGCAATTCATTCATTAAAATGTGTGTTTTGTATATAAGTTTAAATAATTCATTCATTAAAATGTGGCGTTTGTATATAAGTTTAAATAATTCATTCATTAAAATTTCTTTTGCTCATGTGTAAAGTTTTCATTTTTTTTATCTTTCTGCAGAAACCCCTATCTCTCTCACCCATGCTACATTCAACTCACTTTACGTGATTATTTCATAGAATCAATTAATCGCTTAAAGCGAGAGACACCTGTATAGTTTTTGAGCTGCATGAAGGTAACACTGATTTATAATCAAGTATCATAAATTGCATTGTAACTTAACACAAGTTTGTAAATGTACTATAATAATAGAGAGTAAAAAATTATAAATATTTAGGTGAATTATAGAAAGTAACTTAAAGTGGAAGATGCATGCTCAGACACTTACAAATAGATTGAGATACACTTTATATAAATTTTATCATTTAAAATATTGTTACAAGTTCTTTTCTTCACTCTTTATATTTATCTTGGGTTTATTTAAGTATACAATATGGAATTTGTTGTTGGGGGGGGGGAGATTCTGAGACAAACATAATTAATCTAAACAATATTTATAAGAAAATATATAAGCTAATATTCCATGTGAAAAGTTACAAAGATATTAAATCCTCGAAATTAATTCACTTTCCTAATATGAGACAAATTTATGTTTTTAAAATTCTCCTGTTTGTGTGTGAAAACAGAGATTGCCTAGATAGTGTTAAACATCCCTACAACATGAGAAGAAGCAATCAACATATAGTGCCTTTACCTCATAAAAATATTTTGAAAAAACATCTAATTTTTCTTGCACCAAAGATTTATAATATTTAAGAAAATAGCATAAAAATGACACTAATTTGCAAAGTTTTAAGCAGAAAATTAGAGAATTTTTTTAATTAAACATTGAAAAATTTCTGAGATTCAATTAGCTTGGAATTCTATAATTTATAGAACTTAGCATATTATATTTTGATTTTAAAATAGTGCTAGCCAATTATCTGTTGCTACTGTTGTTCAATTATGCAAGTCTTTTGAACTTGGATGGGCTGTAAAACTCCTTCGCTCAAAATAAGTATGATCAAAATTCTAGTTCTTTCTTTTATCAGTTTTTTTTTATTGTATTTGTACTATATAAGAATTTTGCATTTGTATTGCATTGTGATGCATTGATGTATTAAAGTATTATTTCCATTATTTAAAATGTTTTAAAGATCAATGCCAATTGCCAAATAAATAAATATCCCCTCAAGCAGCTGCTGCCACAGAGATCTGACAGGAGCTTGTCAGTTTATACACCATAAAGAAGGTCTGCGAGGATGGCAGGACCTCAGCAGAAAGACAACACAAACATCCATGCCTTACCCGGGGATCGAACCCAGGTCCCTTTGATAGCGTGCTAACCACTCAGCCACAGGATGTCTTAATTTCCTAATGTGTTGCACATTATTTGTTTCACTAAAAATTAATATCAAATTTACCCGAATAAGGGACACTTTAGTTTGCTCTAATATTTTTGTGACAAAAGCATTGTACCATTCAGATATGCAAGAAATTGATGTTAAACAAAACTACATTATAGAAAACGAGTTTCATTTATAGAATTCAATGTATTGCTCAACATACAAATTATGTAACCTTAACAAATTCGACATTCATTGCAATATTGATGCATATACATATCTGGAGGAATGACTGCAGATGATACTGAAGTAACATTCTGTGTTGATAACCTTAATGAATTGATTAAGATTACTGATTATGTGTTAACTGTTATTGGAGATTGGTTCAAATTGAATGAGTAAACTATAAATATTTCAAAGAAAAAATATATCTTACATTGTTTAAAAAACAAAGAGAATAGTTCTCTTAATATTAAAATTCATGACCTTAGTTGTTATAAAATGATTGACTATAATTTCTATGCGTCTATAAGACAAGGGCAATAACACACTAAATCTAGAAGTTTATAATCGTCCATCTTGCCAACCAAGGAGCCAAAGCACCTGATAACAAATGCTCACTATATTCTATCACCCAGCTGTTCTAGTTATGTCATTCATCAGCAGCCATTTGATTGCCTCTAGCTTGCGGTCGCTTGCATACTGGATGGCGAGAATAGAAAAAGAATTTGTTCCAGCTGTGGTCATGCGGTGGGTTGCGAAGCGGATATGAGACTTGACTACCAACTCCAGAAGATGTGGTCTTTGAAAACTCGTCCAGTTACTGCATTTGCAGCATGGTAGCAGTAGCAGCAAATGGGAAGGCACCCTTAGGAGAGAGATGATAGTCTCCTGTCAAGGCATCTCACATGTTCTTTAACATGTACAGGAGTATAGCTCTCCTGAACACTAAGTCATAGCCTGACATATCATTTGAAAGGCTGTGAACATTCGAAACTCATCAGTTTATGTTTCAAAATTCAATGAGGGCACAATGAGGGCTTGAGTCTGAACTCAGATTATGATACTGCTCCATTATCGAGTGAATTAAGAATATGATATACATAAAACCAACTAAGCTACAACCTCCTTGGATGACGCCCCAGTCAGGGGTCGAAAATTAGGATACTTACTCACAAGTAAGTGATTTCCATCAGAATTGTCTTAAGTTCTAATGGATATTAATTTATCTTAATGTAACACCTTTTAAAAAACTTAATACCTCTATCCTTTTCACCAAAAGAAATTTTTTTAAGATATGAATTAATCTACATACTTGAAACATTTTACTAATAGACTTTGAGGGATACATTAATCAATCGAAATGTGTAGAAATTACTAAATTAAAAAAAAAAGACTCCATTTCAATGACATTTTTAGTTCTTGTGATACATACATATAAACGTGAGGCTTGTTTTGGTTTGCTGATAAACATACCAGAGATAGAGAAGCTTTGGCAAAATAAGGGTGTTGTTATGTCCCTCCCCTTCACATTGTTGTACTCAATTTTGTTTTGAATATGCATAATATATACACAGTTTCATAAAATATAAGTTTTCCTATCATCATATTTGGGTCTTAATACCATCAAATTAACATTTATTGGTAGATTATGAATATATCTGCTTGTTTTTATGAACTGCTACTTGAAAATACATAACTATGCTCTATAATGGAGGCTTTTCACTAATATGGATCACTAATCTTTCCTCTTTTAGTTTAAAATAATAATGTTTTACTGTATATACTTATCTAACATCTATCTTATCAAGATATTAAGTGAGTCCATTAATTCTTCAATTAATGATAATTCAATGGAACAAAAGCTGGCAATTTATTCCATGGGCTGTGAAGAATATTTGTTATTGCAAAAACTGTCTCATTAAAAACTAATCATTTCGATTAATGTTCATCAAACTTCTTGAAGGTGCCTGATGTAGCTAGGATTACTACAAGCATTGCTGAATTTAGCCTGCTGAATTGTAGAGACAAGGTTTGTGATGCCCCACCGTTCACTTTTGCTTTACCTTAACCAGTTTTGTTTAATTTACGTTATATTTATCATTTTGGGGATTTTTACTTTTCCTTTTTGGCATCGCAGCACTCGTTTCCAAGTTTCTAGGAGTTGCGCATGCGCCACAACTCCGATCTTCCGACTGTACCGTTAAAGCGCGTGCCAAGGACACGCCCCCTCTTGCGTCATAGCTTTTGCGTCGTTTGTCATAGTATGTTAATGTCTTTCCCGGCATGCGCCGGCCTCATGTCAAAAAACCGGTGACCTACGAGTCACTTAAGCAGTAGCATAAGCAGCAGCAGTAGCTAAGCACAAGTGAGTGCACGAGCACAAGGTGCGTAGCACCAAGCACAGTGCGTGTAGCACAGGAGCTGGAGTTATGTTTTCTTCATTGATGTCTTGGTGAGTTGAATTATTTTGGAAATAAATTTGTTTTGTTATATTTAAAACATTTTGAGTCTGTACAGTTTTTTTCTCTTGAGCAACGCGAATTAAGGATTTTTTTTTTTATATTTCATATTACTTGACAATCATTTTGATTCTTACTCATGAACGCTCGCTGGTATTTGAACCCTAAATCAAATTATTATCAACTTATTCTACTCTTGGCAATTTGTTAATTATTGCCTGGCGCCCGTCTAAGCTATCCGGAGCATAAAAACTTCAAGTATTTTGCATTTGTTTGGAGTGTTACAGGTTGTTAATAAATTTGAATCGGACCACTGCCTTTAGTTGTGTTGTTTTATCTCTGAGCGGCACTTTTTTTGCACACAATAGGATAAATGGCCAGGTCACAAAGACCTCAGAAAGAAAAAGAGAAAGGGCTCAGAGAAGATTGAAGGAGGGAATACATTAGACAGCTGTGAGGAGACACTTGGTTGCCTCCTGCATAGTTATCCAGCTTCTTCGTTCTTTAACATGTACAGGGTTTGGCTCTCCCACACAAGGGGTCATGGTATAATATCCCCTCCGATGGATGGCAGCCTTTCCAAGCCCATCGGTATCCCCTACAGGGCAGAGCAGTGAATTTTGCAGAGATAAATATCAACACTGGCCCAGCCTCACTGCCTATAGTTCTTTTTCAAATATTTTCATGCTTATTTACATAACTTACAAGTTTCAAATTTTCCCAATTTTCATATGCTCCTCTTACACTTTCAAAATGTTTCAATGCATTAAAATACATGCATAAGAATGTAGTGCAATACAACTTAAACTTAGCGAATGATACATTGGCTCTAATCTTGATGTGAGTGAAATGAGTCACAAGATATAATTTCGTATTACTCTGAGTATAGCCTTGACAAATTGAAATATTCTTAAGTTACTACACTTTGTCTACAAAAAAAAATTGTTTTAATACAACCAAACTTGGTTGTAATGAACATGGAAATACTGAGATCACAGCTGTAATGAGCAAAAAGTCATAATGAATATAATTTATGTATTCCCATACAATTGCTCACTTTTATAACAAGCATACTGCATGGATATACTGTACAAATTTTGGTAACTAGGGAAATATGCAAACATTCTTAATTGCTAGAGTAGTTGGAAATAGTATCCTTCTTGGAGTAGACAACAATGAAATAGGTGACTTAGCTTTTTGACCACCCACATCGGATTATGGGCTGGTTTATGACCTAAGTTTGTCTTTAGGGACTGTCCTTACTCTACCTACCTCTCCAGTGTCTAGCCTCCGGCCCTGCTCTTCCACTTTACCCAAACACCGCTGACTGTAAAGTCTGTTAGAAATGAATGCTTCTGTTGGAAACATGTCCAAAAAGAAAGTGTATCTCAATTCTATTCGTGAAAAAATCGAAATTATTCATGAGTTTGAATGTGGTGTGAAAAATGTTGAAGTGTGTAAAAAGTTTTCTTTGTCCTTTTTCAACGGTATCGACATTGTGAAAGAACAAAGATGTTTACATATTGGCACTGGAAAACAACATAACCGAAACAAAAAATTCTTGAAAGTGAGAGTTTACAAACGTCAATGAAGCACTGCTTCAACGGTTCACTAAAAAATTTCATTCACTACAAAAATTATGGACAAATAAATTGTGTTCAACATTAACAGTATTATTTTTTATACAAGCAGATTAATACAAATAATATGTAGGTATGCAATTATATTATTTTTTCTCTCTCTAATATTTCTTTTGCTTTTTGAATCTATCTTTTTATCAGGATATTGAGAATTAAAAAAATAGGAGGTAGTTTAACTCATCACTGACATAGTGAGTAATGGTTACAACAAGGAAATTTTGTCAGTCCCCTGGTGCTCTTTATAACCAAGTTTGACTGTATTTTGCATGTTTCCTATTATACCTATAGTAGTAATAAATTTATTTCAAGTTATTACCATAATCATGAGGACAGTAAAATGTAGTAATAAAGTTATAAATCACTTCAGCAAATGAGCTTAGACTTTATCTGAATGACAAAGGTACCATTACATTTGCAAGCACAGCCCTACTAATTAAAAATTTGCTTATAATTTGGAATGAGTGAATGCCGGACATAGAGCAACTAATAATAAAAGAGGATTATTCTTCATTTTTTAAAAAAATAATTACACTTGCCTGTAATGAACCTTTGATCTTACTTGCATTTTCAACAACACTGTCAATAACAGTGGCAACCAATTACAAAGAGATCAGTTGTAATGCTCCAAAGAAATGAAATACTTTTAAAGTTTGGACCCTTTGTCTGATCCAATTATTTTTATGCTCTGGATAGCTGAGTCGGGTGCCAGGCAATAATTGACAAATTGCCAAAAAATAAAGTTTAATTAGGGTTTGAAATACCCGCAAGCATTAATGAGTAAGATTTCAAAAATATTAAATGATTGTCAAAATTTAAATACTAGTTCTAATCAAAACAATTAACATTGCTCAAGAGAAAAAAATTAGTAAAGATTCAAAAGGTTTAAACACATGAAAAGAAAAAAAATATTCGCTTTGCATTGAAAACTATTTCTTCTTTACTGGGAGGATAATTATATGGTTTGCTATAAACAGGTCTACTATTGCCTGTGTCGATATGATGCTCCAAAATCTGACATCTGCCAGGCTTGTTGTTAAAAAGTTCGTAATTAGCATTGAGCAGAGCTTCTAACTTAAATCTCTCGCTATTATCCAAATGAGCGCTGTCAGCATGTTTTCTAATATATGATTTTATCTGATCGATATCAAGTTTTTCTTTCATTGTTGCTTTCAGTGAAATAGCATTATTGGCAAAATCTGCGATTCCTATTTTCAAAAATATTAAATGATTATCAAAATTTAAATACTAGTTCTAATCAAAACAATTAACGTTGCTCAAGAGAAAAAAATTAGTCAAGATTCAAAAGGTTTATATAACAAACAATTTATTTCCAAAAAGCACTTCAATAAAGAAGATACTACAACATTTATTACTACAAACATCTTTAACAAACTCCAAACTAAAACTGATCTCTAAACTGTGCTGTGGTCTACTACTCTCTCTACTCTACTATCTTCTGTGCTACTGTGACAACATGTCACCAGGTTATAACAAGAGGTACAAAGCCCGCACGTGTCATGTTGCACGCCCAGAAAGACATTTGCATAAATTGACAAGTGGCGCAAGCTATGACGTGAGTGGGCATGTCTTTGTGCACGCACTTTAGCGGGTGACAATCAAAACTTCAGAGTTGCGCATGCGCAACTCCTAACTCTTGGAAACGAGCGCTGTGATGCCAAAAAGGAAATAAAAATCCCCAAAATGATAAATATAGTGTAGGAGTAGCACAAGTTGTAGCACAAGTGAGTGCACGAGCACAAGGTGCGTAGCACCAAGCACAGTGCGTGTAGCACAGGAGTTATGTTTTCTTCATTGATGTCTTGGTGAGTTGAATTATTTTGGAAATAAATCTGTTTTGTTATATTTAAAACATTTTGAGTCTGTACAGTTTTTTCTCTTGAGCAACGCGAATTAAGGATTTTTGAATTATAAAGTTTACTTGACAATCATTTTGATTCTTACTCATTAATGCTCGCTGGTATTTGAACCCTAAATCAACTTATTATCAACTTATTCTACTTTTGGCAATTTGTTAATTATTGCCTGGCGCCCATCTAAGCTATCCGGAGCATAAAAACTTCAAGTATTTTGCATTTGTTTGGAGCGTTACAGAGTACAATAAAAGAAGTGGCGCCCGAACAGGGACTCGCCAGTATTTAAAGATAGTATATATATTTGTGGATAAATTTTGTATGATTGTCAAAGATAGTAATTTTTTGAGCTCAGTAGTTGTATGTACTAGTTGTAGATTTAACGGTAGCTTAAGCCGAGAATTTTTGTTGAGCAAGTAGCTTAACATTTTTTTTGTGTATTATTCAAAGGTACTGAAGTTTCAGCGTAGATATTGCTGAATATTTAAGATATTTGTTGTATGTAATGATTAGAAGTGTCCGGGCACACATGTACGTAGGCACGATAAGAAAATTTTTTTTTTGATAAGCAAATTTATATTTTTGTAAGCTTAGTTATAGCTTTAGTATTGTTGTATAGCAGTACCTTTGAGCGCTGCTCAAGATTAAAAAAGGTTTTCAAAATTTCCAAAATTCAAAATTTCGGCAGACCGCTAAACATGTCTGCTAACAAAATGGCCGATTCCGCCATAATGACTCCCAACATAGAAAGAGTAAAGGGTAGATTGCAAGATGTAATGATGGAAGCAGAAGTGCTAATGAATCTGCTTGATGATAATCGGGAGAAAAGGGGAACGACAACAACCCCTAAATTTGCTGACAATGCTACGTCAGTTCACCAACGAAGAAACTTTGAA
The DNA here is from genome assembly GCA_038380435.1 of Ryuthela nishihirai. Lineage (NCBI taxonomy): Eukaryota > Metazoa > Arthropoda > Arachnida > Araneae > Heptathelidae > Ryuthela > Ryuthela nishihirai. The sequence continues at coordinate 81,859,414 of JAWZYU010000011.1, read as the reverse complement.
CGTAAGGTTCCATTTTCTGTTCCGCCAGAAGCAAGTGATAAAACAGAGTATTTTCAACCGCCACAACGACGATTTGCCAACCCATCCATTAACTATAGTCCTTATGTTAATTGGCCTTTACCTGAGATAAGGTTCGATGGTTCGAAACGTCTGTCATCGTGGACATTTCTCAAGTCCATGGAGGAGCACTTCCGTTTACATGAAGTGCCAAGCAACAAAAAAGTTGTTTTAGCAGTATCTTGCCTAATTGGATGTGCAAGCAATGGTGGAATAACGTAGGATGTCGTCATGGCATAGAACTTTGGGAAGAATTTAAAAACGAAATCATGGACATATATCCGGCTTATAATGATTTTACAGAACTAGCTACAGAGTTGTTTTCACGAAGACAATGGGAAAGAGATGACATAGAAAAATTTATATGGGGTACAGTAGAGTTATACCAGCTGTACGATGCTGATGCCGCTGAAATTGATATTGTAAATTGCATTTTGTCTCAATTGCTTTTGCCCATTAGAGAATTCCTAGAAGTACGAAACATAAATTCAGTTGCAGAGTTAGTCAAATTGGCTCGGCAATACACTGCAAGAAGAGAACCTGCAGCAAATACACATAACCAACAATGGATGCCATTCCCGCCAAAGCAGCGATATCAGGTTGAGTCGCGTAGAATGACTCCCGCACGACCGGAATTTACACGGTCCCGACAATTTGCGGCGAACGCGCCTAGAACTATGGAATATGAACTTAGTAGAGACTTTTTGCCAGTCAAGCTTCGAACCATAACACTAGACCTAAAACTTTGGTTAAACAAAAGAGAAAAACTATCACTTGTAATTTTTGTGGCCGACTAGGACATACTGAGAAATACTGCTATCAAAGGAATGAAAATTCGGGAAACTTTCATCAGGATCTTTGAAGCGAGAGGCCAAAGTTCCTCAAGAAAAGCCCTCTCATGAGTTAAGTCTTGCTACTGTGGGTATACATAATGTCTTACATTTACCTTTTGTGAAGCTTTATCACGATAAGACAGAATTCATAGCTCGCATTGATACAGGAGCTGATCTTACATGTCTACATAAGAAAGTATGGGATAAAATTCAGAAAAATTGTAAACTGAATTTGCAGCCGTGGTCCGGTGGACCTTTGAACTTAGCTTGTGCTTCCAAGCAGTGTTTTCCGCAAGAAACTGTTGAGTTACCTATCACTTTAAATAATGTGGAGATAAGACTTGAATTCTTAGTAATAAGTGAATTATTATATGACTCTTTAATAGGAATAGATGCGATACGGAAACACTTGATTGAATTTGATTTTGCCAACAATACTATTTCATTAAAAGCAACAATGAAAGAAAAACTTGATATCGATCAGATAAAATCAGACATTAGAAAACATGCTGACAACGCTCATTTGGGAAATAGCGAGATAGTTAAGTTAGAAACTCTGCTCAATGCTAATTACGAACTTTTTAACAACAAGCCCGGTAGATGTCAGATTTTAGAACATCATATCGACACCGGCAATAATAGACCTGTTTACAGCAAACCATATAATTATCCTCCCAGTAAAGAAGAGATAATTTCAACACAAATTAAAGAAATGTTAGAGGATGGGATAATAGAGCCAAGTTTTATCCCTTGGGCTTCACTGGTCGTGCTCGTTAAAAAGAAAACTGGTGATTTGAGATTTTGCGTAGACTATCGAAAATTAAATGCTGTTACAGTCCTCGACAGATATCCACTACCTATTATTCAGAATCTACTAACACAACTGGCTGGCAAGAAATTTATTAGCGCACTAGATTTGTCTTCAGGATTTTGGCAGGTGTCCGTATATCCACCAGATCGACCCAAAACAGCATTCCTCACAAAAGATGGATTATTCCAATTTCGTTGCTTACCATTTGGCTTATCAGGAGCACCCGCCATGTTTCAATGTCTTATGTCCGTAGTTCTGGGTGACCTAAAAGGAAAAATTTGTGAAGTATACTTAGACGACATAGTCATTTTTTCTACTGATTTTTCAGAGCATCTACATGATTTGAATTTGGTATTTGCAAGGTTAAGAGAGGCCGGACTCACCATAAAGTTGTCCAAATGCACATTTCTCCGAGAGGACATTCAATACCTCGGTTTCAATGTTAATAAAGATGGAGTAAGAACATTACCTAATAAGGTCGAAGCCATAGAACGATTTCCCACACCGCACAATTCGAAACAACTTAGTAGATTTTTAGGAATGTGTGGATGGTACCGACAATTTGTACCCAATTTTGCTAATTTGGCCGAACCTTTGTGTGAATTATGTCGAAAGCGGTTTCACTGGACACCTGTTTGCGATACAGCATTTCAGATATTAAAAGATGCATTGTGTCATGCTCCCGTGTTGGCCTTGCCACAGTTAGGCAAACCTTTTTACATCTACACTGATGCTTCCGATGTCGGTCTCGGCGCCGTACTGAGCCAAGTACAGAATGACAATTGTGAACACGTTATCATGTATGCCAGTCGCAGTTTGAGTCATACTGAAAGAAACTATACAGTGACTGAAAAAAAATGTCTAAGCATAATATGGGCTCTAGAAAATTTTAAAGTACAATTAGACACATCCGACATAACTATTTTTACTGACCATGCTGCTTTACAATGGTTACAGACATCTACCAATCTAACAGGTCGTCTAATGCGCTGGGCATTACGCCTACAAGAATTTAATTTCAAGGTCGAGCATCGAAAGGGAAGTGCACATCAGCTACCAGATGCATTATCCCGTGCTCCCGTGTGGCCGGCAGAAGTTACCAGAGCTCGTGTGGCCGGCAGAAGCTAAGAGGCCAGAGCTCGAAGATAAGCCTTTTGCTCCCTCACTCGCCACAATAGTTCCCATCGAATACAAGGAACATTTAATTACTGAACAACAAAGAGATTTAGAATATGGAAACGTATATCATTATTTGAAAACTGATGAATTACCTCTAGATCCTAGTATAGCTTCAAGTATTGTTGGAAGAGCAAGACATATCAGATTAATTAACGATATTTTGTACTACTGCAGACGACAGAGTCAAACAGGCAGTTATCGCCCATTTATTCCCAAGAATTTAAGAGAGTACGTACTCCGAGAATTACATGATGTACCTTCAGCTGGACATTTAGGTACGCGGAAAACCTATCAGAAAGTGGCCAAAAGATCATATTGGCCAGCTTTGAAAAAAGACGTAAAAACCTATGTAGAAACATGCCTAATTTGTCAAACCACGAAATTCGATCAAAACCGTCCTTGTGGTCTTATGAAAAGCACGATCTCCAATGAACCCATGGAATTAGTTGGCATGGATTTAATGGGCCCGTATCCACAAACACAAGCGGGATCCCAATATATTCTGGTCTTAGTAGATTATTTTTCGAAATGGGTTGAAATATTTCCTGTTAGAAATGCAACAGCAACAATCGTAGCAAAGAAATTTGTAAATGAATTTATATGCAGATACGGGGTACCCAAGAGTATAGTTTCGGACAATGGGCCCCAATTCATTTCCAATGTGCTTGCTGAAGTATGTGAAACGTTCCAAATAAAACACATATGTACAACTCCATATCATCCACAATCAAATTTGACAGAAAGAATTAATCGAAATATTGGCAGAATGATAGCTGCTTACGTTGAAAATAGACATAGTACATGGGATAAATATTTGCAACAGTTTTCCTTTGCTTTACGCACTTCATTACATGAAACCACCAAATTCACGCCTTCACGGATATTTCTTGGAAGAGAACTAACATTACCCTGGGACAGACTCATTGGTCAACCCGCATCTCCACAATCCATTGAGTTTAGAACGGAACAGCATATTCGAGCCATTTCAAAGGCACAAGATAATTCCCTATGAGCACAACAAAAGCAACGAGAGGATTATAATAAAAGACGACGACATATGGAATTTAAAGTAGGTGATAAGGTCTTGATTAAAACACATCATAAGAGTGATAAAGAAAGAGGATTCATCAAGAAATTTGCACCATTATATGCTGGACCATATGTTATAAGGAAGAAACTTTCTCCACGTCTGTATGAATTGACCAATATGACCACTAATGCCTCAGTAGGATACTTTAATGTTGTGAATATAAAGTTATATAAAGTTTCTATAGAATTTTCTAGATCAGAAGTAGATGCTCCACAACAAACCCAGGAGAAAGATGGCTCTGATGATGATGAACCTTTACCAAGCAGAATAGGAAAAAACAGATTAGATTATCACCTACTGCACACAACAGGACAAAGACTGACCAAGCCAGATTTGGCTGTTCCATCGACGTCAAGAGCGTGACGAAAGGCCGACGAAACGCAAATCCTGCAGAGCGACAACCGGCAGCAAAGCAGCGAACATCGGGAAGATGACGTCACAAGAGAGATCTACAGCGACGACTTGACTTGAACGAGATCTTCAGTAACAACTTTACGTGAAGCCACCCAACGACGACGGAAGGATGTTATCGGAAACGGACTAGATGATTTATCGCCACGGAGTGCCAACAATGAAATTTAAGTATATTTATCTTTCACTTGGCACTTGATTGAGTTATAAAATGTTCTCTGTTTTTTTTTTCTGGAATAGATGAAGACGAAGAAGAAGCCTTGTGAATTATATAGTTAGCGATGTTTAATTTCTTGTTGAAACTTTAGAGTTCGATAATTATTTTTGAAAAGTGAATTTATTGTAGTTCGAGTTTATACTCTGTGAATAGATTTTTTTTTTTTGCATTCTTGTTCATCGAGGTTCTAGTTATTTACGTGAGTTAAAATGCATTTTTGTAGATTTTTTCGTTTCAGCTGACTGATAGCTGAAAATTTTGTAAGTCGATATTGGAAAGTTTAGAAATTGTAAAATGTTTCTGGATATGAATGAGAAGAGTGAAAGAGAATTAGTAATTTAATATTTTTTATGTTTAAGAATTTGTATTGTAAAATAACGTGCATTCCAAAGTGAATTTATGTAAAAAAAAAAAAGGAGATTCATGTAAAAGTTATTGGATGAAATGTTATCATCGTATATTATAAATTATTTACACTCTTTTTTCTTTATTCTTAGATACGATTTATGTATATGTGTTTAAATCTGTTCAGTGTCATCAGTGATATTTATGTGTCAATGATACGTAATTTTTGGGATGACATTGGCAGTATTTATTGGTATATATAGATGATGACCATGATGATGACTGCAGAATTTTGTTTTTTTTGTGTACCTTATTGGAGCTGTCCCCAAATGGCCTAGTCCGATAACCGAGTTGTTACCAGCATAACTCCTTTGGGAGGGGGACGTTGGCTCTGAAGGGGGAGGTAATTAATGTTTTTTTATTTCAGCTAGATCGCGATTTCTGTGAATAGAAGAAGAATTAGCGGATGATTACATTCCCGCTTGTTTGTAAATTTTGAATTTTCTTAGATTTGCATATTTGAATGTAATTAGGAGGAGATAGCGGTGTTTGAATACCCGTTTTTTTATGTGATTTAGGTGAAGATTTAGCTGTCACATACTTTTTTGTGGTTAGGGGAAAAGCGGAAGTTATCACCCCGCTAACAACAATTGTAATGAGTTTTTTCCTCTTTTCATATATTTAACAATTAGAATCTAAGGAAAATTAGGAGTTCATTAACCTGTTATTTTCTGTACAGTTCAAGATATGCCAATTTCGAGTTTGTATCAGAATGTGATACTAGTTAGACCGATGATGCTAGTATACAGTTAACTGTCACAGCCACTGGTATGGAAGTACACTAGGTTAGCTGTTAATTACATATTTTTGTCAGGAGGAAAAGGGAGGAGGTACCTTTGGTTGTGCTGGAAAATTGTGTCAAAGTGAGAATAGTTCGTCATATCAAAATTTGCGCTAGCATACTTTTACTTATTTATGTTCAGCCATGTGTAAATGACGTAAGATGTGTCCTTTATTCAAAATTGCTCGTCAAAATTTGTTAGGTCAAATCTTTTGACTCCCTTTGGAAGGGGGAGTTGTGATGCCCCACCGTTCACTTTTGCTTTACCTTAACCAGTTTTGTTTAATTTACATTATATTTATCATTTTGGGGATTTTTTATTTCCTTTTTGGCATCACAGCGCTCACATCCAAGAGATTCTAGGAGTTGCGCATGCGCCGCAACTCCGATCTTCCGACTGTACCGTTAAAGCGCGTGCCAAGGACACGCCCCCTCTTGCGTCATTCGTCATAGTATGCAAATGTCTTTCCCGGCATGCGCCGGCTCATTGTCAGAAACCGGTGACCTACGAGTCACTTAAGCAAAGCATAAGCAGTAGTAGAAGGAGTAGCACAAGTTGTAGCACAAGTGAGTGCACGAGCACAAGATGCGTAACACCAAGCACAGTGCATGTAGCACAGGAGTTATGTTTTCTTCATTGATGTCTTGGTGAGTTGAATTATTTTGGAAATAAATCTGTTTTGTTATATTTAAAACATTTTGAGTCTGTACAGTTTTTTCTCTTGAGCAATGCGAATTAAGGATTTTTGAATTATAAAGTTTACTTGACAATCATTTTGATTCTTACTCATTAACGCTCGCTGGTATTTGAACCCTAAATCAACTTATTATCAACTTATTCTACTTTTGGCAATTTGTTAATTATTGCCTGGCACCCATCTAAGCTATCCGGAGCATAAAAACTTCAAGTATTTTGCATTTGTTTGGAGCGTTACAGTGCACAGGGTATAGCCATCCGATTGATGGCGGCCTATAAAAGCCCATCAATGTCCCCTACTGACCGTGGGCAGGGAGGAGAGTTTTGCAGAGATAAATCTCAATGTTGACCCAGTTGGGACTCAAACCTGGGAACTGCAGATTACGAACCTGGCGCAACTGACTGAGCCATCCCTGCCCCTGCAAATGTGGCATCAAGCGTGATGTTGGCATATGCCATATTTACTTTAAGACAGAGAGTATGAGGCTGAGAGAAGCAGTAATTGGATAGTTGGAAGCAGAGAACTAAGTTGAGGTCAAGGAGGGTTGGGTTCGGATGTTGAGTTGTTTTACCTATGAGTGACACTTTTTTGCACATTTCCATTATGGGCTAAATGGCCATGTCACAAGGACTCCAAAAGCTCAGAGAAGGTTGGGGGGAGAGGACCTACTGGAACAGTTACTGGGAGACAGATGGTAGCTTCCTGTTATGGCTATCCAGTGTGTTGTTTAACATGCTCAAGGTATGACTCTCCCACACATGGGACCACGGCTTAATGTCCCATCAGATGGATGGCAGCCTTTCCAAGTCCATCGGTGTCTTCTACTAACCCTGGGCAGGGCGGGGAGTTCTGTGGAGATAAATAACAATGCTGAACCAGCTCCGACTCAAACCTGGGAACTGTAGATTACGAGCTACCGACTGAGCCACCCCTGCTCCAGGTGATGGAGGAGAGTTGTATGTAGGTGAAGATGTTTAATTTTGTGCATCATGTTGGTGAATGATTTAACTGAATTGTTTTGTAAAAGCTTCACATTGGTGAGTTAATAATCGAATAAACTTAATTTTTATGAAATTGTATTTGCCTCTGATTTTCTTTCTCTTGAGCAGAGCTTTGTTTTACCGATATTGATTTAAAGATTATTTTGGGGCAATCATGAATTTAATTTCTTTCTGATCTTATGCTCATTTAGATAAAAAAAAAAAGGAATCCTTGTTTATTATTATTTTTGGCAAGATTAATTCCCTGGCACCCAAATTCAACTATGTGGCAAATAAAATAATAACATTCTTTGAAGTGTTATAGGAGGATAAAAAAAAGGAAGTGGCATCCGATGAACAAGGATTTCTAAACATACACCTATGAGCCAAAACATTATGACCACCTATATGACCACCAGAACATGATGTTGGTCCTCCATGTGCCACCAAAACAGCTCTTACCCAGTGAGGCATGGATGCTTATAAGATTTTTAAAGGTGTATTGTGGTATCTGGAACCAACACATTACCAGCAAATCCTTTAACTCTTGTAAGTTACATGGTTGAGCCACTGCAGATCGGATATGCTGTTCCAACATAAACCACAGATGCTCGATTGGATTGATGTCTGGGAAATTTGGAGTAATACCTGGAAGTCTTCCTCATGTTCTGCGAACTATTTTCAAACAATCTGGGCAGTGTGGCATGGAGCATTATCCTGCTGAAAGAAGGCATTACTAAAGGGATATACCATTGTCATAAAAGGATGTTTTCCTTTTTCTGCAATGATGTTTAGGTAGGTGATAGACATCATAGCTACACATGAATGACTGGACCCAGGGTTTCCTAGCAGAACATTGCCCAAAGCATTACACTTCCTCCACCAGTTTGTTTTGTCCCATGATGCATCTTGGTGCCAACACTTCCACAGGTAAACAATGCGCACATACCCAGCCATCCACATGGTGCAACAGGAAGCGAGATTCATCGAACCAGACGACCTTCTTCCAATCATTCAAGGTCCCAGTTTTGATGCTCGCGTGTCCATCATAGGCATTTTTGATGGTGAACCAAGGTTAGCATGGGCACTTGGAGCAGCCTGAGGCTCATAGCACCATTTTCAGCAGGGTTCGATGTACTGTGTGTTGTGACACATTACTCCCATCACCAGCATCCAAATTACAGGTGAGTTGCACCACAGTATCCCTTCTGTTGGCTCGTACCATACGGGTTAGCCTTTGCTCACCTCTCGCATCGATGAACCATGGTCGGCATACACCTTGCCGGTGGTTCGTGGTTTTTCCCTCCTCGGACCACTTTTTGAAGGTATTAACCACAGCTGACTGTGAGCACCCCACAAACCATGCCGTCTTGGAAATGCTCTGACTCAGTCATCTAGCCATTACAATTTAGCCTTTGTGAAACTCTCTTAAGTCCGCTGCCCTTCCCATCTGAACAAGAATAACACTGATTAACAGAGCTCAGTATCAGGTGTTATTTATACCATTTCATTACCTTCACATGAGCCATCGTTTACCTGCAGTTGCTTCGATTTGCATAAAAACATGCTGGTTATGTAAGTGTATGACATGGTGGTGTAAGTGTATGTCATTTGATGTGATTGTCAGAGTTTAATTAACATATTTTTAGCTCATTTGTAATAATAATAGATTTAACAACAGATTAAGCCAAATTTTACTGTTGAGCAAAAAAGCTTAACAAGTTTCAGTGCTATTATTGCTGATTTTAAATATGTAATATAACTATTGTATTTTTGTAGTGATAGAAGTGTCCTGATAGACAATATATAAACTTTTTGATAAGCAAGTTTATTGCCAAGCTTAGTGTATACTTCAGAATTGTATTACCTTTGAGTGCTATTTAAGCATCAATTTAAGCATTCAAGGCAAGTTGAAAAAAGAACAACTAAATTTCATAAATTTAAAATTTTGGCAAATCTGCTATTAATATGACTGACTCAGAAATTATGACCCCTGAAGTGGTAGTAAGAGTAGCAGAAAGGTTGCAGGATGTATTAAAGAAAGAGGTATTGATGGGCACGCTTAACGAGCCTTGTACTGAAAGGGGAGCGACAACAGCTCGTAATCTGAACTTAGCTGATAATGTTACATCAGCCAAAGAACATTTAAACTTTGAACAAAGAGTTCTGAATAATGTTCAGTCAGAAACAAGTGACAGAACAGAATACTATTGACCCTCTCAATGACGAGTTGCTGACCCAGTTATTAGATGTAGGCTGACTGTTCATTGGCGTTTATCTGAGATGTTTGATGGTTCAAAACATCCATCATCATGGACATTTGTCAAGTCCATGGCAGATAACTTCCATCTATATGAAGTGCCATGCAACAAAAAGGCCGTTAGCACTGTATCTTGTTTAACCTTTTGACAGTGGTGCGATTTCTCAGTGAACTCTCTGCTGTAGCGGCGCATTTCGCGCCAAATTCTTTCAGAGGGGGAGGAAGAGGCGAGCACCGCTCCCAGTTTCCAATGACCCTCTCCATCCATTAGTTAATCCTCTTAAGTGCTCCCACCTTGGTTGCTTCTGGGCATACCGTGTTGTGAGTGCTGTTTCTTGTGCTTCTCAATAATAAGAGCTAGTTGCATTTACAGAATATATACATGTACTGGACAAAAAATGGAAACATTTCCATGTTATCTCAATAATGTTCAGAGCTCAATAGCTTTTTTAAAATGATTTTTAATGAGAAATAGATCTAGAGTTAAATTAAAATCTCAGTTAAATTTATCTAAATCTCGATTTTGAACAATATTAGTTCAGTGTTCCAAGATTATGAAAGCTAGAATATTTAACATGCTACGAAAAAAAAAATGATCCCAAAATTTAATTGAAACATTAAAACAGGTTAAGAGATCTGAGATCAAACTTGACTCTCCCAGTATTCTTGGAGAACTAAATTGCATGATCTGGTTGGACCTCCATAGCTGCTTGAGGATGATGATGAATTCTTAATATGTTTCAATGTTTAATAAAATTTTGGAGTCAATTTTTTGTAGCCTATTATGTATTTTAGAGTTCATGCCTATTTGAATATTGAACAAATATTAATTAAATCGAGATTTAGATAGAGTTGATGATATCATTAATTTATCTTTAGATATATTTTTCATTAAAAAATCGAAGAGTTATTGAGGTCACAATGTGATATTCTATTAAGATAACATTAAACTGTTTCCATTTCTCTGTCCTGTACTTGTATTCTGACAAGTGCACAGGATTTAGTTTCCAGTGGGGGGGGGAGTCTGCTAATAAGAGTAAAATATTCCATCGGATGATAGGAAATTTTTGAATGATATCCTATATGGAATAAAATTTTTTAATTTTCTTTTCAATCTGCTTTTAGTGTCGGACTTATACTATTAGGTTAAAACAAACCATACAAAACAATTGTTTTGGATTTCAAATCTGGTGGACAAGTTTGAGGTTTCGTATATGACCAAATTTTCGGGTGGGGGTGGGGGGTGGCTCTTGGTATGTTACATCTCTGTCTATATTTATCACATTATTTTGGTTATGCTGTTTTCGTTAATACTAGCTTTTTAGAATATGTCACTGATATTTAAATTTGTGAATTGAAAATAATTGAACTAAAACTGATGCAATGCAAAAAGAATAATAAATGTTAATATTTTTAACTGAGGATTTTCTCTATTAAATCTTATGCTACAAAGAGTGGGAAGCAGATAATTTTTCACCAAAACTTATTTTAGGCGTATGCAATAGTGAGAAATAATATAAGATATTTTCAATAAAGATATTCCCAAAAATAATGTATATTTTTCATTCTCATAATATTTGGTGAACATAATTCGATATATTTCATTAGGCACTCTCTTTATGTGTTCTGAGACATTTTAACTTCACCTTTCCAAACCAATGTTCTGACTCATTTTAACCCATTATGTGGGGTGGGGGTGGCTCAGTCAGTAGCTTGCCAGGCTCGTAATCTGTAGTTCCCAGGTTTGAGTCCCAGCTGGGTCAGCATTGAGATTTATCTCTGCAAAAATTCCCCGCCCTGCCCACGGTCAGTAGGGGACACCGATGGGCTTGGAAAAGCCGCCGTCTGTCAGATGGGATGTTAAGCCATGGCCCCATGTATGGGAGAGCCATACCCTGTGCACATTAAAGAATATGCTAGATGGCTTTGACGGGAGGCTACCATCTGTCTCCCAACAGCTGTTCCAGTGGGTCCCCTCCCCCAACCTTCTCTGAGCCTTCGGGGTCCTTGTGACCTGGCCATTTAGACCATGATGTGCAAAAAAGTGCAGCTAAGAGTAAAACAACCCAGCCCAACCCATTGTGCTCCCGTATTATAAAACCATGCAACTCAGATAAAAATTAAATATTTTTTTCCTCTCTTGTGTACATGAATACCAAAGTGTTAAATTCTTGATGAGCATAATTATCAAATTTTATCAAACTTGCTCTCAATATTGTATTCTGGACTAGGCTGATGTAAAAATACCCTGAAGGCTGAAGTTTCTCTAATTTTCTTTTCCAATACAGAGGAGCAAAACACAAGGAGAAATCTCACACAACTACATTTCATATAAAATAAATAATTATCCCTCAATCAGTTACTTGGCATAGAGGGCAGATGAGAGTCTATTAGTATAATATGCCACAAAGTGGTGTATGAGGTATGCGAGACCTAAGCAGAAAGATGAGAAACCTCCATGCCTTAATCAAGGACTCGAACCTGCGTTTCCTTTGATCAGTAGCTGACAATGCTAACTACTAAGTCACAGGCTTTCAAGTCTGTAGTAAATAAATGAATGAAGGATATAGTAATAAAAAATACCCCCTCAAGCAGCTGCTTGCCATAGAAGTCTGACAGGAGTCTGTCAGTTTATATGCCATAGTAGAAAGTCTGTGAGGATGGAGAAATCTCAGCAGAAGTAGCTGATTGATCACGTAAAATGACACATATATCCATGCCTTACCTGAGGCTCGAACCCAGGCCTCTTAGTTCAGTAGCCAAGCACGCTAAACAGTTGGTCACAGGACGGCATAATAATAAAGGAAATATTAATAAAGAGGGTTGATCAGTAAATGCTATTTGTAAGCAAATATGACTGTAAAAACTAAATTGGCATAGTAGGGTTTTATTGGCTCTAATAAGGATTCTTACACATAAACGTAGTTATCTGTACTGTCAGATATTGTATTCTCTTTTTCATGATGCCCAGTTAGATTTTATTGTAATTATCAGAACAATTACCTTATAAATATTATGCAACTTTCATGCTAAAGATTACATGTGTTCTATTAAATATGATTTGCATTTTATATTTCTCTTCTAGGAAATAAAAATATTTTTATCTCTTAGTCTCGTTTGAAAAATAATAAGAAATTATTTGTTCTCTAATATTTATTCGCCATCCTGTGGCCAAGTGGTTAGATCAGTTTGGCTACTTATCTAAGGAACCTGGGTTCGAGTCCCCGGTAAGGTATGAATGTATGTATCGCTTTTCTACCAAGGTTTTCCTATCAGACCTCAGTGGCAAGCAGCTGCTTGAGGAAATATTTAATATTTATTCAGAAATGGTAAATATCTGCAACAAAAATGTAACATATAAAATTTCGAAGAAATTAATATTTCCCTGCAGCAGTAGCAGAGTTACGATAGATCAGGCACTGAAATTGCAGAAGTAACACTTTCTTAAAATGAAATTTTCCAAGACTATATTTCAAATGAAATATTTTGATTCACATGTAATAATCTAAAATATATTTTAGGTATTGTGTCTGTATCAGTCATTTTGATTTTCCTAAATCATTTACAGCACTATCAGTATATAGCTTCCTCTTATCATAACTTAAAGCAATATAAATACTTGCCTCCCAATTACTTATCACACATTTGGGAAAAAAATCCCTCGAAAAAAAGGATAAATACGTGAATGATTGCAGATTGTGAAGAGGAACAACTCAAATAAATGAAAGTTTTTGATGGGGTGGAGTATCATGGATTCTTTCAAATTATGCCCTCTGCCTCCAGAAAAAAGAGGAAGAGAAATTATATTGGGATCGATTGTAACGAGCTGTATGTCAAATAAAAAACTTTTTGCATAAGGAATATCATTTACTACATATTTTAAACAGTTTATTGAATTAATGATCCAGCCAAGCTCGTTAAACATTTTCTACTACGTAATAATTTGTAACTTAACCCCTCTCCCCTCCCCTGATTTTTTTCTAGATCTGGGTTACTTTGAAAAATAGGGCCAATCTATATTTAACAAAAACAATTTTATGCATAAACATCTTTCATTATATGAAAAAAAGATCCGAAGTTAGCACTTTAATGAAAATAGTCATTTTCGTATACATCTACAAAGCATTAGAAATAATAAAATAAATACCCCCTCAAGCAGCTGCTTGCCACAGAGGTCTGACAGGAACCTGTCAGTTTATATGCCATAGTAGAAAGTCTGAGAGGATGGCAGGACCTTAGCAGAAAAACAACACATACATCCATGCCTTATCTGGGTCTCGAACCCAGAAAACAACACATCAGTAGCTAAGCACACTAACCACTCGGACACAGGATGGCTCACAAAGCATTAGAGAGCTGGAAAACTAATATTGCTACGACAGGGAAATGGGAATTTTTTTTATATAGCCACTGCAACTGCAGAACATCGAAGAAAAATCTCCAGTATCGGAATAAATAAGAATGGAATAGCATTTTTATGACAAACACAACTGTATAATTAAATGATGTTCTGTTAAGTAATTTAGAAGTATAAATTTAGCAATTATCTCCATCAATTATGAGCTTCAATCAAAATCGGCAAAGTTTCATTTAATTTCTGGGTCCTAATTCATCTTGAATTTTTTTGGCATGATAAAGCACAAAATAGTAACTCTGACGAAAGGAAGTAAATATATATTATAAATATTCGGAAAAACTAAACAGAACTGAGAAACAAGTATCCAAACTCAAAGGCTGACCTAAAAGCTCAGTTGTGGCTCCTCTCCATGCTTTCATTGTAACAGGAAACAAACTCTTTAGTTGGGGCCTATTGTCTACATCGTCGCAGCACTGCAGGTGGTACGGGGTAACTTACTCCCTCTATGCCGTCAGGAGCAAGAGGCAACACACCTTGATTTCCATCCCCCCATAAAGAGCTTGAAAAGTGTCCCAGCCGCTGAGCAGGCACGGAAATGTGTCAGGACAGATGCTGTCCCAGCTGTTGTGAAAAGGTTAAGTGGTTTGCTAAGCAATGAAGAAAAAATGGAAGTCGTCAAGGGATAGAATATTGGGAGGACTACAAAACAGAAATTTCGGAAATCTATCCTCCTTATGATGATTATACATGTCTGGCCACAGACCTTTTTTCACAAAGACAATAGGAAGAAGATGATATTGAAACATTTATATGGAGTAAGGTAGAGCTATACCAACTATATGATGCTGATGATCAGAGTGGCTTGGCAATACACCGCTAGAACTATTTATTGTTGAGTTGGTAACACTGCTGCAAAAATGGTGTTACCAAATTCAACAATAGATGCTATCATTGCTAAGGCAGCTTGTCTTGCTTGGCTTGTTTTACTTCTGAGCGGCACTTTTTTGCACACCATGGGCTAAATGGCCAGGTCACATGGACCCCGAAGGCTCAGAGAAAGTTTGGGGAGGGGACCCACTGGAACAGCTGTTGGGAGACAGATGGTAGCCTCCCGTCAAGGCCATCCAGCGTGTTCTTTTATGTGCACAGGGTATGTCTCTCCCGCACACGGGGCCATGGCTTAACGTCCCATCCGACGGACGGCGGCCTTTCCAAGCCCATCGGAATGCTAAGGCAGCAATACGAGGCAGAAACTTGCAAAATATATATACATACTCCTATATGACTAGAAGTAATGCGGTACAGATAATTTGTGCTAAATGCGTTAATAACACAGATGAAAGAGGTAGAGTGTATACTCCTCATGACAAGCTTCAAACACTGAAAACTGGGCCAAATATTTTTACTATGAAAATTCCAATAAACATTAGCAGAAGTTGTAAATTGATATTGCAGGTGAGGTCCCCATGGACCTTCTTAGGTTGTGGTCCCAAGCAGTGTTTTCTGGAAGAAACTGTTAAATTGCCTATTACTTTAAATAAAGTAGAGATAAAATTAGAACTTGTGATAAAATAATTTTTATATGAATGGGTTGGGTTCCCCTACTGACCGTGGGCAGGGCGGGGAATTTTGCGGAGATAAATCTCAACGCTGACCCAGCTGGGGACTATAGATACGAGCCTGGAGCGCTACCAACTGAGCCACCCTGCCCCTTTTATATGAAAATGTTTAACTGCTACAAGAGAGCACTCAAATCAATAGAGCTAGACTTTATAAATAACTCTATTTCGTTAAAGGCAACCCTCAAGGAAAAACTTGACATCAAACACACAATTATATATAAAGAAACATGTGGATAACACACACCTTAATTAGAAAGAAAAAGTTAGGTTAGAGGTTGTTCTAAATAATAATTATGAACTTTTTAACAATAAACCAGGAAGGTATCAAAATTTGGAACATAATATTGATATGAGCCATGATAAACCTGTGGATAGCAAAGACAGATTCAGCTGTTCCATCAACTTCAAGGAAGTAGAGAAAACGTCAGTGAGATGAGGACACAACCAGGAGAGTGACAACTCCAGCATAGAGGCAAAGAACAACTACATGAGATCATGAGAGGAATCTTCCGAAGTGCCTATAGGTAACCTTCGGAATGATGCAGGAATGAAGTCTCTGGAACCTGATGAAGATTTACTGCAATTGAGTGCCAGCAATTGAAAATTTAAGTATATTATTTCAGTCTTCTGGCACTAACAATGATTTATGTTCTTTTCTGAAGCAGAAGAGGATGAAGAAGATCCAAGATTTTATATTTAATGCTCTTTAATTCTAGTGGAAGATTTTGAAATAAGTTTCACCTTTAAGTTGAAACTGTAAAATATCATATATTTTGGAAATTGTATTTATTATACAATGTGAATTGAATACATTATTCTGGTCTAGGGTTCTAGTTGAACCCATGAAATAAGGTTATTATGGTATACAATTTGTATTCATGACTTTGTAGTGAATTTTTTCTGTTTCAGCTGACTGATAACTGAGTTGAGTATAGTGACATATTCTAAGTGGTAATTAGAATTTAGAGATACAACAATGGTTATGGGTATAACTGATGGTAGAATTAGGAGGCCCAGCCCAAACCATGAAAAAACAGCCCCAGAGAATGATTCAGTTGGTGCAATACAGTTAGGCAGGTAGAGTTCATCTGGCATTCTCCACACCCAGACTCATCCATCAGACTGCCAGATGGTGAAGCATGATTCATCACTCCAGAGAACACAGTTTCACTGTCCAAGAGTCCACTGGTGCCATGCTTTACACCACTCCAACTGATGCTTGGCATTGATCTTGTTGATGTTAGGTTTGTGTGCGACTCTTTGGCAATGGAAACCTGTTCGTGGCGAACTGTTGTAGTGCTGATGTTGCTTCCAAAGGCATTTTGGAACTCAGTGGTGAGTGTTGCAACTGAGAACAGGCGATTTTGTCACACCACCCACTCAGTGGTCCCCTCTGGGTCGTGATTGTGCTATTGTTGCCCCTAGGCATTTCCACTTCACAATAACATCACTTACAGTTAATCAGGGCAGATGCAGCAGGGCTGAAATGTCCCAAACTAACATTGCTAAGGTGGCATCCTATGACTGTGACATGTTGAAAGTCACTGAGCTGACCGTACAGCCCATTCTCCTGTTTATGAGTGTCAATGAAGTTTGTCAGGCTATGTGCATCCTTTTATACATGTTTGGACCATGGCTGTGTCGTGTATGGGCAAATTCACTACTCAGAAGGGGTGTCCAAATATTTTTGATCAGATAGAGTATAGGAGAACAATCATTTGCATTTTTCAGAGGGGTAGGAAGTATGGAGGAGTAATTGTTTTATGTACACTAAGTAATTACCACTTTTGAGTTGATTCCAATTTAAGATGAAAAATTGTCTTGAACCGGGTGGGATACGAACCCATGACCTCCTGATAATATGTCAGGTGCTCTGGACCACTGAGCAACTGGCCGCCAATCAAGATTTCCTCTAATTGATGTTACGAACTTTCTCAACCTACCTTACGTGATATGTAGGGAGCAGTCAAGCAATTTTTTGCCACAAGTGGCTTATTAATGCCTTTATTTAGATGGAATGCATGTCTTACAAGTATGCAATTGTAAGCTAATTAATTAATACTCAACTTATTAGGTACATATCAAATAAATTACCACTCTTTAAGTTGATTCAAATTTTCAGAGGAAAAATTGTCTTGAGCTGGGTAGGATATGAACCCACAACCTCCTGCTAACATGTCAGGTGCTCTGGACCACTGAACTACTGGCTGCTGATTACAATTTCCTCTAATTGATGTTATGAACTTTTCAAAACCAACCTTACAAAATATGTAGGGAGCATTCAGGCAATTTTTCGCCACAAGCAGCTTATTAATGCCTTTATTTAGATGGAATGCATGTCTTACAAGTATGCAATTGTATAGAGAATTAATAAACTCAACTTATTAGGTACATATCAAATAAATTACCACTCTTTAAGTTGATTAAATTTTTCCTCTGAAAATTTGAATCAACACAAAGAGTGGTAATTTATTTGATATATATCTAATAGGTTGAGTTTATTAATTATCTATAAAGCAGATATTACCCTTGTTCTAGGTAACTTCAATGCCAAAGTTGGTACTGACTCTGATCTTTGGGAAGATAGGCCCTTTTGGTATTGATAACTGCAACGGCAATGTGAATTGTCTCCTACAGGTAAGTAATTTAATGGTTTGAGAATAACTAACACTTATTACAAACACCATGACATACATAAGTACACATGGGTTTCACCTGATGGGCTGCATAAGAATATGATTGATTATATATTAATTAACAGCAAATGGGCAAGTTCTGTTAGGAATACCAGGTCATATAGGGGAGCTGAAATTGGATCTAACAATTACGTTGTTAAAAGTGTCTTGCAACTTAAACTTATAGATGTTGTGATAAGGTTAAAAAATTTATCTTTAATTCTGAAGCTCTGATTAAATTAAATAAAGTTATAGCTAAAGCTTACCATGATAGGTTACTAAGTCATTATGAGAGTCACAGTTTGCTTACTACTGCAGATGAGGAAAAATGGTTCAGTTCAACTAAACTGATGAAAATGGTCAGTCAGGCTGTGATTCAGTTAATCCAAATGGTTGCAGTCTTGAGCAGATGTCAAGTTTAATTATCTTGGGAACTAAGTAACAGATACTGGTGATGTGTGGCATGAGATTAACCGATGAATTGGGATTGCTGCGGGGACTTTTAAGAATCTATGGAGAGTGTGGAGAAATAGGCACATACAGCTAAAGACTAAAATTAGACTGTATAATAGTTTGGTTCTTTCTAGGGTTAGTTATGGTAGTGAAACTTGAGCACTGTGTAAACAAGATAACAGGACACTAGATGCTTTTGATTCTAGATGCTTACCCAGTATCTTGGGCATTAGGTGGTTCAACTTTGTAACTAATGATGAGGTTAGGCAAAGGAGTCGCAACTCCCTTTAAGCAGCATATTGTGCAGAGAGAGACTGCGTTGGTTTGGCCATGTTGCCCTTATGGATAATTATAGATTAGCGAATAGGGTTATGAACAGTGTGCCTATAGGCCTCAGAAAGAGGGGGAAACCTGGGATACAGTGGGCAGACAATGTCAAACAGGACCTTGTTAGAATTGGTGAGCAGTGGCCGTATGCAGCAGATGTAGTTCAGGACAGATATGTTGGGAGAATTAAACTGCATGGTCTGGTTGGACCTCCATAGCCCATGGCTGCTTGAGGATGATGATGTTTCATTTATTTATTATTTATTTCTGTCTTCAGGATATTTTGAATTCTGTCAAGAAAGGAGATATTACCCTTGTTCTTGGTGACTTCAATGCCAAAGTTGGTACTGACTCTGATCTTTGGGGAGGGGTGATAGGCCCTTTTGGTATTGGTAGCTGCAATGGCAATGGGCAACGTCTCCTACAGGTAAGTAAACTCAATGGTTTCAGAATAACTAATACATATTACAAACACCGCGACATACATAAATACACATGGGTTTCACCTGTTGTGCTGCGTAGGAATATGATTGATTATATATTAATTAACAGCAAATGGGCTAGTTCTGTTAGAAATACCAGATCATATAGGGGAGCTGAAATTGGATCTGACCATTACCTTGTTAAAAGTGTCTTGCAACTTAAACTTAAAAAGTGTTGTGCTAGGGTTAAAATATTTACCTTTAATACTGAAGCTCTGAAAAACCCAGTTATAGCTAAAGCTTACCATGATAGGTTACTTAGTCATTATGATAGTCATGGTTTGCTTAATACTGAAGTTGAGGAAGAATGGGGCCATTTTAAACAGGCTTTTTTGGAAACTAACAGTACTCTTTTAGGAAAAAAGGAGCAGAGGAGGCAGAATTATTTAAGTGATAAGGCAAATGAGCTTATTTCTGAAAGAAGGAACTGCAGGAATGTCCTTAATCAGTACCCTACTAGTCCTAATAGAAAAGATTACGGAGAGCTTAATAAACGTGTAAAGGATCAGTTAGCTACTGATAAAAATCTTTGGCTTGATAGCTTGGCTGACAAAGCTGAGGAAGCAGTTAAACAGCACAACAGCAGAGAGCTGTACCAGATAGTTAATGTTTTATGTGGTAGAAAACGGACAGGCATACAGGGATTGAAGGATAAACAAGGTAAGGTTATAGAAGGTGAGGATTCTGTCATGGCTAGATGGGCTGAGCATTTCAGTGATGTTCTAAACAATGTGGTTAGTTCTACTCCCATTGTTTGCAATAATGATAGATGCATTGGCAACTTTAATGTTGGCCCTATAACACAATCTGAAGTTAGTTTGGCTATCTCTAAACTTAAACTTCATAAATCCCCAAGGGTAGATGAAATTACTACAGAAATGCTCAGAGCTGGGAATGTTTCGGTTACCACTTGGATGACTGAAATTTTGATAACTTTTATGATAAAGGCATGGTTCCTAAAGATTTTACCAGAGCTATTATTATCCCTATTTTCAAAAAAGGTGATCGCAGTTCTTGTGATAACTATAGGGGTATCAGCCTACTCTCTGTTCCAGGTAAAGTTCTTTCCATGATTGTGCTTAATAGAATTAAGAATCTGGTTGACAGGCAATTGCGTGATGAGCAATGTGGATTCAGAAGTGGTAGGGGATGTGTGGATCAGATATTTTCACTTAGGCAGATTCTTGAGAAATGTTTAGAGTTTCAGAAACCTTTGGTTGCTAGCTTTGTGGATTTCAAAAAGGCTTTCGACTCTGTTGATCATCATAATTTGTGGTTGATTGTGAAATCATATGGTATACCAGACAAGTTAGTTAACATAATGAAAGCTCTCTATAATAACACTGAGTCGTGTGTGAGAGTTGGTAAGGCTTGTAGCAATTGGTTTAGCATTACTTCTGGTGTTCAACAAGGGTGCATTTTGTCTCCTTTTCTCTTTAGCTTGGTTATTGATTATGTTATGCGAAATTTACTTCAAGGGAAAGATTTTGGCCTTAAATGGGCTGGAGATACGAAAATTTCTGATTTAGATTATGTTGATGATTTAGCCCTTTTGGCAAATGATGTTGATGAGATGAACTCTTTCATTCGAGCTGTTGATGAAACTGGTAGTAGAGTAGGTTTGGTTATAAACAGAGAGAAAACTAAAGTGATGAAAATTGGTCAGGCAGGTTGTGATTCAGTTAATCTGAATGGTTGCAGTCTTGAGCAGGTGTCACAGTTGAAATTCCTTGGGAGCTATGTAACTGATACTGGTGATGTGCGGCATGAGATTAACAGATGAATAGGTATTGCTGCAGGGACTTTTAAGAATCTATGGAGAGTGTGAAGAAATAGGCGTATACACCTAAAGACTAAAATTAGACTGTATAATAGTTTGGTTCTTTCTAGGGTTAGTTATGATAATGAAACTTGGACACTATGTAAACTAGATAACAGGAAACTAGATGCTTTTGATTCTAGATGCTTACGAGGTATCTTGGGTATTAGGTGGTTTAGCTTTGTAACTAATGATGAGTTTAGGCAAAGGAGTCTGCAACCTCCTTTAAGCAGCATATTGTGCAGAGAGAGACTCCGTTGGTTTGGCCATGTTGCCCGTATGGATAATTATAGATTGGCAAATAGGGTTATGAACAGTGTGCATAGAGGCCTCAGAAGGAGGGGGAGACCTAGGATGCGGTGGGCAGACAATGTCAAACAGGACCTTGTTAGAATTGGTGTGCAGTGGCCGGATGCAGCAGATGTAGCTCAGGACAGATATGCTTGGAGAATTAAACTGTGTGGTCTGGTTGGACCTCCGTAGCCCATGGCTGCTTGAGGATGATGATGATATGTATATAAAAAAATGAGATAAATTATCCTAAGCAATATTTTACTATATTATCAATGAATTATTGAAAATCAATCCTTATGTAAAATGGTGATGTAGAAAAAATTGAAATGGAGGGAAGTAACAGAATCATACCAGAAAAAAGTAAAAGAGGGCACCAATAGACTGTAATGCCATTGCAGTATAACATTTTATCTGCCATTTCAGAGGTCTTAAAAAAGTTTCTTTAAAAATGTATGAAATATGCACAAGTTTTGATGGTTCGCCCATTCAATTTTACTTTTCTATAACCAATTTTACTATATTTATGATATATTTATCATTTTGGGGATTATTCTTTATTTGGACTTATCACTTTTCTCTCTTCAGATCTGCTAAAGGAGTTGCACATGCGCAACTTCAACTTTTGATTTAGAGCCGCTCTTCTCTCTTGCATCATAGCGAGTGCGCGATCTTAAGATTATGCAAATGTTTTTCCCAGCGTGCAGCACACGTCAGTTGCATGCCGCATGCATACTAAGTGACATTAGGCAATGGAGTCAGTAATGAGAAAAAAGTCAATAGAGGAAGGATGTTAGTAGAGATTGAGATTTTAGTTGCTCAGACTTTTGTCATCAGTATCAGACTTTTGTTATCAGTATATTTGGCGAGTCGTGAATTTTTTTGGAAATAAACTTTGTTTGTTACATGAAATATTTTGACTTTGCTATTTTTTTTCTTGAGCAATGATAAACTGTTTTTTTTATTAAGATTTAACTTTAATAATTTGAGAATCTTTTGATTTCTTACTCAATAAGTAACACCCACATACTTAATGAATCCTCATTTAACATAGCTGGTATAATTCTACTGTATCCCAGATGAATTTTTCGATATCATCTCCTTCTCTTGGTTTTCATAAAAAAAGTTCTGTACCTAAATCTGTAAAATCATCGTAAGGTGGATAAATTTCCAATAGTTCATTCTTGAAGTCTTCCCAAACATCTATTCCATGATGACATCCTATGTTATTCCATCATTACGTAGTACACCCAATTAAATAAGATACTGTGAAAACCACCTTTTTGTAGCTGGGCACTTCATGTAAATGGAAATGCTCTTCTATGAACTTGACAAATGTCCACGATGATGGATGTTTCGAACCATCGAACCTTATCTCAGGTAAAGGCCAATTAACTAAGGATACAAAGGACTACAGTGAATAAATGGATTGGCAACGTCATTGAGGTGGTTGATAATGTTCTGTTCTATCACTTGTTTCTGATGGAACAAAAAACAGAACTTTACTTTCAGAGTTTATATGTTCATGAACTGACACAGCACTGTCAGCAAATTAAGGGATTGTTATCATTCCCCTTTACTACAAAGATCTTCAAGCAGATTCATTAACACTTCTGCTTCTTTCATCACATCCTGTAATGGTCCGCTATTATGACCGTGAATGCATATGTACTTAATCGTAACTTAATTGCCCTTTGGGGCTAGCCTCTTGGCATTGTAGATAAGTCATCACCTCTCAGCAGTGCTTGCTGACTTCCATCGGAATCCCCAGTTCAATCCCAGAGTGGAAAGCCTCATCTTGGCATGTTGCATTCTCTGAGTGGAGCTGCCTAAGTCTGATTTGGCTGATAAGCAGTGATCGGAGATTTGGAAAAAGATTTCTCTCATAAATGCGAGAATTAATTAGACAAAAAATTAATGAGTTGAATTCAGATGTTGGTTCCCTGCTCTGTGCCTAGATGGTAGCACGAATCAAGAAGACAGTATTAGAACTCACCTTGTAATAGAAGAGAAGGATAGTCACAAGCATGTCATGTAAAATTAATATGGTTACAGTCTTCATACGGCTCCCTTCTACTTCATATTGTAACATGTGGCCTCGCTACTGAAGATGTTGAACCCTGAGATTTGTAGAGATTATTTGAGAAATATTTGAAGAGGATTTATTGAGTATATTTCAGGAGGTTTATTTGAGATTTATAGGATGATATCACATTTGCTTCTTCAGTATGTTTGAAATATTGAATTTGGAGATTGAAAAAAAAAAGGCAAGAATGTCACAATCCTGCAACCCATCTTTTACTTTTACTAAGTCAGGTCTGTAAATGGTAGCTAGGCATAAACTGGAAGGAGAGCTGTGTACCAATCCCCAGTGATGATGCACAAAACTGGCTAGGGTTGGGTTGGGTTGTTTTACCTCTGAGCGGCACTTTTTTGCACACCATGGGCTAAATGGCCAGGTCACATGAACCCCGAAGGCTCAGAGAAGGTTGGGGGAGGGGACCCACTGGAACAGCTGTTGGGAGACAGATGGTAGCCTCCCGTCAAGGCCTTCCAGCGTGTTCTTTAACGTGCACAGGGATGGCTCTCCCGCACACAGGGCCACAGCTTAATGTCCCATCCGACGGACAGTGGCCTTTCTAAGCCCATCGGTGTCCCCTACTGACCGTAGGCAGGGTGAGGAATTTTGCGGAGATAAATCTCAACACTGACCCAGCTGGGACTCGAACCTGGGAACTGCAGATTACGAGCCTGGCGCGCTACCGACTGAGCCATCCCCGCTCCAAACTGGCCAGGTCTAGTGCCTAATGTCAGACCCTGCCTTCTCAAGGTGCAGGCCATTAGTACCTTTCAAAAGAGAGATTCTCTTTTGGAAGGGGAGGGCTGCCAGTTTAGTGTGGCCTACTGATCTGGTCATCTATGGCCACTTTTCTTCTTTTCTTCAGCTCTGCTAAGGAGTGGTTAACTTTACAGGGTATCATTTATACCCACTAGACTGGACTGTTTTATGGATTTGAGTTTGATTATGAATACTCGTTTCCTGCAGTGGTGAGCCTCTGTTGAGGGAGAATCTGATGCTGTGTTTTCTGTTTGCTTGTGGGTTGCCAGCCCTAAGTGAATAGAGGCATGGGATACCTTATATCAGCTAGTGGATAATCCTGATCAGAGGACATCGCAGGTACCTGAACCCTACTTCGGCATCATCAATCTTAAACTGGAGTAATGTGTCTCAGGCAGGCCATATGGCTCTTGAAAAAGTCCACTAAAAAAGGTGGTGCCTGAAGTTCTTACCATCATTGGTGACTTCAGCCTTTAGCAGAGGAGGAACCATGCCTGCAATCACGGGGCTGTTTGATATTGTTGGCCCCTACCTATCTCAATAAACTTAGTTTCTTTAAAAATCCTACTAATCATTTTCTCTCTGCAGGAATGTGGAACTTGAGGACATTACATAGAGATTATTCTCTTGATGTCCTCATGCAGGAATTCCAGTGCTATAATCTAGATATTCTAGGCTTGCAAGAGACCAGATGGACAGGTAAAGGTGAGATACTTAAAAATAACTTTAAATTTCTCTATTCTGGGAGGAAGGATAGAAAGCATCTCCAAGATGTAGGTTTGTTTCTCAGCAGACATGCCAGTGATGCTCTTCTAGGATAGGACTGTGTGATGGTCACCCATTCACTTTTACTTTTCCTTAACCAGTTTTGCTTTATTTATGTCATATTTATCATTTTGGAGATTTTAATTCATTTTCAGGATTGTCTCAATCATCGTTCTGAGCATAGGAGTTGCACATGTGCAAACTCCTACCTTTTGACTGACAACCGCTAAAGCGCATGTAGGACATGCCCCCTCTTGCATCATAGCTTGTGCGCTCGTCAGATCATGCAAATGTCTTTCTCGGCGTGCAAAACGTGTGGCTTTGTATGTCATCTGTTACAACTTGGTGACGTTAAGTCACAGAGTAAATAATTGAGATTGTTTTAGACAGAGTTAGTAGATTATGATAGAGTTTGTTAGTAGATGGAGTCAGTATTGTTAGAGAGTGGTGATGATGGGTCACGGAGTGGAGATGTACTTTAGATAGATGTCAGTTGCTAATACTAAAACCATTTAATTTGGTGAGTTGAATTTTTGGAAATAAACTTTGTTTTAGTAACTTTTTGAATCTTTGCTATCTTTTTCTTCTTGACCAACATAAATTGATTTTTTGATTAGATTGTATTTAAACCTGACAATCATTTTTGAATTCTTACTCGATAAGTAATGCTTGGCAAATGCTTAATGAACCGTATTTCAATTTTATTTGGCAAGTTATTATTGCCTGGCGCCAGATAGACCTCTCTGGAATTTGAATAAAATGGATCAGAAAAAAAGGTCCAACTTTGAAAAGTTAATCTTTGGAGCGTTAGAGAGTGTTAAAAGAAAGTGGCTCTGCGAACAGGGACCTGCCAGAAAAAGAAAGTGGGTCTGAGAACAGGGACTGTATATATATATATAAATTGTATATGTTATCTAAAGTGATTGTCAAAGATAACAATTTTTTGAGCTCATTAGTTATAGTACTATTTATAGATTTAATGGCAGCTTAAGCTGAAATTTTTTGTTGAGCAAGAAGTTTAACTTTTGTGTATTAGTCAAAGGTACTGAAGTTTCAGCACAGTTATTGCTGATAGTTAAGATCTTTATTGTATGTATGCAAAGATTAGAAGTATCCAGACACATGATAGATAAACTTTTTGATACGCAAGTTTATATTTACAAGCTTAGTATAGCTTTAGTATTGTATTGTTGTATAGCAGTACCTTTGAGCACTGCTCAAGATAAAAAAAAGTTTCAAAATTTTCAAAATTCAAAATTTTGGCAGACCACTACACGTCTGCTAGTAATATGGCTGATTCTGCCATAATGACTCCCGACTTAGAAAAAGCAAAAGATAGATTGCAGGATGTGATGAAAGAAGTGTTAATGAATCTGCTTAATGAGCCTCAGGAAAAAAAGGGAACGAAAACAACCACTAAATTTGCTGACATATCAGAAAGTGGCCAAAAGATCATATTGGCCAGCTTTGAAAAAAGACGTAAAAACCTATGTAGAAACATGCTTAATTTGTCAAACCACAAGATTCGATCAGAACAGTCCTTGTGGTCTTATGAAAAGCACGACCTCCAATGAACCCATGGAATTAATTGGCATGGATTTAATGGGCCCGTATCCACAAACGCAAGCAGGAGCCCAATATATTCTAGTGTTAGTAGATTATTTTTCGAAATGGGTGGAAATATTTCCCATTAGAAATGCAACAGCAACAATCGTAGCAAAGAAATTTATAAATGAGTTTATATGCAGATACGGGTACCAAAGAGTATAGTTTCGGACAATAGGCTACAATTCATTTCAAATGTGCTTGCTGAAGTATGTGAAATGTTTCAAATAAAACACATACCATCCACAATCAAATTTAACTGAAAGAATTAATCGAAATATTGGTAGAATGATAGCTGCATATATTGAAAATAGACATAGTACCTGGGATAAATACTAACAGCAGTTTTTCTTTGCTCTATGCACTTCATTACACGAAACAATTAAATTCACACCTTCAAGGATATTTCTTGGGAGAGAGCTGACATTACCCTGGGATAGACTCATTGGCCAACCTGCATCTCCATAATCCATTGAGTTTAGAATGGAACAGCATATTCAAGCCATTTCAAAGGCACAAGATAATTCCCTATGAGCACAACAAAAGCAATGAGAAGACTATAATAAAAGACGACGACATGTGGAATTCAAAGTAGGCGATAAGGTCTTGGTTAAAACACATAAGAGTGATAAAGAAAGAGGATTCATAAAGAAATTTGCACCATTATATGCTGGACCATATATTATAAGGAAGAAAGTTTCTCCTCTTCTATATGAATTGGCCAATATGACCACTAATGCCTCAGTGGGATACTTTAATATTGTAAATATAAAAAGTATAACCAATCTATAGAATTTTCCAGATCAAAAGTAGATGCTTCACAGCAAACCCAGGAGAATGACGGCTCTGATGATGATGTTGAACCTTTATCAAGCAGAAGAGACAAGAATAGGTTAGATTATCACCTATTACATACGACAGGACAAAGCCAGATTCAGCTGTTACATCAACGTCTAGAGCATGACGAGATATCGATGAAACAACCAGATCCTGCAGAGCGACAACCGGCAGCGAAGCAGTCAACATAGCAAAGATGACGTCATGAGTGAGATCTTCAGCAATGATTTTACGTGAAGCAAGTCAACGACTACGGAAAGATGTCATCGGAACCAGACTGGATGATTTATCGCAATGTAGTGCCAACAATGAAATTTAAGTATATTATCTTAAATTTCATTATTCTTCCACTTGGCACTTATTGATTTATAAATGTTCTCTTTTCTCTAGAATTGATGAAGACGAAGAAGAAGCTTTATTGTGATTTATATAGTTAGCAATGTTTAATTTCTTGTTGAAACTTTGGAGTTACGATATTTATTTACGGAAAGTGAATTTACTGTAGTTCGAGTTTATACTGTGTGAATTGAATTTTTTTTGCATTCTTGTTCATCGAAGTTCTAAGTGTTAGTTATATTGTATTAACGTGATTTAAAGAGTATTATTGTAGATTTTTTCTTTTCAGCTGACTGATAGCTGAAAATTTTGTAAGTCGGTATTGGGAAGTTTAGAAATTGTAAATTGTTTATGAATATGAATGAGGAAAATGAAAGAGAATTAGTGATTTAATATTTTTTCATTTTTTAATTTTGTATTGTAAAATAATGTGCATTCCCAAGTGAATTTATGTATGAAAAAAAATGAGATTCACGTAAAAAGTGATTGGCTGAAATGCTATCGTTGTATATTATAAATTATTTACACTTTTTTTCTTTATTCTTAGATATGAAGTTATGTATATGTGTTTAAATCTGTTCAGTGTCATCAGTGATATTTATGTATCAATGATGCGTAATTTTTGGGATGACATTGGCAGTATTTATTGGTATATATATGAGCTGACCATGATGATGACTGCAGATTTTTTTTTTGTGTGTGCCTTTTTGGAGCTGTCCTCTAATGGCCAAGTCTGGTGACCGAGTTGTTACCAGCATAACTCCTTTGGGAGGGGGACGTTAGCTCTGAAGGGGGAGGTAATTAATGATTGTTTTATTTCAGCTAACTCGCGATTGCTGTGTATAGAAGAATTAGCGGATGATTACAATCCTGCTTGTTTGTAAAATTTGAATTTTCTTAGCTTTGCGTATTTGATGTAATTAGGAGGAGATAACGGTGTTTGAATACCGTTTTTATGTGATTTAGGAGAAGAATTTAGATTTCACCTATTTTTTTATTGTGGTTAGGGGATAAGTGGAAGTTATCACCCCACTAACAACAAATGTAATTGAATTTTTTTCTTTTCATGTCTTTAACCTTTCTAGAAGTTAAGAACGATAGGAGTATATTAATCTTTTTCACTGTACAGTTCAAGTTATACCAATTTCGAGTTTGTATCAGAATGTGATAATAGGTAGGCCGATGATGCTATATACAGTTAACTTTCACAGCCACTGGTATGCATTTACATTAGGATAACTGATACACATTTTTGATAGGAGGATTGGGAGGAGGTACCTTTAGTTGTGCTGGAAAATTGTGACAAAGTGAGAATAGTTCGTCAAAATTTGCAAATCAAAATTTGCGTTAGCATACTTTATTTATGTTCAGCCATGTGTAAATGATGTAAGATGTGTCCTTTATTCAAAATTTGCTCGTCAAAATCTGTTAGGTCAAATCTTTTGACTCCCTTTGGAAGGGGGAGTTGTGATGCCCCATCGTTCACTTTTACTTTACCTTAACCAGTTTTGCTTAATTTACGTTATATTTATCATTTTGGGGATATTTATTTCCTTTTTGGCATCACAGCGCTCATTTCCAAGAGTTAGGAGTTGCGCTTGCGCAACTCCGATCTTCCGACTGTCACCCGCTAAAGCGCGTGCACAAGGACATGCCCCCTCTTGCGTCATAGCTTGTGCTGCTCATCAATTTATGTAAATGTCTTTCCTGGCGTGCAACATGACACGTGCCGACTTTGTACCTCTTGTTAAAACCGGTGACATGCTAGTCACAGACAGCACATAGTAGACAAAGAGGTTAGCACAGTAAGAGAGCTCAGTTAAGCGCACAGTTAGTGCATGATGTATCTTTTTCATTGAAGTTTTGGCGAGTTGATTTTTGGAAATAAATTAGTTTGTTATTTAAACCTTTCGAGTCTTTACTAATTTTTTCTCTTGAGCAACGTGAATTAAGTTTTGATTATATTTAGATTTTTAAACTTGACAATCATATTTTGGATTCTTACTCATTAACGCTCACCGGTATTTTGAACCCTAATTTAACTTTATTTATTTTTTTGGCAATTTGTTAATTATTGCCTGGCGCCCGTCTCAGCTATCCAGAGCATAAAACAAATTGGATCAGAAAAAGGATCCAAACTTATAGGTATTTTGCATTTCTTTGGAGTGTACACCTAAAGACTAAAATTAGGCTGTATAATAGTTTGGTTCTTTCTAAGGTTAGTTATGGTAGTGAAACATGGATCCTTTGTAAGCAGAATAACAAGAAACATGATGCCTTTGATTCTAGATGCTTACATAGTATCTTGGGCACTAGGTGTTTTGACTTTGTAAGTAATGATGATGTTAGAAGAAGGAGTCATCAACCTCTTTGAGCAGCATATTGTACAGAGAGAGAGAGAGACTATGTTGGTTTGGCCATGTTGCTTGTTTGCATAGCTGGAGATTGCCAAAGAGGATTATGAACAGTGTACCTAAGGGTATCAGAAAAAGGGGGGAAACCCAGGATGTGATGGGCAGACAATGTCAAACAGGACTTTGCTAGAATTGGTGTAGAGTGGCCAAATGCAGCAGCTGTAGCTCAAAAGAGACGTCTGGAGAGGAAAATTACACAGTCTGGTTGGATCTCCATAGCCTATGGCTGCATGAAGATTTTGTATGTATGTATGTAAGTCAGGAATCATTGTGGCAAAATTGCCAATATTACTAATAGACATGTTTAGTGATCTGCCAAAATTTTGAATTTATGAAATTTTGAAACTTTTTTATCTTGAGCAGCGCTCAAAAGTACCTGCTGTACAACAATAAAATACTAAAGTTATACTAAGCTTGCAATAAATCTGCTTATCAAAAAGTTTATCTATTGTGTGTCTGGACACTTCTAATCTTTACATAAATAAAATAAAGATCTTAACTATCAGCAATCATCATCATCTTCATCCTCCTCCTCCTCAAAGCAGCCATGGGCTATGGAGGTCCAACCAGACCGTGCAATTTAGTTCTCCAAGCAAGTCTATCCTGAGCTACATCTACTGCATCTGGCCACTGCACACCAATTCTAACAAGGTCCTGTTTGACATTGTCTGCCCACCGCATCCTAGGTCTCCCCTTCTTTCTGAGGCCTTTAGGAACACTGTTCATAACCCTATTCACCAATCTATAATTATTCATACAGGCAACATGGCCAAACCAACGGAGTCTCTCTCTGCACAATATGCTGCTTAAAGGAGGTTGCAAACTAATTTGCCTAACCTCATCATTAGTTACAAAGTTGAACCACCTAATGCCCAAGATACTGCGTAAGCATCTGGAATCAAAAGCATCTAGTTTCCTGTTATCTTGTTTACAAAGTGACAAGTTTCACTACCATAACTAACCCTAGAAAGAACCAAATTATTATACAGTCTAATTTTAGTCTTTAGGTGTATACGCCTATTTCTCCACACTCTCCATAGATTCTTAAAAGTCCCGGCAGCAATCCCTATTCGTCTGTTAATCTCATGCCGCACATCACCATTATCTGTTACATAGCTCCCAAGATAATTAAACTGTGACATCTGCTCAAGACTGCAACCATTCAGATTAACTGAATCACAGCCTGCCTGGCCAATTTTAATCACTTTAGTTTTCTCTCTGTTTATAACCAAACCTACTCTACTACAAGTCTCATCAACAGCTCGAATGAAAGAGTTCATCTCATCAACATCATTTGCCAAAAGGGCTAAATCATCAGCATAATCTAAATCAGAAATTTTCGTATCTCCAGCCCATTTAAGGCCAAAATCTTTCCCTCGAAGTGAATTTCGCACAACATAATCAATAACCAAGCTAAAGAGAAAAGGAGACAAAATGCACCCTTGTCGAACACCAGAAGTAATGCTAAACCAATTGCTACAAGCCTTACCAACTCTCACACACGACTCAGTGTTATTATAGAGAGCTTTCATTATGTTAACTAACTTGTCTGGTATACCATATGATTTCACAATCAACCACAAATTATGATCAACAGAGTCGAAAGCCTTTTTGAAATCAACAAAGCTAGCAACCAAAGGTTTCTGAAACTCTAAACATTTCTCAAGAATCTGCCTAAGTGAAAATATCTGATCCACACATCCCCTACCACTTCTGAATCCACATTGCTCATCACACAATTGACTGTCAACCAGATTCTTAATTCTATTAAGCACAATCATGGAAAGAACTTTATCTGGAACAGAGAGTAGGCTGATACCCCTATAGTTATCACAAGAACTGCGATCACCTTTTTTGAAAATAGGGACAACAATAGCTCTGGTAAAATCCTTAGGAACCATGCCTTTATCATAAAAGATATTCAGAATTTCAGTCATCCAAGTGGTAACTGAAACATTCCCAGCTCTAAGCATTTCGATAGTAATTTCATCTACCCCTGGGGATTTATGTTTAGAAGCAGTTTAGAAACAGCCAAAATAACTTCACATTGTGTTATAGGGCCAACATTAAAGCCACCAATGCATCTATCATTATTGCAAACAATGGGAGTAGAACTAACTACATTGTTTAGAACATCACTGAAATTCTCAGCCCACCTAGCCATGACAGAATCCTCCCCTTCTATAACCTTACCTTGTTTATCCTTCAATCCTCGTATACCTTCCCGTTTTCTACCACACAAAACATTAACTATCTGGTACAGCTCTCTGCTGTTGTGCTGTCTAACTGCTTCCTCGGCTTTGCCAGCCAAACCATCAAGCCAAAGATTCTTATCAGCAGCTAACTGATCCTTTACAAGTTTATTAAGGTCTCTGTAATGCTTTCTATTTAGTACTAGTAGGGTATTGATTAATGGCATTCCTGCAGTTCTTTCTTTCTGAAATAAGCTCCAGTGCCTTATCACTCAGATAATTTTGCCTCTTCTGCTCCTTTTTTCCTAAAAGAGTACTGTTAGTGTCCAAAAAAGCCTGTTTAAAATGATCCCATTCTTCCTCAACTTCAGTAGTAAGCAAACCATGACTGTCATAATGACTAAGTAACCTATCATGGTAAGCTTTGGCTATAACTGGATCTTTCAGAGCTTCAGTATTAAAGGTAAATTTTTTAACCTTAGCACAACACTTCTTAAGTTTAAGTAGCAAGACACTTTTAACAAGGTAATGGTCAGATACAATTTCAGCTCCCCTAAATGTCCTGGCATTCCTAACAGAACTAGCCCATTTGCTGTTAATTAATATGTAATCAATCATATTCTTATGCAGCCCATCAGGTGAAACCCATGTGTACTTATGTATGTCGCGGTGTTTGCAATAAGTGTTAGTTATTCTGAAACCATTGAGTTTACTTACCTGTAGGATATGTTGCCCACTGCCATTGCAGCTACCAATACCAAAAGGGCCTATTACTCCTCCCCAAAGATCAGAGTCAGTACTTACTTTGGCATTGAAGTCACCAAGAACAAGGGTAATATCTCCTTTCTTGACAGAATTCGAAATATCCGGAAGTTGTCCATAAAACCTATCCTTCTCATCCTCATCGGCATCCTCAGTGGGGGCATAACAGCAGATAACATTCAAGTCTTTAATGCTTGTCTGAAATTTTGCTGTAAGAAACCTTTCATTAATGCACTCATATCCTAGAAGAGCATCGCTAGCGTGTCTGCTGAGAAGCAGACCCGCGCCTTGGTGATGCTTATTGTCGTCCCTCCCTGAAAAGAGAAATTTAAGATCATTTTTAAGAATCTGACCTTTATCTGTCCATCTGGTCTCTTCCAAGCCGAGAATATCTAAATTATAATGGTGGAATTCTTGTGTGAGGACATCAAGAGAAAAAGCTCTGTGCAGAGTCCTCACATTCCAACTACCTATGGAGAGAAAATAGTTAGTGGGATGTTTAAAGAAACTATGTTTATTGAGAGAGGGAATGCCTACAATATCAAACAGCCCCCTAATCGCAGACATGGGGCAAAGACCCGTTCCCCCACTACTAAAGGCTGAAGCCATCTACACTGGAAGACTTCCTCCAATGTAGAATTTGACGATGCCAATAGAAGCAAAGAGTTCAGGTGCCTGCGATGACTTCTGCTCAGGATTATCCACCAGCTGATAAACATATCCTGTGAATCTATTCATTTGGGGCTGTCAACCCACAAACAAACAGAAAACACAGCGGAAGATTTTCCCTCCACAGAAGCCCACCAGTGCAGCAAAATCAGGATCCATAATCAAGCTCAGAGCCATATATCTGTCCAGTCCAGTAGGTTTATATGGTCAGCACCAGGACCCTGTGTGGTTGACCACTCCTCAGCATGGTAGAAAAAAAAGAAAAGTAGCCAGAGTTGTCCAGATCAGTAGGCCACACTAATCTGGCAGCCCTCCCCTTCTGTTCACTTCCACAAGAGAGTATCTCTTTTGAAAGTTACTAACGGTCCGCACCACGAGAAGGTGGGGTCGGACATTAGGTGCTAGGCCTGGCCGGTTCTATGCATCATCATAGGGGATTGGTGCATAGCTCTCCTTCCAGTAGCTCTCCTTCCATAGGGGATTGGTGCATAGCTCTCCTACCTAGCTACCATTTACAGACCCAAGGTTTATAGTTTGAGTTTATACTGTGATGTGAATATAATTTTTTTATGTATTCTTGTTCATCTGAAGTTCTAGTTGTTATATTAACTTGATTTAAAGTGTATTTTTGTAGATTTTTTTCATTTCAGCTGACTGAAAGCTGAACTGTAAGTTAACATTAAGTTAGAATTCAGAAATTATAAAATGTTTATGGATATGAATGATGAGAATGAAAGAATATAGAGTATACAGTGATTAAATATATTGAGGTGTACTTTAAAGTGAATTTTTTGTATGCAAAGTTTATTTTCATGTAAAAAGTGAATGGAATTGTATTAGATGAAAGGTTGGAGTCACATATTATAAATTATTGATACAGTTTTCTATAAACTGTAATGATATATGTATATGTGTTTAAATCTGTTTGGTGTCATTAGTGATATTGATGCATCAGTGATGCATAATTATCGGGATGATATTGGTGGCATTTGTTTGCATATATATATATGAGCTGACCATGATGCCGTAGAAGTTCTTTTTGTATGCTTTTAGTGCTGTTCCCAACAACAAAGTCTGGTGACCACAACGGTCACCAACTTAACTCTGTTGGGAGGGGGACGTAAAACTCTATGAGGGGAGGTAACTAATGCAATTTTTTATTTCAGCTAGCTTGTGATTATTGTCTAGGTGAAGATTTAGCAGATGATTACAACCAGCTTATTTGTAAAATTTGTAATTTCTTAGATTAGCATGTTTGATGTAGTTAAGAGAATTTAATGGTGTTCCAATACCAGTTTTTTTATGTATGGTAGGAGAAGATTTAGCTTTCAAATATTTGAACTGTGGTTAGGGGAATAAGCAGAAGTTCTGTACCCCGCTCAGTACATCTGTAATTATATTCTGTGAAAGAGCAGAATTTGATGTACCTGAAATTTTTTCTTTAACCTTTTTAGACGTTAAGGACAGGAGTAATATTAATCAGCTTTTTGTACAGGTTATTGTATGCAACTTTTGAAATTTGCATCAGAATGTAATACTAGTTAGCCCAATAACGCTAGTAGGCAGTTAGCTGCCACAGCCATTGGTATATATTTACACTAGGTAGCTTTACACATTTTTAGGTGAAATGGGAGGAGGTACCTTTGTGATGGAAAATTGAGTTGAAGAGAGAGTCCTTATCAAAATTTGCATAAGCATACTTTTACTTCATTTTATGCTCAATGATGTGTAAATGACATGAGAAGTGTCCTATTATTCTAAATTTCCTCGTCAAAAACTGTTAGGTCAAAATTTTGACTCCCTTTGGGAGGGTGAGTTGTGATAGCCCACCCATTCACTTTTACTTTTCCTTAACCAGTTTTGATTTATTTATGTTATATTTATCATTTTGGGGATTATTATTTCATTTGGACATCACAATTCGTTTCCAAGCCATAGGAGTTGCACATGCATCTCTCTTTTGATTGTAAGCCACTAATGTGTGCATGTAGGACACGACCCCTCTTGCATCATAGCTAGCATGATCGTCAAATTATTCAAATGTTTACCTGGCATACAACAGACACATGCTGGATTTGTATGCCACATGTTATAACTAAGTGATGTTAGGTCACAGAGTAATTATTGTGAGAAGTAGAGTCAGAAATAGCAGAGATGTAGTAGTCAGAATGAGTTAGTGGAGAGAGTGCTGTTAGTGGAAGTTGAGATTTAGAAAGATGCGAGTTGTTAGTACTGCAACTTTTGTATTGAATTTGGTGAGTCTTTGAATTTTTTCGAAATAAACTTTGTTTTAAAAACTTTTGAATTTTTGCTATTATTCTCTTCAACAATGTTAATTGTTTTTTGATTAGATTTAAACTTTAATTAAATTTGACAATCCTTTTTGAATTCTTACTTGATAAGTAACACTGGACAAATACCTAACGAACCCTATTTCAACTTTATTTGGCGTTAAAATTGTCTGGCGCCTGACAAAGCTATCTGGAATTTTGAATAAATTTGGATCAGACAAAAGGTTCAACTTGAAAAGTTAATCTTTGGAACATTACAATGCATTTACACTAGGCAGCTTTACACTCTTTTAGGAGGAATGGGAGGAGGCACCTTTGATTGTGATGGAAGATTGTGTTAATGTGAGAGTAGATCATTTTATCAAATTTGCATATGCATACTCATTACTTTATTTATGTTCAGCGATATGTAAATGATGTAGAAAGTGTCCCTTCATTCAATTTTGTTCATCAAAA